>JARHVA010002033.1:1375000-2750000 GCA_037957365.1 Torreya grandis
TTGTGAGTTCTCCTTTTGTAGGTCTGCCAAAAGTGTCCTTAGAGGAGTGTAGGTGCCTATGAATAAGCTGCCATAGTGTGTCTGAGGATGCCTCTGGTAGTTCTTCCTCCCTGTATATCCATGGAACCCTAGCTCACTGATGTAGAAGGATTTCTCGTGTCAAATGAAGTGTATGGGAGCTTGTTCTTGGTGAAAAGTGTATGTTCGAGCTGAGTGGATCAACTTTTTTGGTGTATCACCTTTTAGTTTAGGTTTAGGTTCTATTTTCAGCATCTTTCTCCCTTTTCAACCCCCCCCCCCATTTTTCATTTATTTTTTAGTAGTAGGAAATCCAGGACCTAAAAGATACATCAAAGGGAGCTAGCCCTTATCTAGAGACTCTCCCCTAGTTTTGCCAAGCCCACAGGTAAGAGGGGAGTTTCCATTGTTGCACGTGGAAGGCAGAAGCTTAGCCTCCTATCAAGGGTGCAATCCACTATGTCACTAGTTTTTGGCATGCCTAGTGGGACCATGTTTGAACACTCAAAAAAATTCCAAGATTGGTGTTGGTCTTGTTAAAGTAGAACGAACCATTAATACAACACTTGACCTCTAATAAGGCATTTTTGGGATAAGTTTTGTCTCAAGAGTTGAAGAATTTTTGGTGTGTCCTTCAACCAACCAGCCTTTGGATGCTTTTTCATCAACACCAGTGGTGACTCCGAGTTGAATCAACTGGTTAAGCAGTCTAGGTGCCATCAAGAAATCTCATTTTTGTATGTATAATATCTTTACCTAGAATCATGGGCCTTGTATTCCTTCATATAGTTTTAATAAAGCTTAAAATTTTCATGGAATCACCCCAAGTAGCTCTCCTAGTTGCCCTTCAACAACAAGGGAAGTAGTGCTGGAGTTTGAGAAGCAGGTGATGGAAATAGACATATTAGATGAGTAGTATAGATATCAACAAGAGCTTATGTACAAAGAGGAGTGTTTGTTTAGGTAAGCTCAGGCCTTGAAATCCATTGAGGAGGAGGTAGCAAAATGGAAGAGTCCATCCATTCAAGGTAGTCAGCCTTGTGTGCCCCCTCATATTCTAAATAAAGCCCCCTCTTGTACACCAAATCCTTTCTACCAAATAGCACTTGTTCACTCTAGCTCATATAATGCATTAATCACTCCTGATCTTAACCCCTTGCACCTATATTTCAAACATCAAAGGGCATTAGAGCAACCGCTCATGGAAATGAACCTTCTTAATTCCTTAGAATGTGAATCTTCCTTTGAAGGGAATATCATGAAACAACACATCTCTCCTCAAGAATTTCTTCCTGTGCATGAGTAGACCCTTCCTAATATCCCTCAGCCTTCTTAGGTCTCTCAACATGATGTCAAGAATCCAAGTTGGAAGAAGGAATATCATGAACTAGCTCAGGAAATTGAAGAGGATAAAGTTACTCCCTGTTCACAAAGGGAAAATTCCAATCCCAAGGTCATAAGTTGGAAGCAACCAATGGAATCATGGGGCAAGAAGGAGGAGGAGAAAGGTTTTGCTCAAAACCTTGAAGAAGATGAAGCTACTCCTGCTCATTGTGACCTCTAAGAAAGGTTCTTACAAGAAGATATAGATAGGTGGATTGCAGAATTGGAGTCCAGAACGAGATTCCTCAACCGTGTGATGGATGTTTCAGACCAAACAGTAGATTCCATGTCTGAACACACCCCATTTATACACCTCTAAGATATCTATCAGGCCACACCTGATATAGATGAAGTGATAGCAAAATGGAAAGAGGAAAATCATTTGATTCTATCTCAAGGACTACCTCCTCTTCCACATGGTTTTAATCATCAGCCTTCCACTTCATCCCTTCTCAAGGAGGAACCTATTTTGCAAGAGGTGAGTGAGGAAGAGAAGATCCAATCTACAGCTTCCTAAAAGGTTACTATGAGTGATAATGAAGATAAAATCATCATAGAGGCTCATTTTGAAGACTTCATTAGCAATGGAGAAGATGCAAGTCATACATACATGCAGATGTTCCAGCAATATGAAGAGGAACGTAAGCATGGTGAACTTTCTCCCCCCTTGTTTGATGAACTTCCTTGTTGCTTTGATGAAGAGGATAATTGTGCCATGGAGCCTAAGTTGGAGGAGGATAAAATGGATGTCTTTGAACAACTAGAGACTTTGATCCTTGAGTAGGAAAAGGAGAGGCTTATCCATCATGAGGAGAGCTTTGAAGAAGAGAGCTTTGGACAAAAAGGTGATGTTCTATGGGATGTGCAATTAGTTTATGATTCCATTTCAGAAATCACAATAGTCACCCTTATTCAAGAAAGCCTTGAGGGAGCAAAGGATGAGTTTGACATGGTCTTCAATGAAGCAGAAGGGAATGGGTCAAACCATGATACACTGCAAAGGATCTATGCATATCAAAGGGCTTATGGTGATGAGCCAATAGCCATTGATTTATTGGTGATATACACTAGCATGAAGAGCCATCATTTGACAAGATTCCAAGAACAAGAAGAGTATATATATGTTAGAAGCATGTTTGACTCTGATCCACTCAGATGTAAGCCAATCAAGGTGCCAGGCAAGAGGATTAGGTCACCAAGTCTCCATTCCATTTAGCCACTTATCTGGTACCATAAGTTTCTTTGCCAGGAAGGGGACTTAAGAAAATTTCCCTTTGATCTAGGAGGGAGGTAGATATACCTGGTTAGATATACATAGTATTTTGCTTTTAGTTTTCTTTCCCTATTTTCCCTAAGTGCTATTTGCACAAGTAATGTTTGTTAGCCTTGTGTGTGTTTTCTTTTGTGTCTGGGGTAAAAGCTTCATGATTGATTATTGGATCTATTAGGGATGTTATTGACCTTTTAAGTTGCGTTCAGACTCTGTGCCTAATGTATTTTAAGGAAAATGGTTTCTAAGCATAGCAAGCATGATTTTCCTGGGATTTGCCAATTTATTGACCATTTTGGTCCTGCAGGCCAAAATCGGTCCTCCCTTTTTTTCCCTGCTATTCTGAGCTAGTACATTTTTTTTTATTTTGCACATGTCTTGTTTCTAAAAACTTTGTAGGCATTTATATAGACTCTATAAGTGTTTCTATAGACTCTTCATGCATTTCTACAGAATCTACAGGTGTTTCTACAGACTGGAGGCATTTCTATGGACTCTACAGGCATTTCTATAGACTCTGCAGACATTTCTATAGACTATGCAGGCAAGTTTTATGGTAGATGAAGAACCAATTCAAAGAGTGTAAGGTTTTACAAAGCTTCTTCAGACTCTTGTTCAAATAAATTCACAAAGAAAGAGAGCTAAAATGGTTCAAAACACTTTTGCTTAAGGCTGGAAAGTGGTTCAACGTCGGCTTGGTTCAATGTTCAGTTCAATGGGTTGGTTCAAAGGAATGGATCAATCAAAAAGTTCAAAAGAGTCTCCCGAAGGACAAGTGCCCTTGTAGAGGGTAGTTTCAGACCCAAGTGCCCTTGCAGAGGGCAGGGAACACTTGAAAAAAGATCAAAAAGTGAACAAGGCCGAAAGGGTAAGTCTTCTTCAGAGATTTGCTTAAGGTAAAGGACGAGAATTTCTTTGGACAAAATATTCAAAGGAATTCTTATAGACATTTTGTTTGAAGAAATCCTTTAGAAGAAAGTCCCACATAGTAAAAAATACTAAGGCAAAAGGCATAAAATGATTTCTTTCAGACTTTTGTCTGAAAGAATTCCTTCAAACAAAAAGTTTGAAGAAATTTGGGAAAAGCTGTGGGAGAAAAAACTCGAAGAAATTCCAAAGGTCAAAAGAAATGATCTACAGGCATTTTATCCATAGGAAAAATAGCTGAGAGAAAAGCCTGAATGAAGGCAATACAAAAGAAAAGATACCCTTCAGACTTTTTGTCTGAAGGATTTCCTTCAGATAAAAGTCCAAAGAAATTCAGCCGCCAAAACAATGAGGACCCGACTAAGACAAAAGCCCGACCAGAGCAAAAAAATTGAAGGAAAGGGAAAGGCTGAAGAAATTCAAAGGGGTGACGACCCTGAGGACATCAAAATCAAGCACGACAAACTAGCCATTAGAAGTTCAAATGCCCAGTGACGGGTGTACAAACGTCAAATTTAAGGTGGTGAAATAGTTGATGATTTTATAAAAAGCTTAAGAACAGGCCACAAGTGAACTCAGTGACCCACTAAGAAGATAGCCCCCAAGGAACGAAGGAGATAGAGAAGACAAAACTAGGAAGAGACAAAGTGCAAAAATGGAAAAAATAATCCAGATGGCAAAGGGAGGTGTCGACTCAAGGATTTACTCTTGCAGTAGGAACAATGCCTGCCAAGCGGTCATCAAGAGGCACAAACAGTGAACAGTGTGTCCTATTTTCTCCACTTTGCATTTATAAGTAGACAAACTGCATGAATATCTAAAAGGATCAATATTGTTTACAAAAAAAGAGGCACGGACCGTGCTTTCACAATAATGTTTGAATACCAAAGTCAAGATCGATGATTATACAACATGGTTCTAGCACGCCTCTTTTATAAGGATGATATCAACAATAGTGACTTCCTCTTCATGATGCTCTCAAATGCACATGGGCCAACTTGTAAAAGGGCACCAAAGTCTCTTCCAAAATGGGTGCCTTTACTTTTATTCTCTCTCTATATATTATAAAATTATCATTTGAAAAGGATCTCTTAGCTCGTAAGGCAAAGCTCTACCCAAAAAACCTCTGGGCTTGTAAGGCAGATCTCTGCCAGATTTTACCTTGAATCAAGACAGAGCATTTTTACCTCCATTTTGAGTTTGCACTTTCGTATGTGTTTATGCCTTTGTTCTATGTTAAGTCATTCTTTTATGCTTTCACAGAATGATTCTAGCATGTCTATTGTATTGTGAGTTCTCCTTTTACAGGTCTACCAGAAGTGTCCCTAAAGGAGTGTAGGTGCCTACGAATAGGCTACCATAGTGTGTCTAAGGATTCCTTTGGTAGTTCTTCCTCCCTGTATGTCCATGGACCCCTAGCTCACTGATGCAGAAGGATTTCTCATGTCAAATGAAGTGTATGGGACCTTGATCTTGGTGGAAAGTGTATGTTTGGGCTGAGTGGATCAAATTTTTTGGTGTATCACCTTTTAGTTTAGGTTTAGGTTCTATTTTCAGCATCTTTCTCCCTTTTCAACCCCCCCCCTTTTTCATTTATTTATTATCAGTAAGAAATCCAGGACCTAAAAGATACATCAAAGGGAGCTAGCCCTTATCTAGAGACTCTCCCCCTAGTTTTTCCAAGCCCACACGCAAGAGGGGAGTTTCCATTGTTGCATGTGGAAGGTAGGAGCTCAACCTCTTGTCAAGGGTGCAATCCACTGCATCAACAATACTATTGATCTAAGCACACCCATAGAGGAAGTTATACCACAACATAATGATAATTTAAAGCTAAAAATATTCAGTATTCCATTCCCAAATCATGGTAGTATAGAGCATACAAATAATGCAAAATTAAATCATGCATATAATGCACACCCACATCCTAAGACATGAGAATATTATAGATTAAATTATTGGTACATTTACAAGAACATCAAAATCATGTCTTTTAATTACATTTGATGATAGTGAAATCAATGATTATGATTCAGATAGACATGCAATTTCAATCCATACATTAACAATCAACTTATACATTGTGTCATGATTAACAAAGGGTCAAGAAAAAATACATGTAAAATGACACTCCTTCATAGTCTTAGATACATAAAGCAAGATTTACAAGTTAAATCAAGAGTATTTAGAAAATTCAATGGAAATACACATAATAATCTTGGGCATATATTACTACCTCTCCAAATTGTTTTATCAATAGTGATGACTCCATTTATGGTCTTACCAAGCACATGGGTCTTCAATATGTTATTAGGGCATGATTTGATACAAAAGATTCATGTAAAACCTTATAAAGTATATAAATGCCTCAAATACATACATTGTAATCAAGTGGTCAAAGTTCAAGGCATTCGATATGAGTTCCTTCTAAATCAGTGATAACTATTCCTCCTCTCCCACCACAACCAAAGTTGGTTATGATACCTATTTAAGAGCATAATACAAAAACAAAAATGGCTCTTATTAAAAATCATAGTACAAAAATAGTGAACCCATTCAAGACAATAGTGCAAAATCAGTTGTTGCATCTATACAAATTCTTTCTATACAGTCAATTCAAAATAAAGTGGTATACCTTCTTAAAAAACAAGCTTCATATCAAAGAGTTACTCAAGATTTTAAAAAATATAGATCTTATACACTACATCCTAAGGAAACATATTGTTTAGCTTAACATGTTCCACAATGAACATAAATAATGAGACCTCCTCCCATTATATGGTAGATTCCACCAACTCATACCTTCACTGGTTACATATCCTACAAAGAATTCTATGAGTAGTGATTAATGCAGTTAAACTACATCACTTGATGCCTTTTCAAATTTAAATACATGTAAATTATCACTTTTCACACATAAAAATTCACCTTCAACATATATGATCCAATCATGCACTATAGTCCTCCCATTCATCAAATCATAAGATAGTCTACTTTTTTTAAAAATCACATATTGTAAAAATACAAAAATATTCAAAATATTTTTGAAAATAAAATTATATTTCCTTCTTTTCGTTAATTATCACATATTTTGGTAGATAAAATATTTTTTCTAACAAATATTCATTCACACTGTATATGAGTGTGATGCATCACATACATTCTACATGGATTCTTAGATGTTGATTTCCCTTCTACCTAGTGACCATGCCTATGTTAGGGGCATCTAATTCTACAAGTCACATTATGACAAGTTATATCTTTCTATGAAAATTCTACCATGTTGATCTACATATCTTAAAAATGTATTGTTATTTTATCATATTTTATGTTGTGGTACATGGAAATGCTACTTTTCTATAAATAAGAGTAGGCATCACAAGGAACCATCAATTTTTTAGTGATAATTGTGCCTTTGACCCATGACACACTTTGCCATGTGTTAGACCTAGATTTATCACACAATTTGATTTTGGTTAGACCATATATACACGAAATCCATGCAATACTTGTAACGTTGCACTAGTGTATCAAGTTTCCTCACTCTAGAATGGAGGTAATGATCCATGGAGATTTATAACCATATGAACATCATAAGCATTTGGAGTCCTAATATGAAAGATACAATTACCATTTTTGTCTATACCCAATACCAAAGAATGACAAAGACAAAGAGATAGTTGTTGAATTACCAGAGACAAATTACATAGACCCCAATAGCCTTACCTCAACTTCACATACACATCCTGTTGAAATGTCTAATCATTTTACCATTTTAGACAATGGTATAGGAGAGTATTTTACCTATAATACATTCCATATAACCATGATTCCATAGAATCCCAAGTCCTATGGAAGGACTAAAGCTAAGCCAATTTATATGGAATGATGATGAAAGGGAAAAATAAAGCTTCATAGCCAAATGCCTATTATTTTCACACTAAAAATTAGACAAGAATAAGACCCACTTACCAATGATGAGTCCTAATTATACAATGATAATTTGGTTGATTGCTACTGAAGTAAAAAATATCCCATCCCTAATAGGATTATGGATAACCATTATTATGAAGGTAGAGGCCTGGTGATAAATATGTAGAGTACTATTGATCCCATTTATATTACTAAATGCAAAATAAATCATGTTATTATATTTAAACTACCTAGGGGTGACCCCACATATCTTATTCATGTTCTTACACCAATAACTAGTGATGACAATGTTGATAGTGAAGTAGAGTCTGATCATAGCATATACAAAGTCTTATCCAATACCAACTTATTTGACCCATATACCATTTGTACCATCATGCTATTAATTCAAAATTACCCACTTTCCCTTTATCATCCTCAACTTATATAGTGGGACCAACATAAATCCACAATACCTTTAGATGAGTTTGAGAATGATAAGGCCTTTTATGATTTTTTGGGCTTAAGAGATAATGTTTTGTTGGGAGACCACAAATAAGGGTTCTCTTCAAATTGTATCCTACTGCCTATTTTAGAGGGTAGGAAAAAATTCTTTGAGGCAATTTTGGACTAGGATAAAAGTAAATAAAAAATCCAGTCTCTTGGTGAAAATCTATTTTAGGTGCCACTAGATGGGGATGTTCACCCTTTCTCAAATGAAGCTTGAGAGACCACTAATAATGAACTTGTTTTTAGGTCCAAGCTTAGTACAGAGGAATATCATGCCTTTGATTAACTTATTTGAGAATGTCCTTTAGTGTTTGTTACATGGAAATTTCTATCATTAGGTGATTTAGATTCATCTTATTGGGGAGAGCTTGAAGAACTAGTCTGACTAAAGGACTTTGCCATTATTGGCCAATTTACATCCCTGTCAACTATTATATAAAATTGCTCAAATCTCCTAGTATAGGATAATATGAAATTTAACATTGGGACTCTAGAGGACCCAAAGTGAATCAAATTAGGTGCATCCCTCACTGAGAAGGAATGTGAATTTTTTACATCCCTTTTTAGTGAGGTTGTTAACATATTTTTAAGGGCCTATTTAGACCTGCTAGGTTTGGACCCGACCTTAGTTGTACACCATATTTGTGTACATCCTAATGCCAAACATATTAAGCAAATAATACTTAAGATGCATCCTAGTATTGTTATGTTAGTTAAGAAAGAATTGTAAAAACTCTTAGAAGTAAGATTCATCCTAGTATTGTTGTGTTAGTTAAGATAGAGTTTTAAAAACTCTTAGAAGTAAGATGAATCAAACCAATTGACTATTTAGAGTGAATATCCAACACTTTGTATGTCATTATAAACCCATAAGAAATCATAATCTGCAGTAGTTTTAGATACATCAACAAGGCCTGCTTGAAGGATGAATTTCCTCTATCAAACATTGATATGGTAGTTAAATCCACATCTAGGTATGAAATGATTTCCCTCATGGATGGATTTTTAAGATATAACTAGATCAAGATTGTGCTAGAGGACCAACATAAAATAACATTCACCTCTCCTTTGGGAACATTTTACTATCAGGTCATGTTGTTCAGCCTTAAGAATGTTGGGGTAACATACCAAAGGGATATGACCTTTATATTCCATGACATGATGCATGATATTGTCAAAGACTATGTTGAAAAAATATTAGGTAAATTTAAGATCCATGCAAATCATTTAATCATACTACAAAATATATTTGAAAGGCTTTGTGAGTACAAGGTTCAACTTAATCCCAAGAAGTGCATCTTTAGTGTCACTTTAGGCAAAATCCTAGGCTTTATTATCTCTCACCAAGGCATTGAAGTTGATCATGCCAAGGTAAAAGCCATTACCAAGATGCCACCACCTTCCACTTTGAAGTAGTTTTGTATTTTGTAGGGTAAAATCTTATTTATTAAATGCTTCATTTTGCAGTTGGCTGATAAAAGCCATCCTTTCACTCATTTGTTAAAGAAATGTATTACATTTATTTGGGATGAAAAATGTCAAAAATCCTTGAACACCTAAAGGAATACTTAGCCAATCCAAGGAGGGCATTTTTAATTTACCTACCTACCACTAATAATGCCTTGGGGGCACTTTTAGCCCAACATGAAGAACATGGGAAAGAACATGTAGTGTACTATTTAAGATGTACACTGATGGCATATGAACATAACTATATGCCAATTGAAAAATATTATTTAGCTATGGTCTTTATAGCCTAGAAGCTTCAACATTACATGATCAATGATAAGACCATAGTCATTGATAAAATAGATCCACTGAAGTATCTACTATCAAAAATAAATTTATAGGGATGCATGGCTAAGTGGATCATGATTTTGAGTGAGTTGGAGAATGAGTATGTCAATAAAAATGCCATTAAGGGACAATTACTTGTAGATTAGCTTTCTAAATCTCCCATTTCAAATACTCAATCACTCACTTTTAAATTCTCTGATGAATCCCTCATGACCATTATAGAAACACCCCTTGAGGAGTAGCACTAGAAGCCATATTTTGATGGGTCATTCACATCTCATAGATCATGAGTATGATTTTTATTTATTAAACCATAGGGGTATATCATTTCCAAATCATTTTGTATCGGATTTACTTATATTAATAACATAGTTGAATATGAAGCACTTTTTGCAAGGCTTTGTCAAGAAATACAATGGAACATTCAACACTTACTAGTTCATGGAGAATCCCAAATTATCATTAGACCAAATATGATAAGATGATACCATATAAGGCTATGATGCACATTCTCAAGCAAAAAATTACCCACATTTAGTTTGAACACATACCTTATGCTAATAATAGGATAATAGATGCCATGGCCACCATTGGTTCTTTGATCCACAACACAAATGAGGCAAAAGACTATCATTTCCTCATTGATAAACTTCTAACACCTTATATCTAAACTTTGACAGTTATAATTATTTGTGATATTGTTGGTCCCATTTCTATTTGGTATTTTGACTTATATAATTACCTCCATGACCAAATCCTTCCACCAAACCTTTTACAAAAGCAATAAAAATATTTCACATACCAAGCCTCTTGATATAATTGAATTGGCCCAACCCTTTACCTAAGAATATTTGATGTAACTCTACTTCAATGTTTGAATTTAGTATAATCCACATTAGCACCAAGTGAAGTTCAATAAGGATTTTTTGGAGCCCATACCAATGGTGTTATCTTTGCCAAAAATATCATACGTACTAGTTGTTATTGGCTGACCATGGAATCATTTGTAGCTACATATGTGAAAATATGTAATAAATGTTAAAGACATGCAAATTTTATCCATGCTTCAACCAGAACACTCAAACCAATGACTACACCATGACCATTTTCAATGTGGGGACATGATATCATATGAACTATTAACCTTGCCTCCTCAAACAACCATAATCATATCCTTACTACCATTGAGTACTTCACTAAGTGGGTTGAATTTATACCCTCACTTATATGCTTGGAAAAAAAATTCATCTTCAACCATCTCATTTACCGCTATGGTATCCCATCTGACATTATATCTTATAATGATAGATCATTTAAGAGCAAGGATGTCAAGTCACTTTGTGTTGAGTTTAGCATTACCCAACATTTTTCAATGTATATTTCCCACAATGTAATGGCCAAGTGAAGGCATCTAATAATACCATTGCCAATATTCTCAAGAAGATTGTCAATGATTTTGGATTCAATTATAACCTATAGATATTTCTTGCCCTTTAGTCTTACCATACTAATTACCATACTCCAAAAGGAACCACTCCATATTACTCTATCTATGGCACTGAGGCCATTCTTCTCATCGA
Organism: Torreya grandis; assembly: GCA_037957365.1. Classification (NCBI taxonomy): domain Eukaryota; kingdom Viridiplantae; phylum Streptophyta; class Pinopsida; order Cupressales; family Taxaceae; genus Torreya; species Torreya grandis. Next base: position 1,386,398 of record JARHVA010002033.1, read on the forward strand.
GGTTGAGTTGCCTTATTTGCATATCTCATTGAAGCACATCCTTGATGATGAGGATTACAAAGTAGCTTATTTGAAATATCTAGAGTTACTAGATGAAAAATTCATGGCCACTATAAATAGCCTTCAAACATATCAGAACCGGTTATGTGGTCAGTATAAGAAGCATGTCAATCATAAAGATTTTGAGTTTGGTGATCTTGTCCTGAACAAAAAACTAAAGAAAACCATGGTAAAGAAAAAGAAGAAAGGCAAGTTCAAGCCTAATTGGATAGACCCTTATATCATTGTTATTAATTATGGATATGGTGCACATAGGTTCGTTACAATATAAGGAGATGAACTTAATGATCCCATGAATATAATACATCTCAAGTATTATTTTACTTGAGAGACCTGAGGTATTATATATGAGGATCATTTACATCATAATGTAATCTCACCTTCCTTGTACCATATCATATATTATTCCTTCCATACATTTACTATTAGCTCAAGTTGTTTTCCCCTCCCTTGACCACCTTTTTTGACCTTGGTTATGATCCATTGGTACTTCAGTCACCTTTAGTGATTGGATTCAAATAAAGTTTTAAAAGTTGACGTAGTTTTTCAAAATGAGGCAATAACTTGGGGAAGTATGATAGTGGTTTGGCAATTTCATTCTTCATCATTATCACATTCTATCTTATTATATGTGCTACTTATTATAAGCATCTTTTGGAAAATTAGTATTACTAACCCATGATTTATTTTTTCATTATAACTACCTTTCGAAAAATTAGGAACAACTTAATTTTCATCCACATTATCATATCACTCTTATATACTTTGTCATTTGCCTATTCATAAGCTTATTATTACCTAGTTGGATATTCTGATATAAGGAGGAACTACATTGACTTGAGGTCTCATTTAGAACTATGTAGGCAGTGTTTGATTCATTTTGAGGTCATCTTAGTCACCCCTTTCCCATGCTCTCATAATTTTATGAGAACTTTAATTTTTATCTCTCTCATCATTTTGTGAGTTAACCCATTTTGTGTCTTGTCATTCTCCATTGAGTTGAGATGCCTAAAAAACACAAAAATATGGATATATAAATGGCCATTCAGATTATATCCTCACAACTCAAGATATGCATATCCTAGTTATCAGGTATACCTAAAGCATCCTCATGGCTCCTATCATGACCATTTCCATTTACCTATTCTATTTTCTGATAGTATTTCATCCCATTCCTGGGAGAACTATATTCTGCCTAAAGTTCACGTTGGATCTTATGTCCATGGGACTATGTAGGCTACATCCAATTACATAATGAATTTGGAATCAACTCGACCAATTTTGATGAGTTATTTTATTCACCATTATCTTAGATCATGCCTTCCTCTAGGCTTGTCTCCAAAAATGCTCTCATTATTTTTTGAGCACTTATTACTTATACTCTTACCATTTTATGATTCATAGACCTTTTATGCTCTTACCATTTTGCAATCTTATTCTCCTTTTCATCCTTAGACATAGTAAGCATTATGAACCAAGTGCATGTGTGAGTGCTTGTCTATTATATTTTAGTGTGGTTTTGGCCTAAACCATATTCAGGTGCTTGCAAAATTTATTTGTGTTGATGCTTTCATGCCTATGAACATCATACCCCTCTTTTCTTAAGCCCTCACCATTTTAAGAGATCATTCCCATTTTACTCTACATGAAAATTATGTATTCTCATATTTTCTTCTATCCCATATCTTGGGAAAAGTACATTTGTTCTGGAGTTCACCTTGGATCTTGTGTCCATGGAACTATGTAGGCATCATCCACTTGCTTAGTAAATTTCAAGTCAGCTCGACTACCCATTCATTTTATTCTATTCCCCCATTTTTGTTTGTGTCATTGTTCCCTATTGCCTAGGGGCAACATTGTTAGTCTTTTGTTCTTGTGTTGTTTTAACTATGTTGTTGCTACCTAGCTTAGGCATCATCCTTTCACCAAGAGTGACACCTATATTACACATGCATGAATAATTTGTATTATGCTTGTTACTAACATTTTAATTAACCATTATTTATATATTGCCTTTGTGTGTTTAGAGTATTTTGTTTATTGCATTCTTATTTTCTTTGGATTGTTTATTTGGTTTGATTATTTTATTTGATTTATTTTCCACATTGTTTGTTTATTTTTTGTTTATTGGTGTTTTATTTTGTTTGTTTGTTTATTAGTGTTTTGTTTTTGTTTGCCTTTTTGCCTTTTTTGTTTCTTATTTTCCATAATATTCTTACACTTTATTCACACTTGAGTCCTGATTACCCATATCTTGTACTTGAGTTGTGAATTAGTGTATGTTCCTACACTTGGTTTATTATATTATATTCACTTTAGATTTGATTGTTCATATCTTACACCTAAGAGATTTGTAATTTTATTTAAATTGAGTTTTTCATGCTTTGGATACACATTATTATTATAGTTCTCTATAACTATGATCCATCATATCACAAGCTACAACAAAAATCAGGCCAAAAAATCTATTCAATAATGTATTGGGTAGTAATTCTCCTTATTTACCCCTATCAAATTCAAAACCTACCCATTCAATACCCAAATGTAGAGTAATTAAATCACAAATGAATTGTAATCTGTACTAGTTCTCAATACTAATAGGTACCCCCAAATTCATGCCTATACGCTATGTCAGCGTATTATTATTTTGTGAGTACAGTTTTAGTATGTAATCCTTATTTATAGATTTGACATACTAAGGTGAATCATATATGGACATTACTTGATCATATCTACCTGACTGGGGTAAATATGAATTATATCACACTTCCATCTGCTTATTGGAGCATACCACTATGCCAATGATTATAACTGCCTTTAGGAAAATCATTATTTTTCAACCTATCCACCCTACTAAGGAATTTTTCATCATGCTAATGATTATAACCACCTTTGGTCAAATCATTATTTTCACCCATCTATCCTATTGGGGCACCTTAATATATCTATGATTATATATGTCTTTGGGAAAATCATTATTTTCACTCATCTACCCTACTAGGGCACCTCGCTTTGCCACTAATTATAACAACCTTTAGAAAAGTTTGTATTTCCACCCATGGTACTTATAGGTTGCATTCTTTCCTTCTTTTCAAGGGAACATTCAGTAACTTTATTTACCACCTTATCCCTTAAGGGGGCATCTAGGGCTCATCTATCACCTTTTGGGACATTATCCAAGGCATTAATTACTTTTTCATTATTTGAGATGATTTTACTATGTCTATGTCTTACTATGCCTTCCCAAATAAGGGAAAACTGTAAACACCCCATTTTGGCCACAATCCTATTCTAATTAAAGTTAAGATTATTTTTTACCAAAAAGTGTAAATTAAGCTTAGGAACTACTTATGTCCTAATTTTTTTTGCACGACATATATTAGCACCCATAATCATATTTAGGCATCCCTGTTTAGGTTATTATAAAATATGCAACAATAACCTCTCAAAAATTCATCTTTAGTCAAGTTATAACCTATCAAATCAATATATTGGCATTTGGACCCATTAAGAGGGGCACTTAAAAAATTTCTAAAGTGAAAAAATGCTAATAAAAATGAATTAATTAAGCAAATCAAATTAAATGCTTAAGTGAAAATTTTATGTGCAATTAGTGAAAATGAATTCTATAAAAAGGAAATTCAAATAAAATTGAGGTCATGATGATGTCATCATCCTCAAAGTCAATGAATTGAAAATATCTCTATTAAAGTCTTAAATTTAGAAATGGAGAGCCATGCTTAATAAATGGGATCTATATCCTAAATATTAATTGCTTATCCCCTCCTTAACTCAACCAGGGTTAAACTAAACCTAATTTTAGTTAAAATTAACCTAACTATACTTGGGTTAGGGTTGGTTTGAAAGGCTATAAATAGAAGTGTCAAGGTCCTTCTAAGGGTAGATTTTTTGTGTAATGTTATAATGTTCAATTGTTGAGAGACAAAGCATTCATTTAATGTTATAATGCACAAATATTGATATATTATTACATATTACCAAATATAATCCCAACATTGCTAAGGTGACAAAGATAAATGATACAAAGAGCACCATTGTTAAAGACCCTTTGATCACATGACCAAACACATTCTTCCATGGACAACATGCAATTCTTGTTCACAAGAAAGGTAAAGAATACTTGTTTTGTCTTCCATTATTAGTTACTTGCATTGTTCTCTTGCTCCTTGAGTGTCTAGGCTTGAGGTGTTAGATTTATTAGTGTGTTTATATTATTTTTTATCATACTAACACTTGACTAACTCCCCTCTTGGATACCTATGATCATAAATAGTCCAATTTAAATATGGTTACTATACTACACACTTCATTGATAAATATATACATACATGACACTTTTATGCCTCACATTCAATATGTTACATACATGATTCAATGACAATTAAATTTATATTATGACATAATATCTACATGTTGATAAAATACTATATGATTATATCTTTATTGCATGATACAGTTAACTCTTATTTTGAGATGAGTGACTTATAAGCTACATCTCTCATCTCAAAATGGGAACATCACAGTGGGATTGTCTTAGATATCCAAGCCTCTATGAATAGATAAAAATTAGATTTGGGATATAGTAAAGGTATAAAAAATATAGAGTATGGGTTTTCAAAGATTCAAAATAAAGAAAAATAAGATTAAATATAAATAGAGTACATGTTTTCAAAGATTAAAAGTAATTCATAAATTAAACATATGAGAGATATTAACATATTGATTTAGATTATGGGGGCATTGGAAATGCATATGCACTCACTTTTCAAAGACTAAAAGAAAAAATTTATACACACTTAAATGCATATGCATGGGCATATGCTAAATAGTTATATAATTGAAGTTACAAATTATAAACATAATTACAATTGAGTATATAAATGCATGTCAATCTACATCATTTAAAAAAAATCAAGGTTTAAAAGGGAATCAATATTTTTCAAGCACATTTTCAAAGTTCAAAGTCACAACTTCAAAATTCAAAGGGCATGATGTTCTATCACATTATCAAAATTCAAAATTTAAAGGTAAAATATTCATTATAATTAATACTTATGAGAAATATGGTCATGATAGGGGTATGAATATTTTTTATTTGTGATCATGGAAATATAACCTATATCCATCTATAGTGGTGTGATTCAAATTTATTATGGGTAATGTATATTGAGGTTCAGTAACATTCAATGGCATTGGAATTACTTCTAGTGAACCCATTGTGTGGTTCCATATTTTATTGTGGGAGATGTACATTCAATTCTAGTGAAACTCAACTATTTTTGTGTCACTTCTAATAAACCAATCATAGATCCACCTATTGAAGTATTTTCTTATTATTGGTGTTGTGGCATAAATGTTTTCATTAATGTCAAGGTCAAGATGGATGTCATTAATGTCAAAGTCAAAGTTGATGTCATGCATGGTGAAGTGGTATATGCCAAGGAATATTATGATAAGAGAGAATTTGAAGGAAACCTAGTAATTTTTCTAAGGTTGATGACATGTCAAGATCAAGAAATAAGGTAAGCATATGTTTGAGCATTAGTCTTAAGGAACATTATCACATCATGAGCATGTGTATGAAGATGGTGGTCTAATAGGATGGATACACATAGGTATGAGTGGATGTTTAATGATGTCCAAGATTTCATATGAGGTTTTTAAACACTCAAGAAATTTTCAAGGTAAACTTTCAGGGGTAAAGTCTTAAGCCTAACCATGTAATCAAACTAGTCCTAGACTTTGCCTAACCTAATGAGGAGTCTTGAGGTGTCATCAATATCTATGACAGATGAAATCCAGTGTTAGAGCATGTGAGAAGATGATTTAAGCTATTTAAACATGTGTGTAAGGTATATAATCTTTCAAAGGAGGTTTCTATGTCAGTTCTTGGCTTAGTCTTTGCATGAAGAGACCTAGTGAAAGGCATAGGCTTGGTATCATGTTGAGGTGAGTAGTTTGAGGCTTGTGATAATAATATTGGAAGTGTGTGAGCATGGTATGAGTTTTTATAACATTATAATTTTATTTTGAGAATAGTACAATAGGTTTCATGGTGTGTTCAAGGTTTAAGTATGACTGGTAGTTTAAGGCCTAATGTGCAAAGAGACCTAGTATGGTTTAATGAGGGACCAATTTTAGTTTCCAAGGTGCCATAGATCATGATAGAATTATAATATGTGTGAGAGGTTGTTTTAAGTTATTTTACCAATTCTAAGGTGATAGACTGAAGGAGAATGCATGAAATGTGGTTTTAAGGTTTTTGTGTGCACATAATGAGGTATTACAGACCCAAGAAGGATTTTCTTATGTTTATTATCATGTGAAAATTTTTCATGAGATTTTAAAAATTTAATTTAATTTTATTAAGGGTCATATCTTAAAGTTCCTCCCATTTTTTTTGGGTTGAGGGCCTAAACTTTATAAATGATTTTTAAGAATGGAAGATAGTCTAAACCCTCTCAAAAATCCTAATAGTGACCTGATATGGAAGATATGATTTAAATTGATTATAATTATTTTATTGACATATTATGATTATTATAGGTTGTATTAGAATATCCTTGATACTTCCAGGTGGCATTGGTTTGTCAGAAGAGTGAGTGGAAGCTATAGGAAACCCCTAAGGTAGGGTTGATCAAGTCAAATCATGAAAATGAATAGAGGATAATGTGTGAGACTGGTTTATTATGATAATTTAAGTTTTTTTATCAAGTTACATACTTTAAATATGCTAAAATTATCATGGAAGTTGGCCTATGAATAAAAAGGCCTAGTGAGGAAAATAGTAAGAAAACCAAGCAGAAGTGTGAATGAGATTAGGGATGGGTTTCAATAAATTATGGATGGATCCAAACACATGGGGTTATTTTTAAATTCCTATAAAACATATAATTAATGTATATAATTTTTTAATAAGCTTGTGTATGGCATAAAGTTGGTCTTAATCTGACTTGTCTAACATAGTGAGGTCTGTGTATAGTGAAGCCATGAGATTGGTCTATAAGACCAATATTACTATTGTAAATTATATATGTAAATATTATATAAGGATATATAAAGATCATATAAACCCATTTTGAGTTCATAAAATTGTTCACATAGGTCTTCTAGGTCTTGGTTTTCATGACTATATTTTAGAACATTTAGGTAGTTTTTTTGTGTTAGTGAGAATGATGTTCCTGAGTCATTATGAACATATTTTAAGAATATAATGCATATTAAGTTGTTATATAGATATAATAGGTTTATTTTAATGTATTTTTATTCATTATAAATGCCTATGAAGGTATGAAAAGTCAAAGGTTCTTGACTGCACATGCTTGTTTACAGTTTTGAGTGAGCATATGGAATTGGTATGTTTGAGATATTTTTCCTTATATGGTGAATTTTAATGGAAATTATGATGAAAATAATTTAATTTAGGTTATATACATATTATTTATTTATGTATTTATGTGTCAAATTTTACTTTATTCTTCAGATATTCAAAGCAGACTTTCTGGCAATGAGAAGGGCTAATTGTGAGTAGGCCTAATGGTATGGTTCAAGGAGTGAAATGAGATAAATGATGTTGGGTACCTAAAGTGAGATTATAAATCATATAATTTAAGTGTTTTTTAAGTTTTTAATCCATTTATATATTCTCAAAAATTTCTAATTTTGTCAAGGTGAAACGTGTGCTTTGAGAAGACCCAATTGCATTAGATATCTATTAGGCCTAATGATGGTTTTGGTCCTTATGAGTGGTGACCAAAATATGTAGTGGTTGTTTAAATTTTAATTTTTTTTATATATAATCCAAGGGTCATAAAATAATGTATATTTTATGGTGGACCAAGGTTTTGGAAAGCAAGAGTCAAGTATTAAAAGAAGGTCTAATAGACCTAATTTGAGTAGTTAGAATATTGAGGAAATGAGTGAATGAAATAAGAGTCAGGTAGAGTGATTTAAGACCATAAAGTAGGTATATTAAACATGTCATGAAATTATAATATTAATTATATAGATGATGAACAAGGTGATATGACCTAAATCAGGCAAGAAGAGGGCTAATTGAGCAAAGAGGCCTATTAGACTGTTTGAGAGAGATAGAAGAGTGTGAAGAGAAAAAGATGGTGATAATAATTAGTTGTGAAAAAAATAGGATTTAAAAATTGTGATCAAAGGTTCCAATTTGCTTAATTTGTGTTGAGTTACCTAGGGGGTTGGTTCCTCCTTGCAAGTTGGTACTTAGTAAAAAATTAGTTGAGTTGGTGCTATACTAGTGAGGGGTTTGTGCTCCTTGTGGGTTTGATGCCTCACTAAATATTGATCAATTAATTATATGAATATGTTTAAAGCTATGTTTTATTATTTTTTATCCCACATGTGGGTTTCCCACATATCGCTTATGTTCATATGTTGTATGCTTATGTGGATACTTGTTTATGCATTGGTTGATGTATGTGTTTGAATGAATGCCTCATGAATGATAAGTGAAATTGAATGATTATTTTACGGGAATTAATTCAGCCCCGCACCCCCCCATATTATTATATATAATTATAAAATTTTGTATCATATTAGGTCCTTTGAAGGAGGCCTAATTGCCTAAACTAGATCTTACACAAGCAAATATGGCTAGTTAAGCACAAGGTGGTTTTTGTACAAGAAAAGATCCATTATTCAACAGATCTAATTAGGTTTTTTGGAGTGTCAGGATGAGAACATATTTGATGTATAAATTTCATGATGTTTTTAAATTATTTTTGGATGGATATATTGCATCCCCTATTCCCCCTATAGATGCAGTAAGTAAGAAGGCTAGTGACAACAATTTAAAAGCAATGAATGATATTCTTTGTGGCCTTTTAGAAGCAAAAATTGTGAAGGTGATGTACTATGTGTATAAAAAATAAATGTGGTAAAATTTCAAGACTATACATAAGGGAGACTCCAAGGAGAAGTTGGCTAAGTTTAAAATCCATATAAGATAGTTTAAAAGCCTAAGGATGAATGAAGATGAGACTATTATAGCCTACCTGTTAAGGGTTGATGAAGTGGTCAACATCATAAGAGGCCTAGGTAAATAATTGAAAGAGTATAATATTTTTTAGAAGGTATTGAGATATATAAATCCTAAGTTTAATTCTAAAGTATCTGCTATTGAAGAGATGTAAGATCTAGACAAGCTAGAGATTGATGGAATTCATGGCACCCTTACAACCTATGAGATGAGGATAAATGAAGGAATACTTGAAAATAAGGAATCTACATTCAAGGTAGACAATAAGTAAAAGGACAATAACACATAATGTAAGAAAGATAAATATAATTATGATTATGATATTTATGATGATGAGTTCATAGCTATGTTTGCAATAAATTTGAGAACTGGTTTAGGTAAATACAAGGGTAAGATGCCCTTCAAGTGATTTAATAATGGATAAATTGGATACTTTGATAACAATTGACCTCAAAACATAAGAAAAATTATGATGAAAAGTATGATGAAGGTCATGAAGATGACAATAAGTCTTATAGGTATGATAAAATCAAGAAGAGATTCAGAAGGTATGATGACAAGAAAACATTTTTCAAGAACAAAAGAAGCTTTTACACCAAGGAAGACTACAACTCATCTGATGAGAGTGGGAAAAGTGATTTTGAGAGTGATCATAAATTTTTTGATCCTGATGTAAATAAATTTATCTTCATGGCTGAGGAGGCAAGATGTTCAAATCAAGAAGAGTCCATGTGGTTTGGAGGTACTGTTGGTGATTTAGATGAAGAAGAAAATGAGGTGGATCTTGAGGATAAGTTGATGAATGCTCTAGAAGAACTAAAGATGGTGAATAAAAATAATAAAGGATGAGGTATCTTGTTAAAGCCTATGAGGAGCAAATCAATTTTTTTGAATTTAGACTAAGCAACATCTCCAAAGAACAAGAGGAAATAGTCAAATGGGTGGAGACTTAAATTGAGATTGTGACTGCAAGCCTAAACACTAAATAAGAAGAATGTGTAAGGTATGTAACTGAAATGGATTTCCTAAGGGCTAAGTTGAATTAGACATCAATTAAGGTAAATTCATTTGTGAATTTTTTAAAAGAGTACAAATGATCTAGATAACATCCTGAGTAATCAAAAGATTGTTAATGACAAAACAGGTCTTAGTTTTAATAGATACCAAAATAAAAACACTAATGTGATCAAGAAGAATCAGACCTTAAAGTTCAATGGTCAATCAAGGAATGATGGTGCTAGTAGAATGAAGACTAATCCTATCAGACAATCTAATACTATAAGGTATGCTAATCCTTTAAATGGTTATTGTTATTTATGTAAAATTTAGTCATAGAGCAAGGCATTGTAGAAAACACTCCAAGAATGAATATGCATGAAACTATGAGGATAATCATCAGTCAATAAGTATGGGTAATGGTGTGTTTCCATCAAGAGGAATAGTTTGTTTCAATTACCAAAAGTTTGGTCATATTAAAAAGTTTTGTAAGCATAGATTCTCAAGTCAAAACAAGAAAATTGAGGCCCCTAGAGTGCAAAAAAGAAGATAAAATAATGAATGGAGACCAAAGGTAGATAAGGTGAATGATGATCATAATGCAAGTCCAAGTGGACTGCTTTCCATGGTGGAGCATATTTTATATGTAAAAGAGTGGCAATAATTCTACCTATCAAATCAAATTGTGAATGAAGAATTCAAGACAAATGGACCAAGTCAGAATGTTGTTCTAATGGAGATTGAAAAATTCAAGCCTAAGAGGATCATGAAGAAAGTTTAGTTTAGTAAGGACATGGATATATATGAATCTACTAAGTTTATGTTACTTTATTACCCAAGAGAGAAGAGGTGATTTCATTAGGATTCATGGAGGCATTTAGCTAGTGAGTAGAAGCATGATGGATGCTTGGTCTTAAGGGGAGATTTTCATTCCTTTTAGATCCAAAGTTTAGTCAATAGTATATTGGAGGCCTGATTACAAGATATGGGTTACAAATAATTCGTATGATGACTTGATCAAACCAAGTCACATTCATGATTGTTTATGAATATCTCATGGAAATAAAGGGATTTAATTATGCTCCAAGAGTAGGTGTGTTTGCCAAGAAGATCTTTCGCAGTTAGTTTTGAGCCTGATTTGTGTTGAGTTGTTGACAAAAAGAGAGATAATGATATTGTTTAGAGAGAAAAGGTGTGTTTTTATAGGTCTTAAGATCAAATATTTATCAATATTTGACCCTTTATTATTAATGTCAAAGGGGGAGAAAGTTCTAGTTTGGAAGAAATGTCAGTTTGAAGAGATCCAACTTAGGGAGATGAGAATGATCAACTTTGTTTAAGTTTTTTCCATCAATGACAAAGGGGGAGATTATTGAAGTATGTTCCTATTTTTTTTTTGTGGCATAAACGTTTTCATTGATGTTATGGTCAAGATGGATGTCCTTAATGTTAATGTCAAATTTGATGTCATGCATGGTGAAGTGGTATATGACAAGGAGTCTTATGAAAAGAGAGAATTTGAATTCAACCTATTGTCTCTATATTGAGATATAATTTGAAGGAAACCTGGTAATTTTTCTATAGTTGATGACATGTCAAGGTCAAGATCAAGATAAGCATACTTTTGAGTAATAGTCTTAAGGAGAATTGTCACATCATGAGCATGTGTATAAAGATGGTGGTATATTAGGATGGATACACACAAGTATAAGTGGATGTTTAAGGTTTTACAAGATTTTATATGAATTTTTGAAACACTTAGAAAATTTTAAAGGTAAACCTTTAGGGATAAGGTCTTAAGCCTAAGCATGCAATCAAACTAGTCCTAGACTCTGCTTGGCCTAATGAGGAGTTTTGAGGTGTCATCAAAATCTATGAAGGGTGAAAATTAGTGGTATAATATGTGAGAATATTTTTGAATCTATGTGAACATGTGTATAGGGTATATAATATTTTAGAGGAGGTTTCTAGGTCATTTCTTGGCTTAGTCTTTGCATGAAGAGACCTGGTGAGAAGGCATAGGCTTGGTAACATATTAAGGTGAGTAGTCTGAGGCTTATGAGAAAAATATTGGTAGTGTGTGAGCATGGTATGAATTTTTATAATATGATCATGTGGTGTTGATAACATACAAGAGGTTTCAAGGTGTGTTTAAGGTCTAAGAATAATTGGCAATTCAAGGCCTAATGTGCAAGGAGACCTAATGTGGCCTAATGAGAGATCAAGTTTAGTTTCCAAGGCTCCAAATATCATGAGAGTATTTTCAAAGGTATGGGAGGTTGTTTCAAGTTTTTTTACCAATTCTAAGGTCATATACTAAAGGATAAATCATGAAATGTGGTTTTGAGGTTTTCTCTGTGCACATAATGAGGTATTATAAACCTGAGAAGGATTTTCTTATGTTTGTTGGCTTATACAACCTTTGCATGAGATCATAATAAGTTTATGGAAGTTGAGTAAGGGTCTTATTAGCTATCCATATATCACCCTAATATGGGTAAAAAAATTTCAAGTCTGACATGTACCTAGACTAACATGGTAATGGTTTAAGGTTGTGGGTTGCCTATATCTAGACCAGACCTCTAGGATTTTGTATGAGGCTAGCTCCTCAGATTTTATAATTTGTACCTTTACTTTTAAAATATAAAAATAGTTAGGGTGAAAAGAGTTAAGATATTTACATAAATTAAAACCTATTCTAAAGGGTGGTGATGCACCATGAGGATTGTACATCCACTCATACTTGAGCCTCTAAAACACTAGTGAGACAAAAACAAATAACGGGATCTATGACTCCAAATGTCTACCATTTATTGATATTTAATGTATATGTTCATAAAGTGAGTAAAACCTAAGGGATTTGATGGAGACACCTAGTTTAGGGCACTAATCCAGTCAATATGTTCACTATTGGCTTCAGTCAAATGATATCGAACACCAAACATAAGCTATGTAACCAAACAATATACCAGCTAGGTGAGATCAAGACATGGAAAGGGAGAAGGATCTACCACTTATAAAAATCAAACTAACATGAACACACTAGTATAATATAATGAAATCTAAAAATAGTCATCTTATTTATCTCAAGAGGTTACAAGGCTCAATCTTGGTAGAGTCTAGTCATGCCTAAGAGAGGGATCCAAAATAATAGCTCAATGGATATATTTATAGCATAAAGGAAGAAAGAGAGAGGGATTTTTGGTGATAAATAGAATCAAATGAGCTCAAATCCATTTCAAAGTTGCTTCAACTACCTTTATAAATCAAGCTCATTCAAACCCTTTGATTGATCTAGGTCACTCCAGTTCATTGCATCATTACATTATTCTCTCTTTGATTTTATATAGTGGGATCAAGTTGTTTCTAGATAGGTTTAGGTATTAGTACAATTAAAACACTCAGATATATCATTTAGAATCATGTCTTATTTCAAACTACTTCTAACTAGGGCATGTATAGTGGAGAGAGAGGTCACTTTCATGCAATTGATCATGGGGATGATATATTGGGGTCTACTTGTTTACCTTCATAGTACCCTTTAAAAATATAACTCCTTCCATCTAGAAGTGGTGAAAATAATTAGAGTAAGATCCTTTTATGATGCAAACCCATGAGCTAGAGGTTTATATTTAGCCACATAGGCAGTCCCTTTATGTTCTTCATGCTTGACTACATCATATTGACTGCTCCATGGTGTTTGAACCAGCTTCAATGGTGTCGAGATGACCCTATTAAACCATATTATCCATGGTCAAAAATACCCTCTCAACCCCCATCAAGAATCCTATGATTGCCTTTGCTCTAACTGGTTATCAAAATATAACTTAGCTCATTGACACATTGACTCATTTCACTCTATTGATTTCAATTGGTATGAATGCCTAAGAAACATCATTCTTTTGCTAGTTGAATGTGTCCTTGACACTTTTCATGCCTATATTCACTCTTGAGATTCATTGACCCTTTGACCTCTGCTCTTCATTAGATCTAAGTTAATGATTGAATGTAGATCATTAGATCAACTAGGACCCACTATTTGAAATCCAATGGCTAGTTCATGATGTTAAAATTGATATCCTCACTCCCATCAAATGATGTTCATGTGATTATCATTGACAATCATGTTATCATCAAATTTAATCTCAATAGGATTTATATTTCTCTATCTTAAAGTTGACATCCCACCAACCATGATTTGGCATTCCAAAGAAAGTAATTGACATCTTGCAGATTATCAAATTTAAGCACATATAGATTTTTGCCGAAGCTCTATTTTGACATTTGCATGAACATCTTATGTCGTAGGTCCATTTTTTAAGGTTTATAACTTGAAGATCAAAAGTCATGGAGTGACCAAACTTTTAAGAGATGTTCTAGAGGCTAAAAAGAGCAAACCCATTTGATCCACTAGTCTTGGGAGATTTCCAACTGAAGATATTAAATGCTCAATTTGGATGGTATATATTTATTCCTGTGTGACATCCTAGTGATGTTTGAACTCATTTGGCTAGGTATGAAAAACTTAGCAAAATATGACTAAGGATACAACTTTTCACATTTATAACTCCATTTTCACTTTAGTAGAGGACTTGGGACTTAGCATGTATGTTCTCAACATAAATATGAACAAACCCATATGACTATATTCCATTAAAACTATCATACGTGTGAGATATAGCTTTGTGAAAACACTCACTTAGCTTTTCTAGAACCTCTTAAAAATGGCTAAGTATGGGAAAACATGGCAAAAGTGACTAAGGAGCCAACTTTAAACCTTTGTAACTTTTGATGTGCTTTAGTGAAGGACATAGAACTTGGTGCATATTATATAGGCATAAAATGTTAACACGCCCATATGATTAATTCTCTTTACTCATCAACATGTGGTAATGGTGATGTCAATAAAGTGCCTACTCAAAATTTATTTTACTAGGCCCAAGTGTCTCAATAAACATAATGAAGAATCAAATGGATCCCATGCACTTCTAAGCCATTTCAAGAATTATTGGCATCCCATGGGGGCTATGCAAATCTATCCTATCATTATCAAATGGTAATTTACACTTTAAGTGAACCTAAAGTGTCCTAAAATCCTTGTGAGAAACTTGAGATCCTGGACTACTTCTTATATTCGGAGCCTTATCTATCTACTCATCCATTAATAACCTGGTCTATTTGGACATAAGCTTGGTATGTGGGCTAAAATGGCCAACATTTTTAGTGACTCATAGAGAAGCACGCCTATTATGCTTGGAGAACCTAGACCATGTGTCAATCTTGTTCTAACCTCTTGAAACAAAATAAAGACCAAAAGGATCAAAAAATAGAAGGGGAACCTAAACTACCAAGATAAAGATCACTAACCTACAAAACAACAATAAAAAGGTGAACATATACTATTGCATGTGTTACTCACTTATTGAAACAAGACAAAACTAGAATAACTAACTTAAAGTAACAAGATTTCTTCTTGGGTCAAATGGGAATTTATTTCATGCATCATGGAGATTTAAAACATAATTGCTTCTCCTTGATGGAATCTTCTTGAAAATGGGAGAAAATGGATGCTCATGTCTTCTTGATGATGTATCTAGGCCTCCTATCTCCATTCTCAGGTGTAGGGATTGAACATATGGATCTAAGACCCAATCATCTTCTTCCCAATTTTTTTTTTGCATTAAAAATGTTATTTTTTCCTCATCAATCAATGTCTACAATTGATTCTATTCCTTGGACTTCAAGTGGCCAACTACCACAACATATTTGATGAGTTATTTTTCTTTAGTCTTTGGTTGATGTGGTGGTGAGGCATCTAAGCTCAAGCAAAATTCCTCTAAGTCTTCCCAAAATGACATCTCATCTTGGTCAATGTACAAACCACAAGATTATTTCCTACTTCTACCATCTATGTGTATAACATTAGGTTGATTACCCACCTTTTTCTTTTAGACAAGGTCATCACA
Source organism: Torreya grandis (assembly GCA_037957365.1). NCBI lineage: Eukaryota > Viridiplantae > Streptophyta > Pinopsida > Cupressales > Taxaceae > Torreya > Torreya grandis. Next base: position 1,402,448 of record JARHVA010002033.1, read on the forward strand.
AGGGTCATGATCAATTGAGGATTGCTCATCCTCTTCATCAATAGAGAGGGGTGGTAAATCATCAATCCACTCAAGCAAAAACTCTTATTGAATTGGCACCTATAAATTTTCCCTAATTTCCTCATCTGAAACATTAGCCTATTATTCAATTTCATCACTTAATCTACCACACTAAGTTTCTCAATCTCACCAAAGAATTCCAAACACAAGTGTTACCACTGGTCTTCCAATGGATTCTTGACTTCAGTATCAATAACATTATTATGAATGATACCATCTAATTGGTCTCCTGGGAAAATATCATCTTGTGTTTCACTTTTCTCAGATACATCATTAAGACATTTCAATTGCCTTTTATCACCCATTGTATGGTCATGCTTACCTTATAATCTATTGGAGTGTATGGGTGTCCCAATCTAATTTTTTTCATAGATAATAGAAATTTCCTCTCCAAGGTTAACTTGAAACTCAAATATAATTGCATCATTGTCAATCTCTTGAATTACTGACCCTTCCTCTGCCAACTTGGATAGTTTGTCCATTATACTTGAATGATCCAATTCTAATTTTGGTGTGCTTGATTTATTTTCAACAGGGGAGAGGGTGGGTTGGTAGTAGATAACATCAAGATGATTTATGTTTGAAAGGGTTATTTTACAAATAGGGATCTTGATTGATCTTTTGGAAAGCTCTTGGTATTGAGGAGAGATGTGAAAGGGGGTACATGAGTTTGAATAACAGTAGATGAAGGACCAATAACCAAATTTACATCTACTTTTCCTTTCTTATCCTCCTTGTCAAGGGTGGGCATGATGAAATTAGGATCCATAGCCCGTGAAGGATTCCATGTGAGTATCACCTCAGGTTATTTGGTAGGTATAGGATCATGAGCACAAGTGGATTGATTTAGAGAATAAAGGTGAAGGTAATCTACCTTTTGGGTGGTTAGGGGAAGAGGTTAAATGTGGAACTTAGAGAGTAGCTTAGACTTGATTTTCACCTCCACATCATGTTCAATATTGTACACCATATGAGATAAGTCTTTTAATAAATACCATATGACCTTAGTCATGAAGTCACTACCCAAAAACAAGGAAAAATAAGGTAACAAATTTGGTATAATAAGGTCTTGCACAACTAAAAGTTTGAAGTAGGCATGGAAAGTGAGTTGAAGATCTATAATAATGCCAAATACCTTCATGAAAGATCCATTCCATTACAAATCAAAGTCATAAATAGGTTCATACCTTAGATTAAAAGTGTCTTCTACTAGTTTAGGAATAATGGAGAGATTTGGCTTGTCATTAAGTGAACAATTATGGATCAAGAAATCCCCCATGACAAAAGAGGCAAGAAAGGGATATGGGGTGACCAATTTAGCTGATTGAGGCTAGTTTATAGGAGTATTTTGGTGAGGGATAAGAGCTTGGTATTATCCCATTTTTTTCTATCAAAGGCTCTCCTACAACCTATCTTTTTCTTTTCTTAATCTCTCAATTTCTAAATGTAGGTAGTCAGTGTTTGGTGTAGGTGGATTATAAGGAGTAGAAGGTTGATAATAGGAATGGTCATGAGGATGAGGAGGTTTAAAATATGGTGGATGGTCTTGGTAATATGGAATATGTGGGTTATATGGGTCATTTTGGCTATGGTAAGGTGGATATGGGGGTGGAGAGCATAAACCCTCCTCATAAGATGTCATGGCTCCTTATGTAATATATGAATTAAATCAAAACCATGACAAAACTTTCCTACCTCTAAAACCATGAGACCACTGGTATCTATGAACTTGAGTTTGTTTTCAAACCTCCCAAAGATGCTTGAATATGATCAAGGTATGTTGTAGATGATGTTGTTGATGTCTTCAACTTCCAAATGCTCTCCAATGTCTTTAAAGTATTCTTCAAGGCACTTGAAAGTGTGTCCCATCAAGTGTTCCAAAACTATTAGCTATCCAAATAGCACCCTAATAGGGGTCAGATTTTTTGAAGTATGACCCGTACCTAGACTAACATGGGAATGGTCTAAGGCTATGGGTTGCCTATATCTAGACCAAACCTCTAGGAGTTCTTATGAGGTTAGCTCAAATTTTATAATTTGGACCTTTACTTATAAAATATATAATTGGTTAGGGTGAAAAGAGTTAAGATATTTCCATAAGGTAAAACCTATTCTAAAGGGTGGTGATGCACCATGAATATTATCCATCCACTCATACTTGAGCCTCTAAAACACTAGTGAGACATAAACAAATAATGGGATCTATGACTTCAAATGCCTACCATACATCAACATTTTATGTAGAGGTTAATCAAGTGAGAAAAACCTAAGGGAGGTGATGGACATCCCTAGTTCAAGGCACTAGTCCAATCAATATTTCCATTATTTACTTCAGTCAAATTACATGAAGCACTAAACATAAGCTACATAACCAGACAATCTAATAGCTAGGTGAGATTAGGACTTGGAAAGGGAGAAGGCTCTACCACTTATATAAATCAAATTGACATGAACACACTAGTCTAATATAATGAAATCTAAAAATAGTCATCTTATTTATCTCAAGAGGTTACAAGGCTCAATCTTGGCAGAATCTAGTCATGCCCAAGAAAGGGATCCAAAATAATAGATTAAAGGCTATATTTATGGTAGAAGGGAAGCAATAGAGAAAGAGTTTTGGCACTCAAAAAGGGAATCAAAGAAGCTAAAATCCATTTTAAAGTTTCTCCAATTGCCTCTATAAATAAAGCTCATTTAAACCCTTTGATTGATCCAAGTCACTCCAGTCTATTATATCATTACATTATTCTCTTTATGATGTTCCATGGTGGTTGCTATGATGGGATCAAGTTATTTATAGTTGGGTCTAGGTATTAGTGTAATTACAACACTCAAATCCATCATTTAGAATCATGTCTTGTTATAAACTAATTCTAACTGGTTGTCATGGCATGCATAAAGGAGACAAAGGTCACTTTCATTTAGTTGATCCTATAGATGATCTGTTGGGGTCCACTTACTTGCCTTCATGTTAACTTTTGAAAATCTATCTCTTTTTATCTAGAAATGGTGAACATAATCAGAGTAAGATTACTTTATGATGCAAACCCATGAGCCATAGGTGCATATTTAGCCATATGGGTGGTCCTTTTATGTTTTCCATGTTTGATTACATCATATTGACCACTCTGTGGCATTTGAAATATATTCAATGGTATCAAGATGACCCTATAAAACCCTATTGTCTATGGTCTAAAATAGCCTATCAACCTCCATTAAGAATCCTGGGCTCACCTTTTCTCTAATTGGTTGTCAAAATTTGACTCAACTTATTGACACATTTACTCATTTTTCTCCATTGATTTTGATCAGTATGAATACCAAAGAACCATCGATCCTCTATTAGTTGAATGTGTCCTTGACACTTGTCATGCCCGTATTCACTTTTGAAATTTGCTAACCCTTTAACCTATAGTCACCATTTTATCTGAGTGTATAATTTAATGTGGACTGTTATATCAAATGGGACCTACCATTTGAAATCTAATTACTAGTTTATGATCTTCAAATTGATGTCCTAACTCCCATAAAATGACATTTGAATGACTATCATTGATAGTTGTGTGACCATCAAATTTAAGCTCAATAGACTTTATCTTGATTTTTCTTAAAGTTGACATCCTATTGACCATTATTTGGCATCCTACATAACATAATTGATGTTCTAAAAACAATCAAATTTAAGCACATATGGATTTTTACCCAAGATCTATTTTGACATTTACATGAACATCTTATGTTGCAGGGCCATTTTTGAAGGTTTATAACTTGAAGAGCAAAATTCATAGAGTGACCAAACTTCTAGGAGATGTTTTGGAGGCCTAAAAGAACAAACCCATTTGATTCATTGGCCCCAAGATATTTCTAGGATATATTAAATGCTAAATCTATCTGGTCTATATCTAATCTTGTATGATATCTTGATGATGGTCAAGCTCATTTGGCTAAGTATGGAAAACTTAGAAAAATCTGACTGAGGACATAACTTTACACATGCATATATCCATTTGTACTTTAGTGGAGGACCTGGGACTTAGTGTATACATTCTCAGCACAAATGTGAACAAACCCATATAAACATTTCCCCTAAAAATATCACATGTGCGAGATATAGCTTTATGAAGACGCCCACTTGGTTTTGCTAGAACCTCTTGAAAATGGCAAAGTATGGGAAAACATGCTAAAAGTGATTGATGAGCCAAATTTGGACCTTTGAAACTTTTTATGAACTTTATTAGTGGACATAGAACTTGGTGCATATGATCTAGGCACAAATGTGAACAAACCCATATGACCAATTCTCTCTGACTCATCCACACGTGGTAATGGTGATGTCAACAAAGTGCCTACTCAAAATTTATGTTACTAGGCCCAAGTGTCTCAATGAACATAATGAAGAATAAAATAGATCCCATGAAATTATAATCCATTTAAAACATTCTTGGAATCCCATGGTGGATATGTAAATCTGGTCCTATCCTTAGCAAATGGCAATTTACACTTTAAGTGAACCCAAAGTGTCTTAAAAGCCTTGTGAACAAATTAAGATCTTAAACTACGTATTCCATTCAGAACCTTATCTATATTCTCATCCATTAACAACCTATTTTATCTAGACATAATCTTGGTATGTGGGATAAAATGGCTAATAGGTCCTATCTTAAAGTTCCTGACATTTTTTTCTGGGTTGAGGGCCTAAACTTTATGAATGATTGTTAAGAATGGAAGACAGTCTAAACCCTCTTTAAAACCCTAATAGTGACTTGATATAGAAGAAATGATTAAAAGGTGATCATAATGTATTTTTTGACCTATTATGATGATTGGATTTTGTATTCAACTCTCCCTGGTACCTCTAGGTGGTATTGGTATATTAGAAAAGTGAGTGGAAGCTACAAAAAACCCCTTATTTCTTGGATTTTTGATGTAGCAAGCAGGGTTGACTAGGTAAAAACATGAAATTTATTAGAGTATGATGTGTGAGACTTTTATATTATTATCATGTAAATTTTTAAGTATTTTATAGACTTCAAATATGATAAATTTGTCATGGAAGTTGGGCTAATGCTAAAAAGGCCTAGTGAGGAAGATAGTGAGAAAACCAGGCAGAAGTGAGAATGAGATTAGGGATATGTTGTAGTGAGTTAGAGATGGATAAAAATTAGTGGGGTTATTTTTCAATACCTATAACACATATCCCTAATGGATATAATTTTTTAATAATCTTGTGTATGGCATAAATTTGATCTCAATCTGACTTGTCTAACACAGTCAGGTCTGTGTACAGTAAAGCCATGAGATTGGTCTATAAGACCAATATTGATATTGGAAATTATAATATATATATATATATATATATATTAAATTTATTATTAAGGATAATATAAACCCATTTTAAGTTCATAAAAATATTCACATAGGTGTTCTAAGTCTTGGTTTCTATGACTACGTTTTGGAGCATTCAGGCAGTTTTTTGTGTGTTAGTGAGAATGATGTTCCTAAGTTATTATGCATATATTTTAAGAATATAACTCATATTAATTTGTTATATAGGTATCATAGGTTAATTTTAATTCATTTTTATTCATTATAAATGGCTATGAAGGTATGAAAATTCAAAGGTTCTTGACTGGGTGTTTGAGGCCTATTTACAGTTCTGAGTGAACATATGGAAGTGGTTTTTTCCTTATATGGTGAAGTATAATGGAAATTATAATTAACATAAGGTTATTTATTTTATATACAAGTGATTTATTAATGTTTTTATGTGTAAAATCTAAGTGTATTCTTTAGATATTCAAAGCAGGCTTTTTGGCAGTGAGAAGAGTTAATTGTGAGTGGGCCTAATGGTATGGTTCAAGGAGTGAAATGAGATAAATGGTCTTGGAGACATAAGGTGAGATTATTAGGAATATAATTTAAGTGTGTGTGAATTTTTTTATCAACTTATGGAGGCTCAAATTTTTTCAAGGTGGTCAAGGTGAAATGTTTGCTTTGAGAAGGCCTAATTGCATTAGGTCTCTATTAGACCTAATGATGGTTTCTATCCTTATGAGTTGTGACCAAAATATATAGTGTTTGTTTCAATTTTAAATTTTTTTTATGATATATTCCAATTTTTATCCAATCATGGATATTTTTATGTCCAACCAAAGTTGGTGAAATCAAGAGTCAAGTATAAAAAGGTCCAATAAACCAAATTTGACTAGTTAGAATATTGAGGAAATGAGTAAATGAAATAAGAGTTTGGAGACCAGGTAGAGGGATTGAAGACCATCAGATAGGTGTGTTTAACATGTCATTAAATTTTTATATTAATTATATATATTATGATCAAGGTGATATGACTTAAATCTAGCAAGAAGAGGGATAATTGAGCGAAGAGGCCTAATAGGTTATTTGAGACAAATAGAAGAGTGTGAAGAGAAAAATAAGGTGAACATAATTATTTAGGTAATAAATAGGTTTCCAAAGGTGATTATATGTTTTAGGTGGTTTATTTGGTGTTGAGTCACCTAGGGGGTTAGTTCTTCCTTGTAAGTTGGTACTTGTTAAAGAACTAGCTGAGTTTGTGCTTGACTAGTGAGGGGTTGGTGCTCCTTGTGGGGTTGGTGCCTAAATAAATATTGATCCCACATGAGGTTTTCCCACATATATATTATGTTAATATGTTTTATGCTTATGTGTATGATTTTTTATACATTGGTTGATGTATGTGTTTGAATGAATGCCTCATGAATAATAAGTGAAATGAAATTATTATTTTATGGGCACTGACTCACCCCCCACCCCATATCATTAGATATACTTCAAAATTTGGTATTATATCATGTCATTTTAAGCAGGCATAATATCCTAAAGGATATAATAAGCAAGTGGATATGGCTAGTCAAGAATAAGGTGGTTTCTCTACAAGCAAGGCTTCGTTATTCAATGGATCTAATTATGTTTTTTGGAGTGTTAGGATGAGAACATATTTGATGTATCAAGGTCATGATGTTTTTAAATCAGTTTTGGATGGATATACTACACCCCCTATTCCCCCTATAGATGTAGTAGGTAAGAAGGCCAGTGACAACAATTCAAAATCAATTAATGGTATTCTTTGTGGCCTATCAGAAGCACAAATTATGAAGGTGAAGCATTGTATGTCTACCAAATAAATATGGGATAAGTTGAATACTATCCATGAGGGAGACTCCAATTTTAATTTGGCTAGATTTCAAACCCATAGAAGATAGTTCGAAATCCTAAATATGAATGAAGATGAGACCATTATAGCCTACCTATTAAGGGTTGATGAAGTGGTCAACATCATAAGAGGCCTAGGTGAAGAATTAAAAGAGTCTAATTTTGTTCAAAAAATATTGAGATCTCTAACTCCTAAGTTTGATTATAAAGTATCTATTGTTGAAGAGACACAAGATCTAGATAAACTCAATATGGATGGACTTCATGTCACCCTAATAGCCTATGAGATGAGGACAAGTGAAGGAAGACCTGCAAAGAAAGAAGCTACATTCAAGGTAGAAAAGAAGTCAAATGAGAATAATACATAAGGTAAGAAAGAAAAAGACAATGATTATTTTTATATTTATGATTATGAGTTGATAGCTATGTTTGCAAAGAAATTTGAGAACTAGTTCAGGTAAATACAAGGGTAAGATGCCCTTCAAGTGCTTTAATTATGGAGAAATTGGATAATTTGTTGACAAGTGACATCATAAGCATAAGAAAAATGATGATGAAGAGCATGATGAAGGTCATGATGATGACAAGAAGTATTATAGGTATGATAAAATATAGAAGAGCTTCAAAAGGTATGATGACAAGAAAAAGTTTTTCAAGAACAAAATAAGCTTTTACACCAAGGAAGACTATAGCTCATCTGATGAGAGTGGAAAAAGTGATTCTGAGAGTGATAATAAAGTTGTTGATCTTGATGTAAATGAATTTATCTTCATGTCTGACAAGGCAATTTGTTCAAATCAAGAAGAGTACATGTGGTTTGGAGGTATTATTTGTGATTCAAATGAAGAAAATGAGGTGGATCTTGAGGTTGAGTTGATGATTGCTCTAGAAGAATTAAAGATGGTGAAGAAGAATAAATTAATGATGTATATTTTCAAATACTATTAGGATCAAATCAATTTGTTTGAATTTATATTGAGCAACATCTCCAAAGAACAAGAGGAAATAGTCAAACAAGTGGAGACTCAAATTGAGATTGTGACTGCAAGCCTAAAGGCTAAAGAAGAAGAATGTGCAAGGTATGTAGTTGAAGTGGATTCCTTGAGTGCTGAGTTGAATCAGGAATCAAGTAAGGTAAATTAATTTTTGAAGTTTTAAAAGAGTAAAAATGATCTAGATAACATCCTGAGTAGTCAAAATACTATTAATAATAAAATATGTCTTAGTTTAAATAAAGAACAAAAGAACACTAATGTGATCAAGGAGAATCAGACCTTAAAGGTCAATGGTCAATCAATGAATGGTGATGTTGGTAGAATGAATACTAACCCTATTAGGTAGTCTAATACTATAAGGTATGATAATCCTTTCAATGGTTATTATTATTAATGTAACCAATTTGGTCATAGAGCAAGGCATTGTAGAAAACCCTCAAAGAATAAATATGTATGGAACTATGAGGAGAATCATCAGTCAAGAGGTATGGGTAATGGTGTGTTTCTATCAAGAGGAACAATGTGTTTCAATTATCAAAAGGTTGGTCATATTGTAAAGTTCTGTAATCATGGATTCTCAAATCAAAACAAGAAGATTGAGGCCCCTAGAGTGCAATAAAAAAGGCAAAATAATGAATGGAGACCAAAGGTAGCTAAGGTGAATGATGATTAGTATGTAAGTCCAAGTGGAATACTTACCATGGTGGGCATAGTTTATATGTAAAGGAGTGGAAAGAATTATCCCTGTCAGATCAAATTGTGAATGAAGAAGTCAAGATAAATGTACCAAGTTAAAATGTTATTCAAATAGAGATTGAAAAATTCAATCCTAAGAGGATCATTAAGAAATTTTAATCTAGTAAAGACATAGAGATATGGGAATATTTTGAGTTTATTTTGTTTTAGTACCCAAGAGAGAAGACGTGACTGATGCACTATCATCAGACTGCAAACAATGATATTGATGAAAGCATTGTTCTGAAAATACCATCTGGGTTTTCTATGTATATCAAGTGAACTGCATCATGGCTATAATCCCTTACCATCATAGGCATTATGGAAACCATAGAATTTATAATAGATGCTTCCTCTTAGTTTTGAGATTGGCATCTATTTCCCTTCCAGGTTTATAAATAGACTTCTACAAAAATAAATTCTGCAATGCTATTATCCTTCACCCATTATGAACTCAGCTCAATATGCAAATATCTCTCTATTCTCCCTTATCGAGGCCAATGAAAAAAATAGGAAAACAATATATATCTATTTAAACACTTTACTAACCCTTAGGATACGTATAAAGTTGACATTCACCATATATCTAAGGCTTTGTAAAATGGATCTGTAACATCTACCCACACATACCCTTCTTCCATAGCCAAATATTCTGACAATTAGGAGAAAAAAATGCACTAAAGGCTATATACATCACGTAGATACACCCCTAAGCTTAGGTTCGGTCAAACTAAACCATCTTGGGTTTGTTCCTTTTTGATGGCATAGTCTAATTGATGCCCAATTCATTCAATAGTGGTCTCTATATATGGCTTGGCTTTTACATTACAGGTATACAAGATACATCCAGGCTAGATGGCCTTGCAAATAGACATATCATTTTTCTACCCAATTAGATCGATGGTGAGTTCTCAATACGCACTGAGCTTCTCCAACACTCTTTCCATCTTTGTCTTGGCCTTGTGAATAAACACTAGATTGTCTCCTCAATGTCACGCCATCAGTTTTATAGAACCGACACAATACCTCCCTTATGGGACTGTATCTTCACCCAAGGTTCCAAAACCAAAACTTGCCCAATAGGCCATAACTTTATTCCCATCAGGACTATGCAAACTCAGTCATAGGATCACACCTTTTTGCCATATCGGCTGCATCTTACATAGAGACGGCCCCAGGTTCCCAACAGCTTAACTCTCGATCTGAGTCCTTTCAAAATAGAGGCCTATGCCTTTTCATAATAGAATCCCTACCTTATTACCTTTGGGACCCCCATCTCCATAGCACTCAATCCTTTGCATTCCCAACTCGACTCTGTTTCGGCAAAGCCAGCAAAATAGATGCCAAAAACCAAACTAACTCTGTGGTAGCAAAAACAGTTGTAAGCTCATGCTTCTTTTATGTTCACTTGACATGACCTATCTTTTCAATATCCTTAGCCTGATTTCTTTCGAGGCTATCCTCTCTTACTTGAATTATCCCTTTTTTTCCCTTTATGCTTAAATCAAGGTCTTCAATCTTAAAATAGTGTTGACCTTATCTCCTTGAATCTTGCATTATCCTATAAAGACTCAACTACTCATCTAATAAGGGAATTCTTAAACTATGCTTGACTCCATGCCATCCTTGGATGATTACAATAATAATAGGATTATTGAAATCCTTTGACAACTAATAAATCCATACAAAACATATTTAGGCCTATTTCTCCTCCACATGACAAGTATGAATATTTGAAAATATATCTTGGAGGGAAACTTGTTTAGGTTAATGCCTATCGAAGGCTTATTCAACTAGTCCTTTCTAAATGCTCCTGCATCATATTCTCCCTGTAGAAATGATTTGAACCTTAGTTCAAATGAAATGCTTCTTCCATGCATTAGTCTTCACTATATGCCTAGATCCAAAGGTCTTGTTGTGAATGCCAATGCTGGTGTTTGTCTTTGATAGTGTTTGTCTTTAATCTTCTTGCTTTTCTTCCTTTTCTGGTATATTATTCTCCTCATCTCCTTTTCAGCGATTATGTCCCATTTCCATGCTTCATTCTCATACATGTCTTCAAGATCTTCTTAATCTTCTTAGTTCAAAAATTTGTCCATTGAACTATGGACTTCATTCATCTCCACAACTTTAACACCTGCATTCAAAACATCAAAGGCAATGTTGGAAGTAAAAACTTGAGACCATAAAGTCTCTTGGCTGCCTCCACTCTTCTGCTCTTTAGCCAAAACTGTCTTTGCCTCTTTAGTGTGATCTTTTCTTGCTTCACTCTCACCAATGGTGTTCTCATCATGGTTTGTGCCTATATGTAACTCTCTTAAAGAACTAAAGAGCTCTTCCAACATTCTCATTTCTTCCTTTAGTGAGCTCTCATCTATCTCCCCATTCACTTCATCAAACTTGGGCTTATCAACCTGAAGGATTGCTTTACCTTTACTTGTCATGTACCTCATTTCATTCTTTCTTGGCTTATTTTCATACAAATCAAATCCTTCATTAATATACTCATCAAAAACAATTGGAGCAATATTACCTTGTGTCTCCTTGCTCTTTTCAATCTCTGCTTGAAGCCATCTTGTTTGTTCTTTATTTTCAATGAGGCATTGCTTTGCTACATACTCTCCCCTTTCCTCATCATCCATCCATTTAGAACTCTATCTTTGCTGAATATTAGTCCCCATAGACAATTTCCATACCTCATTTCTCATGAAAGGATCATTAAATGATTCAAACACATCATCATAAACAATTTGTTTACCTTTTACCTCTTTGGTATAGCTCTCAAGCATCCTGTCTTCATGGAATGCCTCTTCCATACTCACCATCTCACCTTCATTCTCTTGGTTGCTTGAATCACCTTCAATCCTCTTCCATTGACTTCTTGGTGTTGTTGTCTCAATACTCACATCTTCTTCACTTTTTTCCTTCTTAGGAACCCACATTTGATTCTTTCTCTTATTAATTGACTTCATAACCCATTTAGGCATCATGTAACCATGCTCTTGTATAAATACTAAAAAACCAACTTTGTTTGTCCTTTTATTTTTTTTCACACCTACATTCATATTAGGAATATGAGAAAATCCAATCTTATAAGGTAAACTTGTCTGCTTGCTTACTTGTTGCTTGCTTGTGTGCTTCACCATCCACTTAGGCACTATGTATCCATGATTGACTGCTTTGTGTGAGGACTTCATCTTCCTCTTGCCTCTTCTAACCTATGTATTAACATCTTCATGCTCACAATAATAATCAAAATCAGGTCTTAACACTTCATTTACCTCTTTGATAGCTTGATCCATGGAGCAATCTTTCTCTTCCTTTGTGCTTTGTTGTTTTCTTGCCTCTTCTTGATATTCCATGGCATCATGGAAATCATATTCATCTTCTATCTCTTTTCTTGCTTGTATGGGTTCCTCAACACCTACCTCATGCATTAAACAATGTACTCCTTCTTCCTTATCAACAACAACAAACTTTTTCTTTTCTCTTACACATTCACTTGTACACTTGGTGTCTTCTCTTGCACCAATCTCTTCAGTCTTCAAGGCCTTTCTCTAGACCTTCTACACAAAGCTGCTCATACCTGCAATTACCCATTCAAAGACAACATTAGATGTAAAAACAAGAGACCACAAGGTCCCTATGAGTGCTCTCTTCACCAACACTCTCATCTTATCAAGTGTTCTTCCTAACACTTTATCTTTTCTTTCTTCTTTTCTCTTGTTCTCCACAATGAGAACCTTCTTCACAACTTCTTCTTCCTGTTGCTCATTTAGTAGCCTGCTCACACTCTTGCCTTTATGGGCTTCACTTTTCATGGCAATCTTCTTTTGTCTTTTTCTCCTCTTCACTAGGAGATCAATTGGCCATTTCAACCTTTTCCTTATTGGCCATACCCATGCTTTCCTATTCAACAGCATCCAAGACTCATATTCATCTTTAATCTTAGCTAACTCTCTCTTCAAACTAGCAATCTCTTTATCAATTTCAATACTGGTCATACCTTTCTTCTTTTGGATGTTTGTTTTCTTCTTGGTACTCTCATGTACCTTGCTGCTCTGCTCTTTTCTCAGCAATATTTCCATTTCTAATATCTTCACCCAAGTCTTTTCCACCTTGGTCTTTTGGTCACTTCAGGTCTTCACCTAGGTCTTTGACACCCTAGTCTTTTGGTCCCCCTTAATGGTTTTATTGAGCTTCACACTAAGTCAATGGTCTGCAATATGACACTACTTTAATCAAATATCAATAATTTCTCAAATCCAAGCTTACCTTGCTTTGGATCTTTCTCTTGAGCATTCACTTGCTCCCTTACTTTTGAGCTTTCCAAGCTTATCTTCTCTCTTGTCAAGCCTCAATGGCTTTAAGACTTCCTTTTCACCTATTTGCTTCTCAAACATAATAAACTCAAATCAAATATCAAAGGTTACTCATACCTTTCCTCAACAAGGTCTTCTAGTGCTTTGTCCTGTTGATCCTTTTGCCAAATATTGTAACTTATTAGCAAACATGATTAATTACCAAATCCCAAGAGTTTCAAGCTCTGATACCAAAAATTATGCACTGTCATCAGACTGCAAACAATGATATTGATGAAAGTGTTGTTCTAAAAATACCATTTGGGTTTTCTATGTATATCAAGTGAACTGCATCTTGGCTATAATCCCTTACCATCATAGGTGTTATGGAAACCGTAGACCTTATATAGATGCTTCCTCTCAATTTTGAGATTGGCATCTATTTCCCTTCCAGGTTTATAAATAGACTTCTACAAAAATAAATTTTGCAATGCTATTATCCTTCACCCATTATGAACTAAGCTTAGCATGCAAATATCTCTCTATTCTCCCTTACCGAGGCTAATGAAAAAAATAGGAAAACAATATATATCTATTTAAACACTTTACTAACCCTCAGGATACATATAAAGTTGACATTCACCATATGTCTAAGGCTTTGTAAAATGGATCTGTAACATCTACCCACACATACCCTTTTTCCATAGCTAAATATTCTGACAATTAGGAGAAAAAAATGCATTAAAGGCTATATACGTCATGCAGATACACCCCTAAGCTCAGGTTCATTCAAACTAAACCATCTTGGGTTTGTTCCTTTTTGATGGCAAAGTCTAATCGATTCCTAATTCATTCAATAGTGGTCTCTATATATGGCTTGGCTTCTACATTAGAGGCATATATGATACATCCAAGCCAGATGGCCTTGAAAATACACATATCATTTTTCTACCCAATTGGATCAATGGTGAGTTCTCAATATGCAACGAGCTTCTCCAATGCCCTTTCCATCTTTATCTTGGCCTTGTGAACAAACACTAGACTGTCTCCTCAATGTCACGCCATCAATTTTATAGAACCGACACAATACCTCCCTTATGGGACTGTATCTTCACCCAAGGTTCCAAAACCAAAACTTGCCCAATAGGCCATAACTTTATTCCCATCAGGACTATGCAAACTCAGTCATAGGATCACACCTTTTTGCCATATCGGCTGCATCTTACATAGAGACGGCCCCAAGTTCCCAACAGCTTAACTCTCGATCTGAGTCCTTTCAAAATAGAGGCCTATGCCTTTTCATAATAGAATCCCTACCTTATTACCTTTGGGACCCCCATCTCCATAGCACTCAATCCTTTGCGTTCCCAACTCGACTCTATTTAGGCAAAGCTAGCAAAATAGATGCCAAAAACCAAACTAACTCTATGGTAGCAAAAGCAGTTGTAAGCTCATGCTTCTTTTATGTTCGCTTGACATGACTTGTCTTTTCAATATCCTTAGCCTGATTTCTTTTGAGGCTATCCTCTCTTACTTGAATAATCCCTTTTTTTCCCTTTATGCTTAAATCAAGGTCTTCAATCTTAAAATAGTGTTGACCTTATCTCCTTGAATCTTGCATTATCCTATAAAGACTCAACTACTCATCTAATAAGGGAATTCTTCAACTATGCTTGACTCCACGCCATCCTTGGATGATTAAAATAATAATAGGATTATTGAAATCCTTTGACAACTAATAAATCCATATAAAACATATTTAGGCCTATTTCTCCTCCACATGACAAGTATGAATATTTGAAAATATAACTTGGAGGGAAACTTGCTTAGGTTAATGCCTATCGAAGGCTTATTCAACTAGTCCTTGCTAGATGCTCCTGCATCAGTGACTCTATTAGGCTTTATGGAAGCACTCAAATAGTGAGTAGAAGCATAATGGATGCTTGGTCTTGGGGGGAGCTTTATATTCTTTTCGGATACAAAGTTCAATTAATAGTATGTTGGAGGTGTGATTTGAAGAGATGGGTTAAAAATAATTTTTATTATGACTTGATCAAACCAAGTCACATTCATGATTGTGTTTGAACATCTCATGGAGATAAGGAGATCCAATTATACTACAAGATTAGGTGTGTTTTCCAAGATGATATGTAATAGTTGGTTTTGAGCTTGATCTATGTTAAGTTGTTAACAAAGAAAGAGAATGAACTTGTTTAGAGAGAAAAGGTGTGTTTTTATAGGTCTAAGGATCAAATAGTTTTCATGTTTTAACCCTTTATCATTAATTTCAAAGGGGGAGGAAGTTTCAATTTGGGAAAAAGGTCAGTTTGAAGACATCTAGCTTAGGGAGATGAGAATGATCAACTTTGTTTAATTATTTTACATCAATAACAAAAGGGGATATTTTTAAAGTATGTTCCTATTTTTGGTGTTGTGGCATAAATGTTTTCATTTATGTCAAGTTTAAGATGGATGTCATTAATGTCAAAGTCAAAGTTGATGTCATGCATGGTGAAGTGGTATATGACAAGGAGTCTTATGACAAGAGATAATTTGAAGGAAACCTATTGTCTCTATATTGAGAGATAATTTGAAGGAAAACTCATAATTTTTTTGAGGTTGATGACATGTCAAGGTCAAGATCAAGATATAAGGTAAACATACTTTTGAGTACTAGTCTTAAGGAGCATTGCCACATCATGAGCATGTGTATGAAGATGGTGGTCTAGTAAGATGGATACACATAGGTATGATTGGATTTTTAATGATTTCCAAGCTTTCATATGAATTTTTTTAAACCTCAAGAAAGTTTCAAGGTCAACCTTTAGGGGTAAGGTCTTAAGTCTAAGCATGTAATCAGACTAGTCCTAGACTTTACCTGACCTAATGAGGAGTCTTGAGGTGTCATAAATATCTATGAAGGATGAAAATCAGTGGTAAATCATGTGATAATATGTTTTAAACTATTTAAACCTATGTGTAAGGTATATAATATTTCATAGGAGGTTTCTAGGTTAGTTCTTGGCTTAGTCTTTATATGAAGAGACCTAGTGAGAAAACATAGGCTTGGTAGCATGTTGAGGTGAGCAATCTAAGGATTGTGAGAATAATATTGGAAATTTATTAGAATGGTATGAGGTTTTATAACATGATCATTTGGTGTTGAGAAAAATATAATAGGTTTTAGGGTGTGTTCAAGGTCTAAGTATGACTGGAATTTTAAGGCCTAATGTGTAAAAAAACCTAGTGTGGCCTAATGAGGGGTCAAGTTAAATTTACAAGATGACATATCTCATGAGATAATTTTTAAATGTGTGATAGGTTATTACCAAGTTTTAGGTCATAGACTGAAGGAGAAAACATGAAATTTGGTTTTGAGTTTTTCTGTGTGCACAAAATGAGGTATTATGGACTCGAGAAGGATTTTCTTATGCTTGTTGGTACATGAAACCTTTGCATGAGATAATAATAAGTTAATTTAAGTTGTTTAATTATTATATCTTAAATTTTATAGCATATTTTTTCTAATTTGAGGGCCTGAACTTTATGAATGGTTGCTAAGAATGGAAGATAATCTAAACCCTCTTTAAAACCCTAATAGTGACCCAATATGGAAGATATGATTAAAAAGTGCTCAAAATGGTTTGTTTGACTTATTATGATGATTTTATATTGTATTAAACTCTTTCAAGTACCTCCAATTGTCATTGGTATATCAAAAGAGTGAGTGGAAGCTACAAGAAACCCCTTGTTTCTTAGATTTTTGATGTAGCAGGTAGGGTTGACTAAGTCAAAGCATGAAAATGATTGGAGGATGATGTATGAGGCTTATATATTATGATCATGTAATTTATTTATTATGTTGAAAAATTAAAATATGTTAACCCAGTCATGGAATTTGGCCTATCGCTAAAAAGGCCTTGTGAGGAAGATAATAAGAAAACTAAGTAAAAGTGAGAATGAGATTAGGGATGGGTTAAAGTGAATTAATCATGGATCCAAATACATGGGGTTATTTTTAAATACCTGTTAAACATATAAATAATGGATATAAGTTTTGAATAATCTTTTGTATGGTAGAAATTTGATCTCAATTTGACTTGTCTAGCATAATGAGGTCTGTGTACAGTGAAGCCATGAGATTGGTCTATAAGACCAATATTGCTATATATATATATATATATATATATATATATATTTTAATATTTTATAATGATTTTTAATTATAATATAAACCCATATTAATTTCATAAATATGTTCACATATGTGTTCTAAGTCTTGTTTTCCATGATTGTGTTTTGGAGCATTTAGGCAATTTTATGTGTGTTAGTGAGAATGATGTTCCTGAGTCATTATGCATAGATTTGAATAATATAATTAATATTAAATTTTTATATATTTCTCATAATTTCATTTTAATTCATTATTTTTCATGATAAATACCTATGAAGGAATGAAAATTGAAAGGTTCTTGACTGGGTGTTTGAGGCTTTTTACAATTCTGAGTGAGCATATGGAAGTGGTCTATTTGAGATATTTTGCCTTTTATGGTGAATTATAATTGAAATTATGATGAAAATAATTTAATTTAGGTTATATAAATGTGATTTATTTATGTGGTTATGTGTCAAAGTTGATTTTATTATTTAGATATTCAAAGTAGACTTTTTGGTAATGAGAAGGGCTAATTGTGAGTAGGCCTAATGGTATGGTTCAAGGAATGAAATGAGATAAATGGTGTTGTGGAAAAAAGGTGAGATTATAATGTGTATAATTTAATTTTTTTTAAGTTTTTCATCCATGTATGGAGGCTCAAAATGTTCCAATGTGGTCAATTTGAAATTTGTGCTTTGAGAAGGCCTAATTGCATTAGGTCTCTATTAGGCCTAATGATGGTTTTGGTCCTTATGAGTGGTGAAAACACCTTTTAGTGATTTTTTCACTTATGAATAATATATTTTTATCTATTCCAATGGTTATACAAGCATGGATATTTTTTTTTACCAAGGTTTGTGAGATCAAGAGTCAATTATAAAAAGGTCTAATAGACCTAATTTGACTAGCTAGAATATTGAGGAAATGAGTGAATGAAATAAGAGTTTGGAAACTAGGTAGAGGGATTTAAGAAAATTATAGATGTGTGTTTAAAATTTCATAAAATTATAATATTAATTCTATAGATGATGAGCAAGTTGATATGACCTAAATCTGGCAAGAAGAGGGCTAATTGAGCAAAGAGGCCTAATAGGCTATTTGAGAGAGATAAAAGAGTGTGAAGAGAAAAATAAGGTTATAGTCATCAGTTAGGTAAGAAAACAGTGTCTAAAGGTGATCATAGGTTCTAGGTTTTTTATTTGGTGTTGCGTCACCTAGGGGATTGGTGCCTCCTTGCAAGTTTTTACTTGTTAAAGAACTAGTTGAGTTGGTGCTTGACTAGTGAGGGGTTGGTGCTCCTTGTAGTGTTGGTGACCCACTAAATATTGATCCATTACCTATAATACTATAGAAAAATTTGTGTTTTAGTGGTTTTTATCCCTTTTGAGGGTTTCCCACATATTTCTTATGTTCATATGTTGTATACTTATGTGGATGCTTGTTTATGCATTGGTTGATGTATGTGTTTGAATGAATGCCTCATGAATGATAAGTGAAATTAAATGATTTTCTTAAGGGTAATAATTCACCTCCCACTCCCCTCTAATTATATGTACTTCCAACACCACCTTTTTATATTAGTACATTGAATTCTACTCATTATTCATGAGAGTTGGAGTAATGCATATTTCTAACTCAAGGGATTAATTAGTCATTCAAAATTGGGACATGATTATTCTCAATTCACCATTGGTTAAAATTATCCAAAGGGGAATATTTATCCATAATAAAATATATGTTATATGGAAATTTAGTTTCACCTACATACAAGTGTACTCCTTCCTTTCTTTCTATTCAATTTTTGAATTTTCAAAGTTTAGATTTTTCAAATATCAAAATGGATAAATGACTAATTCATGTGTTGTTATAGGTTTTGATAAATTTGAGTGAAATACACAATTAAATTATTCTCTCAAGATAAATTTTGTTGTACATACTTAGATTCAATTTTTTCTCCTTTACTCTAGCAAATTAATTACTAGAATAAAGGGGGAGGTGACACATAAATATGGTCACATGTACTTGATAGTGTTAATTCTTGACACATCCTAAACCATGTGACTTATACCCAAATACATGACTCTTATTTATCATTCCTCTAAGATTTTTTATCAATATGTGGGATCAACCCTTTATTTATCATTACTAATTATACATAACCTTCAATTTCAATTGTTCTAACTACCTAAAATCACCCTTAGACAATCTCTAGTTAAAGATAGGTGCCCCTGATCTTTCAAGACAAGTCTTCCCTAGATGTACATGAGAATTGTTGTCATCCTATCCACTTAGTCTAACCACATCTCATACCAAATAATGATTAGTTTCCAAAATTTAAAACATTATTTTTGTTAAGCTAAAAGAAATTACTAAATTTTTTACCTATAAATACACATCAAAGTTCATTAATTATGCCCACTTACTATTCACTTAGTCCAAGCTTTCACACTATTTCACATTAAGTAAATATGCCCTATTCTTTCTAAATTCAAGATCATTCACAAAGAGTAATCATAAACCAAGTCTAAATCATCCAAAAGAAATTCAAGAGCTATCATTTTCAAGTATCAAATTGATATTTATAGATGCATACACATAGTCAATGAACATAATTTCACAATCACTCTAGGTGGGAGAACTAAATAGTTTTGATTTCCCTTCTTGGAGTATTAGATACATAAGCAATGGTCAATCATCAATAGGGTGATTGACATCAACTTAGCCCATTACAATCCCTTAGTTTTTACTATTTTTTAAAATTATCAAAGTGCATTTGGGGTTCAAATACAAAATAAGAAAAACATTGAATTATATGTTGCATAATATGAATTTCAATATCTCAACTTACTCAATAGACATTGGTGGAAAAGGCATACCAATCAATTTTTTATCACAGTCAACCAGGATAAATATGTAATCAATGAAGTTGATCAACCTATGTTCATGTCTACCTATAATGATCATGTACAAAGATATTCTATGATTTTTATTTTGATTTTTCACTATAAAAATCTTAATTTATTTATAATCCTTTGTAAGTCCCTAATTATATTCAACTAGGAAAAGTTCGCAATCAATGGCCAAAAATGACCTGCAATGTCATCCACTTATAGTAGACCCACCTAGAAGAAATTTCATTTCATGTTACTAATTTTGAGCATGCACATTAACCTATTTTAATTATTTCAATTTTCAAACATTAAAAACAATTAACAAAATACCCTATTTGAACTAAATTGCTTGTTTTCGAGTGTTTTCCAAAAATAGTAGTTTCCTATATTTAACAATTACCAAAATCAGAATTGTTGATTATTGTACATCTCTATCATTTTGATGTATTCAAGTTTTACACCTATTATATATATATATATATATATATATATATAAGAGTAAGACACAGGGACTACACTATACTTTCCAATTCAACCATAAATCACAAGGAGCAAGTCATACCCTAAGTTTGAAGCAATCAAACCAAGCAAAAGTTTAGAATTTTCAAGTGTCATAATATAGACTACATGTTGCCTCCGTTTAAGGATCAATATTTCACACATACACTTAACATGGAGAACTACCTGTGGTTTTCCTTGCCTCTTTGGTGTATTGGATATGTAGGTAGAGCTCAACCATTAAAGGGGGGTGGTTTGGATCAACTCAAATAAGAATTATTCTCCTTTTATATGCCTAAACCTAGTGACAAAAGTTAAGATAGGGTTTAAAATAAAAGGAGATAAGTTTATGTATGTTTTATGCATGGTGAGCCTTGATATCAAATAGAAACAAACTACAATAAGGTACAATGGCATATACATAAATAGACAGTCACAATCTTCCTAGATGAATCTGATAGGATACATATGATAGTCTATCAATACCATATATAGGATTATGAATATGTCCAAAAAAATTTAAATACTCAATTCCTAATCTAAGTGAATCTTAATATAGCTTCTAACCCTTTCTGCCACCTGCATCCAATCTTAAACTTGAATATAACAATAAAACACTAAGTATATTATTCCTTTAGGTTATTTTTATTTATAACATACACAATTGTTTAATTATACTTGGAATTTTACATTAAAATTCATGTATCATTGCTATATTTTATATAATATAAATCAATCCATAGTTTTATCTTATTAAGGTTCACATAATCAAAATTAGGTAAAACATATTGTTGAACTCGTATATTATCTATAAACATAGTTAAACCTGAGTTTTCCCTTAGTGTTTAGTCCTTATTTATATGGATTCACATTTTGTCTTAGGGTTTTAGTTTTAATTTTTTATTTACCCCTATAATAAAACATTAAAAAAAATTACCTTGGCCCTAGACTTCTACATATTTTCATGTTTTCATTTTATGCCATCTAAGAAGGCTAGTTCCCTTGTCCCTATAAATTGAATTGTTAGATAATGTGGTGCACATATTGAGCATAATTAGATTCCTTTGGTTCCATATAAAATGGATAAAATAAATGAGATGAATGTTCATTCTTATTCTTCTTCTTTTGATGCAAATATTGTCAATGAATACATACAAATAGAATATCATGTTTTAAATGATGAAATCCATGATTTAGAACATGTTAATCAATATAATCATGAATACCAATATAAAATCAATCCTAATGACCTTAATAGGGTATATATTATATAATTTAAATCATTTTTTAATTTTATAAATAACATTTTTCAAAATCCTTGTGAATTAGATAAGGTTTAAACTTACTCCTAAAAGTAAAAGTTGCACAAAAAACTAAGATTTCCATATTTGAAAAATAAAAAAATAACCCTTTATTATTAATAATATATCTTTTTTAGTTATTTATTCCACCATGGTGTTCAAAATACGTCTAATTTTAATATTCTTATGTCTACACATTTGGCTATACATGTGATATATACCCATAGTATGGGGGATACACAAGGTTTCCCTCAAATTACTATCTATTCTTATGCAACCAACATATGTACATGTTATGATGGAACTCCAACCAATGAAATGTGCTCCTTCTACATAGTAAGAGGGATACATTCTCTATGTAATGATATTACAATGGAATTAGAGGCTGAAATAAATTGTGGAATGCCTTGTACCTATGGAATAGACTACTTGATGTTTGATTAGTCTTGGATGTGTGTGTGTGTGTGTGTGTGTGTGTGTGTGTGTGTGTACCCTATAATGTCTAAAGTGGACCAAAGGTAGGTGGATCGATAACTAATTCCTCAATATCTATAATGTGATAAGGAAAATGTGGAGGTGTGTCCCCATCACTATAGTAGTCATCTATGCTAGTATAAGAGTCATCAATATCAAAGATGTGCTCAAGATTAGAAGTCATTAAGTAAAAAAGAGTATAATGAAGAATAATGGAATGTAACATTAGTTGAAGGAATGCCCATGTGAATTGATGAGCATGGATCAATAACCCTCAAAATTAAAGAAGAGACTGTAGATGAATCACATGGATTTATAGATTGAATATCCACAAGAAGAGAAGAAATGTTGATACTCTCATAAGGTGTACACTCACTGGAAATAGTAGAGTCCTCTAAATTTTTAATTTATGATGGCTCTATAAGATAAACATCATACATAGGAATGTAAGTAGAATCTATAATAGGATAGCTAAGGTCTAGCATAATCTCATCTTGTAGTGGTGGCTCGATAGAAGAAAGAGCACTATCCATCATAGATGTGTCATCATATGAAATAGGAGCAGGAAGAGAGAATACAATAATATCAAAAGAGATTATAGGAAGAGGAGGAGTAGGATAGATATAAATCTCAACAAGATATCTGAAAATAGACTAAAAGATGCTTTAAATAGTGTTAGGACACATGGAGAGATGCACATACTAATGTAAATTCCATAAAACATTCAATAGAAAGGTACCAAAAAAATTATAAAAAGAGTTAGACCAACTAATATTCTGATAATGATCATTAGGGGAATAAATTTATCCATATAGAAATGGAGTACATACACACGCTAAGAAGCATAGTTCATCTTTACAAAAAGAACCACTAGTGTAGAATCAACTTTCCCCCATAGGTATCTCTCAAGTGAAGTTGACATGACTGAGAGAAGAAACCAAAGAATTGAACAACTACAAAAAATAATTTAAATTACTTCTATTTACAATAACAATACATGCTCATGAAGAGGGTGTTAGGCATTGTTGATAGCACATCCAAATGAGTAGTAAGTGTAGGAATCAACACAATGTAAAAAATGAGAATGTAGAAGAGAAAATAAAGAATGCACATAAACACATAATACCCCTCTATAACTATCATAAATAGCTCCCCCTTAAATTTTTGAATACAAGCATGCTCATATATATGTTAGGCATAGCTAAGAATGCATCTTGAGTAGTAAGTGTGTAAGTTCAAGGAACCAGAGGGATATTAGGATCTATTGATAATACATCTAAGAGTGTATAATAGTTAGTTTGAAATTAGTTGTAGTGGACCAAAATTATTTCCAATGCATAAATCATGAAAAAACAATCACTTTTTAATAAGATGACACTCAAATCTGAGTTATTGATCAAAAGTTAGGGCCATTTGAAAATCTGCTTGAATGAAAATTATATTTACCAACTTCCCAAAAAATAACTTGAGGGTGGTTGCTGCAAAAGATTGAAAAAAATGAATAAATTTCCTCAAAAAAACTTATGCCTCCATAGATAATAAATTAATCACTCTTGGGTTAGAAGTGACCAGGAGCCAATTTCCCATATGATTAGGGGCTAAGACCTATTTTGGGTACTCTTCTCCCTTCATTTTGAAAATGACTAGTGCCACTTTCCATTGTCATAAATTTTATGGTGTTTCTTATATCAAATAATCTAGGATACCTATAAGGTCAGAAAAACCTATCATTCATAGTCATAGGTGGTTTAGAGGTTTTTATTGGTACTAGCAAAGGAACCAAAATTTGTCAACTATGCTGGTAGAAGGCCCAAAACTTGATAGATGCATGGATACTCATTAGAACCCAATAAGTGATCAAAAATTTGATGAAACCCAAAAAGTGTGTATACACTCAGTGTAACCTGACAAGTTCATAGACATTTTAAGAACCTAGATCATGTAGTGACACTCAGTAAAATCTAATAGGTGCAGGAACACTCATCATAACCTATTAAGTGCACTAGATGAGCCTAATGTCTGTCGAAGGGAAAAATCCATAAAAGTGCTATGAAGGGTGAAAATGTCTACTAAAAGATATAATTCTATCTTGGAAGGTCTAATAATCAAGAAAATCCCATTGAAGGGTGAATTTTTGCCCAGGTTTTTAAACCTGATGCTAAAAGTTTAACAAACCAACAAAATTGCCTATAAGGGGTAGAAATTTTACAAATGTTGGAAAACCCATAAATCTAAAAAAGTAATATCTCTCCTTTAAAAACTAACAAAATCCCATTTGATAACTCAAAAAACCTAGAAAAACCTAAAATTTTTCCTTGATTTGAGATCCATGTTGTACAAATATGCGTGTAATGACTAAAAAAGCCTTGAAACCCTCTAAAAATAGTAAAATATGTCTATCACAAATCTAGGTCATGTTTATAGCAAATTATAGGGTTTTGGAAATTTTTGGATTTGATGACATTGTCCATATGGTGATTGGAGACTTCATTTTTGTAGTTTACACATATTTTCATGAAATCCCACCAAACCTATGAAAACCAAAAAATTAATAAAGTTTACCAATAATGCTAGCGGGTAAGATCTCACCAAAGATTTCGGAAATGGAAAAGTGACCATCAAATCATAGCTCTAATACCATGTTAGATAACTCTAAGATCTTTGAATGTCATAAACTACACAAAAACCCTAGGATTAGGTGAGATCAAGATGCAAATAAAAATTGGGATTCGTAAATATTCATTAGTTGATTCATTAGTCAAAAATTATAAAGGAGGTACATTATATGATGAGATATTAGGTCATCATAAAGGTAAACAATCAACTCACAATTAGACATAACATAAATTGTATTTCCCCTAATATCTTAACAAACTTAATCAAGTTGACTAACAATCGTGTAGGTAAAATCAAAAGTGGGAAAAAATTTACACTAACAAGATCTAATGAACCAATTAGTGACTATGTGCTTTGGTATAAGACCATGATTTCTAAGATAAAGAATCTTATGGCCAATAATGAGTTACAAGATATATTCAATATAAGTTTTCTTTCTCCTCTCCATGACTCTATTATTCTCAATAAATTCAAATCATTTGATGAGTTATGTCATATATTTAGAGATCAATATGTTAAGTCTATTGCTCTGAATAAGCTCAAATGTGTGCCTAAAGTAGCAACTACTTCAACCAAAACTTTTTAAAGTAAACTAAGTTATAAGTTCAAATCAAATTATACTAATAATGATGTAAGAAAAATTTAATGTGGTATCACAACCTACTAATCGACTTGTCTTATTTGTTCCATAAAGGAGGTAGTATTCATGATTACCTCAACCTCTTCATATATTATTGTAGAAGTTACTAGAGTGTAACCTTAAATCTTTCCCTACCCAAAAATAGGTTGATATGAGTAAGATAAGGAATATGATAGTAACGTATATTTTTATTATCACTAATGTGTTGGATATTCTATGAATAAAATATTGAAGCTAAGGCATAAGATACATGATCTCATTGATGACAACATTATTGAGCTTAGCACACCTCCTAATTATTCAGGGCCACAACCTAATTGTGTGAAGTTGATTATGTTTTTTTATCCCTTTCTAAATCATGTGACAATAAAAACAAAGGATAATACTAAGGTAGATATGATATATAATGCACATCCTCCTCCTTCGATATATGATCACCAATTAGATGGTATCATTGGTACACTTACGTGCATATTGGTAAAATGACCTAAAATTACATTTGATGACAATGAGATTGTTAAAGATGACTCTAATTTCAATTCATTATTTATACAAACATACATTAATTCATAGCTTATATAAAGAGTCATGGTATACAATGGTTTATGTGAAAACATTTGTACAATGACACTTCTTCATACTCTTAGATACACACATGAGGATTTGGTAGATATAACAAGGATAGTCAAAATATTTGATGGAAAGAAATAAGACCCCCTATGATGCATTATTTTACTTATTAATGTAGGCCCTAAAATAGTGTCTACTTTATTTTTAGTATATATAATACATGGGTATTTGACATGTTTTTATGATTCCCTTAGAGACACAAGCTCTAACAATACCATCGTTAGAACACATATGTGTCAAATATATACATTCTAATAGGGTGGTCATAGTTATTAGTATTCAAAATGAGTATCCTAGTTAGATAGAGTATTTCCTCCTCCACCCCAACCACCATCACAGTTAGTTATTTCACCTATTTAGGTTAATTCTATGTAAATAGTTATTCCACCTATTTAGATTCATTATACATAGACAACTTAGAGGAAAGTAGTTGACTTTCCTACATGACCAATAATTCAACACCCATTACATCAGAGAGTTATTCAGGACTCAAAGTGACCTTTATTTGTGTTATAATTTACTCAGCTAGTGTTATACATAGCTCAATGTATTCCATGGTAGACACAAGCACATGTTTTTCCTACTATACAATGGATTCCACATGATATTATGATGCTTATAGTTATTAATCATACACATGAATATATGAGTCATGTTAATGATGATGGTTAAACTATAGCACATGATCACTTTTTAGAATCAGATACAAATACAAATACAAATACACATGATACTAATAACTTATTTCAAGTTACATTTCTTGTGTTTGATATAAGACCTACACATGAACATCTTCTTGACTAGATAATTGGTTAGCATTTACACATTTTTCAACATATATCAAAAATGAAAAATCAAGAACAAAGCATGACATTTTTTACTAGTGCACATTATACATTTATGTTATTTATCACATGTTTTGTTTATTACATATCATTATTAATATGCACATACATTTCATAGTATATGAGTGTGATGCATAACATATAGGTTTTATTCATGACACATGGATACATGTCTTATAGGAAAATCATACCAAGGGGCACATTAATGTTGGAGGCATCTCATCCCATAGGCTACATTTTTATAGGTAATATATTTATATAAATTTTCCATTTATCATGTTGAGCTATATTGATTGATTTCATGTGTCTTGATCATGCTTATCTTTAAGATTGGCATAGATTACATGGTTTAGAAATTTTATATTGGTATAGATTATTGGTTTGGTTTATATATGGGTATATATTTATAACTTCAAACATATTCAAGAGCATATTCCATGCATATGTAATGACTTTATAGGAACAAAAGTTACAAGTTTTAATATTTTTCATACTTATGATAAAATGAGATGTCCATGCATAAAATTATATATCATGTTGACACTAATTAAATCAAATTATGGGGCATGGAAATTCTTCATGCACATACACATAATTAATATTTTATGTTATGGTATAGATGGTACCTATAAGTGAGAACATCAAATATATAAGTCCATTTACAATGCTTGATTTAAAATTTGAGTAGTGTGATTGAGGTTTAATGACATTCAACAACCTAAAATTACTATGTGAGCCTAATATGTGGCATTCCCATTTCATCTTGAGGTTTAATATTAGTTAAATAGTAGTGTGGTTAAGTTTAAATGATGATTAATGGCCTAAGTACTACTTCCTTTCGATGAGGGTTGGGGCATTTATCTTCTGAACCCATGACCTTGCTTTAGTACATAGATTAGGTGCATGATCACCCCCAAATTATTTGAAAGCTTTAGTAGGAAGAATAGTTATATAATGATTCAACAAGGGAGCATCATCTCAATCATGGTAAAGGATAACATAATTCACCCACATATTTTTGGGATCGCAACCAATGAGGTTGAGGGGGTGGGGCTGGGGGTGAATCAGTGTACAAACTTTTACTTTCAATTTCACTTATCATTCATCAAACATTCAAACTATTCTAAAGATATAGTAATGCATGATCAACCATTAATATGAGAATGAAGTAAGAACATAACACAAGAATACAAGATCTATGTGAGAAAACCTCATGGGTGATAAAACCCACTAATACACCACTTGGACTATAGTCCTGTAAGTAATGATTCAACATTTAGTGAGGCACCAATACCACAAAGAGTACCAACCCCTCACTATTCAAGAACCAACTCAACTACTCCTTTAGCAAGATCCAAATTTAAATGAGTCACCAAACCCATATGTGACTCATCACCAAATCAACCACTTCAATCACATATCTACAATATCTAACTTGCAAGGTAGCTCCCACTCCCTCTTGACTAAGTACCAACTCAGCTAAGATCATTTGATCACCTCAAGACTCCTTGTTGAGAATCAATAGATGGTGACCTATTCTTCATCTCTCTATATTTTATATCATATTTCATAAATAAATAACAAATATATAATGTATCTCTAATGGTCTCTCAATTTAGAATCACTCATTCAACTCTTCTCAACCTTCTACCCCTCTCAAAATAGCCTCTAGGCTTCTTCACTTAAACATGCCTCTTAATAGGATTATTAGGTCAAATGAACTTGATTATCATACTTAAAACTTATGTATGATATTCATGAATGATTATATAATCCCATTTTATGGTACAAATTATCTACTTCTTCTCCTCAAATATCTCTTTTCTTTGATTTCTCTCACATTCCTTAACTAGCTCAAATAGGCTTATTAAGCTTTGTACTTATACCAATCATTAGAACACTCACACTATTGGTTAGAAAAGAAATTAAGACATTAAATTTATACCCAAAAAATAATGATAACACATTATACATGAGAATAAATCAAATAAGGATGACCATTATGTCGGCCAAACTGATTTAGATCTCTTTCTTCTTTTAGGCCTACTTAGAGACCTAATACATTAGGTCTATCTCAAGTAACATGTTACACTTAGTCACCTTGGAACATAAAGAGACTAGAAAAATGGATGAAAAAATTCAAAAATGACTCAATTATACCCCTGATAATATCCATATAGGTCCATACCACTTTTTATTCCAATTCACTACTTGGACCCCATCAATAGTATTGCTCACAGTTAGGCCTTCACGCACCCAGAAAGTCTATCTCAAATAAATAAATAATATATTTTTTTACATATAAAAATATTTAAAAATAACATTAATATATCCTCCATGACCTCAAAAACATCACCAGGTGCTTTAATCTTCACGACATATTCCAAAAGGCCTCAAGAACACTCTTGCAAAAAGCTTACTTAGAATTACCAAACATTGCTAACATACAATCAAGAAAATTTGAATATCCATACTTGAACATGTAATTATAATGAATATAAATAAATTAAAATTAAAATTTTATACATATATAAAAACTTTATATGCAATATATCCTTCAACTCTATCCAAATCACGACAAACTCATTTCTTCTAGATGACTACTCAAAACTACCTGAATGCTCTGAAACACAGTCATGTAGAATGTTATTTTAAAATCTTGTAAGCTTAATTATAAGACATATAATGTAAATTAATAGTTAATATGTTAAATATATAAAATATTAAAATATATATATCATTGGTTCTAGTGTCAATCATTAGTCTTGTAGACCAATTTGCCAACCTTATTTTTCATAATTCTTGCTCAACAAGATAAGCCATTTTGGATTCCATATCTACACTCTTTAAAATATATTTTAAACTTATATAAAAAATGTATATGTGATATATGTACCAAACCACATAAACATGATCACTGGATACAATTAATGACATCATAGATTCACAAACTCTTCACTTCATCTTGCATACACAGAACTATCATTTTGTCTTGAGAACCAGTCATGGTGAACCTACATTCCAACACATGTGAAGATAAAAATAATAATTAATGATTCATGATTATGATACTTTAAGACAAATATACTAAGGTATAATTTAAAATATGGAATATAAGACTAGTCTCTAAAACTTACACCTTCACTATCCATTTTCACTATATAGGTCACTTTGAGAGCAGCAATTTATTTATTTATGAGAAACTAAAAAAATTATAATCAAGGTTTAAAGGTGATATAGGTATTTAAAAATGACCCCATGCAATTCAATCCATTCCTAACCCACTATAACATATCCCTAAACTCATTCTCACTCCTTGGTTTTTCTCATTGTCTTCACTATAGCCAAGTTTAGCGATAGGTCAAATTGAGTGACCATAATAGTTTACATAGAGGATATAAATTTTATAAATAAAACCATGGACAATTTAAAAATGTCTCAAGCTTCAACCTCCATTTATTTTCATTCTTTGACCTAGTCAACCTTTCCTGTTATACCAAATTTTTGAGAAATAGGTGATTTTATGTAGCTTCCATTCACTCTCCTAAACACTCAATGCCACCTAGAAGTACCTGAAAGAGAACTATACATGATCCAATCATAAAAATGTCTATACCAATCCATTATAGGCAATCAAAAACAAAATCTTCAGCATCATGTCACTATAAGGGTTTTAGACTGGTTTCCATTCTTAGCATTTGTTCATAAAACCTTGCCCCTGAAACCCACTCCTAATGCTTGGAAAAAAAATTAGGAAACTTTTACAGCTCTCAATAAGATCTTATCTTCCCATTTAATAGTCATACATGTTAAAAATCATCAAAATTTCCTTAGCATGTCTTCCTTTCTCCATTGTACACACACAAGAGACCTTTAAACTCATTTTCATACTTTATTCTTCAACTTAGGGCCTAAAACTACACCAACATGATTGAGACATCATTTGAAACCTCAATCCATTCTATCATGAGATCACAAGCCTCCATACCTGATCATGACACCTCATTCTGCCACCTAGGGTCTTAAGGCTAGGTCCATGAGAAGACCACCAATGAAGAACATACCCCTTTGGCTCACTTAAAGAGTCATATGGCTAATTCAACACATTTATCACATGATATAACACTTATTTTAACACCTTTATTTCCATACACATCCATATCATCATCATCATCATCATACCTCGTCAAGCCATATCCATTTTCAATAACTAGTCTATCAAATAAACCTACTAGGTACCATACCTCTTTGAGACCTTCTTACCATTTTATATGTATTTTAAAACTCATTCACATGAAAAAAACCCTCATACCAATCTTAACTACTGACACACATCTTCTCACAAGCCTCAACTCACTTACTCTACGAGGCATCACTATGCATTCCTTTACCAAGACAAGACTAAGTTTCAAAAAAGATCATGTATCTTCACAGGATCACTTCTAGGACATCAATGACACTCAATTTAACTTTGACATCAATGAAAAAATTAATTCCTCAAACATAACAATAGGAACATACATTAATACTTATATGTGTATTCCTTCCTTACTTTTTAAGTTTCAAAAGTTTTAATCATATTTAAATTTTCATTTTCAAAAATGGACATTGATTTATCTATAATCATTACAAGATTACATGGAGTAGATTGCACATGAAAAGACTTATCCAAAAGATAAAGTGTGTTGTACACACTCAGGTACATCTTGTTGTACCCAACACCCCCCTTTTTCCTAAAAGGAAATGGGGACCCACCTTTTTTGGAATGTGATCTCAATGAGGACTTCATATCTTATGTTCTATACAAAGTTTGGAAATCTAGGCTTTTTCATTTTTTAGGTGGTTGGTATTTGGCACTATGTTTATGGTTTTATCATTATGTTTATTGTGTTTTAAGAGGATAACTTGTGTACTACAGATCAATTCTTCAAACTATTTCTTTTAGATTTTGTGTATAATGTCTCTCAAATGGATTGTTTCAATAATTTTTTTGGTCTTACTCCCCCTCAAGATTATTCTTTTGGAAGCCTCATTTTATCAGATAGATTTTTGCAAATATTTTGTCTAAAATAATTCTCCTAATAGAATTTGACTTATATATATTTGGCCTTAGGAGATTTTGGACCATATATATTTTCTCAAAAACAAAATTCTTGATGGATATGCCCCTTTGACCCCCCAACTTACCCTTCAAAATTTATTAGAGTGAGCCTTATGTGTATGAAAGTACCCTTCAGGAATTTTGAAAAGTGGCCTTCAATAATTTTTTGAATTGCCCTACAAAAATTTTGAAATGCCCTTCCCCCTTGCCCACCTACCCTTCAGCCTTCACAAAGTAGACCCTTCGAGTAAAGTTTGTCTCAAAGTGGACCCTTTGGCTTTCTCCCACCTACCCTTCAAGACCCTTCTAATTATCCCTTTAGCATTTTTTAAATTGACTATTTACCCCTTTAACCATTTATTTAGGGCACATGCCCTTAAAATTTTCCCATCCTACCCTCCAAGCTTTGTGGGGTATCCTTCATAAGAATTTTTTGAGCCTCTTTCCCCTTTCACCATTTCCTTTGGAACTTTTGTTATGTACCTTTGCCAATTCTCTCAAACATTTTACCTTAATTAAATCCCCCTAACTAAACCCTTCAACACCTTTATAAAAGGACCCTATTCCCTAATCCATCCCCTTTAAAATTATTATTTCAAACCTTTTGTTATGACATAGAATCTCCAAAATAATTCCTTTGAAGGGCACCTACCCTACTAGATCTTTGTCCTAAAGCTGTGTGCCCTTTTTCAAATGGCCATATACCTTTTAGATCTTATGAAAAGGAACTTTAGGCCTTTATAAAGTATCCAAATGACCTTTTTACCTACCCTTCAAGACTTCTATCTCAATACCCTTTATTATATGGCCATTTCCTTTGAACTTTTGTTTTAGGCATTTATCAGATGCAAAATCTCTAAAAGAATTCCTTTGAAGGGCACCTACCCTTCGAGATTCCTAAACCTACCCTCTAATTTAAATGCACATACCCTTCAAACTTTACCAAACATGCCCTTTGAGACCTTTTAAGTGTCCCTTAACCAAAAAAAATTCCCTTCATAAATCAAAAATGCCCTCTGGCCCTCCAAACTACCCTTCAAGAATTTTAGAAGTGCCCTTTAGCATTTACGAAGTAGAACCTTCGAGACATTTGTCATGGATATAATTCCCTATGAAGTGTACCCTTTAGAGAGTTTGGAAGTACCCTTTAACCACAAAATAGACCTTTGAAAGAATTCCTTTAGAACTTTTGCTCAAGGTCCTTTGAAACAATAGTTGTAGACATTCTGTCTGAGATAATTTTCCCAAAGGAATTATCTACTAACGTTGATCTAAAAGCATCCTTAGGATATTATATCTTTAAAGTGATTTGTTAAAAAAATACAATGGAAATTAAAAAGTGATTTATTACAAGGAACATTATTATAATTCATGTCATTCTTAGTAAAATATGGAATATATCCTATTTGATAAATACTAATGACACCTGCCAACCCAAGACTAATGAATTTGAAAAGTGAATGTTGCATATTTAATATTGTATGAAATGTTATTCAATCCAAGATCTTATATACATGATACACATCCATTGGATTCATTATTTTCATTTAAATTATCTTGTAATTGAAGTATTCTCATCTCCCAATAGTGATCAAATAGCCCTAATGTCTACTTCAAAGAGCATACAACGAACAACAATCAAGCTAGAGTTGAGTTGATCACATTGGTATACATGCATACACAACATGTGGCATATTGGATAAGATACAAACAAAAATGTGCATCCATGGCTTCCTCATCAATATCATCCCAAAGAACCAATCCTCCTCTACATTTTCAATCAATGACTCCATAGATTTCAGAGACACCATCTTTAACATAGAAGTATTTGAAAATAAGTATCGAAAATACACTTTGGGATGCAATCAATTCAATTGATATGTTTTTGATAGATGATGATATAATGCTATTAGAGAATTTATTAATTTAATTATTAGCATACAAGTGCTACAGGTTACACTTCACTGCAACAAAACCAAAATTCATTCCATGTATTGACTTGCTCAAGGATTTATTATTTTCTGGTAAGATATCACAAGACACCTACCTCTTGTACTCTCATGGTGACATAGTGGTCATGTGTATATCTGGGAGTGACTTTCAAAGGTATCTATCTCTAAGCATCCCAAACACATATTATAAAAAGCATACCTAGGTACTATTCAAATATGAAACTACAATCACAAAGTCACTCTCATCATGGTTGCTCCTAGGCTAGACCATCCCATGGAAAGGGATGAAGCCAAAAGAATCCATCCCAATAGATAAAATCAAAATGGGAACGTGAATAGGTGTGACTCTACTTAATCGATTATATGGGATATCAAGCATCTATTTCATGAATCTAGATTAGGTGTTTCTACTATATATGATGTTATCACATGATGTGGCTTATGCCATGGGAGAGGTGATTAACCTTAGGTTGAGAGAACAAATTTTGCACAAAGATGAATGTCCCACCCCCACAATGGAATTCTTTATGATGTCATATCTAGTTGATGCAGTAATAGGGACATGTTACAAGGACCGAAGCAATTTATTGGCTCTGGCTACAGAGTGTATAAAGAACATAATATGTGACCATTATCAATTTAAGCACATATATGCTTATCAAAAGCACATGGTCAGAATTTGTGAGGATGTGTATCCACAAGTGTAGCAAGCCATCTAGGGCTCTCCCATGCCTCATATTGGAGAAAATATTTTGAAGAACTTGATGGGAAAGGGTGACTACTTCTTATACCCAGACTTTAAAGTCATTTTGATCTAGGAAAACAAGGTGGAGCCCCTACGTCTCCCTAATTACATTCTCAATAAGCTAGTTGAGTAAGAAATCGCTTTCTAGTTATAGAACATCACAGAGGATGACTTGGCTAGATAGAAGAAATCCTTCTTTTTTGGGAGGCTTGTTATAATTGGTATGATAACATACACCATGAGGAAACATTTTAGTGATGTTGTAAAAAACTGGAATTGATATGGTCTACCTATGATACCATAGAGAGATTAGGACCCCCATGGACATATCCAAGAGCACATTCATGGATTCAACATCCCCTACTACCATCAACCATATTTATATGACTTATTATTCTTAAATACTGAATTAGATGAAGTGTTAGAGTGAGAAAAAATTGGTGGTTTATAAGAAGATCATTAAAGGATGATCTAAGCAAATCCAAACATCTCTACCAGAGAATTGGATAATCAAAGAGCCCTTTTCAAAGGGTGGAAACATTCAGACTTTTGGTTTGGGTAGCCTAGAGGATAGGAAGCTTCCTCATCTCAAGGTATTCCCTTGAAGTTAAAGTTGAAAATAGTCAAGAAGTATCTTGTGTCCCTGGAATCTAGTGCATAAAGAGGAGGGTCTAGAGGAGATCCTATCAGTCTAGATTCCAATAAAGAGGATAGACCAGCTATTGGCACTAAGCAGGTCCCTATGACTACCCCTAGTATTTTTAATGTTTCAACTATTGGGGTAGCCACCACACAAGTAGAAACATCTTCCTATCATGACTCTACCATTTAGGGAAGGACCCCCTTAGTTTACACTAGGAAACCAATGACTCCTATAGGTAGACCCATAAGACAAACATCTCAAAGCTTACCTATTCTACCTCCTAGCCTGCAAAAATCATAAAAGGATGAAGTAATCATCAAGGACATGGTAGATGATTTAGATGAGGAGGATGAATTGGAGGAGTCCAAGATTCTATGCTTTCAAGAAAACCCCATTAAACTCTAATTTCAAAGTACTCAAGGCCTTTCCCACTTTTTCCTTAGCCTTAATTTCCATTATTGATACATCTATTTATTTTATAGAGGTTCCCTCTACCTCATCCATTCAATCTATTGATGCCTCCACCATCACCATTACATCTTTTCCCATGGAAACTCATTTTATACCTACTGGTACTTCTGATGTGAGACTTCACAAGAAGAATAAGGCATCTAGAAAGCTGTAGACTGCCCTACCTTCCCACCAACTCCATGTCCAATCAACCCAACTCTCCCTTCCACTCCCTACTTCCACTTCTACAGAGGAAACTATAGTAAGTAAAAGCTAGGGAAGGAAGCCAAAACCCCATGTTATTATTATCAATCCACTTCCTAAATTTGGAGGAGTGGATTGGTCCAAGATCATATGGCATTCCCTGCCTAATTTTTTGACCAGGCCTAGCAAGAGGTAGAAGGAGGAAGGGGAGACTAAATAGGAAATTATTGTCACCATAGCTAAGTCACCTCTTAATATTCCACCTTGGGCCATGGATTTGAAGGGTCAAATACCTACTTATAAGGTCACTGAGCTCCCTTCTATGTCTACCTTATTTTACCCCCAACTAGTTCCATATAGAGAGTGAATAAGAGAAAATCGAAGGATGTCCAGGGTGCTAACATCATTATTGAGGAGTGAGATCCATTATTTTCCTTAACCAGGACATAGAATAGGCAACCAAACGAGACCATATATGAATAAAAACTTTTAGACTTGGCCTAAGCCCACAAGGATAAATTAGTGGCCATCCATGAAAGCATAGAGATAACACTCTAAGAGCTCAAAGAAGTATAGGAACTACATGCATAAATTGAGTAGCTAAAGGAACAATCTAATACAATGCACATTCCTATGAGCATTGAGGTTGAGGTACGGGAAGTGACCTCTAAATGTTAGAATTCTCTTGAATCTATGGAGTTCAATAAGGTATAAATGGCACCTCTCCTAAGTCAAGTGAATTTAATTTATATTTCTCTCTCCCAAGATAATAATAGGCTTACGATGTTAGTTGCCTACACAAGTAACTCATTATACAACCACTTGGATCTCATGACCATATTCAAGGCATCCAATGTCCTAAAATTGTTGGTCATTAGGTATAAGAGGCCAAAGAGTGGTTGAAGGTAGCTATAGCCTTAACACTAGAATATCAAGCACATGAAACCCAACTCCTCTAAATTTTGAATGATTTAAAACTATCTAAAGCAAAGTATTCTACAAGGAAATTGGTCAGTAGAATTAATTTTGACAAAAATATCTAAGATGCCATAGATTATTTCAAACAAAGCATATAGGGCTTGATAGTGGAAAATATAAAAGCAAAGTTTAGTAGGGTCTAGAATGTGATCGAGGTGGAGATCTTCAGAGGTAAGTTCTAGATGACCAAGGAT
Source organism: Torreya grandis (assembly GCA_037957365.1). Classification (NCBI taxonomy): domain Eukaryota; kingdom Viridiplantae; phylum Streptophyta; class Pinopsida; order Cupressales; family Taxaceae; genus Torreya; species Torreya grandis. Next base: position 1,440,048 of record JARHVA010002033.1, read on the forward strand.
GAACATGTATGACTCCTTGGAAAAAATAAAAAACTCCACCAACTTTCACTGCTTAACTTGGACATCATTTGTCAACAGCATGAGGAAGTGAATAAATTTTACAAGGAGAATGAAGCAAAGAAAAAAAATCTTTTGGCAGTAGAGCTACACTATCAACGTTTACTTCAACTCCAACAAAATCCCATGCAACACTCTGAACCATGTAGCCTTAACTTTTGTATGTGTTATTCCTAATGGCATATATATGTATAGATATTCATTTTAAATTAGATAATTCTTTGTAACATATTGACTTTGTATTTTATTGAACATGCATAGGTTGCATTCTTTTGTAAAGTCAATTTGACTATTTATAGCTTTTAATCTCAAATGGTTTTGATTGTAGTTAGAACTACATGTTCAAACTACCATGTGTAACAAACATGCATAGACTTGGAGGATGAGGCAACCCCTCCCTAAGCTCTATAAATACTATTATATCACCCAAATTTAATTTTTTTTACAGAATTTTGGAATACAAAGCAACAAGCCTTTTGATCATCAAGCAAAGTATTTGAGTATGTTTTATCCAATGTTGTGTTGTTAGTTATTATTTTCTATGGTTGTTTATTTCAATAAATCTTTAATGTGCTAACACTATTAATAGATTCTTAATTATTTTGATTAATGTGCTAATCTTAGATGTGTAATAGTTATTGAAGATTGATAACTATGTTAATTGAAATAGTGAAGTTATATTAGAGTATCTTTTTGGATGTGTATTTTTGTTTTCTCAATGTAGTTTTTTGAGTGTGTGTTATCACTACCTTAGATCATCCATTAGATCAAGCCATAAAATTGAAGCATGTGTAATAGCTACCCTTATAGGAGCAACCTTTGTCTGAGTCTAATATAATTCTTATGCCCCTGTTCCCTTAGACTCTATAGTTGTGTCTAGTTGTTTGTGAGCATTTGATGCTAGTAGTAGGCATTGATATTAAGAAAACATAGGTATGTTTAGAAACTAACCAAGGAATTGGCTCTTAAAACTCACAAATATTTCTTTTCTACCCTAACTTACCCTTCATTTGTGTTTTGCTATTGAGATCTAACCAAATTATAATAAAATCTAGCCACCCATCCAACTTAAGTAGGAATTCACCCTATTAGGAAACCATGCCTCCATCTAAAAACCCTTGTTAACAACGTGCATACTTTTCCAACTATTCCATAAATAAGTTTTAAAAGACCATATACCTATAAATCATGCCCTAGAGTGGAGTCTAGTTCCATTAAGATATTAAAATGTTAGAGGCTACCTTTTTATGACTATAGTGTGCATAAAAACTACATCAATAGTTTCACTGGAACTAGAAGGAAGACCATTTATTCCTAATAATAGAGGTTATTCCTTATGTAGAGTTACACTAGAGTTACCTAGGAGAGTGCTCAGATCCAATTCCTAGGTTAGTTTATTAGTATCACCCTTAGCAAGCCATAAGAGACCTAGAGTTGTGCCAATAGCTCCAGTTCAAAATAATCCACCTTCACTAAGGTATCCTTCACCTATAAGGAACCCTGTGCTTACTAATAAACAATGGCTTAGAAATAGCCTTGGTTAGTTAGAAGACCACTACAAATAGAAATCACTACAGAACATAGAACTTATACAATAGTAGTGGATTGGATGGAATGATAGCTATATTAAGACTAGGTAATTCAATGCAAGAGATTGGGCCCTTTTTTTAATTCAAAATATAAGGATCATAAGGGTAAACTCTAGACTAGATGGCTTGGTCCATTTGAGATTGAACATGTTCATGACAATGGAATAGTGCAACTTTAGACCATTGATCTGATAAGATTTCATCTACTAGTCAATGGCCATAGGATAACATTGTACAAAAAACCACACACTCATGAGGAATTTACCAAGGAGGTATGCAAGTAATTAAAAAATGGATTTAATGATGTGTTGGATCAGCATGATGTCTCACCAACCACAAGGAGAACTAGCCAACAAGTAGATAAAAAATGAGAGGAGGACATTCTAGCCCTCCTCTAGCAGGAAGACTGAGATCTTTGCATAGTCCTTGACTAGTCAATCTCATAGCTAACATGGCAAGGACCTAGAATAAACATTCTACTATAGGTAACAATTAGAATTTAAAAAAATCCAACAATGAAAACCCTTTTGGGTATTATTGGCAATTTTTCTATGGAGAAAACCATTTTTTTGAATGCCCAAAACTATAAAAAAAGGGCCTAAATAGAAAACCTACTTGTTGATTATTTAAGGGTAAAAACCAAAAATGGATAACATGGAATCATTTTAAGCAAAACTACTCATCTTCTTATAACACATCTTTCCTTCTAGTTGCTTCTAGCCTCAATCTTTAGTAACTATAGGTTTAACTTGAAGTTGTTATAGGCAAGAAAAAACCATGGAAAAATGGGGCTATAATTACCCCTAGAGCTACTAAGGGCATATTCATAACTGCTACAGGCAACATCCATTTTTTGTAGTTACTATAGACACCCTCACCATTGCTATAAGCACCTTTGTTAATGAAGGAATTCCTCCAGTTGCTACAAGCTATTCTATAGTTGTTATGGGCACCTTCATCACCATTGGGTATAACTTTATAGTGTCTATGGGCTCAACCTATAGTTGATATAGGTACATCCTAACTCTTATATACACCTCTCTAGTAGTTTTAGGTTAATTCTTCACAAAATATGAGCTATGGCTTTGGCTATGGGATATTGATAAATTCATGGAAGACACGAGACAAGCTAGAGGAGTCAAGGAAGATTAGAAAAAAAAATTCAAACATTGCTAAGGAATGACCATACCCTTGAATAATAAAGTAAGTGTTACAATAAAGGCATATACTTCTAATCTCCATTTGGAGTGTTGTAGACTAGAATTTTTGGCTCCAGGGACACAAAAGAACCATTCTCAGCTTCTGGTCACTTCATGGAAAATAATTTCTCTATGCAAATAAGAGAGATTTGGGATCTTTTTTGGAGCACAGATCCCAAGTTTGATAAACCAACTGATTACCAAATTAAAAGTTCACTAAACAAATATTCCATTGGTAAACATCATCATTTATTGGGAGTAAGACATAAGAGAAATAAGCCATCAACAAGCTCATGTAGAAGAGATCAAGAGCAATAATTGCTATCACCCACCCTCTTCCATGTTTATAAAGGATCTGACTTGGATACAAAATAAATATCTATAGCAACCACCTTATGGAAGGAGGGAAATAGTCTCTCATACCAATACAATACCATTGCTCCAATCCTTTGTAGGTCGTCATGATTGCATGCAGGTTGTTGAGGGCATAATTGAAGGATAGGATACTACGATCACATAATTACCCAGGGTTAACAATACAACAAAATCATGAATACTAGGGTAATAATTACATGAGGAAACAACAAGCTAATATTCCATTCCGATAAACACTCACATGCATATTTCCTATGCAATAACCCTAGGAATAAATACTACGATCACATAATTACCCAGGGTTAACAATACAACAAAATCATGAATACTAGGGTAATAATTACATGAGGAAACAACAAGCTAATATTCCATTCCGATAAACACTCACATGCATATTTCCTATGCAATAACCCTAGGAATAAATGGTCAAAAAGGTATGATGTATCTTTTAGTCATAGAAAAACACTTTTTTTTAATATAACATGTATTATATTAAAAAAGCATATATAATCATTAAAACATCATTTATTGAGTCTTGTCATGAGATATGCCACTCACACCCTCATAATGACCCATCATATCTCTTTGCATCCTACACATACCACATCAGTTAGGGACAAGTGACACTTCATGTGGGGGGAAGCATGATGTGAGCAATCAATCACAAGCACTCTAGGATAATCCACATGTGTGGATTGAAATCCTAGAATTATGCCATAACTGTGCTAACATTTGATAGGGGAAACAATCAATTTTATTATTTCCCACTTTGAGATCATAGTTCATTCAACAAAAAAGACCTAAGAAAGATATTGCTACACCCTAGAACTAAAACCACCATTAGTGAAGAAACTTGCTTTGATATAGGTAGAAATTTAAAGGTAAAATTGGGTGTTTTAAATAGATATCTATTTGAAAAATTAGATAAGAAGATAAACTAGTCAGAATGGGAGGTTCAGTATTGAGAAAGGAACCCTCAAACCATAGGCAATTGCAAGAAGACCTAAATAGTTGGGCCATCTTCAATAGGGTCAGATGGGCTACCTATTTTGAGAAACTACAAGATTTTTTAGAAATTCTCACTAAATAATTTTCAAGGACTTTTATAGGAGAACATGTGATAGTATTTGGCATCACATTTCTAGTTACAAAAGAACTAGTAAGTCAGGTTATTGAGTTGCCAAGAATAGGGGAAAATGGGAAGAGAAACCTAATGCCCAACTAGCTAGACAACAATACTATCAAGATAATGAAAGTATAGTGTTAACAAAAAGAGGTGTAGAGAAATTGAGTCTACCCCTAGCTTGGAGAGAAGTGGCCTCATATATCATCAAATATCTGACATGTGAAGGAAGGTACTCTTTGATCTATACTCTCTAATTCAAATTTTTGAATCATTTATTTCATGGTAGGACTATTAATATCCAAAACCGCTTGTGGAATATCTTGAATAAAATGTCTAAATAATACCAAAGGGGGGTAGAGAAATCCTTGCTTAATCATTGTCTGATTTGGTTGTTGGTTAAACAAGAAATAAGAAATATTAGACTTGACCTTACCTAGGAATAGTTTCTAACCTTAAGGGATGGTAAACCTTAGTAAGAGGAGGAAAATAATGAGGGGGAATCTCCCAAGTGAAAGGTTTATCAAATAACACAAGAGAATACTATAGGCACTAGTACAACTAGTCAGCTTGTAGCCACTAAAGTTTCACCAATAATTGTTACAGGCAAGAGAAGATGAAGAAAATTAGTGATACGTCTCAAGGACACATAGGAAAAAAGTCTAAAAAAACAAACAAGGTAGAATATTCCTTCTCCTTCTATTCTAACTATTTCATCACAAAAAGTAGATTCTTCCATTATGGCTCTTTAAAAAGGATAAGAAGTTCTTCCATCACTAGTTGCACAAGAAGAGTAGGTTTCAATAGCTCCCCCTCCTAAAAAGAAAAAGAAGATTAGAAGGAAGAAGCCCTCTGCATCAAACAGAAAGAGACCTCCTCCTAGGAGGTCTCATAGAATTAAAAAATAAAAGATAACCCTAGAATCCTCACCTATAAACATTAGTGAGGATAAAGGGAAGAAGAAGGAGCCAAGAATTCATAAGACCTCTGATGGGTTTGAGATAATAGAGTGGTCTACCAAAGAAGATTCTATAAAGGAAGAGGAAATGTAGTCACCTAAGCAACCCATATTTAGAGAGAAAGACATGGATCTACTCAAACATATAGGGTATACATAAGAATAACTAAGAATGTCATATCAGCCTGTAAAAGAAGAAGAATTACTTGAAGAAAGGACCATGAAAGAAGTAGTAGAGCAAGACATAGTTCCTCATGACCAAGAGTTCCAAAATTTGAAACAATCCATGGAAGAGATATATAGGTTTAGAAACAAAATATCATAGTTAAAAGGCAAGAGAGGCCTAGATTCACTTTTGGGGGCAATAGAATTTATAGATCCATATATGGAAAAAGAGTCAAGAAAGGAAAGGACATTGGAGGAGCCTACAATAACTCCCTTAGAAGTGCTTGTAGTAGCTTCATCCACCTTACCTATAGAGATCATTATTCTACCCCTAGAGGAACTTATAGTAGATAATGCTCTAACTTTGGTACCCTTCCATAATAGGTTTTCTCTTGTAAAGACCACTACAAAAGTACCTATAGTAGAAGAAGTGATTGATGTAGACCTCTCAACTGCTAGGCTAGTAGGTAAAACTGATAACCTTTTGAGTTTTCTTGAGGAAACATTTAGTGATGATGAAACTTATCATAAGCAGTTGATATAAAGGTTTAAAGTATATGTTGAATTAAGTGATCAGCAGAAGATTTAAAGGAATGCTTAAGAAAGGCTAAGATTAAGATCACTTATTTGAAAGAAAAGATCACTAACATGCATGAGACCATTAAGATGTTAATATAATGTAGATAAACCTCTAGGGTATATGATATATAATTAGAGTAAAAGTGGCTTAGATTCAAATATGATAGGATATACAGTGATCAGTCCTACATGGTATGTGATCCTAAGTCTTTTTTTTAGGTCAATATGCATGCTGACCCTAATTTTCAAACATAATTGAGTGATTTTTACATACATCAGTATGTTGTGCCACATGATACAAATTGGAATCCTAATATATACCTAGGGGATGTCCAATTGAATGCCTTTACCTCATATGTCTTCAATGAAATGAGAAGAAAAAAATAGGTTGAGGAATATCAAGAGAAAGAAAAAGAGGCTACCCTAATTATTAGGGGTGAATTTGTTGATTCAAAATATATAATAACTAAATGTATCACTTTTATGAATGAAGATACTCCACAATCATGGGTAATAAAGAAACAAGTAGAGGTCCAGAACCAATATTTGAACCTCATGGAGGGAGATGGAAAACAAGTTCTTGTTTCTTTTTTCACAAATGGGTAGAGATTTTAGATGCCCTTAAAATAGGATATCCTTTTTCCCCTCAAAATATTAAAGAGGCATTACACAAAGTATATATGTACATTGAGATTGTCATGAAAAGAAGAATAAGTTAGTTGGGGTTGATGTTTCATCTACCCATGTTTTAGTTCTTGATTCTTGATTGGGAGAAAAAAGTTCCAACTGATAGAGAATCATAAAATAAACGGTGGAAAAACATAGATGATGCTAAAGGCTTTCAATACCTTCGACATGATGGGTTGTATTGAGCCCTTGGATTTCAAGAAATATTATGGACTCAAAATGCAGAGAAATTTTACTCAAGGACAAAAAAGAGGCTAAGTAGGGATGTGTGATGAGGCCACTAATTATTCTATTTGTATCCTCATCCATACCTAGTTATATATATTTTTCCTATATAAATCCCTAGAACTATCCATGACTTATGTAAATGAATGAATGAATTAATGATTATATATGTGCAATAATATATACATGTTGTGTTATGGATTAATGATGTTTTTTATTTGATTATATTATGCTTGTGTAACCTTACTTAACAGACATTTCAAGGGTAGAATAAAACTATAGGATTTCACCTACAGTTTGCCCATATCAACTATCAAACTATAGGCTTTCCACCTATAGGTTACCCATAACAACTACAAGCTTTCACCTGTAGTAGCCTGCAACCACTACACAGCATAAACCATTGCTATGATAATAAGTAATTGGATTTTAAGGACACATCCAACTATCTTAGAAACAAAGTAAATGATTGAAGAGGATCCTGCATAATAGTTGTACAAAACCCTTACATGAAGTGAAACTTGGATGTGTTGCCAAAGTATGAATAAGACAAGGACAATGGAAAGGAGAAAAAAAGCAAAAAAACAAAGAAACATATATTATCCTTTACCGAGTCGAGCCTAAAAACAAGTAACTTTAAGTTACTAACCACCTAAAGGTTGACTGGGATAGTTGTAAAGTATTTGTACCTTTCCTAGTTTAGTGTTTTTGGTTAGAACTAATAAACTACCTTATTTATTTAATCGAAAAACCTAGATTAGGTTAAGGATGATGAAATTGTAGAAATTAATTGCATTATAATTTCTAGAATATTGTAATATACTATATCAATATTTAATTACTACATATCTGAGTAATGAATAGGCTGATTATGTAAGAAGCTTTTATAAGTCTCTTAGATAAGGATTGGAACTCAGTTTTGAATGAGGAAGCCCCCCTTGAAAGGAGTTGCAGTGAGGATCCTGACCCTTCTTAGATTAAAGTGTGTTGTGTGAATTGATTTCATTACTAGTTTGATTATATGAAGTGTGATGCATGTGTGACTCATAAGTGTCAATAATTTTTGCATTCTATTATAATAATTTCCTTGTATATCTATATGGTGAAATTAGTATAATTTCATTATAATACAAAAAACAATTAAGTTAGCTTATGAATCAATAATGCATATATAGTGCTGACATCCTTGAAAAGCCTACGTACCTTGGGTTGATAATTAATGCTAAGTAGATTTAAGAGTCTAGTATTAACTAGGAAATAAGTCTGACCAACAACTATGGAAATTAAAAAGGTGATTTATTACAAGGAACATTATTGTAATTAATGTAATACTTAGTAAAAGATGGAATATTTCCTATTTGATAAATACTAATGACCCCCGCCAACCTACGACTAACAAATTTAAAAAGTGAATGTTGCATATTTAATATCACACAAACTGATATTTAATGGAAGATATTATATAGATGATACGTAGCCCTTCAAGTTGTTATTTTCATTCAAGTTATCTTGTAATCTAAGTATTATCATCTCTAAACAATGATCAAAGAGCCCTAATTTTTACTTTGAAGAGCATACAGTGATTAGTAATCAAGCTAGAGCTGAGTTGATCATGTTGGTATATAGGCATACACAACACGTGGCATATTGGAAAAGATACAAGCACGAATGCACATCCATGGCTACCTCATCAAGGTCATCCTAAGGAACTAATCATCCTTTTGAATTTTCAATCAAAGATTCCATAGAGTTCAGAGACACCATCTTCAACATATTATTATTTGAAAATACTCTCAACTTGGGGATACAGTCTATTTAGTTGAGTTTTTTTATAGATGATGAGATGGTGCTATCAGAGAGGTTGTTCATTTAAGAATTATTAACATACAAGCATTATAGGTTACAATTCACTACAATAAAACTAGAAGTCATTCCATGCATTGACTTACTTAGGGATTTGTTATTTTTTGGTAAGATATCATAAGATGCCTACCTCTTATACTCCTATAGTGACATAGTGGTCATGCGTATATCCAAGAGTGACTTCCAAAGGTATCTATCTCTGAGCATCCCAGACACATATTATGACAAGCATTCCTAGGTTTGATTCAAATAAGAAACTACAATCACAAAGGTACTCTTATCATGGTTTCTCCTAGGCTATACCATCCCCTGACAAGGGATGAAGCCAAAGGGAGCCATCCTAATAGATAAATTTAAAATGGGAGTGCAGATAGGTATAACTTTGCTCAATTGATTGTATGGGATATCAAACATCCATTTTATGAATCTAGATTGGGTGCCTCTATTTTATATGTTGTTATCACATGACATAGATTATGCCTTAGGGGAGGTGATTAGCCTTAGGTTGAGAGAACAAATTATAAACAAAGACAAATTTCCTACCCTAATAGGGGACTTCTTTATGATGTGGTATATAGTCAATGTAGTAATCAAGACATATTTCAAGGACCTAGGCAATCTATGGGCTCCAGCCATAGATTGTATAAAGAATAGAATATATGACCATTATCAATTTATGCACATATAATTTTATCATAAACACATGGTAAAAATTTTTGAGGATGTGTATCTATAGGTGTGGCAAGTCATTTATGGCTCCCCCATGACTCATATTGGAGAAAATAATTTAAAGAACTTGATGGGAAAGGGTGATTACTTCTTATACACAGACTTTACAATCATTTTGATCTAGGGAAAAAAGTTAAAGCCCCTATGTCTCCACAAGTAAATGATTGATAAGCTAATAGATTAGGAAAATTGCTTTCCATTTATGGAACAACATAGAGGAGGACTTGGTTATATAGAAGAAAGCCTTATTTTTGGGAGCCTTATTACAATCAGTAGGATAACATAGACCATGAGGAAAAATATCAATGATGTTACAATAAAGTGGAACTGATATGGTTTTCCTATGATGCCATAAAGAGATTGGACCCCCATGGATGTATCCAAGAGCACATTCATGGATTCAACATCCCCTACTACCATTAGCCATATTGCTATGACTTCTTCTTCTTGAGTGTTGCATCAGATAAAGAAGTGTTGGAACGAGAAAAAATTAGTGGTTTAAAAAATATCATTTGAGGATGATCCAATAAAATCCCAAAATCTCTACTAGAGAATTGGATAATCGAAGAGCCCTTTTCAAATGGTGGTAGCATTCAAACTTTTAGAGTGGGTAGTCTGGAGGACAAGAAGCTTCATCATCTCAAGGACTTCCCTTGAAGTTAAAGTTGAAGAAATTCAAGATGGAGATTGGGTCCTTGGAATCTAGTGCATAAAGAGGAGGAGCCAAAGGAGATCCTATCAGTCTAGACTCCAATGAAGAGGATATACTTGTTTCTAGCACTAATCAGGCCCTTATGACTACCCCCCGTATTTATAATGTTTCAAATATTAGGGTAGCCACTATATAAGAAGTATCATCTTCCTCTCATGAATCTCTCATTTAGGTAAGTACCCCCTTGGTTTACACCAAGAAACCAAGGACTCATATAGGTAACCCCACAATGAAAACATCTCAAGGCTTGCCCATTCTACCTCCCAACTTTAAATAATCACAAAGGGATGAAGTAATCATCAAGGACTTACCAAATTATTCAAATGAGGAGGTTGAATTGGAGGAATCCAAGACTCTAAGTATTCAAGGGACCCCTATCGAACTCCAACTTCAAGGTACTCAAGCCTTTCCCTCTTTTTCCTTAGCCTCAATTTCCATTATTGATACATCTATTTCTTCTATAAAAGTTCCCTCTACCTCATCCATTCCTTCCAATTATCCCTCCATCATCACCACTACATATTTTCCCATGGCCATTCCTTTTGTACCTATTGGCACTTCTACTGTGATACTTCATAAGAAGAATAAGGCATCCAAGAAGGTGCAAACTACCTTAGTTACTCCCAACTCCTTGTCCAATCAACCCAACTCTCCCTTCCACTCCCTACTTCCACTTCTATAGAGGAAACTATGGTAAGTACAAGCCTAGGAAGGAAGCCAAAACCCCATGTTATTGTTGTCCATCCACTTCCTCAAGTTGGAGGATTGGATTGGTCCAAGATCATAAGACCTTCCCTACTTGATGTTTTGACCAGGCCCAATAAGAGGCAGAAGAAGGAGGAAGGGGAGACTGAACAATAAATTATTGTCACCATAGTTGAGGCACCTCTTAATATTCCACCTTGGGCCATGGATTTGAGGGGTAAAATGCATACTTATAAGGTCACTGAGCTCCCCTCTATGTCTACCTTATTTAAACCCCTAACTGTTTCCATCTAGAGAGTGAAGAAGAGAAAATTATAAGATGACTAGGGTGCTAGCATCATTTTTGAGGAGTGACAGTTAGTGTTCTCCTTAACTAGGATACAAAATAGGCAACCAAGTGAGACTATGTATGAAGAAAACCTTTTATACCTATACCAATACCATAAGGATGTAGTAGTTACCATCCATGAAGGTAAAAAGATAACACACCAAGATCTTAAGGAAGAAGTGTAAGAACAATGTGCACAAATTGAGTAGCTAAAGGAGCAATCTAGTACAATGCACATTCCTGTGAGCATTAAGGATGAGGTAAGGGAAGTGGATTCTAAATGTTATAATTATATTGAAGCCATAGAGTTCATGAAGGTATAAATGGTACCTCACTTGAGTTAAGTGATTCAATTTTGTAGTTTCCTCACCCAAGACTTAAGCAAGATTAAAATGTTAGTTGCTTACACATGTAACTCATTATACAGCCACCTAGATCTCATAACCACATTTGAGGCATCCAATGCCCTAAACTTGGTGGTCATTGGCATGAGGAGGCTAAGGAGTAGCTGAAGGGATATGAAACCTTAACACTAGAATATCAAGCACATGAAACCCAACTCCAAATTTTGAATGATTTAAAACTATTTAAAGCAAGGGATTATGTAGGTAAATTAGTCAATAGAATCATTTTTGACAAAATTATCTAGGATGCCATAGATGATTTCAAAAAATTCATAAAGTGCTTAATAGTGGAGAATATAGAAACATAGTTGAGCAGGGTCTAAAAGAAGGTGACTAAGGTGGAGATATTTAGAGGTAGGTTCTAGGTGACCATGGATGAATATGCAAGACTCCTTGGACAAATTAAAAGATTCCAGTATCCTTCACTACTTAACTTAGACATCATTTTTTAGTAGCATGAAGAAGTGCATAAAGTTTACAAGGAGAATGAAGTGAATAAGTAAGCTTCTAGTAGTGGAGCTACACCATTAGTTTCTACTCTGACTTCAACTCCAAAAAAATCCCATGCCACACTCTGAACTACACAACATTAGCTTGTACATGTGTTATTCTTTGTGGCATATATATGTATAGATATTTATTGTAAATTATATAATTCTTTGTAACATATTAACTTTGTATTTTCTTGAACATGCACACATTGCATTCTTTTGTAAAGTCAATTTGACTATTTATAGCTTTTAATCTTAAACAATTTTGACCACAATTAGAACCACATGTTTAAACCACCACATGTAACAAACATGCATAGACTTGGAATATGAGGTGACCCCTCCCTAAGCTCTATAAATACTATTGTATCACCCAAATTTAATTTTTTATCATAGAATTTTAGAATACAAAGTAGCAAGCCTTTATGTTATTTTCTATGGTTGTTTATTTTAATACATCTTTAGTGTGATAATGTTACAAATAAATTCTTAATTATTTTGATTAATGTGCTAATCTTAGATATACAATAGCTATTCAAGATTGGTAATTGTGTTAATTTAAATAGTTAAATAATATTAGAGTATCTTTCTAGATGTGTATTTGTGTTTTATTGATGTAGTTTTCTAATGTGTGCTATCACTGCCTTAGATCATCCATTATCCCGAGCCATAATCTCCTGATTGAGAGGTGTGAAATAACTACCCTAATAGGACCAACCTTTATCTAAGGCTATTGGAATTCCTATATCCCTATTCCCTTAGACTCTTTATCCATGTCTAGTTTCTTGTGAGCATTTGGTGCTAGTAGTATGCACCAGTTTAAAAAAAACATAGGTCCATCTAGAAACCAACCCAGGAAGTGATTCCTAAGACTCATAAGGATTTATTTTTTTCCCTACCTAACCCTCCATTTGAATTTTTTTATTGAGATCTACCCACTTTAGAATAAAATCCATCCTTCCATATAACTAATGTAGGAATTTACCCTATTATGAAACCATGCCTCCATCCAAAAACCCTTGTTAACAACCTGGATACTTTACCAGCTATTCCTTTAATAGGTTGTAAAAGACCGTATACCTAAAACTCATGCCTTGGAGTGGATTATACCTTAATTTAGATCCTAAAATATTAGAGGCTACCTCGTTACAGTTATGGTGTGCATAAAACCCACATTGACAAATTTATTTGTCCTTTTATTTTATCATTGTATTTCATTTTAAAGCTAGAATAAAATGGGGATGTTTGTAGACACTAAAATCTGGTATTATACACATGGAGATGTCAATATTATCATAATTTTACCTTACATGGATTGTGCATGCATATATATCTCTTACATGACCTTCTCTCATATCCACATGATTTTCTTGGGTCTAACCCTCTCGACCTACTATCAGTCACCCAGAGAAATTCCATAGTCTATGTCTAACTTACTTAAAATCATACTCAAATTATCTCTAGATTATTAGATCAGTATTCTTACCTTTCAAATGAGTCTGTCATACTCAAACCCTTATATTATTATACATGCATTCAAATATGATGAAGTCATCCCCATGTCAATAAATGATCATTTTTTAAATTTAAATTATCTTCATGGGTTGGCTAATATGTTTCACATTTGGTGGAATGATAAATTACTCAAAGATTCTATTGTAAATACATAATATTTATAAAATTAAATATCTAACATCATATAGAATTACTCAAAGAGAAATATATACATGTCATCACATTAAAAGGGAATTTCCTATTTGTTTCGATTTAAATATTAATCACAAGGACTAGGTCGTAGCCTAAGTCTAAAGGATTCAATCCAAGCCAAAAAATCCATTTATTATATGTAAAAATATATATCATAGGTTGCATCCATTAAAGGAGCATTATTTCACACATACACCTAACAAGTATAACTATATTCAGTTTAACTTTCCTCTTTGAAGTATTAGATATGTAAGCAGTGCTCAATCATTCATCAGTGAGTGGTTGGGTTCATCTCAACCCACCGTTCCTCCCCCTTTACAATCCTAAACCTATGAAAAAACTAGACCTGGAGTTTCAAAGAAAAGGAGATAGGATTATGGATGTTTTGTGCATAGTGAGCCTTGATATCACACATAAAGATTAATTACAAGAAGGCATAGTCATGTATGGAAATAAGGTAGAACAATCTTCCCAGATGATTCCAATGAGATATATATGCTAATGTTTGTTGATATCATCCAAAGGCTAAAAATTCTATCCTAACACATATGGATACTTGCTTCTTGATCTGAGTGACTCTTGATCTAGTTTCCATCCCTTTATACCACCTACATCCAATCTCAAACTATATAGAATAGTAAAACTCTAATTATATTATTCCCTTAGGTCATTTCTATTTATATCAATTAAATTTGTTCAATCATAATCTACCTTTTACGATCATATTCATCTATCATTATTATACTATATATAATATGAATCAATCCAATTTTATCTTTTTAAGGTGCATATCATCAAAATAAGGTAAAACAAAAACATATGATTACTTCACAAATTCTAACAAAAATACATCAAATACATTTGATAATTATCACCCATAGGAGGAAACATTCATAACACCTAATACAAGGCCAACATATGTGAATCCTAATGATAAGGATTTTAGTTAACCACTATATAATATATTTTACATAGTTTCTTTATGTTTTTTAATTGATTATTCATTATATTATTATATATTTACACACATGCTTTCATATTCTCTCGTATTGATGATTTTAATAGTTCTTTACTTCTTTTTACTTGGTCCTTGCCTTTTGATTATTTATCTTGATTTGATCATCTATAAAATTTATCATATGATGATGCATCCTTAATAACAATCTCATTCTAGTGCACATTTTTTATGGCATACTCTTGATCACTATTACATATTGACTATCCATACATGGCCTATATTGAGCAGACACAATCACGTACATTTTTTTCCACATATTATATGAGAATATACATTTATTTCTCCTCATAACCCTCTATTTTCCACATACTCTCTTGAGCTATAATTTTATGATTTACATGTAAAATAGAGGCATGTTTCTTAATATTAATTCTTCCATGTTTATACACTAGGTGTGCACTATGCCTTGACACATACCACATATTTTCTGGATTGCTTACATTCTTATATTTTTTTCAACTTTTCCACTTGGCCTTTTTTGACTGCACACATGTAAAATATTTTCAAAAAAAAGTTATATATATTTCAAATAATAAAAAAATCAAAGCCTTAACATAACATGTCTTGATATATATTACATTAATGTATGTTATTTATCACATGTTTGTTAAATTATATATATTTTTTATAATCACATTCATTAATGGTATTTTACATGTGGAGATTTAGTTTTACATGCTCATTGTATGTTTGCATGGATCAAGCTACACATTTGAAGCCTTCTCCTAGATACAAAGTGTGTTTTCACACTATGGTACAGTTATTTATCCTTTTACTCTAGCATTGTTTTTAATTTCAACACTATGATAAAATTGTGCCATCTATAGACACTAAAATCATGTATTATGCACATGTAAATGTTAGTCCTAACCTACATGTACCTTATGTGACTTATATATACACATAAGGATTTCTCATACCCTTCTCTACTATTTATTTTCCTTCTAGTAGCATGACCTTCCCGATTTATGATCAATCACCTATAGGAATTCCCAAGTCTATAACTAACCTACTTAAAATAATACTTAGAATCTCTCTAAATCATCAGACCAATTTCCTATCTCTCATAAAATTGTATAAAAACTTAGACACCTCTGAGTTTTTGTATGCGTGTAAGTTTGAAAGACTCACCCCATGACAAGTCATAGTCATTTTTTAAATTTTCAACTTGTAATTTTTGCATTTTATTGATGTGATAACTTACCAAAAAGGTCATCTATTTGTACAAGTCAAGCCTAAGACTATTTCAATATCTATCATTATCAATTAAGGACTAAGAGTATTCTATCACTTGCACATTAAGGGGAGATACCCTAAAATTCCAAAATCATAAATCATTTACAAGGAATAAGCCCTATCTAAGTATAAAGCACCTCATCCAATCCAAATTTTCCATTTTCAAGTGTCTAAAGCTATATTATAGGTTCCATTCACGAAAGAAACATCATTTCACACATACACCTAAACGTAAGAACTATCTGTGGTTTGATTTCCCTCATTGGAGTATTGGATACATATGAAATGATCAAGAATTCATTTTAAAGTGGTTGGGTTAAATGTAACACACCTCTTTTACCCATTTTTATAAGTTAACCTAGTGTTGAAAGTGTAACTAGATCTTTGAAGAGAATGAAAGTGGTTAGTAGATTTGTACATAAAGATAATTTTTAGAGAAGGAAAAATGACCTATGCCAAATTAATTGTTGAGTTATGGAGCTAAAAGCTTCACTGAATGTGCAAATGTGGAGGTTGTTGGGTTACATAGTAACCGACATCAGTTAGAGCCAACCGACATTGGTTAGGGGTCAATCGACATCGGTTATCTTCGGCTACACAGTAACTGGCATCGGTTGGGTCAGCCAGCATCGGTCACCTTCAGACTGATATCGATCATCTGTGCATTTCCAAAATTATTCTAATTTTAGGAGAACAGTTAGTTTGCATGTAAAGACTAATTTTAGTCTTGAGTCCACTTATCTAATTATTGTTTGCTTTGGGTTCTATTTAAGAGACCCATGGGGCTGTATTGTAATGTGAGCAAGATCAATTAGATCTGCAGGGTGCAAGATCAAGAAGATCTACAAGGTGCAAGATCAAGAAGATCTGTGGGAAAAGGAGGCAACAACAATTGGGTTGATTGTCACTGGAGGGAACAACAACTCAATAATTGAGTTGGTTGTAATTGATTGAGAGAGAGAGAAATCTTGAAGGAGAATTACTATACATCTTTGAGGTGTGAGGAGAAAGAGATTTCTTCATTGTATTTCCTTCCGAAAGAGTTTAATACAGATTGTATTATTTCTCGTATCTTCTATTCTTTGTTGTTTCTAATTTCTAGTTACTTATTACTTCTAGTTTAATTTCGTGTTTATTTGCTTATACAAAAGTAATCAATTGTACTCTAAGATCTTAACAAGTGGTATCAGAGCTATGTGTATACACTAACAATTGGTATCAGAGCATAGGTTTCAGAGCGTGTTAGTGTTTGTTGATTACATAATTCACTCACAGGGGTTTCTAATTGAGTGGGAGTAAAGCAATGGCAGAAAAAAGTAAACTAAGAATGGAGAAATTCAATGGCAAGAATTATCAATTATGGAGGATGTAGATTGAATATTCTCTATATCGGAAAGAACTGTACTTACCGTTGGGTGGGGTTTCAAGTAAGTCCACATATATGAAAGATGAAGAATGGAATGTTCTTGATAGAAAGGCTCTTGGATCTATAAGGTTGAGCTTGGCATCTTCTATGGTTTCCAACTTATCACAAGCAAAGACAATGGTAGAGTTAATGGATACTTTGGCAAATTTATATGAAAAACCCTCAGCTTCGAATAAGCTATATCTTATGAAGTAATTATTTAATTTGCAAATGCAGGAAGGTGGATCAGTATCTAGTCATCTTAATGATTTCCATGGATTAGTAAATTAGTTAAATTCAGTCAAAATAGTTTTTGATGATGAAATTAAGGCTCTCTTAATCTTATGCTCTTTACTTAAAAGCTGGGACAGTTTGGTAATGGCAGTTAGTAATACTGGATCTGCTTCAAATATCTTGAAAGTTGATGATGTTTTTAGTGTAATCTTGAATGAAGAAATTCATAGGAAAAGCACAAGGGAAACATCAGGTAATGCTTTAAGTGTTGAAAGTAGGGGATGGCAAAGAGAGAAGGGCAAGCAAGGGAAATCAAGGTCAAAGATGGGAAGTAGATCCAAATCTAGAAATAGAAGAATAACCTGCTGGAATTGTGGAAAGAAAGGGCATGTAAAGAAAGATTTTTGGTTCAAAGAAAATCAGCATGAAGGTAATAAAGAAGCAAAAGATGTAGGTATTGTTGCACAAGATGCTCTTATATTTTCCTTGGATAAAGTAGAATCTTGAGTTTTAGATTCTGGTGCCTCTTTCCATGCAACCCCAAATAGAGAATGTTTCAATGATTGTGTCCATGGAGACTTTGGAAAAGTTTATTTATGGGATGATGAGCCTTGCCAAATTGTTGGCAAAGGAAAAGTGTAGCTGAAATTGCAGAATGGAAACACATGGGTGTTGAAGGATGTCATGCATGTACCCATCCTGAAGAGGAATCTGATTTCTACAAGAAAGTTGGGTGATGAGGGTTGCACAGTAACTCTCACAGCAGAATCTTTGAAAGTTTCCAAGGGTGCACTTGTATTATCAAGAGGTAAGAAAGTAGATACACTTTACCTATCTACTTGTATTACTGATTATTCTCCTATTTTATCTACTTCAGATGTAGATGCAAAGTTGTGGCTCTGTAGGCTTGGTCACATGAGTGAGAAGGGAATGCATGTTCTTAAGTCAAAAGGTAAGCTTTTAGATTTGAAAAGCATAGATCTAGATTTCTGTGAGCATTGTATTTTTGGGAAACAGAAGAAAGTGAGGTTTCTCACAATTGGGTCAACAAAGAAGAAGCACAAGTTGGAGCTTGTTCACACAAACGTGTGGGGACCAGCTTAGGGAGCTTCTATTGGAGGATCACAGTATTATGTTTCTTTCATTGATGATGCTACAAGAAAAGTATGGATTTATCGCATAAAGAGGAAATTTGATGTTTTTGACACTTTTAAGAAATGGAAAGCCTTGGTTTTCAATGAGAAGGTGATGGATAGTGATCAGCTCAAGAGGCTGAATAATTATAAGTAGGGAAATCTTGATTTGGATGAGGTTATGATCCAAAATGAGCTCGCGGGTAAAAATCATCACTCACAAGAAAACACAGACACTGACGTTGATCAAGCAGAGACCAACATCGATCAGGCATGAACTGACGTTAGTCAGGTGAAGACTGAAGTCAGTGATTTCAATCAGATGGAAATCGACATCGGTAAGGTCAGACAGGCAGAACTGACATCGGTTGGGTGCAGACCGAGAGATGATCGGGATCGATCACTGTCAAAATGAAATTTAGGCAAACAGCAAGCTATGAATGAGTCTCAAACACCCATGAGGAGGTCTGAAAGGGTAAGCAAACCTTCAATTCATTATTCCCCTTTTTTATACTACTTGTTGCTCACTGATGGTGGAGAACTAGAAAGTTTTGATGAGGTAATGCAGGTAGAATCCAAGAAATAGTGGGAGCATGGCATGAATGACGAAATTGATTCCTTAGAAGAGAACCATACATGGGATTTGGTTGAGTTGCCAGCTGGAAAGAAAGCACTAAAAAACAAATGGATTCACAGGTTAAAGGAAGGAGAGAATGGACAAATGAGACATAAGGTCAAGATGGTATGTATTAGACCAGATATTGCCCAAGCAGTGGGAGTTATCAGCAAGTTTATGGCTAATCCAAGAAAAGAACACTGGAAAGTAGTTTAGTGGATTCTCAGATATCTAAGAGGGACCAATAGTAGGCATTTATGCTATGGAGGGTCAAACACTTCTCTACATGGGTATGTAGATTTGGATATGGTAGGTGACTTGGATGGCAGGAGAAGCACCACATGATATGTGTTCATTATTGGTGAAACGGTGGTTAGCTGGATTTCAAAATTACAGAAGGTTGTTGCCTTGTCTACTACAGAGGTAGAATACATTGCAGTCATAGAGGCTAGCAAGGAAATGATATGGATGACTCGGTTCATGGAAGAGTTGGGAAAGGAGCAAGAGAGTTGCAGATTGTACAGTGATAGTCAAAGTGCAATTCATTTGGCAAAGAATTCAGCCTTTCATTCAAGAACCAAACATATACAGCTTAGGTACCACTTCATTAGATAGGTATTGGAGGATGGTCAGTTAAAGATAGAAAAGATCCATATGGATAAGAACCCTACTGATATGTTAACAAAGCCGGTAACAAAGGAGAAGTTGAATCTTCATTCAACTTTTGTTGGTCTTCAAGATTGAACTTGAAGATGGAGAAACAAGCCAGAAATAGATTAGAGGATGTTGTTGTACAGGTACAGGTGCAGCTATTTATCTCCAAGTGGGAGATTGTTGAGTTGTGGAGCTAAAAGCTTCACTAAATGTGCAAATGTGGAGTTTATTGGGTTACATAGTAACCGACATCGGTCAGAGCCAACCGACATCAGTTATCATAAGCTACACAGTAATTGGCATCAGTTGGGTCGGCTGGCATTGGTCACCTTTAGACCGACATTGGTCATCTGTGTGTTTCCAAAAAATTTCTAATTTTAGGAGAACAATTAGTTTGCATGTAAAGACTAATTTTAGTCTTGAGTCTACTTTTCTAATTATTGTTTGCTTTGGGTTTTATTTAAGAGACCCATGGGGCTGTATTGTAATGTGAGAAAGATCAATTAGATCTGCAGGGTGCAAGATCAAGAAGATCTGCAAGGTGCAAGATCAAGAAGATCTGCAGGAAAAGGAGGCAGCAATAATTGGGTTGATTGTCACTGGAGGGAACAACAACTCAGTAATTGAGTTGGTTGTAATTGATTGAGAGAGAGAGAACTCTTGAGGGAGAATTTATGTACATCTTCGAGGTGTGAGGAGAAAGAGATTTCTTCATTGTATTTCCTTCTAGAAAAGTTTAATATAGATTGTATTGTTTCTCGTATCTCTTATTCTTTGTTGTTTCTGATTTCTAGTTACTTATTACTTCTGGTTCAATTCCGTGTTTAGTTGCTTATACAAAAGTAATCAATTGTACTCTAAGATCCTAACATTAATGAGGCATAAATTCATAGGATTAATCCAATATAATTATATTATTAAATTATATGGAGTCATGTAGAGGCTAAGAGACTTATCTAACAGATCCAAATACTTAATTTCCTAATCTGAACAACTCTAGGTTCATTTTTTAATGCTTTTAGGTCATATGTATTCAGTCTTAGACCAACACAAACCCAAAATGGGATAAGTACCCAAATCCCTTAGGTCATTTCCATTTATATTAATTTGTAATTATTCAATCATACTTTATTATATCATTCATATCATATATTGTACAATCTAAAATATCTCAAAGTTTTATCTTATAAGATTACATTAATAAAAAAATAAGGTAAAATAGTCTCTAGGAATTATTCTACCCCACACTACTCTTCCTTTGGACATTAATTACATTAAATGTATCTAAAAATTATCCAAATATATCTATTCTCATCACCTATCCTAATTAAACAGATTTTTATGTTGTTATTCAAGTGTCACACTATTTATCTTACTAGGGACAAGAATGTAAGTCCCATCAATGCTACCATGTGCAGAAATGATGGGCCTATTATTTTTAAATTTCATCATTTTTGGGGTCCTTTCCTTATTCCATGTTCCATATTCCTTGATTATTACTTATTCATATTTTTTAAGAGTCGTCCTAAGTGTGTGTTATGTCCTAAAACATTCTATTTATGCCAAGTCATCCCAAGCCATTGAAAGAGAAGAGAAAGTATCAAGTAATGATCATAAAAAAATCACATTCCATAATTCAAGTTTGATATAATCCTTTTATTTCCATTTATGTACTTACAATAGATTCATCCATTGATACTTACATTGGTGCATCACCCCCTTGTACCAAAATAACATCTTAGGTAAATTGTCTGTAGTTGTATATTCACATCTAGAGAAGAGGAGGTACAAGCTATTAAATTATATAGATTAGGTCTATTATCATGTTAGTTATCATAAGACATACACCCATAATACATGAAATAATATAAATCAAGGAAATATTTAAATAAAAAAATACATAGATTTACCATAAGTAGCATGACTACCTCTTTAGATTAAAAGGCTCTGGCTTAAATTTCCAAAATAATAATAACTTTATTCCACATTAAATTACCTCAATCACTAGCTCTCTATGATTGTAAATAGATTATAAACAGGCTAGGGATGGGGTTTGGAGAGTAGTTAACTTTTATAAAAATTCTTCTTAAGATGAGACTTTACTATTAATAGCATAAGTTAATCTATTCAATACTTGATTGATACTTTTATCTAATAATAGTTTGTGTATAGTTATGAACCGATTAATTATTATCCATGAATTATATTATAATGAATATTAAACATCTGTATTAATACCATATAATAATGTATGAGTAATTAAATACACTAACATCCCCCTTTCATATGTACCTCGATGAAGGAAAAGACTAAGGAATCATTGAACTATCCCCCAATTATGATTTATTCACTCCCAAAAGTTTCCTGAGCTGAACAAAATAGGCCTCAAGGGTTTTGTGAAGATGTATGCAAATTGATCATCTATTCATAAAAATTTAATATCAATGACATTATCCTATATTAATTTATGAATATAATGTATGTGGATCTCAATGTTCTTTATGCATTGGTGTTCCACTAGGTTGAGATAAATTTGGATAGCACTATGAATATTGTACTAAAGTGGAGTGGGTTATATGTGGAAATATAAATTTAAAAAATAAGTTTTAAATATAAATTGACTCATAGATAGTAATGACATCTCCACTACACTCAAATTTCATAGTAAACAAAATAATAGTATTATACTTATTATAAGACTAAGTCACAGGACCTGCCCTAATATGATAGATGTATTATATGGTTAACTTGTAATTATTTGGATCCCCTGACTAATAATTGTTTGTGTAGATGATAAATATTGTGTTACCACCAAGTGTAACAATAAATTTAGGCTTTTCAACTTGAATTTTACTCCATCCCATAGTTATTAGTACTGAAAATATACCTTAGAATGTGTTTTTCAACTTGCCAATGGATTACATGGGGGTCCTGACAACAACATGATAGCAAGTTCATAGCAAATGAAAGATTAAGATGAGTATGAGTCTATTACATAATACTTCCCACCAAGTGTCTATAATTTTACTATCAACCAAAGGAGAAGAACACTTGGTAGAAAGCTTAACCCTAGTTTGATAAGGAATCGATGTGGACTTGTAGTCTTTCATGTTGAAGTGGCTGAGTATGTATTGAGCATACTTGGATTAATTTAACAAATATTCCTTTCTCAGACAATTAAATTTGAATACTAAGGAAAAAAGGTAACAATATTTAGTCAATCATCTCAAAATACTTCATTATAAGCTTTCAAATCATGAATATGCTTGGTGAAACTCCCTATGATGATTAAGTCATAGACATAGAGGATAAAATTAGGAGTTTCCCATCTACTTTCTTGGTGTAGACTGTCACATCTTGATTTCTCACTAAGCTAATTAAATCAATTATTCATGGATTATTATGGTTTGTAAATTGATTTAATTATTATTTAGCTAAGTTGTAAGTCATATGTGATTATGGGATAATTGTATGTTGCTTTGATTACATGATTTCATTGTTATGATTTTGTTTTATTATATATTATTTACATTATGATCATGTTGATTAGTTTTTACAGTGGTATTTTATGATATATATCATGATGTTATAGACTAAATACCTTCTTGTCATGAGTTAGATGTAGGAGAGATTCATCCCTCAGAACATGATGGAGGGAGAACATCATTAGAGAGGGTGGCATAGATGGAGGTGTTGGGGGATGATACAGGAATAGATAGAACCCATGCACACACCATAATAGATAACACTCATGCTTATGTGAAGGTGTGTTACTTGTGATTTAGTTTAGTTTAATGCTTACGTGGAGTTAATATTATGTGATTTCATTATGCTTGTTATACATAGATTAAGTGTATAATGTTACTATATGATTATGTCATGTTATTTTATTCATGATTATTAATGATTTATGAGAAAATAAATCTACGTGAATAATATCTAGTTACTACTATCTATATACCAACCATAATGTCTTTGTAATGATTTAAAACATTATTCGGTTATCATTATGATATTTGGGAAATATAATTATATGGCTTAACACCTTAATATATATAAAGATAACTAAAGAAATTAGATAGACTATATAACATAGTAATAACAATGATTACATTTTTATAATACTATTATGCTTTCATATAGTAGTTGTTTGATTTACCATTTTGGTTAAAATAATATCATCAACTTAATAAGTATTAACAAAATTGTATTACTATCCTAAAGTATCATATGAAATAAACCTAGTCACTATTTGAATGCATAGACAATGGTGATATTTGAAGTGTTAGTTATCATTGGTAATATATTAATAATGGACTTTTGTGTAGTTGATATTTAGGCATGGAAGTCAAAAAGAGACATATAGGAAATAAAAGATTAAAATAATAATTAAATAATTTTGGAAATTTTTTGAGAGAATTAGGGCTTTCTTGGTTGTATCCAAATGGAATTAACTCATATTAGTTATAATTTTCATTAAAGATGGATTTTTTGTATGATGGAATTTGGGGAAACTATGATCTTTATGCAAGCAATTACATGCATTGCATGAAGAAGGGAAAATGTCGATAGAGAAAGGATAAGAGGAGAGACTGTGAATGTATGTCTGTGTGTATATATGTATGTGTGTGTGTGTGTGTGTGTGTGTGTGCGCGCGCGCGCGCGTGTCTTAGGGTTTTAAAAAATGATTTAAATTTTACTATGGATATAGGATTATCCCTATGGATGGCTTGGCCATCCACATAACTAAGCCAATATCCTCTAAATCCCTATAAATTCAAACTAGAACTGTATGTGTGTAAAACCATAAGGTTAAAAGGATTTTTCTTATTATGATGGAAATATGCCCAAGATAGAGATCAATAGGTTTTTGCTGATGGTTTTAATATATATGATGACTAAGGTTTTGTTTTTGAGACCCCTGATATGCATATATAACTCAGATAGGTCACACACACACACACACACACACACACACACACACACATACTCAAATAGGTGTATATCGATATGTTGAGTATATATATAAATACACATGACTATGTGTATACTTTGAATTTATTAGGTGGGTTAAAAATGTGAAGTTTGAGTAAATTGAGGAATAAATGAATTGATATATTTATTCTATGAAGTTATATATATATATATATATATATATATATATATATATATATATATATATATATATATATATATATATATATATATATATATATATATATGTAGATATATATATGTATATATATATGTATGTATATATATATATGTATATGTATATATATATATATATATATATATATGTATATGTATATATATATATATATGTATATATATATATATATATGTATATATATATATATATATATATATATATATATATATATATATATATATGTAGATATATATATATATATATATATGTATATATATATATATATATGTATATATATATGTATGTATATATATATATATATATATGTATATATATGTATATCTATATATATATGTATATATATATATATATATATATATGTATATATATATATATGTATATGTATATATATATATGGACTATGTACTTTTATCATTAAAATAGTGAGAATATACATGTATGAATTATGTCTATATTTGAGAATATATGAACTGGGTGTATATTTACAATTTCAAATCATGAACATATGAGAATAAAGACTATGCCCATCGTCATTTCAAACCATGAATATATGTATATCAGGACTATGTGTATTGTTATTCAAAACCAAGAATGAATGTGGGTGTGTGTGTGTGGGTGTGTGTGTGTGAGCTCAATTTCTTATGAAACCATGATCATAAATAACAAGACTATATGCATATTTATATAAATCTTAGTGTGTTAAGATAAAATATAAATGAGTTAGCTATGCCTGTCAAGGGTTAGAATATAACTATCCTAGAATGATATAGTGAATGGTTAAAGTCTTATACCCATTCTGTTTGAAAATATACAAGTATGTGTTATGAGAGGCAACTATTATTAAATTCTAGGAATTTGATTGCATATACTAGTAGTGGTTATTAGCATTGATTTGGTAGATATATTACTAGGATCTTATATTCATATTATTTTGATCATACAATGTGTGTTTTGGTTATCTGGTTCAAAACCTGTATGGAAACTAGTAATGTATCTTTATGTATTTTAATATATTTAGTAAGGGTACAGGATCAAACTTAAAATAATACATAAGTTAATATGTTAGGAGTCTTTAATCACATGAATTTCTATATGTAAGGAAGTTGATAGAGTCAAATTTGTAATGATATATGTAAACTAATTTCATTGACTATTGTAAAGTTCAAACATGTATATAAACTATGCAAAGGTTTATTTGTTATACAGCTCACAAGAAATTGAGATTAGATGTCGATTTGATTTAATGGATATTTATGAAAACCCAAAAATAGATATAAACCTCCAATAAATAATAAAGGAAAAATCTAGGTTTGTATGGTCAATTACTTATAGTACTCTGTTTTCCACATTTCAAGACAATGTATATGTAGTTTAAAGACCCAAGTTTGGGGTAAATAGGTTAATTTTTTTGGAATGGATTTTATCATAATTGAATTTTGTCTTTTATATTGGAATAAGTGAATAAAAGAAAGGGTTTTTTTAAATTTTGAGACTCTATGTTATATCTTGATTGTTATTTCATGAAAATTTAAATGGTTTGTTAAGAGTTATATGAAGTTCTGTAAGAACAATAGAAATTACTATTAGTGTAACAGAATAATATTTATTTATGTGAACAAATATAGCTATGTAGTCCATAGTATGTATGTATTTGATGTGGAGCATATATATACTAAATATATCTATATGAAGACTTAGGTACTCGTATACATATATAGCATATATTTATACATTGGGATGTGTGCCTATAATTATTGTTATTATTAATTATTAAGTTAAGTCATAGAATCATGAGGGATAAGACACTGTAATTGTATGCATATAGCCTCCCAATAGTACAAGTTGTATACATGAAAGGTTATGTTTCATGTGGGATATGACTTTGTTTATGAAATATTTAATCTCTAAAATTTTTATGACTTGCCATTTATAATTAAGTAATGTGCACATAAAAATAATAGACTATGATATTGTTTTCTATAATGGAATATTTGTCTTTACTTACGAAATTTAGAGACATGCATCGTAAGTATAAATAATACCCATTTGGTATAGACTGCACTTGTTTATTATTATTATTTATGTGATAAATAATATAATTATATACATTTGAAAAATTAAATGTATTTAACTTGATTATTTATATATTTAACATGTTTTTTGCCTATTGATAAGAAGTAATCCGTATGAATATATTGGTTATGTTATTATTGTCGCCAAATCTTGCACCCTAGAAGAGAGTGTTCAAATCTCTTCCAAATTTGGGCAATGTTGGAAAATTTCCAAGCATGTGGGTATACCTATATAGGAAATGAACCTCTAGATTTAAAGGGATAGCTCCCTAAATATATCTTTACAAAACAAATTTTGTCTAAACTATTTTTTTTTGGAGGGAAAAGAGTTAGAAATTGCATAAAAGGAAACCTAATCTAAGAGTGGTGATACACCAAGATTATCTTTCACATGAATATCATATTTTAGTACACAATAAAGCAAAATGCATAGACCATTTTCAAGCTCTAAGGATTCTAACACAAGTATTTTAGTATAGAGGTGAGATGCATAAAACAACACAAGGTAAATGAACTAAAAGGCAGATTACACATTCCAAGAATTGTTATACACTTACAACAATTTAACACACTTAAACACAGTCTATATGACCTGTTAGACTAAGAATTTTTTTTCAAGAATGAAGGATAAAGGATGGAAAGATGGAAAATCATCACTTCTTATCACTATACGTCACTTACATGCTCAAACAAATATTCAAAAACTTAAAAGAACAAACTAGTACTAATGCTTAAAGGCAAAATGTGATATCAATCCAGTAGGACTTCACCATACATTGTGTGAAACTTGTTTTTACTAGCCCAAGGGCTATATTTAGAGTAGAAGGGAAGCAAGAGGGGAGGTTTTTGGCACTAAAAGAGGAATAAATTTTTTAGAAGCCTTCAACTATGACTGTAATTATCTCTAAAAATGATGCTCATTCAAGCCATTCGATTGATCCATGTCACTTCTAGTAGTTATGTACTTACCTTGCTCTCCCAAAGATGCTCTCTAGATGGTTACACCAGTGGAATCAAAATATTTTGAGTTAATTTTTTGGCATCAAGTAGTTACTACAAATGGATCCACTTGCTATAATTTTTGTCCCAACATTAATAGCTTCTCACTAGCTCACTGAGGTGTGTAAAAACATAGAGAAAAGGCCCCTTTCATTCTATTGGCCTTAGAGATGAAATCACCTAAAGCCTACATGTATGCCTTTAGGCATTTATAAAAATTTTGGCTCCATGTGTATGCTTGCAAAAATCCCTTAAAAGCTCATCCTAGCTTGACCTTAGTCAAATGTTCAATCCCCATAGAGCTCCTCAACCTTTTGTCTTTTGATTGGCCATCAAAAATGACTCAGATCTTGATCATAATGCTCAAAGTGATGTGAGCCCTTTGATCTGATTTATCTCAATCCCTTTGATCTTCAATGGATGAATAATGTGAGACCTTGGATCTTTGTGAGCATTCGATTGAGGAACATCGATCTGCCTAGGACCCACTATTTAAATGCCAATGACTAGCCCATGACCCTGAAGTTGACGTCCATGCAACTGTCACTCTACTGGAATAATTATTTGAGGGGATTTTCCTTGGACCTATTTTCTTAGGAATTTTACTTTGGCACCTTTTCTCGAAAGAGAAAGTCTTCAAGATTTTGCCAAGTACCCTTTAGATTTTTATAAAGGACCACTTTTGCCAAGAATAACCCTTCAAATTTTCTTGAAAATGCCTCTTCAGAAATCTTGAACATTCCCTTCAAATTTTTGAAATGTCCCTTCAAAAATATTGAAAAGGACACTTTCTCAAGAAATGACCCTCAGGAAAGTGTGTAGGGCACTTGCATGAGAAATGATCCTTTGGAATTTTGGTCTTGAGTAATTATTTCAAACTTTTTGTAAAGGACCAATTCCTTTAAACTTTTTGTCTGAAGGGATTATGCCTTAGTTTATTTTTTAGGGTTAAAACCTCTAAAAGAAGACTACCTTCAGGAAAATTATTTTGAACAAAATGTCTAAAATAATTCTCGACACTTGAACAAAAAATCCAAAATAAAAGCTTTCAAAGGGAAATAAAACTTACACATTTTGATGTGGGCATAGTGTGAAACGCTTCCTCCAATAGATAAATTATAAATGTTGCACTTAGCCAAAATGAAATATGCAAGACTTGGGAGTGAAAATTAGCCAACATTTTGGTAATTCCTAGGCGTGGCATGCCTGCTATGCCTAAGACCAGTTACCTAAATCCTTTCATTGGACATGGAGTCACACATATAAGCACCCAAAATTACTTGAATATATCTTTGGCTCAAAAAACACAAGCTGGTTGATCCACATGCACAAAGGCAAAGACATACACCAAACCAAAAGAAGGAAACACACTTGTGCTACAAAGCACTTAGGGAACACAACAACAAACCAAAACAAAACTAGACTAAACACACACACCTAAGCTACTATTTACAAAACATGACTTACAAGGACTAATAATATAGATTTAGATGTATCCCATTCATTAGGATAGGCAATTCTTCTCCATTCATCTTGGTCAGCTAAAAGGAGTTGCTTTTCTTGGACTTGTTAATGATGTAAGGGCCACTCCACAAAGTGTCAAACTTTGTATATCTACCTAGTTTTGCTTTGTCCTCATCTCATTTTAGAACCAAGTCACCTTCCTTGAACACTCTTGTACTTTCTCTTTTTTCAAAAGACTTCTTTATGAGTACTTGGTGGTGTTTCATTTCCTTGTGTACATTGTCTCTTACTTCTTGTAGTTACATTAGTTCTATCAATCTAACTTTCATTAGAGTATTTTCAAGTAGCTCCAGCTGATGTGCAATTTATAGATCACGGAGTTCTTGAGATATGGACAACTTAGCCTCTCTCCCATAAATAAGTACAAAGGGAGATTTACCAATTGATCTCTTAGGAGTAATCCTATTGACCCATAATGTTGTCTTCAACTTGGTGTACCATGATATTTGATTATTCTCCAATGTCCTCTTGATGATCTTGATGAGATTCTTGTTAGTAGACTCAACCAATCCATTACCTTGACGGTAATAGTTGGAAAAGGTACTCAAGTAAACTCCATTCTTATTTACCCAATCAAAAGTTTTAACACTTATGAAAGCAAGTGCATTATCAAAAATGATAACATGGGGAACTCCAAACCTTGTTAAAATGTTCTCATAAAACTCCAAGATAGCATTTTCACTTGCATGCTTTAATGCAATAGCCTCTACCCACCTTGTGAAGTAGTTAGTATAAGTCAATATCCATTTGTGTCTAACACTTAATGGAGGGTTGATCACACCAATGAAATCAAGGCCATATTACATGAAAGGCTAGTCTACTTGGATAAGATTCAATGGAAGGGATACAAGTTTTTATTTGCCTATAAAGAAGGCACACTGAGGACACATCTTAGCCCAATAGTAATAGTCCTTAAAAATACTAGGCCAATAGTAACCATCTCTCATTATCTTTCTAGTCATCATCTTAGAATAGAAATGACCTCCATCTGCACCATTGTGAAACTTTTCCAGTAGCATACCAAATTGATCATTGTTAACACACCTCAACATCACACCATTCATGTCTTTCCTAAAGAGAATATAACACCATAAAAAAGATAGTAAGGAATGCTCTAAAATCTAAAATACCTCCTTTGAGACTTTTTTAAGTTATGTGGCACCCACCATTTTGAAGAAAACTAATGATGTCTTGTGTCTAACTTTGAACTTATATGTGGTTAGATAATTGGGGGTGAACTTGGTTGATCAAAACTTCCTTTTTGGCTCTTGAATTTTTGAAGTTAAATTCTCATATAACCCTTTTCCTCTTACCAAGTTTGTAACCTTAATATCCACATCATAATCCATTACCTTGGTAATCCACTCAGCTCTCTTTTCATTGAGGTCTTTGCTTAGGAGAAACTCCTTGGTACTAGGATGAGAAACCATGACATGTATCTTGTTGTTTGAAACCATGTGTATAAAATTTTTCAATCCTTTTATCACAACTAGATCTTTTTTCTCAACAAATGTATACTTGACTTCATAATCTTCTAATCCTTGGCTAAAGAATGCAATTGGTTGCTCTACCTCTTCATCATTCTTTTGCATAAGCATAACTGAGATTGTGTCAAGGTTAGAAAAGGTATAGAGTATAAAATATTTGGAAATTTTTGGGTTTAAAAGAGTAGGATATTTTTCAATTGCTTGTTTGATTTCCTCAAAGCTACTCTTACCTTCTTTTGTCCAAGCAAAATCTTGGTTCTTCTTGAGCATGGCCATGATAGTCTTTACCAAAGTTGCAAAGCCTAGAATAAACCTTATTATAAAGTTTATTTTCCCCAAGAATATTTGAATTCCTTTATTTTTTTTGAGGCAAAGACAAGCCTAAAATAGCCTCAATCCTTTTGGGGTCAATAGACAAGCCTTCTTTTAAAACAATATGACCTAATAATTTACCTTCATGGATAAAAAATATGCAATTATTTGGATTAAGGGATATTCCACACTCCATACACTTCTCAAACACTTGCCTTAGATGTTCCATATGATCAGTAACATCCTTAAAAAAAATAGTTATATCATCAAGGTACATAAGCAAAAACTCATTGATCAAACCTTTAAAATCTATGTCCATTGCCCTTTGAAATGTAGCTCCAGTATTGGATAAACCAAATGGAATCTTCTTATAAGAAAAGGTCCCCTATTTTATAGTGAAGATTATCTTGAACTAATATTCTCCATTCACCAGTATTTGATTGTAACCTGAATAACCATCAAGAAGTGAAAAGTGTTGAGAACTTGAAACGACTTGCAGTATTTGTTCCATGAAAGGTAGTGGATAATGATCCTTGAGATACACCCTACTAAGGTCTCAAAAATCCACACAAATTTTGATCCCCCATTATTCTTTTGGATAGGTACAAGATTAGCCACCCAAGTTGAGTGTTTGATAGGATAGATAATCATAGACTCA
Source organism: Torreya grandis (assembly GCA_037957365.1). Classification (NCBI taxonomy): domain Eukaryota; kingdom Viridiplantae; phylum Streptophyta; class Pinopsida; order Cupressales; family Taxaceae; genus Torreya; species Torreya grandis. The sequence continues at coordinate 1,472,465 of JARHVA010002033.1, forward strand.
ATCAACTTGGTCAGCTCTTTCTTCATGAGTTCCTCTATCTTGGAAGTGATAGGCCTTTATTTCTGCCTGATTGGTTTAGATCTAGGTTATAACTTAATGGTATGATGAGCTATAATTGGATCAAACCCTTTCAAATATTTATTTTCCCAATAAAAAAATTCATGAAACTCTTTGCATAATTCAATAAAGGCTTGCCTCTCAGACAGGGAACATTTCTTACCAATTTTAGAAGCTTGTCCTTGTAAATCATTACTCTCATATTTATCTTATTTTGTGGAAATGCTCACTCTTTATTTCTTCTTTTTATCATCTTAATTGAAGAAAATTTCCAAATTAATCAACCCTTTAGGTATCTTGTTTATTTTTAGCTAAATAACTCATTCTTCATATTTATCATGCAGTCTCTTTTGGTTCCTTGAGGATAATTATGCCTTATTTTGTAATAAGTGTGCAATGTGTTCATCACTTTCAAATAATTTCTATGATACTTCATTATCTAGAATATAAGGCCTCATAATGACCTTGATATGATCTTTATATTTATCCTTCCCTACATTAGCAACTACATCAAACTGTGCTCTTATGGCAGCCAATCTATCAACATGTTTATTTAAATCCCTTAGTACAGGTTGTATGTTGAAGGCATCAAAGTCTTCAAGTAGGTCCCATACCCTATGATTTTAGGATTTAAGCAAGGGATTCTCATTTTTATCTTTATTTCTCACTTGATGGATGACCAATTCACGATCCCCATAAACCTTCAAATTATTGATCCCTCTCTTCTTCACCCATTAGTGGCTTTAAACTAGGCCTTCGTATTCTACCACATTGTAGGTGCAGATAAAGTGGAATATATATGAGGAATAGTATTGATTCTTTGATGGATAAACTAACATAACTCCAAATCTTGAACTTACTTTGCTTCTTGATCTATCAAAAAATATTTCCCATATCCCTTCACATTCATGATCTTCATTAGTGAGTGAAGGAATGGAAGCATCTTTTTTATGCATACAATAAAATCCAAAATTAGTCTCTTCTATGAATTTATATGGATAAATTCCATGAATTTCATTGTTTTACTTGTCAAAAAAAAATATCATAAATACCTTCAAGGGGGGAGGATGTTTCACCATCCATGACACCTTTACTAATTAGACAATTCTGATTTGAATTTGTCTCCATGTATGGCTCAATATGAAACCTTGCTAAGGGTTATGTCCTTATAGTCACCTTAATTCCATATCTAGTTTTAAAAGCTATAAATTACTAATCAACATAAAGGTACCCTCTTATCCTAGCTATGAAGTCCTTTGACAAACAGATAGCAAAATGAGCTAGAAGGTCCACCACCACAATGTCTTGTATAATGGGGAAAGTTGAGCAATCATGTAGAAAGACTTTGAAAATTTTGACCAATCCCATTGTCTTTGATAGATTCCCATCAATATGTAGCACACCTTTACTATGTGTTTCATACTTCAATCCCAACTTATCAGCCACCACCTTAGGCATGACAGTGGTACTAGCTCCACTATCTACAATACGTTGTGAACCAACTTGTCTCCCATAACGAGTGTGAGGTAGAAGGGTAGAGGATTTTAAAATTTGGTGTAGGGATATAAGACATGATATAGAGTATTGGTAAGGGATACACTATTATGTTTTAAAGTTTGAGGGGCTACATGAATGCTCATAATTTGTTCTTGTAAGATCTCCTTTTGACCAAGCATATACAAGACTTCCTAAAGAGATATGCTTATCTTGGTATTCTTCAAAGAATAAATAATGTTTAGAGGGGAAGTATTCTAATTTTATTTCCTTATTTAAGGTAGTTAGGGAGCTTGAACTTGCTGCATTGTAGGCTTGACAACCCTACTTGCATTCTAACTTTGTTGAGGAGCATGGCTGGTAGTAGGTATTGCACTAGGATTCACACTTTATGGCCTTAGAGAGGCATTACTTGGAGTCATATGTACTCCTTGAACATCTCCCAAGATCTCTTTTTGGCTCTTGTATTGGCTGTAATTGATGTGTTTGATTCAACACATAATCATCTTTCACTTGAAATTTCAACATACCTACACTTTGGTTGTTACCTTCTTCATGAATATTCCTTTACATGAGATTCAATTTTTCTGATGTCATGTAAGGAGTAGTTTCTTTTTGTGCCACCAAAGCTTGTTTGTATTCTCCAAAATCATACATAAACTAACCTTGAGGTTATCTCCATTTTTCTAAATGATCCTCTCCTTAGAATATATTAGCATGTACTGGAACAACAACCTTCATGGAAGAAATAGAATTAGGATTATAGGCATTGGGATCCTTGTTGATACCTTGTTGACCTTGTCCTCTTCCTTGGTAGTTGTATTAGGGTGGAGCTCTATAGCCTTGTTGAGGATAATATTAAGGGTTAGGTGGAGCACTTCCCTTTAATTAAGCTTGCTTGAGTTAAGCTCATAATGATTGATTATCTTTATCTTTATCCACAGCATTATCCATCTTCTCAGGAATGGTTATCAAATTGGAATTGGCATTAGGAACTTGTCATACACTAGGAGATTCAATCAAACTATGAGATAAAAAGGCATATAAACTCTTAGAGGTAGATTTCTAGCTTGTATCAAGCTATTCTCAACTTTAATAGCTATCTCATATGCATCTAGCAGAGTAAATCCTCCCATCAACTACAAAATTAGTACCAATAGCCTTGAGACAAGTGGGAAACACAAAGCTCAAAGGAGGTCTCATGATAGGTGACAACCTATGCCATGTCTTTTGAAATTTTTCATTAAAATCTCCCATGGATTTGTTAGGACCTCTCTTTATCACATTCAACTGGTAAATTAGAAAATTATGGTCACTCTTATTCTTAAATATATTTACCAATAATTCCTCAAAGCCATCCCAATTTGTAATTCAACCACCTTCCAAAGTCCTATACTAGTCAAGTGCCTTACCTTTTAGAGACATGGTAAGCAATATAATGGCTATGTTGGCTTGGGTGACATTATGGAAGTTACAGAAGTTTGAAATGTCCCTAATATGTTGAAATGGGGTAATAGGACCCTCTCCATTTAAACTAGGGAGATTCTTGGTAGCATTAGGAGGAATAGATTCATATGCAAGAAGGTCGATTGGATTTTAGGTGTTGAAGGCTGGGAAAGGTTGTTACCTATCTATTTCTTCTTTTTTCTCTTTATCTCCTATCTCTTCAATCTCCTCAACTTATTATTCTTCCCCTTTAGAACCTCCTTGTCTAGGATCTCTAAGTGTTAGGAATGGTTTAGGGTATTGTTCTTCAAGATGAGCTTTAGCTAAAGGGGTTTAATCGAATATCCTAAATGACCTAGTGAGGACCATAAAGTATAATGTGGGAAATTTGATCTATGACTATATATTCTCACTTTTTGGAGTCACCAAATGCTAGATTAAGAATATTTCTACAACCTTAGGCTTGTCAAGACCAGCATTCACCTTGACATGTAAAAAAAAATAGGATTAGCAGTCCCATCGGGTGTGCCAGAACTATTGTCACCAAATATTTCACCCTAGAAGAGAGTGCTCAAGTCTTTTCTATATTTTTGAAATGTTGAAACATTTCCAAGGATGTAGGTATAACTATATAGGAAATGAACCTCTAGATTTAAAGGGATAGCTCCTTGAATGTATCTATGCAAAATAACTTCTATCTAAACTAGTTTTCTTGAAGGGAAAAGATTTAAAATTGCATAAAAGGAAACCTACTCTAAGAGTGGTGATACACCAATATTATCTTCCATGTGAATATCATATTCTAATGTACAATACAGTAAAATGCATACACCATTTTCAAGATCTAAGGATTCTAACACAAGTATTTTAGATTAGAGGTGAGATGCATAAAATAACACAAGACAAACAAACTAATAGGCAAATTTCACATTTCATGAACAATTATATACTTATAACAATTTAACACACTTAAATGCACTCTATATGACATGTTAGACTAAGAAATTTTGCTTAGGTGTGAAGGATAAAGGATGGAAAATCATCACTTCCTATCACTATACATCCCTTACACACTCAGATAATTGTTTAAAAACATGAAAGAACAGACTAGTACTAATTCTTAAAGGCAAAATGTGATATCAATCTAGAAAGGCTTCACCATACATTATGTGGAACTTGTTTTTACTATCCTAAGGGCTATATTTATAGCAAAAAGGAAGCAAGAGGGGAGGTTTTTTATCACTAAAAAGAGGAATTAATCTGTTAGAAGCCTTTAACTATGGTTTCAACTATCTCTACAAATAATGCCCATTCAGGCCATTCAATTGATCCATGTCACCTTTAATAGTTTCACAATTACCTTACTCTCCCAAAGATGTTCCCCAGACTATTACACTAGCAAAATAAAGATATTTCAAGCTAATTTTTTGGCATCAATGTGGTTGCTAAAAATGGATCCACCAACTAGAATTTTTGTCCCAATGTTAATAGCATCTCACTGGCTCATTGAGGTGTGTAATGATAGATGGAAAAGGTCCCTTTCATTCTATTGGCCTTAGAGATGAAACTAAATCCTACATGTATGCCTTTAGGCATTTATCAAAATGTTGGCTCCATATGTATGCCCACAAAAATACCTTGAAATCTCATCCCAACGCAACCTTAGTTGAATGTTCAATCCTCGTAGAGCCCCTCATCCTTTCATCTTTTTATTGGTTGTCAAAAATGACTCAGATCTTGATCAAAATGCTCAAAGTGATGTGAGCCCTCTAATCTTCTTTATCTTGAGCTGTCTGATCTTTAATGGATGAAGAATATGATCCCTTGGATCTTTATGAGTGTTTGAGTGAGGATCATCGATTTACTTATGACCCACTATTTAAACACCAATAGCTAGCCCATGACCCTGAAGTTGACATCTGTGCAACTATCACTCTACTAGAACAATTCTTTTGAGGGATTTTCCTTGGACCTATTTTCTTTAGACTTTTGCTTCAGCACCTTTTCCTGAAAGAAAAAGTCTTTGGGATTTTTCTAGGTACCCTCAATTTTTTTGTAAATGATCACTTTTGTCAAGAATAACCATTCAACTTTTCTTGAAAATGCCTCTTTAGAAAGCTTGAACATGCCCTTCAAATTTTTGAAATGTCCCTTCAAAAATCTTGAAAATGACACTTTCCCAAGAAAAGACCCTTATGAAAAGTGTGTAGGGCACTTGCATGAGAAATGATCCTTCAAAAATTTTATCTTGAGTAATTCTTTCAGACTTTTTGTAAAGGACCAATTCCTTTAGACTTTTTGTCTTGAGTAATTCTTTCAAACTTTTTGTAAAAGACCAATTCCTTAAAACATTTTATAAAGGACCAATTCCTTTGGACTTTTTATCTGAAGGGATTATGCCTTAGTTTCTTGTTTAGGGGCAAAACCTCTAAAAGAAGACTACCCTCAGGAAAATTATTATGGATAAAATGTCTGAAAAAATTCTTGACACTTGAACAAAAAACCCAAAATAAAAGCTTCTGCAGGGAAATAACACCTATGCATTTTACTATGGGCATAGTGTGAAACGCTTCCTCCAATAGACAAATTCTAAACGCTGCACTTAGCCAAAATGAAAGATGAAACTTGGGAGTAAAAATTGGCCAATAGTTATATTATCCAAATCTTGCATTGTAAGTATTAATTAAGTAATAAGATAAACTTCATTAGCTTACTTAGTATCACCAATTCTAGATGAAGGTAATTTGGTCAAGTGGTATGTATGAATTTGAATAATCTTAAAGATCAATAACTATATGAAAAATTTGGCCAAATTAATGTTTATTTAAACATTATAATTTGATATGTATGATTTATCAGTTTGTGCAATATCATGTTAGAAAATATTTATTTATGGTACACATGATGTATTAGAAATCTTACAGCACATGGGTACTATTTTGTCTCTTTGGATTCTCACACCATCACTATCTACCCATCCATGAAGGGAAATCCATTTCCATAACGGTGTATTTTTTAGGGGATCAATGGTTTGTGGTTGGTGTGTAAAAATGCTCAGATGATGCTCTCTCTCTCAACAAAAATACTTATTTGGAAACTACACTTGAGATTACCATAGATACTAGAGTTCAGAGAACTCATACTCTATGAAGTATTGTATCTTATATTGTATTTATTATTAAAACATCATTCCTAATGAAATGTAATTATTTACTCATTTGTACATTGACAACAATGGTTGTATTATTGTACTAACCATGGTTGGACTTTATGTAATTACTTTTTGGAATGAATGTAGATAAGCTTTGCTTATTAATTTCATATATTGATAGTGATCAGTAACTAGTAGATGTTACATGCTTATTTTATATCTAACATACTTAGTGTGTTATACTTGGGTCACTAATTATATACTCATGGCAAAATCTAATGAAATAATGTGTAATTTAAATTTGAAAAAAAATGTTATGTTATTCTAAGTAAATCCTAATAGGGATATTACATGTGGTATTAGAGATGTGGATTGAAGTATAGAATTTAATGAGTCCACTAACATTTTCATATCCTTATATTTACCATAAATGAGAATGGTCTGAACTAAATTATCCAATGAGGGTCTGTTAGATGGAAATAACAAAAACCCTCTATTTGATCTTAACCACTTTACCACTAAGCAAGAAACAAAGTTAGATCATATGCTTACAACCATAAAGGAGATTAGGGACCAAATTGTATCCCTAGAATAGTAAATTTAAGGACATAAAGAGGAATACCATTAGGAGGTGCTTGAAGACCACCTTGTTGAGCAATAAATTCCTCAAGAATAAAGACATGAGAAAGTGCCTCAGGATGCAAGAACATGTGTAGCTATGGATTTGGAGAGAGATGAAATAGGTGAATCCACCTAATTTGTATGGAATCATTATGGGAAACAATATAAAGCATGGCTGACTAAGATGGATAAGTATTTTGAAATATGAAATTATTTTGAGATCACTAAAGAAGTTTGGGGAACTTACTAGTTAGTTGGTGAAGTAGCTATGTGGTAGGCCAAAAAAAAGTTAGAAATGAATCTTAGCTCAATCACCACTACATGGGAGAAATTTGTAACATTATTTAGATCATGATGGCTTCCAAATTTATATTTTTACCAAAATATTATAGATTTTTAGAATCTAAAGCAAGGAGACCTATTAGTGAATGAGTACTAGGAAAAATTCACCAAACTTATGAAATATGTACCTCAGTATCAGACTAATGAGAGGTTCATAATTAAGATGTTCATTATGGGATTAAAACCCTATATTGGTGGATAAGTGTACATTCATGGGTCATATACCATGGACCAAGTCTTCAAAAAGTTAGTTAAGTAGGAACAAAAGTTGAAATCTCTTGCTTAGGTCAAAAATAGGTTTAAGAAAAAGTTTAAAAGTTCTAATCCAACTTTCATAAAGAAGAATTAGAAGTAGAGGAGTGGAGACTCCAATTGTTAGATCAAGAATCATAATTCTAGATTTAATAGTGGTTCAGGTAACCAAAAATTGGGTAATGGTTTCAAAGGCAATTTTAAAGGAAACCAATAGTCTAACAAAAAGGGACCACCTGGAGGTTGATTCATTTGTGGAGGTAACAATTTTAATCATGATTGTACCTAGGATAACTTAAAGAACAAAGGTTTTTTCCCTTAACAAGGAATGTTTTGACAATGTATTCATGTGGCAATTTATAATCAACATGTCAAATTTAAAGCTTCACCCATAGAACTATCAAGTATTTTGTTTGAACATCTAATTTCCATTTTTATAGATATAGGGGCTACAAAATATTTTATATCTCTTAGAATTCTAAATAAGTTATCTAGAAAATTTTGAGTAATGGTAAATGTTGTCAATTGAATTTTCATCCCTTGAGGATATGTCTTAGTTCTCCTCATCCAAGTGGCACAATTAAAACACCTATAGGCTATGGGTAGCCGAAGAATGAGGTGAATCTATACATAGGGCTAGATCCCTTGATGTACCACTTTTAGATCACTATTACACCTATGTTGTAAGGAAAAGGGAGAGAAAAATGAAAGTAAACTATCCTAAAGGTGGTGATACACCAAATTAATTTATAATTACCAACTGGTTACATGTCACACATGAGACCAAGAGACTAACTAGGCATACACTTCTCTAATCTGAATCTTCTCACATCAATATTTCATTATGAGGTTTTGATGAATGTTTAGGCTAGGAGGACTAGATAAGAGGCCTATAATTTCAATATTTAATAGACTAGCTCACTCAACCTTGACAAACACTTCACATGACCTGCAAGAAGAAGATTTCAAACTGCAAATAGGTAAACTAATGAGATAATAATGCTAAGGAAACAAAAATCATCACTAAGAAAGATCAATCATTCAAGTGAAAATAGTATTAAAATTAATATAAGAGGTAAAATTAGTAGTCTTTATTTATCCATCATATGCAAATGATTAGGGCTTCACCATACTCATGTGGAACATCCTTATAATAGCCAAAATAGGTAGTTTTTATAGGACTTAAGAGAGAGAAGAGAATAAATAATTCCAAAGGTCATAAGGAAAATTTTAAAGCTAATAAAAGGAGTTACATGTGCATGAGAAGATAATTTTAAATTTATCATGCAAATTTAGAAGAGACAAGTGGCACCCCATGTCATGAAACTCTTGAAAAGTAGCATGAAATTCCTTCTATTGGTCCAAGAAATTACCTTCATCATTCACCTCTTTTGGAAAATCCCAAAATTTACTAGGGATAGGTATAATGATTGTATTGAGAAGGAATCATTGAAAACATGCTTCTCCATGTGTTGGTTACATTCCTAATCATCTATATTCCTCTAAGAATGAGTAATCATGATCTATGTTAAAAAAACTCCCTTTTCCACACATCTTGCACACTTGGCTTCAAAAATGGATTAAATTTATCATGAAAATACATAAAAGGGTTGAATTACATTTTTCAATACCATCCATAGCCTTAGAGGGATCAGGCACACCTTAAAAGCAACTTACCTAAAGTTTTCACCTTTCTCACTATCATGTTCACTATGTTTTGACTAGCTAGGATGAGACCTCTTATTGAGGCATCTAAGATTTTTTTTGAATCATGAAATGGACATGGTGAGTTATCATAATTCTCAAGATTTCCTCATATTTTATTTTCATCTTTAGACTCTTCCTAGAACCTACAAAAACACAAAAATTGTGAAGAAAACCCTATTTTATACTCCATCCATATAATTTTGTATAGTCCAAAAGGATGGGGAGTATCCTGAAAGAGTCCCCTACATCATCCAATCACTTTCCATATCATTTTGGTCCATTAGAGAATCTTTCCATCTTAATTTTCCTAATTGGGTCATTTTTAAGGGTTGGGTTGTCAAAATAATCTTCACATAGATCTGAAGGTTTTTGGATTTCAAGTTATTCATATTTTTGTCAAGATGGATGCCTAATTATCTAATAGGTTTGTGAAGGAATTTTGTTTTATAAGATGATCTAGGTAATGAAATTTGGTATGATTTAGTGGTCATGTCATATTTATTTAGATATGAATTTTTATGTCTTGATAGTGTGTCTAATAAAATTTGTGGGCTATACAAGTTACAGGTAGGGCTCGAAGGAGACTAGGCAGGCTTAGTGTGAAGAAGAGTGCTTTTTGATTAGTTTCTAAAAAATATAAAGGTATGTTTATTTCATGGAGAATTATAATGTTGGTTGAGATAATTTTTCCTATTTGGTGAGTGGCATGAAGTTTTGTTTATGTTCCTTGCAATAGCTTGAGAGAGAAGGCTAGTAAGCATGTGTGGTGGTTCTTCATGGTGTGTGGAGATCTGAAGATGTTCAAGTGATGAAATGGTTTATAAATATTAGATGTATTCCCTCTCAGATGTTTCTTGTTAAGTTTCATCAAATTTTAGTACTTTTTTGTGTTCTATCTTCATTGGTTGTAGTACTTAGTTAAAGAGAGTGTTGGCATAGATCAAGAGGAAGTTGTCAAGGCAAGAAGATGTAGGATCAAGGTAAGGGGGAGTTTGTATCATCTTTATAATTTGGTATTATATGATTTGATTACTTATGTATATAATTGGAATTCATCTTGTAGTCCATAGTTTTCATCTAAACATTTTGGGTCTAGTGGTAGAAAATTGAGTAGGTAATTTGTCAATGTCACCATTGCCACGTGTGGATGCATCAGGGGGATTTGGTCATATGTTGTGATAACATTAGTCCCTATTTTATATGTGAAAATTATTAAATCTATCGATGAATCATGAAAAAATATATGCAAGTGCAAAGTTGGGCTCTTAGACATTTTGACAGTGTTTTCCCATACTTAGACAAATTTGCAATGTGGCAAGAAAAGTTAAGTAGACATTTTGATGGTGGCATATCTCACATGTGTGGAAATTTTAGGATAATGTGATCATATGGGTTTGTTTATTTTTTTGTCTAGTTTATTTTCTCTAAATTTTAAGTCAAGTACTTAAGTGTGACAAAAGCTATGAATGTGCAAAATTGGTCTTTCCAGACAATTCTTGACATAGTTAGCTCTGTGAACTGATAAATTTGAGGCATTTTAATGTTGTTATATCTCACATTTGTGGTGGTTCAAGGATAATATTGTTATATTTTTTGATCATCTTATGTGAGTAAATCATATGGTCCAATTTTTAGAACTTGTACTTGAGCGAAGCAAAAGATATGAAGGTGCAAAGTTGACCTTATAGATAGATTTCAATGGTCCCCATACTTAGCCAAATCTACACAAAGTTAAAGTTCAGGACCAAATGGAGATCCAAAGGTGCATATGATTTCATACATCAATATCTATAGTGCAAAAAAATTCAAATAGGTCAAAGTGTTTGATGCTTAAACTAGGTAAAGATTGAGCTCCTTATAAAAGGATTGACAGAATGTGTTTATTCTAAGATGTCAAGATGTTGTGAGATGATGACAAGTGTTCAAATTTTACATTTAATAAAAGGTAAAGGATAAGGATCAAATGGAAAGTGGGTTTTTTTATAAATTTATTTAATATTGTACATTGCATAATAAAGATTTGGCTAATCTGTAAAGATCAACGGTACATGTTGAGTCAATATTACAAGATTACATGAGATGAGGTCAAATGTTAGATGTTTAAAATTTTAGAATTGGTACACTATGTGTTAAGGATTAAATAATATCAATGTTTCATGATTGATCAAATATATGAGGACATGAGATGAGGACATGGTGTTAGAGGTTTAATTGTGATCGTTTAAATTTAACAAAGGAATGACTAGTGTCTAGTTTTTGGGCTATATATTTTGTTCCAAGATGAATTTGCTCATAGTGTAAAAATAAAACTTGTAGAGGATTCCAAGTTGATTATTGAAATATGAATTTAAAGGTCTAAATTTATGTATATTCAAAGTTATGAAGGTCTAAATTTGATTATGTGTTTTGCAAGTGACCCAAAAAGGGTAATTAAGTTGTTCATGATGGTATTTCAATGCTCTGAGATAACTAAGATTTTCAAAAGTGTTTTAGACTCCATTAGGATGATATTTATAGATTTTTCAGTTGTGATCAATTTATTTTGAGTATGAACAATGTGTAATTAGTTGACTTTGTGTTTGTTTATGGTGTCCTTATGAACAAGGCTAAGGTTTGAGTTGATTGAGCTTGCACAAAATAGTGAAATGATGTATGTAAGCATTTTTAGATGACTAAGGGGTAAATAAGAGTGGACATATGCTTTTTTAATTGGTCTTATGTTTCTATTTTTCTCATTGTTGTGTTAATGGGGTGAATAGGTCTCCATGAGACCTATAAGAGCTACAAGGACCTAATTGAAAGGTGTAGTTACTTAAGGGTAACCCATGAGTGCTATGGCTGACTTATGTGGATGGTATTGAGTTGTGTCTTGATGAGATATATTATCTAAGTGTTAGCTATTTTTTGACCAAGATGGTGATGTTCATGAATGCTCTAGAAATAGTGAAACCAAATGTGTTAGTTTCTAGACTTGGAGAGAGACTTATGTGTGGACTTTTTATTTGAGAGCATAGTGTTGTGAATAAAAAGAAAGGGTAGGTGACCTATGGATGAGTTGAAGAGCATAAAAATTTGAGGACTATATGTATGACCTATAGTTCATAATTCTAATGGTAGAATAGTGCTCTTGTAGATTGAGTGTGAGTAAATGTGAAGAGTGATAATCAAATGTCCATCATTAGGTGTTTAAGACATCATTTCAAAGGTGAATGTGTTCATAGGTGTTGTTGTGGAAAATAAACATCTATGGGGGTTGAAACCTTCTTGCAATGTAAACTTAGCTAAAATTCTAGTTGTTGTTGCAGCTCAGCTAGATAGGTTTGTAGTACCTTATGGGATTATAGTATCACTAAATAGGGATTGTAGTTCCTTGATAATTTTCAATTAGTCTAAATTGGTTCTTGTTATTATAGGATAGTAGTCCAATTGTAGGTTCCAGTGGGTTTTCTCCCCAAGAGGGTTTCCCACATATATATTATGTTATGTAATTGATCTTGCATTATTTCTCTTGTTCATTGCTATAAATGATGTGTATGCTTCATGAATGCTTGTGGTAATTGAATAAGAGTTTGAAAGGACTGGAACTAAAGTGTAATTATCTGGGCTCACTAATTCACCCCCCCTCTTAGTAATTATAACTCTATCAATTGGTATCAAATCAGGTCCTTTGGTAAAGGCTTGATAGCTTGGAGGTGATCCAATGTACAACATGGGTAGTCATCAAGGAGTTTTATCTACTAAACAAGCACCAATTTCCAATGGATCCAATTATTCTTTTTGGAGTGCAATGATGATGACATAAATTATGTCCCTAAGGTTTGATATATGGTAATTTGTTGTGGATGGTTATGTTGCTCCTACTACTCCTCCATCAAGTGCTATAAATAAGAAGCTATTTGAGAATAATTTTAAGGCAATGAATGCCATCACTTGTGAGCTTACAAAGACTGAGTTCACCAAAGTAATCCATTGTAAATATTCTAAAGAGATATGGGATAAAATTTAGATCATTTATGAATGAGATTCAAAGGTCAAGCTTGCTAAGTTGTAGACTCATAGAAGGCAATTTGAAAGTCTCAAGATGAAGGAAGAAGATTATGTGGCATCATTTCTATAGAGAGTTGATGAGACTGTGAACATCATCAGAGGTCTTGAAGAGAATCTTAAAGAGGCTACTGTAGTCCAAAAGGTATTAAGGTCTCTATCCCTCAAGTTTGATCTAAAAGTATTAGCTATAGAAGAAATTCATGATCTTACCCAATTAAATATGGATCAATTACATGGCATCCTTACTACCTATGAAATGAGAGTAAATGATGATATACCACCAAAGAAGGAAGTAGCATTCCAATCAAGTTATCCTTCCTCAAATGAACCTCCACCCCCTTTATATACTTATGGAGGGTCCACTTTTTGAGGTTTAGATAGTAATACCTTTACAATATTTATTGGATTTAACATTATCCCCCCACTTATCCCATATATATGGGATTCACCATTATCTATGCCTTTAAATAAGGCTCATATGTGGGATGGAGGGAAATAATAATTTATTTATTTATGTAAATACTCTATATTTTGACTAGTCTATGCCATGTGTCACCTAAAAATTTGTCCACATGTCCCATGATAAATTTTACACCTATTATTTAATTGGTCCATGTTGCCATGTCATCACTTTTACCAAGTTTGACCACAACTTTGACTAGCCATAACGTTCACATACGAACTTCAAATTGGTCCATTTAAAATGCATAAAAAAGCTTGTGATGAGTTCTACACCATATAAATAGTTTATAAAAATTATAAGACCATCAATTTTTCCAATTTGACAAATTTTGACCACTTATTGACCAATGATAACTGAAGCATACAATGTCCCTTTTTTTCATTCTAACACTTTCCAGAAAGCTCTTGATGATCTCTATACAATGGACCACATTTAAATAAAACCAAGGAATATCTAAATATATCTTATAGATCACACATTCCCAGTGAGAAGGCTTTTTTTGACCAAAATTTGAAACATTTTGATCTAAGCGACATTTCAGATGATAATTCGGGCAATGGTTTTACCCCAATTGGTGGTAGAACTTTTGGGAGCCATAACTTTTGCACCATAGCTCCGTTTGACTCCCCGTTTGAACCATTGGAAAGCTAATAATGAGGGGAAATTTTTGAGATATAAATAAGCTCCACTCGATGGGTTTTGACCCCTAAAAATAAATGAAAGTGCCCCAAATTTCAATTTTAGTAGTGTAGTCTAAAAATAGTAATTCCTTGGATTTTATATTTTTTTAAATCATGAAATCCAAACCACTTAATATCCCTTAATATTGGTGACCTTCCACATCGTCTTCCTACCTTCAAAACATGTATAAATGAATATGTAACCCAAAATGGAAATGATACATCTCTTCTCAGAGATAGCATTATTTTTATTGTGTTCTTATTTCTTGAATTATCTTTCAACCAAATCTTTTGAGTTTTGGATCACATTCATTTTATAAATATTGGATTTGGTTCTTTGAAATGCCTCATCAATATCTTTGCAGTGGAATATGTGGTCTCTAAAACTACTATTTTAATATGGGTAGGCTACACCATTCATTTCCTATGGAAAATCATTAATTCACTATGAGCACAACAACACACAAAATGATCATTTTGAAAAAGACATATCAATATCAAAGAGACAAGTGTCTGATTGATTTGATGATCTGTAAGTTCATAGGCTATCCTATATGGCATGGAGATAGAAAAATTTGTCTGTGTCACTAGTTGCATTCCTAAAATAGTGAAATGCCTATAACTACAAAATATCACCTAGTACAACTAAAGATAAAATATTTCCCATGTATGGGTCTTGAATTTCATCCTACACATTCTATCATCAGATGTAATTTCATAACAATAGATACTTTAATTTTAATTATCAAGTAGGTACACTAAACATATCCCAAATAACCTATGTATATTGTTGTTAAATTCACAATGGAGTTAATTAAAATGTGAGAAAAACCAAGCATGATAAATCTATCACAATATTCTCCTCATTTGGTTACTCCAAAAATATTCAAAGATGAAACATTGGTTAATTTTCCTTTCATTAATCATCAAAAATACCAAATATGCTTTGAAAAATTTGCATGCTAATATACAATTCTAGATATGCAAACATAAAACTAATGAACTTCTTACTAACCCATTTTATCAAATTATCCTATTTAGGTGGTTTTATTTCTTTAGTAAATACCTGGGTTGACTCATCAACTAGTGGTGGATTAAGAACTTCATTTACCTTTACAACAGGTCTATATTCCATCTTCATCTTACTATTTTGAGATGGATGAAGTCTCCAACACTTCTCAACCCAATACCCTTTCACATGAAAATGAGCAAAAAAGTTCCTTTTGGCCTCCTTTTTGGATGAGGAATCACATTTTCCATTTCTTGCCTCTAAATGATGAGATTAGTCTTTAGCACTTACCTTGTTTCTGATGAAAGGCATCAAATTCTTTAGTAATGACCTTCTCTTCCAACAATAGGCAATAGAATGGTTACTTAACCCACAAAAATTAAAAAGAAAAACATGTCATAATTTTTGTATATCATAGCCATATTTTTTATACTAAAAGAGAGGATTAGAAGTTTTTGAATTTACACAATTTTGGTTAGTGATATGCTGAGTGTAAAAATAAGGAGGTGAAATTTTATTACCTCTTTTGGTCATTAATTTACACCTTTCATCATCTTATTGTGATGACTTGTTCCTCTGCATGGAGGAATTCTATTATACTAGTGGTATAAGTATTTGGCTATTAAAAGCTTGTCTTCCTTCTGTATATTTGGAACTCTCTCCAATTTCCATTCACTCACTAGCATAACTCAAACCTACAAAATAAGGATGATCCTCAACCTGTATCGGGTTAGTAATACCTTGGATATTCTTGCTAAGACCTCTTCTTTCAAAACCCATTTTAAACAATAGTTTTGAGCCAAAACTTTTGGTGTGTTTCTCAAAATCACCAAAAACTACATCAAAAACTAATTGGGAGGAAGTGATACATGGTGAACTTATAGTGCAATCATCCATCATGGTCTTTGCATATATGGTGGAAGGTAACTCTTTATTCTATTCACTAATCTGGAAATATGCCAAGAGCTCATCTTTGGTTTGAAAATAAAATTTCAAGCATTCGACCTCCTCTTGTAAGTAGTGAAACTTGGATCTCAAGAAACTATTCTCATCCTGGATCTACCTATTGAAATATTTGAGCTCTTTAAGCCTTTCATGCTAAGGATTTGCCCATGGTTTCCTACTCCTATAAACAACCTATATCTCCAACAACTGCACACTACACTAGAAGATTAAACAAGTCCAAAATGTTTGTAATTAATTAAAAATGATATCAATAAGATACGCAATTAAAAGCAAATCCTAAATTTAAATTGCTCTGATACCAAACTTGATTCATAAACAGGTAGATTTCCTACTGTAAAAATTTTACTTATTGGATCCTTATATATGGATTAGTATTAATGCTAAAATTTAACTCTATAAATATAATCAATCAAAAATAATTCAATGCAAGTAATAGTGAACACTATAGACAAGTTTATAATAGAGTTTAGTAGATGCCTATGTCTTCAGGTTCTCTAAAATATGGACTGATTCATTATAAAATTCCATTTACAAGTACAAATTTAAAAATTATAAAGCTATAATGAATCTATCACAAACTCAAGTACCAATCAGTCCTGTAGAGACCCAGACTAGTCTTGGAAGGCTTGTATAATGTTCTAAAATAATCGCCCTACTTCACACCTTCCTGTTGACTTCTCCTCTGCTACATGGCCTCCAAGAGCCTCTACACAGAGTTAAGTTAGAATAGATGTCATTCATCAACTCCATAAAATGATCCTCCTCTACAGCCTTCATGTAGTGTTAACTCCTTCAATAAATCTATTTTTATAATAATTGGTTTAATAACACCCTAAAAATAATAAAGAATTAGAGCTTCTATAGTCCCATATAATGTTCTTCCAATGCTAAAAAAAAAAAAAAACCCTCTGCTCTTTTCTTGAGATTCGAGTAATAAACATGAGAATTAGGACTTATAAGCCTTTACAAAGAAATAATAATAGTAAAAAAAAATCCAAATGTATTTTAATACACTTGGAATGCCTTCACAATCTCACTTAAGGCTTGCAAATTTAAATTAAGCTCAAATTATTTTTCATGAATTAGGCTTGAGTGGATTGAGTGTGAATTCCTAGAATTTCAATCAAGTTCTCCTTCCTCAAATGAACCTCCACCCCCTTTATATACTTATGGAGGGTCCAATTTTTGAAGTTTGGATAGTAATCCCTTTACAATATTTATGGGATTTAACATTATCCCCCCACTTATCCCATATATATGGGATTCATCATTATCTATGCCTTTAAATAAGGTTCATATGTAGGATGGAGGGAAATAATAATTTATTTATTTATTTAAATGCTCCACATTTAGGCTAGTCTATGCCATGTGTCATCTACAAATTTGTCCACATGTCCCATTCTAATTTGTCCATGTACCATCATTTAATTGGTTCATATTGCCACATCATCACTTTTACCAGGTTTGACCACAACTTTTATTAGCCATAACTTCACATTTGAACTCAAAATTGATCCATTTAAAATATGTCAAAAACCTTGTGATAATATATACACCATGGAACTGGTTTAGAAATGTTTTAAGACCATCAATTTTTTTAGTTTGACTAGATTTGACCACTTGTTGATCAAACTTTTACCAATGATAACTATAGCATATGATGTCCCTTTTTTTCATTATAACAGTTGCCAATTTTTTTTATTATCTCTACATAATGGACCACATTTAAAGAAAACTAAGGAACATCTAAAAATATTCTCTAGATCAATGTGTTTAGCATCTTTTATGCCTACTAGTAGGAAGTAATCTGTATGAATATGTTGGTTATATTTATATTAACCAAATCTCATATTGCCAGTACTAAATAAATAGTGAGACAGATTTCACTAGCTTACTAGAATCACAATGCCAGATGAAGGTAATCCACTCAAGTGGTGTGTATGAAATTGACTGATCCTAAAGATTAATAATTATTGAAAACTTTGGCCAAAGTAATGTTAGTTAGACATTATCATTTCATGTGTATGATTTACATGTTAGTGCGATATCATGTTAGAATGGATTTCTTTATGGTACATTGTATGTTATTAGAAATCATACATCACATAGTACTAGCTTGTCTCTCTACATTTCCATGAAGGGAATCCACTATCTACTCATCCATGAAGGGAAGGACATTCACTAATGGGGTATTGTGTGAGGGATCTATGGTATATGGTTGGTGTGGAAAAGTGCTCAGATAATGCTCTCTCTCTCCATAATAGTAATTCTTTGGAGATGACACTTGAATTTGTCATAAATACTAGAGATTGGAGAACTCATGCTCTATGGAGCTTTGTATCTTGTACATTATAATTTTTTTTATTATTATTAAGACATTAGTATGATGATATGTAATTATTAACTTATTTTTCATCAACAAAAGTGGTTGTACATACATACCAGCCATGGCTAGACATCTATAATTACTTTCTATATTCATTTATGGTGTGTTTTATATGATGATAGTGATCAGTGACAGATAGTCACATGCTTATTTTATAGTTGGATTATTTAAAATGTTTTATCTGGATCATTAATTATATTATAATGGTGGATTCTAATAAATAATATGTTATTTTAAAAAACATGTATTTCTAAGAGGATCCCAGTGGTGATGTTATATGTGGTAACAGAGCCAAGTTCAAACTCTAGGATCTAATGAGTTCACTTGAATTTTTGTATCCTTTTATTTATCAAAAATGAGAATGGTTAAATATAGAGTATCCAAAGAGGGTCCTTCAAATGTAAATGACAATAACCCTCCATTTAATTCTGAACATTTTTTTGTAGAGTAAGTAGCAAAGTTAGATCACATTCTCATGGTCATGAATGAAACCAAAGACAAAAATTTAGTCATAGGATAATAATTCTATGGCCATGAAAAGAAATAACACTCGAATGAACCTGAATAGCATCCTGTTGAACGTAAAAACCCTTAGGATGATAGAACATAGGTAGTATTGTACTAGTTAAGTGAAGTGTATTTTGAACTTATAGTGCCTCAATGCAGAATCATACTACACCATGATTGGAGTTGTAATATTTTGTAGATTCTCATGTATGGCTTGATCACTATTGTAGATAATAGACATCCATAATTCTTGGTTTAATTTTCCTAAAAAACTATTTTACTAAATCATTTGAGGGGTGGAGTATTAGGATAATAGAAGGGAATTCTAGAAAGGATTAGGCATAATAATATATGACCTATTTTATGAAATTACAAGGATTGATAGTTGATTTCATGAAATGTTGTGTGGTGCATTGAGTGTGTACCTTCAAGATCACTTGTACCCTTTTAGAGTTATTAAAGTTTTGGTTATTGAGTGTCTCAATGGTGATGGTTGTATATGATGTTTGGGTAGGTGAGTTCATAACATAGTTCTTGAGTCATGAACAAGAGATTCCTACCATATTTTTGATCACTTAGATTGAACACCTTGAAAATGGTTACATATTTACTTGGTAATCAAGTCACCCTTGCCATTTGTGTTTTGTATTGTGAGTGTATAAAAATTGTGGGATGCTTCTCACTTAATAATATGTTCATTTTATATATAGTTTTGTGTCTTAACCCTAGGGGAGGAAATCCTAAAAGACTACTTATAGATTGGCACCACCTAATGAGGTGGGAATTCTCCTTGTAGTGGAGTGGAGTTATCTTTATTGAGAATTATTATGGGTTAGGTTTTTTCTCAGAGATTGTCACCCCATGTGTTTAGGAGAATTTGGAAGTGGTGTCATCTCACATAGTTATCATAGAGGTGAGTTGTTACTCCTATGACATTATTATAAGCCCACTGAGTGGATTCATATTTTCATGAGGTTAATTAAGTGTTCCCTTAATCATAAACTTATATTTACAATGTTGTTTTGATAATATATTCCATAGACTTCATGGGGATAGTGTCTTATACTTCTTATTGATAGAGAATTTGTAGTAATGGAATGGATTGATGCATCTATGTGGTTAACATTTTTCCTTCTGATTGTAGAAATAGGTTATGATACTACACTTATAGGTTTGGCAAGTATGTACTGATTTTGGAAAATTGGGTTGTGGTGTTTTATTCACACCATGTGAGCATATTTAAAAAATTTATTATTGAGATGTAATTCACTACTTTCCACTTGTGTCTTTTTAGAGTCACACTTTACAGTACTAATTTATCTAAACTTGTGAACTTTGACCACGTGGAGTGGAGAAACTAAAACTTATATTGGTTCTAGATTAAAACTTATAAGTTGATTATAATCATTATGTTATGATTCACCTTTGATTAGATTGGTATTAATTTCATCTTACTAAAAACATGTTATTTTGATGAGTCATTTATGTACCTTTTGCCTAAATCGAGTATGAAATAGGATGTGTAGAACATCTTCTTAGTCTAAGGGGTTGAGATAAGATTATAAATTATTTTATAACTAGCCAAGCAAGAGGGGAGGCATTGTCTCATTTGTTCTCTTTGTAATGTTTTAAGGATAGTGTGATCCTTGGCCTTTGTTTTTTATGTTAATTTTAACATTATTTCTTCCTAACTATGAATATAATAGAGATGAATTAGGTTGTGAAATTTGATACTAGTTATGTTTGGATAATGACAACTTAATGTAATTATGGAATGTTTTTATGATTTTTCTTATGATGGATATAGATATATCTTGTATTCTTTATTGTATATAATTGCACTCTAAGATCTGTTAGTATATATTTGTTATTTATGTGCACATTTTGGAGATCATTAGGTCGTGAAGACCTAAGGGATGAGTGGTGAATTAGGAATGTAAAAGATGGGAATGGATCCTAGTTAGTCTCATATTAACTTAGTAGTTATTGAGTTTGGATCCAAAAATGGGAGCTTGTCAAATCTAAGATTTGGTAATGGGGACTTGTCAAATCATATGGCTATATGCATGTATACTAAGGAACATTTATTCCTTAATTTTTTATACATTAGAAATGTATTATTTCCAGTTCCTCTTCATCACTATAGTTGTCAGGAGCTACTTGAATTAGAGTCTATATACACATAATATTTTCAAATTTTATCAATTACTGATGTTGTCTATCTTATAAGAACCCATCGAGTCTTAATCTCTCTGAGTGCACATCCTAAGGGGTGCACTGAGAAAGGGGTGGGCAAACCATTGATGCTTCATAGGATTGTTGACCCTTATTTCCACTTATTACCAATCCAACTAGCTCCTAAAACCATTCCCTAATATATTACTCCTCCTTTTCACACTCCTCCATTCATTTCCCACCTTTCATCCCTCTTTTCTTTACCTTAAGCCTCTTTTGATAATTTAAAGTACTAGTTTGACTAGGTTGACCTTATACTCTTATTGGTTAAATTTATTTAGGGGCTAAGTTAACTCTTGGCTGACCTAACCCATGACCTAGTGAATATTTGTCCATAATATTAATAGGTCGACTAGGTCAACCCTATCATCCAAAAAAATTTAGAAGGGCTTAGGGTTAAATCTGCCTAAATATACAAGATCATTTCATCATTATTTAAGATGATCAAGTATTATTCTCTTATGCTTATTTACAATATGCTCTTCCACCATTATAATTGAGGAGTCTTAGTGTAGGGTCTCTACTTGGAGAATCTAGTTTTATGGAGAAGTAGTAGATGCTTTGGCCTTTTTTAGTGATCCTTACAAACCACAACAACCTCTTGCGAAGCCCTTTTGGCCAAGGGAGAGATTGAGTCTCGATGGGTTCATCTTTTAGGTAAGTATTTTCTAACTTTATTCCTATCTTTAGTAGATAGAAGTAGCATAAGTAATAGCTTTTAAATAATATTACTCTTCTTATCCATGCATTAGTGTCTTACTTATACATAGTTTAATTGGGATTTTCCTATGCATGTTTATTTTCATTTGTTTACTAACCCTCATATTCTACCACAAGATTTGGTAAGAAATAGAATCGATTTCTTTGCTTTACTTCTTATTATTATAGTGAATATGAAAACATAGGGATTAGTTAGGGTTATTGCATTATTGTGCTTGATTGGAGGCTTTGGAACCCTCCCTAGTATTGTTTTTATGATAAGAGATCCCCTAATTAGGTCTAGTGGATCCACATATTAGTCATTTTCTTGATTATCTAATGTATCAGAAGTGTAAGTATGATCTATCTTCTTCAAGTTAGGATTGATTTATAGACATGATGTATTTCTAATTGCATACATTTTGGTGAACCTGACATGAATCTAACCCTTGTAGGTTTTCTTTCACAATTTTTAATTATTTTATCATTTTATTTATTATTTTTCTACATTTGCAATACTAGGTCGACAAGGTTAGTATAGTTTCTAACTTGTGTGTAGGTTTAACATATAGTCACATCAAAATGACTATGTTCTTTCTATGTAGGTCTTTATCAAATATAGGTTACTAGATCAAATAGGTTGACACAATACATGTTTTCACTTCTAAATAGGCTACTAGGTTGAACAGGTTGATACAATACTCTTATTTAGCTCAAGAAAACATACTAGGTTGACCAAGTTGGTATAACATCCACACAGTTTCCATAAAACATACTAGGTCAACTAGGCCAGTAAAGTCATCTTCATCGACTTCAAAAAATAGGGAAATGTAGAACTAGGTCAACCCAATCAACATAGTTGACTGAATTTGTAAGTAATTTTCAAGGAACTTTAACAACAATCTCACATTTCTCTGCATCTTCTAACCCACTAGTTTCCTTTCTCTTTGTCTCTTTTATTTTTTTATTCCTTATAGTTATGTTTTTCATAGTTTGTAGTCTTTAAAACTTTCCTTATATAGAAAACTAGGTCAACCTAGTTCTATATTTTATCTTCTATCTGAAAAAATAGGTTGACATTGTCAACATAATTTTTAAAGACCCTTGTTTTGGTAGTAAAGTAGTGACACTATTGACTTTGTATGGTAATGTTTACATACACTATCATTTGAACCGGCACTGTATTGTGTTTCAAAGATAGAATTAACAATTATATGTTATTAATTACTTCATAATTTCACTTTTAATTAATTTCATGATTATAAAAGATAACATAATATAATTAGGTGTTTTTTCAATATAATATTTAGTTACATTAGTTTTCTCTTTCTTGCACACACTACCAAATCACATAATCTTAAAATACATTTAAACAATTATCTACCCAAGGCCTACCTACTTGAATTTCAATGCCAAGGGAGAAGCTGACTTAGTTTTCTAGCCAAGTATAAACATGTGTTTAATGGTATTTATTGGTAAATCACCCAACACCCTTATATTTTTGGGATTATGAAGTGAGGGCATAGGCCCCAATACCAAGCCAGTACCATTGTCAACACAAATCTCTTTCAGCCTAAATGTCATGAAACCATCCATAGATTGCTTTTTAGTTCCTTAATTTTAGATAACTTAAAATAATACTCTTAATAATCTAAAAAAACATTCAATAAAACCATTTAGTTATCATTTACTTCTCAAGTTGACTCCTTGCTCTTTGCTCATTGTATGTTGCATTGTCTAGTGTTGGTGTAAGGTTTTGTGATGTGTGCCTAAATTGGATCATTCTAATTGACCTAATTTATTGTGTGTTTTCTTTCATTTATTTATTTTAATTAATTTTCAATATTCTTCCCTATTTTCAATACATAGTTGTTCTATTCGACACAGTCTTTTACAGATTATTTTCCCCTACCTATAATACTAGGTCGACCCAGTCGACCTTATATCTATTTTACCAATTAGATAACTATATTAGGTTGACCCAATCAAATTTTTACTCTTATAAACCTATATTTTACCCAATTTATAGTACTAATTTGACCTAATCAACTCTTTAATCCTACTACTTACCCTGTCTATCTGACTTAGTTCTCTATTTTTCTTCTTTAGTATTTTGTTCATTTTTCTCAAGTCATCATGAAGTCCCCTATCAAAATATTATTATACAACCTAAATACATTTAGATACTATATGGGATGTTCATTTATCCCTCTTTTTTCCTCCCAAGAGAACCCTCACTCTTGGGGTACCTCTTCCCCTCCATCTATGGCTTGTAACATGGTGTAAATCAAACCACAAGATGAAGTCGATAGATCTGATCTTTTTTATACCTATCAAGAAAATTATAATATTCAAAATCTTGACACAATTATAATCAATAATCCCACTAATAATGCATTTTTTAATAACCCTCTCCCTAATACCAATTAGGGGAGTGTTCCTACAAACACCAACCCACCCATTGATATGACTCAACTTCTTACACAATTCATACAAAAAATGAACATATTTCAAACTTCTAACACCTCTAAAATGATACAACTAAAACATCATTTGATTAATATGGCTAATCAACCTCTATTTATCCATCCTCAAGTCAATCTCAATTATATTCCTCCGCCTCTTAGAGATGCCTCAGGAAATGTTATTCCTCAACCTATAATGAATAACAAAATGCATCAAAATATTCAAAATGAGACTTTGGACCCTTTCATTGTGTTTATTGATATTTTTAACATATCTCCAACAATCAAGTATGATGGGACTAAAGATCCTACCTCCTTTCTCAAATCCTTTGGTAATCTTTACAAAGAGAGGATCCAAAATAATACTTTTTCCACAACTAAAATTATAGTTAAAAACTTCACTGGTGATGTATTAGAATAGTAAAACAAACTTCCCAAACATTCCATTTTGAAACTTGAAGATTTATTCAATCCTTTAGTCAAAGAGTTTTAGCATAATGATCTTCCCAAAAATTGTCATAGTCATTTCATCAATGTTAAGCAATATTCCACTATATAAGCTCATGATTTTATCAAACGATGGAAATATTTATCCCATAAATCCAATCATAACATGATTGATGAATTTTTTTAAAAAATATTCATCACTACTTTAACTCCTCTTAAATATAAGGATTTAACTTTTGCTCCCCTAACACTTAATGAAGCCCTTGACCAAGCTAAACATTAAGACTATCTCATGAAGTAATTCAAACCTAGTCCTAAATTCCTCAAAGAATCTTTCTAACTTATAATAATGCTATAATCATTAATACTCCTCAAACTAAACTAGGAGTTGCAAAATTTGGCATTCCTTCATCTTCTCACGCACCACTCACTGTGAAGTAAATGAAACAAATTTTACTGCCCTCCAAACCCTTTACTTATCCCAATAATCCTCTTAAGTGGTATGACCCTAATAAATTTTATTGGTTCCATGTTGACATTGGTCATTCCTATGAATATTGTAGAAGGCTCACTAAATTTTTTGTTTCTTACATGCTTGGTGATTCTTTTAATCATGAAGCCATGATCAATCTTCATCATCAAGAGTATAATACCACTTCTCAAAAATGACAAGTTTCCAAAGCTTCTACCTCAAATAACCAAAAATATTTTCCCATACTTAATAATCAAAAAAATACCAAGGATGTTTGTGCTATTGATGTTGATTATGACCAATATTAAAATAATTCTCAATATGTTAACACTTATAAGGTCAATTATCATCGTAAGCCAACTCATAAATATCATGTTACCAAACCTAAGAAACCATCTTTAAAAAAACAACTTCTCAAAGATACTACAACCATTAATCTATATTTTTAAGCCCATGAGGAATCACCTCCTCCTTTTGAACCCCCAACCACTATTATTCCTTCAAAATCTATCTTACCTACCAAAACTTGCACTAGTTCTTTTTCTAAATCTCATTGGAACTTTTTGGAAGAAATTAACTCCATGCCTTACAAGATTCCACTTATGGAGTTAGTTTGTACTTCCCTGTATCATCATAATTTCCTTATATAAAAATTACAAGAAATTGAATATCCCTCTCCTATAAATGAAGAACCACCCTTTATTTAACCTCAAACTACCAACGTGCATACCATTGAAACTGTTTGTCCTTCTTCCAAGCCTTCTATTGAATTTCTCAAAAAAGACATGATTAAAGATGAAATTATTTTTTATGTTCATTATCTACCATTATTCATTAAAATAACCATTAATAGTACCTTTATCCATAAATTTTTAATTGATGAAGGCTCTAGTATTAATGTGACATCTTTGTGGCTCATCCAATAACTTGGTTATAATAAGGGTCATCTCAAGTAAACCCACCTTACCTATCATGTATTTGATAAAACTAATCAAAATCCACTTGGTTGTATTTGGCTTCCCCTAACCATCAGACCTAGGACTATTTTATCTAAGCTTATGGCCTTTATTTTCCTTTATCTTATAACATAATACTTGGTCATCCATGGACTCATAGAATGTGGGCCATTGCTTCTTCCAGTAGCCAATGCATTAAATTCTTACATAATGGCAAATGATATAAGCATGAGGTTGATCCTAACCCTTGGAATATTCAACTTCCTAATATAAAATCTCAATATTGCATTCTTATCATTCCTAATATCAATAGTGATCCTTTACCCAAGTTCATCAACATTAATGCCAACTTAAAAATCAATCTTGTTGATTCAGATGATGATGGACCTAATGTTTTTCAACATACTTAAAATATTACCAAGCTATCTCCCTATATATCAGAGTGGTTTCCTCCTTCTTTATTACCTTGTGACTGTAATATTCTTGTCATTAATGAGATCACTAATTTTCTCCCTCCATGTAATGCTCAAGATCCTTTTTTACTAGAAGAGGCCTTCACATGTAATTATTATTATTTAAAGATCCTCTCATCATGTCTCTATGTAAATTCAATAACATTGGGATTTTCCCTTATAAAAGTCACCCTGAATCTCAAGCATATACAATTTCTCCAACCTATGATGATAACTACGTAATAGTCTAAGCTCAATATTAAGACTTGGATGTTCAACATTATTAGAAAACCTTATCTCAAATACATTCCTTTAACTTAGATGTCCATACCATCTCCATGAATCATGAAGTAGATCTCGAATGTGATGTGTCTCCTATCAATTATCCACTTCTTAATATTTCTTGGGTGGTAGACTAAATCATACCTTCCATACCTTTAGAGATTCCTACATCTTATCTACCACCTATAGATATTATCATTACATTAGACCCTTCCTCTATCAATGAAACTAATGACACACCGATCCCATATGATCCATCTCCCTATCCTACTCCTAAGATTACATTAGATGCCAAGGCCATTGATGTCTATCAGATACATTATAAATATGATCACCATGGTAATCAAAAAAATTATATTGAAATAGATATTGAGTATTATGGTCTTTTTTCCACTTTTCCTAGTGATGAAGCTATTCTTGAATTACTTCATGCTCGAGAACCTCAACTTCCTCGACAATATCACAAACTTGGGAATTTCAAAATCAAATCCCTTTGTTTCAACATCTCTATTGTTAGCATCAATCTTAAAGCTAATCCAATTTCTTATTTACCTAATGCACCATATCATTTCCAGGATGCCAATGCTATGCTTATTGAATAAACTACTCACATTGAATATGGTACTCCATCATGCCCTCGATCAGTTACATTTTCTCATGAACTCTCACCTATCAAATATGATAAATTTAGTTTATTATTTAATAAATATCATGATATTTTTACTTGGTCCTATGAATACATGCCTGGTATTGACCCTAACATTATGGTGCATAAAATCATCACTTATCCTGATGCCAAATATGTAGTTCAAAAGCAATGGTAATTTCCACCCAAGCTTTCCACTTTATATCACAAGGAAATCATCAAACTTCTCGATGCTAGATTTATCAAACCATTGAATTTTTTTGAATGGGTTTCTAACATCGTTCCCATTTGGAAAAAGGTCACTATGGTCATTCACATTTGTATTGATTTCTATAATTTTAATCTTTCTTGTCCCAAGGATAATTTCCCTCTACCTTCAATAGATGCCATTGTCAATTAAATAATTGGTTATGAAATGTTATCTATTATGTATGGCTTCTTAGGCTACAATAAAATTCACATTGTCCCTGAAAACTAACATAAGACCACTTTCACCATGGAATGGGGCACCTATTGCTATGTTAAAATTCTCTTCAGCCTCAAAAATGTTGGAGCCAATTATCAATGATCAATGACTCATATATTTCATGATCTTATCCATAAAATTATATAAATATATGTAGATGACCTCATCTCTAATTCTAAAATTTGTAAGATGCATCTTTCTGATATTACCTATTGGAAATATTGTCATTTATGTCAAAGGTTTAGTATTATTGGTGATAAAGGCCCCATTGCATTTAATGTTATTTATCTTGGCTAATATGAGTTAATATTTATTTAATATTAATGAATATATTTTTGGTTGCATATGAGACAAAATAAGGGCCCATGGAGAAGTCGAAGAGTCACGGAATAAAGACAAAAGAAGGATGGGAAGAATTTTCCCATGAAGAGTCATCTTGGGGAATACCAAGAGTCACCAAGTGAAGACAAAAGAGTAAAGGGCAAATTTCTCATGAAGGAACACTTTGAGGAATACGAAAAGTCACCAAAGATAAGGACAAAAGTGGGAAAGACGTTTTTGGTCATGAAGAGTCACCACATGACTTTTCAAATGCTTGGATATGAAGGGTCATCCAAGATTGGTGCCATTTTCCATGAGGATTGAAGGGTCACAAAGGGGGAAGGCCAAAGGTCATTTGGAAAGCTATAAATAAAGGCTTGAGTAGCCATTTGTAATGTGGAAGTGAGAGGTTGATTTGATATTGTAATATCTAGCTTAGAAGAGCAATTGTGAGAGATGAATATGATTTGTATTTGTTATATCTAGCTTAGAAGAGCAAAGGTAAGAGAGAGGAAGGAGATGTTGTATTGATCTATCATTTTTTGAGATAGCAACATTGAGAGATAGGTGTGTGGTATACACAAAGGGGTTGGTGCTCCTGTGGGTTGGTGCTCATGAATTGTTGCTAGGTTGGTGCTCAGCAAAGGGGTTGGTGCTCTTATGGGTTGGTGTTCATGAATTGTTGTTGGTTTGGTGCTCGGCAAAGGGTTTGGTGCTCTTGTGGGTTGGTTCTCATGAATAGGTGCTGGGTTGGTGCTCAAAAAAGGGGTTTGAAGCTCCTATGGGTTGGTGCTCATGAATTGTAGCTGAGGTTTGTACTTGGCAAAGGGGTATGGTGCTTTTGTGCATTTGTTCTCATGAATATATTTGAGATTGATTCTCTGTGGTTTTTCCCACATTAGGTTTCCATGTTATATCTAGTGTCTCTCTCTATCTTGTGTGATGTTTATTGTTTGAGTTTTATTACATATCTTGAATGTTTGATTAAGTGGAATTTGATAAAGGGAAAGATTTATAAGATATATAATATACTGATTCCCCCCCCCCTCTTAGTATATTTCAAGCTTAATAATTGGTAGCAGAGCAAGTTCCTTTTTGAAAAGTTTTACAGCTTGAAGGTAGATCAGGAAAAGCATGATGGCTAGGTCACAGGAAGGATTTTCTACAAATAAGGCACCTTTGTTTGATGGGATGAATTATGCTTTTTGGAGCATGAGAATGAAGGTTTATTTGATGGCCCTTGGATTCGACATATGAAAATCAGTGGTGGAGGAATATGAAGAGCCGCAAACATCTAAAATTACTCCAACAGAAAAGAAGGCAAGTGAATGTAATGATAAAGCTTTAAATGTTATTTTATGTGGGTTATGTGAATCTAAATTTGTTAAAGTTATGCAATGTAAATTTGCTCATGAAACTTGGGTAAAACTTGAGAATATTTACAAAGGTGATGGAAAGGTTCAGCAAGCTAAGTTGCAGACTTTCAAAAGGCGGTTTGAAAGTTTGAAGATGGAAGAAGAAGAAGATATAGCAACTTATCTCTTGCAAGTTGATCAGATAGTAAATTAGATTCAAGGTCTTAGAGAAACATTGGAAGAGTCAATGGTGGTGCAAAATGTTTTGAGATCTCTACCAATGAGATATGATGCAAAGGTTTCAGCAATCGAGGAAATGAAGAATTTAGCCAAGCTAAAGATAGATGAGCTTCATGGTATTCTCACGGCATATGAGATGTAGACAGAACAAGATAAACCCTCAAAGAGAGAAGCAGCTTTTAAGACATCAAAAAAGGAGAAAGCTAAGATTCAAGAATGAAGTGACAGTTCCAGTGATGATGAAGATGACAATAAAGCATTTTTCATTCACAGGCCGAATAGAGGAATAGGTAAATATCAAGGAAAATTACCTTTTAAATGTTTTAATTGTGGAAAGATTGGACATTTTTTAGCTAGATGCCTAGATAAGGTTAAAGATGAAGAAGAAGAAAAGCCTACATACAAGAAGAATTTCAAAGGCAAATCCAATAAGGGATTCAAGAAGAAGAGCCTGTATTATAAAGATCCTAGCTCAGGTGAAGATAGTGGAGTCAATGATTCAAAAGAAGAAGAGAATCTATTCATGGCCATACATGATAATCAAGAAGAAGAAGAGGAGGAAGCTGAAGTACATATGTAAGGAGAACTCAATTGTGCCCTAGAAGAGTTAGAAGTTATTCAGAAGAAGAATAAAAGATTAAAGCACTAGGTCGAGAAAAATGAACAAGAGTCAAAGGAAATGATTGAAGATCTACAAGCTCACTTTGAAGAAGCCAAGAAGAATGAAGAAGATCTCACAGAACAGTTGGAAAAACAAGAAAAGAATGTGAAAGGTATGTTATTGAAATTGCCTCTTTAAAAGAAGATATTAAGAAAGCAGTCAGTGATAAAGTAGTGAGTGATTCAAAATTTGAGGATAGCACTAACATGCTGAATAAGATATTGGAAAGTCAAAAATCATATTCAGATAAGATAGGGATTGGATTTGAAAAGAAAAAGAGGTATGTTGAAGCTCTTACAAAAGAGGAAACAAACAGGGGAGAAGATAAAAATACAGAGGACATTCCAAATAGAGAAGGCTGGAGAGAACAAAGCTACAAAAGGTAATCAGGTCAGAGATATACAGATAGGTCTCATTTTTATGGCTACTATTTTTATTGTAATGGATATGGTCACAATAAAGTAGAATGTAGAAAAAGAGCTAACAATTTCAGAAATAAGGAGAAGGAAAGTCAAGCAGAAGCCACAACTCTTTTGCTCCTCTATCAAGCTTTAATGAAGAGACCATAGTGTGCTATAATTGCAACAACTTTAGACACATAGCTCGGTATTACAGAAGCGTGTTTGAGTTAGTCAAGAAGGATCAAAGTTTTAAAGCTCCATTCATCAAGAAGAAAAATTAGAGTTTCAAAGCTCCATTCATTAGGGAGAAGGTTCAGACATGTTCATGGTAGAAGAAACAACCTAAAGATTCTATGATGGCGCAGACAGCTCTGCATGTGAGAGGTAAAGATCAGCCATGGTTAATTGATAGCGGATGTTCGAGGCATATGACAAGTGATAAAAGTAAGTTCATTTCTCTAAAGAAGATAAATGGTGGTACAGTGAGATTCAAAGATAAAACCACTACCAGGATAGTCAGAAAAGGTACTTTGAGTTTGGATTATGGTAGAACTAAAACTAAAAATGTTCTGTATGTAAAAGGTCTTAAGCATAATCTATTGAGTGTTAGTCAAATTTGTGATCAAGGATACACATTAAGGTTTCATGCTGAAGGTTGTGAGATTAGAAGAAAAGATTCAAATGAGCTGATTGTAGATGCCAAAGGACAGGGAACAATGTGTGTATTATCAGATATCTTCTCAAAGGCACAATCAAAGGATACATTCAAAGATCGGCAAGAGGATTTGGGAGTAATTTCTATTACTTCTTGCCATTGATGTTCAGCGTCAAGTGAGGGGGAGCTAAGTGTTAGCTCCAGGTAGGCCCTTTTCCATTGATGTCAAAGGGGGAGAATAATAGGTACAGGTATAGGTGTAGAAAATAGGTACAGGTTGCTATAGTAAGGAGGATTTACTGTATGTTTTTAGATGATGGTATGTGCAGGTGACAGGATGTGGCAGTTTCAAGATTGAGGTTTCCATCAATGATAAAGGGGGAGATTGTTGGAAATATTGTCATTGATGTCAAAGGTTTAGTATTATTGGTGATAAAGGCCCCATTGCATTTAATGTTATTTATCTTGGCTAATATGAGTTAATATATATTTAATATTAATGAATATATTTTTGGTTGCATATGAGACAAAATAAGGGCCCATGGAGAAATCGAAGAGTCACGGGATAAAGAAAAAAGAAGGATGGGATGCATTTTCCCATGAAGAGTCATCTTGGGGAATACCAAGAGTCACCAAGTGAAGACAAAAGAGTAAAGGGCGAATTTCTCATGAAGGGACACTTTGAGGAATACAAAAAGTCACCAAAGATAAGGACAAAAGTGGGAAAGATGTTTTTGGTCATGAAGGGTCACCACATGACTTTTCAAATGCTTGGATATGAAGGGTCATCAAAGATTGGTGCCATTTTCCATGAGGATTGAAGGGCCACAAAGGGGGAAGGCCAAAGGTCATTTGGAAAGCTATAAATAAAGGCTTGAGTAGCCATTTGTAATGTGGAAGTGAGAGGTTGATTTGATATTATAATATCTAGCTTAGAAGAGCAATTGTGAGAGATGAATATGATTTGTATTTGTTATATCTAACTTAGAAAGAGCAAAGGTAAGAGAGAGGAAAGAGATGTTGTATTGATCTATCATTTGCTAAGATAGAAACATTGAGAGATAGGTGTGTGGTATACACAAAGGGGTTGGTGCTATTGTGGGTTAGTGCTCATGAATTGTTGTTGGGTTGGTGCTTGGCAAAGGTGTTGGTGCTCCTATGGATTAGTGCTCATGAATTGTTGCTGGGTTGGTGCTCAACAAATGGGTTGGTGCTCCTGTGGGTTGGTGCTCACGAATAGGTGCTGGTTTGCTGCTCGACAAAGGGGTTTGAAGCTCCTATGGGTTGGTGCTCATGAATTGTAGCTAAGGTTTGTACATGGCAAAGGAGTATGGTGCTCCTATGGGTTTGTTCTCATGAATATATTTGATATTGATTCCCCATGGTTTTTCCCACATTGGGTTTCCACATTATAACTGGTGTCTTCTCTATCTTGTGTGATGTTTATTGTTTGAGTTTTATTGCATATCTTGAATGTTTGATTAAGTGGAATTTGATAAAGGGAAAGATTTATAAGATATATAATATACTGATTCAACCCCCCTCTCAGTATATTTTGTGCTTAACAATTACCATAGTCTTTGACCATCTCCTCAAATACCTAGTTAGACTAAATCCTTACAAATGTGTCCTTGGTGTCACATCTACAAAATTGTTAGGATTCCTAGTCTCTCTCCATGGCATCGATGTTGACCCTATTAAGAGTAGTGTCATCATCAACATTCCCATTCTTTGATCTATTTCAGACATTTTCACTTATCTCATTAAACTTGGGGCAATCAGAGGATTTATACCTAAAATGCCCTACCATATCCACTCTGTGATCTAGGAATTTGACTCAAGAGAGGATGGTTAGTATGGTGTTAGTTCCAAATTGAAAACAAAATGAAACAAACACACTAATAGCATAATATCTCTAGGCATAGACATTAGGGAGAGCTTAGTTAACAAAAGCAAATGACAAACACAACTAGAAAGCAAGTAATGAAAACATAATAATTCCTTCACCTTCCTTGGATGCTCCAAATGTCTTTATAGTGGTGGCTTGCTCAGCTTGTGCTCATGAAGTCTTCATCAAATGAGGCTTGGCTATCTCCTCTTCTCCTTGTCACCTTTGTCTTATGGCTTGGCTTGACTTGGAATCAATTTGGCATGGTAACACTAATTTTTTGAAGCTTTTGGAACCAATCTTGCATTATAACTTTTCACTAATTAAGCTTAGAAATGATGTTGTGAGGCTTCCTATTTATAGATTTTTAGATTTGATAAAAATCAACCTAAATCATTCATCTCAAGATTGAGATGTGTGGTTTAATTATTAATTCAATTCTACAATTAAAATTTTTAATTATCCTCATCATGGCATTGGAAGAAGGGGCAATTAAGATGCATGGAGGGAAAGAATCCTAATATTTATGGCCTAGGGATGTCTTCTCAAAAAATGAGATCATTTGATGATGTATATATTCAATTTTCATTTCTAAAAATAAGTATTCAACAAGTTTCCATGGATTTATCAATTAGGCCTTAATTTGGGTTAATTAGCTCTTAAGCATGATTAAGCACTTTGTGCACAAATTACCCAAATTGATCAAAATGCCTTGTTATTGGTCCAAATTTTGATTGGATTGGAATTGGAAGGTAATGTTAGATGCATTGGAACTTTATTCCAATTTAAGATGTTTCTAATGATAAATAACAAAGGCACATGTCTTGTGCAAAATATTTGATAGGAAAGAACAATCTACAGCACCTAGGAATAAATTTAGCATTTTGACTCAAAATGAACTGATCAAAGTTAGCTAGCCCATAAATTGCATTTCCCCATTTAGGGATACCTTGGCCAAAATCAGCACTTGAATATGTCAATTTCACATTATTTTATGTGTTTTAGTGTTTTTAAGCAAAATTGTGCATTTTAGGTGGAAACTAGCCAAAAGCCTGATTGGAAGTTATCGATGGCCAGTTTTAGGTGTCTATAGTTTGCCCCTATTTGGGAAGGAATTTCAAGCTATAAATAGAATAAAAGATTCTCAAATAATGAAAAGGTCCTATATGCCTACAATTCCAATGATGATAAACTAACTGTATGATGCCACCTCAAGGGAACAATTGGCATAAGAAGGTCGATAAATGATCCCTCAAAAAGAAAAAAGAAAAATGAGGGACCAAAGAAAGGAAATATGATGGGGTGAAAACACAATGATATTGAAAAAGTATTCAAAATGATTGAGAATGAAATTGGGATGGTGTACAATGGTTTGCCCAAAGGTGGTTATAAGCATTGTACCTCGATAGTGGAAATGTGGTATGTTAACACAATGATTTGCCCAAAGGTAGTTATAATCATTGAGAGGATGGAGTTTCCCCAGTTAGGATAGACAAACAAGATAACATGCCCCTATATGGGTAGAAAAATTAAAATGGTGACAACACAATGATTTGCCCAAAGGTGGTTATAATCATTGAGAAATGTAGGTGGGACAGTGTGTAATAATTTTCCCATAGGTGGTTATAGTCAATGGACCCAAATTATAGAAAACATGATAAACTTGGTCGAGGATGATGATAAATTAACATAGAGGGTAATGATGAATTAAAACAACCTACTAGTAGGCAGATGCTCATTCAAACTAATAAAGGTTGAAATTCTTTCATGTTTAATTAATCTATTTGGGATATGATTAAGATAGAATCAAGATGTCTATGCTGAAGAGATGGTGCCGTTGATGAATAGACTTCATGAAGATGAGATTTATTGTAGCATGTGTCAATAGGCATCATGATATAATATCATGAGGACTTAGGTGAAATATGCATGAGAACTAACTCCCGTAATCCAATATTTAACAGAAAATAATGCACCAATGATAGAAACCATGATACCAATATAATCATATAAATATGGATGGATTCAAGTGTAAGTGTGGGTAAAAAATTACCCAATGAACACACATAAACTAAATCAAGGCAAAAATATTGAAAGCAAGCAAATAGGTAGACATACAAACAATTTAAGCAGAAACAAACAAATAGATAATGGAATAAAAACCTTACAAACATTTCCCCTATAAAATAGGTGACCATTTAACAAATGAAAGAAAAGGAGGAATAGAAGAAAAGGAAGGGGTGGCTGAGCTAGATCCATATGCACTAGGTAAGTGAACGATATCTACATAGTATCATGGATGTAATATCCAATAAAAAAACTTTAGGCCAAATGTAGTTCTCCTAAGAAATGGGAAGAATGTGATAACTAAAGAAAATAAATAGAAAGAATGTGATAGAAGAATAGGAATGGTCTTTAAAAATAGCAAGTGCATGAGAGAAAGAGGACAAAAAAGATGGGGAAACTAAATGACAAGTGATTTGCTTGTAACTTAGTAAGGGTTCTCAGAATCCTTAAGGTAAGGAAGTGGTTAATGTTTGTTTTCTTTTCTAATGATGTTTCAAATGTTTTTTGAAGTGTCTCAACTCAATCAAGAATGATGAGACATTAAATGGTTCAAGCTCGCATAATAATGAGAGCATTTAAACTAATTTTGCTCACAAAATGGGGAGAGCATGACTTAGGTTTCTCATAAAATGGTGAGAGCATTTGGATTAAGTTGCTCACAAAATGGTGAGAGAGTGGCTTAGGTTTCTCATAGAGCATTTGGATTAGTTTGCTCATAAAATGGTGAGAGTGTGGCTTGGGTTGCTCATAAAATAGTGAGAGCATTTAGAAAAAAGGGTGACTAAGCTGACCTCAACAAGTATTGAGCATTGCCTATATAGTCCTAGAGTAAGACCTCAAGTCACTGTAGTTCCACCATTACAATAGAGAAATTCAACTAGTGCAGTAGTCAATTCAAATAAAATGGGCATAGTGGGTAGTATGATATAGGAAGTGGCAAGTTGGTATGTCAAGGATTAATGTTGCCCTTAGTTTTCCCATAGGTGATTATAACTAAGACACAATAGCATAGATCAAAGGTACTAATTTTCTCAAAGGTAGTTATAATTAATAGCAAGATCAGTGGTAAGAAAGACTAATCAAATGAAGGATGCAACTACCAAAACTTTTGTCACACTATCCCAAAATATGATCTCTATCTAAAGTACTTGAACCAACTAATGAAATTGATTAGATACCTTGATGCTGAATATGTGGAATGGATGACAAAAACCAAGGTCAAATGGGTTAGGTTTTGAAACACACGTGATTGGTAGGTTAGAAATGGAAAGTGGAAATGGAAAAGAGGATGGATAAGGATGGTATTTGTACAAAGAATAATAGTGACAAAAAGTCATAACTAAAATGGTCCTTATAGACAATATAACTTAGTGCTTAAGCATAGTACTGCTTGAGATAAATAATATTCATCAGCTCTAGAATTTCCTCTTCATTTGGTGTGGCAAGAATATATGCTCCTGATCCATAATTTGCAGTGATGATGAAAGGCTTTATCCAGTTTGGTTTGAATTTCTCTTTATGTTTCTTCTCAGTTGTGGTATTATTTTGGTTTTTTTTAAGAACAAGTTCACCAAGTTCAAATGTTTTATAATTAACATGCCAATTATAGTGTCTTTTGAGTCGATTCTGATATACTTGAAGATTGTTGAGCACAGTCATGCGTTTCTCATCCAATAGGTCTTGCTCTTATA
Source organism: Torreya grandis (assembly GCA_037957365.1). Lineage (NCBI taxonomy): Eukaryota > Viridiplantae > Streptophyta > Pinopsida > Cupressales > Taxaceae > Torreya > Torreya grandis. The sequence goes on from JARHVA010002033.1 coordinate 1,509,992, forward strand.
GGTGAGTTAATTGATAGTCATGATCATCTAGGACATGCTTAAAAGATATGCATAGTGAAGGAAATTTGACCTTTATGAGAAGGATGGCTTCAGTACCATAAACAAGTGAGTATGGAGTGGCTCCTATGGGGGTATGATGATTGGTTTGATATGCCCAAAGGGAAAGGAATATCTAGAGGTGCCAATCATGACTGACATCATTGATAATATTTTTGAGAATATTGACAATGGTTTTATTGGATGCCTTAGCCTGGCCATTACATTGGAGGTAATATGTTATAGAAAAATGTTGTGTGATATTATATTCAATACATAACTGGTCTACATCCTTATTTTTTAATTATCCTCCATTATTAGATATAATGTCAGAAGAAATACCATAGCAGTAGATGAGATGGTTGAAGCTAAATTTGGAAATTTTCTTTCCAATCACGTAAGTGAGGGGTATAGCTTCAACCTACTTAGTGAAATATTCAGTGGTAGTAAAGATATGTTTATGGCCATCAAATGAAGTGAGGTTAATCTTCCAAATGAGGTCACGTCCTCATATAGAAAATGGCCATGGTGTCAACAACAGCTTTAGAGTTTTTGTTGGGGCATGAATCAAATTAGCATATCATTAACATTTGTCACACTTATTTACATATGCAGTGGCATCTGTGTCCATTGTGGGCCAATAATAACTAGTACGCAAGAGACTTTTGGATAGGATTCCCCCACTAGAATGGGATCCACATACTCCTTCATGAACTTCTCTTAACACTAATGTACACTCTGTCGAAGTCAAACAATGAAGTAGAGTTCCATCAAAACTATGATGTTAAAGGGTGGATCTAAGTAGTATATAATGAGCAAAATGATGAATGAAGGATTTGGATTGTTTTTGAGAGAGGTCAGGTGGTAGAACTTGGTCATGAAGGTAGTTATAAATATCTAAGTACTAAATAGAATTAAGACCAATAATATCACAAATCATGACAATAGTTGAAGTTTCATGAGTTGGTGCTGACAAATTCTTGATGAGGAACTGATACTCTCTAGCTTTGTCTATTTATCAAATCAAAAAACCAATAGTATCCATGGCATCTGGAGTTCTTTTACTAGCCCTGGGTATATGCTCAAATTTAATGTTGGCAACTTGTTATTTAAGAGTGTCGATCATGATTTTATATGGAACTAGCTTGTCATCTTTGGTCTGGAAATGATCTATAACTTGATTGATGATTAACTAAGAATCACCACAAAATTTGAGTTGAGATATATTCTAATGTATTACTTATCAAAGTCTTAAAACAAGTGCTTCATACTCAACCATGTTGTTTGTACAAGGAAATCTAATTTTGAATGATTTATGGATTAGATCCCCGTATGGTGTAATAAATAATAGGCCTACCCTTGATCCATGTACAGTGCATGAACCATCAAAATATAGCTTCCAGGGATACTCCTCAAGGGGTGTATCAATAATGGTCATGATGGATTCATTAGGAAATTGAAACTTGAGTGGTTGTATGTCCATGAGAGGTGCTTCAACAAGTTAATCTACAAGAACTTGTCCTTAGATTGCTTTCTAATTGACATACTCTATGTCAAAATCACTAAGAATCATGATCCATTTAGCAATTCTACCTTAAAAAATTATTTTAGATAGTAGATACTTGAGTGGATCTACTTTTGAAATGACCATGGTTTTATTATTTAACATGTAATGGCATAGTTTCTGAGCTACGAACACCATGGCTAGACAAGATTTTTCAATATCTACATAGTTATGTTCATATGTAACCAAGGTACAACTTAAGTATTATACATGTTATTTTCCATTGTCATCATGTTGAGCCAAGAGTGCCCCCAAGGCATGATCGATAGTGGATAGGTATAACAAGAATGGCTTTCCTAGCATAAGAGGTAATAAAATAGGGAGATTAATAAGATAGTCCTTAAGTTGTTGAAAATATATTTAGCACTGATCATCTTAGTGAAATTCAACTCCTTTATTTAAAATATGTGTCAATGGATGGCATTTGTCTGATAACTAAGAGATGAAGCATCAGATTGACTGGATCTTATCCTACAAACTACAAAATTGCTTTAAATTGGTTGGTGGTGACATCTTGGTTATAGCATGGACATTAGCTAGATCAACTTCAATACCTCTATGAGATATAATGAAGTCATGTAATTTTCTTGAAGTTACACCAAACACACATTTATTTGGATTGAGTTTGAATTTGTACTGTCGTAGTCTTTTAAATATCTTACGCAGCACTACTGAGTGGTTAGCCTTGGTTTTGGATTTTCCTAATATCTCATCGATATAGTCTTCAACAATATCATGTATGATATCATGGAATATGATAGTCATGGCCCTTTGATATATGGCTCCAACATTCTTAAAGCCAAATGGCATTACCTAATAACAAAATATTCCCCATGGAGTGGTGAATGCTATTTTATGTTGATATACTAGCATGATTCTGATGTGATTATATCCTGAGAAACCATCCATGAGTGATGTGAAGTCGATGACCATGTTGATATTAGGTAATGGAAAATCATTTTTAGGACAATCTTTGTTCATGTCTCAAAAATTAGTACAAATTCTAATCCCTTCAAACTTTTTTCTAATAGGTACTACATTAGAGATCCATTCTAAGTAGTCAATAGATCTGATACATCCCACTTATAAGAGTTTTTCCAACTCTTTCTTTACCAAGACAATAATGTGAAGATGTATCTTACGTAACTTTTGTTTGACTAGTTTGGCATCAAGATTAACCATAAGGTGGTGCAAAACTAAGGCGGGGTCTAAACTCAACATATCAGAATAATCCCATGGAAATATATCTACAAATTCTCTCAATGGAGTTGTAAAGACATCATGTTCCTCCTTAGTGAGGGACGTGCCTAATTTTATCCATTTTAGGTCTAATGGAGTCCTGATGTTTACCTCTATTTTATCTTAAACTATAAGGGTCAAACTGTCTTCTAAGATAATAGGCAATGAATTGAACTATTGAACTATGTTAGGATCCTCTATTAGGACTTTCTCATCAACTTCTCCTAGGCATGATGAATCTAAGTCCCCTAATGGAAGATCTATCCATATGACAAAAACAATCAAATTTTCTTGAAGAATTTGATCAAATACATGTTGTTTCTCAAATCTAAACTTAGATATATAGGCAAGTTATCATTGGTGGTCTCTTGATCTAAATTTGAAGAAGAATGAACACCCTTATCTAATAGCACCTAAAATAGGTTTTCACCACTAGACTAGCCTTTATTTTTACTTTTTCCCTATTCAGAAAGTGCATCAAAGAGGTTTTCACTTTGGGACCTCAATTTTTTAATTATTTGTCTTTGGCTAAGGGTGTTCATTCACTCTCTAAAATAGGCTACAGGATCCAATGTGATTGAGAATCTTGATTTGTAATCTCCCAATAAAACATTGTCTCTAAGGCCTCAGAAGTCATAGAATGCTTCATCATTCTAGAACTCATTACTTAGTAGATTGGATTCTTGTTGGTCCCAATTTATCAATTGGGATAATATAATGGTAATAGGTTGTGATGAATGACTAGGATAAGGTTACAAATGGCATTATTATCAAACAAGTTGGTTTCATTTAGGTCATCAAAGGTAAGGCTATGATCAGACTCTAATTTTTTTGGTATCATCATCGCTCGTCACTGGTGATGGATTTTGAATAAGATATGTAGGGTCACCCTTAGGTATTTTAAATCCAAGTCTATAAGGTCTTTCATACTTAGTCATGGAAATTGGCTTGATAGTTCCTTGTTGATTTGGTCTGAGGCCTCTTCCTTCATAATTGTGATGCTCCATGATCCTATTGGGAACATGATACTTTGCACTTTTATAACAATCAACTTGGTTGTCATTGTATAACCATGATTTGTCTCCTTCAAGAGGGTCAGGTTCTAAGCTAGATGTTGGTACAAAAGGGATAGATCTTGTATCTTTGTGATTTTTTTGCCAATCTCTATATGGGGTGACTTTAGGTCACCCAAAGGTTTTTAGATTCTGAGGAAGATCAAAAATATGAAATGTATCACGGGTCACATACTCTCCTAGTCCATTATCTAAAATGGTGAAATGATTAGAAGCTTCAAGAGGTGGCATGTGGGAAATATAATCCAAGGTATTAGGATCTATGCAATTATCTGATGAAGGATCAATAACTATATCCTTTCCTTTATCATAATTGGAACTTGGATTCATACCATACTAATAATTATATCTTTGAAATTCAGCCTCAAGATGTTTGTAGTGTTCATATGGGTGTAAATCTCCTAGAATATTCACTTCCATCCCTGAGTGGGAAAACTTGATACATTGGTGCAGCGTTGATGGGACTACATGAATCTCATGTAACCAAGGCCTGCCTAGAAGTATATTATATGATAAATCAAGATTAAGCACATGGTAAAGTGTATCATGGGTTAAAGGCCCAATGATAACTGGCAAACTAATGGTGCCTTGTGATTTTATTTCCTGATTATCATAAGCTTTGATAGTTATTTTCTCTGGCTAGAGATCTATCATTATGTACCCAAAAAACTTGATGATCTTTAGGGACACTATGTTGAGGCTGAATCCATTGTCTATAAGGACACGTTTCTCTTTATACCATCTTATATAAACTTCTATGTATAATGGATTATTATGGAGTGGCCCAAGGGAAGACATATCACTTTGGTTGAATGTGACTTATTGGGCTAGAGCTAGGTGTCCAGCCAAAGCTTGAAATTTATCAAGGGATATGTCACTAGCAACAGTGGATTGGGTCAAAAACTCATTCAAGATTTTCTTGTGGATTATTGATATTCATAGCAAATCTAAAATATATATTTGTAATGGTGTCTTCTATAATTGTTCCACAATATCAAACTTCTTGTCTTGGTCAGTAGTGAATGGTTTATTCTAAGGTTAAATAGTTGGTTGGATGATAGGTAAAGTGGTAGATGATTGTGGGCCTGGGATAGTAATCTTTGACCTCTGAGTTGTGATTGCACAATCAAGATTAAATATTAAATCATTATTGCTAACTACTGTTGGAAATGATGTGAGACCAGATAGGACAAGTCTCAATTACCAGTACACTTGTATGTGGTCATGTGGTAAGAATGAGTTGTTTCTATAAGATCCAAAAGTGGAAGTCTTAGTTTATTGGTTTGTCTGTATGCACTCCTAGGTCAAAGAAGGATTATCCATGTAATTTGGATGGATAGTATTATTTATCAATGGTCTGGGTTGATCAGTGCTTGGTCTAAGATTAATGGAGATGGTATTAATTCTACCTCTTACAATATGACCTACAACCCTATTGTAGTCATGTGCCACTGCATGGTAGGTTTGTTGGTTGTTACTGTTTTGACCTTAGTTATATTCATTGTTTTGTCAATGTGGATTTTGCTAATAATTTTTTTGATTCTACTGGTTTGGCCTTTGATTTTGATACTGTTGATTTTATTGCTGCATTGGCCATTATTGTTGTTGTTGTTATTGTTGCTAATTATTTTGTTGTTGATGATTGTTATGTCAAGGAAAAGGGTTTTGATAAATCCCAAGAGTTTTATTGGAAGTGGAAGCACCACTATCCAATGTTTTCTCCCTATTCTCTAACATATTTTCAATTAAATTCTTGATTTGGACACATCTTCATAAAATATGCCCATTGACCCGATGATAGTCAAAAAAATTCATTTTCACAGTACCAATCAGGGTAAGGAATGCCTTATGGATAATGTTTTGATATAGGCCAACTAATCAGATTAGCAGTAATAAGCTTGAAAAATATTTATTCAATGAGCTCTCCTAGGTCACTAAAGGCATGATGTGCAAGCATTATTCTCTTAGGAGGAGGGGTGTGCAATGGTAAAGGCTATTGTATTTGTTGTGCAGGTTTCAGTTGTTGTGCTTGCAGCATTGGTTAGAGAGGTTGCTAGGTAGGAGTAAGCTGAAAAGGTGGTGTAGATGAGGTTTGCATAGTTTTTACATGATGGGATTCAATTACTCCATTTCCCACAACATTCCTATTTCAGTTGAATTGCTTTAGTCTTTCTTGATTATTGGTCTATGCTGATTGCATTGCTTACACTTGAATAGGATGTTATTGTTGGCTATTTCCCTGATTTATAGAATTAATTTTGATGACTCCTTTATTGATGAGCACCCACTCGATCAAAAAACCTTTATCAATGATCTCTTTGAGCATATGTTCACATTGTAACTCCAGATGGTAAGCTATTTCACTATGTAAATTTATGGTAAACACAGTGGCTAATTATTTATCTAGTAAATTGTGGGTGAAATAGCTTGCAAGGGCTCTCTATCACTGTAAATAACTTGAAAAACTCTTCCCATCTTTATTATTTACTTGTGTCAAGTCCACTAATGAAATCTCATGGTTGAGATTATAAGAAAAGTGCTACACAAATTTATCAAAAAGGTCATCAAAGTCTATTACTGAATTCTTGGGCAACTTTAAAAACCACTCCAAGGCTTGTCCAACCAAGCTCCTTGGAAACAATATCAAAAGGTATATGTCACTATATGCCACAAGTTGATATGTGATAAAGAATTCCCTCAAATAAGCCTTAGGGTCATCTTTCCCTTTGTACTTATTGAATTTGGGTGGTTCATATCCTAGAGGAAATGGTATCTACAAATACTCCATGTTGAATGGATAGGAACACACATCATCCAATTTTAACTTTATAGTTTGCTTCCCCACCTAAATGGCAATAATCACATCCTTCATCTATTGTAATTCTTGGGATAGGAAACTAGAAGGGATATTGGTTTGAGGGAGAGGATTGGTTTGGGTGGATGGCTGAGAGGTCACAAGTGGAACACTTTGACTAGGATATGATGGTGACACCTATTGAGTTATATTTTATTGGTTAGGGAATGGACCAGGAATACACATATGTGGATTGGGATGTACTTGAAATTGCACATTTGGCTACATGATATTCTAGTTTGGGTTGGAAATAAAGGTTTGACTTAGAGGATTTTGTGTTTGGGATGAAGGGATATAACTATATTATGCCTATTGTGTTTGAAAAGGGACATGATGTCAACTAATAAAAACTTGCTATTGAGTGGGAACTTGTGGACCAAGAGCCTACCTCTAAATTTGTGGCATTTTGAACCATCAGTTGTCTAATAGGTACTTGAGAAACATGAGGACCTCCTTGTTACAAGAATCCCTATGAAGAAGTGAAAGTAAATTGAAAATTCAACATCTATCACTGATCAATATTTGCACATTATTGACTAATCATTACTTGGTTTTGAACTAGCGTATTAGTATGTGACTAAAGAGGTATGTTTATCATTACCTGGTGAGGAGAAACATTAGTTTCCCCTGATTGAGGTGGCAACATATTCATCCTCTATTGCATTGATACACTAGATTGTGTCTATTGTTTTGGAATACCACTTATTACTTATTGAGGGGGAGTAGGATTCATCACGTTCTGTCATTGAGGTGTAACATTAGCCATTGTTTTATTATCTAATCTTGTAGGTTGTACACTTGAGGAAGCAGTTGGTTGAGGCTAGGGTGTATAAACTCCTATTCCCTCGTATGATGATCTAATCATGGGATTAACTATAGGCACATGTTTTTGGCTATTTTTTAATGTGTTAGTACCACTTTGATCAATATTAGATGTTGTTTTCACATTGTCTACTACGTTTGGTTTGGTATTCAGTGTAGAGGCTGAAGACACTTCTTCAATAATTGGCATATGCATCAAGTTATCTACTAGAGTAGTTTGTACAAATGGGTCAGAACTTATATTTTATTATTTAGTGAATTCTATCAGCACTCCTATTTAAGGTACTAGGTCAATGAGAGGCTTACTTACCATGTTCATTTGATTGAAATTGTGTGCTAAATTTAGGTAAGTTTAGTATGCTATTTGCATTTGGTTAAATTGATCTTCCATGATGTTTTTTCCTCGATTGGATATATTAGGGTCTTGATACATTATTTGGACTAGAGCCATAAGATTACTAGAAGAAGCTCATTGATCGTAAATGATATTATGGGGCACTCTTACTAGAGTTGGTAAATTTTCATGGGGGAATTTTGTTGGAAACTTGGCCCCTACCTCTATGGCTCTAACCAAAATCTCATCTTTATTTTCTAACAAATGTCACTCAAATAAAAATGGATCATACATGGAAGTTGTATTAGTAGAATATGATTGTTGAATAATTGGCTCATCCATTGTTGGTATTATAGCTAGGTATTACACGGTTTGTTCTTGGTCCTATTCTGAATAAGGCGATGTGTTAACCAGGTAGCTAGTTAATGAATCTTGGCTTTGGGCCCTTGATTTAGTATTATAAGATGGATAAGAATCCATCTCATAACAATATTATCTACATAGGGGTCTTACACCATTTCTTCCTATGAAACTACATTACTAATCCCTAGATTGTACATGAGTCCACTACAAGTGTAAGAATACTTGTTGGGATCCATAGTCAATGCTTTGTGATAACAGGTCAAAGATTTATACAAGCTCTAAAAATGATAGAATCTAAAACAAATGATGCATTCAACTTGGTCTAGATTTGTCAAAAGAATCAAAAGGTTTATACAAAGATTTGTGAAGAAACAAGCTAGCATAAAATATCTAACATTTCACTATTCACACAAAGATAAACAAGTAAATGGACCAAAAAATTGAAATACCAAACTATAAGATCGAAGTGTTTCAAATCAATATAATCTAGGAATTTAAAAGTTGCTATGTCTTTTGGCCAAATGCAGCATCAAAAGCTAGGCTCAAACAAGGCATGTGTTAGGACTCTTGGCCAAATGGTGTCAAAAGCTAGAATTTTGAAAATAGATGAGAGTTTTAATCTAATGGGTTTGAAACACTTCTAACAAACACTAGGCATTTTATTCTTGGTCATGAACTTGATCAACTAGGTATAAGGTATGAAATAAAAGGCACTTTTAGCAATAGTTTATTTTCTCATAAATAATGGTATAAACTTGGTTCTTTTGACAAATAAGATATACAAAGATGAACAGTATAATTATGATTTAGACAAAGGATCAAAAGTACACTTGGATCATTTTGAAAAATGTAGGAACAAATTTGGAATTCTATATAAAAGGGTCTATGAAACAAATTTTGAAATGATTTGGGTAGCATAATGATGCTATACTACCTAAAAGGTGTGATAAATTTTTTTTAAAGACTCTCTAAGGCAAAGACATTTTTCCACAATTTTGATAGCATAACACTACCTTTCTTAACTCAAAATGTTGTGGTATATAGACTTAAAGTGCAAGTGTCTAACACAAAATGGCTTAAGTCTATCAAGTGAGGACAATGATTATGAGTCTTAAATGTCCTTCAACACAAATTGTAAATTAAACCTATGTTCTCTAAAGTTTAGTGAAAATGGTGAACCCACTTAACACATCAACCCTATGAACTTGTAAAGGTGTAATTTTATTTTTTGATTACAAGTGAAGGTCTTAAACAACTTTGGTCAAGGTCTAGACTCAATTGGGAAACATAACTATGCCAAAGTGGATGATATGACTCTCAAGCTTTTGATGAACTTTGAATAAGGCAAATTGATGATCTCACATGGATAGCATAATGCCTCTTTATTCAAAGGAAAATTTGGACCATGTGTTTGGTTTGGGATTGTTTGTTTACACCAAGTTTTGACTCCAAACAAGACATTAATATAGGATAAGACCAACTAATTAATCACCCTTAGATTCTAAACTGACAAGGTTGCTTGGTATTATTGGAATTTTTCAATATACGTCATTTTAGAGGATTTTAAGTGTTCATCCAAAAATTAAATGTGCATTATATAGTAGGGTTTTTACACCCTTGCTTCTCTCAAATGATAGTACTTTGACATGAACCTTGAGGCATACCTTACACCAATAATACTTCTATGGCAAGTGGGGACTTTTTCTAAGATCTAACAAGTTTCCAAATGATCTATGGGAATCAATTGCATAATGACTTTCACACCAAACAATGCAAAAAAAAGCATAGATTTTGTGTCTGTATCACTTAGCTTGTTGCAAAAAGGTCTAGTCCTTTTTTCAACCACTACATCATGTTGTTCACTCAATGTAGTGCAATGTCTAAAGTGACACTATGTCATGTAACTCCAAAAGATCTAAATGAAGTCAATGCTAGGAGATGAAACCCTGAGTCAAAGCTTCCCTAAAGAACTTGTTGGAGGTGATGAAGTCCCCTTCACAAGCCAAGTGCATAAATAAATAAAGAATGAAAGTAGAAAGACTTTAGGGTCATTTTCAAGGTCACCCAAACTTTGATGAGTTTTTATGGAGTGATTTAGATGACTTTATTTCTAAGCCTTAGATTAGGCTACTTGTAATAGGAATGACACTTTTGATTCCAAGGGTTCCCTAAAGGGGACAAATGGAAGAACATACATGCAACATCCCTCTTCTTGCCAAACAAAAATTAGATTAAACAACTATTTCAAACAAGAATTGACAAGTGTGTGTTGGAAATATTGTCATTGATGTCAAACCTTATTCAAGAATCATTCATAAATATATATCCTCTCTCCTTAGATTATGACTTACATAAAGTCTATTTACTATAAAAAACACACATAACCTATAAATCTATCTTGTCGTCAAAACTCTATAGGGAAAATCTATCTTGTCATCAAAACTCTACAGGGAATAATAAGTTTCAACATAGATATATAATTATATGAGAATATATAAAGGTAACATCCTGATGCATGCAATGAAAATTCAATATAAACAAGGAATACTCACCATAAACATTATTACAATATTCATTATATTGATTTTCATCACCATTAACCAACATTCACTAAATCTTGTAGATGAAACAGTCATGGAAAAATGAAATTTTAATTTTATAATTATATTGTTGTCTATCTCTAAGACATATATCTAAACCATCAAGATTACAATCCTTATATCTCCCTATACAACAATAATTGATTCTTGAACCTACTTCCATGTACGAGTCTTAGATAACCCATGGTTATAACTTAACTTGATATGCAAAACCATATCAAATGAGGGTCAAGGCATTATAAAAAATTCACATTTTCATAATACTTTTAATTATATGCTCATATATCTCAACATTATCAAATTATATGCTTTGATCTCTCAAAAGGGTTTACAAAAATTCAAATTTTTGAATAGTGCCTTTAGCAAAAAACACAAGATTTGAAACTTTAAACACCCTAAACAATGAGTATAGACTTTTAAAGACCTATAGACACTCTCTAACACTTAATAAACTATTCCAAACTAAAAATTACAATCATTAAAAGCTTCCTAAATGATGCCTCTACATCATACTACCAAGCTGGAGAATATTTCCCATATGCTCTTGTAAGTGTACTTGGTTGATGTTCCTTATTGATTTGCCTCCACTTGTCTCTCATAGATTTGTACATGCACTTGGGCCCCAAATTTAAGCCTCCACTTGACCAACTTATTGATGGATATACCTGCACATAACATAATGGGGTTAAATAAAACATATCTTTTGTTTCCTTGATCTTACTTTGAAGGCGTATTCCACACTATCATAACTACAAATTATTCAAATTCTTCTTTGGCTACTTGTTGAAATTATTATGTAGGTGTATTGATATCCTCTTTCCTCACATCATTCACCACTTCTCTTTGTTCTATCCATACTGCCTTGTATGCCTTATATGCCACTTCCTCTTCTTCTTTGCATACTTCTAATTATTGTAGACTTTTATACTATTGTTCATACACTTTATTATGTTTCTCCTCCTTCTTCAAGGGGTGATTGTATAGTTCCCCTATTTCATTGTCTTCCTTTACAACTTCTACCCATGCTTCATCCTCTTTTCTCTTATCTTCTTGATCACTATTTTGTGATTTAACTTCTTACTTTCCTTGAACCTATTGTCCACTTATCAGCTCATTTTCCTCCTCCTCCTCTTCTTAAAAAAACTTTCTCAAAGAAATAAATTTATCCACAACCCTTGTATATATTCATTACTATAAATCATTGTCAAATACTTAGACAAGCTTGTAAACAACTGGTTCACATACTTACATGAGAAAACTTGATTGTGCCATGACTTGTCATGTCCTTTTTGGGCTGCAATAGTCTTCATGGATTGCATGCTTATCTTCAACTCTTCATCCTATTGTTCCAACTTCTTATATCTTGCAATCAACACTCTTGATTTTAGACCAACATCATTGTTCTCTCTTTTAGGTATTTCTTCATCAACTTCCTACAAGTTTTCATGTATAATAGCAAAATAAAAATGATCAACATATTTGTTTACCTCTTTAGACATTTCATGCTCTTCTGAGATCAACTCTTATTTTTGTATCCTTTCAATAAGGCTTTGAAATTCTTCACCTAGTATTTCCATATCATCTAACTATTCACCTTTCTTAGGATAACACAAGTTTGTGTTTGCATATTCATTTGACCATCCATCTTCCTTGTCCTCATATTTCTCAAACTCTTCAATCATATCCTCTAGTTGATATCTCATATGAATAACTACTTGCTGTACTTTTATATCTTATATATTGTCCCTGAAGGCACAATGTACTCTATTCTCTATTTTAATACTAAAATTACTTTTTCATGATATCATCATCTCTCTCAATCTTTCTTCCATACCTATTAACTCTTTTCTTAACTCGGTAATCTCGTTATCCATATCCACTTCTTCATTTTGTACTTTATTTTTAATATTTTTATGGAAATCTTCTTGTATTAATCCCATAATTCTCTTTCCATTCTTCCCTTCACTCTTTCTTAACAAGTTCCTTTTCACACTTACCTTTTTTACCTCACTTGGGTCACCTCTATTCTCTTTTTCTCTTTTGGACTCTCACTTGGAGTCTCCTAATTCTTTGCTTGGTCCACACTTGGGATTTCTCATTACCTTCTTAATCTCTCTCTTGATCTTGCTTTCCCTTTAGATGTCAATATCTCTCACTATTATTTTTAGCCTCACTTAGATTTGGGCTTCTTTGCCACACCATTCCCTTATCTGCGTTCACCTCTCAAGATTCTCTAGCTTCTCACTTATCCTTCTTATTCAAATCAATAACCAAATGTAAATAAATTGAGTAAATACATCCAACACTTTATCAAATTAATCATGAACAACCATACCTTGTTATAAATTGTACTATCTTTTTGCCTTATCCTACTCTACTTTATCTTGCACATTGTCACTCACCTTGTCTCTTTTCTTGATTTTTCCCTAAAATATTCAAAAACACCTTGAAAAATATCAAATATTCATCACAACATATCCATCACCTACCTATACCCAAGGCATCTTTCTTCTCTAATACCAAATTATGTCGAGCTTTAGGATGCTTATTTGTTCTTGTTCACCTTTTGTAGTCTAGCAGACTAGTAATTCTTAATTTAATTTATATGATATGAAAATTATAGGATAATTTTTTAAATGATCCTTACACTCCCAATATATCACCATATAAACTTCAATCAATTGATTCATTCATTATACATCTGCTCTCTTTTACCTTCATGATACTATCTTCAATGGTCAATTCCAATATAATATTTGAATAGGATATCAAAACATAATGATGATTTAAATCAAATCAAGACTCATATTTCTAATAACATTCTCTTATAACCCTACTTTAATCACTAATTCAATCTCTCTATTCACTTTCTTCACACAAGTCCCTTTCTAGTCTTAGACCCCTACTAGCCATGTTTTGGAGGAAACCTCCTTAGTTCTGGAAATGGAAAAACTTTAAAAAAATAATAAGACATTTTTCAAGAACCCTTTTGGGGCTTATAGCTTCACCATTTTCCATTTGGCATCATTCTTCTTACAAACTCTATTTCTTCATTACCTCAGTCACTAATTAGGCCTATTTAGCCTTGTTAAAGACATATAGTCCCAAATCCATATAATATAAATAAGGTACTAATTAAAAACCACAAAAATCTATTATTTATGGATAAAATCACCCTAATGATAAAGTTTGGGCCTTTTTGGCTAGTGGAAACTCTTATTGCCAAAACCCCAATCTAGGGTTTATAGGACCCTACACAAATCCAAGAGGTATAAAAAATTAATAAAATGACTTTGATAAGGATTGGAACCTTATAAAAAGATTTTTATGGTCTGAATAATCATTTTTGACCTTCTATAATGACTATTTTATCCCAACAACACCATTTGTTTCTGATATCTGCCAAAACTCAAAAAATGAGGTTCATCCCAAGATTGATAAACCTATAACATAAGTAAATTAGGGTTGAAAATGATCTTTATAAAGTAAAAATGAGTTTATATACCTTCCTCATAACTTACTCATTGGTATTCATTAATTATACAAGAAATAGGTATAAATCTTTTCCTTGAAATCTTAATTACACACCTGTAGACAGGGTTCTACCCTACATTCCTAGTTACACACAGTCACAAGGTTACATTAAAAGACTCAATTGAAACTTAAAGAGTATTATGTATTTAAAAAAATTATTTAGGAATCATTCATCAAGAACTATTCCTCTCTCCTTAGATTATGACTTACATAAAGTCTCTTTACTTTCAAAAATATATAGATCCTACAAATCTATCTTGTCATCAAAACTCTACAAGGAACAATAAGTTTCAACACAATGGTATACTTCTCTAAGTAGATATAAAGGTAATATCTTGATGCATGAAATTAAAATTTAATATAAACAAGTAATACTCAGCATCAACATTCTTAAAATATTCATTAGATTGATTTTGAACACCATTAACCAACATTCACTAAATCATGTAGATGAAACAGTCATGACAAAATGAACTTTTATTTTTATAATTATCCTACTATATATCTCAAGGAAATATATCTAAAACACTAAGATTAAAAGCCTTATATCTCCTTATACAAAAATAATTTATTCTTGAACCTACTTCCACATAGGAGTCTTGGATAACCCATGGTTACAACTTAACTTGATATGCAAAACCATGTAAAATGAGGGTCAAGGCATTATAAACCCTTCACCTTTTCATAAGAATCTTAATTATAACCTCATATATCTCAAAATTATAAAATTAG
The DNA here is from genome assembly GCA_037957365.1 of Torreya grandis. Taxonomy (NCBI): domain Eukaryota; kingdom Viridiplantae; phylum Streptophyta; class Pinopsida; order Cupressales; family Taxaceae; genus Torreya; species Torreya grandis. The sequence goes on from JARHVA010002033.1 coordinate 1,525,143, forward strand.
ATGCTATGATCCCTTAAAAGTGTTTACAATAATTCAAATTTTTGAATAGTGCTTTTGGCAAGAAACACAAGATTTGAAAATTTGAACACCCTAGATAACTAATATAGACTGAAAAAGACCTGTAGACACTCTAGAACACTTAATAAACTATTCCAAACCAAAAATTACAATCATGAAAACCTTCTTAAAGGATTCCCTTGCATCATGACCCCTCGAGAGGGCACCTTGTCATGATTTGTCAAGGTGTTGTCCCAAGTAAGGCATGTAAAAAGGAAACAAGAAGTTAAGAATACTTACCTTACCTACCTAAGTAGTGGAGTGGAGTGGAGCCATTTAGGACTATGTGTAACCTACAGATAGAATATGGGATACATGTGCAATTTTTGATGAAAAATTGAAAAAATACTACGTAATTTAAACATGAAAAATGATATGTGCATACGTGTAGGGAAGATCATACTACCTGAATCATCCTGTTGGGGGACTAATTTGGTGCCAAATCATCACATACGTACAAAATCATAAAACTTGATATAAATAATAGAGATGTTATTAAGATTTTAATTTTGAACATTAGTCATGAAATCTAGGATAAATATGACTTATAAACATAAGAATAATCATTAAATGAAAGATCATGCCAAAATTAGACAACATTTGACCTAAAATAACTAGTTTGGGTCCTAATATATTAAAAAATTTGTCAAAAATAATTCATTTGTGCCATTTTCTTTGAGATATTTTTTAGCTCTAGATTGTCTATGACCTTTAGAATATAAAATTAGTCAATGAGATGAGGATGATAAGAGGATGGTGAATGTACCAGTAGGAAAAGTTGCATATCATGATTAGGTTAGTCTTGTTAACCTTTTCATTTTTTCTTCAAATTTGGAATTTTGATCAAAACTTAGCTAAAATCTAGTGTAATTTGAAAATTCCATCTTTAAGGTTATTATTAGGGGTAGATTAGGGATTTGTGAGGGTTTTGTGTTTTTGAGTAGTTTTTGTGAAGTTTTGGTGGGTTTTAAGAAGTCATGACACTAACAGATAAAACTATTGTTATCATGATGGAACCACCACCCTATGTAGGGTGACAGTTACATAACTACCATAGTGGTAGCATAAATACCCTACAATAATTATGCCATTTCCATCCTATGGTAGTTAAATAACTTCCTAGGGTGATTATGTAACTACCATATGGTAGTTTTGTAACTAATATAGGGAAGTTTTATAACTACCACTTATAAATTAGAGAAATTCCATGCACTAGAATTACATGTAGAATTTGACTTATTTAAAAAGCATATTTGGTTCTTAGGTTGACTTAGGGTTTTATTATTGGTTACAAGGTGTTTAAATATGATGGAGTAGATCCTAGGAATAAGAGTGGCTCCCCTAAGTTCTATCACTTTATATGGCTAACAAGTTAGCCATTCTTGATTGATTGGGGATACTACAGATAACATGGGTAGGGATTATCCCTACCTCTAGTTGACTATTGTGTGGCCTTTTTACCTAATGGGATCCTAACTATAATAATTTCATGTTCCCTTAGGCCCCAAGAGAGTGGATTATCACTCTCTTAGATATATCAGATCACTGGTCTTCCTATAACTAGTCAATTAGTGTCCATTTGAGATGTTGATAGCAGTCATGAGGTATGTAGCTACGTAGATCACTTTTGAGACCTTGATGTACCCAATGTGGATGCAAAGTGTAGGGTGATACTTTATCAAGTTGAGGATTTGGTGATCCCTAATTTGAGGAAGGATATGATTGATATCCTTGCCTTCTAATTAGTGGGGGACAAGGGCACATATAGACTTTTATACAGTTGGTCATTGATCATGTGATATATCAAGGAAAAAGGGGCATGCTTCTTCTAGGGATAGGAGTTGTTAGCATGGACTTAGAGAGATTTATATGGAGTGGTTTGCCTAGGATCCCTTTTTATCAATCACCTAACCATTGTCATGGGTTAGGTTAATGAGAGGATAATCCCCTATCAAAGGGGGTACCAATTGGGGCACCAAGGGATACTAGGTCTACCAAATGGATAGACGTAGATACCTTTCATGTTTTTACCTAGGATGTGGGATATTTGACAGTAGAAAAATTAATTTTCATACCCTACCAAGATATGTTTAGGAAATGGTTAAATGAGGGAGTTGGTTTTACATTAGCCATCAAGTCTACTCAAGTTAGGGATATTCTTTTATAGGTCAAGGTACATGCCATGGATTAGGCGCCCTAGTAGTTTGGTTTGTCCTATATGGGTAGCCTCCTTGTCCTTGGAGTCATATACATTGGGATATGAGAGGTGAGACATATAAGGTTGGGGTGATTTTCATGGCATCCACTAGTGAGAGGGGAACCTATCACCCATCTAGTCCCATAGATAATATCACCTATACCTCCCACATAGGCCATCAAAGGAGGAGGAGGATTGGAGTTGGTTAACATCAAATGGTCCTTCTACCACCACCACCACTAAAATACCATACTCAATAGGATCTTATATAGTAGTAGTACCCAAGAGATAGAGATGGTAAGGTTACAGTGTTTGTTGAGCTACATCAGGAGGCCATAAAGGATTATTCTAACCCATAGTGGCATGAGGGAGACCCAAGTAAAATATTTATTTTGTTAATTTGTGATTATAGCTCACATTTTGATTGCATATAATTACTTAGTTGATTTCACATGCATTTTATTATTATATTAACTAGATCTAATTCATCTTATGTACTTTTTGATTGCATATATTGTGGGAAAATAGAGGTGGATGATCAAGGACACCCTGATCAATATTTTTTTATCATAGCACTAGTTAAATTCAAGACTAGCTTTTGGTTGACCCTAGGCTCCTTGTAAGGGTCGACCATCATATAGATGTCTTTATCCCAACATATTATGCTTTGATGTTTTTGACGGTGTTTATAATGGAGAACAACACTCTATTGGCTAGATTAAGGATATTTGAGGACCTATTAGATACCATGGTGGGTGGAGGAGGTGATAAAGCCTATATCCATAGGATAGGGAGGACCACATCAAAAGGATATTTAGCTAGGAGTTAGCATCCTGACCACTAACCTACAAATAGTTGGATAGCTTTGGAGGGAGGTACCAGTAGGAGACATCATTGTAACTAGATCCCCAGGCACTCTTCTACATTAGGGCCTTCCTAGAGGAGAAGGACATGCTCTTGAGACTTACCATAGATGTTTTTGATATTACATTGTTTATGTTGATTAATTTTTAGATTATTTAATGCATATTAACCCTTTATAGAGGTGTGTGTATTAGATACTCTTATTGTATAAACTTGACAGTTTTCATGATATGTATGTATGTTTGTTTGTATGTATATGTTTTTGGTGTACCTCTAGTAACTTGTTACTATATATTATGGATTATTAATTTCCATGTTTTACCTTCTTAGTTCATGCACTCTACATGACTATACATGTGATGGTGTAGATGTATATGTATCTCTTTGTCTTTGGTATATTTCTATGGGAAATGCTTTTGTACATGTGGAAATAAAGTGTATTCAAATGAGGTAATGTGATGGATGTATATATGTGACTATAATTACACTAAATTTTTTTTTTAGGTGATTACTTAATTAATTTATTCACAAAACATAGGAGTTTTAATTTGCAGTAAGGAGTGAAAGGGGAAATAAGATAAACATGAGGTGATAAAGGGGTGAAAATCATAAATCAAAACTTCACAAAAAAAATTAAGATGACCTAAGCCATATGAGAAAAAGAGGAAAATGTACTTATTGATAAACTTATAAAATACTAAATTTATTGGCTTCATCTAGAGATACCTAACCCTGATAGAATTAGTATATGGCAAAAGGTTACCCTCTTTCAACATAGACATGTAGGCAAGATTATTAAATAACTTTGTCTTTATACACTTTTATTGATTTGATTGTTGCTTTTACAATTGATTTATACTTATTTTTGTGACACTCTACACTTAGTTTAATGTGACTAGGAAGACACATGGTCTCATAACCAAAGGATAGATATAGGCAAGTAAGGGCAGCTATCCCTAATGCTAACCTCATGCAACCATTAAGATGTGAGGGCTCAACACCTAATATTAGACGAGGGTGAGGGATGTGTAATTTTGACTTTTGTATTTGCATGAGATTTTGATTCTTATAGAAGTGCATAATTTTATATTTTCAAGGCCTTTACCCCCAAACCTTGGCATCATGAAACTAGTAAGATGTAAGGGTTCATCACTAAGGACAAATATAGGTGAGTAAAGTTTCCTTATTCTAATCCTGATAATGTTTTATCTTCTAAAGGCACCATAAAAGGTGACTCTATCATGGACAAGCCTCTATATTCCATTGTAGGTTAACATCCTTCTAAGTTATGTAAGAAGATGTAAGGAAAAGAGGTGTATTCTTCTTAAAATAACTAAGATAAAGAATAATGTGACATGTTGATTTTGAGAATAATCTCTATGGCATAATAGGGTAATGTGAGAATGTGATGATATGATATGCCACATTTTGAAAGCTTATATATTATATGAAATACCCAACTAAATAATCATGAAACAAGACATCTGATATACAAGTGAGCATGCAACCTATGAAAATGTAATGCAAATGAGAACATGGTGATATACTATAATTAGATTTAAAATAGTTTTAAGTGCAAAGAGTTTATAGACTCACCAAAATACTTTCCCTCTAGATTACTTATTCGATAGGCTCCATTGTTTAAATCTTATGTCACTATATAGGATCCTAACTAGTTAGGTCTAAACTTCCAACCTTCTCCTTTCTTCTTTTTAATTAGACCGTTGAGTCTAAAGATAGGGGCTCCTACATAGATTTGGTGCTTGTAGGTGTAATTTTGAAACTCATAATGTCATTGGTTGGGCATGATTAAATTTGGTTTCCTAAATATGATATATGGTTGTGTGTAGATAGGCGCCTCTAGGAATAAAATACTCATTCATCATGAATCCCTCCTAATTTAGGAGACATTGTAAGATAATTTTTTAGCCTAAAAAACTGATGGTAAGAGATGATTGATTTTGCATCTTCTAATTCAAAGCTAAAGCTTATTTTTGATGGCTCATTGATATACATTCTAGGACTAATTACTTTTATGGGAGGGAAAGGGTGTTTATTTTGAGAAAATTTGGGTAATCATGGGGATAAATGTTGATCTTGATGGTTACTATCATTAAGGTATGACCTCTCTCCTCAAGCATGGGAATGACCAAGGAAAGACAAATGTCTTGATTACATATCTTAGGATTTCTAGGGTAACTTGTACTACCCCCTACTTTTGTGTCATGAAGCATCTAATGATCATGATGGTAATGGTTGAATGCATTAATGAAAACACCATAGTCCTTTGACTCATACATCATATCAAGAATTATTAGAGAATATGCTATTGAGGGCCAATGGACTATCACTTCCCCCCTTATGAGTATTTTTTCAATCATTAGATATCTTTGGGATGAGAGGCTCTGTCCTAATTAAAAATATGAATTAATATTTTGGTATTGCTAGATGGGGATCAAATTTTGAGGATGAGGTGGCCATGGAATCATAAAGTTGGTTTATTTTACTAAATAATGATTTTATAGAAATGAAGCTAAACTCTTTAGTTATTCAATCATGGTGGTCTTGCATAGCTGAAGGTATTTAGCCTTAGTATGATAGACCTCAAACACATGGTTTGTGACTAGTTGTGAGTCACCTTGGATCCTTAAGTTTTGAATGCCTATCATTTCAAAATGAACATGCCAAGAAATAGGGCCTAGTATTTAGCCTCATTTTTATACTCAAATTTTAAATTAAATCCAAAATTCATGACTCACCCTTTGGGATAAATGAGAATGACTCTTGCCCTAGCACCTAGGTCACATTAGGATCCATCATAGTAAAGGACCCACTAATCATGTTTATAAGGGGGTATTAATCAAGTAATGTTTCTTGATATTTTGATATTTTGACCATATGGATACTAAAGATGTTAGTAAACCCCCTTTAGGGTCCCTGGTTTCAAATTTTAGGAAGATAATGAGTATGTCCCATGTGTGGGGCAAATGGGAGGGCTTGTGAAGGTGTGGATGGATCAATATCATGTTTTGGATGAATGAAAGGAATAAATTATGGGAATATGAAAGGTTATTTTCCAAGTTTTGGGTTGAGGTATGTAAGAACCTCCAAAAACTCAAAAGATTATTTTTTGGATTTTTCCTAAGGGTGGGAAGTATGTCATCATAGTTAGGATATTGATTTAGTGTGGAATATGCACACGTGTAGTTATGTATCTTTTAATATTATGGGTAGGACATGGATATTATTGTTCATCCTATCGTTATATGTGGGAAGGCCTGTAAGAATCTAGTGAGCAACTTTATAGGGTCTTCTTCCTTTGTGATTGGAAAAAAAATCCCCTCTTTAAAAATACATGGTTAATCATGAATTATAATGTTTAATTTTATCTTACCTATGGTCATAGTGTGAACCTTCTCCTTGAACATCGGAGTGGCCTTTGGGAGGAATGATCTCACTAACCATTAACGGACTTTGAGTGTGATGATAAACAAGACCAAGTGTAGACCAAAGTAGAATAACCAACATTTATAGAGGGAGTAAACCTTATGGGTTAGGTATTTTTTAAAATTTGTATGGCCCTATTATATCATGATCTTCAAACACACTCTAAATTGGCTCGATGGTGACAAGGGTGGAATATGAATCATGACTAGTTTTTGTATGATTGAACACTGGTTGGTTGCAGTGATAGCCATTGGGATAGTTTTTATGAAGAAGAATTTCTTCATTATTAGATACCTATACCATGAAAATATATATTAGGATAGATAACACCTCTTTAGTTTGTTATCCTTGAGGCCCAGAGAATTCTTAGGTCCCCACTCTTCATAGATTGAATGGGAGGACTAGGGTTATCCTTCTCTAAGAGATTGATGATTTCAACAGTAGACATGATGGAAATTATCAAATTAGTGATTGGTTATAAGTCATGGGTATTTTTAGTTTTTATTATGTATTTTAATTCTAGTGTATCCATTAATAGAGGTTAGGGTATTTCTCCCCTTTTCTTTAAAATGACTACTTTGGATTTTGAGGATCGAGGAACATTGACCAATTATAGGGGTTTTGTGAACCCATTAGTAGGTAGGTGGTAATTAATGTATAACCTAGGTTTCTTGTGTATTCTAACTTGTAACATATCAAAGGTTTTCAAATACCCATGGGCTATGAAAAATTTTACCAGGTGTAAAAATGGGTTTGTTGGAATAAGGTAGAAGGAATGGCCTTTTTGGTGTATCCAAGATCTTCCCAAGATCATATTGTAATTGGTGTCCTTGTCTATGATGTATAACTAAATTAGTACCATCTTAGGACCCAATGTGACTGGGAGTTGAATGGTATTTATATAAATAAATTTGATACTTTTGTAGCTTTGAAGTGTGTTTCACATTGTAGTTTAATTGGTTTCCCTATAACCAAGTTTTTGTAAGAAATAAAATGGGATAATGTTGATAGCTTCTCCATCATCAACCATGGATCTATTCGCATAGTTGTTTTAGATACATAGTTATAAAAGTAGGGTTGGATATCCCCTCCTCACCATCTCATAGTTTTTTAAAGGGTTTTATAAATCAAAGAAATAACCCATATATTTTGATTCTTGAGCATGCGAAAACATGTCCAAATCAATGTGGTTAATATGAGCTTGTAGAGGAGTAACACAGGATAAATGTCCTAATCCTAGGGTTTCAAACAAGGTCAATTGATGGTCAAGAGAGTTATTGAATAAGTCTAGGAATGAGATGTGGGAGAACATTTTATTTAAACCAAGTATTAAATCATAGTTCCCCATGGGTTTAGGAATGGATTCTATTTTTAGAAAGTTTGAGGGATGGAGAGATATAGGTTGATACTCTCTAGTGTGAGTAATAGTGTTTAATTATTCTTCAAATTATAATTCCATGACTCTTATCATCCTAGTTTTTCCTTACACTCCTAATTTAGGATCTACATCATTGTTCTTAATCCTAGAGGTGGAGGCTTCTACATCATAAGTGCATGTCACTATGGGTTGGTTGTGTTGAATGGGGTGGCCTTGTGGGTTACTCTATTATTGATTTTGAGTGTCATGTACTTGGTAGTTGAGTAAGGGGTTGTGGTAGATATTTAGATTCTAGTTTTAAGGGGAAATCTAACTATTTAAAAAGGTCTGGGTGTTTGTATTAGAGTTTCCTAAGAACATCTCCATGAATGTTTGTCTTTGGTCCTTTGGGAGTCTTTGTATAATTTTTTTATATTATCTACAGTTCCAAGTGTCATGACCCATGACTCTATGGAAGAGGTAATCAATATTGGGATCATAATCCTTAGGTCTCATATTCTCTCCTTATTTCTTGAACCCTTGTTGATTGTTTTTCATGTAATTGTTTTGGTTTTGAAACTAAGGGTATTGTTCATCTGATTGGTATTGATTTTGGTTATGGTTTTGATATTTCATATTGCAAGGTGGAGATTGGTTGAAATCAACTACATGAATGGGAAGAAATGTTGGAGAATTGTCAATGATTTCATGATATGTCATGGAGGTGTCTTGGTGAGTGGATGAAGTGCCTTGATAGCCTAAGTGACAATGATAAAGTGTGAAATGTGTTTGTCCTAGTATACTTGAAGGGTGCTTGGTTGATCTTTAATTTTGGCATGGTTAGAAATGTTCAAGGATGAGTATGGTGTTTTAAAGATATGAAAGGGGTCTTATCAAATATTTATATGCTTTGAGTGTTTTTTTGTATGAGTGGATTTCATCTAGTTGATCATTGTTGTCATCTATACATTTTGAGTCCAATAGTAGAAAATTTGAGTAGGTAGTTTGATGACATCACAATTACCATGTATGGATGAGTTATGGGGAGTTGGTCATATGGTTATGATCACATTAGTCCCTATTTTATTTTTACTAAATTTAATATAATTTACCAAAGTTCATCAAAATATATGTAAGTGCAAATTTGGGCTCCCAGGTAGTTTGACAGTGTTTTCCCATACTTAGCCAAATTTGCATGAGGTAAGAAAGAGTTGAGTAATTAGTTTGGTGATGGCATATGTCATACATGTGAATGTTTTAGGAAAATTTGATCATATGGGTTTGTTAAATTTTTCACCTAGTTTATTTTCCTTAAATTTTATATCATGCACCAAAGCATGTCAAAAGATATGCATGTGCAAATTTGGCCTTCCAAGTAATTCTTGACATAGTTAGCTCTATGATTAGATAAATTTGAGTGAAAATATTAATGAAGTTATATATCACACATGAAAATTTTTAAGGAGTATATTGACACATGGTTGTATTTTTCAATGTGAGGAGATCATATGGTCCAAATTTGAGAATATGCGAGTGAGAGAAGAAAAAGATATGACTGTGCAACGTTTGCCTTCTAGGCAGATAAGCAAGGTTCCCATACTTTGTTAAATTTACATAATTTAAAGTTCAAGAAACATTTATAGATAATGTTGTTCCAAGAATTTAGGAAGTAGTGAGATGGCTCCAAGTGTTTAATGTTTAATGTTGAGCAGAGATAAAGATTGAGCTTCTTCCAAGGATCAATGGTATGATTTAAATTCAAGAGGTCAAAGTGATAGTTATCTAGCATAGTTAAAGATAGGACAATCTCATAGAATATTGATGGTGCATGTTTAATCTAAGAAACAAGGACATGAGATGTGAGAATGATGATTGAGGTTTAACTATGACTATTGGCATTTGAATATTTGAATTTTCAAAGGAAAAACCAGTGCTTTATATTTTGGATATAAGTTTTGATCTAAGATGAATTTATTCATGATGTAACTCATGGTGTAAAAATAAAACTTTTAAATGAATCCAAGTTAAATCTAGAAATATATATTTGAAGATATGAAAGTGTGTACAATCATAGTTATGATGGTTCAAAGTTGACTGTGTGTTTATGTGTATTCTGCAAGTGACCCAAGAAGGAAATTTGAGCTTGTTCTAATGATATTTCTATATCTCATGTTGAATTATATATTTGGGAGTGTTATAGACTCTATGAGGAACATTTGTGTACATTATGAAGGTTTTACCACTCATATACAGTATGAACAAAGCTTAAGAAGTTGATTGTGTATTCATTCATGATGTTCATGTGCACCAAGTTAGTGTTTGAGTTGTTTGAGCATACACAGAGGTGAGTAGAGTTGACTATGATCATTTAAGTATGTTAAGGGGACATAAGGAATGGTTCCATTCATTTTGAAGTAGTTTTTTTTTTCTTTTTTTGCTCAATGAAGTGCTAAATGGGTGAATAGGTCTTCATGAGACCTATAAGGGATACAAGAGCCTATTTTATAGGTGTAGCTTCTTAAGGGTGACCCATAGATGCTATGGTCAACCTATGAAGAGTGTATTGAGTTGTGTATTTTTATGATATATTATTTAAGGGTTAATACATGCCTAATGGCTGAACAAGTTATTGAAAATCATGATAGCTCTATAAATGGTGAAACCAAATGTGTTGGTTTCTATATGTGTGAGAGACTAATGAGAGATTTGAGAGAGGCTTGTGTGTGTGAATTATGGAGTGAATAAGGGTGGGTGCCTAGTGGATGAGTTGAAGAGTATAATATATTGAGGACTATTTATATAACCTATAGGTTATATTTATATTACTAGAATAGTGCTCTTGTAGTTTGAGTGTGAGTGAAGGTGAAGAGTGATAATCAGATGTCCATCATTAGGTGTTGAAGACATTAGTTTAAAGATGGATGTTTTTTTAGATGTTGTTGTGTCAACTCAGAATTTAAATGGGGTTGCATCTTCCTTACAAGGTCAAAATTCTAAAGGTCTAGTTATTATTTTAACTCAACTAGATAGGTGTTGTAACACCTTGTGGGATTATAGTCTCACTAAATAGGGATTGTAGTTCTTTGATCAATTACAGTTGGTCTAAATTAGATCTTGTTATTATAGGATAGTAGTCCAAATATAGGTTCTAATGGGTTTTCTCCCCCAAGAGGGATTCCCACGTATGTCATGTGTTATGTGATTGATCTTACATTATCTCTCTTGCTTATTTCTATGAATGATGTGTATGCTTCATGAATGCTTATGGTAATTAATTAAGAATTTGAAAGTGATAAAATTTGAATTTGGATTATTTGGTATCATTGATTCACACCCCCACTCTCAGTGATTATACCTCCAATAATTGGTATCAAAGCAGGTCCTTTGGTAAAGGCTTGATAGCTTGAAGGTGATCTAAGGTATAATATGGGTAGTCATAAATGAGGTTTCTCTACTAAGAAATCATCAATGTTTAATGGATCAAATTATGATTTTTGAAGTGCAAGGATGAGGAAATACATTATATACCTAGGGTTTGATATATGTCAATATATTATAGATGGTTATGTTGCTCCTACTACTCCTCCATCTAGTGATGCAAAAAAGAAGTTGTTTGAGAGTAATTTTAAGGCAATGAATATCATTACTTGTGGTCTTATAGAGACTAAGTTTACCAAGGTAATCCATTACAAATATACCAAAGAGATATGAGACAAAATATAGATCATTTATGAAAGAGATTCAAAAGGTCAAGCTTGCTAAGTTGTAGACTCATAGTAGGTAATTTAAAAATCTCAAGATGAAGGAAGAAGACTCTATGGCATCCTTTCTACAGAGAGTTAATGAGACTATGAACATAATCAGAGAACTTAGAGAGAATATTGAAGAGGCTACTTTAGTCCAAAAGGTATTAAGGTCTCTAGCCTTCAAGTTTGATCTAAAATTATCTACTATAGAAGAAAGTCATGATCTTACTTAGTTGAATATGGATCAATTGCATGGCACCCTTACTGCATATGAGATGAGAGTAAATGATGATATACCACCACAAAAGGAATTAGTATTCAAGATAGAGATGAATCCTAAGAAGAAGTTCCAAGGTAAGAAACCCAAAGAGGATGACATGTCTAATATTGATGAGGATAAACTAATTACTTTGATTACTAAGAAATTGAGCATAGGCTTAGGGAAGTATAAGGGTAAACTACCCTTCAAAGGTTTTAATTATGGAGAGATAGGACATTTTGATCATAAGTGTCCTCATAAGCATGGTAAAAATGGTCAAAAAGATCATGGTGAAGGCTAAGATGAAGACAAAAAGACATACAAGAAGAAAGGATTCAATAATTATAACAAGAAGAAGAAATCCTTCAAGACTAAGAAGTCTTTACACCAAAGAAGATTTCATCTCATTAGATGAGAGTGAAGATAGTGACTCAAAATATTATCATGAAGATGATGATAATGTTTAAAATGAAGCCATGTTCATGGATAAGGAAGGAAGTTGATCATATCAAAAAGAGTCTACTTGAAGTGATTTAGTTAATGATGAAGATCAAATGGACTATGAGACTGCATTGACAAATTCTCTTGAAGAAATGAAGATTGAGAAGAAGATCAATAAGAGGATGAAATCTAAACTCGAGGACTATGAGGAATAATTCAATGTATTTGAGGCATGATTGGTTTAATACTCTAGAGAGCATGAAGGTGTTGTCATGTTTTGTAATTCTAAGTTGGAATCTATGTTTGTAAGTCTAAGAGCCAAAGAAGAAGAATGCTCAAGGTATGTTTCTAAAAATGAGTCTTTAAAATATAAGTTAGAGAAGACATATAGTAAGGTGAAGACATTTGTGAGATTTAAAAAGAGCTCATGTGATGTAAACAATATTTTGAGTGGTCAAAATTTTTGTTAGTGATAGAACTAGTCTTGGATATGAAGAAGAATAAAATAACGTAACTAAAAACAAGATGAAGTCTAATGTGAACTAGGACAATCATACTTTGAAAACAAATCATCAAACAAGGAATGAAGGTACTGGTAGAATGAATACAAATCAGATTAGATAGCCAAATGTCATGATGTATGTAAGTTTCCATGGTTATTGTTTCACATGTAATCAATTTGGAAATAAAGATAAATAATGCAAGAGACCTATTAGAAATGAGTCCACATGGAACTATGACGGGGATCATCATTTAAAATATGTGAACAGAGTTAAGTGCTTTACTTATCATGAAATAGGATATATTTCATATTTATGTCTAAATAAGGTAAGGCAAGATACATTTTTTGCAAAAGGTATAGTGTGATTCAAGTGTTAATAGAGAGGTCACATTGCTAGATTCTACAAAAAAATGCCATCAAGTCAAAATGAGTTCAATCAGGATCCTAGAGTGCAAAGAGGAAGGAAAGTTAACACATGGAAGCCAAAGGTGATAATTATGAGTCATGATGTGTATATAGGTCTAAGTATTCTATTTGTTATGGTGGATAAAACTACAAAAGTTGAAGAGTGCCAAGAGGTCTCACTATCTTCTCATGTTGAGAATGAAGAGATCAATCTCAAAGAAAAGACCAAGGTGTTGGTTAAAGCTAGTCCTGAGGTATGTATGGATCTAAGTGAACATCATGTTTTTGTTGAGCATGTATCATGTAAATAACATTAATTATTTTTGCCTGATGATGAGGTTCCAAAATATAAGGAGGATTCTTTAGATGAAAAGTTATGTCATGAATCTTTGTTGTATCCATGTATTATCAATCCAATCCTAGAATAAAAGGAGAATTTTGTAGTGGTTTAGCATGTTGCTTTTATTAATCATAAGAAGAACTATAAGTATCAAATAACTAAGGAGGAGAAGGAATATGAGGAGTTGTGGGAAACTCCTAGTTTCACATTGTTCTAGGAATTTGTTAAGTAGGATGTCTCTACCTATGATTCTTAAGAGACATATTTTCTTGTGGAGAATCAAGTTTTTGTGCTCAATATGATAATGCCGATAAAAGAAGGTATTTGATTAAGGGGGAGCAACAAGATCATGAGCTTGTTCCAGAGATTTGTGAAGGGGCTATAATACAGGATTAAAAAGAGTATTTTTAGGTGGCCTAATGAGACTAATGGAATGTTAAGAAGAGTTTGGTGATTAAAAAGGTCTGTGCACTTATTTTTTATGTGCTTTAGGTGTTTTTGTGGTCTAAAGTTGTGTTGAAAACAAATTGAAGATTTTTGAGTGCTCTCAGTTTTCTTAGTTTTTGGCTTAAGGCCAAACAGGTCTAAAATGGATTATAGGACATCAAGGATCCTAAAGGTGTGAAGGATTAAATCTTGGTATAGAATTTTAATGGTTTTCTCTAGGTGTGCAAGAAGTTTTAGGAGTGTGAGTTGACTGGAAGGTGTTGTGTTAACCTCATTTGTTTTGAGATTCTAGGGTTTTTGGCTTTGATAGAAAAGTGGTTCACCTTATGAATTGAGGTTTGAGGTTTATTAATAGGTTTAACAAGCCAAATGAATTTTCAAATAAATATTCATAGATAATTTAATGTTTTTTTTCTCAAGTTATTCAAGTTTTTGTCAATATAGAGGTCTAATTAGCTAGTAGGTTTGTGAAAGAAGTATGTTACAAAAGATGAGCTTGGTGATGAAAATTTATGTGCTTAAGGGTGAATTTGAGAGTACTTTAGATATTAATTTTTATTTCCTTAATATGTGTCTACTAAAATTTGTGAGTTCTACAAGTTCCAGGTAGGGCTACAAAAAGGCTAGACGGGCCTAGTGTGAAGAAGAGTGCCTTTTGATCAAATTATCCAAAAGAGAAAGGTATATTTGTTTCATGGAAATTTATCAAGTTTTTTTAAATAATTTTTTGTATTTTATGAGTGGCATGAATTTTTTATCCTAGTCCTTTTGGTAGCTTGAGAGAGAAGGCTAATAAGCATGTGTGGTGGTTCTTCATGGTGTGTGGAGATCTAAAGATGCTCAAGATGTGCAATGGCTCATCAAAAATCTTAGGGGTATTCCCTCTTAGATATTTCTTGGTGAGTTTCATTAGATTTCAATGGTTTTGTGTGTTATTTATTTATTGGTTGTAGTTCTTGGTTGAAGAGAGTGTTAGCATGGAGCAAGAGGAAGTTTATCAAGGCAAGAAGAGGTAAGATCAAGGTAAGGGGGAGTTTGTATAATATTTAAAAGAATTTCCTATACTATTGGTATTATTTTTAGGTCCTTATAATCAGTTGGTACCCAATTTTTCATTGTGTCAAAGGGGGAGAAAGTTCTTATTATGAGAGTGCTTGAAAAGAGAGAAGGAAGGTGAGATGTATATTGTTATATGATGGTTTTTGACATCAATAACAAAGGGGGAGATTTTTGGATCATTTTAAATGATATGATTATGATTTAATGGAGGTTTCATGGTGAGTAGATGAAATTACCTTGATAGCCTAAGTGATAATGACAAAGGGTGTAATGTGTTTTTCTTAGTATGCTTGAAGGGTGATTAGTTGATTTTTAATTTTGACATGGTTAGAGATGTTCAAGGATGAGTATGGTGTTTTTAATCTATGAAAGGTGTCATATCATATTTTTTATATGATATGATTTCTTTTGTGCATTATTGGATTTCATTCGGTTGATCATTGTTGTCATCTAGACATTTTGGGTCCAATAACAAAACATTTGACTAGGCAGTTTAATGATGTCACCATTACCACATATGGATGAGTTGGTCATATGGTTTTGATCACATTAGTCCCTAGTTTATTTGTGATAAATTTCAGATCATGCACTGAAATTCATAAAAATATATGCAATTTCAAAGTTGGGTTCCCAGGTAGTTTGACAGTTTTTTCCCATAGCCAAATTTACATGAGGCAAGAAAGAGCCAAGTAAGTAGTTTGGTGATGGAATATCTCATACATGTGGATGTTTCATGACAATTTGATAATATGGGTTTGTTATTTTTTTTTCCTAATTGATTTTTGATAAATTTTATATCATGCATCGAAACACATTAAAATGCATACATGTGTAAAGTTGGCCTTCTAGACAATTCTCGACATAGTTGGCTCTGTGAACAGCTAAATTTGAGTGAGTAGATTAATGAAGTTATATCTCACACATGAAAATGTTTCAAGATTATATTTACACATTTTTATATTATCCTATGTGAGGATATCATACGGTCTAAATTTGAGAATATGCGAGTGAGCAAAGCAAAAGATATGACTGTGCAAAGTTGGCTTTTTAGGCAAATAAGTAAGGTTCCCATAGTCAAATTTACATAAGTTAAAGTTTGAGAAAAATAGATGGAGTTAATTTATCCAAGAAATTATGAATTATTGAGATGGTTCCAAGTCTTTAATATTTAACATTGAGTAGAGATAAAGATCGATCTTCTTCCTAGGATCAACAGTGAATGGGTGATCATATAGATAGAGATCAACAGTGTCCTTTAAAGTCAAGAGGTCAAAGTGGTAGTTGTCTAACATAGTTAAATCTAGGATAATATTAAATAAAATATATGGTGCATGTTTAATTTTAATAGTGAGGACACAAGATGTGAGCATGATGTTTGAGTTTTAACTGTGACAATTTGCATTTGAATTTGTAAAGGAAATACTAGTGCTCTGTATTTTGGCTATAACTTTTGATCCATGATAAATTGATCATGGTGTAAAAATTAAACTTATAAATTAAACCAAGTTTCATCTAGAAATATAGATTTGAATATCTAAAAATGTGTATAGTCATAGTTATGATTGTTCAAAGTTGACTATGTGTTCGTATGTATTCTACAAGTGACCCGAGAATGATATTTGAGCTCGTTATGATGGTATTTATATGTACCATATTAAATTATATATTTTAGAGTGTTTTAGACTCCATGATTACCATTTATGTCAATTATGAAGGTTTTAACATTTATATACAATATGAAAAAATACTAAGAAGTTGACTATGTATTCATTCATGATGTTCAGGTACACCAGGTCAGTGTTTGAATTATTTGAGCATACGTAGAGGTGAGAAAATTTGACTATGATCATTTAAGGATGTTTAAGGGGACATAAATAATGGGTCCATGAATTTTTAAGTGCTCCTATGTTCTTATTTTTCTTGATGAAGTGCTAAATGGGTGAATAGGTCTTCATGAGACCTATAAGGGATACAAGGGCCTATTTAATAGGTGTAGCTTATTAAGGGTGACTCATAGATGCTATGGAAAACCTATGAAGAGTGTATTGAGTTATGTATTCATATGATATATGCCTTAATGGTTAAGGCATGCCTAATGGCCAACTAAGATGTTGAAAATCATGATAGCTCTATAAATGGTGAAACCAAATGTGTTGGTTTCTAGATGTGTGAGAGACTGGTGAGATATTTGAGAGAGGCTTATGTGTGTGAATTATGTAGATAATAAGGTTGGGCTCCCAATGGATTATTTGAAGAGTAGAATAGATTTATGGATATTTGTATGACCTGTAGGTCATAATTCTATTGGCAGAATAGTGCTTTTATAGATTGAGTGTGATTGAAGGTGAAGAGTGATAATTAGAGGTCCATCATCAGGTGTTGAAGACATAAGTATAAAAGTGGATATGTTATTAGGTGTTGTTTTGGAAGCTCAACATTTTAAGGGGGTTGTCACCTCCTTTTAAGGTGGAACTTGTTAAAGGTATAGTTATTATTACAGCTCAGCTAGACAAGTGTTGTATCACCTTATGGGATTGTAGTTCCTTGATCAATTGTAGATGGTCTAAATTGGATCTTGTTAGTATAGTATAATATTCCAATTGTAGGTTCTAGTGGGTTTTCCCACCCCAAGAGGTTTTCCCACATATATCATGTGTGATGTGATTGGTCTTGCATTGTCTCTCTTGTTCATTGCTATGAATGATGTGTATGCTTCATGAATGCTTATGGTAATTGATTAAGAACATGAAAGTGATTGAAATTGAATTTTGATTATTTGGGCTCACAAATTTACCCCCAACCTCTTAGTGATTGTACCTTTAACGAGAGGGTGACTTTGGTTCCTAGCCCCTATGTTGTTAGTGGTGTTGGTGTGGCTTGTAGGTTGATATTGTTTATTATTTATGGGATTTTGATTCTTATTTTAATCAATGATACAATCAATGGTGGCATTCCTATTACCATTTAATATTTTGGGACCTTGGTTGTTTGTATTATTTGGGTTTATACTTTGAGATCCCCCATTATTTTGGCTTGGGGTGATGATGCATCCATTGGTCCCATAAGTCTATCAACTATTGTCAATGGCCACCTGGTCAATTCATAAGGTGCTCTTGAGGTATTATTCATAAGATTGATACAAGAACTTCTAGATGTCCTCCCTCATCTCATTATTAAGGGAATGGAAAAAGAGATCACATAATTCTCATTGATCCATATTGGGTGCATTATAAGAGAAATTTAAGACCTGCCACCATCTCCTAACGAAATAGGTAGCTGAATCATTGTAATATTACTTGATATACAAGAATTAATGTATGCCAATCTTTAAGAGTTTGTTCAAGTCAAAGGCTTTGAAAAACTTAGCCATAATTTGGTATAAATAATATATAGACCACTTAGGGGGCGGTAGTACCAATCAAGTGTTATCACCTTTAGGGTTTTGGGAAATATATTCACAATAACCACACCCTAAGGTAGGATTTTCCTAATGGTTATAGAATATGATTTTACATGAATGATGGGATCTCCATACCATTTAAACTTGGGAAGGTCTAGTAGGGGACGTAGGAGAAGAACACCCCATATACTAGTGTCAAGAGGCTCTTTAAGGTATTCAGTGTAGATATCCATGATTTTAAAATTTGTCATTGTTATAGTGGGACTAGGGTGAAAATGGGGAGTCACATAGGGGTTATTTTGGTAGCTATTAGAATAAATATATGAAGTCTAATAATGTGAAGTAGAGTAAGATGAAAATTAGTTGTTTGGATTAATGGATTGGGAATACATGTAAAATTAATGAGGGACACTATTAGACATAGGAGATGTGGTGATTTTTTATGGTGGGGTATGTGCAGTTTTTACGTAACCTGATGCTACATAGGGAGGTCATAGCCTTTTATAAAGGGGTATTATACGTGGGAGGCACATGGCTTGGAAGTGTAAATAATAATGGATTATTTGTTACTGCATCATTTTGTAATGGTGGAGTGTACATGTATACACTCCTTGATGGAATTTGAATATGTACTTGATAAGATAGAAGTGTCAAGGTCGAGGACCCCATGAGTGAGGATATCCCTGAGGGGTCAATGAGAGACATGGTTTTTTAGTGGTATATGATCTTGTTGTGGTGGAAACATGTAGGTTTTTTTTTTGATGTTGGGTATGTTATTATTTTAATAGGAGAGGGAGAAGGATGGGCTGGTGTAAGAGTGTTTAGGTCCATCCCTTGACCTAAATCTTGTTGACTATTCTCTAGGTCATATATACGACCCACTAAGGTGTTGATTAATTAGTTTAGGTTGGTAATGTTTTTGGGCCTATGGGCCTCCAGTATAGGAGGGGTAGATGCATGAGATAGGGTAGCATGAAGAGGTTAGTTTGATGTAAGATATTTAGGGGTAGTGTTTTTGGTTGATGTTAGTGGGTCAGAGACATCTTGACTCCTATTGGGATGATGTGCAGCAGCTTGCATATAGTTGACCTTTTCCTCTAAGTAATAGATCCTCCCTAAGTAATGATTGTATTTAGATATGTGTTTTATGTTTGGGATTTATAGGTTAATGTATGGCCTTATGTCCATACAAGGAGTGGTAATTTATCCACTAGTAAGGGTCATAGCATAAGAGATGGGGTGGTTACTTATGCTTTTAGATAAATCTCATATATCTTGAATGACAACCCCACTCCTTTTCTAAGTGTTTGGAAAAGAGTAATCATAGTATTGGTAGTCTATGTTGGTGTCAAATACTAGGTTATTATAACTCATCAATAAGGGCTCACTAGAACTAAGTTAGCTTCTCCTATAGCCATTTAGGCCAAGATATATGTCAATGTTCTATCCAAAAATATTTTATGGGAATATGAATACCTTTAAAATAAAATGGAAGGAAGAGGGAATATATAAAAAGGAAAGGAGAAGAGAAAGAAATGGACATGTAAGGGATGAAGTCCTTCACATTGGGTTTACCAATTTTTATGCATGCAAATAACACATGTTAATATGTGCACTCAAATCCCTGAGGTCTGGCCAAGGCAATCAACACAATGGATGGGCTATGGGTTTGGTAGATTGTTAGGTGGAATGGGATTTGAGATAGGTGGTGGCAATGGGTTATTTTGATAAAACCAAAAGAACTCAATAGCATCTCAATGCTCATTGAGATCATCAAGCTATGTCAAAATATAAATCCAAGGTCCTTCAGTTTCTAATATCATAAGAAGGTGAAGATCCTAATAAATACTAGGAATAGGGAAATGAGGAAGATTGGGTTGAATGACTTATGGTAAAAGGTATACTCTATTGGGTTGACTCTACCCAATCAATGTCATCCAATAAATGTGAATGATATAGGATGAGTTTAGACTCGAAGAGAAGGAGGAGGTATGAATGTGAAGCTAGGCCTAGATGATGTTGTATTGATATCCTCTATTTTAGGTAAGAATTATGACATGTAGATCAATAATTCACTCTTTTTCATCTAATGCACATAAGGAATCTACTATGAGATGGGGGATTAGAGTGGATCAAAATATCTCACATCTTAACTTCGTGTTGATGTCAGACTATGCAACAATTATGGTCCTAGGTGCTCTAACCCTAGGGAATAAATCATTTTAGACAAGACCAAGTGTCTCAATAAGGTCCATCCAAAGAAAACTACATTAAATCTAAGGGAAAAGTGTATGATCTTGTTTAGGCAATGGATTGTTATGTGGGCTTATTGGAATGTTAAATCAAGGATTTGTATAGGATGTTTGAATTAATGGGCAAGGCTTAGATGGAATTTTATTTCTCACACATGTTGGTGAGGTTTTTGGTAATATCTAAGGCTTTCATGTGTTAACAAGGCTTTTTAATACTGCTTTTATTAAGTTTTTATTGTTTTTGGCTTTCTTAGTCTTATGGGAATAAATGTTTGTTTTCTAAAAATAAAATGTGGAAAGTAAATAAATGATAAATTTTAAAGTAGATGAAAGTGAAAATTATTTTTTATACTTTTACAAGGTTTAAAATGCATGCAAGAAGAAAGGAAGAAACCTATACTATTGTGCAAGATGTTGATTATTTTACTAAATTTATTTGTATGCAAACTAGATGATGATGTTTTTGTTTATTTTTGTATGGGATAGACTAAGTATGAAAATTAAGATTAGAATTGTAGAAATAAAATAAAAAATATGATCTGAAATAGAAATAACACAACACTTTCTTCTGATTTCCTTTGTTCATAAATAAACTGACTAGCTTTTTAACTTCTATAATTTTCTATAAAATAATCTTTTTTAATGAATTGATAAGATAGAAACAATAATTTAAATTTCTGATTTTATGTTTTAAATATGAGAATGACAATAATTTTAACTCACTAAAACAAATAAGATCAAAAATATACTAGCCTTTTTTATGCACCCATGATTATCTAAGTTTTTATGATTGCCTAGGTGATTCTTTGGAATGTGAGAAACTTGTTCGTATCTTGAAAATGAAATGTTATATTAGCTAGAAATGACTTGATAATTTTATAATATCTTCCTAGGATGTTTGATGAAGTGTTTTGCTAATTTAAAGAAATTTCATCTCCTAGAATGTCAACACAATTAAAGTTAGCTATTTTTTTTAATAGAAAATATAGTGAAAAGAAACATATATCTTTCCCTATCAAAATTACTTCTTTTATGAATATTAAAACCAATCTATTACAACAACTACACTTATCTAATATAATAAATAAAAAAATGTTGGAAATCAAAGATAATTCCAACTTGACCAAGGCATAGATTAGCTAAAGTGCATGTGGTGTATTGATAAAATAATCCTTAGTATGATATCTCCATATGCTCTTTTAAGAATTATGAAAACTCTCTAGCTGGAGGATGCAGAAGATCCAAAACAAGATGGGGAAAAGAGGAGACACAAACACAAATGGAGAGTAGTTGAACTAAGGTTGGATAAAGTTCTAGCTTGTAAAGTGTGAGTTGTTACACCAATAACACTTCTTCACTTTTAGCAATGTAGTTGACTCAAAAATAATAGAGGCTAGATATTTAGGTAGTTATAGTAGGACCATGGCTGCAAAATATTCACAATAATAAATTATAATGGAAATTTTCAAATTTAAAATTAGGCCAAAAATGGCCTTCTTATAGAAAGAGTTAGAGCTTACATGGGGGAGTTCAACTAAGTCCAATGGAGAGTTCAACTAAGTCCAATAGGGAGTTCAACTTGAGAGGAACTAAAGAGGATAAAAATAGAAGAGGGAGTGAGTTGATCCTAATTTTATGTGAACATAAGGTGATAAAATTAATAAACATGATATTAAACATGCAAAAAGTGTCAAAATTTGAGTCATGTGACATAATTCTAGAAGACATTTTAAAGGGATAGAACCATCACTTTATGCAAGGGTAGTTGCAAAATTGCCACATTAAGTGATAGAACCACCTATAAAATATGAAACCATCCTTATATTAATACACAACTACTTCAGCAAAATATTGTATCCTAAATTACAAAACCATTATGGTGGTTGTGTAACTTATGGAATCATTTTGTAACAGAGGAGGGTGGTTGCATCACCTAGGGTGACGATTTCATCACACATGGCCATATTTTAAAACAAGATGAAATAAGATGTAGAGGTCAAAACAAAGGTGAAAAAATAGGGTCAAAGAAGGAGTAGGAAGGTAGAGAAGGGGAAAGAGCTATATATTTCCATATGGAACACAAAACAAGAGATCACTGCATCATCATAGGATTTGTATCCAGAATGTCACATTGTGTAAAATTTGGGTACATACAGGATCCCATACATTATCTACTTTGTGCCTCATTATTTCAAATTATTCAAATTATAATATATTATTGAATGGCCTTAGATACATGAAATATATGTAGTTCCATATATTTTTTATGCATGCTTGAAATTCATCCATCAAGGATTTATTTACACATGTCCAATGGATATTAATCCCTTCAAACATCATGTAATGGTCTAATAAAAAAATGATCCTATGTTGTAATCCTATAAACCTGATTTTAGCCTTCGATATTTGATAAAATATGGATACAAAAGATAAGGGTTTAGAAAATATGAGCAAGGTATAGTTCAACCCATCTCTCCTACAAATAACACAACATCGATTGATACATTATTACAAAAACCTAAGCAATTTGTCTTAACCAATGCACCAAGGAGACAATTTACATGTTTACCTAAGTCTCCCATTTCATTACTCTTATGGCTTGTAGATCCTCATATTATATCTCTCCCTTATCCTATAGAGGTTGATATGAATAGACTTTTACCTAAAGGATATGATGTGAATGCTTATTATGAGTATAATGAAGGCCCCATGTATTTTATGAATAGATGTTTTACCATAAAGAATAAAATTCAAGACCTCATCAATGACTAAAATGTTACATTTTATATCCTCCAAAATAAAAAGGTTCACCACCTCGTGATCCCCAGAAACAAAAAATATCTAATAATCCTTTACACAATTATCTTAGCAAGGAACTAGAAGTGCAAATAGCATATAATGCACAATAAAAAATTCAAATCAAAGAGCATCCATGCTAAAAGGATTTAACAATAACCTTATTCATTTAGGTGATGCTTATTTTTTGAATATCCATGGTGATCCTACACAAATAAAAATTACTTGTAATGTAAAACATTTTCAACAACTAGGGTTTGATCTAAAAAACTTGCAAAGAAAAGTCGTTTGGAAAGACTCTTTGGACCACATAACACTACCAATTGCTTGTGGTCCCAAATTAATTCAAACAATAGTTTGGGTTATGCCACAAACCTCTCCATATGTATTTAAATTGGGCACTTTTTGTCTATATCAAATGAAAGAAAAAAATGACCAAAATTAGCAAGGTATATATTTTCCCATGAAGGAAAATGGATCCATATCCCAAATGATATCATTGGTTCTTCTATTGAACATGTAAAAAATGAGGAGGAACATGCCATACACTATTTCCACTTATCCAAACATGATTAAAATGATGTAAAATATCCAACATAAGATTGTAAGGATTCACATATTCCAAAAATACAAAAAAGAATTAAAAAATCTAAAAATATTTTCAACATTTACATATTCTATTAGCTCCTTAGCACACGTGTTGTTGGTTACATGTTGGTAGATGGAATATCAGTATTTCCCATATACACAAATGTTTCACACATCTTTTGAGTATGAATCAAGCATACACAAATACATGATTTATGCACTTTTAGATTTTGGGTTTTCCCTATACTCATGTCACTAGGACGTTGGTGGCATCCACCTCTATGATCACAATACATCCAATTTATATCATTCTATGATCACTTTACATTATCGTGTTTGAGATTATATATGTACTTACACATGCCTTTACCCATGCTTATATCTTTCACAGTGTACTTGATATGTTATGTATTTAACATTTTTTGTTGACACATATATTCAAGGACTAATATAATATGTTTAAGTTGGTTGATTATGCTTTAATTTATGCACTTATTTGAGTATCTTACCTTGTTATTATCTTTATTGTAAGCATTTGAGTATGATCCTTTGTTTTCATCCCCCATAACTTTGTTTTCTTCTTTGACATTTGAATATGTCATTATTTGTTGTATGTTAGCATTTGAATATGTCATTCTTATTTTTATGAACATTTGACTAAGTCACATCCCTTTGATTGTGTAGCATTTGAACATAACCCTTTTTTGTGATGTCCTTGGACCTTTTTCTCTTGATTTGATTTTTGATTTCTCTTGTGTGTGTCCCTGATTTCTTATTAAGCTTGTACTATTATTATCTAGATGTTTTCATGATTAACATCATGCATCTTAAGAATTGGTGTGATCACATTTTTTGTGTTTCAATGATATATCTACCTATTTATGTTCCCTCTATATGCTACATGATTCATAATAGATTATATAGTTATATTATCCTTTTAAGGTAAGGTAACTACCAGTTGATACTTTCCCTCACCTCAAAGTGGGGGTATATCAGTATCAACATTCCATGGAGGCATGACTTCCACATTACTTCACATATTTAGATTGTAGTGGGGGCATGTTCTGAAAACATGTCCTCTACATTTGTCAAAATTTTAGATTTAGTGGGGGCATGTTTTGGAAACATTTTCTCCACGCTTATTCAGTATACAACATAATTAGATTATAGTGGAGGCATGTTTTGGAAACATGTTATCCACATTGGCACTTATATCAATTTTTATATTTCTCCACATTGGCACTTACATAAATTCTCAGATTGAGATTGTAGTGGGGGCATATTTTGGAAACATGTTCTCCACACTTACACCACTTCTCAATTTAAAATCATAGTGGGGGAATGTTTGGAAACATGTTTTCCACACTTACACAGTTTCAAATTGGCCAAATTCATATTTATATGATTTAGATACATATTTTTGGTAGAATTATATATATTGGTACCATTGTTATACACAGTTTTAGCATGATACATATGTAAGGTGCATATACTATGCAAAGGGAACCTAAATTAAAAATTAAATTAGTTTCATATTTTAAACACTTTCAAGGACTGCCATCACCCATGAGGTGGGACTTTTATGGATTATATTGAGTTAATATATTATAGTAGTTGGTTCATTTTTGGTATGGTTGAGGTGATTAGACTTGATTACATCATCTAACCTCAACATATTTATAGTATGAGTTGACTTGGTTCACTCACACTCACCAGGTTAGAAGTATGATTGGGTTGCACAATTGAGCTAATATCAAGTGTTAGGTGAAAACTCATATTTTCTCCAACGTTGAGTGCATGTGTCCTCCAATATATATTTATCTATTTAGATATATGCACTTTTTTAAATTTATATTTTTCCTAGTCTTGGCTCTAATGATTCATAATGATATATTTTTTCAAGTCAAATTATCAAAATTCAAGCTGGTTGCATCAATACACATGTTTAGTCCTAAACCTTACTCTCTTTCAATTTTAATGATTTTAAATTTTAGATTATATGCACTAATTATATACTATAACATGGCTTTCATTGCAAGTTAGTCACCAAAAAATCACTCAATTTTGACTCAAGCAAAGACAAGGTGTGTTATACACACCAAATTACACATTTATTTTCCTTCAAACTAGAAATTTCATTAATAAATTAAAGGGAGGGAAATGTAGACACTATTTTTGAATTATATAGCACCTTAGTCCTGTATAATTTAATATATATATCACAATTGTACCTTCATATTTTAGACTTTTCCCACTATCTAAAGGCTTGCATACACTATCTCTTTATGCCTGATTGCTTATTTCTTAGTCTGACCAATGTCATTCTAATGACTCAGGTCTTTTATCTTGCCCAAAATGTTATAAACTTACTTATCTTCCATATCTTCAAGTTCTAGACATGTTCTTATTTTCTATCTACTTAGACACTTGCATCCCAGTCAGACACCTATGTTGATACAAGTGTCATATTTTAACTCAAGTTTTTAGTACATTAAAATCATCTAATTTACAAATGAAACATATTCCTATGGTCATTATAAGTTATTAAATGTGATATATTATCCAAATGGATTGGTATAAATAAAATATCAATCCTCATTCATTCCTAACCTAACACAGATCTAGAAAAGACCTAGAAACTCACAAGGAAAATTACCAAAAGCATTCCATCAAGCATTCAAGTGAGCAAATATTCCATGTTTTTTTTTTAATTTTCATATCAATCATAGGGATAACACATATATAGGTCTAAAGTACTGAATTATTATCCCAAGAGCCATATTTTCCAATTTACAAGCTAGTTCACTATTATACTTACTTATCACACGTTGCATGATTCACACACAATCCAACACATAAGGAAGAAATACATAAGTCTAAGGCCCTCTTTGGAGTATTAACTATGTAGTCAATACTCATAGATAGAGGGGTCTTTGGGACAACTCAACACTATGTACCCACTAACCTATTTTTCCCATAGCCACTATGAATATGAACTAGATTTTTGTTGTTTTACAAGGAGTGACAATCTATGACCTAGATTTAAATGCACCAAAGTGAAGGTGACACAAAACCCAAAACCATCCAAGTGGTCACATCTAGTTTTAGTAGGTATTATGTATTGGACATGTCATCCAAGTTAGATATTAACATCGATGCAACTATCCCAGGTCAATGCAACTATTTATATTTATAGATTTATAATTTATAGAATCATGTGATTGATCCAGAATCTAGATCTGGTCTACTTTATGCTTGTTTCAGATTTAGTTCTGTATTGGCATCAAAATTATCTAAGTATCTTATTTTCATTATAATTTAAATAGTTATCATATCTATGCTTTTGATTTTAGCATATCTTAGCATAATAAATTTAGTATATGGTTTATTTGAGTTTCATAAATAATTAGCTTGCTTTAGAGATAGTTTACCATCATTATGCCCTAGGCTATCTCTTCCCCATTTAACCCTATATTCCTCATATCTATATTTTATATCCTATCTAAATTGATTGATTACTCACATACACTAACTATCACAAATATATTATCTCACACAAATAATAATAATATGAGTACTAAACTACTAATAGTTTTAGTTATCCCACTTTAATTTATGTGTATTAGCTAATTGAATTATGACCACTAACAATTAAATATTAAATGTTATGTCATAAATGAATACATCTATTTTTATTTATAGACACCAAAATTTATCACAAATCACATATTCTTGAGTTTTATTCCTAATTCAATTTATTTAGCAAACATGTACATTTTAACCCATTTCTAGGATGGCCCCAAATCCTCAAGTTGATATTTGGTTCATAAATCTTTAAATCATCTTAAGGTTTATCCAAAAGGTATATGTTATATATATCAAAAACATATTATCCATTATCCAACCCTACCTTGAAAATAAATCCTGACTTATCTCATAAGTAAACCCATACTTGTACAAGTATATTATGGATAAACCCTTACACATATAGGTTTATCTCTATTATATTTTTAGATCAATATTTTTTATCACTATTGGTTATTATCCTTAACCCTTACCATTCATATTTTAAAAATTTTGTTTACATACTTTGGTCATCCTAAATCATCTTATAAATACAATTTCTTTCCAAACCATTTGAAAAATCTAGAAACTAAGAACTGGGAGTCGAGAGAAAGGTGGGTAACATTCAACACCCCACTTCACCAAGGGCCAAGCCTATATCTAAGATTTTTCATTAAAGTTATGCTTCATTGAATAGAATACTACACATTTATGAAATTTATCCATCTTGGTCTCTCTAAAACATCCCTTGTGCCAAAGGAGGATAATAATACTTTAGTAATTACATTGATCACTTTTAAGAAAGAGGAGGTTGAAACCCTTTTTCAAAATTGATGTGGTGGGAAATTACTATTAATGCTACACTTTTCATGAAAAATTATTCATGATTAATATTCATAATGACATGAAAAATGATGATGCAAGATGGTGATGAGGCTTCTTGATGATGTGGAGGAACTAGTCACCTTGATGAGGTGCCAAAGACACTATTCTTGATGTTATTATTTACTACTATTTAAAACTATTCATGATTGGTATCTAATCACTATTATAGATTGCATATGTGGCATGGGGAATATTTTCCATGGGAGAATGATCAAAAAGGAGATCTATTATATCTTGGAGGTTTTTGATGATGAGGAGACAAATTTCACTATTCTAAATTGGAATCTCTTTTTTCTTTTGACTAGCCATATGACAAGCATGTGAGGTTGGCACATTTTCCTTGGTCCTTTGTAATTATTACTCCCATGTGTAATTATGGCATGGATTTATTTGTCTTCACTCCTTCATTTTATCATGATTTAACCCAAGTGGATAATGTGGTGTGACATTCTTGGACCTTACTCTTTTTTGACATATGAACCCATGTGGATTTTGGGACATAGTGTTTATTTATCTCCTTTATTTTCTCCTTATTCTATATATGATTATATTCTCCTTTAGTTTAAGGTAGGTGAGTTTATGTGAAAGGCTTGTGAGATTATGTGTAAAGGCATGTAATGTTGGCATGTCATATGGTTTTGTAAAGATTTATTGAAAGTTGTTGAAATGTAATGAGATATTGTTGACTAATGCTAATATTTATGAATTTGTGAGAAGATTACATGCCTTATGAATTTGAATTTATGAGAGAAGTTTGAGTTGTGTCATGAGGAAAATCAAGTGGTATCAGATCCATATCAAGTGGTATGAGATCCAATGGTGGGCTAAAGCTCATATGGGTTGATAAGATGCATGATAGAGCATCTTAAAGGAGGAGGTTGGTTTTGATGACCACATCTAAATCCATTGGAATATGGATATGTTTTTAAAGGAGGAGGATGGTTTATGGTCTTATGAGGGAAGTTTTAAAGCTAATACGTAGATGATGCAAGAAGAGGAGAAATAAATGAAAGTTCTTCAGGTGCACATGGTTTATTAAAATAGGATTCCAAGGTTATTTCACCTCATGACTGAAAGAGTGGTTCTACCACTCACCCCCTCTATGTGATCAATAGATAATATTATCTACCTCAAGTATTTGATGCAGAAGCATCCTAGTGTTCAAGAAATCTTGCATCACCCAAAAATAGAGTGGTGTGATTTTCCATTTTTTAAAATAAATGGCATAAATACAATCATGGAAACTCATAGGAGCTAAGTTGTTTTCAACCAGAGGAGAATGATGTGGGAAGAATTTACTATCTATGAAACACTATTCATGATGAGAGGGTAGATGATGATGTAGGATGGTGATGAGGCTTCTTGATGATGTGGAGGCACTAGTTACCTTGGTGAGGTCTCAAGGACATATTCTTGAGGTTACTATTTGGCACTATTCTTGATTGGCATTAAATCACTATTATAGATTACCTTGGTGGAATGGAGTGAATTTTACATGGGTTAATAGTTAAAAATAGGATCAATCATCTTTTGGAGGTTTGTGATGATGAGGAGACAAATTTCACTATTATAAATTGGAATATCCTTTCTCTTTTGACTAGCCATGTGACAAGCATATGAGTTTGGTGAATTTTCCTTGGTCTTTTGTCATTATTCCTCTAATGTGGAATTATGGCATGGATTTATTAGTCTTCACTCCTTCATTTTATCATGATTAAACCCAAGTGGAGAATGTGGTGTATCATTCTTGGGCCTTACTCTTTTTTGACATGTGAACCCATGTGGATTGTGGGATGTAATGTTTTATTGTCTCTCTTCTTTCTCCTTATTCTATATATGATTATATTGATCTTTGGTTAAAATAGGAAAGTTTGGGATAGGCTTAGAGAGTGAAATCCTTTGAAGGTCTCCTTGACATGGGATTACCAAGTTATGTAATGGGTTTGAAGCTTTGTTGAGAAAGCTTGTATTTTGAGATGATTAATGAGAAATATAATGTTATTATGAGAGAATATTATGTGTTGAATTCATGATAATGTTTATGATATTTTGTGAATGTTGTGAGATATGGATTGTTGAATCCATCCATGTGGTAAGAAGCCTCATCAATTAGTATCAGATTCACATCAACTGGTATCAGAGAAAGTTATGATTCCTTGGGGAAAGAGTGTGAGAAAGTTTAATGCAGGCATGAGAGAATCCTTGCAAGAGTTGAGAGAGTGAATTTTTTTGTGTGTGTTTTTGTAGTTATTAATATAGAGAAGAAGAGTGGAATAATTCCATTAGAGAAAGAATGGATGAATAATTTGAAGACTTAGGATAAATTATTACAATTGCTGATGGAAATATTTGAAGAATGTGAAACTCAAGAAGAAGAAGATATGGTGAGGGAGGTGACTGACTCCCTGAAATTAATGGTGGCTTCATCAAAGAGAGAAATAGCCATGTTAAAGAGTGAAGAGAGCAACCATGGAGAGTTGCATAAAAGAGAAGAGAATAAGAAGAAGAAAATTGCCATGAAAGGCAATGAGAAAGAGGATAAGAAGGTTATCATGGGAGGACAACAAATCTAATTTTAAAATCAGAGAAGAAGAAGAACAATAAGAGGCTCATGAGAATCCCATTATTGAAGACATCCTTGTGAAGGATGATAATGAATAATTCATCCAATAGGAGGATGTAGAGGTGGTGTATTGTCCACCATATGAAGGAGACCCATTAGTTGAAGATGGGGAAAAGATTGTGGATTCCCATGAGTAGGAAAATTCACATTTTTTTGTTTGTGATGGCAATGAGTTTGCCAATTTTTAGTTAGGAGTGATGGATGTGCAAGCTAGTGTACATGTGGATAATGTAGAGGATGATGAAACAACCATTGGGTTGATTATGGATGGGCCATTTGTAGACCATATTAAAATTAAATATCATGAAGAGCATGATAAAACTAAAGAACAATTGAAAGCTTCTTTGGAAGAAGCCATGGATGAAGATTTGGTTGGTGTTGATGTTCCAACCATAGAGGATATTTTTATGCAAGAGAGTGAACATGTGGAGGGTTATTTTTTAGCCATGAGAGAGGAGTTGTAAGTGGGTATGTTTTGTGATGTGGAACATGATCCAGCAGGTGGTTAGATGGTTGATGAAGAAAGCCAACTAGGATTTATGTGGAGGTGGATGGTTACTAGTGGGCTATAACTCACATGGAAATATAAGATACATGATAAGGCATCTTGGTGGAGGAGGTAAGTTTTTGATGGTTGGATTTGGCCCACATCTAAATCTATTAGAATATAGATATGTTTTTGGAGGAGGATGGTTTGTGGTCCTATGAAGGCCATTTTGAGACTAGTACACAGATGTTGGAAGTAAATGAGGAAAAGGGATATTCTTCAAGTGCACTATTGGAAGGGTATGTCAAGGTCATTAAATCAAGTGATCGAAAGAGTGGTTCTACCACTCACCTCCTCTATGTTATCAATAGATCACATTATCTACCTCAGGTGTTTGATATAGGAGCATCTTAAGGTTTAATTAATCTTGCATCACCCAAAAATAGATTGGCGTGATTTTTCATTTTTTTAGAATAAATGGCATGAATATAATCATGTAAACTTGTGGGAGCTTATTTTTTTTCAACCAAAGGAGAATGATATGGTAGGAAATTATTATTCATGCTACACTATTCATACAACACTATTTATGATCACTATTCATGATGACATGGTAGATGATGATGTAGGATGGTGATGAAGCTTTTTGATGATGTGGAGACACTAGTCACCTTGGTGAGATGTCAAGGACACTATTCTTGATGTTAATATTTGCTACTTCTTGGCACTATTCATGATTGGCATCTAATCACTATTCCATATTGCATATGTCACATGGGGCACATTTTCCATAGGAAAATGGTTAAAAAGGAGATCAATTGGATTTTGGAGGTTTGTGATGATGAGGAGACAAATTTCACCATGTGACAAGCATGTAAGGTTGGCAAATTTCCTCGGTCCTTTGTCATGATTCCTACCATGTGGAATTATGGCATGGATTTCTTGGTCTTCACTTCTTCCTTTTATCATGATTCAACCCAAGTGGATAATTTGGTGTAGCATTATTTGACCTTGATATTTTTTAACATATGAACCCATGTGGATTGTGGTACATAGTATTTACTTGTCTCCCTTATATTCTTCTTATTCTATAAATGAGTGTATTCTCCTTTGGTTAAAATAGGTAAAGTTATGTGAAATGCTTGTGATATGCCTTTGGGAAGCCTCCTTGGATAGTGTAGGATTATTTTATAAGAGAGGAAGAGAAGCTTGGTAGAGCTTGTGTGAAGGCTTGTAATGTTGCCATGGCCTATGGATTTCTAAAGATTTGTTGAAAGCTATTGAAATGTAATGAGATATTATTGATTGATGATAATATTTATGAATTTATGAGAAGATTACATGCCTTGTGAGTTTAAATTTATGAGATAAGTATGATTTGTGGCATGAGGCCACATCAAATATATTCTATCTACACACCACAAAGACTATGTGTAGGTATGATTATGTGTGTGGGATACGTAGTTTTCAATGTTATTATGGTAGTTTTCCAACTTCATTACTTTTGTTTTGTTTTGGAGTGTGCAGGTTTGGACGAAGTGAATATTTATCCATACATCATACTCTTCCCTACATATATATGAAGTGAAAGTATAGTCATAGTCAGGAATACAATCACATAGGAACCAAAAAACCCAAACTTTGAAACCTTACAAAGACACACCCAACTACACATAGATGCTCCCAATAGCAAAGGGGTAAAACTAAAGTGGATGGGTTTGTTACAGTTAAAATTGCACATGACAGGCTTGTATAGGTACATATTCATCTCATAATAGTGCACATGTCTAAAAATATATAAATAGGTTAAATATATTCAATATAATAAAATTGCAAATTTAAAATTACATAATAGTCAATATGTGATCATTTATTAACCACTTTGTCAATTATTTTCTTTTATTTAAATTTCATTTGTAATAATTTTGGTCTATTTCCATTACTTATCCTCTTAGATAGATATATATTTTGTATTTCAACTATAAATGTTTAGATTCATTTAATTGTAACTTGTTTATACCTATTTTGTGTAAGAACCATGATTAGGATAAAAATAAATGGTGAAACCTGACTCTTTCCAACACTGAACCTAGGGTTTTATACAACCTTTTTCTTTCACACTTTCATAGTTGATTTGATATATTATTTATTTTCATGATTGTAACATCCCAACCCTAATTTATATTTAGATACCTAAATCATGCGATTGTTACCTAGGTTTTGATTTCTTTCTTTCACATATGGTTTTAAAAAGCCTTGTCATCTTAGGGTTTGGTCAATCATTTTCAAATTTGATTTTCAGATTTTTCACTCTTAATTTTTCCTCATATCTTTCATATATTAATACCCTCAATATCTTTGAGCGTTAATTACTTAAATTTAATAATGGTGAAAAATCTATAATAGATGAAGGTACGATGTCTTTCATAGATGCTAAATTACAATATGTCACATTTTCATTAAAAAAAAGGATTCATGATTGTGTTGTTTAAGTTTTTAGAGATGGAATTCTTGTAAAACCTTGTTTTATGCATAAATTATTAAACAAAACTAAAGAGGTATTGACTAAAAACACCTTTCATAATAACATTCATAGGGTGTGTGCTTGTAATCCTAAAATATTTGTGCTTTGTGTAACAATTTTGGCTCCTACGCCTATGTAAGGTAGTATGCCTACATCATTATCAATGGTAATTCTCAAGTATTGAATGAAATTATTGAAAATACAAACATTTTTTAACATTAGGCACTCATCATGGTGCATACTATAGGAGACTTACAAAATCAAACACATAATCTATCATTTTATTAATAAACATATGAAGCCAACTTTAGGGATAATATTGTGTATTCCATCATATTCATAAGGAAATTATTTTATTTAAACACATCATATATTACTCTCAAAAATAAATATATTATATTTTCTCTCAAAAATATTAAACTACAACCGTAGTGACATCAATAAAATAAGATAAGAACATCCAATATTTAAGTAATAGGAACCATCAACACCATGAAAGGAGGTAGAGGAGGTGATGGGATATCAAGCATATTTCCCTAACTTCCCATGTGAGGGGGAAGATATCAGGTATGCTCCACCCATCATCTTGTTTTTTTTCTTCTTCACCTACCTCAACTTACCCAGGGGGAGAGAAGGATATTTTAGACATGCCCCTTCTTCATGACTTGGTTATTTTAGAATTCAATATATCTGATGGCCATTAGGATTCTCAATCCCACTTTAATGAGTTCTACCTATCTATTCCTTATTTTGAAGATCATTTATTGGTTATACTTCAACTATTTCTTAAAACATTAAAATTTGAAGCATTAGATTGGTTTAAGTCTCTACCTAATGGATTTTTGTACACAATACGTGGTTTGTAATAAGTTCTTATTGAGAAATACATCACTAATAATGGACTAATAAATACATGGAAACACATTCAACATCTAAAATAATATCCAATATAAAGCATACCAGATTATGTATTTCATTTATGTTTTCATATGCACTCTTTGATTTATCAACCATGTGATGTTGAGATGCAACACATTTTTATAAATATCTTTATACTAAATTTTAAGGATAATTTTATTTAAATGTGAATTTTTCACCTACCTTTTCAATATGACATTAGATTATCAGAAGATGAAGACAAAAATAAAATTTTGCATTTTAAGTATTGAAGCAAATATATCACTCATAAATCACCTAAAGTAGCATCTAATAGAAAAATAAGTCAATACCAAGCGTGAAACCAAATGCAACTAAATAATTTGGGTTTTTCAAACATCAAGATATCATACTTCAATACCCATTGGAAAATAACTTGATCAATTTACCCCTATGCATGATGCATTTATAAATCATAAACCTACATCTTACAAGGACAAATATGTTTATTCATATCATATAATGTGAGATCATTCCAAAAATATTTTTTTTGTTTTAAGAGATAGAATTTAAGAACTAATTGATGAAGTAAAAATCATGTTCCCTCATTAAATATCCATTAGAAAGTAGGTTGTTTATAAAAAAAACTTTTAATGATACAATAAGTGTCAAGAGTAATGATCAAATTCAGTGCATTCAAAACTTAGATGAAGATGATCACTTATTTTATAATTGCAAATATTATGGGGATACTTACCACCCCCATCAAAACAAACATTAATTCCTCATGGGAATTTAATGGAATACATGCATACATATTTTGAACCCCGCTTGTATTGTACATTTTATTTACTCATTTTTATACATGCTTTATATATTATTTTAATTAGATTTAAAATACAAAAACATTGATAAATTTAAATAATGCATATTTATTATATTTTAGTTTTGTACATAATATTTTTTCTACATGTTGTGCTTTACATATGTCTTCTTCCTAGTGCTTACTTTTTCAAAATTTTAAAATGTAAAAGTATTCATAAAAGACAAAAATAAAAATAAAATGTATTTCTCTTTATCTTAGTCATTAGATAGACATCATACCTATCACTACATAGTTTACTCATCCATGTTTTCACACACATTTTTTAATAATGTATGTTAACCTAGGTAAGAGTTAGGATAATCTAGCTAGATATTCATATGATTACACTTACGACTCTCCCAAGATGGAATTGCTTACTTTAATAAGAAATCACATTTTTAATATATAGCTACCTTTACATGCATCTTATTTCTCATTGATTACTTCCATAAGATATATGAATATTAATTGTGTAAGTGTATTTGTTCATATTATTTTTAAAATGTTGCTAGATTGGAATAATACATTTTGTACATCATAATAAAGTCTATGACTTGTATTTAGGATTCCTCCTTGGTATGATTGAATTATTATATTTGCTAGATTTCACCTAGTACTTGCCTTATATTTGGATTATATTCTTCTAGCCATTTGTTTTATGTTTACTTGTTGTGTTTCACTCACCTTGACCATTTGACTCTTGGTCTTATTTTTAGTGTTTACACTAGCCCTCTTGATGATGACATCATAATTACCAGGAAATTTTTTCATAGCATGCATTGAATTTTGAGGGAAGCTTATAAATTCTTAGAATCCTCCTCATCTCACTCTTTTAGTTGTGATACTTGTTGTTATTTCTTGTCCAACCCCATACTTTCTTGTGATAGTTTATATTAATTTTACATATATAATTAAAAAATTAAAAAACATGGTTATATACATGATCATATATATTTCTCTATGAGGGAATAATATCCAATCATTATCTTTATTTACTATATCAATGTATACATATTTTCCTTTCGGGGGCATTTTACTCATGTGTATTTATTATTGACATATTATTAGTTTCTTTAAGCATGACTTTAGTATAATCTACCCATGGGGGCTTGATATTTTGATTTTATTATACATATTATTCTGAATATACATGTATCACTTTAACAGACCATATTACTTAAATGCCTTGCTTTATTTCATTAGTGGGGGATTTCATATCATTAACATCATTTACATCTTCACATTTTTTAATTATCATAAACATTATTCACTTGACTAAATATTTCACATTGGTGTATATGATACACATTTTTATATGGGGAAATTATACCCACACATGATTTTTATATACTATTTGTACTACATATTCTTAACTTAAAATATTATCATTAACATACGATGGTAATCATTCAAATATCTAACTTTCTCTAAGTATTTTTCATATTGAGGGGCATAAGATCTCCCCCATGACGTTAATATCCTTAACTCAAAATTCAATTCCTATTTTTAACTTATCATATGTCATGTCATATTGATTTTAAACCACACTTTGGGACCTATATTACATATTTGGCTTACATTATTACATATAACATGATACTTAGCACAATATTTATGTACTTTATGGCATTGTGCTTATCATACTTGATGAATACTAAATTCATATATTTCCCATCAAGGGGTAGAGATATATTAACACTGGATTAAAATTTTAAGAAATAAAAACATTGGAAAAAAATTAAAAAATTAAAAACATTGAAAATAGTTAAAATTTCAAAAACATTAGAAATTGTGAAAAACCAAAAACATTGCTTTGTACATGTTACATATGCATCCATTCTAGAGGTTTTTCATTATCTAGGGTTTATACGTATATGATTTTAACAATATTTATTGAGTGACTACTATATGGATTCATATGCATGGTAATTTTTATCCTTGCTTGTCCTTTTTCATATTGAGCTAGATTATTACATATTCTACTAGTATCTTATAAATATCTTATCCCATATATATATATATATATATATATATATATATATATATATATATATATATATTACAATGTGATAGTTACATTATTACATTAGTTATTTATGTGTGAATGCTTGCTTGGGAGTGCATGTGTTTAACTATTTGTGCATCATGTTCATAGATGATCCTTTTGTTGTCATGTTTTATGATTTATGGCATGATTCAAGTCACTAAATTTGGTGTGGTCACTATCATTGTGTGATCCTTACTAAATTAAAATATACACTATCAAGTTTACATCTATATTTAGGTACTTATTTGGTGCTTATGTCACCATGGTGGTCACCATGCATCTATTGGGACATATTTGCTCAATTATGTTCTCATTATTTATCTTGGTCATCTAAGGGAATATTTGTTACATGGGATGTACTAGTTATTTCCATTTTAAAAATTCAATTTTTAAATGATCTATTATGGCATGACTGGATGATAATTTAAAATTTAAATATACAAAAAAATTAAAAAATCAAATAGACATGTTTAGATAATAACATGTTTTGGCTAGCTTATTTTTATAGTATATGAGGGGGAAAAATCAATTACCTATGTTTTGGATAATAACACATGACAACTAAATTATTTTTCCTAGTGTATTTTTTTTTAACATGTGTATTTTGAGATGAGTGATTGTAATAAAAATAACCTTTCTTACCTTCCTTGAATGCTCCAATAGATTTCTTCATTGGCTTGCTTGGCTTGTGCTCAAGAAGTCTTTGGAAAATGAATTTGTGTGGCTCCTTATCCCCTTGGAACCATGGTTTGGCTCATGCTTGCTTAATGTAGCTTCATGGCTTCATGACTTGGCTTGTGATTCACAATTTTGGCATTATAACTCTATTATTTCCAATCTTGTTATAAAACTAGCATTATAACATTACTATGTCCAAGCTTTCCAAATGAAGAGGTAAATGTTTATATTTATAGGTCTAGTAACTAATCCCAACCCAAGGTGAGTTAGAGCGTAGTTAGAGCTTAGAATGGGTTCAAACCTAACCTTTGTGAGTTAATTAACCCTGGTAGAGTTAAAAGGTGTCAAATGGTCATGATTAACAACGAATAGGCATGGGTAGGATATTTTGGGATTTAGGAATTCTTGGGATATTCTTTGATTTTTGAATTTCCTTTTTGATAATTCATTTAATTATTCAATATTAATTCAATTTATTCATTTGATTAAATTTTGCATGTTAATTAATTATGTTTAGGAAATTAGCATTTTGCAAGATTTGAATTAATTATATGTGTGTATTTGTCCCATTTAATTGTTTTATAATCCAAATTGTATTTTATGAAGCCAAATTTGAGATGTTTAGTGATTCCTAGGCTAGATTTACAAATGTTGGTAAGAATCAATCTAAAGTCTGGTATGAATCCATTGGTGGCCAATTTTAGTGTCTATACTTTCTCCCTATTCGGGAAGGCATTGTAAGATATAAGCACAATAATGTCTTCTTAAAGAATAAAAAGGTCCTGTGTGATTATGACTTCAAGACATGGATTAATTATAGGGTTTCCCCTTAAGGGAGCAGTTATAAAAGGGGTCGACAAATGGTACCTTGAAATAAGGAAACAAGTAGACCAAACAGATGAAAATGATGGGGTAAAATGAGCTAATTTACCCATAGGTAGTTATAATCAGTGGCATATGGAGCTCACCTAGTTAGGGCAAATAAATAGGATGATTTGGCCAGAGGTAGTTATATCATCGGCATAGGTGGGATAAAAAAAAGGTGATAATTTTGCCCAAAAGTGGTTAGAATCATCAAAAAAGGCTTATTGTGATAAGAGACTAATTTTACCAAAGGTGGTTATAATCAATTAAAGGTAAAATAATGATTTGCCCATAAGCGGTTATAATCACTAGTAGGATAAAAACATGCCCCTATTGGGTAGAATAAAGTGAATGATTTTCTCAAAGGTAATTCTAATCATTAACCCTCAAATTGGTGGAAACACAATGATTTGCCCAAAGGCAGTTAGAATCACTAAGAATGCAAGGGGGACGGTGTATAATGATTTACCCATAGGCAGTTATAATACCCCGATTATGACAAATAAGTGGGATGGTATATAATGATTTTCCCAAAGGTGGTTATAATGAGTAGTATCCCAATTATGGAAAACATGATATGAAACTATGATGGCAAATATGATGATGTTAAATTGATATAGAGGATAAATATGAATTAGGTAACTTGCTAGTAGGGAGATGCTCATCTGAACTAGAAAGGAGGAAAATTCTTTAGTTGTTTAATTACTCTATTTGGGATATGATTTGGATTAGGTCAAGAATTTTGTTGGTGTTGGTGCCAAGGAGATATCATCACTACATTTGTTGTGTAGACTACTTGAAGTTGATTTCTACTATAGCACATGATGGTAGGCATCATGATAGAAAACCATGAGGACTTGGCCAAAATATACAAAAAAATTGACTCCCAATTTAATAATCAATTGAAAACTATGCACTAATGATAAAAACCATGATGTCAATGTTAACATATGAATATGGATAGATTCAAGAATAGTGCACAATGAATCACCCAATGAATGTACATAGATTGAATCAAGACAATAGTACTAAAATCAAACAAATGTGTACACAAACAAACAAGACATCAAATAAAACAAAGACAAAGAACAAACAAATAAATAATGGCTAGTCATAATGTTAGTATAAACAACATGACACAAACAAGACAAATAACATTGCCCTTAGAAAATAGGGGATAAATTAACAAATAAATAATATGGGGGAATAGAAGAAAAGGAAGGGGGTGGCTAAGTTGTCTCCATATGCACTAGGCAAATGGGTACTACCTACATAGTAATATGGACATAATATCCAAAAATACTTTAGGCCAAATGTAGTTCTCCCAAAATATGGGATAGAATAAAATGATGATAAAAAAACATGATGGATGTGATAGAAGAATATGGGAATGATCTTGAAAAATGGAAAGTGTGTGGGATAAAAGGGCCAATAAAGATAGAGAAACTAAATGACAAGTGATTTCTTATGATTTAGTAAAGGTTCCCATAATCCTTAAGGTAAAGAAGCATTCAATGTTTTTGGTTTTTTTAAATGTTTTTGAATTTTTTAAAGGTGTCTCAACTCGATAGAGAATGATGAGACATTAAATGATTCAAGCTCACAAAATTATGAGAGTGTTAAAACTAAAATTACTCACAAAATGGCAAGAGCATATGAAACAGGGGGAATGATCTAACCTCAACATGAATTGAGCACAGCCCACATAGTCCCAAAATGGCCTCAAATCAAAGAAGTTCCACCTTACAATAGAGGAATCTAACTAGTGTAGTATCCAATTAAAAAAAAATATGCATAGTTGTCATAATGGCATAGTAAGGCATAGGAATGGTAAGTTGGTATGTCAAGGTATAATAAATAAATGTTTCCCCTAGTTTGGCCATAGCCGGTTATAACTAGTAAATAACAACATAGATCAATGATACTAATTTACCCATAGGTGTTTATAATTAGTAGCAAGAATGGTGAGATACTGATTTACCCATAGGTAGTTATAATCAAGCCCACACAAATAAGGCATGGTATAGAATGAAATAATAAATGAAGGATGTAACTACAAAAAATTTTGTCATACTGCTCCAAAAAATGGCCTCTATCTGGAATACTTGAAATAATTGTTGAAACTAATTTGAATCATCATGTTGAAAGTGAAACCAATGGATGAAATAAGGTCAAATAGGCTAGGTAAGGAGGATCAAAACATGTTGGTCGATAGAAAAGGCATGGTAGAACAACAAAGGGATAGTATGGTAGAATGATAAAGTGATAGGATGATATAAATAAGAATGTTGATAATATGGTATAAGTTGAGATGATCTTCATAGGCAATACACCAGATCACTTAAGTGTAGTACTACTTGAGGTGTATAATGTTTATTGGGTCATTAATTTCATCCCTGTCTAGTGTGGTGAACCTGGATGCTCTTGTATCATAGTCTATAATAATGATGAAAGGACTTACCTAGTTGGGTTTGAACTTCCCTTTATACTTATTTTCAGCCATGGTATTCTTTTGGTTTTCTTTAAGAACAAGATCACCAAGCTAAAATTATTTATGTTTTATGTACTAATTATAGTGGCCATGGAGTCAATTTTGATATGCTTGAAGATTGTTTATTATGTCCATGCATTTTTCATCAAGTAACTCCAACTCTTGCATGTGAGCTACTTGACAGTATTCATCATCTGAGACATGCTTCAAAGAGATACATAATGAAGGTAACTTGACCTCAATGAGAAGAATGGCCTCAGTACCATAAATAAGTGAGTATAGAGTGGCCCCTATGGGTGTGCAGTGGTTGGTGTAGTATGTCTAGAGGGCACAAAATATTTGAAGGTGCCAATTGTGATTGACATCATTGATCATCTTTTTGAGGATGTTGCTAATGATTTTGTTAGATGCTTTGACCTGGTCATTACCTTGAGGGTAATATGTCATGGAAAAGTGTTGTTTGATCTTGTACTTGGTACATAACAATTTGACATCCTTATTTTTGAATGATCTGCCATTATCAAATATAATTTTGGAGGGGATACCATAGCAGCAAATGAGATGATTAAAGATGAATTTAGAAATTTACTTTCCATTCATGTAAGTGAGGGGTATAGCTTCAACCTACTTAGTGAAATATTTGGTGGTGGTAAGGATATGTTGATGGACATCAAATGATGTGGGTTTTATCTTTGTAATGAGATCAAGACCCCATATAGCAAATGACCATGGTGTTAACATTGATTTCAAAGTCTTGGTTAGCGCATGTATTAGATTAATATGTCATTGAAATTTATCACATATTTTGACATATGTATCTACATTTGCATCTATAGTTGGCCAATAGTACCCAATATGTAAAAAAAATTGGATAGGATTTCCCCACTAGTTTGGGATCCACATACTCCTTCATGAACTTCTCATAATGTTAGTGTAGATCCCATCAAAGGTAAATAATGAAGTAGAGTTCCATCAAAATTGTAGTGGTATAGGGTTGGTCTGAGTAAGGTATAATGTTGAGCATTGTGGATGAAGGCTTTGGATTTTTTGTGGGATAAGTTTGGTGGTAAAACATGGTCATGAAAATAGGCATATAGGTTTGAATACCAAGTAGAGCTGGTACCAACAATAACACATATCATTACGATGGTTCAAGGTTCATAAGCTGCCACTAGTATATTTTAAAAGAAAAATTGGTATTATTTGGTCGTATCTATTTGTCGATTTAAAGATCCAATGGTAGCCATGACATCTATTATTATATTATTGGCCCTTGGTATATGTTCAAACTGGACATTGGCAAACTACTACTTGAGAGTGTCGACTGTGGCCTTTTAGGGAACTAACTTATCATCTTTGGTTTAAAAATGATCTATAACTTGATTGATGATTAATAGAGAATCACCCTAAACATTTAGATGTGTTATGTTATATTGTACTTCCTATCAAAGTCCTATGATGAGTGCTTCATATTCAGCCATGTTATTGGTATAAAGAAAGTTGATTTTTATTTATTTAAGTATTATATCCCCCTATGGAGTAATAAACAAAAGGCCTACCCCTGATCTATGTGTTCTAAATGATCCATCAAAATACAGCTTCCAATGTTGCTCCTCGAGAGGTGTTTCAATGATGGCCATAATGGATTCATCTAAGAATTAGAATGTTAGTGACATTATATCAGTAAGGGGTGGTTCAGCAAGCTGAACTACAAGAAATTATCCCTTGATGGCTTTTTGGTTCACATATTCTATCTCAAATTCACTGAGAGGCATGATCCATTTGGCCATGCAACCTTTTAAAGTTGTTTTAGATAGTAGATACTTGAGCGGATCTACTTTTTAAATGACCATGGTCTTATTATTTAACATGTAATGTTGCATTTTATGAGCTATGAAAACCATAGCTAAATAGGCTTTTTTTATGGGCATATAGTTGTGCTCATACGTGACTAGTGTATGGTTTAGATAGTATATGGCATGCTCTTTTCCATTATCATCGTATTGATCTAGAAGTGCCCCCAGGGCTTTGTCTGTCATTGATAGGTATAGAAGGAATGGTTTCCCTAGCATAGGAGGTAATAAAATTGGTGGATTTTCTAGATAGTCCTTTAGTTATTGAAAATATTTATGACAATCAACCTCCCAAAGAAATGTGACACCTTTATTTAAAATATGTGTAAAAGGATGACACTTATCAGCCAATTGAGATATGAAGCATCTGATGGATTAAATATTGCCTTAAAAACTATGGAGTTGCTTTAGATTGGTTAGTGGTGGCATTTATGTTATGGCTCATGCTTTGGCTGTATTGACTTCAATACCCTTGTGAGACATAATAAATACAAGAAATTTGACTGAAGTAACTTCAAAA
Source organism: Torreya grandis (assembly GCA_037957365.1). Lineage (NCBI taxonomy): Eukaryota > Viridiplantae > Streptophyta > Pinopsida > Cupressales > Taxaceae > Torreya > Torreya grandis. The sequence goes on from JARHVA010002033.1 coordinate 1,569,577, forward strand.
ACACACTTCTTAGGCTTGATCCTAATTTTGTATTCACATAGTTGCTCAAATACCCTCTTCAATGCTATTGGATGATCAGCCTTGGTCTTTGATTTATCTAGTATGTCATCGATGTAGTATTTAATAATGTCATGAATCATATCATTAAATATTATGGTCATAGCTCTTTGATAGGTGGCCCTTGCATTTTTGAGACCAAATGGCATAACCTAATAATAGAATGTTCCCCATGGGGTAGTGAACGTTGTTTTGTGATGGTCTTCTGGTGCTATTTAGATCTGATTATAGCCTAAGAATCTATCCATCAATGTAATCATCTCATAACCTAATGTGGAGTCAACAATCATGTCAATGTTTGGAAAAGGAAAGTCATTCTTATGGTAGGCTTTGTTTATGTCTTAAAAATAATTGTAGATTTTGATTCTTTGTGGCTCTTTGCTAACAGGTACAACATTAGATATCCACTCTGAGTAGTCAATTGGTTGGATACATCTCACTTCCAAGATCTTTTCCAACTCTTTCTTGACTAATATAGCAATGCAAGGATGCATCTTGCATAATGTTTATTTCACTATTTTGGCATCAAGATGGACCATAAGGTGGTGAACAACTAAGGTGGGGTCCAAACTAGGCATGTCAGAATAGGTCCATGTAAATATATCAACAACTTCCCTCAAAAGGGATGTAAGGACTTCACATTCCTCCTTAATGAGGGACATGCCTAATTTGATCCATTTTGGATCATTTTGAGTCTCGATGTTTACCTTTTTTATGTCTTCCACTAGAAGGGTCAAACCATCTTCAAGAATAATGGGAAAAGATTTTAACTATTTGGCAATTATAGAGTCCTCTATTAGGACTAGTTATTCAATTTCTCCTAGGCATGATGAATAAAAATCCCCCAAAGGTAGGGATGGATATGTAATAAATGTGGTTGGAAAATCTTGGACAATGTGATCAAAAGTTTGTTATTCTTCAAGACTAAATTTAGACCCATACACAAGCTCATCATTGTTAGTATCTTGGATGATTTGATCGAAAGCTTGTTCTTCAATACTAAACTTGGACCCATAGATAAGTTCATCATTGGTGCTCTCTTGGTCTGTGTTTGAAGAAGGTTGAACACCCTTGTCTAATGACACCTAAAATAGGTTTTCACCACTAGACTAATGTTTATCTTCACTTTTTCCCTAGTCTAAAAGTGCCTCAAATAAGTTTTCACTTGAGGACCTTAATTTTTTATTTAATTATTTTTGGATAAGGGTGTTCACCTGCTCTCTAAAATAGACTTCAAGATCCAACTTGATTGAGAACCCTTTTTTTTGGTGTTCCAATGAAACATTATCCCTAAGGCCTGGAAAGTTGTAAAAGGCCTCATCATTTTGGAACTCATCAACCAACATGTTGGATTCTTGTTGGCCCTAATCTATTAGTTAGGGATAGTATAATGGTAGTGGATTATGGTGAATGACTAGTTGAAGGGTACAAATGGAATTATAGTCAAATAAATTGCTATGGGCTAGGTCATTGAAAGGGCTATGATCAGACTCTACTTTGTTATCAGTATCATTATCACTAGTCATTGGTGATGGAACTTAAATAAGATATATGGGGTCACCCCTAGGAGGTTTAAATCTAGGTCCATATGTTCTTTTGTATCTAGTCATAGAAATTGGCTCAAGTGTTCCCTATTGATTTATCCTGAGGCCTTTTCCTTCATAATCTTAGTTCTCCATGATCTAATTTGGAATGGGATATTTGAAACTCTTATAATAATCAGCTAATGTGTCATTATACAACCATGATTCATCACCTTCAAGTGGGTCCTATTCTTATCTAGAGGCTGGTATGAAAGCAATAGGTTTTGAACTATCCAAATGGCCTTTACCCTTTCTTTTTTATTACATGTGTGGTTTGGCTTTTGGTCTTCCAAAGGATTTTGGATTTTGTGGAAGCTTTGTAATGTGAAAGGTGTCATGGGTCAAGTAATCTCCTTGACCATTAGCCAATATGGTATAATGATTAGACATTTTAGGAGGCAACATGTGAGATAGTGAATTAAGGGTATCAAGGTCAATGCAATTGGCCTCTGGTAAATCAATAAGTATTACTTTCCCCTTGTCCTTCTTGAAAAATGGATTCATGATGAAATGGTAGTTATAGATTGTGAACTCGACCTCTGGATGCTTATAATACTCATACAAATACAAATCCCCTAGAATAGTAAGCTTCATTCCACTCAAAAGCATGTTATATGATAAATTTAGATCTAACACATGACATAGTGTATCATGAGTCAAGGGCCCAATGATAACTGGTAAGTTGATGGTACCTTTTGATTCTTGCTCTTCATTATCATAGGCTTTGATGGTGATTTTTTATGCTTGGAGATCTATTATCATGTACCCAAGAATTTTGGTGAGCTTTAGAGACAATATTCAAGCCTAATCCATTATTTATGAGGACACGCTTCACTTTATGTTGTGTTATATAAACTTCAATGTATAATGGATTATTATGCAATGGGCCCAAGGATGATATATCTCTTTGGTTGAAGGTTAATTATTGGCTTGGAGCTAGTTATCTAACCAAAGCTTGAAATGTGTCTAGAGATATGTCAATGGGAACTTTTGATTGGCAAGGGAATTCTATCAAGATGTTTTTGTGGATGGTATATGTATGCAACAAATCTAAAATGGAGATTTTTTTAGATGTCTTTTACAATCATTCCACAATGTTAAACATCTTTCTTAGGATAGTGGTAAATGGATTGTTTCAAGTTAGAATAGTTGGTTGGATGATGGGTGAAGTGGCATATGGTTATGGACCTAGTATGGTAATCCTTGATCATCGAGTTATGATTTCACAATCAAGATTGGGTATAGGACCAATGTTACTAACCAATGATGGTGGAGAGGAACCAGATTGAGCAAGTCTCGATTGATGGTGTACTTATGCATGGTCATAGGCTAATGATGAGTTGTCAGTATAAGTTCCAAACATAGGAATCCCTATTTTTTGGTTCACATGTATGCAGTCCTAGGTCAAGGAAGGATTACCAGCATAGGGTGGTTGAGTAGGAATAATTATCAACAATCTTGTTTGATTGGCACTTGGTCTTGGATTTATGGAAATGGTGTTAATGTGACCTCTTGAAATATGGCCTATAACCAAGTTATAGTCATGTGCAACTACATGATAGGTCTATAAATTATTGGTATTGTTCTACCCTTGATCCTATCCATTTTTTTGATGTTATTGGTTCTGTTAGTTTGGTATTAGTTTTTGATATTGTTATTATTATTGCACTAGATGTTGTTGTTGTTGTTGTTATGGTTGGTTGTTATGTTGGGGAAAGTTATTTTGATAAATGTCAAGGCTCTAATTGGAGTTAGAAGCTCCATGATACAATATGATCTCTCCATTTTCCAACATATTTTCAATGACATGTTTAATTTACACACAACACTACAAATTATATTCATTGACTTGATGATATTCATAGAATTCATTTGGCCTATACTAGTCTGGATGGTTAGCACCCTCAAGAATTTACCCTTTTAGAATAGGACATTTAATCAAGTTAGCTATGATGAGCTTAAAAAATATTGTTTCAATTCTCCAAGGTTACTAAAAACATGATAAGTAGGCACATTTCTTCTTGGATGAGGGTTTTAAAAAGGCATAAGTTGTTGCGTTTGTTACATGTGTTGCACTAGTCTAGGTTGTTGCTCTTGCTACACTTACTGAAGAAGTTGTTTGTTATGAGTTATGTGCATATATAGTGTAGGCTATACAAATGGTATTTGCACCATTTGAACATGTCACGACTCAGTTACTTCAATCCCTACAACATTTTTGTTATGATTGAACTACTTTGGTTTGTCATAGTTATTGTCCTGGGTTTGTTATGATGTTTACACTTAGACTAGATTTTGATTCTAGCCATTGTTCTAGTTTTAGTTATGGCTTTGATAAGATGAGGCTAGTTTAATGATCCCTTTCTTAATGAGGTATCTTTCAATCACCAAAACTTTATCAATGATCTCTTTATATGTGTATGCACACTGCAACTCCAAATTGTAAGATATATTAGTGTGTAGATTTTTGGTAAACACAATGTCTAGTTGCTTCTCTGGTAGGCTGTGGGTGAATTGGATTGCAAGGGCTTTCCATCACATCAAATAACTTGTAAAGATTTCTCCAACCTTTTATTTTTCTTGTGTCAAATCTACCAAATAAATCTCATGCTTGAGATTGTAAGAGAAGTGTTGCACAAACTTGTCTAAAAGATCATCAAAATTAGATATAGAATTTTTGAGTAATTTCAGGAACCATTCCAATGCTTTCCCTGCTAAGCTTCATGGAAATAATAGCAATAGGTATATGTTTTTATAGTCCATAGGTTGGCATGCAACAAATAATTATATCCAAATGGGCCTTGGGGTCACCTTTCCCATTGTATTTATCAAACTTTGGTGGTTCATACCCTGGAGGAAATGGTATCTATAAGTACCCCATGTTGAAAGGGTAAGAACACACATCATCCAACTTGAACTTTTTGGTATGTTTTCCTATTTGGATTACATCCTTAATTTATTGTAGTTCTTATTCAAGGAAATTAGGGGAAAATTAGCTTGAGGTGAGGGTTGGGAAGTCAAAATTAGATTACTTTTACTAGGGTAAAGTGGACGTATTTATTGGGGAATGTTGGAATGGTTAGAGAATGGACCTGAAATATGGATTATGGTGTTATTATTAAAATTTCATGTACTATGATGCTTTATTCTAGTTGGGATTGGGTATGTAGGCCTGGTGTTGGGAATACTATTGTTGTTATGGAGGAATATAGTTGTATTGTGCCTATTGAAGCTGAATAGGGACATGTTTCTGACAAGTCCATACCTTACTGATTGAGGGGAACTTGTGAAACAAGACCCTATCTCTGAACTTGTGGCATATTTTGCACAAAAGGCAATTATTGCCTAATAGGTTCTTGAGGAACATTGAAACCTCTTGGTTACATGAATCCCTATTGGGAAGTAGATGCATATTAGTGATTTAGCATCTATCACTAACCAATACTAGTATGTTGTTGATTAGACAACATTTGGTTCGATCAGCATGATAGTCTACAACTGAAGAGGTATGTTCATTGCTACCTGGCAAGGTGCAACATTGGTTTCCCCCTGTTGGGGTGGTAATATGTTTTACCTCTAGTATGTGGGTACATTAGAATGTGCCTAATATTATGGAATGTTACTCATCACTTGTTGGGGTGGAGTAAGCTTCATCACATTTTGTTATGGCATGGCACTGATCATTGGTTGAATACTTAATCTTTGATGTTGGGTGCTAGAATAAGTAGCTAGTTGAGGATTAGAGTTAGTTGGTTAAGGATGGGAAATATAAACTCCTGCTCCCTAATTTTGTGAACCACTCATGGTGTTATTTGAAGGCACATTTAGTTATTGACTAGTTTTTTGTGCATTAACATTTGGTTTAAATTTGATGTTACTTGCATATTATCCATTATGTTCAGCTCACTATTATGTGTAGAAGCAGAAGACACTTCTTTGATAGTTAGAGTATTGACTAGTCTATAACCTAATTTTATTATCCAATCAATTCCATTAAGACTCCTATCAAAGGAGATAACTGAATAAGAGGTTTGTTTGACATGGTCATATGATTAAAGTTACATGTTAGGTCTTGATATGTCTAGTATGTTGTCTACATTTGAATGGAGTGGTCCTCCATGAGGCCTATTTGTGTGACAAGCATACAAGGATCTTGATATGGCATCATTACTATGGAATTAAGGTTACTAGAAGAGGCATGTTCATTTTTTTGATTATAAGACATGTTATAAGGTCCTTTTGGTAGATTTGGCAAGTTATCATGGGGAAAGTCTACTAGAGACTGAGCCCCTATATCATAGGTCAAGGGAATTATATTGTAATAAGGTTACTATTGAACTTATTCTATAACTGTAGGTATTTTATCTAAATATTGTGCCATCTATTATTGGTCTTACTTTGTGTATGGAGGTGTCCTAACCAAATAATTAGCTAAAGGATATTGACTTTGTTCCCTTATTTGAGTGTTGTAAGGTGGATACAAATCTACCTCCCAAATAATCTTATCTCTATAAGGGTCTTGAACAAAGTCCTCTTATGTGACAACATTTCCATATACTATATTTTACATAGTTACACTACATGTATATTGATCCATGGTCAAATGTATGGAAAATGTTTCACAAAAAGATAGGTTAGAGTTCTACAAACTCTAAAAAGCTATGTCTAAAAAGATAAAGAGGTTCAAACTCTATCTAACTTGGTCTAAGGTGGAGGCGTATCTCTAAAAATTCTATGTAAAGACTTGGTAAAAATAGTATAATGTCAAATGTCTAATGTTAAATGTCTTACACAAATAAGGTCAAATAAATGAACTAAAAATAAGATGCCAAACTTTAAGGTCCAAAGATGTTTCAAATAGGTCTAAACTAGGAAAGGGAAAAAGAGTCTTTAGGACTTTTATCTAAACACGTTGTTAAAATCTAGGCTCAAAACAAGGCATATGCTATAACTTTTGTCCAAACGTGGCATTAAAAGATAGACTTGAAATAAAAGGATGATTTTTAATCTAAAAAACTTGGAACACTTTGGCATAAACAGGGCATTTGATTCTAGAAATAAACATGATCAACTTGGTATAAGGCACTAAACAAAATGCAATTGAAGATAGATTGATTATATCAAATAAAGGCATAAACAATATAGTTTCAAATTTTGAAAAATGTATTAACCTAAGTTACGCAACCCAAAAGAGAAAGATTTGTCTATCAACCCCTATGAAATGAGGCCTAAATAAAAATCAATCAATGTTTGGATCTAAACTTGTAAAATTTAATCAAAAACTCAACTTAGGTAAACTAGGGCTTTAATGACCAACAAGCTAGGTAAATTTAAACAACATAACTATGTTAAACAAAGATCTAATAGGACACATGAATTTGGTTTTGATAATGTGAAACTTAGACACAAGACAAACATAAGTATATGAAATAATTTGGGTAGCATAATGGCATTATTGCTCCCAAAATATATGACAATGATTTATTTCAAAAGACTTTTAAGGCACAAACTTGAATTGATTTAGGTAGCATAATATTACCCATTTCAATCAAGTGACACACACAACATTTTTGACACAAAGAGTTTTCTAAGTTAAGGCAAGGTGTCAAATAGATGACATAATACCTCCTCAAACAATAGAGTATTATAGACAAATAAAATAATTCATGACATGGTATAAATAAACACAATTTTTAGACACAAAACACCAAGCAATAAAGGAATAAATGACCAAAATATAACTAAGTATAATCATCCTAGATCCTATCAAGGTGTGGCAAGTGGGGTTTACTAAAACTTACAATTTATGATCATCTAGAATCATCCCAAGTATGGAAAACACAAGAGAATTAACACATCAATTGAGTTCATACCAATCAACTTATCATGCAAGGGTCTATTCCTTTGCATGATGGTGTCATCTATGGACTACTTAGTATAATCCCCTAGTTAACCAGACTTAACTCAATCTTTTGTTACTAAAGGAAAGGTTAGTCACTCAACTCCCTAACTCTAGCAGTATGCATACCCTAATTTGTTTACCCCAACATGGTTCAGGGTTAAAATAATGTCAAGAGATTAAGCCCCAGTTCAATTCTTCCCTAGAGAAATCGTGAGAGGAAATGGTACCCCCTTCACAAGTCAAATTGCATGAAAAGAAAAGACTAGTAGAAAGACTTTAGGGTTACTTTTAGATCACCTAATACCATATGGGTTTTGGGGAGAGCCTACACAACTTTGTTTCTATGCCTTCTACTAGGTATAAATGCAATGAAAAGTAACTTTTGATCCCCAAATTCCTTATAAGGGATGGGGGAGAGCATACAAGCATTATTATTTTTTTGAAAACAAACAATCAAAAAATAGTTTGCATGTAATTATGTTTTGATTTTAGGCACTAAATTGAAATGTTATGATATCATTTACTTGGCCCCTTGGCTTTAGTGTGAAAAAGTGAAATAATTGCTCATCGTTTTAAGCCCAAAACCCAAATGTTCAAGATTTAGCCTAAGTTCATTTTTAAACACCAAAAATAAGTGTTCAAGACTTAAGCATTTGTTTTAAGCACTAAGAATGAAGTGTTTCTAATATTTAGACATTCTAATTCCTTTTAAACACCAACATAAAATGTTAAAGATCTAACATGATCATTTCAACACCAAAACAAAGTGTGAGTGACTTAGCTAGATTTTTTTTAAAAGCCCAAAATGAAATGTTCTTTAACCAAAACTTGCAAATTTATGTTCAAATCATGTTCTAGACCTATAATTTTTAGATAGTATCTTTTTGCTTTGAATCACTTTTGATAATAAGCAAATGAACTTTGGAAAAGTAGTTCTTAATTTTTATTTTTGAAAACACAATGACCATGGTCATTCAAAACATATCGATGCCATTTCAAGTCAATCGATGTCAATCAATGTCAAAGAGAACCGATGATGGTAGTAAAGGATATATATTGGTTGACTAAGACTAATGTCGAACAACCTGTGAACCCAAAGGCAAAACCATATAAAAGCAAAAATGTTAGGTTAGGCAATGGTTAGCTAAAAAATCAATAAAACCTATAAGGCAAGGATAAGATAGAGAGTTTAAATGCTATTAGAAATAACAAACAATGAAAAGGAATGTTAGAAAGTTTTAAAAGGCAATCTTTATAAAAATGTGTTTCACCTTGCATACCAACCAATGTCAATTACATAGAACCAAGATCAGTTGGGTTGAATCAATAACGGTCATGTAGAATTGATGCTACTTGAACCTGACTAATGTCAATCTTTTTATAGATCTGAGTTAAATCAAGAATTAAAAATACAATAAAATCAAATCTAAAACTACAAATTTGAAGGAATTCAAACATTCTTTTATCAAATTTTGAGTTTTATCTCCATCTCATTTGTGATCAAAAATCCAAGGGTGGTTAGATCATGTGTTAGCTTCAAAATGAAATCAAAATGAAATAAAACACACTAACATGCATAACACTATCTTTTCTAGATCAAAGGGGGAGCTTAGTGAAGAAAACCAATTGACAAAGCATAACTAAAATGTAAGCAAAATAACCTTTCTTACCTTCCTTGAATGCTTCAAGAGATTTTTTTGTTGGCTTTCTCGGCTAGTGCTCAAGAATTCTTTGGAAAATGGATTTGTGTGGCTCCTTCTCCCCTTGGAACCATGGTTTAGCTCATGCTTGCTTGATGTAGCTTCATAGATTGATGGCTTGGCTTATGATTCACAATTTTGGCATTATAACTCTATTATTTCCAATCTTGTCATAAAACTAGCATTATAACATTACTAAGTCCAAGCTCTCCTAATGAAGAGTCAAATGCTTATATTTATAGGTTTAGAAACTAATCCCAACCCAAGGTGAGTTAGAGTTTAGTTAGAGCTTAGAATGGGTCAAACCTAACCTTTGTGAGTTAATTTACCCTAGTAAAGTTAAAAGGTGTCAAATGGTCATGATTAGTAATGAATAGGCATGGGTGGGATATTTTAATATTTTTGATAACTCATAAAAAGGTCATTATGAATTCCTAGGATATTCTTTGATTTTTTTTTTTAATAATTCATTTAATTGCTCAAGGTTAATTCAATTTAGGTATTTGATTAGATTTTGCATGTTAATTATTTAGTTTAGTCTTTTTTAGCATTTTACAATATTTGAATTAATTGTATGTGTGTATTTATCCCATTTAATTGTTTTATAATCCAAATTGTATTTTATGAATCCAAATTTGAGATGTTTAGTGATTCTTACGATATATTTATAAAGGTTGGGATGAATCGGTTTAAAGACTAGTATGAAGCCATTGGTGGCCAATTTTAGGTGTCTACAATTTCAACACTTATCAAAATTCTAGAGATGGAAAAATTATGGTGGCTTTTGGGGGAAAGACCAAACATTTTTATTATTTAATATGCTTTATTTCAATTTTAAGAGCTAATCTCAAATTTAAAGTTACAAGATATTCAAAAATATGCATGTACATCATGAAAAAATTAACTACCTAAATAAATTAGCACTTGTTTCAAGTAAATAAAATAATCAATTATGGATGGAAACTTGGTAATATTAAAAACCTTTATTCTTCCCTAAAAAATTAAAGGTGTTTATTTAAAATTATTGATATTTATATTTTGATGCATGCATGCATTTCGCTACATACCCATGTCAATGTGGAGGAATTATGTTGACACCCAAATTTGGCACAAAATTTTTATTCTTGTGTTTTATTGTTGAATCCCAATTAAAATTATTTAGTATATTTGTACATTTTAACCTAGATTATATGGCAAAGCATGCAAAAATTTGATCTTAATCTTTGTGGAAGAAAATCTTTTACTTTCATAGGCCAATTCTCTGAATTGTTTGGCAAAAGCATCAAATTGTTTTAAGTCACACCATTTCTATGATGGCCCCAAGCCCACATAAGTCTATATTTGGTCCATATAGCTTAAAATAATCTCAACACTTATCTAAAAGGTATTTATTTATACATTTGGACTACTTATTATCCATTATCCAACCCTTTCTCAAAAATAGAGACCGACTTATCTACTAGGCAAACCCATACATTACTAGCTCATCTTGGACAAACTCGTACCTATATGGGTTTGTCAGTTTAACTTTGTGGGTTTGTCTCTATGTTACCATTGGTCATGAGCCTTAACCCATCCCATTTGTATTTTCACAAGTTGTCAAGCATACTTTAGTCATCTTAAATTATCTTATAAATATAAGGTATTTCCAATCCATTTGAAAATCAATGAACTAAGAACTAACAGGATTCAAGAGAGATACAGAGGAAAACATTTAACACCCCACTTCACCAAGGGCCAAGCCTATAGTGAAGCTTCTCCATTTAATTTGTGTTTCATTGAATCAAATCCTTCACATTTATGATGTTTATCTATTTTTGTCTCTCTACAACAAATCTTGTGTCAAAAGATGGTAATTACACTTCAATGGTTACATTGATCACTTCTAGGGAAGAAGAGTTTCAAATCCATACTTGAGCTATTCCATTCACACACCATAAATCTATGTGGAGTTATAATTATGAGCATGTGAGGTATGTAATTTTTAATGTTACTATGATAGTTGCATGACTCCACTACTTTTGTTTTGTTTTGGAGAGTGAAAGCTAAGTCACAATGAAGATTCAACCACACAACATACTCTTCCCTACACATCTCCAAAGTGAAGGTGTAATCATAATCAATAAGACATAGTGCATAAGCATCAAAAACAAAGAGTATAAAACCTTATAAATACAAACCCGGTGGCATACAAATTCTCATAGTGGTACAAGGGAAAAATTGAAGTGTTTGGGCTTGCATAGGACATGCCTGTAAAGGTATGTCTCATCTTAGAGCAATGCACAAGTTGAAAAATTTAGAAGTAAATCAAATAAAATCAACACAATCAAAATAAATACTTAAAATTACAAAAGAGTGAAGGTGTGATTGTTTCTTAACCTCTTTGTCAATTCATCACTTTGTTTTAGATTTTGTATGAGATGTTTGGGCTTGTTTACATTAATTATCCATTTAGATATATATAATGTATGTATTTAAGTTATATATGGTTATATTTATTTAATTATATCTTGTTTATACCTATTTTTTTTTAAGAAATAGAATTAGGGTAAACAAAAGCATACCCTTAAAATATATGAAAACCATAGTATGCATTAGCATCAAACTATTTAGACACTGGTATTAAAGTATAAAATTCTATTTTTGGTGGTAAAGAAATCTTGTTGCATTAAAGTAACTACCTTGAAAAACATTGAGAACTTTCATTCAATTGTATAAATTTCCTACATTATTTTTGTTGAGTTAAAATAAGATTTTGAGGTGGTTACTCTATAACATTAACTACTTTATTGATAATGTTCTTATTTCAAAACTCACAATAATTGATTTTAGCCTTGAAACTTGGTTTATTTTGAAATTTTGCATTAGTATGAGCATTGGTTGCATACTTAAGAATATTAGACTCTTCAAGATTTCCTTCAAAGGACTTAACCAAATGTAAAAGTTCATTGAAATATTTTTGTGTGTTGGAATCTTTTTTATCTTTGATGATTGATAACAAACTTTTGATAAAAATATTTTGAAAATCACTATTGGGTGGTTGATAAGTCATCAGGGTGATCAATGTCTTGAACCTAAACATATATTCACTAATAGTTTCATTTGATTCTTGTCTAACTTGAGTAAATTATGTGAATGTCATCTTTTTACTAATGTTGATTATAAAAAAAAATTGATGAATCCACTAATGATGTAAAATCCACATGGTAAGGCACAAACCAATAAAGTACATAATGTTTCAAACTTATTGGAAATATTTTAAGAAATAATTTATCACTATGAGAAAATTTTAAACAAAAGGCATAAAATGATCCAAAATGATGAGAATGGTCTCTTTACATACTAAAATATATTATTAGACACTTGACAATGTCACTTTTACATATCTTCACCATATATGACTTGTGTGCATATATATTCATCTTAACCAATCACCACTCTCTCACATCCACATGCTTGTTATGAGTCTAAACCTCTCATTTTACTTTCAATCACCTATAAGAACCTCTCAGTCTATGTCAAACCAATTAAATATCTTACTTATACATCCCTAGATCATTTTATCCACATTCATGTCTCTTAGACACTATCATCAGGCTCAAAAAATTTAATCAACGAAAATGACCTGATGTTAACTATTGACCCTCACCCAACAATGATTAATTTTCAAAATGAAATCATTCTTATGGGTTGTCACATTTACTTAACATGTTAGTGTCATGAAAAATTATGCAGATGGACTTGTCTAAATACAAATCAAACCCATACTTAGTACTCAATTAGCACTTTTCTAACAAGCGTCTATATACTACTACACATTGAGCAAATATGCCTTATTCTTCCTAATTGTAAATCAATCACTAGGATTAGTCATGAACCAAGTCTGAATAATACTAAGCTAAGTCAAGAGAGAATATTTTCAAGTATATAAAGTTATATTATAGGTGCATTCATATAGCAAATGAGAAAAAATATGCATTCACATTAAGGGGAAGAATTTCATAAGGCTTGAATTCCCTCTTTTAAGTATTGTGTACATATACGATGATCAATCATTAATGGGAGTGATTAGGGTCAGCTCAACCCATTACACTTCCCATGTTTTTAAAAGGTTCTACCCTTCACAAGTGGATATAGGGTTTCAAGGAGGAGACTAATTTTTGGAATTATGCACATAGTCAGGTGTCAAGATCGCACACATAGGTATTACATGTAGGTGCAATTCATATTATAGTAACAAAGAGCCAAATAAAAATGGGATAGTAATGTTAGCCTCAGTCATTAGCATTGATATTTTTACCCCAACTTGATGTTAGTGACCCTACATGCATAGATATTCAATTCCATATCTGAGTGACTCACAAGCCTACTTCCAGTGCTTTTCCACTATTAGAAGTTAGTCATAGTTAATCATTGAGCTAGGAAAGCTAAGTATCTTGATCTTTTTAATAATTTCCATATTATCACATGCCACTTATCAAATCTATTTCAATATTTTACATTTAGATTCATGCTTGATTTTCATACTTTAAAATCTAAATTACATTTTATTTTCTATATTAATTAGGATTGTACATTTTAAATTAGGATAACATATGTTGGTGAACGCATATATTTCTTGAACATTATCAAACCCTAGGTTTCCATTAGGCTTTCATCCTCCTCTCTAGGTTTTTCATATTTCAGCCTAATGATTTGATTTTCAAACCTAATTCCTAATGGTGTCCATCTACATAAGTTCAAATATGATTATTTTGCCCTTTTACCCTAGGGCTTCATGTTTATTCACCCATTAAGGATTTCTCTATTGTTTTTATTCCTTGATTGGCTAATATTTGGATCAAAGAAACTATTTTTCAAATGCTTTGAGATTTTGGCAAGTCATATTGAGTAGATAAAAAATCTATTTTTTCAACCAAAATATTTTACAGATTTTCCAAAATTTATAATTTACTTTTTTTAGTAAATTCCACCTAAAGGGTGAATGGTGTACTTATTTTCAAATTAATTTATAGGTTTTTTTATCTACTAATTTTTATCAAAAACCTATTTTTAATTTCAAACATTCCTCACATTTTTCTTTAGGTAGTTGTTTATTTATTATATAAATTATATGGTGGCTACCATGGATACTTAAAGTGTATACTTTCTAATACAATCAATGATTTTTATAATTACATATTGTTGGCCTGAAATATGAAATATTTTTCATAGTCATGTAATTAAGTGGATCAAATTCATGTAAAATAAAATTAAGGCTAAACTTAATGATGATTATTTCTTAAATCTCTTTAATAATACATTTTCTATGAATGTGGAGTATCAAGTACTTTCATTTGTGCCTTCTCTGGTCTTGCTTCAAGTTTGTGATAGACACCACCCCTCTATTGTAAATTTCTATGTTGTCATTATTCCAAGAGGTAGGGTGACCCATCCTATAGTAAAAATATTAGGTCATAATAATGTTACTCCTAATCCCCATCCACATCTCATAGACCCTCTTGATAGTCTTTGTATGAATATTCAATAAAAAACTAATCCGGACAACAATTCAGGGGACAAAATGGGTGATGGTTCCACCCCAATTGATGACAAAACTTTTGGGAGCCATAACTTTTACACCGTAGCTCCAATTGACTCACCGTTTGAACCGTTGGAAAGATAAGAATGAGAATAACATGGTGATATGGCATGGATATCTTATTGATGGATTTTGACCCCTGAAAACCTAATGTAAGTGCCCCAAATTTCAATTTTAGTAGTGTAGTCTAAAAATAGTAAGTTTCTAAAAATAGTAATTCCTCAAATTTTGTATGATTTTAAATCATGGAAGTCAAACCACTTGATCTCCCTCAATATTTGTGACCTTACACATCCTCCCCCTACTTTCAAAATGTGTATAAATGAATATGTAACCTAAAATAGAAATCAAACGTCTCTTCCCAGAGATAAGCATATAGTTGTATTGCGATCTTGAGTGATAAAACATCTCTTCTCAGAGAATTAATTATTACTGTGTTATTTAAATATTTATCAACCAAAAATTTTGAGTTTTGGATCAAAAACACCAGGGCTTTGTGCTTTTGAATCCCTTCCAAATTAACAAAATACTATGAAAAAATCCACATAGACATTACAAAAGTAAAATTAAGATCTAAGTCTAAAAGTTACATTACTTAGAAGGCAAGATTACACATAGAAAATCTTGATCATCCTAGTGTCAATCATATATATAAATATATATATATATATATATATATATATATATATATATATATATATATATCCATTCAAGGGCTTGGTACCTCAAAATATTTCATTTAAAGAAGATATTCATCAAAAGGATCAATAAATAAAGATTAAAATATTTTTTATAAGCATCATAAGAATCCAAGTGAATTTCTAAAGAACATGTTTTGAAATAAATTGATCACATTGCCTCTTATGCATCCTATAATGAAATAAATATATTATTGTGCTAATCATAGAATTCATAGACATCATAAAAATAATTATTTGGATATGAAGAATAAAATAGATTATCATCAATAGTGGTGATACTACATTAACTAAATCCATTAAATAACTACCAAATGTGATAACACCTCCTATAGTTAAGAAATATACTCAAACAATCATTGCATATTTTAAGGATAAGTGAAAAAATAACAAAAGGAAAAGTTATTAAAGGTAAGGTTACAAAAATAAAAATTAGAAAAGGAAATTTTATAGCAAGAAAAGTTAAAACAAGTGAAGTTTCAAAAAGAAAGGTTGGAAAAGAAAGTGCAAACTAAGTAGAAAAGTGTCTTGAAGAAAGGGTTTCTCAAGAAGGAAGTTAAAATCAAGATATACCTAAAAATTATAATATAACAATTATGGTTTCAAATGAGGCAAATTAAAATCATTCCTTGTATATGAGACCTTTGATTTTTAGCCTTTACATATGTGGCATGAAATGCACCAATGTTGTGGTTAATAACACTATCAAAATGAATGTTTGTATAATGAAACTCCTCAAATCTCTTGGATATGATAAAGAATACTTGGATAAGACTAATTAATATAGATCATTTATTAGATTCATTGATAGGTTCAAAAACATGTATAATTACATTTCACATTTGCCCTAATTTGTCCCAATATAATATTGAATTAGGAAGATGGTGGATAATAAAAATGGGTGTCGTAATTGGTAAGAATCATGAATATATCACATTTGATCATGAATGTACGAATTTCACCATTTAAAGAGAGGAAGCATCTTTAAATCAATAAACATCACAAATTGTTTCTTCAAAACATGATACAACTACTAAATACATTCCAACACATGGTGCAGTTAATTATACATATTTTGTAATGGATAATAAATGTAATGTAAATCATTCTAGTATGAGTGTTCCTAATAGTAAAATATCACAATTACAACATTAGAATTCAATTACTCATGTAGAACCCTATTATGCAAATTTATTACTTTAAAGTGATTGGTTAGAGAATTATCACACACCTCCTAAAATCATTTGGGGTGATTCCATGGATTAGTTCACCACACATATTCTATTTTACATAGCTTCTTTGTGACTACTTGATTAATCACCTTATCTATTATTTTATTTGGGCATAGATCATTATCATATCCCTTCACTTTATTTGCATCTAGCCCTTACCTTTTTATTTTTTATCCCAATATAGACATCCTTTGACAACATATCATTTTCTCACCCTTTCAAATTAATTATGGCTTACATTGCACTTACATGATAATATACATACTACATGAGCATACACTAATTCATATCCATAGGATGAATACTTACTATTGTATCCACATACTCTATTGAGCTAAAAAAATCACATATATAGTGGGGGCATAGTGCTTGCTTCCACTTCCTCCACATTGTTATGTTATCACATCTATTACACACTATGCCTTGACACATGTTACAGATTGTTAAAATCCCTCCCATTATTTTATTTTTGAATCTTTTCTACTTGGTATTATTTTTCTATATTGAGATAAATTCAAAAATAAAAATAAATTGTAAAAATAATGAAAACATTTAAAATATTCAAAAAGTCAAAAATCAAAACTTAAGCATGACATGATTGATATATTACAATATTTACATCTGTTATTTATCATATATTTGATAAATGACATATTTTTATTCATACACAAATGCATTTCATGGTATATGAGTGTGATGTAAGACATGCAAATTATACATGGACACATAGATGTTGGACTTTCCTATACCCAATATCCATGCCAATGTTGAGGGAATATTATTCCATAGATCACATTATCATAGGTTATATATTTTTATGACCTTTTACCATGTTGAGTTACATATATTGCTTACATGTCTTACTAATTATTTATATTTTACAATGTTATGATACTTAAATATATAGATAGTTTAGACTAGTTTTATGCTTCATTGATGTTTTTACTCTTGCATGATAGGCTATTCACTTCTTATCTATTGTGTGCAGCCTTTGAATTTGTGTGTGAAATTAATTTGTATATTTTTTGTGACATCTTTATGTCCCTTGATTTTCCCCCTTATCCTCATTTGTTGTGACATCCTAATGTCCCTTTATTGTGTCCCATTGGACTTGTTTGTTGAGATATCTTTATGTACCATGTTTATGTCCCTTGGCTTTGTTTGTTATCAAATTTTTATGTCCATTTTTTGTGTCCTTTAGCCTTATTTATTATGACATATTTATGTCCCTTTTATGCAACCCTTGGTTTTATGTGTGATATTACATGTTTATGAGTGGGTTAATCAAGGATTATCTGATGAGATTATGGAGTTTGTTGCACTTGTTGAGCTTGTTGATATTTATAAGTTTTTGGGTGTTGTGATCTATATCATGTACCTCCCCTTTATGTGTGGTACCATAATTCATTTCAAGTGCCTCTTTATTGTGTAGGTTTATTTACTTATTATGTCAGTGATGGTTACTAATGTGTGCCTAATTGATACATCTATCTTAGCATGACACTTATACGCATTGAAATACATATGTTGCTTGCATACTTTGATGATATATACATTTTTATGATCACATATTCTCCACATGTTGACATAATTATACATTATTACATCTGTATATATGAACAATCAACTCTTATTTTGAGATGAGTGACTTATAGGATATATTCCTCACCTTAAAATGGAGTGTATTTAGTGGTATTTCCATAGAGACACAATCATCCATGAACATAAAAAATAGATTTTGAGTACAGAGTGTAATGATATTACTTTACCAAATAAACAAAATAATAGCAAGATATCACAATGATATGGAAATATAACAGAAAATATGAATAGTAGATAAGCCACTTTGAAGGGGAAACCTCCCAAATGATTACAATAAGAAATTAATACTCTGGTATGATGATAAATAACTACCCACAACCACTTATATATAGTCTACCTTAGCCATGGTTACTCCATAGGCTAACCTACTAACCTAATGAAAGCATATAGAAATGTGATATAACATCAAAGAAGGATAAGTAATCCACAAGAAGGCTATTCCTTTCTCGATACATATAATAGGTTAGAGGCATAGCATGCCTTTCCCATTTGAACCAATATTGTCCTCAACATTGAACAACTCTGGATATCATTGCAAAAAATATTCACCCTCCTAAGTTGCACCCTCACTACTCAGGTTCTTCCACTTGATCAAATATTCCTTAATATCTTTGTTTCTCAACCTCTTAGTACGTGTTTGTATGATCTTCTCTAGTTCTAAAATGACTCATCCTTCTTCATCTAGTTTTGCTAGCTCTATCTAGGTTGAAACTTTATGTCCAGTGACCTTTAAGAAGGAAACATGAAATATTGGGTGTATACGAGATGAATGGGGAAACTCCAACTTATAATCCACACTTCTAATTTTTTGCAAAACTTGATAAGGGCCATAATAATTAGATGCAAGTTTGATATCCTTTTTGTATTACTTTAAGGACATCTACTTATAAGGATGCAAACATACAAATACCTAGTCACTCACATCAAAATGTCACTCATTATGGTGTTGATCTACATATTGATTCATCCTATTTTGTGCCAATGCCAAATTCTCTCTCAAACCAACCAAAACCTCTTGTTGATGTTAAATGTGCTCCTCTACATCTCGAACCTTAGTTTTCACCCTTAATAAAGAGGTGATGGAAGGTGGATGGTAACCATATAATTATATAAATGGGGACATTTTAGAAGAAGTGGAAATATGTGTTATACCACCATTCTATAAGTGGTATCCATTTAACCCAATATTCTTGCTTATCTGAGACAAAATAATGAAGATACCCCTATAAACATTTATTGACCACTTTTATTTATCCATTAGATTGGGGGTGCTAAGATGAGATATGAGCTAGTTGAGTACCCAAATAGGAAAATAGTTTAGTGAAAAAATCACTAGTGAAAATAGGATCACAATCATTATAATTATTTTTGGGGTTCTATGTAATTTTAGAACTGCCTCTATAAAAATAGTTGTTATTGTACTTATTGTAAAAGAGTGTGAGAGGGAACAAAAATGGGCATATTTTTTAAGCCTATCCATAATTACCAAGATAACATTCTTACCTTTAGAATAAATCAACCCTATGATGAAATCCATGGAAACCTCCTCCTACCTTTGACTAGGAATTGTTAAAGGTTGTAACATACCTGGGGTCTTAATTGTCTCACCTTTGTTCTATTGGCATATTAATAATTCTACCACAAATTTTTATACATCTCCCTTGAGTCCTTCCCAAAATACTTTTCACTTGATTTGTGATATTTTTTCAAGAACCTAGAGTGTCCCCCAATTGGGCATGCATGCAACTCTGCAAGAATCTTATGCTTCAACTCTGAATCTTTGCACAAGTATAACCTATCCTTATACCATAGGGCATTACCTTTCCATTCAAATTTATCATAGATTATATAAATTTACTATATATTTTTAATCATAACATGTGTATCCTTGTCCTAGCCCCACTCTAACCTATCTTCATCTAACCAATCTATCTGCAACATGGACATTGCACAAAGTAATGCTTCTATGGATGTATCTCATCTGGATAGTGTATCTGCTACTAAATTATCTTTATCTTTCTTGTATATGATTTCAAAATCATAACCCAACATGTTTTTACCCATTTTTTTTGTTTCTAAAATGATAATATTTGATCCAAAAAGTATATGAGACTATCATGATCCATTTTCACCTTAAAATGTATACCCATCAAATAGGGCCTCCATTGTTTTACTGCATGAAGAAGAGCTATCATTTATTTCTCATAGATAGGTTTTTGGATATTCTTACCTTTGAATTTATGACTCTCAAATGTAATAGGTCTTCCTTATTTCATTAGTACTACTCCCAACCCTGATTTAGAAGCATCACATTCAACAATGAATGTCTTAGAGAAGTCTAGAGTAGCCAAACTTGGGGTGGTGCACATAGCTACTTTTAGTTGCTCAAATGCTTTAGTGGTTACATCATTCCAGTGGAAGGCATACTTCTTTAGTAATGTATGAGTGGATTTGATATACTACCATAACCTTTCACAAATCTTTGGTAGTAACTTATTAGTCCTAGGAATCCTTATAGGTTTTTGAGAGTTTTGGGCATTGGCCAATCCACTATAGATTTGATTTTATGAGGATTAACTTTGACACCTTCATGTGACCCAATTACTCTACCTCTTATACTCCAAAAGCATATTTGTATGCTTTTCATAAAGTTGTTATTGTTTCAAAACTATCAACACATGTTTCACATGTTACAAGTGTTCTTCCCATGTCTTACTATAAATCAATATGTCATCAAAGAAAACCAACACAAACTTCCTTAAAAAGGGCCTGAATAGAGTTCTTGTCAAACTCTAAAAAGTAGATGGTGAATTTTTAAGACCAAAGGGAATTACCAAAAAATCATAATGGCCCTCATGAGTTATAAAATCATTTTTATAAACATATTCATCCTAGATTATAATTTGATGGTACCTAGAATGAGGATCCAATTTAATGAAATAACAAACACCATGAAACTCATCAATTAAATCATCACTTACGGGAATAGGAAACTTATCTTTGATGGTGTACTTGTTGAGTTCCCTATAATCTAAGCACATCCTCCATATGTCATCCTTCATACACACCATGACCACTGGTGATGAATATGCACTCTAGTTGTGCCTAATGATCTCTAACTCTAGCATCTTATGGACCATATTTTTTATTTCACTCTTTTATGCATATTGATATCTATATGGTTTGATATTTGGTGATTGATTCCCTAAAAGGAGTTTAATAACATGGTCATGTTCTCTTTTTGGTGGTAGTCCTTTTGGCATGGCCTCAAAAATAAATAGGTGGTTATCAATAATCATTTGTAGATCAGGATGTGGAGATGCCTTTATGGGTTAAACTTTTATGGAACATAATCATGCTACAAATCCTTCTACCCCATTATTTAGTATTTTTGTCATCTGATGTAAACTAACCAATTGTGGAGATTTTGCCTATAATCCCCATAGTTCAATTTTTCTACCTTCATAATGAAAGTACATGAATAGTTCTTGGAATTTCATCTCAATTATACCCAAGATTTTGAGCCATTGGAATCCCAAAATGATGTTTTTTCTACCCATGAGAATAGAAAACATAGGAGAATATAGATTATACTCACAAATAGTAAGCTTAATACTATGTAATTTCCCTGAACAATTGATTGTCACCATCTGTAATCATGACCTAAAATTTTAGTGTTAGGTAAATGAAATAATGCAATCAAGTGGCCAACTTATGGTTGATGAAATTATGTGTACTCCATGAGTCAATAAACACTTTCACCTTCTATTTCTTGATGAAACCCCCCACCTTAAGTTTTTGAGAAGTGATAATACCCAAAAGTGAATGATAAGAGATTGTAGGTTTGGAGTCTTCAAGTAATTCCTTTATCTCTTCCTCATCATCATTAGAGGCATCATCTTCTTCATCATCTCCATTAGATCCCTCAATGTAGAATAACTTCTTAGCACATCTATGTCTTTTTCTCCACTTACTATCACAACTAAAACATAATCCTTTTGCACTCTTCTCTTCAATTTGTTGAGTGGTCAATCTCATAGGTGGAGGAAATGATGGTGTTGATATGATATGATCTTTAAAGTGAGTAAATGGTTATTTCTTATTGGCTATGAATTTTTCCTCAGCCATACATGCCATGATAATAGAATCATAAACCTTAATTGGATTAAACATATGTACCTCATGTTGAATGTGGTCCTTGAGGCCTCCCAAAAATAGGTCATTCAGGTTTTCATCAAAAATTGTCTCCACATGTAAAGATAGGTTTTAAATATTATGAATATAATCCTTAACTAAACTAGTCTATCATAATTTTTCTAGTTGGCTAAATTAATTCTCTATTACATTATTGCTATAGTGTAATTTCCTCTCCTCTATAAAAACTAACTAGATGACACTGAGAGTCATCTTTTTCTTTTGAGCACACAACCATCGATACCAAATGAATTATTCAGGTTCTAGATACAAGGATGCCATGGTAACCTTCTATCCACATGGGATCTAATGAAGATAAAAAACAATCTCCATTTGGTTGATCCAATTGAGTGGATCATTTCCATCAAATTTACACATATCTACCTTTGGTAATAGGTTTCATTATGACAAGGTACTTGGATTTGGATTAGGTTGGTTAGGAGATCCACCTTGGTGGGGTTGTGTAATAGTGATAGCTTACTAATTTGACTAATTAATTTGTAAATCCATCATGATATTTTCCAAACTATATTGTATGGATTTCATATCAGATTGTATGCATTACATCTCACTTTGAATTCCTTCCACATTGTAGTCAAACTGGCTCACTTTGTGATCTATCTCAGAGAACCCTAGTATAAAGGATCTAGTAACTCCCCCTTATGACTCTATATCTTCTTTGTTAGGATTTTTACCTTGGGTTTTATCACCCTTTCTTCGGCCCCTAGTTTGTGGTCTTGCCATAAAAGGACTTAACAATGTCAACCCTAATTGGCACTTTTGACTTAACTTTGACCAAGAAATTTTGTACTTATGTCAGCCTTAAATAAGAAACTACAAAGAACATACCCTAGATATATTTTTCTAATATGTCCAAAAATGTAAATAAATCTTAAACATTCCTTGAATTGTGCACTATAGAACTAATTTATGAAAAACCATAAAATGGTGATAAATTTTTCAATTAAAATCTAATTAAGATTAAATTTTAATGGAATCTTACTTGAATTATTTCTCTGCTTTATTAAAAAAATTGAAGATAAATTCATAACCGTTTGTGAGATATAACCAAATTATAAGATCTAGGGTTTTTATCCTAATTATGGCCCAAATCGATACTCTAATACCACTTGTAATGATATTACTTCACCAAATAATTAGAATAATAGAAATATATAACAATGATATGTAAATATATAATAAAATATGAATAATAGATAAGCCACTTCGAGGGGGCAACCTCCCAAATGATTGCAATAAAAAATGAATACTTTGATATGATGATAATCAACTACCCACAACCACCTATATACAGTCTACCTAGGCCATGGTTACCCCGTAGGCTGACCTAATAATATAATTAAATAATAGATAAATGTGATATAAAATCAAATAAGGATAAGTATACATGCGATAGGTTAGAGGCATAGCACAGAGTATAGATTTTAAAGACTCATGATAGCTCATATAATAGATTGGTTCATATATGTGACATGTTGGAAGCATAATGACTGAGAGGTGGGGTGAATTATTCTTTAAAAAACTTTTACAAATTTACTTTATCATTCGTGAATTATCAAATAAATATAGTGAACTATCAACACATCAAGAACCATTTATATGAACATGAGACAAGACCATAACACATAGAACACTTATTTGAGTGGGAAACCCTCAAGGGGAAAAACACCTATTGATATCTAAAAATGGACTATATTCCTATAATACAAACATCAAGATTTATTGAAGTACTAGTTGAGTTGAGTTGAGTTGATTTGAGTTGAGTTGAGTTGAGTTGAGTTGAGTTGAGTTTAAATAGAGAGGTAGAGGTAGAGGCCCCCCCCCCAGCTATATAGAAAGAAGAAATTCTATAGCCGTCGGGAGAGGTTCTCCCTCTCCTGAATGGCCTACTATCCATGGAGTACCAACCCCAACTAGCCAAATGCCTACTTGACTAGGCTTTAACAAGCACCTACTTGTAAGGAGGCACCAACCCCCTAGATGAATTAGCATGAACTCAACCACCTAATTAATTTTATTAAATTTATGACACCTTATTTTTAAACTAATTTATTATTACCACTTTGTTATCTCTTCACACACTTGGCCCTCTCAAACTGCCTTCTAGGCTCCTTCGCTCAACTAGGTCTCTTCAAGACATATTAGGTCATTTGACCTTGATAGTCATTTATATTACCCATATTATATCTTCATGATAGTTTCTCTACAGAATTATAATGGTCTAAAATACCTCCCTTATCTCTTCAAAGTGTTATATCTTTTGCTTCAACTCACTTACTCTCTAACTAGTCAATTAGGCCTATTAGGCCCTATTCTTATACTAAACTCTTGCTCATACACCTCTTGGTCAGCCATACACAATTTTACACTTATATTTTCCATAAAATATGCCTTATTAAATTCCAAAAACATTAATCAAATATTAAAATATGTTGGTCATAGCATATAGGACCAAAACCTCTTTTAGGCCTTAAGGAACCTAATTCAATTAGGCCTTAATTAGCACACATTACCCTTTAATATTCTTGGAGCACCTTAAAATTTCATAATTGGAATGAAATATTCATATTCCACTCAAATTACCCCTAATAAACTCATCTTAGGTCTATGACACCTTTTATCTCCAACCACCACTTGAAGCACGCCATTAGTAATATTCACAATTAGGCCTATGCATACCTAGAAAGTTTGTATTGAACTACTAAAGATAAAACACAATTTAAATAAATAAACATGGGAAAAAACATATAAAAATAACCTTAAATACCTCAAAAACTTCACCAATTGCATTATACTTCATTACACAAGGAAAAATGACTTCAAAACACTCCTGCAGCTTGCTCACTCAGAACTACTAGTTTTCCTTAAAGACCAATCATGGTGATTTTGACCTTAAACACTTGTATGACCACTTTAAAAGACTCCTAATTCATTTGGATTATTATATGTTATCATTATACCATTATTAGATAGAAATATAATATGTTCAAATTACAATATTGGTCTTGCAGACCAATTTCATTATCTTGTACCTCATTGTCTCATCTGAACTAGATAGGTCAACTTATGAGCAACATTTTCATCATATATAATGACATATAAAAATTATATCCAACATTAACATGTCTTAAAATTATTTAAAAATTTATCCATTCACTTTTATTCATCCTTATTCCATGATAACACATCCCTAAACATCATCTCACTACTACCTAGGTTTCTCATTATTTTCATCATTAGGTCTGTTAGTGACTAGTCAATTTGGATGACTAGTTTAGCACCCTTAAGGAATATATCATGTCTATAAACCACCATGAAAACAAAATAAAAGTATAAAAAAATTTCCTCCATCCATTTATCAATTTTGACTTGGTCAACTTTGACTACTACAATAAATCTTCAAGAAACTAGCACTTTCTTACTACTCACACACCTGACAAACCAATCACACATGGAGGTGTCTGGAAGAGTTTAATACACCTCTAATGACTTAAATATACATACCAATCTATTATTATCACTTTATAACAAATTATTTCATGTCAAGTCACTATTAGGGTTTTTTGAGAGTTTAAACCATCTTTTATTGTTAGCAATCATTCATAAAGCTTAGCCCCTCATTCTAGAAACTAATGCCTATAAATTTGAGATAGCACCCTTCCCCATATATAAATAATATATTAGGTTCCCATGTAGATGTTACACATTCCAATGAACACCTAAAGGTCCTCAGGTTGAGAACACTTCATTTCATGCACATGAGAGACCTCACAACCACTTTTCATGCCTTATCTTACAAACCATGACCTCAAACTTGGTCAACATGCCTTGGAATAATCTATCACACCATTGATAGCTCACATTCTCATTCTTATCTTGAAATATAAATCTCATACCTCATTTGGCCACCATTTCTCTCTTTGTTCTCTAGACTTTGACCTATAAATCATATTAGGCCTTGAAATTGACCCTCATGCCTCTTTCCATGTGCTCTCCACCTCACTTACATGCTCACACAACATCTTGTTAGGATCTTAGAGTACAATTGATTAATTTTGTATAAGAAACTAAACACAAAATTGAAACCAAAAGTAATAAGTAACTAGAAATCAGAAACAACAAATAATAGGAGATACAAGAAACAACCAATCTATATTAAACTCTTCTAGAAAGAAATACAATGAAGAAATCTCTCTCTCATCACACCTCACAGATGTACAGTAATTATCCCTCAAGAGTTCTCTCTCTCTCTCAATCAATTACAATCAACTCAATTACTAAAATTATACATGTTATGAGGATCTAACCCTACTATATAGAATAATACAACACTAGGGTTCATGAGCCATGCATTCGCCACCCTTAGATCTACCTCTTAAATCAAAGGCTCAAATCTATTCTCCTAAAAATAACAATTCTAGAAATGCACAAAATTCAGTGTCGATCTTAAGATGATCGATATCGATCGACCCCTAACTAATGTCAGTTGGTTTTGATCAATGCCGGTTACTGTATAAGCCCAGCAACCTCAACATTAGCTCATTAGTGAAGCTTTTAGCTCCACAACTCAACAATCTCCCACTTGGAGATAAACAGCTGCACCTGTACTTGTACAGCAACATCCTCTAAACATCTCTGGCTTGTTTCTCCCTCTTCAAGTTCAATCTTGAAGACCAAAAAAATTTGAATGAAAATTCAACTTCTCCTTTATTACCGACTTTGTTAACATATCAGTAAGGTTCTTATCCGTATGGATCTTTTCCAGCTTCAACTATCCATCCTCCAATACCTATCTAATGAAGTGGTACCTAAGCTATATATGTTTGGTTCTTGAATGAAAGGCTGAATTCTTTGCCAAATAAATTGCACTTTGACTATCACTGTACAATCTGCATCTCTCTTGCTCCTTTCCCAACTCTTCCATGAACTGAGTCATCCAAATCATTTCATTGCTAGCCTCTGTGACTGCAATGTATCTTGCCTCTGTAGTAGACAAGGCAACAACCTTCTAAAACTTTGAAATCTAGCTAACCACCATTCCACAAATAGTGAACACATATCTTGTGGTGCTTCTCCTACCATCCAAGTCACCTGCCATATCCAAATTTACATACCCATGTAGAGAAGTGTTTGACCCTCCATAGCATAAATGCCTACTACTGGTCCCTCTTAAATATCTGAGAATCCACTGAACTGCTTTCTAGTGTTCCTTTCCTGGATTGGCCATAAACTTGCTGATAACTCCCACTGCTTGGGCAATTTCTGGTCTAGTACATACCATTGCATACATCAAGCTCCCAACTACTGAAGCATATGGAACTCTACTCATGTACTCAACCTCATCATGTGATTTAGGACACTGTTCTTTGCTCAACTTGAAGTGTCCAGCCATAGGTGTGTGTACCAGTTTTGCATCCTACATATTGAACCTCTCCAACACCTTATTCACATAATCCTCTTAAGACAAAATCAAACTATGATTTTTCCTATCTCTCTTAATACTCGTGCTAAGGATTTTCTTTGCTACTCCTAAATCCTTCATGGCAAATGTGTGAGCTAATTTTACCTTAAGCTCAGTAATTTCCTGCATGTGTGAACTTGCAACAAGCATATCATCTACATATAGTAATAGGATAATATAACTACCATTATCTAATCTGTTAAAATAAACACAATGGTCAGATTGGCATTTACTAAAGCCATGCTCTATCATAAACCTGTCAAACCTCAAATACCATTGTCTTAGAGATTGCTTAAGACCATATAAGCTTTTCTTCAACCTACACACAAGTTTCTCCTTACCTTTGACCTCAAAACCTTTCGGCTAATCCATATATATCTCTTCATCCAAATCTCCATGAAAAAATGTTGTCTTAACATCAAGCTGCTCAAGATGTAAATCCTCAATAGCAACTAAAGACAATACAGTCTGAATAGAAGTCATCTTTACTACAGGAGAAAAAAATTCACTAAAATCAATACTTGGTTTCTATGCAAATCTCTTTACTACCAACTTGGCCTTATGTCTCATTTTTTCATTCTCTCCTTCCTTTAACCTGTATACCCATTTTTTTTTTAGTGCTTTCTTTCCGACTAGCAACTCAACCAAATCCGACGTATGGTTCTCTTCCAAGGAATCAATTTCCTCATTCATGCCATGCTCCCACTATTTCCTGGATTCTACCTACATTGCCTCATCAAAACTTTCTAGTTCTCCACCATCAATGAGCAACAAGTAGTATAAAGAAGGGGAATAACGAATTGGAGGTTTACTTACCCTTTCAGACCTCCTTATGGGTGTTTGAGACTCATTTACAGCTTGTTATCTGCCCAAATTTTCTTCTGGCAGTGACCAATCCTGGTCATCTCTGATCGATGCTAGTCTACATCTGACTGATGTTGATTCCTCTTTATCGATGCCAATTTCCACCTGACCAATGTCGGTCTCTGTGTTTTTTTGTGAGTGATGATTTTTACCCGTGAGCTCATTTTGGATCATAACCTCTTCCAAATCAAGATTGTCCTACTCAAAATTATTCAGCCTCTTGAGTTGATCACTGTACATCACCTTCTCATTGAAAACTACATCACAGCTTCTAATAATTTTTTTAGTTTCTAAATTCCACAACTGGAATCTGAAATCTCCAAAACCATAACCAATGAAAGTGCACCACATAGATTTAGCATCCAGCTTCTTTCTATTTTCTTTATCAATGTGCACAAAAGCTTCAGAACCAAAAACTCTGAGAAATGAAAGATCTACCTTTTTACCTATCTAAGTCTCTTCTATAATCCCACCATCTAGTGCAGTAGAAGGTCCTCTATTAATCAGGTAAATCACAGTATCTACAGCTTTTGTCCAAAATTGTAAGGGCAAACCAGCATGCAACCTCATACTCCGTGCATGCTCCATTATTGTTCTATTCATCCTTTCAGCAACTCCATTTTGCTGAGATGTCCTTAGAACCATCCTTTCCCTATGTATTCTACTCATAAAATAGTAACTGTTGAATTTATTGCTGTAGTACTCACCACCATTGTCAGATGTAAGGCACTTCAATCTCAAACCTGTTTCATTCTCAACCAAAGCTTTCCATTTCTTAAATGTGTCAAATACATCAGATTTCCTCTTTATGTAATAAACCCATACCTTTCTTGTAGCATCATCAATGAAAGAAACATAATACTGTGATCCTCCAATAGAATCTACTTGAGCTGATCCCCACACGTCTGTGTGAACAAGCTCCAACTTGTGCTTCTTCTTTGTTGACCCAATTTTGAGAAACCTCACTTTCTTTTATTTCCCAAAAATACAATGCTCACAGAAATCTAGATCTATGCTTTTCAAATATGAAAGCTTACCTTTTGACTTAAGAACATTCATTCCCTTCTGACTCATGTGACCAAGCCTACAGTGCCACAACTTTGCATCTACATCTGAAGTAGATAAAATAGAAGGAGAATAATCAGTAATACAAGTAGATAGATAAAGTGTACCTACTCTCTTACCTTTTGCTAATACAAGTGCACCCTTGGAAACTTTCCAAAATTCAGCTGTGAGAGTTACTGTGCAACTCTCATCACCCAACTTTCCTACAGAAATCAGATTCCTCTTCAGGATGGGTACATGCATGACATCCTTCAACACCCATGTGTTGCCATTCTGCAATTTCAGCTGCACTTTTCCTTTGCCAACAATTTTACAAGGCTCATCATCCCCTAAATAAACTTTTCCAAAATCTCCATGGACATAATCATTGAAAAATTCTCTATTTGGGGTTGCATGAAAAGAGGCACCAAAATCTAAAACCCGTGATTCTACTTTATTATCCAAAGAAAATATAAGACCATCCTGTGTAACAATACCTACAACTTTTGCTTCTTTATTACCTTCATGCTGATTTTCTTTGTTATCCTTCAACCAACAATCTTTCTTTGCATGCCCTTTCTTTCCACAATTCCAGTAGGTTATTCTTCCATTTATGGATTTGGATCTACTTCCTATCTTTGACCTTGATTTCCTTTGTTTGCCCTTCTCTCTTTGCCTTCCCCTGCTTTCAACACTTAAAGCATTACCTGGTGTTTCCCCTATGCTTTTCTTGCAAATTTCTTCATTCAAGATTACACTAACAACATCATCAATTTTCAAGATATTTGAAGCAGATGCAGTATTACTAACTGCCATTACCAAACTATGCCAACTTTCAGGTAAAGAGCATAAGATTAAGACAGCCTTAATTTCATCATCAAAAACTATTTTGACTAAATTTAACTGATTTACTATTGTATAGAAATCATTAAGATGACTAGATACAGATCCACCTTCCTACATTTGCAAATTAAATAATTGCTTCATAAGATATACCTTATTCGAAGTTGAGGGTTTTTCATATAAATTTGCTAAAGTATCCATTAACTCTATCATTGTCTTTGCCTGTGATAAGTTGGAAAACACAGAAGCTGCTAGGCTCAACCTTATAGAGCCAAGAGCCTTTCTATCAAGAATATTCCATTCTTCATCTTCCATATCTATGGGCTTCCTTAAAACCCCACCCAACAGTAAATACAGATCTTTCTGATACAGATAATCTTCAATCTGCATCCTCCATAATTGATAATTCTTGCCATTGAATTTCTCCATTCTTAGTTTACTTTATTCTGCCATTGCTTTGCTCTCACTCAATCAGAAACCCCTGTGAGTGAATTTTGTAATCAACAAACACTAACACACTCTGATACCAGTTGTTAGGATCTTAGATTACAATTGATTACTTTTGTATAAGCAACTAAACACAGACTTGAAATCAAAAGTAATAAGTAACTAGAAATCAAAAATAGCAAATAATAAGAGATACAAGAAACAACCAATTTGTATCAAACTCTTCTAGAAGGAAATATAATGAAGAAATCTCTCTCTCCTCACACCTCATAGATGTACAGTAATTCTCCCTCAAGAGTTCTCTCTCTCTCAATCAATTACAATCAACTCAATTACTGAAATTGTACATGCTATGAGGATCTAACCCTACTATATAGAATAATACAACACTAGGGTTCATGAGCCATGCATTCACCACCCTTAGATCCACCTCTTAAATCAAAGGCTCAAATTTATTCTCCTAAAAATAACAATTCTGGAAATGCATAGAAGTCGGTGTCAGTCTGAAGATGACCGATATTGGTTGACCCCTAACCGATGTCGGTTGGTTCTGACCGATGCTAGTTACTATGTAAGCCCAACAACCTCAACATTAGCTCATTAGTGAAGCTTTTAGCTCCAAAACTCAACACATCTCACATGATCAAACAATGTCAAACATCATTCATATGCCTTTACAATATATCATTATGCCTCATTAGGCTAAGTAGGGTCTAGAAGTGGTCTAGTTGTATGCTAGGTCTATAGGTCCTACCCCTATAGGCTCACCCTGAGACTCACATGAATGCTTCAATGCCTCATATACATGATAAATAAAACTTATACATACATTCATTCCTATCGACACTCATTTCACCAAGCCACCAAGATCATACCTTCTCATAAGGTCTCTTCATGTTATGACTAGTGTCATAACTAGGCTTCTCAAGCACTTGAAAATTGACAACTGACCTTGAAACATTTATTAATGCTCTTATACCTTGCTCAAATGCCTTACATGATCCTAAAATAATGTCGTACCTCTCAATGATGGTATCAAATAAGAACATTCTTCAATGACCTCATAAACACCTTTCTTAAGAACCTTTAATATCAATGCCAAACTTCAATAATAGGAACAAAGCTCAATAATCTACCCATTTATCATTAATGGAAAAACATATTGTATATTGATCATTCTTATCTCCCCATTCTAGTCTTTCTCCCCTTTGACATAAATTATAAAGTGATTTATGTAACTCCTTAGATCACACTCCTTTCAACCTAAATACTTAACAGATAGGACTTATGAGTTTATGAGACATAATACAAACATGTTCCCCCTATCTCCATGCATACCTTCTTGGATCAACTCAGCTATTCTTGGAGATAATGAGAATGATTAGCTCCCCATAATTACTTGGCTTCTTCAATGATTGTTAAAGGTAGGAATTACACCCAATTCCTTTCTTAGGTGTTCAAAAGTTACCTTTGAAAGTGGTTTGGTCAAGATGTCTACGATCTTATCCTATGTAGAAACAAATTCAAGTTTGACACTTTGTTCACTTACCTACTCTCTTATAAAATGATACCTAATGGGAATGTGTTTGGTCCTTGAGTGCATGATAGGGTTCTTTAAGATGCTTATAGCACTTGTATTGTCATAATAGATAGGGCTAAGACCATCATACTCCACTTTATAGTATTTTAGGGTCTATCTCATCCATTGGACCTAAGTTAAACATGAATTTGTTGTAATATACTCAGTCTCATAAGTGGATAATGTTATTAATGGTTGTTTCTTAATTATCCATGAAACTAGACACCCACCCAGGAAGAAAGATCTTTTACTGGTACTCTTCCTATCATCTATACTTCCTACCCAATTCACATCTATGTAGGCTATCAAATTAAACTCCTTGCTTCTTGAATATCATAATCCATACTGCATAGTCCCCTTGAGATACATGAGTATCCTTTTGAATACTTTCAGATGATTCTCCTTTAGATCTACTTGAAACCTTCCCACAAGACCTACTAGTTACATGATGTCAATTCTAGAGGGAGTGGTATACAATAAACATCCAATAATTGACCTATATGACATCTGATTGACCTTTGAATTCTTATATTCCTTTCTCAACTTACACCCTATGATCATGCATGTACTTACTACCTTGTATTATTTTATCTCAAAATTCTTCAACATCTCTCTTATATACTTGGATCGTGAGATAAATATACTTTTTTCAGATTGAGTGATTTATAACCCAAGAAAAAATGATAGTTCTCCTATCGTGGACATCTCAAACTCTTTCTTCATCACCTCTACAAATTCCTTGGTCATGTTCTCATTTTTTCTACCAAATATGATGTCATCCACTTGGATAACTACTATCAACTGATGGTCATCTTATATCTTAATGTATAGATTACTATCTTCAACTCCTCTTTTGAATCTTTGATCCAACAGATACCTATCCAACCTAGCATACCAAGCTTTAGGAGCTTGTTTTAGACCATAGAGAGACTTTTTCAATTTACAAACATAGTCATTGTCATCTAGTAGTGAGAACCCCTTAGGTTGCTCAATGTATACTTCCTCTTCCAAATTCTCATTTAAAAAGTTAGATTTGACATCCATCTGGTATATCTTGAATCCTTTGACTCTTGCATATGCTAAAAACAATCTAATGTCCTCTAATCTTGATAGTGGTGCAAATTTTTCCTCAAATTCTACCCCTTTAACTTGTGCATATCCCTTGCATACCAATCTAACCTTATTTATAGTGACTTCTCCATCTTCATTCAACTTGTTTTTAAACACCCATTTTGTGTCAATGACATTCTTGTCTGTAGGCCTAGGAACTAGTTCCCAAGTCACATTTTTCTCTATTTGGTCTAACTCCTCATTAATAACACCTATCAAAAAAATTATTTGATTCCTTATATGATATTATTAGGTTTAATATTGGATAATAGAGAAAAATTCTTTTGATTTAGATTACCTACCAGTCTTTTCCTTATTTGCATATCTGCATTCTTATTACCAATTATTTGAGATTTAGGGTGATCTTGAGGGTCCTTTTTAATCCTATATTTATTCAACTTCTTCTTCTTCCTCATCAAATTATATATATTTCTCTTCATTCTTGAAGTCTATATTCTCTAAAGTGTCCTTTGAGTGTGAGTATGATTTCCTTATCTTCTCAATCTTCACATTAGTGATTTTCACTATATTTTGTAGCCTCTTATTATAGCATATGTAGGTTGATCTTATTGATGAATATTCTAAGAATATACCTTCATCAGATCTATAATCAAACTTACCCAAGTATTCATCATCTCTTTTGATGAAACATTTGCTCCCAAACACTCTAAAGTGTTCCACATTGGTAGGTCTGCCCTTCCATAGTTTATAAGGAGTCTTGTTTCCATTTGTCCTTATCTATCCTCTATTAAAAATGTATATTTTAGTGCTTATTACCTCTCTCTAATATCCATTAGATAATATATACTCATTTAGCATAGTTTTAGACATCTCTTGAACTATCTTATTATTCCTTTCCACTACCCTATTCTGTAAAGGTGTCTTAGCTATTGAGAATTGTGTCGTTATTCCATGAACCTCATAGAAGTCATCAAATTAATTAAAAAAAACTATCATCCTATATCATATCTTAGGCACTTGATCTTCTCATTCTCAACAATATCCTTGAATGCCTTGAACTTGTCAAGTTCTTCTAACTTTTCTTTCAAGAATGCAACCTAAGTCATTATTATGTAATCATAAATGAGTCACATGAAGTAGATATCTCTTTGAATGCTTTGAATTTTTATAGGCCCATATATATAAGTGTGTATTAACTCCAAAGGTCTTGTAGTAGAGTACTACTTGGACTTGAACCTTCTTCTAGTATGCTTACTATGTTGATATGCCTTGTAAAGTATGTTTATAGTTTTGGTGATTTTAGGCATGTTCTTCATAGAATTTTTAGTGCTAATATTGACCATATTATAAAATTTTAGGTGACCTAACCTTTTGTGACATAGCCAACTTTCATTTATCTTTCTCATGAACCATCTATCCTTATTGATCTCATTCAATACATATATATTGTTATCAATATTCTAGCATTAACAATTAGCCTTCTTGATTTGGCTCTCTTTACCTCACACCCTCTATCATGAAAGGTTAGTGTGTGTCCTTGATTGCACATTTGATGTAAACTAAGTAGGTTATGTTTCAAATCTTTCACATATAACATATTTTGTGTCTTGGTCTTCCCATTGTCCAAACTCAAGATACCCTTACCAACTATATTGGTAGTTGTGTTATCTCCAAACTCATTGTTATTGTAGCATTATTATTTAATGGGATGAACTTATTTCTATCTCTTATAATAGACTTGAGAAACCACTATCTATATTCCATTTCATGCCTTTATCTTGAATGTGAAAGGCAGTCTGAGCTAGTATAGAATCATCTTTTAGTCTTCTATTCCTCCTTGGTAAATAGTCCATCTTTACTCTTGAGATTAATATGATCCATCCAAACTTGCTTTGGATTCCATACCAATGTTTGATCCTTCTCATGCATTCTAGGAGCTTCATATGTATTTTTGAATCTTGAGGAACTTTTAACTCTATTAGATCAAAATATTTCAATGTGTCCTATATTTTGACACATGTACTAAATAACATTTTTATACTTACCTCTTGACTAATTACTCATTTTCCCATGGTCCCATGACAACTTATCCTTTATTGCATCGAGCTACCTGATTAGTATTTTCATTTTGGTACTCTTGACTTGTTCTAACTTCTCATGCTCTCTCATTTTGTATATGAGTGACTCATGCTCAACCTTCAAGGAATCTGGCTCTATTTTCAACTGGTCATACTCAATTTTCTTTTATTTAAACTTAGTGTTGACACCTTCTAACTAACTCTCGAGATCCTTGATAATATTATTTTGATTATCAAAATCATCAAGGCCACTTATGATCTTAGTTTCAAGGTCTAATTTAGCTTCTCCTTCTTCACTATCATAGTAGACTTCTTCATCATACATGTTGTCTTATTCATGTTGATCACAAGACATTCTTGTGCTTGTTAGGATCACCTTCAAGATGTTAGACTTATCTCAAAGGACTAGGACCTAATACCAATTATTGGAAGCAAAATAAATGAGATGAGGGTAAAATCAGTCTTTAAAAAACTTTTACAACTTTACTTTATCATTCATAAACTATCAAATTAATATAGTGAATTAGCAACACATCAAGAACCATTTATATGAGCATGAGACAACAACATAACACATAAAACACTTATTTGAATGGGCAACCCTCAATGAGAAGAAAATATATGGATATATTCAAATGGACTACATATTTATAATACAAACATCAATATTTAGTGAATCATTAACTTCACATGGATCACCAACCCCAACTAGCCAATCACCCACTTGACTAGGCTTTAACAAGTACCTCCTTTTAAGGAAGCACCAACCCCTTAAATGACACAACACCAACTAATCCACTTGATTGATTTGATCACCTTTATGACACATTATTTATCAACCAATTAATTATGACCACCTCTTTATTTCTTCACACTCTTAGCCCTCTCAAATTGCCTTCAAGGATCATTCGCTTAATTAGGTCTCTTCAAGACAGATTAAGTCATTTAACCTTGATATTCATATATAGTACCCATATTATATCTTCATGATAGTTTATATACACTATTTTTATGGTATATAATATCTCCTTTAGCTCTTCAAAGTGATATATCTTCAACTTCAACTCACTTATTCTCTAACTAGACTATTAGGCCTATTAGGCCTTGTTCTTAACCTAAGCTCTTGCTCATACACCTCTTGGTCATAAATACACACTTTCCCATTTATATTTTCCATATAATATTCCTTATTAAATGTTTAAAATATTAATCAAACAATATATTAGGTCATTTATAGAATATAGGACCAAAACCTCTTTTAGGCCTTAAGGAGATCTAACTCAATTAGGCCTTCATTAGCACATGTTACGCTTTGATATTCTTGGAGAAATTTAAATTTTCATACATATAAGTAACACTTCATATTCCACTCAAATAGACTCATAATAATCCCATCTTATGTTCATGACACCATTTAGCTCCAACCACTAGTTGAAGCATGCCATTAGTAATGTTCACAATTAGGCCTATGCATACCTAGAAAGTCTATCTTGAACTACTAAAGATAAAACACCATTTTTAAAAAAAACAAAGGAAAAAACATATAAAAATAACCTTAAATACCTCAAAAACTTCACCAAGTGAATTATACTTCATTACATAGGTCAAAAGGACTTAAAAACACTCTTACAACTTGTTCACTCAGAACTACACATTTTCCTTAAAGACCAGTCATGGTGATTTTAACCTTCAACACTTGTATGATCACTTTAAAAGACTTAAAATTTATGTGTATGATCATATTTTATCATTATAAAATTATCAAATAGAAAGATAATATTGTCAAATGGCAATATTCGTCTTGTAGACTAATCTCATTATCTTGTACTTCATTGTCTCATCTGAACCAGATAGGTCAACTTATGAGCAACATTTTCATCATATCTACGAACATAAAAAAATTATATCCAACATTAAAATGTATTAAAATTATTGAACAATGTATCCATGCACTTTTATTCAGCCCTATTCCATGATAACACATACCTAAACATCTTCTCATTGTTGCTTGGGTTTCTCATTATTTTTACCATTAGGTCTATTAGTGATTGATCAACTTGGATGACTAGTTTAGCACCATTGGGGCATATAATATCCAAAAATCACCATGGACACAAACTAAAAGTCTCAAAATTTGTCCTCCATACATTTATCAATTTTGACTTGGTCAACTCTGATTGTTACAGCAAATCTTTGAGAAACTAGCACTTCCTTGTAGGGTCTGCTCACACACATAACAAACCAATCACACCTAAAGGCAACTGGAATAGTTTAATACAACCTAAAATCACTTAAATATCCATACCAATCCATTATAATCACTTTATAACAACTTATTTCATATTGGGTCACTATTAGGGTTCCTTAAGGGTTTAAATCATCTTCCACTATTAGTAATTATTCATAAAGCTTAACACCTTATTCCAAAACTAATGAATATAAATTTGATATAGCACACTTATCAATATATCATGAATATATTAGGTTCCCATTCAAAGGTTACACATTCCAATGAACACTTGAAACTCCTTATTGGTTTGAGAACCCCTCATTCTATATACACAAGAGACCTCAAAACCACTTTTCATGGCTTATATTGCAAACCATGACCTCAAAATTGGTCAACACACCTATGATAATATATCACACCACTAATAATTCTCATATTCTCATTATGATCTTTAAAATTTAATCTCATACCTCATTTGGCCACCATCTCTCTTTTTGCTCTCTAAACCTTGACCTGTAAATTGTATTAGTCCTTGAAATTTACCTTCATACCTCTTTACATTACTCTCCACCTCACTTACATGCTCATAAAAAATATCACATTCTAAAACAATTTCAAACATCCTTCATATGCCTTGACAACATAACATGATGCCTCATTAGGCCAAGCAGGGTCTAAAAGTGGTCTAGTTATATGCTAGGTCTTTAGGTCCTACACCTGTAGGCTCACATGAGTGATCTAATGCCTCATATACATGATAAATAAAAATTATACATCCATTTATTCCTATGTTCACTCATTTCACCAAGCCACCAAGCTCATATCTTCTCATAAGGTCTTTTCATGATATGATTAGTGTCATGACTAGGATTCTCAAGCACTTGAAACTTGACAACTAACCATGAAATATTTATTGATGCTCCTATACCTTTATCACATTCCTTAAATGTTACTAAAATAATTTAATACCTCTCAATGATTATATCAAATAAGATCATTCTTCAATGACCTCATGAACACCTTTCTCAAGAACCTTTGACATCAATGTCAAACTTCATCAATAGGAACAAAGCTCAACATGACAAATATTTACATGTTGGTACATATTATAAGGGAATATTATATGAATGCAAACTCACTTTACAAATACATTAGTTATATATTACTAATTTAGATACACTTGAATGTATATGCCATGCAGATGCAGATAGTTTTATAGGCACAAATAGTACGGCTTTTCAAATACATATATAGTTGAGATACAGCCTCTTAAATTTTAGCATATGGATATACATCATTTTGTATTAGTTGACACTAATTCATTAGGCATGATATTAATTCATTAATATACACATTATGACAATTTATAGGTGGCACAAATTCAATGAGGCATGATAATTACTCATGCATGTTTAATTTCCAATGAAGCACTATTATCGTTGTTGATTTGTAAAATATAATTCAATGGTACTATTTAGTGAGTAAACATGAATCTATAAGTCTTTTTATATTGATTTATTCATTATTTTTAGGTAATTTATGTTGAGTTCCATCGATGTCTATTGGCCATGGCATTACCCATAGCAAACCCTTTTTTTATTTCCCACCTTACTATCTTGAGGTTCAAGATTAGTTGTTTAAGTTAGTGAAGTTGAGGTTAAATAATGCTCAATAGTATTAGCATTACTCCAAATTTATTAGGGTTTGGGAATTTATTTTATCAACCTAAGGGCTTACATAGTTACATAAATTTGGGGCACAATCACCCCAACTCTCCTGTGATTCATCAAGGAAGCTCAATTCTCCAATGCTTCAATAAGGAAGCATCATCTTCAACAAGTTATAGGAAACATTATTTCACCCACATGAAATTTTAATCCTTCCTTAATCTTAAGTTTAAAATTTCAATAATAGTTTAGATTTACTATTTCACATATGGACATTGACTACTACATTTTCATTATAATTTTGCATGGAGAAAAGTTATACATTTGGAGCCATATCTTATAGATAAAGAATTTAGTACACACTAAGGTATATTTTATCCTTTTAATCTAATATTTATATTCCATTTCAATACCATAATAAAATGTTACATTTGTAGATACTAAAATTTGGTATTATACACTTCACAATGTCACTTTTGACCTATCTTCACCATACATTAATTGTGTGCAAATATATGCCTCTTATTTTCCTTTCTCTCTGATCCACATGCTTGTTATGATTCTAACCCTCTCATATTTTTATAAATTACCTATGTGAACCTCTCAATCTATGTCAAACCAATTAAATTTCTTACTCATACATTTCTATATCATCATATGCACATTCCTATCTCCTAAACGCTAATGTCAGGCTAAGATGGTTTCACCAATGAAACTGGCCTGAGGGTTAGGTAGTGGCCCTCATCCAATAATGGTTACTTTTAAAATCTAAGTATTTCATATGGGTCAGCCCATTTTCTTATCATGTCAATGACATAATAAATTATCTAAATGGACTCATATAAATAAAAATCAAACCCACACTTAATACTCAATTGTCTTGTATATCAAACATCTATACACTATTGCACAGTGAGAAATTATACCCTATTATCCCAAATTATAAATCAGTCACTATTAGCATTCATCAACCAAGTTTAAATCACATTAATCCAAGTCAAGAGTGAATTTTATCAAGTGTTTAAATTTAGATTCTAATTACATTCATATAACAAAGAATCAAAATTACACATTCACACTAAAAAGAACTTCATGTGGATTGACTTCTCTCTTTAGGGTATTGGATATGTAGGCAAATATCAATCATCAATGGGTTGATTGGGTCAACTCAAACCTTTATACTCCTAGGTTTTTATAATTTTCTACTTTTCACAGTCATATCTAGTGTTTCAAGGAAGAGACTAATTTCTAGAGTTATACACATAGTCAAACATTAATATCACACATAATGGTATTATAAGGAGGCACAACTAATTGTACAATCAAAAAGAGACAAATCAGCCAAATATAGTAAAAACATCATTATTTTTTTATGTTAGTGAACCTGTATGCACAAATAGTTAGTTTTATATCTAAACAACTCACAGGCTTGATTCCAACCCTTTCCCATTATCAGAAGTCAGTCATAGTCAGTCAATGAACCAAGAAAGCTAAGTATTTTTATCTCTCTATTACTTTCCATATTTATCAATGCCACTTGTCAAATCTATTTTAGTGCTTTACATTTATATTCATTATTTATTTTCCTACTTTCTAAATTACATTCAAGTTTCTATCTTAATTAAGTTTGTACAATCTAAATTAGGGTAAAACTATCTCCATTTCTATTAAATAAAGTAATTTTAGGTGCATCAAAATGAATGGTAAATGCATAATCAAGTACATCATGGCCCAAGTGGTTTAAGAATATGTCATGAGAAGAGACCTATCACTTCACTTATGAGACCCTTAAGAAAATAATTTAACTTATTGTTGTAAATCACATAAGGCTTGCATCATGGAATTCATTTTAGAAGTTTGGAAAGAAGGAATAGAGGAAGTCAAAAAAGGATTAACAACATTAGTATGGATTTTAAAATCCATAGATGGTTAGATTATATAAATTTTAAAGACATGTTGAAAGGTTTGAAAAGATTGAGAAGACAATAAAACATTTTGACCATTCATAGTGAATAGAGATTGAAAAGGAGGACAAGAGAAACATGTTAGACATTGGAAAACATAGAATTTTGAGAATAAGGGATAATATAAGAAATGTAAACATGCGTATAATTAAGAGGAACCTCATAAGAAACATCATACAGTAGAAAGTTTTGGCAAATAATTTATTTCAACATATTCATAATTGTAAAGATATCATCAAGATTTGTGATAGAATATTTCTTAATCAATTGGTTAATTTCCATTTTATTTCTTTATTTTACCCTCATTATCATAACCATTTTCAAAATCACATGTATATTAAATATCATTATCATTAAAATAAGGTACATCATTTGCAATATACAATTTTACTTTTGACAATAAATTTATAGAATCAATTTCTTATATAAGATTGAAATCAAAGGAATTGACTAAGAAATTTTTTAATTAGACCAAGTACTTATGATAAGAAAATTTCACACAATGGTTTTTAATGGATCATAAATAAATTATGGATAAAGAGATCTAAACATGAAACAACAAAGGTTATAAGAAAATATAACACTTGAATAATGAATATATAGCCCTAGGAGGAAGGCATAACACATCAATATCGGAGTTGTTTCTAGAATCCGAATAACGTGAGTGCAATGAAGACGTGATCACACAAGATGAACAAGTGCACACCACATAGATGTTAAAGCAATTTGACAATAACAAGAAGATAAATTGCACAAAACAAAATGGAGAAACCAAATCTGAATTAGCATGGAATGGCCAAAATGAGGACTACAAATAGGAGAGTATGAAAGTAACTCCTCTACAAAAGATGGACAAGGCACACCAAAAATAGTCAGTAACTCCTCCATGAAAGGTGGTGATAAGGTGCTAAGAATAGAGAAGTAACTCCCATCAAGGGAGTTACTTATGACATTCTTATGACACTTATGACACATCTATGACACACACCTCCACATAAGCTAGCCAATCCCACAAATGTAGGAAAACTCTATGTATGCACAAGAAATACAATTTCCCTAATTAATAAATAGGGAAAAATAAAAACCTACACTAATAATCAATGGTTTATGAAACCCTATGAAAAAAATCTGATCCACCACTAGGAAAGAAATATATAACCCTAAGGGGTATAAGGGATTACATTTTCACCAAAATTTAGTATAAGAAAGTAGTTTGGCATCCAAATTAAATACATCTACCCATACACGTTGTAAACTAGGCCTGATCATATCTAATCAAATAAAATAGTAAATCTAAATTAATTTACAATTGGGAATATTCTAAAATTTATAATAATGAAAAAATAACATTTATATATGTATCTTTATTTTTTGTAAATTTGGGGAAATAATTAGAAAAAAGCATTGGAAAAATAGGTCTAAAATGTAAGGTGAATAAAACCCAAAAAACTCATAGTGAACAAAGAATGGTTTTTCTAGTGCACTCTTCCATAAGAGTAAATATGTTTCCAAAAGAGTAGGGTCATTTTTTTCCAAGTGTAGACATTTAAAAAATTAAATGATGATCATTTTTTTATACTCTATGTATCCAAAAACCTCGCTCGCATTTCCAAAATTTTATGTAGATATATAGGAAAGAAATTTCCTTCTCAGTAACCCTAATAATTAATCACATGCTAGAAAAAATAGTATAGAATTGATTAATTCCACTATGTTATCCCTTCATTATTATCAATCCCTTAGGTATGATTAATTTTTGAAATCATCACTCAATGCATGTCAACAAGAAAGTTGTGAATGAAGGGCCTAGTCCTATATGA
Source organism: Torreya grandis (assembly GCA_037957365.1). Taxonomy (NCBI): domain Eukaryota; kingdom Viridiplantae; phylum Streptophyta; class Pinopsida; order Cupressales; family Taxaceae; genus Torreya; species Torreya grandis. The sequence continues at coordinate 1,613,215 of JARHVA010002033.1, forward strand.
CTTTTCCTGCTATAATGAATGCATAGAAAAGGAATAAATGTTTCAAATTTGATTTAAATGATTAAAATAATTTTTATTGAACTTTCATAATAGATAAATTTAATAAATTCATGACTACTCATTATCAATTGTTCATGAATTCCTTATCTCTCGTTGTCCTTTGTGCACTAATTCACCTATGTATTTTTAGACATCTTAAATTCAAATTTGAATCCTATTGACATGTAATCCAAAACCCAATGGACAAAAATGTTCTAAAAACTTAGGAACATATGACACAAGTACACCCAAAACTAACCCAAATCAAATACCTCCATATAACTATACACTACATGTTTTTGGGGGCCCATAACCATACACTATACAATTTTATAGAAAAATAAATAAAAAATGAAGAAATGGATGAATAGATAGAGAAAGAGAGAGAGAGAGAGAGAGATGGAAAACAAACACTCAAAATAACCAAAAACTTTGAAAAATTCAATAATAAAAGCCTCAACTATACCAATAATCCATAAATATGTGAACATAGGATTGCAATAAGGGGATATTAGTATTGTGTTAGTGAATAAAACAAATATAAACAAAACACACTAATGCTAATACCTTAAGCCTATCACAAATGGGGAGCTTAGTTGATAATACTAGAATATAAAGCACAACTAAAATGCAAAAGAAACATTCTTTCACCTTCTTTGAATGCTCCAAATAGCTTGTTGAAGTGGCTTTCTCAGTTTATGCTCATGAAGTCTACATCAATGAAGTGTGGCTACCTCCATCTCTCATTGGCACCATGTTTGGCTTGCCTTAAAAATTTGGCTTAAAAATATTAATTTTCATGAATCTTTGGAATCAATTCGGCATTATAACTTTTCATTATTTAAGTTTAAAATTTAATAGGCAAGGCCTCCTATTTATAGATTTTGCAAAATGGTTAGAATCAACCTGAACCATCCATCTCAAGATAAAGATTTGTGGCTAAGGATTAATTCAATTATGTAATCAAAATTCATAAATAGTCTCATCAATATTTGGGATAGAGGATCAATGAATAGGCATGGAGGGTCTTAATGAGGCATGGGGTAACTTGATGAGATATTTTATGCATTTATGGCCTAGGGATGTCTTCCCAAGAAATGATGTCATTTGATGATGTAGGTATTAAATATTTATTTCTAAGAACAAATATTCAAAAATCTCCATGGAATTCATAATTAGGCTCATGATTTGAATTAATTAGCTTTAAGAATGGTTAGTCACTTTGGTGCAAATTTTGGCCCTTTGGTGCACAAGTTAATCAAATTGATCAAAATGTCTTGTTATTGGCTTGAAATTTGATTGGATTAGAATTGGAAAAAAATGTTAGATGTATTTGATTCATTATCCCATTTAGGATGTTGCCAACATAAACTAACAAAAGAATGTGTCTTGTGCAAGAAATTTGATAGAAAAGAGCAATATAGAGCACCCAAGTGCAAAATTAGCATTTTGACTTAAAATGATCTAATCAAAGTTAATTATTTCAAAAATTAAATTTCCCCATTTAATGATACCCTAGCCAAAATTGACACTTGAATATATCAATTTCAAATCTTTTAATGTGTTTTAGTGTTTTAAGCCAAATTGTGTACTTTGGTAGAAATTGGTGAAAACCCTGGTTGGAGGTTATCAATTGCTAGTTCTAAGTTTCTATAGTTTACCCATGTTTGAGTATAATAAGAGGGATAAGGATCCATCTCATAAGCAATATTATTTACATAGGGGTCTTTCACAATTTCTTCTTGTGCAACCACATTACTAATCCCTGGATTGTACATGAGTCCACTACGAGTGTAGGAATACATGTTGGGATCCATAGTGAAAGTTTTGTGATAGAAAGGGAAGAGAGTTATACAAACTCTAAATAGACAATGTCTAAAAGATTATGTTCAAACTTGGTCTAGATTCATCAAAATGATGGAAAGGTTTATGCAATGATTTGTGATAAAATAAGCTAATGTTAAGTATCTAACATTACATGTCTTATACAAAAAATATTAAGTAAATGGATTGAAAATTAAAATGTCAAACTCTAAGGTCAAAGTGTTTTCAAAACAGTCTAATCTAGGAAATAAACCGTTGCTAGGTCTTTTGGCCAAATGTGGCATCAAAATCTAGGCTCAAACAAGGCACGTCCTAGGACTCTTCACCAAATGACATCAAAATCTAGACTTTGAAATAGATGAGATTTTAATCTAATGGATTTGAAACACTTCTAACAAAAACCAAGCATTTGACTCTTGAACATGAACTCAATCAAATAGGGATAAGGTATGAAACAAAAGGCACTTTAGAGATAGTTTATTTTCTCACAACTAATGGTATAAAACTTGTTTATTTTGAAAAATAAGTTAGAAAAATGTAAATAGCGTAACTATGCTAGATAAAGATTCACAAAGGTATACTCAGATTAGCTTGAAAAATGTGTACAAACTTGAACTCTATGCAAAAAGGTCTATGAAACAATGTTTGAAACATTTTGGATAGCATAATAATGCTAGAATACTCAAAAGACATGACAAAATGTTTGTTTCAAAAAATCTTTAAGGCAAAGATGGTTTTTCACAAATTTGACAGTGTAATACTACCTTTCTTAACTCAAATGATATACATACCTTCAAAGTTTTGACAATATCTCTAAGGCAAAAAAGTATGTATTCAAATGATCTTGATGGAAATAGGATGGTAACACAAAAACATCTGGTGCATATACTCAAAGTACAAGTGTTTAGCACAAAATGAATTAAGTCTACCAAGTGGTGATAATGATTATGAGTTTCAAATTACCTTCAACCCAAATTGGAAATTGAACCTAAGTTCCCTCAAGTTTAGTGCAAATGGTGAACCCACTCAACACATCAACCCTATGAACTTATTAAGGTGCAATTTTAAATTTAGATTACAAATGAAGGACTTTAAAAAATGTTTGGTAAAATTTTAGACTCAATTGGACATCTTAACTTCACCAAAGTGGATGGTATGACTCCAAATTTTGATGAACTTTGAACAAGGAAAATTGATGATTCATGTGAGCAGTATAATGCCTCTTTGTTCAAAACACAATGAGGACTATGTGTTTTGGCTTGTATCATTTGTTCACACCAAGTTTTAACTCCAAACAACACTTTAATCTAGGACACAACCAACTATTTAATCGCTCTTAGGTCCTAAACTGACAAGGTTGCTAGGTATTATTGGAATCCATCAATATATGTCATTTGAGAGGCTTTTTTAGTGTTCATTCAAAAAGTAAAATATGCATTATATAGTAGAGTTTTTACACCCCCCCCTCTCTCAAATTAAATTACTATGACATTGACCTTGAGGTAAACCTTGCACCAACAACACTTCCATGGCAAGTGGGGATTTGTCTAAGATTTACAAGTTTTCAAATATCTAGATGGATAAATTTTCCAATGAATTTCACATCATGTTGCAAAAAAAACACACTTAAATTGGGTGTCTACAGCACTTGGCTTGTTGTAAAAAGGTCTAGTCCTTTTTTTAACCACTACATTTGTTGCTTGTTTAGTGTAGTATGATGTCTAAAGTGTAGATACATCCCATGTGTAACTCCAACACTAGAAAGTGGTTTAACTACTCAAACCTCTAAACCTAATGGGAGTGGTTGAAGTTAGTGATGGGAGATGAAACCCTGGGTCAAAGCTTTCCTATAGAACTTACAGGAGTTAATGAATTCCCCCTCATAAGCCAAGATGTAATAAAATAAATGACTAATGGAAAGACTTTAGGGTCAATTCAAGATCACCCAAACTATTGTGAGATTTTGGAGAGTGATTTACATGACATTTTTTTATACCTTGGAATATGAATGTTTGTAATAAGGATGACATTTTTTATTCCAAAATTTCCCTAAAGGGGATGGATGGAAGAGCATACATGTAATGTCCCTCTTTTTTCCAATCAAATTCTAAGTTTAAACAACCATTGAAGATAAAATTTGATAAGTGAGTTATATTTTAAGCACTAAATGAAATATTAGGTGGTGTTATTTTTACCCCTTGGTCTTAAATTGTGACTTTGAAAGCACAATTTATCAAAGCATTCACTTAAGTACCCTAGTTTTTCTTTAAGCACCAACTTTGAAAGCGTGTTTGGTTAAATGTAATCAAAACAACTTCTAATCTACTCCTTCAACCTACAAAAACACAATTATAAGGGTTTGCTTTGAAGCACTTAAGATTTTGAGAAAATAACATCAAAATTTTCAACTCTCTATTGCAATCCTATTGTTACACAGTCAATATCATTGTTTTCTTGTAAAATTGAAATTTTAGAACATAATATCACTGTTATGGATTAGTTTGATAGAAAACACAATATCTCTTTTTTCCTATGAAATCATTGCTAAACAAAATCATTAAATGAAATCACTGGCCAAATCAATGATATCACTACCCAAGAAATAATATCATTATTTTGGTCAACAATATCATTATTTTTTGCAAAATTACTGCTCAAGAAAATGAAATCATTATTCTGGTGAATGATATCACTGATCAGGGCTACAAAATCACTATTGAACAAATAGTGATTTTGTTATAAAATCACTATTGTAATAGTAGTGATATTGCAATAGAGAGCAAAACTGATGTTACCAAGAACAAAAATGCAATTATCAAAAAAATGGAATTTTAACTTAAAATTTCACTCTTTTGACTCCTTCACTCCAAGATTCTACATAAAATTGGTTGGTAGGTTATTTGAAAGATATTGTGTGAGCAAATTTATGGGGCTAAGGTCCCACCGGGCATGCCATTATGTGAACATAGGATTGTAATAAGGAGAGATTAGTATTGTGTTAGTGAATAAACTAAATCCAAATAAAACACACTAATGCTAACACCTTAAGCCTATCACAAAGGGGGAGCTTATTTGACAATACTAATATGGAAAGAACAACTAAAATGAAAAAAAAAACCTTCTTTCACCTTCCTTGGATGCTCCAAATAGCTTTTTGAAGTGGCTTGCTTGGTTTGTGCCCATAAAGTAAGACTCAATAAAGTGTGGCTATTTCCATCTCTGCTTGGCACCATGCTTGGCTTGGCTTAACAATTTGGCTTGAAAATATTAATTTTCATCAAGCTTTGGAATCAATTAAGAATTATAACTTTGTATTATTCAAGCTTAAAATTCAATAGGCAAGGCTTCCTATTTATAGGTTTTGTAAAATGGTTAGAATCAACCTGAACCATCCATCTCAAGATGAATATGTGTGGCTAAGGATTAATTCAATTATGTAATTAAAATTCATAAATAGGCTCATCAATATTTGGGATAGAGGGTAAATTAATAGGCATATAGGGTCTTAATGAGGCATGGGGTGGCTTGATGATATATTTTATGCATTTATGGCCTAGGGATGTCTTCCCAAGAAATTATGTCATTTGATGATGTAGCTATTCAATATTCATTTCTAAAAACAAATATTCAAAAATCTCCATGGAATTATTAATTAGGCTCATGATTTTAATTAATTAGCTTTAAGCATGATTAGTCATTTTGGTGCAAATTTTGGCCCTTTGGTGCACAAGTTAATTAAATTGATCAAAATGTCTCGTTATTGGCTTAAATTTCGATTGGATTAGAATTGGAAGTTGATTGTAGATTTATTGAATTCATTATCCCATTTAGGATATTGTAAACACAAAATAACAAAAGCACATGTCTTGTGCAAGAAATTTGATAGAAAAGAGCAATATAGAGCACCCAAGTGTGAAATTAGCATTTTGACTCAAAATGATCTGATCAAAGTAATTTATTTCATAAATTGCATTTCCCCATTTAATGATACCCTAGCCAAAATTGGCACTTGATTATATCAATTTCATATATTTTAATGTGTTTTAGTGTTTTAGACCAAATTGTGCACTTCGATAGAAATTGGTTAAATCCTGGTTGGAGGTTATCGGTGGCCAATTTTAGGTGTCTAAAAAATGTACTTGTGCCTTAAAACCATATAATTTTACAACTAATAACTATCCCCATACTAAAATTAGGTGTATATAATATCATGGTTTTACAATTTATAAGATTTACCATTTTTAGTCTTAAAGACCTAGATTAACAAGTCATTTTTATGCTCTACTTTAAAGTGCACACCTATGCCACCCACTTCATGGCTAAGCATGCATCTCAAAGTAGATTAAAATGTAGCAGCCTAAAGTTGACCCATGACCTTTATTTTATGTTAATTTATGTTAGTTTGCATGTTTGTCTATGTATAATTGATTTGGTCCAAATCAAGTGATATTGTTGGTATTGTTGACTTCCACAACATGAATTTCCATCTTTAGCTCCTCAAGACAACCCCCATATGATATTTTTATTCCTTTGAACACCTTGTCTATGTTTTATTGTATGATCCTGAGATTTTTTATAGATCATATTATATGGTCTTGGTATCACTATTCCTATTCCATTATTGGCACATTAGGCACATTCCTTTTTTTGACTTCATTTATTTATATCTTTTGGAAATCAACACATGTACCAATATTAAAAGACTTGAATTTAGAGTCACCTATAAATAAACAAATGTTATATGTCAATTATACACACAAGTACTATTAATTAGAAATCTAGCATTGAGCACAATGTTGTCACTTAAGAGACATTATGTGATTCCAAGGTTTCTAATGATTTATTTATTTTACTTCATAAGGTTTGACTATTTTTTACCTTTTTTATATTATGTAAGCCTAAAAATATAAAATAGATTAACTAATTTAGATTTTACAATGTGTTGTAATTAAGCATTGATCTAAATGTAAAATGAAAAAACTAATTTGATAATCACACTTGTTATTTATGGAAAGTAATAAGAAGATGAATATATGTAACATTTTAGTGTACTGTGTAGATCTGAGACTAGATTCAAGCAACACAAAATTTGGGAAACTAGGCTGTGACTCACTTAGATCAGGAACGAGATCTTTGAGCATGCTTGGATAAAACTATCAACCTCTAGTCAATACTGATAAATGTTATGAACTAAATTTAATGGTTTCATCTCTGTAGATGTTTTACCCTAATTTGGATTAAGATTAATTAATTAATCTAATTAATATATAAACTAGTATATGAATTTATAGTACTAAATATGGCATTTAAGCATGAAGTTAAATGTGAAAGCTTGAAATAGATTATAATTATTTGACAAGTGGCATTTGCTTAATATAGTAAGTACATATAGGGATAAGTACTTAGATTTTATGACTGATTATTTGATTGTGATTAACTTTTTGATAGTGCCTAATAGACTAAAATAGGTATGTGATTTTTTAGGTCCTATAATGGTGTTTTTCTATATGTAGGGTTAAGTTCATCAGGTATGGGTTGATATTGACTGTTGATATTAACCTGTAGTGGTCAATAGTGACTTATGTGGAAAAAGTGTCTATGACCATATGATCACCTTAAACCATATATGAAAGTTCTATATGTGTGATTTTAAACCCAAATGATGCTTTCAATCCAAGCAATCAACTTCCTTCACCTTTAAACCCTAGGTGTTCTTATGAGGGATGTATATCTACAAAAAAAAAGAAAGTGTAATGGGTTGATCTTGCCCCAATCACCCTTGTTGATGATTTACCATTGCCTATGTATCTGATACTCCAACCACACATAATTTACCCACCTAGTGTGATTTTGAAATTATGCCTATTCGCTTTATGAATGTGACTAATTATTTAGCTTTGATACTTGAAAATGCTTACTTTGACTTGGTTTTGGTATGCTTCAAAATTAGCTTGTAATTTCTCATAGTGATTGGTTTTGAATTTGAGAGAAATAGGGTAGTTTTTCTCAATATGAAATAGTGTATAGATGCATATCAGATAAGTACCAAGTTCCTATCAAGTGAGGTCTTGATTTGTACATATATATATATATATGAGTCCAGTTGGGTAATTTTTCATGCTACATTATCTAAAATGTATGGTCCAACCCATAAAAATTTCATATTTGAATAGTGATCATGTTTGGGAGAGGGTCGGCACCATTAGGCTTAGGATATAAAATGTTGATACGAACCTAGTTTGATGGTAATGACCTATGTATAGGAGGACTAAAATAATCATCTAAGCATGTTTATGTAGGATAGTATGCATGTTTAAAATAGATAGTGAGGATCCTATAGGTGTGTAACAACAGAACAAAAGGGTCAAACCCATAAAAAACACTCGAATAGGGTGAGATGGTGAGATAAAACCATTTTTATGTGCACAAGTCATATTTGGTAAATGTATTTCAAAGTTGTTGTTTTCAAGTAATTAATACCATGTTTTTGTGTCTATAAATTCCCCTCTTTTATTCTAATAATGGAAAATAATAAAATGAATATGTATTCTTAAGTTTGTATAACACACTCTATCTTTTGTAAGAAAATCTAATTATGCAGGTTATTCTAAATAAAAAATGTAATGAAATTACTTAGATGTTCACACAAAATAATTATATATCACATAGAATCAAAAAATATGAGAGATCACAAAGCAATAATTTATAGTAGAGTAGAATATTGGATAATATCAAAGCCACTTCAAGGGGGAATTCTCCACAAAAATGTAATAAGAGAATAATACTTAACATAATGCTTAAAGACTAACCACTACCTCTTATATATAGACTACTTAGCCATGGTTATTCCATAGGCTGACCTATCTAAGAACATAGAGAAATGTAACAAGAATATTAAATAGGTATGTAAGACACAAGCTGGCCACACCTATTCCTAGACATGCCAAAGGTTAAGGGTGTAACATGTCCCTCCCCTTCAAAACAACATTATCCTCAATGTTGAGTCAACTCTGGATGTTTTTTCATAAAGGATTTATCCTCCCAAGTAGCATCTTCACATGGAAAATTCTTCCATTTGATTAGGTACTCTATAATTTCTCTAGATCATAAGTACTTAGTGTGCATTTGAAGGATAACCTCAGGATCAAGAATAACTCTTCCTTCCTCATTGAATTCTGGTAATTTAGTTTAAGTAACAATTATATGACCAATGACTTTATTTAGGCATGATACGTGAAATAATGGATGTATGCAAGTGGATGAAGGAAACTCTAACTTGTAAGACACACTACAAATTTTCTACAAGATCTAATAAGGCCCATAATACTTAGGGGATAACTTTTTATCCTTTTTATATTACTTTAAGGACATATATTTATATGGATACAAGTGAACAATGACCCAATCTCCAATGTCAAAATGCCTCTCACTCTTGTGTTGATCTGCCTGTTGCTTCATGCAATTTTGGGCCATGGCTAAATTTTCATGCAAACTTGCAAAGACATCCTATTGATGGTGAATATGTTCTTCAACTACACAAACCTTAGGATGGACCTTCAATGTTGAAGTGATGGAAGGAAGGGGGTATCCATATAGTGCCATAAAGGGAGACATTTTAGAATAACTATGAATAGAAGTATTATACCACCATTCATCAAGTGGCAACCAATGAACCTATTTATCTTGTTTATCAAAAACAAAACAATGGAGATATCCTTCCAGACATTTGTTGACTACCTTAGTGTTTCCATTTGATTGAATATGATAGGATTAACTATGAGCCAACTGGGTGCCTAAACATGTAAATAACTCAATCCAAAAATTATTAGTAAAAAATGGATCTCTATCACTAACAATGATCTTAGGGGTACCATGCAATTTTTGAATGGTATTGAGAAAAGTAGAAGCTACTATATTAGAAAAAAATGGTTGCGATAAAGAACAAAAATTAGCATACTTACTAAGATGATCCACAAAAACCATGATAACATTTTGACCATCAGATATTGGTAACCCTATAATGAAATACATAGACACCTTTTCCTAATGCTAGCTAGGGATGGATAAAGGCTACAAAAGACCTAGGATTTTGATGGTTTCTCCTTTATTTTTTTGATATATCATACATTAAACCACATATTTTTAGATATCTCCCTTGATTCCTTCCCAAAAAAACATGTTTGATTCTATGATAGGTTTTCAAAAATCTTGAATGACCCCCAAGTGGAGTTGCATGAAGTTTCTGAAGGATTTTTTGTTTAAGAGAATTCTTACATAGGTATAATTTGTCTTTATACCATAATGCATTACCCTTCCATGTGAACTTTTTAAATCCACCCAAACCTTGTTGAAGATTTTGAATCAAATCATGGGTAGCACTATCATTTTCTCATTTTGATCATGCTTCCTCTAGCCAATCTTCCTATAAAATGGTCATGGCACATAGTAATACCTCAACTAATTAATCCTTCTTGGATAGTGCATCTGCCACCACATTGTCCATTCATTTCTTGTAGACTATTTCAAAATCATAGCCTAAAATCTTAGTTACCCATTTCTATTATTATTCAAATGACAACTATTGTTCCAAAAAATATTGAAGATTGTCATGATCAGTCTTTACCTAAAATTGATGACCCATCAAATAAGGTATCCATTGTTTGACTACATGCAGAATGGCCATCATTTTCTTATCATAGATGGGCTTGAGCTAATATTTACCCTTCAATTGACAACTTTTAAATGCAAGTGGTCTACATTATTGCATGAGCATAATACCCATACCATACCTAGATGCAACACATTTAACCACAAAACTCTTAAAAAATTTAGGAGTGGCCAACATTGGAGTGGTACACATATCCAATTTCAATTGTTCAAATTCCCTGGTAGCTATATAAATCTACTTCAAGGAGTATTTCTTCAAAAATAGGTGAGTGGGGCTGCAATGCTACCATAATTTTTGACAAACCTATGATAGTAACCAATTAGCCCCAAAAATCCCCTTATTTAATTGTCTTAAAAAAACTAGTCTACCATTGCTTAGATTTTTTTAGGATCCACTTTCACTCCTTCATGTGAAACTAGATGACCCAAATACTCAACCTCACAAGCTCTAAAAGTACATTTGGAAGGTTTGGCATATAACTAATGTTTTTAAAAAATTAATAATACCTATTTTACATGGTGTAAATGGTCTCCCTAATTTTTACTGTAAATGAGGATATCATCAAAAAACACAAAAAAAAAAATCCTCAAAAATGGTTTAAAAATAGTATTCATCAAACTCTGAAAGGTGGATGGTGCATTTTTTAGACCAAAAGGCATAACCAAAAACTTATAAAGTCCCTCATGATTTTTAAAAGTTATTTTGGGTATGTATTCATCATAGATCTAGATTTGATGATACCCAGAATGTAGATCTAACTTGGTAAAATAAGAATCACCATTTAATTCATCTATCAAATCATCAATGATAGGAATAGGAAACTTATCTTTGATAGTGTACTTATTGATCTCTCTCTGGTCAATGCACATCCTCCAAGTGTTATCTTTCTTTCTCACCATGATAACTAGCAATGAATATTTGCTTTGGCTATGGTGAATGATTCCTGCATCCAATATTTCTTGTACCGTCTTTTGAATTTCACTTTTTTAGGCATAAGGATACCTATGTGGCCTAATGTTGGGTATTATACTACCAAGAATAATTTTGATCACATGATCATGTGTGAAATTGGGTGTAATTCCTTTTGGGATGTCACCAAAAATAATAGAATGGATGTCAATCACTTGATGTTGATCAAGAGGTGTAGATGGTTGAACTTTAACGGAAAATAAGTGAGCTAAAAATCCTTCAGTACCCTTTCAGTGAATATTTATCATTTGATGGGAGCTAAAAAGTTATGAATATTTATCCCTTAATCCCCTTAGCTCAAATGTCCTTTCCTTAGAATAAAATTGCATGAATAATTCCTAAAAATTTATCTCAATAGTTCCCAAAGTGGTGAGCCACTGAACTCCCAGAACAATGTTAGTTCCCCCTATGAGAATATAAAACATAAGAGAGTCCAATAGGTAGTCTCCCATGGCCAAATTAATACTATGGCATTTTCTTAAAAGTTAATAGTACCACCATCTACAATCATGACCTAAAATTCTAGAGTTGGATAATTGAAACTGTTCAAATGAGCAGCCAACTTACTGTTGATGAAATTGTGTGTGCTCTCAGAATCAATCAATACAATGACCTTATATTTCTTAAGGAAACCCACCACCTTAAGAGTTTGGGGAGTACTAATACAAAAAAGGGCATAGTAAGAAATAGTAGGCTGAGAGTCTTTAGATTCCTCCTCAGGGCCTTCTTCATCCTCACCAATTGCCTTCTCATCATCTTCATCCTCATTGGCACCTTCAATGTAAAATAACTTATTTTCAGCACAATAAAGGTGTTTGCTCCATTTATTATTGTAACCATAACACAACCCTTTGGCTTATTTCTCCTTAATTTGCTTAGGTGTCAATTTGGTGGGTTGATAAAATGATGGTGCTGGAAAGGTATGATCATGACCAGTAGTAACAATTTTCCATTTGACCATCTCTTTTTATTCTACCATGCATGCCCTTGGAATAGCTTCTAATATAGATATTGGGTTAAACATATAAACGTCAAATTGGATATTATATTTGAGACCACCCAAAAAGAGATTAGTCAAATTTTCCTCAATGATGTCTTCCACCCGTAAGGATAGATTCTAAAATTGATGAATTTAATCCTTCATAGTTCTTATTTGCCACAGTTTAGCTAACTGGATGAATTAGTTCTTAGAGACATTATTTTGATAATGAGCTAACAACTCATAATTTAAAATAGACCATGTAACAGGAGCACCATTCTTTTTATTTTGAGTATACAACCAATGATACCAAATGAATTGCTTAGGTTCTAGATACATAGATGCCACTATCACCTTTTGAGAACTAAGAGTTTGATGCAGATCAAATAAATTTTCAATTTGGGCAATCTAAGTGAGAGGATATTTACCATCAAACTTATACATGTCCACTTTTGGAAACATCAATTTCACACCATAATTGGAGTTATTAATGTTGAGAGGAGGACCTGAATGATGAAGTGGAGGGGTGTTTGACTATAATTGAGATGAAAGGGTAGCCAATTATGTAGTGATCTAATGTAATTGAGTATAAAACCTATTAATCTCTTTGTGCATCCCTAAAACATTAGTTTAAACTGTAATGAACCGCTACACCAAAACCTTGAGGCGTTAGTGAAATCTACCCATCAAGATCATAACATCCCACCACGCTTCCAAAGTCCAGACTCTGGGCTAGATTTGCACCCATACCACCAAGATTCCCTACATGTATGAGCCCCAAATGAACACTGCCATGCCGGTCTAGCCACCCACTCTGTGACTTGAACCTGGGTGGAGGCTCTGATACCACATGTAACGAACCACTACACCAAAACCTTGAGGCGTTAGTGAAATCTACCCATCAAGATCATAATATGAACTACAACAAAGTCATCATGTCACACCAAGCCCTTTATGTCATCTTGAAGTTGAGAAATCAATAGATCTAAAGTTCTATATTCCATGTCATTGCTAGGATTCTTAGGAGTTTCTTTCCCCCTTTCTTCCCTAAGTAGGACTTACCATATACAAACCCTAAGATGATTGTCACCCCAAAAAAAATTTACTAGGAGATGGTACCATTGTGATCACCTCACCAAAATGAATCCAACAACTACCTTTATGCACTAGGGTAAAAAAAATTAGCACCCAAAAAGTGCACTAGTAGAATATACCATTGCAATCATCTCCTCAAGGTAAATCCAATGACTGTAATTATGCAAAGGGAATTTTTTTTCCAAACTTTTTTTTTAATATTTTTTTTCAAAAAATCATTTTGAACAATATTATGATAAAAAGATAATTCTTCCTGGAATGTAAATTATGTTTTTTCACTCCCACTGCTCATAAAAGTCATGCCTTGCCAGATCTAAAAATAAATGTCATGGGAAACTTGCCCAAATCAGAGCTCTGATACCACTTGTAATTAAATTACTAATATGTTCACACAAAATAATTCTATATCACATAGAATTAGAAAATATGAGAGATCACAAAGTAATAATTGATAGCAGAGTAGAATAATGGATAATATAGTAGAGCCACATTAAGGGGGAAACCTCCACAATAATTCAATAAGAGTATAATATTTAACATGATGCTCAAATACTAACCACTACCTCCTATATATAGTCTACTTAATCATGTTTATTCTATAGGCTGAACTATCGAAGAACATAGAGAAATGTAACAAGAATATAAAAGAGGTATGTAAGCCACAAGTCGGCCACACCTATTCCTAGACATGATAAAGGTTAAGGGCATAGAAAATACCTACAAAAAAATGGTAGTTAATGTTCATAGATTGAAATTTGAAATCTAAATTTCCAATTTTAAGATTAAATATCAAGGAAGGAATACACCTATGTGTTGTTTAAAACCATGTTGCCTTGACAAGTTATTGGAGATGATGATTCTTTGTTGAAGCAAATCACCTTGGAGAATGGTTCCTCTTATTGAGCCATGATAAATTGAGGGTGATCAACTCCAAATTTAGTGTATATATAAAAGACCTTGGGTTGGGGAGATGTATGTCTCAATCCTCATAAATGTGAGTAGAATTATGTGATGTAATAACACAAATAACTACTCAAATCTGAAAAAGAAGGGTAAAAACATGATGGGTTCGCTAGAAGTAATGCCATAGTCATTAAGTATTGTTAATTATCAATGTATATTACCTATAACAACATGAATTAACTATTTTAGATAGATTTTAAAATTAAAGTTACTTGGTATTTGTTACAGATTGAAAAGTATTTTATAAATAAATAATTGTAATAGTGTTCACTTTAAAATGTGTAAATATGCATGAACCAGAATCATGCCCCTTTAGAATTGTGCCAACTATAAATTATCATATAATGTATGTAAATGAACCAATATCATGCCTCATTAATCTAAAAGTGTGTATATGTGCATGAACTAATATCATGCCCCTCTAAATTTATACCAATTGATATAGATTGTCATGCATTTATATGTTAAACATGAGAAATTATATTTCAAATTTATGTATATGTGAAAACTTATAATTCATGTTCTTTTAAACTATGTACATATGTTGATACATATGCACCCAAGTGTGTATGAATAAATACTAAATTCTTTGTAAAGTAAGGGCATATGCATGGCATATACCCCCATAATTTGTACTGATGTGCAAATATTTGTCAAGTAACTCATTTCATATATAGATCATGAAAATATCTAAAATTTGTACTTTGATTCCCAAAATCATATTTTATATTCATGGATACATGTGTCTCTATGACAAGGCCACTTCAATGCCTTATTTTGAGATGAGGGATGTGTCATGTAAGTTATCCATCTCAAAATAAAATATAATTGTATCATGTCATGTATAAAGATAACATCATGTATAATATGTGAACATGTGGAGAGTGTGTCATACTAATGTATATGTCATCAAGGCATGTATGTAATATATGCAATGTAAAGTATATAAGTGTCATGTCTAAATAGATACATCAATGCAACATGCAGTAGTAACCATCACTGAATTAAGATAATTGAATAAGACTACATAGTAAAGGTACATGATATGGATCATGGCACCACCCAATATTAGTGATATTAACAATTCAACAATCTCAATAATTAATGCCACATAATTCCAAGGTCCACATACAAGGGACATAAATATGTCATGATGAAAAATGATAAGGGCCACATGTAAGGGACATAAATATGTCACAAACATGGGCCATAATGATGTCATATGAAATAAATTTAATGGCCACATACAAGGGACATAAATATGTTGTAAAAAAGGAAAAAAATTCACACATAATAGACAATCACAACTAGCCTATCATGCAAGAGAGTAACAACATCAATGTAGCCTATGAAAAGTAAAGACTAGTCTACACCATCCCTATGTATCAATGTCACATCCTAGTTAAATAGTATATCCATGTATCAATGTGTAATATATGAGTAAATACATGTGTAAGCAATCTAGATAGCTCAAAATGGTATAGATATTATATAAAGATATAACTAGTGATAATAAAACCTATGGAATAATATGCCTCTAGTATTGGCATGGCCACTAGGTATAAGAAAGTCCAATATCTATATTATTCATGTCTAACTTGTATGTCCTTCATCACACTCACATACTCTGAAACACATGTGTGTATGAGAATAACATTCCATCTACTAGACATGTGATAAATAACATATGTAAATAATTTGATCTAGCAATCATGTCATGCTTAGGCCTTGATTTTGATTTGTTGAATATTTGAAATTTTTTATATTTTTGGATATTTTATTTTATATATTTTTGAATATTTGATTTTTATAAGAGGTGTTAGTAAATTATACCATTAATTTCATGGGACTTACCTATATAATACATGGTACGGGTCACCTTTTGTGAGTGAATACTACCAAATGTAGGTGCATCATAATCTAAAAAGGAAAAAAGTGTTGTAATATGATTGTCATGGTCACTAATGATAGAATATTGTGTATGATATATAACTACATAAGGCCAAGGACTCTATTATATAGTAGGAGAATTTCTCACTACTTATGTTCATTATGGAACATATTGAAATATCTATGGTAATGAATAAGTATTGTAGGAGATAATGGCCTTCATGAGCCCTAAATAACTCTTTGATGTGATGGGTGTTAAATAGTTAGTTTTCTAAGAGACTCAACTACTCTTCTTTGAACTAGGTGTATAGAAAGATATTGTATATATGTAACCATTGACTATATGTATTGATCTTGGGTGTATCAACCAATTATAGTGGTGGTGGGGATGAAGGAGGACATGCATCTACTTCTTATTCTATTAAAATGTGTATCAACTTATGTTATTCACATTGGGTTCACCAATATATTATATCCTAATTTTGATTAAGATGAATTACTTAATTTAATTAAGATAGAAACTAGTATGTGAATTTAGATTATTAAACATCTCATTTAAGCATGAATCTGAATGTAAAATCTTTAAATAGATTGCAATGATTTAACATCTAGCATATGATAAATATATTAAGTACACAAAAGGATAAGTAGTTAACTTTTATAACTAACCATTTAAATTTGAAAAAAATGGGCATGTGGTTTCTTAGGTTCTAAAAATATGTTTTTGTCTATGCAAGGTTAGTTCCATTAGGTACATGTGACCTGTAATGGTTGGTAATGATATGGGCATAAAAATGTGTTTGTGACCATATGGTCAACTTCACATGTTTATTAAATCTTTGTATGTGTGATGTCAAACCCTAATGATGTGTAAATCCCATAAATCAACCTCCTTAACCTTGACACCTTAGGTGTGCTTGGGAGGGTTACAAGCTTGAAAAACTAAGAAAGTGTAATGGGTTGAGTTGACCCCAATCACCATAATTGATTACTGACTATTACATATGATTATACTCCAAGGAGGGAAATCAAGCCACACATAGTTTTCCCACCTAGTGTGATTATGAAATTGTGTCCCTTCACTATATGAATGCAACTAATGTTTTATATTTGATACTTGATAATGATTTCTTTGAATTGGATTTAGTATGATTCAAACTTGGATTATGTAGGCACCTATTTATAGTTACAATTACTTTCTAATATTAATTCTTGACACATCTGAAACCACTAACTTGTACCTAAATACACAATTATTATTTTTCATTCCTTTAAGCCATTTATCTATATGCAGTATTAAACTTTTGTTTGTTGTCATTATGACATAAAAATTTCTAAGTCAAATTCTCAAAATAATCTATATTACTTTTAGACTATATCTAGTTAACGATAAGTAACCCTAATTTTTTGGGATAAGTCTATGCTAGGTGGATAGGACAGTTATTATGAACCTATCCCCTTAGAGTAGTTGTGTCCCTACCAAATAATGGCTAGTTTTCAAAATTTTAATTAATTTTTTAAATATTTCCATATGTTTTATAAGGTTGGATAAAGGAAATTATCAAAAGTTTTTCTTATATTTATACATCAAAGGTCATTCATTATCCCACTTGATTCCTAGATTTTACATTATTGCACATTGAGTAAATCCACCCTATTCTTTCCAAATTCAAGATAATTCCCAAATAACAACCATGATCCAAGTCTAAATAATCTCAAATCAAGTCAAGATATATCATTTTAAAGTATCAAATCCACATTTATACTTACAAGCATATACTCAAGGAGCATAACTACATAATCACTCTAGGTGGAAGAATTATGTGTGGCATGATTCCCTCTTCAAGATTTCTGGTTATGTAGGAAATAGTCAATCATCAAGGGGTTGATTAGGGTTAGCTCAGTGCATTACACCCCCTCTTTTTTTTACAAGTTTATAGATCTCATAAAGACCCATAGGGTTTACAAAGTAAAGAGAAGAAAAAATAACTTATATGCAACACAAATAGAATTATAATATCTCATCCCAATCATCAAACATGGGTGTAAAAGGTAAAATAGTCATATTTTTGTCATGATCAATATAGATAAGTCCATAGTCAATAGATAAGGCTAGCTTGCTAAGTTTTTACATTCACTAAACTTGTCCAGATGCAATCAAAAACTTTATTACTAATACTAAGCCATCATAGTCCTATTTTATATTAATTTTCACTATCAATCATAAAAATACAATCAACTAGGATCCTAAGCTAAGTACATTTATTCTTAATTTTTTCTAAAAATAACAAGTTTCTATATTTAGTAAGTTGCAAATTAGAATTGTTAATAATTGTATTTTATCATTTTGATATCTTTCACTTTTTACACCCATTAAACAAACATATTAATAATTAAAGTGTTTAACCCTAAATTATACTTTTACTTAGGTATAAGGTTATGAATATAAAAATGAAAATTCACAAAGGTGATGATTAGATCTAAAGTACTCCAATTGGGTGATAAACTCATATATAAACATATACTAAATCTTTTAACTGAGATAGGCTAAAAATAGTAAGTACAACTTGCTAAGTATAGAAATGCCAAAGAATTAATGTACTTAGTTTATTATAATTTTAATGTGATTATGGATCTGGAACAACCAAAATGTATTTTAGAAGATGATACTAGAATAGTTATCAAATTTTGGATTTGATGCTTTTAGATTCTTAGACACTAATGCTAACCTTGGATGATTGCATCAATGTTATTGTCTAGCCTCAATGCAAATGTCTTGTATGGAATACATAATAAAAAAGGATGTGACCATATATATGCTTCTAGGTTTGACTTTACCTTTGCTCTGGTGCACTTCGATCTAGGTCATGGACTATCGTTTCTCATGAATTTTCAAAACCCTAGTTCTTAATCTTCATAGTGACCTTAGGGGAAAATGGGTTAGTGGGAACATAGTGTTGAGTTGACTCCAAACAACCCTCTTTTAATGAGTGATACCTATATAGCTAATACTCTAAAGAGGGCCTCATACTGATGTAGTTCTCCCCTATGTGTTGGTTTGTGTGTGATCATGTAATATGTGTGAAGCAAGTGCAATAGTGATGTAGCTTGTAACTTAGAAAATCAGGCTCTTAGGTTGCTTTTTCAGTACTTCAGACCTATAGATGTGTTGTCTTTATGATTGATATGGAACTGAAATTAATGTTTGATTGAATGTTTTTGATAAGTTGTTTTGATCTCTTTTGGTCTTTTCTAGGTCTTTGCTAGGTGAAGAATGAATGAGGGTTGATCTTGTATTTATATCAATCCCTTTGGATAAGTAACATTAAAGCACTTACATTGACTATTAAGATATATTTTATTTTCAAATTAGATGACTTTAGGGCACTAGACACTTATGTTAGGTCAAGACACTAGCATTGATATAGGTGTTTATCCTAGACATTAGTGTCTAAGAAGTAGAAAAGTAGGTATAGACTTAAAACTTGTAGAGGTGGAAGATAAGTAGGTTTAAGCATTTTGGGCAAGATAGAAGGTCTGGATCATCAACATAAGACTAGTTAGAATAAGAGATAGACCAAAGATCATAATAAAGAGTAGATGCGAGACTTGAAAAAGTGGAAAAGGTCTAAAATTGAGAGGAATAACCAAGGTTTGAGTTTACCAAGTGTACAAGGCTAAGGTGATATACAATCCATAAAATAGCATCTCTAGTTCCCCTCCACTTTAATCTAGCAATAAAATTACTAATTTAAAGGAAATAAATGCGTACTTGGGTCTATATAACACACGTTGTCTTTGCATGATCCCAACTTGAGTGTTTTGATAGTGATTGACCTACAACCAAGAGCATGTCATAGTACATAGTCAATGAATATAATCTATAATTGAAAATACTGGAAAATATTAAAATTAAAAGAGTAAGGTTTAGGAGTACATCTATGTATTGATGTAACCACCTTGCCTATTGGCAAGTTGATTCAAAATATGTATGATTGTTAGGATTTGAAACTCATATTAGGACAAATATATATAAATTTAGAAAGTGCATAAATATAAGGAGATAGAGAGAGAGAGAGAAATTGGAAGTCACATGCCCCTAATTATGGATAAAATGTGACATTTCACTTAGCAGTTGAGATTAGCTCAATTTTGTAACCCTATCATACTTTTAACCTAGTAAGTATGAGTGAACAAAGTTAAATTATACTATCAATTTGGTAAGGTTGGATGATACAATCAAGTCTAACTTGAAAACTTGACAAGATTGAGTGATTTAATTACCTCAAGTATATGAAAAGCAAACTAACTACAATAGTAGATTGGCTTAATATAATTTGTAAAAGTCCATCCTAATGGGTGATGATAGTACCATAGAGTGTTTTTAAATTTGAAACTGATTTGTATTTTGTAATATTAGGTACACATTAAATAACATATGTACCTTAGATATGTTTCATGATGAAACTTTGTATAAAAATGGTACCAATGTATAGAATTATGCCATAACTATGAATCTAAATTATATGACTGTGTATTTTTGCCAATTCAAAAACTGTTAATTGTGGAGAACATGTTTCCAAAGCATGTCCCCACTTTATATGGATAAATCTAAAAATTGGAATAAGTACCAATATGGAGGACATGTTCCCAAAACATGCCCCCACTATAATCAAGAGATGTTGAATATTGAATAAGTGTGGAGAACATGCTTCAAAATCATGCCCTTAATGAATTTGAAACTATGAATATGTGCAAGCCATGCCTATATGACATAACCCCACTAAATATAAAAACTAATGTAAATACCTATTGACCAAATTTGACTTTTAGGTCAAATTTAGACCCCTATAGGTAAAAAACATGGTTTTTTAGATGTTTAGGGGTATAAATATTTGGCATAGGCTATATTATAGTTCATTTTATGTTATCTAATGCATTTTTAGCCTTAGTCATGGTCTAATGGGTTTATTTGTCATTTTGAGTCTTTTAGTGGGATTTTAAGCATCATAAATGCAAGTGGCATGGTTACCAAGGTGATCATGTGTCTTTTTTTCCTTTAAAACATAAAATAGGTTAGGTTACCTATCAGGGATGTCAGTTACATCATAATATTTCAGTTTGTCTAACTGAAATTCAAGAAACCAATTGAAAAAGGGAGCATTTGGCACTTGTACAACCCATGAGGAAGTATGCCATGTGGGATAAGATCATGGAAGGCCTCTTCATCTTTCCCACACTCATCTCAACATTTTATTTTCTTTGGAAGTGCCAATTTTAATCTAAAACCATTTTACTTCTTCTTTGCATTTTTAGACATACAGAAGTGACAATCAGGTTTGTGTTTGCTATAGATAGCTCAGGAGGTTTCAGAGTAAATGCTTTTGGGAGGTGATGGTTTGAATTTGAGTTTGATTTGTATTAGGCCATTCATCAACCTATTGTTGTTCCATTCCACACTCACTACCTACATACAGCCAATGCACACATACACGGACCTTCTGATGATGTCATGCTAAAGGTAATGGATAGGGAAATGTGTCAATATTTCAAGATTGATAGTGTGCATTTGAATTATTAATGAGGTCATATGAGGTGTTCACAAAAATAAGTGCCTTATATATTGTTTAGTCCACTTTACTGCCTATGGTAAAAGGCCCATCTACAGGTGTATCACAAAATTTTGATAACTCTTGTATGGGTATTTAAAACATGAAAAGAGCCTTCTTTTGGATTCTCGTAGCTGACTTGAACATTTCAGACCTGATTGGAGTGTTTTATTAACAAATATAAATTTAAACCATGTTCAAAGGGCAAATGACTGAGTTTTGAGACCAAATCCGAAAAATGAGAAAATAGAGCTCCAGTGGGTTTTTGGATATATTACAACATGCTTACAAAGTGTTCCAAAACATCTAGGTTGGTAAACCTTATTGACTCTAGTATGGATAATATATATGCCAAGGATAGGAGTTAGGAATTAATTTCAATTTATAAGTTTGAAGCCTCAAATATGTCCTTAAAAACACTAAAATACTACAATAACATCTATAAGTTTGTAGTTATGAATGGCCTTTTAATACCCTAAGGAGCAACAATGAACACACTCTCATGGATAGAATGTTTCAAGTGGTTTAATGGTATAAAAACTTCATGATTATCATCAATATTAATTTTATACATAGTTTTTCAAGCACTGTGTCCACCTATAGGTGTTCACACAGAGAAAGAGGCACCTATAGCAAAGCAAGTAGTTAGTGACTCAGTCAAGGTGTATGATGGTGTTTTAGCTTATCAAAGTGAATCTAAGGTGAATAATAGTAAAAAATGTATTTTTTGACCTAATTGGGTTTTATGGAGGTCCTCATACATCATGAACAAGTCTCAAGTGGGTAATGCATACCTACAAGGATCGAAAAAGGCAAGTTTCTTAGTCATGGATGGGAAGACTCAATTTATGAATACAAAGGGAATATAAGGTAAATAAAATGCATGATAATATACCATGTGGTTATAATGTTTCATGTAGAGTCTCTTAACATTATTACCAAGCTCAATTGAAGCTCCCACACACCTACAGGGGTCAGATAGGTAGGGTATACAGACAGTGAGTTAGCATGAGTGTTTAGGTGTTGTTTTAAGACACTCAAACTGATTACAGGAATAAAATAATGTAATGTGACCTTATGGGATTAAAATTAGGTCTTAAAATATCATAACCAAGTTTATTTTAATCCATATACACCTATAGGAATAAAGACAAGGTGTCTCAGTCAATTAGAGAAAACTTAGTTTATAACTCTCAAGGTGCATGTGAAGGGAAAAATAATAGTTAACATAATGGAATAGTTTTTTAATACCTCAATTAAGATCATAATTACCCCCATATACTCTTATAGTGATGAAACAAACTTAATCTTACCTCTTACAACCCTGTATGCACCTACAACAGTCATTTTGCAGTCTTGAGCATGAGATAAAGGCAAGAGATGAATGTGCTTAAAGAAGGAGAGTGGTTTTTGGGGAGAATTAAAAGATTAATTAGAATTAATTAGAGATTATTATCATGTTTAAGGATCCTAGGATAATTTTTTATCTTGTATAGGTCACTCTTAGGTGTATCTGAGGAAAATACAAAAAGTAGTCCTTTTTGGAGGCCTTTTTTGCGCATTTTGAGTTGGTTAGTTACCTAAATCAAGGAATAAAAATAAACCCTTTGGTAAAATGTCTCATTAGGACCTTATAAAACTCCATAAATATTAATTTTTCCTGTGGTAAGAGGGATATACCTCGCTATTTTGTCTCATAGGTCATCTAGTCAAGGAAAATTAGGTTTTAGCAAAGCAAGCTAATGAGGTCAAAATGGTCAAAGGAACTTAGTGGAAGGTTTGGAAAACATAAATAAACAGATTATGAGGTATATGGAAGGAAATTATATTCTATTAAACACTAGGTTATGCTCATAACTCTCAAAATGACTAAAATACCCTTGCACATAGTCCAACTAGATAAGCTTCCTTTAGGCCTAATTGGTGAACGGAAGGAAAAGGTGAAAAGGAGTGTTGGAAAAGTTATGTGGTGACATTGTAAGATTTAATGAGGTTTTAAAATTAATAATAAACCAACATAACCATGAAATATCATTCCAAGTAGCCAAATCTAGTTGGATGCATGTTAGGCCTTTCAGGCCTTGAAGAGACCTAGAACCAATTGGGGGTCCAACCTCATTTCTAGCTCTTGATGAGCTATCTAGATGATTATGACATGTTATGGAGATGTAATTAAAAAAAATTAAGCTTTTTTTATGAAAATATACCTATGTTAAAGATAATTTCAACTATGAAACAGTCCAAATATGTAAGAAAGGTAGAAATAAGCTCGATGGGGTGGTTTCAAGTACTCATATATTTTATGAGACTATGCATGGATACAAAAGAAGTTTGGAGTGATTATTATGGTCTCCAAAAATCATTTTTTTGTAATTTATTTTTATTTATAATGTCATATATTTATGAACAAAGCTTAAGACTTAAAACTACCTAGAACCATACTAAACCCTCAGTCAAGACCCAATGGAGAAAACACACTTAGAGAGATATCTAGATGACATATTTTAATAATTAAATATATTTGAACTTATATAGGACTCCCTAAATATACTCCCCATTAGCATGAGTTGTATGGATTTGTATAGATGGGGTATAAAATAGGGTTTTTCTTATTATTTTATGTATTATGCATGGTACAGGGGATTTCTAAAGATGAAATAAAGTTTGGGAGTAATATATAGAATTTTTATAACTCCATATGGTAATTTAATTCCAATAAATAACTATTAAGTGTCCAAACTAGAGATTTCATCTCAACCAATCAAAACTGCCATAGTAAACATAAGGGTGAGAAGTTTGAAAACCTCAAATGGATGTCATTTTAAAGTATACTTGAGTATTATAAGGGAATGGAGGGTATTTAAATGTGTCATCAACTCCCTCCCATGTATTTTCATGGAAAAATTATGCTAATTATTAGGCCAAGTGTGAGGGGTGATAGAAAAGAGGAGTTTTTTAGACTACAGGTAGTGATGGCTTCCTTCTAGGAGTTTATAGATGAGTAGGACTACAAAAAATACATGAAGAGGCATTTTTAAAATCATTACCTATAATACCAATCATAAAACCTATCCCTAGTTAGTTTTGGGATGTTAAAATAGGTCCAAACCATGAAGGCAGTTTTCTGAGCCAAAATGAGTTTCATGCCACTTTTCATAAGTTTCATGATTTATATGGACACTTGGACTTCCTAAAATTGCATGGTTAATTTCACATATCTTTCTCATGAAAATTTAACCTTTTTTATTAGATTTATATGTGTCCAAGTGACATATGGACTTCCCTTGCCTTACCGCTCTTCCAAATGCTATAAATATTAACTTTTTTGGCTCTTTTGAGTAGCCTCCATTGGTTGATGGTGAAACCCTAGCCAATTTTATACTTGAGTGTCTATTTAAGTAATAAAACAAGTGAATTTTCCTATTACATTTTGTACAATTGATTGTTGTTACAATCTTGTTGGTCTTGTCTAGTAGAAGATGATCTTTTTTAGCATGTTATCCTTGATTGTTCACCAAGTGTGCAGAAGAGTAATTGTTATAGGTATTTTTTAGTACTATATTTTAAGTTTATAAGTGTTTTATAAGTGTTTCATGATTATATTCTCCCAAGGATTCATTCATTACCCTCATAAGTATCAAAATACCTTTTGAACCTAGCATATGAAACATTGATGTAACAATCTACCTTGTGTTGTAAGTTTTGTGTGAAGAAAGCTTTGTTTTGCTCTAAGTAGTATAATTTTAGTCAATAGGAGGAAATTAAATATTGGTGAATCACCTTTTATTTTTTTATTTTATCCTCTTAACCCTTTTCATGCAAATTTAATAGATAAAAAAGTTTCTCAAAGAGTGCATCAAGGGAACTAGCCCTTATAGAGATTCATCTCACCAAATTGTTACCCATAGCAAGAGAGATGTTTCCATTATGCCACTTAGATTAGGAGAGATATGCATATCCTCAAGGGTTGAAAATCCAAGTGAAAATAGTTTTTGGCACACCCAGTGGGACTCTAAGTCCTAGAAGATTGTCCAAGATTGGTGTTGGTCTTGGCATATTTACAACTACAAGAACATCTACATTCAGTACATGGTGACTTCACTAAGTTTTCAACTCTTTGGTTGTTGATCAGTCCTTAATTTCCATTCCAAAGGTGACCACTAGGCTACTGCTAAAGGTATACCATTTCATTTTGTGCAATTGCCTTTATATTCTATCAAAATATTTAAATTTATGAATACTCATCCTTATTCAAGGGAGTTAGTGTTTAATAAGTCCAATTTTTTGCTTGGTTCAACCCCTAATACCCATATTCTACATTCCAATATGTCTATAAACCAACCTTTTGTAGCCTTCACTGGATCATCTCCTTTGAATCTTGCCCAATATGACCAAATTCCTAGAGCATCCCTTAAGAGTGTTCCATATTTTAGTGGAGAAGGTCCTATTACTCCCAGTTTACATATTAGAAACATAGAAAACTTCTGAAACATTCATAATAGCACCCAAGAGAATTTGGCTATTAGGCTATTGGCATTATCTTTAAAATGGAAAGCTTTAAATTGGTATGGGACTCTACCTCATAATTCCATTGCTTCATGGGATGAACTAGGAAATCTATTGTCTAAGAGATTTGAAGAGAAGAGTGATTATATATCAGTAGCTGAGCAATTGACCACTATCAAAATGGATCCATAAGATTTTATGTAGGATTTTAACACTAGATTTCAAAAAATATGGGATAGGATCCTAGCCCTTATGAGACCTACTACAAATTATGCCTTCTTTTACTACCTAAAAGCGTTGAATAATGATGTATCCATGATGATTCAATCCATGGTGGGAATACACTACCTACTACCTATGAGATAGATATCAATGCTAAGAATTATCTTGTTCAAGTAGGTAAGATTTCTCTTAGGCCACCAATGCTATTATTCCCTAATTTATAGCCTCCTAGTCAAGTTGCATTACCTACCTTGCTCTTTTGCCTAGTCAAGAAAAGCCTCCCCTTGCCCCTACCAATTAGATTCATGAATTCAAGATTTTGATTCAAAGTGTTACTAATTAATTGGTTTTTATTAAAAGGTAACAAGTTTAAAGTTACAGGCCTTACCAATCCTATAATCAGTTTGGTCAAGCAAATAGCCCTCCTTTTCAAGGTAATGCTCAAGGATAAGGTCAAATCACTCAAGATATACCTTACCAAAGTTTCAAGCCTAATGCCCCATAATCTTCTAAAGATTTTTTTCCCACTAAAAAAAACTTTTTTATAGAACAACCATGATATCCTTCCTATGACCAAAATCAAGACCAAGTTGCATATGTTAATGAAATGCATAATCAAGCCATGATAATGCAAGGTAGTCAAACACCTCAAGTTTCCACTTTTGAGGTGACAATGTAAAATGAAATGTAAATTGGAATGGAAAATGGACAAACACAATCTGATTCTACTCTTATAAATCATTTGGAGGGAGAGTTTTGTGCCATCAATTAGTTGGAAAATTCAAGTAATGTGAATTCTAGTGTATCCTCTAACACTAGGTCTAAGAGGAAGGTTGTTGAAGAGACACAAGGGGAAAATCCAGGACCTATTTTTACTCATGCATCATCTCCAATGGTGGGTGGGTCTATCTCAGCTCCTAAGGTGCAAGAAAGTTATAAGTTTTATAATGTAATGCCAACTTCTACACATCCACCTTCACAAGCTACACCATAAGGTACTAGTGCTTCTAAAGAGCCTCTTAAGGTGAGCAATCCTTCTATCAATGTTGTGGATTAGATGAATAAGTTACAAATCAATATTTCATTATGGGATTCATTGACAATACCAAGATAAAAATATATTCTTCAAAAGGAATTACAAGGACTAGGTAAGCAAGTTGGATCATCTAGGACTGAAAATGTTGTCTTAGTGAATGGAACTCGACCCAATGATGGAAAAGCGAATAAAATTGAAAAGAATCCTTTTTAGCTATCTTTTATCAATGGTGATCACCTATTTCATAATTTAATTATAGATAATGGGACTAGTACTTCAGTTATACCCAAGTTAATAGTGGATAAACTAGGCCTCAAGTATGAACCAATGGATAAAGGAATCCTACAATTAAATGGATCACCAGAAAATACCTTGGGATTAGTCAAGGATTTGAATTTGATTTTACATGTTTGTCTTAATTTTTCCATCCCTCATGATGTGGTTGTGGTAGATTTATCCCCATACTTTTCTCTTTGTTTGTCAAGAGAGTTAACAGCCAAGATCGATGGATACTTGGCAGCCAATTGCTCCTATATAGCTTTTAGGACAAAGTATGGTACTAAGGTAAAGATTGAAGCAGAGCCTATTCATCACAATCATTTAGATCCCTAGATGCCTAAAGTTTTAAATGTCAATTATGCCATTCTAGATGAGGAAGAGCTTTACATGGACCAACCTCCAACTTCTTCTCTTGAAAGAGTTTATGATTTGTATCTAAATGAACGGGGAGATGAGCATTATGAGCATGATCCTTACAAATTCATAGAGGAGGCTGGTCTTTGATTGTATTACCCTAATGAGGAAGGCTCTTTTATTCCCAATTTTATGAATTCAAATGAAAACATATATGGTTTATGGTATCTATTCTTT
This sequence comes from Torreya grandis, assembly GCA_037957365.1. Taxonomy (NCBI): domain Eukaryota; kingdom Viridiplantae; phylum Streptophyta; class Pinopsida; order Cupressales; family Taxaceae; genus Torreya; species Torreya grandis. Next base: position 1,641,885 of record JARHVA010002033.1, read on the forward strand.
GATGGATATAGAATCAAGGTTGGAGCAGGTGGTGGAGCAATGTTGGTTTCTCCATCCAAGGGAAGGTGTTATTCCACTTTCATATTTCACTTATCTTATACTTGTAATGTGGTATAATATGAGGCCCTCATTTATGGCCTTGAGTGGACTAGGAAAAGAGGTGTGAAAGAGTTTCAAGTGTATGGTGATAGTGAGTTAGTTTTAAATCAAGTAAGAGGCCAAATTTTGACTAAGGACTCTTTGCTTAAGTCCTATAAGCATAGAGTGTGGGATCTTATGAAATATTTCAAAGCCTTCAACATATAATCTATCTCAAGAGAAGAAAATAAACATGTTGATATGTTAGCATCAATTGGAGCTCATTTTGATGTTCCAAAGGGGATAAGAGAAGAGAAGAACTAGCCTCATTTCAAGGTGATTATAAGACTCTCTATACCTGATAATATCACTAATTGGTAAGTGTTTGATAGTGAGCAATAAATACATATTTTTCTCCAAGAGAAAGTTGAGTTTTATTCCAAGAATTAGTCCAAACTACAAAAAAAATATGGAGGTGATCCAAAACTCAAAAGTTTTGATTGACATATATTTCAATAACACAAAAATAACATAGTAACAATGAATTCTCTAAGAAGAGATGTTTTATTACTCAAGATTGCAATATAACCATATGCTTATCTCTAGGAAGAGATGTTTATTTTCCATTTTAGGTTACATCTTCATTTATACACATTTTTAAGGTACGATGAGGATGTGTAAGGTCACCAATCTCAAGGGAGATTAAGTGGTTCAACTTCCATGATTTAAAACAATACAGAATTCAAGGAATTATTGTTTTTAGAAACTTACTATTTTTAGACTACACTACTAAAATTGAAATTTGGGGCACTTCCATTGTGTTTTCAAGGGTCAAAAACCAATTATTAAATATTGATTCCATATCAATACGTTCTCTTTATTCTTAGCTTTCTAATGATTCAAACGGGGAGTCAATCAGAGCTACGATGCAAAAGTTATGGCTCCTGAAAGTTTTGTCATCAATTGGGGTAGAATCATCACCCAAATTATCACCTAAAATTTTTCTTGGATCATTCCTCCATCCTTGAGAATAAATGTTCCCCATTGTATCAATATTCATCATCAGGTGTGGAAATTTTGTCTTAATTTGATTCTTTGTGAGCCACTCACCTTGGTGGCTAAGTTGGCCCCTTTTGACCACCCAATAAAGTGGAATAGAGCATCCTCTTGTTGTCTTCATCCATGTGTCCACAATCTAATCCTCCTCCACTAGATAAAAACTTTATGCATCAATATCATCGATGTCTAATTATTTTTCTATGATTGAAGTGTCTAATAGAGGTGGATGATATGGTTTGAGAAGCTCCACATTGAATATTAGATGCAGACCAAGGTAGGCTGGTAGGTTCAACTCAAAAGCATTTTCTCCAAATTGTTTGGTGATGATGTAGGGACCATATCACAGAGGCCAAATTTTTTTGTGTGGGCCTACAAGTCATTCCTTTTGAATCCACAACCAAACTTTGTCACCCATAGCAAAATAGTGTGCAATCTTATGTTTGTCATGGCATTGCTTATACTTCTAATTCATCTTCTCCAAGATGTCATGAACTTGTTGCTAGATGTGGTGCATTTGTTTAATGAACTTTTTTGCTTTTTCTACCTTAGATCTCCCATGAGGTTTGTATTCCATGGTGGAGAATGGAATGGCTATATCAATTGGTGCCATGGGTTGGAACACAATGCATACTTATAATGGATTATGCTTTGTCAAGTTGTGCAGGGTGTGATTATATCCATGGTGTATGAAAAGAAGCCTCTAAAGCCCTTCATCCCATGTGCATGGATGTTTGAAGTGATAAATATGAATCTTGTGAATAATCAAGTAATTCACCACTTCTGTCTGACCATCAATCTGTAGATGGAAGGATATGGACTTCATTAGCTTGGTATCCATCATCTTTCATAGAGTGGACCAGAAGATGCACAGGAACATGCTATCTTGATCTAAGATAATGGACTCGGGGAGACCAAAATGGAGCCATACATGACTAAAATATAGTTTAGCAATTTCTTCAGTAGATATATTTTTCTTACAAGCAATCATGATAGCCATTTTTGAAAAATGATCAAATACAACAAACATACAGTCCTTACCATGTTTTGAAGTGGGCAAACCTGAGAGAAAATCCACTGAGATAGATTCCCAAGGCCTAGTTGGTTCTGGCAATGGCATGTACAATCCTTGCTTCTTATTTGTTGGCTTGGCTATCACACATGGGGTGTAAGATTTGAGGTACCTTTCCACATCTTTTCACATATGGGGCTAGTAAAAGTGTTTTTGAATAACTGCCAATGTCTTTTCTACACCAAAGTGTTTTACTGTCCTACTAAAAGGTGCTTCCCATATCATCTTCTATTACTCTACAGCGAGAACATAGATGTGCCCCATATGACAGAGGATATTATCTTGAAAATGGAAATTAGAAACATGTTTACCTTCTTGAAGTACCTGATATGTATTAGCAAAGGCAAGATCTACTTCATATAGAGCACCCTAATTGGTAGTCTCTTGTCTGTATAGGTCAATAATTGTTGTGATTTTAGTAATTATTGGGTGGCTCAGACAAGCTATGGCTATATTTGAGCTCCCCTTTTTGTGTTTGATTATCAGATGGAATTGCTATAGATATATGGCCCACTTTTAGTGCCTCTCAGTTTGTAGTTTTCTCTATGTCTAGATGAATTTTAATGGTCTATGGTTAGTGTGGATGACTGTCTCTTTCCCCAAGATGTAGTGTTTCCATTGTTTGTAGGCTTACATAATGGCATAGATCTCTTTATCATATTTTGGGTATTTCCTAACTATATCAGTGAAATTTTCACTATGTTATGCAATAGGATGTCCATGTTGCATGATGACAGCTCCCATGGCATATTCAAATGCATCTCTCATCAACTCAAAAGGTTGATGCAAATTTGGCAAGGAAAGAAAAGGGGCTAAGTAAAGTCTATTCTTCAAATTCTCAAATGCCCTTTGTTATATTTTTCCCCACTAAAATGTAGCTTTAGCTCCTCCTTTAGTCACTTGGTTTAGTGGCTAAGTAACATGTGAGAATCTAAGAACAAACCTACGATATAAATTTACAAGACCAAAGAAGCTATGAAGCTTTATGAGGGTCCTTGGTGTAGGTCATTCTTGAATAACCCAAATCTTCTCTAGATCAACATGGACCCCTTCCTCATTCACAACGTACCCTAGGTACTAAATTTTTTTATCCTGAATGGGTATTTATCAAGATTTGAATATAATTTGTGCTCCTGAAGAGTTTGAAGCACCTTACGAACATGTTGTAGATGTCCTTCCCATGTTCTATTGTAGATGAGTATGTCATCTAGGTAGACAACAACAACTAAGTTGGTGAAGGATCGTAGGATGTCATTCATCATCCTCATGAAGGTTACAGGTGCATTAGTTAAGCCAAAAGGCATAACCAACCATTCGAAGAGCCCCTCCTTACATTTAAATGCAATCTTCTAGACATCATTGGGATTGATGAGAATTTGGTGAAAGCCAAATTTGAGATCAATTTTGGTGAAGAACTTCACACCATGGATTTGGTTCAATAGGTCATCAATCCTAGGGAAAGGGTAGAGATTCTTCATAGTGATTTTATTTAAGGCTCGGTAGTCAATGCAAAGCCTCCACGTTCCATATTTCTTTGGTGCCAAGATAATCAGGCTACCATAGGGTGAGGAGCTTGGCCTGATGTCACCCTTTTAGATCAATTCTTGAATCTATCTTTTTATCTCATCATTCTCCAAAACTAATATATGATACATAAGACTGTTAGGTAAAGGTGATCTTGGGATCAAATTGATAGAATGTTTTACCTGGTAGTGAAGTGAAACTCCCATGGGTGACTTGAATAAGTCATCATATTCTCCCATGATTTATCCCATCTACTTTTGTTGTTGTGTTTATTGTGTAGTCAAAACTACAACATCAGCCTTCTTAGATTTCTATGGTTTGACCACCATGAGAATGAATTGCTTTGTCTTCTCCACCAATATCTTACATTGTTTGGCACTAATTAGGGAGATAGATGTGGAAGGTGGTACCTCTGGTACCCTGTAGCACTACATTCTAAGAGTGAGGGTGATTCTTTAGGTTTGTGATTCATATATGCCATGTCAATCATACATGAATGGCTGACCAAAGAGTACATCATAAACATCTAGATTGACCACATCACACAAGACTTCATCTTGGAAAGGTTGTATTGCATATGAAAGAAGATACTGATGGGTGACACAGAGGTCTCTCACTGGGCTCAACCATCCAATACTGTATGGCTTTGGGTGAGGATTCATGGATATATTTAGACTTTTCAAAACTTTAGTAGAGATTAAATTCTTTTGACTCCCACTATCAAGAATGAAATGCAGAGGCTTACCTTTTACCCAAAATTTAGAGTGAAATAACCTTTCCTTGTCATCTGGCCTTTCCTCATAGGTCTGTGATGAAGTAATGATGATATCAGGCTTAGCATCTACAATCTCTTATTCATCCTCTTTGACTGTAGTTTGTGTATGAGATAGAGAAGTAGATGTCAAGTATTGTGACTCAAAAATTAGTGACTTGATGGCTCGACATTCTTTTTTGGAGTGAGTTCCAATTTTGTGGTAATCACACCATTTTCTTCTTCCCCTTATGAGGTTTCTTATCTTAGAACTTCTTTTGCTTCCAATTTTGGCCTCATGTTTGACCTTCCTTGTCACTTTTCCATTTCAAAGGCTGACTCTTTATATTCTTTCTTCCATGCTTCTACTCAATCTTCACTACGAACTTGTATGCCTCACTGAGGGTTTCCAAATTAAAGAGTTCCATTTTTTCCTATATGTACCATTATATTCCACCATGATATTTGAGATTCTTATGTTTCTCACTTTCTTAAATGCCCAATCTTGTAGATAGAGAATGAAAAATGTCAATGTAATCTTGAACAGGTTGGTCCCTACCTTGGCAAAGTTGTTGCCACTATATGTACAGATCATCATATGCTCCAATGGGATAGTATTATTCTTTTACCACTTCCATGAAATCATCCTAGGTAGGTTTCACATCAAGGCCAATGTCATATATACTTAACCTCTTTTTGTACACTTCCCACCAATTTTTCATGGGCAATGATGCTTTCAAAAGAACAAAAGTGATCTTTTCTCCATCGGTGAATTCATTTATAGAAAAGTAGGAAGAAAATTGATCTAACCAATTTTCTACTACATCAACATTGATTTTTCCTTCAAATTTAGGGATATCAAAATTCACCTAAGCCTTGAAGGGTGTTGGGTCACTAAAAGGATGTTCCATGGATGAGGAGCTAGAATTTTCCATCGAGATTTGTTCAAAAATTTAGGTGAATTATTACAACATCTATGCTTGTTTCCATTAGAGGGCTTCATTCACAATTTCCTTAAAGGGATCAAATGTCTTGGTGTCATCTACCATTTTAAGTCATTTGGAGAGAATAGGTGGATATTTTGGAAGCTCTATTGTTTTCCACCCAAGCTTCTTGTAACCTGACCTCGTCCTTGAGATCATACACTCTCAAGATAAACCATTCTAATACCACTAATCCAAAACTCAAAAGTTTTGATTAATATATATTTTAATAACACAAAAATAACATAGTAACAATGAATTATCTGAGAAGAGATGTTTTATTACTCAAGATTGCAATATAACCATATGTTTATCTCTAGGAAGAGATGTCTATTTTCTATTTCAGGTTACATCTTCATTTATACACATATTGAAGGTAGGAGGAGGATGTGGAAGGTCACCAATCTCAAGGAAGATTAAGTGGTTTGACTTCCACAATTTAAAACAATACAAAATTCAAGGAATTACTTTTTTTAGAAACCTACTATTTTTAGACTACACTACTAAAATTAAAATTTGGAGCACTTCCATTAGGTTTTTAGGGGTCAAAAACCATTAAGGAAAGCTCATGACATGTCACTATTTTCTCCTCATTCTTATGTTTCTAATGGTTCAAACAGAGAGTCAATCAAAGCTACAATGCAAAAGTTATGGCTCTTGGAAGTTTTGTCATCAATTGGGGTAGAACCGTTGCCCAAATTGTCACCTGAATTGTTGCCTGGATCAGGAGGGTAGATTGTATAATTAAAAAAAAAAACAAGCTCCCTAAAGGCTTAGTCACACTTGAGATTATATTAAATGATGATGATCAGTTGAAGAAAGAGAAGGTAATAATGTTTACTAAATAAGAAAACTATGAGAGAGTTCAAATCTTGAAAGATAAGTTGTTTTCTCTTGGGAAGGTATGTACTAGTGAAGAGAAACATACTTTCATTGAGTTATGAAAGGAATTTTTTGATGTGTTTTCATGGGAATATAGTGATTTAAATATATTTGATCCAAACTTAGCTCAACATAATATAGAGCTAGATGAGAATGATAAGCCCATCAAGCAAAGACAAAGGCCAATCAATCCTAAGATTGAGCCTCTCATGAGAAAAGAACTTACAAATTTGATTGAGTCTAAGATTATTTTTACTATTAAGTATTCATCTTGGTTAGAAAACTTAGTCCAGGTAAAGAAGAAGAATTGGGGAAATAAGGTTATGTGTTGATTTTAGGGACTTGAAAAGAGTTTATTTGAAGGACCATTATCCTTCCTTCCATGGATCAGATTTTTCAAGTTGTGGTAGGTAGTGAAAGGTTCTCACTCCTTGATGGATACTCAAGGTATAATCAGATTTTGGTAAAGGAAAGTGACAAATATAATATAACCTTTATTACTAAATGGGGTACATATTATTATAGTAAAATGTCTTTTGGATTGTCTAAGGTTGGAGCTACATTTCAACATGCAATGGATATGGATTTTCAAGGTATAATAAATGACATTGTGTTAGTGAATTTTGATGATATCACAGTTTTTTCTAAGCATGCAAAAGATCAAGTGAATCACCTAAGGTAGATTTTTAAGAGATGTAGAGAGTTTATAATCTCTCTTAACCCAAAGAAGTGTGTGTTTTCTATCCATGAAGGCAAACTTTTAGGACACATTGTCTCAAATAAGGGCCTATCCATATATCCTGAAAGGGTGAGTGTAATCTTGGTATTGGCTTTACCTAAACACAAGAAAGGTTTGAAATTTTTCTTTGAAAAAATAAATTTCATAAGGAGGTTAATTCCTGATTTTGATAATTTATTCAAGCCTCTAACCTCTATGCTAAAGAAAGATGAAGTGTTTACTTGAACAAGAATAAGGAAAAAGAGTTTTAAAGAGATTAAACAAGCTATTACTCAAGCTCTAACTCATGCAAGTCCTAATTTATCAAATAAATTCAACTTGTACACCTTTATGAAAGATGAGTTAATTTATGCCATGCTCACTCAATCAAATGAAGAAAATTTGGAGCAACCTATTGCCTTATTTAGTCAATGATTAAAGGGCTATGAGGTAAGATACACCTATGTAGAGAAGCAAGTACTTTCAATTATTATAAGTCTAAATAAGTTTAGGCATATTTTTTATAACAATAAGATTCATATATTGGTATCTCATCCTAGTGTCAAGGACTTATTTTTTACCAAAGATTTGAGTGAAAAAAAGGCTAGTTGGATCAAAAAAGTGATGGAGTATGATGTAGAAATTAAGAGAACCAAGCTAGTGAAAGGAAAGGGGTTATGTGAGCACCTTGATTCATATTTGAAGGAACAAAAATAAGTTTTTTTAGCCCTCCATGATGACCCTATGACAATTGCATCTTCGTCAATGAGGATTTGGACACAATAAATGATCTATTTTCTTCAAACCAATGAGTATCCATAAGGTCTAGATAGAGCTAAAAGAAGGTACTTAAGATTAAAATCCATTCCTTATGTACTTGTTGATGGAGTGTTGTTTAGGAAATAATTCTTAGGTGTGTTATTGAGATGTGTTGAATCAAATTAGGTTGAGAAAATATTGCTTGAGTTTCATGATCGACCAGTTGGTGGTCACTTGGCTCTAAGAACCACAATTGTTATGATTATGAGAGCTAGGTATTTTTTGCCTAGTTTGTTCAAAGACACCCATGCTTGGGTAAGGAAATTTCAAAAATGTGCTCTCTTTTATGGTAAGAAAAATCATTCAGCCTTGTCTCTTCATCCAATACAAGTTGACCAACTCTTTACACAATCGGGTCTAGATTTCATAGGCCTAATTAACCCACCTTCTAGTGCTCGTCACAAGTGGGTGTTGACTACTAAAAATTACTTTATAAGATGGGTGAATGCTGTATCTCTCAAGGAAGAAAATGAAAACTTAGTTCTATACTTCTATGAAGGCATAGTGACAAGGTTTGGGGCTCCTTAAGAAATAATTTTAGACAATGCATTGGCTTTCCTTGGAATGAAGACAAGTGAGTGGGCTTTGAAACATGGAATTTATCTTAGAACTTCCTCCAACTATTATCCATAAAGTAATGGACTAGCTAATTCCACCAATAAGAATCTAATCAGGATCATAAAGAGGACAATGGAGGAAAATCAAAGAACTTGGCATTCCAAGTTAAAGACAGCGCTTTGGGCTGATAGGATCACCCCAAAAAGAATCATTAAAAACTCACCATATACACTTGTTTATGGAAGAGAAGCTAGACTACCTATTTAAATTGAGCTACCAGCCTTGGATCTTACCTATTAGCTAGAGTTGATGGAAAATGAAAGCATGGAAGTCAGGTTGTGTGAGTTGATGGAGCTTGGAGAAATAAGAGATCAAACTATGCAAACAATGAGGGCTCGTCAAGATCAAACAAAGAGATAATGTGATAATAAATTCATGCCAATAATTTTCCAAGAGGGGGAAATTATTCTAAAGTGGGATGAAGATAGGGCTAAGCCTAGAAAACACACAAAGTTTGATGCCTTGTGGAGTGGCCCTTATGTCATCACTCAATGAAAATAACATAATGCTTTCCAATTTTCAAAATTATATGGAGAGGAGATTCATATCCCAATTAATGGGATATATCTCAAGCATTTATACTAAGTTTCTCCTCTTTCCTTGTACATAGTTGTTGTTTTCAATATTTTCCCTAAGTGTTTATGCACATGTGTGATTCTTGTTGATGTCTTGCTTTGTCTTGTGTTTGCTTGGTGTGTTGTGGTTGTTTTGTATGTATTTTAGGGAATTATTTTATATTTGTTTTCAATAACTCATTGAATCCCTTGGCCCATGATAGGATAAGGCTATTGGTCTTTAGTATAGCAAGCATACTACCCCTATGAGTCATCATTTTGTTGACCAAATTTCACTTTTAGGTCAAATTTGGAACCATATAGGTAAAAAACTTAATTTTTTAGATGTTTAAGGGTATAAATATTTATCATATGCTATATTATAGTTCATTTTATGTTATCTAATGAATTTTTAGTCTTAGTCATGGTCTAATGGGTTTATTTGTCATTTTGAGTCTTTTAGTGAGCTTTTAAGTGTCATAAATGCAAGTGGCAGGGTTCCAAATGTGCCCATGTGTCATTTTTTCCTTGAAAACATCAAATAAGTTATTTTACCTATCAATGATGTTAGTTACATCAGAATATTTCAGGTTTTCTAACTAAAATTCAAGAAACCAACTAAAAAAGTGAGCTTTGGGCACTTGTACGACCCATGGGGAAGGGTGACATGTGGGAGAATATCATGGAATTCCTATTCATATTCTTCACACTCATCTCAATTTTTTATTTTCTCTAGAAATTCCATTTTTAATCCAAAATCATTATGCTTCTTCTTTGTATTTCTAGACATATAGAAGTGACTATCAGGTTTGTGATTAGTATGGATAGCTCAGGAGGTTTCATAAAAGATGATTTTGGGAGGTGATAGTACACTAAAATACCTTAATTTATATATTAATAGTGTAAGTATTGATAAATTATTCTTCATGAACCATCCTCATGAAGTTGACTGTACTTTTTTGTTAGCTATTTCATGCACCTTATAGGTTTTGATCCATTTTGGTTAAATATATATAAACCAGTTGGTAATGTTGACTCTAGAGGATGTTGGATACCTTATAAAATTATATCCATACTTAGTTTCATGTTTCATAGTGTTTTGATGAGCAAGTTAGTCCATGTTGAAACAAAGGTGCCACCATGTGTAGTCTCAATCAAAGTTATTCTTTGCAAACTTTTGGTCTTATACAAAGGTTTAATGTGAACTAGAGATGGTGTTCAAGAGGTCTCAAGTTTATATGATCATCTCTCCCCATGTTTGGTTCCACCATATCATGATTTGGGCAGATTCCCATCTTGTCTTTTTCCATTGTCAACTCTTCACTCCTCCCCACTTGCAATCACATGTATGGAGTTAGTTTTGTCTATTCATGAAGAGGTAATGAGGGTGTATAAATTTTTTCAAGCCATAAGGAATATAAGAGAGTTAATTTGGCTGTTTGGGAAAGTGCAATTCTATTCACAAGCTCATTCACCATGCTAAACTAGTCATTCTAGAAACCCCTACTGCTTTATTCCATATGTGTGCAAGAGAATTTAACATTGGAATAGTGTTATGGAGATAATTTTAAGGCATCCTTGATAAAAATCATATATTTTAAATGTTTTAATTTTATTTTGATTTTTTTTAGGCCATTGATCAACCTATTGTTGCTCCATTTCACACTCACTACCTATATACAGCCAATGCACACTTACAGGGACCTTCTGATGATGTCATGTTGAAGGTAAGGGATTGGGAAATGTGTCAATATTTAAATATTAATAGTGTACATTTGAATTCTTGATGAGGGCATATGAGGTGTTCACAAAGACAAGTACCTTATATATTGTTTAGTCCACTTCACTACATATGGTAAAAAGGCCCATCTACAAGTGTATCACAGAATCTTGATAACTGTTGTATGGGGCTTTAAAACATGAAAAGAGCCTTATGTTGGATTTTATTAGGTGAATTTAACATTATAGACATGATTTGAGTGTTTTATAGACAAATAGAAATGTAACCCATGCTCAAAGGACAAATGACTGAGTTTTGAGACCAAATCCCAAAAATGAGAAAATAGAGCTCCAGAGGGTTTTTGGATATATTACAACATGATTACAAAGTGTTCCAAAAAATATAGGTTGGTAAAACTTATTGAATATAATATATAAAAGATATATTCAAAGGATATGATTCAGGAATTAAGTGGAAGTTATAAGTTTGGAGCCTCAAATATGTCCTTGAAAACATTGAAATACTACAATAACATCTGCAGGTTTGTAGTTGTGAGTGGCCTTTTGACACCATAAGGAACAAAAATGAACACACTCTCATGAATATAATATTTAAATTGGTTTAATGGTATAAAAATTTCATTATGATTATCAATATTAAGTTTATACATAGTTTTGCAATCACTATGGCCACCTACAGGTGTCCACACACTGAGAAATAGGCACCTATAGCAAACTAGGTAGTTGGTGACTCAATCAAGGTGTTTGATGGTGTTTTAGATTATAAAAGTGAATATAAGGTGATTTATAGTAAAAAAATGTATTTTTTGACCTAATTTGGTTCAAGGTAGGTCCTCATACATCATTACCAAGTCTCAAGTGGGTAATGCATACCTACAAGGGTAAAAAAAGATAGATTTCTCAGTCATGGATGGGACGACTCAATTTATGAATCCAAAGCGAATATAAGATAAATATAATGCATGATATGATACCAATTTGTTCTCATTATTCATTTATATTCTCTTCACATCATTACCAAGCTTAGTTGAAGTTCCCACACATCTACAAGGGTTAGATATGTAGGGTATACAGACAGTGAGCTAGCATGAGTGTTTAGGTGTTGTTTTAGGACACTCAAACTAATTTCAGGAATAGAAGAATGTAATGAAACCCAAATTTATTAAATTTAGGTCTTAAAACATCATAATAAAGTTTATTTTAAGCTATATACACCTACAAGAATCAAAGACAAGGTGTCTCAGTCAATTAGAGAAAACTCAGTTTGTAGCTCTCAAGGTGCATGTGAAGGGTAAAAACATAACATGATGGAATAGTTTTTTTATGCCTCAATGAATATCATAATGAACCCCATATACTCTTATAGTGATGAAACAAGCTTACTTTGACCTCTTACAGCCCTGTATGCACCTATAACAGTCATTTTATAATCTTGAGCATGAGATAATGGCAGGAGATGAATGTGATTGGAGAAAGAGAGTGTTTTTTTGGGAGAATTACAAGATTAATTATCATGAATTTGAGATTATTATCATTTTTAAGTAGCCTAGGAGCATTGGTTTATCCTGGAGAGGTCACTCTTAGGTGGATTTGAGGAAAATACAGGAAAGAGTCCTTTTTGGAGGCCTTTTTTGGTCATTTTGAGTTGGTTAGGTACCTAGATTAAGGAATGCGGATAAATTATTTGGTATAAATTATAATTAATACCTTATAAAACTCAAAAAATATTCATTTTTCCTCAGGGAAGAGGGATATACCTCACTTTTTTGTCTTATAGGTTAGCTAGTCAAGGAAAATCAGGGTTTAGCAAAGCAAGCTAATGAGGCCAAAATGGGCAAAGGAAATTAATGGAAAGTTTGGAAAACCTCAAGAAACATATTATGATGTGTTTTTATGTAAATTAGGTGAAATAAAACACCATTTCAGGCTCATACCTCTCAAAATGACTAAAATACCCTTACACACAGTCTAACTAGACAAGCTTCCTTTAGGCCTAATTGGTGAATGGAAGGAAAAGGTGAAAAAGAGTGATGGAAAAGTTGTGTGGTGAACTTATAATATTTAATGAGGTGTGAATGTTCATAATACACCAACCCAACCATGAAATATCAATCTAAGTAGCCAAAGCTAGCTAGATGCATGCTAGGCCTATTAGGCCTTGAAGGGACCTAGAACCAATTAGGGGTCCAACCTCATTTCTAGCTCTTGATGAGCCATCATAATGATTGGGACATGTTATTTAGATATAATTAGACATTTATAATATTTTGGTATCAAAATAAACTTGTGGGAAAGCTAATTTTAACTCTGAGATAGTCCAAGCATGTAAGAAAGGTAGAAACAAGCTCGATGGGGTGGTTTCAAGTACTCATATCTTTTTTGAGACTGTGCATGGATACCAAATAATTTTGGAGGGGTTATTATGGTCTCCTAACATATTTTTTGTGGCATTTATTAGTAGTTCCAAGGTCATATCTCTATGAAGAAATCTTAAGACTAAAAACTACCTAATACCCTACTAAACCCTCAGTCAAGACCCAATAGAGAAAACAAGCTTGGAGAGCTAGACAAATGACATATTTTGATCATGAAAGATATTTTAAATTATATATGACTCCTTCATGCTAATCCCCATTATGATTATTTGTACGTATTTATACAGATGGGGTATAAAATAGGGTTTTTTTGACTATTTTTGTATTGTGCAAGGTACAAGAGGTTTCAAAATATGTAATCACGTCTGGGAGTAACCAAGATAATTTTTATAACTCCCTATGGAAATTTAATTTTGATTAATAAATATTAATTTTCCAAACTATATCTCTCATCTCAGCTAGTCAAAATTGGCATAGTGAACATAAGGGTGAGAAGTGTGAAAACCTCAAGTGGATGTCCTTTTAAGGTACATGTGAGTATTCTAAGGACATGAAGGATATTTCCAAGTGTCATCCACTCCATAATATGTATTTTCATGGAAAACTAACACTATTTTGAGGCCAAGTGTGTGGGGGACAGAAAAGAAGAGTTTTTAAGACTACAGGCAGTGATGACTTCCTTTCAGGAGTTTACAAATGAGTAGGATTACAACCAATTCATGGAAAGGCATGTCTAAAATCATTCCCTCTCGTCCTAATCATGACACCTATCCCTAGTTAGTTTTGGGATGTTTAAATATGTCCAAATCATAAAACCAATTTTTTGAGCCAGATTGAGGAGTTTCATGCCACTTTTCATAAGTTTAATGACTTGTACGTACACTTGGACTTATTTACATTGCACGTTTTGCTTCACATCTCTTTCTCATGAAAATTTAACCTATTTTCTCATCTTGATAGGTTTCCAGGTGACATTTGGACTTCCCTTGTCTTGCCCCTCTTCTAAATGCTATAAATATTAACTTTTTAAGCTTTTTGAGTAGCCTCCATTAGTTGATGGTTAAACCCTGGATAATTTTGTGGTTGAATGTCTCTTGAATCAATAAAATAATTAAACTTTCCTAATTTCATGCTATAGAATTGAGTATTTTTGCAATCTTGTTGGTCTTGTCTAGTAGAAGATGATCTTTTCTAGCATGTTATCCTTGATTATTCACAAAGTGTGTAGAAGAGTAATTGTTATGGGTCTTTATTAGTGTTATTTTTTTAAGTGTATAAGTTTTTTAGAATTGTTTCATGACTTTATTCTTCCAAGGAGTCATTTATTACCCTCATAAGTATCGAATACCTTTGGAACCTAGCATATGAAACATTGATGTAACAATCTACCTTATATTGTGAGTTTTGTGTGAAGAAAGATTTATTTTGATCTAAGTAGTATAATTTAAGTCAATAGGAGGAAATTAAATATTGTTACATCACCTTTTAGTTTCTTATTTTGTCCTCTTAACCCTTTTCATGCATTTTTTTAAATAAAAAGGTGTTTCAAAGAGTGCATAAAGGGAACTAGCCCTTCTAGAGATTCATCTCACTAAATTGTTACCCATATCAAGAGAGATGTTTCCAATATGCCACTTAGATAAGGAGATATAGGCATATCCTCAAGGGTTTAAAATCTAGGTGATAATAGTACCAAATATTGAATGAGTTTTAAGAACATGATTCCAAATCATGCCCCTGCTAGAATGACCATAGAATGATATAACCTATGAATATTGTGATCATACAGGTGGGTGTCCCCAATGTCCATTTGATATGAGTAGAATAAAGGCCTAATATCCAAAATATAAATGATCATGTATATAAGTGTGACACACAAGTGTATGTAGGAGTAAATTATATGCCATCCATTAACATGGAACTAACACATAGATGTTACAAATCCAATAGAACATGTAGATACTGAAAATGTTTTTATAGTTTTTAATGTTTTTTATTTGTTTGGTATTTTTGGAATTTTTGTAATATTTTAAAATTTCTAATCAAGGAAATCCTCATCATCAAAAGGTATAGGACCACCTAGAAAATTTCTCAAGCTTTGTTTATATTATTGTACTGCCACCACTTCAATGTTTCTATTTAATGGCTTACCTGAAGCTAATGGTGTAGACAAATAATCATGCCCATCATGTTGTATGCAAATATTTGTATCCATATTAGGAAAAATAACACACATGTTTTTAGTATTTAACTAAGAATTCCACCAAGTCATCTAATTTCATCCAAATTTTAGTTTATAATTTAGGTCATGATCTAATATCCATATGGTGGAAGATTCCATATGTAAGCCATGGGTTATAGGTAATTTAATGTATCCTCAAGATTATAGAATTAATGGAGAGTATATTAGTTCATTTATAGTATGTCCTAGTTTTGAGATAAATGTGGTTCTACAAGTTGTATCCCACTTGTTAATATCAAATTGGAGATGGTATGAATATAAAACATCAATATTTGCAATAATAGTTAAATATTCATGCTTTAATTATTTTGAGAGAATTATTTTCTGAAAGATATGAAGGCTTTTACCAAATATGGTCATGAAACAATTCAATTGATTTCACTTGCTCATGATCTACTTGTTGATGTTCATTGCTTTCATTACACTCATGATTTTCATTATCAAATACTTCTTATATGAGAACCTCATCAGTATGTTTTTAATTCTCAACATCGGTATCATCATGATCCATAGGATTATGTCCCTCATTGATTTAAGACATGTTATATTGTTGGAGAGTAATGAATGAGGGTTGATCTTGTATTTATATCAATCCCTTTAGAGAATTAACTTGCATTTAAGCACTTAGGTTGACCATTAGGATATGTTTCATTTATAAATTAGATGATTTTAGGGCACTAGACACTTACATCAGGTAATGACACTAGTGTTGATATAAGTGTTTATCCTAAATGTTAGTTTCCAAGGAACAGGAAAGTAGGTATAGACTCAGAACTTGCAGAGGTGAAAGATAAGTTGGTATTAAGCATTCTAGGCAAGATAAAAGGTCTAGGTCATCAACATAAGATTAGTCAAACTAAGAGATAGGCCAAGGGGCATAAAATAGAGTAGATACGAGACTTAAGAAAGTTTAAAAGGTATAGAACTAATGGGAAAAACCAATGTCAAAATTTTCCAAGTGTACAATACTGAGGTGCTATATAATCCATAAAATAATGTCTACATAAATAAAAAGGGTGAAACATATTGGTGAACCTATAAAATTATTTAGCATTATTTTTCTAATTTTTGTCCTAGAGTTTTAGATTAATTTTCATATTTATTTACATAAAAATATTAATTTTTATTTGGTTTTCAATTTCAATTTCAATTCTTTTTCTTCTTACTTTCCTAGAAATTGTGTTCTAACAATTTTAAAACTTATAGGAGGTGTCATTCTAGGCAAAGCAATCTTCAATTTTACCTAATCCATGGTGTAAGGGGTACTACCTCAATACTTAAACCATTACACAACACTATAAATTTATTTTAGTTTTGATGTATCTCATGGTCTATCATAAATGCCTAGGGTTCAATTTTTTAGCCATAGGAAGAATTTGACTATTTATTCTTGTAGTGCACTAGTAAGCGGTTAGCCTTGGGAAGTTACTCTTAACGTACCCTAAAGATGGGATAGTGAGGATATGGTATGATGGGATTCTCCATAATTAGTTCCCTTTGGGTCATGTTTACTAAATTAAGACAAGGATTAGTTTACCTGAGAGCCTACAAAATAAACAACCTTGTCTAATTACACCCATTTTCCTTTTTCTTTTACAATTTTGCATGCCACTCAATAAGGTTACCTATTATATTACTCTAAAATAAAGTGTTATATTAAGTGGAATCCCTATATATTATATTCATATTCTTATGGTCTCCTATAAAATGGATACTATAGACATGTTTTAGTAATATAATAATGTAACTCTTCAAAATTATGTGCACATTGAAGATGATGTTAGTGATGAACATGATAATCAAGATAATAAAACTATGCTTGTTGTTCAAGATAATATTGAAAGCTATGATAGAATTGATCCTAATGAATTTAATGGAGTATATCCCAATCAATTCAATGAATTATCCAATTTATGTCAATAACTCCATCAATGTCCTAAAATGGTGGATAAAGTTGCTCAATTACTAATAGCATCTAAAAATTCACATCAATCAAAGATTACATAATCTCAAGCACACAAATAAGAGGTATATTTAAAAAAAAGTAATCCTTCAATTCCAAGTGTCTCAAATTCTAATATTACTTTTATTCCTATAACAACACCTCCAATTGCATATGTGTTATCATCTCTAAGTATTGGACCATCACAAGGTTTACAATAGATTAACATGGTTGTTTCTACATAGGCATCATACACACCTCCTTTGATTATTATTCATGGTCCACCACCAACCTCACTTAATGCATACTCTCTTCAACAATTTGGTATTGCTTTCCATGCTAAAGTGTTGCAATTAGAGTAAGGTGTCTCTAGAGTTATTCATTTAATGGACTCCCATACTTTGTTTCACAATCCTTTGGAACTTAATATTACCTCTTACCATAAGTTATTAAACATAATATATAATCATTCCATGCAACATTCTTGCATTATTCTTACAATGACAAATTATTAACCAAGATATTTCTAAAAGGCCTCAAAGACTATGCCTTACGATAGTTTTATTATCTTCCACTTCAATCAATTAAATCATTCGAACCTTTTGTAGATAAATTTATATCAAACTTATTTACCAACACTGGTGAATATTTATCTTATGCATAAATTTCATAACGCAAGAGAGGGTCAAATGAACCAATCATTGAATATGTTCTTTGGTACAGAACTATACTAGCTAAGATGACAAATTCTATGACATACAATATATTACAAGATATCTTCACATAGAGTTTCCTAATAACACTCCATGAGTCTATCATATTTTATAAATTAAAATATTTTGATGAGATATTTCATACAATAAAATAAATAAAAGTCAAGTTCATAACTTTGAACAAGCTAAAACATGTACCAAGTGTTCCATCTACTTCAAATATCAAGTTTCACAACAAACCAAATTATAACATCAAATCTATTGAAATAAAGAATGAAATAAAAGTAATATTCAATGTAGTATCACAAATAAAAAACAAACTTCAATTGACATCTCCATCAAGGAGGTAATTTTCAAGGTTACTGTATGCACCCAAATTTTGCACGATGCAACATTTCAAGAAAAAATGGCAATGATGCAATGATATCCATTAAAACATGCTTAGACATAGTCCTCTCTCTCTCTCTCTTTAGTATTTTATATTATTTTTGGACCTTATAGATTATTTTTATGGATTATATAACCCCTTAGTTTTGTACACTTGTTAAACTTAAACCTTGATTATTCTTCTCAGTTTTAAACCTTTCTTACTTTCAAAAGTCTCACATCTACTTTATATTATGCCCTTTGGTGTATCTCTTAGTCTTACTAGTCTTATGTTGATGACCCAAACCTACTATCTTACCCAAAATTCTTAAAACCTACTTATCTTCCACCTCTACAAGTTCTAAGGCTGTATCCACTTTCTTATTCCCTGGATACTAGCATCCCAAACATACACTTGCATTGACGTAGGTATCCTACTCTAATGCTAGTGTCCAGTGCCTCTTAAAGGTTGGAATAAGTTATTTCATATGATTTATTTATCCAAATGGATTGATATAAATAAAATATCAACCCTCATTTATTCCTCACCTATAAGAACCTAAACACTTCTTACCTACTCACCAGACAACTTACAAAAGTCATTCAATCAAGCACTCAAGTGAGAAAAACTTCCCTATCTTATCCTATTTACATATCATTCATAGGGACAACACATATACAAGTCTGGAGTACTAAAATAACATCCCAAGATCTATATTTTATAATTTATGAGCTAGGTCATTATTGTATTTATTTTCCACATATTGCATGATTCACACACAAGCTAACACATAGGGAAGAATTGCATTAATCTAAGGCCCTCTTTAAAATATTAGATATGTAGGTAGTGTTCATTAATAGAGGGTTTTTTTGGGATAGGTTAACACCATGTGCCCACTAACCCATTGAATATGAATAACTAGGGTTTTATAATTTCATGAGGAATGACAGTCCATGACCTAAATTTGAATACACCAGAGTGAAGGTGAAGACAAATTTAGAAGCATCTAAGTGGTCACATCCTTTTTTATTAGGTATTATTTACCAAACACCCTATGTTAGATAAAGATAGTATCATCGACACAACTATCCAATACTGATACTAGTGTCTATGGCTCTAGAGATACTCAATCCAAAATTTGGTGACTATTTTATAATCTTATTTTAGTATGCTTCTTATCTATTTTACATTCAAAAATGTGTCAGCATCAAAACCATCTAATTAAATTACTTTTTTGTCATTTTCATATCTATCATAGTTGTACTTACTATTTTTAGCCTATTTTAGTTTAATGATTTCAACGTATATTACCTCTGAGTTTAGCATCTAATTGGCCTACTATAGAGATAATTTATCACCCTTTTATCTTAGGGTATCTCTACCCCCCTTAACCCTAGATAACCCTAATCTATAAATTTAGGGTTAAATATTTGGTGAACCCAACCTTTGATCACCAAACCCTAGGTGGTTTAATTTTTTGTATTTCATGATTTCTTGATTTTTGTACTTTATTATAAATTCAAAAAAAATCATTTGTAAATCAATAGAAAATGTTAATGTAAAAACTCATTTTCAAATGGAATATAAAAAGCCTTGATCACTCATCCCAATAATAACAAAGGCTTAATGGATGAATTTTTGTATGTTATAAAAGATGTAATTAGTAAACATGATTAGGCTAAAGTCTCCTCACCTAGTGATGGTAAATCCTTAGAAGGTACTAAAATTAATTTCATACCTATCAACCTTCTTACATCTAGTGGGGGCACAAGATATGTATTTCAACCTTTATTTCTTGAAACTACTATTGCTACATCTACAATGGGGCTAACAAATGTTTTAACTCAAATATTGATTTCTATGCCTATTCAAACCATGATTACATCCCCTTTGGTGACTACTCATCTTGCTAATCTAAATCCCAATGTGTCCATGACTCAAACACTCCTTCAAGTTATAAATACCTTGAAGGAAAAGGTTACAAATGTTGAAAAAAACACTTTAAACTCTCCTCATGCCATTGATTCCCAAGATGTGTTACATAACCCTCTTGCACTTGAGATATCCTTGCACCCTTTTTTAACTAATTTGAATGCACCTAAGTTCACATTTTATGATGATAAAGGTGACCTTGAATAGCATCTTCAATCATTTTATGTGTCATGTTTTGATTATGCCTCTAATGATAAATTTGTGACCAAATTATTCCCAAGAAGCCTAAAAAACTATGCTTTGAGGTGGTATTATGATTTATCTCTCCAATTGATCTATAAATTGTAAGTGACCCCCTCGGTCTTTTTTTAATTTTTAAATAGTCTTAATAATGTTTTAGATTATTTTTAAATTGAAATGAAAAACTAATCTTTTATAATTATTATGCAAAATCAACTAATATTTATCAAGCATAACACAATAAATTAATAATAGAGTTCACCCTCATTGGGATACATCTTTGGGTTCACTAAGTATCAAAATCAATATATTAATGTAAAAATAAAACAAAACTCTTACATCAACAATATACGAGCACTAGAGTTGATGGACAATGTAGTCTACAATATCTAATCTTGTGATGGAATAACTCAAGAATAATACTGAGTCAACTATCCTATTTGAAAACTCGATCAAAACCAACTACAAAAATCTTTGTCAAATACTTTTCACAAGTTTTTTATGGATTTAAAACCTTGATTATGCTTCTCCTTTGTCTTTATGTTGGCTTTTCAATTATTTAGCTTGAGAATTAATTCACTCTTCTATTGTCTTTCCAAATGACCCTTGACCCCTATTTATACTTGTTTGGGATCCACATTTGGTGGGTTGGATAATTATCTCTTCCCTAATTATTATGGGGTTTTAACTATCCCATGTTGGTGTAGTGTTTTTTCCCATTGGGTTTTGCCTACACGGCCTTATGGCCATTCTATGTCAATTAAGCTTCCTTAGGTTAGTTATAAAAGGGTCACATAGTTTAATTATATTCTAATGTAATTATCTAATTAATAAAATTAGAGGCTTCCTCATGTTTCCCTAATTTTCTCTATATATACCCCACTTTTATTTTTTGGAAGGTTAGACAAGAAGACAAGAGAGATAAGTTAATGTGATTTTATGTAAGCAGGTAATATTTTACAATATTTCCATGTGAAGACAAGTTTCTTCCTCCATTGCAATTTATTTATGATTTCAATGTTCCATACATAGATTTTCTCAATATTCTATGCAAGGATCCAAGATCATGGCCAATTCGACATCCCATAATGTGGGATTACAATTATCCCTTGGCTTAATTTAGCCCCTTAATAATTATCCCCATCATGGGACTTGTTTATAATAATAAAAGGCTTAACAGTATCCATTACATGAATATCCATATAAATGGATGTAATAATGTGGAACACTTCATATTTTATGTTTTGTATTTTAGCCAAGTATTTTGGCTAAGGATGTGAAATCAAATCCAATCTCATGTGAATCTTCACCTAATATGGTGGGAAGTGCTTCATATGGGATTTAATCCCATTTTGATATGAATTTAAGATATTTAGCCTTTATGATAGGTTTTGATCATTTTAATTTGGCATACAAATATTATCCCGTATACAAGTGTCCATGAATAAAATAGAAATCTTTTGCTTTGAGAAATGGTCCATAGATGATGATGCCACATGAAAAACTTGGACTGATCCATTTGTCAAACTTCCATTGATTCCTTCTCTGCCACATGTCATGTTTTTATTAGACCATATGTTAAGTTCCCATAAGTCTATGTGTCAACTCCCAGTTGATACACTTTTCATGCCATGTCACCATATTACCATGTCATTTTGACTAAATTTGATGTCACTTTAACTAATTTTGACCACAATTTTGACTCGCCATATCTTTCACATACAAACTCCATTTTTCAAACCATAAAATATGCCAGAAAGTTCTCAGACCCGTCTTTTGTACTATGCTAATTTAGAGATTAATTAAAACCATTCATTTTTTTGGTCCTTGTAGATGATATTAGGATCACACCTCCCCATCATGAAGGCTTTTGGTCTCCAAAATTATGATCTCCACTAAAATGAAGGTCAATTTTATCCCTTTAGGAGTTTCGTGTCTCTCTTCTCTACCAAAAAATCTTCCTGCATGAAACAAAACATATAGGAGCAAAAATAAAATTAAAGGAAATATTACCTTTTCCTGACAACAACATCCTCTTGTAACTGGCCCAAATATCAAGAGTATAATGAAAATCTATATTTGTAAAAATAATCCAATCATAGTGATCAAATAGAGAAAATTATCTAAAAATTTATCAACACCACCACAAAGTAGATCAACTATAAAAATAGACATTAAAATACTTCCCAATAAAGCAGTCCAACTGAATCCATATGAAGTTGACAAAATGAAGAGAATTATCAAATCTCTCCTTGGATACATTCCATCCTGATATTGCAAACAAGATAGAATGACTTTGTTTATAAAATGGTGCATTTTAAAACAATGTGATAACCATCATATGCAATTGCAAATAGGATATCATCAACATATCAGTCTTGAACTACATCCAGACCATTTTCAAAAAATATATGCAATCCAAAACTAACAATATTAATTTAAGTGTAATTAAAACACCTAAAAAGTTGATCTATCTACTTTGTCTCCTTCTGAGAAGATCATTTCAAAAAAATAGGCACACTAAACATGATGCTCAATCAACTCCTCAATCTATTGTCAAATCTCCAAGCTCAAAACATGAGTTAAATTCCTTTTCAAAAAATGTATCAGGAAACTCAAAAATTTCTTGGAAAGAGATATACCAAAATCATGTTAATCATCAATGTCAGCTATGAAAATATTTCCATCACAGTAAATGAACTTTTAATATCCAAATCAAAATAAAATGGACTCATATGTGGAACATTTGTGGATAGATCATAAGTTGTTTTAATAAATGTTGGTAAATTAATAACTTCATTATTTGTTATCTTTTTAATAATATAATAAACCATATTTTTCTTACCATATTTAGGATGGCATGATGGATGAAGTTTCCAACAAGTTTCAACCCTATACCCACTCATACAACAATGAGTGAAATAGTTTTATTTGTCCTTATTCTTAGATGAGGAAACGTGTTTGTCATTTCTTGCCTCTAGATTACGAGATTGATCTTTAGCACCTATCTTCATTTTCACAAAAGGAAAAAAAAAAACATAAAATATTTCCTCTTCTAACAATTAGCCACAGATTGATTACTTAACCCATAAAAAGTGCATGGGAAAGTATTCCATATTTTTTTGTAGGCCATATCCATATTTTTTAAATTGAAAGATAACATCAAAAGTTTTATAATTACCATTATGTTTAGTGTTATGATTTATGTAATTATGAGGAGGTGATATTGCATTACCTATTTTCTCTTCTTTCTTACACACTTTCTCATCAACCTATGGTTGTGTCACATTCCTCTATATGGAAGAATTCTACAAAGCTAGTGACGTGAACACTTGTTTGTTAGAAGCTTATATTCCTTTAGAAATTATAGCTCTCTAGTTTCCATCTCTTCACTAACATAACCCAAACCTACAAAATGAGGTTGATCCTCTACGTGTATTGGGTTAATCAAACCTTGGCCATTCTTACCAAGGCCTTTTCCATCATATCCCATTTTAACAGTAATTTTGAACCAATTCCCTTAGTATGTTGTCAAAATTTACTAAAATAATTTAAATTTTAATCTGAATGGGAAGAATAACCATGTGACGAACTAATTACCATGAATTCCATCATTATTTTTGCATCGACGGTGGAAGGCAAATCCTTTACTTGTTCATCATTTTGTAACTTCACCAAGAGCTCATCCTTGGCCTATAAATCCAATTGAAATTTTTCAATTTCCTCTTCTAAGGAATGAAATCTCTTCCTTAGAAAGGAATTTTCTTCCTGAACCTGACGATTCATTCCTTCTAAGCCTTCCAGCATCTCACATTTCAAGGCTTTACCCAAGGTTTACTGCAAACAACCTATACTTCCAGCACAACTAAAAACTACAAATGGAAGATCAAAAACAAGCTAACAAGTTTACAAATAACCCAATGGAATGAAATACTACAACTAATTTCAAAACTCTATTCAAGAGTATATCATGCAATTAAAATTAAATCCATCATTCTAACTAATTTGATACCAAAATTGATCTGTAAATGGTAAGTGATCCCTTAGTATTTTTCCACTTTTTTAAACAAATCTTAATAATGCTTTAATTTCTTTTTAAATTGGAAATGAAAAACTAATCTTGTATAATTATTATGCACAATCAATTAAGATTTATCAAATATAACACAATAAATTGATAATAGATTTCACCTTTATTGGGCTATGTCTTTGAGTTCACTAAGTAGCAGAGCTGATTTATTAATGTAAAAGTAAAACAAAACTCTTACATCAGTAACATGCAAGCACTAGAGTTGACGAGCAATGTAGTTTACAATATTTTTCCTTGTGATAGAACAACTCAGGAATAATACTGAGTCAAATGTCTTGTTTGAAAACTTGATCAAAACTAATTTCAAAACTCTCTATCAAATACTTTTCACAAGTTGTTTATGGCTTCAGAAACTTACTTATACTTCTCCTCTATGTTTATGTTGGCTTTTGAACTCTTTAACTCGAGAATGAATTCACACTTATGTTATCTTTCTAAATGACCCCCTAACCCCTATTTGTACTTTTTTAGGGTCCACATTTGGTGGGTTAGATAATTATCTCTTCCCCAATTATTATGGGGTTTAATTTATCCCATAATGTGGGATTATAATTATCTCTTGGCTTAATTTAGCCCTATACAATTATCCCCATCATGGGTTTTGTTTATAATAATAAAAGGCTTAAATTTAGCCATTACATGAATATCCATATAAATGGATTTAATAATATGAAATGCTTCATATTTTATGTTTGGTATTTTTTCCAAGTATTTTGCCTAAGGATGTGGAATCAAATCCACCCCCACATGAATCTCTACCTAATATGGTGGGAAACGCTTCATATGGGATTTAATCCCATTTTGATAGGATTTTCCCTTTATCCTTTTTTATGGGGATTGTAATCACTCTTCAATAGAATTTAACATATTTAGCCTTTATGATAATCTTTGATCATTTTAATTTGACAAACAAATATTATCTCATACACAAAGTGTCTGGGAATAAAATATAAATTTGTTGCCTCAAGAAATGGTCCATAGATGATATGCCACGTGGAAAACCTGGAGTGAGACATTTATCAAATTGCCATTGTTTCCTTCTCTACCATTTGTCATATTCCTATTAATCCATGTGTCAAGTTTCCATAGGCCCATGTGTTAATTCCTGGTTCATCCACTTATCATGCCACATCTTCATATTGCCATGTCACTTTGACCAACTTTGACCACATCACTTTGACTAATTTGGACCAAAACTTTGACCAGCCATATCTTTCACATACAGACTCCATTTTTTGAACCATAAAATGCATCAGAAAGCTCTCCAAGCCCTCTTTAATATTGTGATAGTTCAAAGATGAATTGAGACCATTAATGTTTTTAGTTATTGTAGATGATCTCTAGATCACCATTCTATGAAAAATTCAAACCTCTTACAAATAAATTATTGGCACACTTTTCCATTAATATTTTCAAAAATGTTTCCTATACTCAAATTACCAAAATCAAATAAGGAACAAATGAACCTATCAATGAATATGACTTGAGTACAAGATAATATTGGCTAAAATAACCAATCTTATGGTAGATAAAGAATTTTAAGAAATATTCAAGCAAATTTTGCTTTCTACTTTACATGAGTCCATTGTTTTCAATAAGTTTAAATATTTTGATGGCTTATGCCATGTTGTATAGGATCATAAAATTAAGCTTATTTCATTGAATAAGATCAAGTATGTAGCAAACACACAATTTTCAACTACATCTATTACCAAGTTTATAATCAAACAAAGTTATAAGGTAAAACCTCCTGAGCTTAAAAAAGAAAACAACAACCATGGTTAACACATTTTCACAATAACCTAATTAGCTTATCTTATTTAATGCACCAAAGAGACAATTTACATGCTTAAATAAGTCTCATGTTTCATTACTTCCATGGATATTGTAATGTCATCTTATATCTCTCCATCATCTTATATAGGTTGATATGAATAGATCTTTACCTAAAGGATATGATGTGAATGCTTATTGTGATTATCACCAGGGACCAGGACATTATAAAAATATATATTTTACTTTGAAGTATAAGATCCAAGACCTTATTAATGACCAAAATATTTTATTTGATGATATCCTCATAAGGAATCAGGTTCACAACCTGGTGATCACTAGAAACAAAAAATATTTAACAATCCTTTGCAAGATCATTCTAAGAAGGAACCAAAATTTTAAATGGCATATAATGTACATCCTCCTCCACCATATTATGGGAACCCATTAGATGGGATTATTGGTACTTATACATGACACATACCTCCTATTGTTTAGAGACCCTCTATTAGTTTTTATGATACTAAGATTAAATATGATGACTCTAATCTTTATTTTTTATTCATTTGAGCATTCCTTGATCACCAACTTGTACATAGTGTTATCATTCATAATGATGCAAGTGAAAATATTTTTATTATGATTACTTTTGCATCTAGGTTATATTCATCATGATTTGAATCTATCTACTAGATAAGTTAGAACATTCGATGGGACCTCCCATAAGGTTTTTAGTGAGATTGACCTACCTTTATAGGTCGGTCCCGCACATGTGGTTACTACCTTTTCAATTACCTTCCATGGGAATCTTTGATATGTTATTGGGAAGACCTTGGATCCATACATTTAGAGAAATACCTTCTATAGTGCATGGGTGTGCTAAATACATTCATGTTAATCGAGTAATTACAATTTATAGAATCCCATATAAGCATCCTCTAGAATAAAATAAATTTATATCGAAATAGTTCATTATAAATCCTACTAAGGCTAATCCATCACAAAAAGGTAAGAAATAGGCAATTCCCTTTATTAGAAAGCCATTACATCAGAGAGACATAGTGGGTTCCTCATAATCCTCATCTTATATTACACCACATATTCATACATCCAATGCACCTAAATATGTTTCTACTATTGTTATTCCGAAGAAACCATAGATCACATAGAAATGGGTTCCATAAACCCCTATTCATTCTATTACTACTTCATGACCTTAGAGTCATATTATACATAAACAGAGCATCACAGCTACTATAATGATATATATTACACCTATACATGCTCCTTGGTAGTATCATAAATTACTTGCACTAGGTGACGATTGGGGAGATACCTGTGACCATCCTTTGGATGAGATCATAGGATGATATTTCTTTTTCATAATATTCCCAAAATACCAAAAAAATCAAAAAACTTCAAAACTCCAAAAAAAATTATGATAATTACATACTCTATTGGATCCTTGACATCTATGTATTAGTTTCATGTTGATGGATGGCATATCAGTCACTCTTCCATACACGTGTGCCATGCTTCTACTTGAGTGTGATACAAGCATACATAAATACATGATTTATTCCTATTTTAGATGTTGGGCCTTCCCTTTACTCATGTCATATGGACATTGGGGGAATTCACTTCTTTGATCATGATATTTAGAGGTTATATTATTATATGGTCACTTTACATTATCATGTTTTGAGTTCATATATGTACTTACACATGCATTTCTCCATGATTATATCTTCTACATGGTATTTGATATGTTATACACTTAATTTTTTTTGCTAACATGTTTAATCCATGGGCTACTATGATATGTTTATGATGGTTTCTTATGATTCCTATATGAACTTACTTAAGTGCCTTCCATTGATATTGCATTTCTTGTTCAAACATTTGAATATGCTCTTTTGTTTGTAGCCCCCATGCCTATATGTGATTTATTTGACATTTAAATATAACATTGTTTATTGTATAGAAATTTGAATATATCATTCTTATTTTTATGGATATTGGACTAAGTCATGTTCCTTAGATTGTGTGGCATTTGAACATGCCCCTTGTTTACAGTCTCCTTGGACCCTTGTATATTGACTTACTTTTTAGTACTCTTGTGTTTATGCTTCTTTATTTGTTAATCTTGTACTGTTACTCTCTAGACATTGCCATTATCTTTATCATGCATATTAGGCCTTCATGTGATCACATTATTCTATGTAATTCAATGCTACATTTACCTAAACATGTTTTTTAATATGCTACATGGTTCCATTTGTAGAATATTTAGTTGTCTTATCTTTTTTAGGTGAGGTAACTACCAGTTTCTATTCTTCCCTTGCCTCAAAGGGGGGAATATTAGTGGGGGTATGTCATAGAGCCATGTTCTTCACATTTGGCATAGTTTTCATATTTAATGGGGGCATGTCATAGAGTCATTTTATTCACATTTGGCATAGTTTTAGATTTAGTGGGGGCATGCTTTAGAAGCATGTTATCCATACTTATTCAATATTCGGTACACCCAATTCAATGGGGGCATGTTTTGGAAACATATCATCCATGTTGGCACTTATTTAAGTTTTTAGATTTCTCCATATATAATTGGGCAATGCTTTGGAAACTTTTTCTCCATAATTACATAGTTTATGAATTGGCCAAAGCACATAGTTATATAATTCAAATTCACAGTTATGGTAAAATTGTATACATTAGTACCATTATCATACATAGTTTCAACATGAGATATATCTAAGGTGAATATGTTATGCAATATGTGCCTAATATTGAAAAATACAATCAGTTTTATATTTTAAAACACTCTCAGGGACTATCATCACCCACTAGGATGGACATTTACGAACTGTATTGAGCCAATCTACTATCGTAGTTGGTTTGATTTTTATATGGTTATTAAATCACTCAATATTTCAAAGTTTTCCAATTTGAATTTTTATATATAGGTACATGGTAAAAGACTCATAATCACCATTGTGTTCTGGTTTGTTTTGATCTTGAATCTTGATTTCAACTTCAAAAACTTCGCTTTCTTCACAAGGCTTTACCTTCATTGATGTCTTCCAACTTGTTCACTAGGTTATATAGTCTCTTGTGATATAACCTTATTATAAAGCACCATGGAATAATATATACCTATAATTATACCCCTCAATCACTACCTCATTTATATCAATTCATTCATTCATTTCTTTTTCCTTTCCTCACTCACTTTGCTCATACTAGTCACTCTTCTCTTAGCTTAACACACCAAATCTTGTCTTAGGTTTTATAAAGACAATATTTTATCATGTATGACTTATCCTACTATTAAAACACTTGTATTTACCCAGTTTCATCTCTTAATCACTCTTCATTATCCCCTTGTACTCTTTAACCTCATTAGTGCCACCATTCCCTTGTAGCCTTTTTTCACTATTTCCCTTTGTTTAACCACTATAAAAACCTTTTTATAAGATATAATCCTATATTAGGGCACTTTATATCTCCTTATGTCTCTCCATTAATTTTTAAGGTTCAGCTCCCTCTTTAGATACCCTTTCCTTCACAAGCACCCTACCAGCTAGGTCTATTAACTCTCATTGCTCTTCCCTAAACCTCAAATCTATACTATATCATATTATTTCAAACCAAAACCATTTGATTCCATTTATATATGAAAAAATAAGAAATATTAAAAAAATTGGTAAATTCCACTAGTTATAACTCAAAATATAAGGGTTTTTTTTGGAAACCCTAGTTAGTGCAAAGGTGTAGGCCTATACTAGATGAGAGGGGTTATAATGGGACAAAATGAGCTATACTCCACTTAAATAAATAAAACCAACTCTAAAAATTTTTAAATTACAATATACATCACTCCAAATATTCAATAAATTTCATTGTATTCTATTATGGTTGATAATGAACTAAACACAAAACTTTATCTACCCTGAGTTAACTGTGATAGAGGTTAGAGGTCAAATTACTATACCTATGTTTTTAAATAACTTAAAATTATTATAAGACATTAAAAAGGTATTTATTTTAAATATTCACCTTCTTAAATACCTTAATATCCTTAATCAATCTCATCAAATCTTACAACAAATGAAACTCAAAATTCTTGTGCATTCTTTAATAGATTGTATGAGATCTCAGGGGTCTATTTTCTTTGAAAGAAGTTTCAAACATAAAAAGTAATATTTTCAAACCTTTTTTATTATTATAACCATAATGAGACTCAACCATCATAACATATATTCATTTCCTCAAATGTATACCTTCTTCCATTACATATTGATTGTGTGGGAATAAGGGTTCTAGACTATGCAGACATAGTTTATTCTTTATTGTGGACAATGCATTACAAGTTTATTATTAGTATTCTCTTAAAACATTATAACATATCATCAATAAACATAATTATACTTATATATCAACTCCACTATAATAAACCCCTCCTTTCTATAAAATACTTCAAGAATAATTCACCTTCTTAATAGTCTTGACTATCATAACCCAACAGGGTTCATGCACTGTAACTCCTTGAGTTTATTTATGTTATAACATACTCTCTAACCATATTATGGATTAATTAATTCATATATAATACAAAAAAAAATCTTACCACATGTATACTTGCCTTTACCATTAAAAAAATCTATTGACACGGTCCTTCCTCTCAACTGTAACCTACAGTCCTTTATTCAAACTTGTAACCAATCACAAAAAATGACATCTACATGGCCTTCAAGGCCTTTTCAATGTAACATAAAATTAATAATAATTCCATAACATTAAAAATATAGTGAACACACATAAAAATTATTTTCTTTATTCATTTGAATCTTTAAAATTTTCACATTCAGTCCATGAGTAAACTCTGCCACTTTTCTTGAGAGGTTACATTCTTCCTATCTCTCCTTTATCTCCTTCTTGGATCTCTCTCCTCTCTTATCTCTCTCTCTCTTACATGCTAATTGACTTACAAATTTTATTTTCCATCCAAAATCTATGTTGGTTGAGTTAGTTACAATTACAACTTCTCTCACATTGGCCAACTCAATGTATGAGTGGTAGTTACATTAGTCAACTTGAATCTTGATTGTTACCACATAAATGACTTAAAAATGAAATGTCTTCAAACCACTATTTACATTAATTTAAATCCTTTTGGAAAACCTTCTCTCACTTCACCACTTTTTATCATGATTATGGTCCTCTTATGTTTAGTTCAAATATTTTAATTTTCAAATTTACACTTTTGGAAGGAAAACTCCAAACACCTACAAATCACACTCTTTAAGACTCAAGATTATTCTATGACAAAATAGGGACCCTAGAGGATCCTTTACACTCATCTACACTCTAAAATGGATCACCTTTGACCAATGATTAGCATATGACTTTCAACAAAACTAAAATGGTGCTTGTTTGCTTGATGCTCTTACATCAACTTGATTTTATCATCCAACCTCACCAATTTGATAGTATGAGTTGAATTTGTTCACTCATGCTCGCTAAGTTGTAATTATGATTGGGTTGCATGGTTGAGCTAATCTCAACTATCAGTTAGAAACTCACATTTTCTTTAAGGTTGAGGGCATGTACCTTCCAATATCTCTCTATCTCCTTAGATACATGCACTTTCCAAATTTATATATTTGTCTTGATCTCAATTTCAGGGCCTTAGAATGATACATATTTCAAATCAAGTTACAAATAAGTAAGGCAGTTACATTGATACACATGTGTACTCATAAACCTTGTACTTTCAATATTAATATTTTAAATACTTTCAATTTCAAATTATATGCACTGATTATATATAATAACATGTTCTTGGTTGTAGATCAGTCACCATCAAAACACTCAAGTTGGACTCAAGAAAGTTAAGGTGTGTTATACACACCCATGTACACATTTCTTCTCCTTTAAACTAATAATTTCATTACTTGATTAAAGAGGGGGACTTAGATGATACTTATGGATTATATATCACCTCATTCTTATACACTTAGAAAACTCAGACCTTGGTTGTTCCTCTCAATTTTAAAACTTTCCCACTTGTTGAAGTCTGACATCTGCTCTATCTTGTACCCCTTGACCTATCTCTTGGTCTGACCAGTCTTATGGTTATGACCCAGACCTAATATCTTGACCAGAATACTTAAAACCTACTTATCTTCCACCTCTTCAAGTTCTTAGCCTATACCTACTTTATTATTCTCTATAAATGACCATCTTTGATAGGCACCTCCATTGATGTAGGTGTCCTACTCTGATGCTAGTGTCTAGTGCCCTAAAGTCATATAAATTTAAAATTAAGTATATACTAATGGTTAGCCTAATTGATTTAATATAATTTATTTCTCTAAAAGGGTTTATATAAATACAAGATCAACCCTCATTCACTCCTCAACTATAAAAACCTAAAAACTTCTTACCTACTCACTAGGCAACTTATATAAGGCATTAAATCAAGTAGTGAGAAAAGCTTCCCTATTTTCTCCTATTTCCATATCAGTCATATGGACAACACATACATAAGTCTAAAGTACTAAAGGAGAAACCCAAGAGCTATATTTGCTAAGTTAAAAGGTATTCATTTTTACACTTGATTTTCATATATTTCATGATTCACACACAATCTAACACATAGGAGATAACTAAATTAGTTTGACACCCTCTTTAGAGTATTAACTATGTAGGAAACACTCATTGATAGGGGGGTATTTGGGGTTAGCTTGACATCATGTGCCAATAACCCATTTTTCCTAAAATTCACTATGAAGTTGAAGAACTGGGGTTTTATAATTTCACAAGGAGCAATAGTCCATGACCCATATCTAAATACACCAAAGTGAAGGCAAATATAAATCTAGAAGTATCCAATTGGTCCCATCATTTTATAATGGGTATTATGTATAGGACACATGTATTAGGTTTAGATATTAGCATCGACATAACTCTTAAAGTCTAATGTTAATTTCCACAGCTCTATAAGTACTCAATCCATAATTTGATGACTATTCTAAAATCCTCTTCTAGTTTGCTTCATATATGTTCTAGATCAAAACTATGTCAGCATCAGAACTAGCTAAGTACATTACTTTTGTATCATCTCCATATCTATCATAGTTGTACTTACTATTTTTATCATATCTAATTTTAGCATCTAGTTTATCTACTATAGAAATATTTTATCACCTTTTTACCTTACATTATCTATATCCCCTTCAATCCTATATAACCCCAATCTAGATTTTTAGGGTCAAACAACACTTGTAAACTTCAATTATTTTATTTTGAGTCTTTTTTCCTTCATCTTTGAAAACTTATAAATTGTGTCAAAACCACTTAGGTGGTTCATACAAACATCATTTTGAAATCATCACCTGCATAGGCATCACTTTCATCTCCATTACAATGTTTTAAAATTGATTCCCAAGACTTAAGATTTCACAATTTTGGTTGAATTTTATCATCTCTCTTGAGTTTGCCTTCCTAATATTATATTACACCTTTAATATTTATTATGTCAATCCCAGCCACCTCTAATTTAATTCTAACAAGCTCCTAGTAAAGCTTTAGTTAACTCCCAGTCATAACTTATATTTCTTATTTAAAATTATTTCACTTTTATTAGAATTTTGAATCCAAAAATCACATTATTGATTGAAGCTTACAAGTTTTCATATAGACATAACCAACCTATTTTTGTTTTAAATAACTTAGACTTACTTTTTTATCATCTTCTGGTCATTTGTAAAAGTTGGAGAAAGTAGTTCATGAGTTTGTAACCAGTACTTTATTTTATGATTAGTTACACATAATTCAACTATATCGTTTCCTCTACATTAGGTTTATGTTTTCATTTTCATTGCATCCCTTCTTTCTGGAAAGTTACAAGGTCACCATTGAGTAATATATCAAGGAGCTAGCTACTTGAGGACTCGACATTTTTATCAACTACTTCTCCTTCACTTGATCTCATCTTTGGTCAGGTTGGAGGATTCCTTTCCTTTTATATTTATTGGTGTGAAAAGGGTTCTCACCCAAACTAGTTTCACTTTAGGTTCCTTTCACACTTATTTACTTTAAGCTTACTTAGTACTTAATAATTTGGATGAATGTTTAGTGGATAATTAGATGGTTAATTATATGCACATGTGTTTAGTGCACAATCTAGTCACTCCACTATACGTGGACCACACTCCACTATGAGATGTCTAACACTTCATTCCACACTTTGGTGTATTCACATAGTGTTTACATACCCACTATGGGTTTTCTACCACTTTATCCCCCACTTTCATGTGTGTATATAGTGTTGACATACCCACTATGAGTTGTTTACCCCACTCTCTCTTTCTTATATAGTGCGCACTCTAGTAGTGCATTTGTAACATGGAATGTGGAATGTAGAGTTAATATATTGAATTTATGTAAATATTTGACTATAGTTGAATCAATTCATCTTTTACATTTATCTTGCACATTATTTATGCATCATTGATAAGAATACAGTTTATTCATATCAAGATATGATCTTATGAGGAAGAGTGTTTCTATTAGGCCTCGTAATCTTGTTAGCCTATCTTGGCCAAATATTACATGGTATTAGAGTGGATTAAGAGTCTTTAGGTATCCTCTTAGGGATCTATAATTAATATATCTGGTATTCTCTTGTCTTGCTAAGTATGCTCTTCTCTTCCATCCTCTTTGGATGCTCTTGAGAATCAAAAAGGTGTGTAAGAAATTCTAGTTTCTAGAGGGGTTTTCTCTTTGTGTGTTTTTATTACAGGTACATTTTAGAGATTTTAGGATCACGTCAGAGGTCAATGCCACATTGAAATTGTTAAATAAACACAAAATTTCCTCCAAATTTATCCCAATTGAACATCTGAGTGCAAGTTATTTTTTGCAAATCTATTTTTTGAAAAAAAAAATGATTATTCTTTTTCATATTGTGGTGAAATAGTAATGAATAAATCAAAAATATTTATGATTTTGTGTGATTAGGTATCATCTTTCCATAAACTTTTTAATTTATAAATTTGATTATGTAACTAAAAATTTATCACAAGTTTACTAACTAATATTCAAACAAAAACTGAGAAGTTTTTTAAGTTTTTTTTTTAAAAAACAACAATATATTCTTAGTCAAATTGATTGGCTTCTCTATTTTGGCCATTACCAAAAATTTGTGGTATTCCCACTAAATTTGGTGGACCTCTAAGCTTGGCAGTAATTTTTTTAAAATTAGTGGCACTATTTTGATCAAATAAATTGCATGTCATGAATTTGTAATTCACTTTCACCTACGGTGATGCAGACAGTTTCTACCTTTGGTGTGTTATTTCTCTACAAATTTAAATTGTAACATATTGTAATCTCAAGGGCTTCAGTATTTTTTCAAGTGGCCACTATAACCACACTACTTTTAAAGTTCCAAAATAGTCTTTGCCTGGGGGGGTTCTTCATTAAGTGATTTGGGGGGGTTGTGTTGGTAGAGTGTGTCCATATCTTATCTTTTTATTTGTGTGCTTACATTTTTTTCCATGGGTAATCTATCATTTCATCTATTAAATCCATATAAATACAACACATGGAAATCACATGCATTGAATGCATTAATGGGAAAAGGTTACACCCATTATATAGAGGAAACATTTCCAAAACCCACCGATGTTACAGAAAATAATGCATGGCTAACTAAACACACAGAAACACTTGGTTACTTGAGCATATCCATTTCACTTGATCTTTTATTTTATATTTATCAATGTAAATTCCCTAAGGAGGCATTGGACATACTTAAAAAATTGTATGGTCAAATGTATGACGTTAAAGGATATCAGATTGATAATTAATTTAGTAATCTTGATTCATCTAGTTTTGACAACATTCAATATTATGTAACTAAAGTGAATGGATGTAGAGTATAGCTAACATTTTTTTGTATTATAAATAAGTATGTAAAGTTGTTCTTCAATGTGTTAGGAAAACTACCTTTTGAATATGTAGCATTTGTTTCTAGCTTTTAGACTCATTGGCTGACTATGGGTAGTACCTATGTCATGCCTTATTTTGAGTCATTTTTAGAAATGTTAATGCTCAAATAGGCCAAGTTAATCACTATGGGACTTCTCAAGCCATCTAATTCAAGGCATTGATGGTCGGACATCTTCTACATTCAAAAGGTTTTAAGAAACAAAAACAACAAATACCCAAGCCACAAATAACACCTGCATAGTCTTCACATCCTTCACCAACAACATCAAAATCATATAAAAAGCAAAAATATTTTTAAAAAATGGGATGACCACCTTATTCATACTACAAGAACTTGTTCATGATGAGCATCATTTTCATACAGAGTAAATTGATGAGTTGAATAATTTAATCAAGAAAAATAACATCAATTTACCATCATCTTCCACAAAGGAGTCATCTCATTCTACTTCTTCACATTCAAAGAAAGAGAAAGAACAAGCACTTGTCATAGTAGGCAATTCTTCTCAATAATGGATACTTGACTCTGGCTCCACACATTATATGGGTTCTAATAGGGAACAATTTTCTTCACTGGAACCCTATTTGTTGCCTCACATTCTCATAGGAAATGATACACTAATGGATGTTGTTAGAAAAAGATGAGTTGTAATGCATAAAGGCACATTTTTGGATATTATATGTGTTCTATATATATGTGCCAACCATATTTTAATCAACAAAATCACTCATCTTGGGAACGGAAAGAGAGTTGAGTTTTTCTTAATTTAGTATAAATTAGGGATCTTGAGGATTATGCCTTAATTTCAATAGGAAACATTGATCATGAATCTCAGCTATATATATTATCCCAAATTATGTCTCATTCCCCTTCTACTAATTTACTCACTCATACATATTTGGTTAGTAAACTATGGCATGAGTAGTTTGGTCACCTCAACTACCATTACCTTCAACGGCTTAGTTCAAAGGATATGGTAATAATACTCCCTCGTATCTAATTTTTCAATGGCATATGTGCAGTCTATACAATCAAGAAGTACCCTAAGGAGAAGTTTTATAAAGGGTCATCTTGGATGGCTTCACAAGTTTTTTAATTGTTTCATAGTGATCTTATAGGTTCATTCCCCACTTTGTCTTTTAGAAAAACCCATTATGTACTCACATTCATTGATAACTATTCATGATTCACTTGGGTCTACTTCCTTCATCATAAGAGTGAAGTATTCAACTGAATTCAAGACTTCAAGTCTCATGCTAAAAAGTAATCAAAAATTCTTCACACAGATAATGGCTGAGAATATATGAATTGCCACCTTGAGAAATTCTATGCACTTGAAGGGAATAACCTTCAAAAAAAAATTATCTACACACCCTAATAAAATAGTGTTTCCAAACAGAAGAATCAGACCTTCAAGGAAATGTTAATTTATATGATCCATGCTCACTCTCTTGGTCTTGAATTTTAGATTGAAGCTATTAATCATGTCACTCACAATCAGAACTGCATTCCTCATAAGGCCTTGAAAGGTGCAACTCATTTTAAAGCTTAGTGTGGTTAGAAACCTATTGTAGGACATTTTTGAGTAATTGGCTCCCTTGTATTGGCACACATTCCTTCAAATAAATGCAAGGATTTACAACCATAGATTCAACACTGCCTCTTTGTTAGCTATCCTGATGGTGTCAATAAATATTGACTCTTAGATCCATTAACAAAAGATATTTTTATTGTAAAAAATGTTGAGTTTGAGGAAAAATTTCCTATATTGGCCTCTAATAATTTACCTCCTCCATCCATAGTGGACTTAGATGACATTAACTTATATGATGCATCTTCACCTCTATAAGGGTCATCTTCAGTAGCTACTACAACCCCATCTTCTTCATCACCCCAATGGGTTCAATAGATTATTTATTAGATAAGAACCTTTGTTATGGATCCTTCAAACACTCAAAGGACTCGGTCATAAAATTACCATATTCCACATGTGTACATTTCCCTTACTTTCAATCCATAATATTTTCATGAAGCATCTTGTCATGTTGAGTGGGACTCAATAATGGAGGAAGAGTATAGTTCCTTGATGAGGAACAACACTTGGTATTTAGTCCCCCTTCCCAATGGAAGGAAAATGGTTCATTGTAAGTGGATCTACTCAACCAAATATGTAGTGGATGGAACTATTGATAAGTTCAAAGTACACCCTATTGCTAAAAGGTTCTCATAAGCTCTTGATGTTGACTATATTGAGACATTTGTTCCTATTGCTAAGTTGAACTTTATTCACTTGACTCTTGATATTTTTATAACTTATGGTTGGGTTGTACATCATATGGATGTGAAGAGTGCATTTATTCATGAGGATATTTGGGAATAAATCTACAAAGAATAGCCACAAGTTTTCATCGAGAACTCATATTTGGTTTACCACTTGCGTAAGTCTCTCTATGGCCTCAAACAGACCCCTCAGGCTTGGTATGCTAAGATGGATTCATTTAATCTCTCAACCAACTTCTTGAATTATCATTTTGATCCCAATATGTATATTTTGAGATATAATGACTCCCATTTACTTTTTTTCCTCTACGTTTATGACTTAATTTTTATTAGTTCTTCATCCATCATTAATAGAGATAAATATGCCTTGCATGATTGATTTTTTATGACTAAATTGGGCCTTTTACACTACTTGTTTGGGATTGAGATCACTCAGTCTTCTTCTAGGATCAATCTTGCTCAACTTAAGTATGTTCTTGATCTTCTAGCTTGATTCAACATGGCTAATTGTAAGCTTGCACTGACTCCCTTTCTATCAAGAGTGAAACTTGAGGTAAAGTGTTTCACTCTACTAGTTGATGCCACTTTACATCATCAACTTTTTAGAAGACTCATATATTTAACACACACTTTCCCCAAAATTTATCTTATATTTGGCATGGTCTCAGACTTTATGTAGGAGACCACATGAACCTTATTAGAAAGCATCCAAATGCATCTTGCATTATATCCAGTGCACTCCTCGATATGGGATACACTATGCGGTATGGATTGGTCTAGACTTATTTGGATATACAAATTTTGATTGGTCTAGTAATTATGAGGATCATAAGTCCACATTTGGTTATAGATTTCACCTTGGTTTTATCCCCATTAGTTGGTAGAGTAAGAAGCAACATGCTATTACTCTCTCTTTGACTAACGCTGAGTATCAAGGGGCTATTAATTCCAGTATTGAGGCTATTTGACTTCAAAATATTTTTACTAAGTTTGGTATCAATGTTATATGACCATCTAACATCCTTTATGATAATTAGAGTACCATTCAAATCTCAAAGAACCTAGTTCATCATCAAAGGACCAAACACATAGAGATCCACATAAACTACATCATGTAGATTATTTAGGAGTAGGTAATTGATCTACATTATTTTTCTATGATAGAACAAGTTAAAAATATATTCACAAAACCCTTCACTGAGAGTAAGTTCCATTACTTGTAAACTCTCTTAGGGGTTCAAGATACTATTTTAGGGGGGTCACTTGACCTTCTTCCATCATCCTCTCATGAGGGGAGTTTTTTCCTACTAGTTTTTTCTTTATCTCTTATGCTTGAGGGGATCATTTTATATATGGGTACCTCATCAGGGCTTATTGTCAGGACCCATTTTTTATTATATATTTGTAGTTTTCTTTCCTCCCAAGTTGTACTTAAGGGGGGGTATTGGTGTGAAAAGCATTTTCACCCAAATTGGTTTCACCTTTGGGTTCCTTTCACACTTCTTCACTTGAAGCTTATTTAGGACTTAATAATGTTCATATATGTTTAGTGCATAAATAGATGGTTAATTATGTGCACATGTGTTTAGTGCACAATATAGTCACTCCACTATGGGATGTCTACCACTTTGTTCCCCACTTTATGTGTGCACATAGTCTTGACATACCCAATATGGGTTGTCTACCACTTTGTCCCCCACTTTGATGTGTGCACATAGTGTTGACATATCCACTATGATTTGTCTACCCCACTCTCTCTTTATTATATATTATGCACTCTAGTGGTGCATTTGTAAAATGGAATGTGGAATGTAGGTTAATATATTACATTCATGTGAATCCTTGATTCTAGTTGATATAATTCATCTCTTAATTTTTTCTTGAACATTCTTTATGCATCCCTAATAAGAATATAATTTATTCTTATCAAGCTATGATATTGTGAGGAAGAGTACTTATATTAGGCCTTAAAATAATGTTAGTCTATCTTAGACAAATCTAACAGTATTTAATTTATTAGATTAGATATTTTCATTTATTAGAATAGTCTGCATTTGAAATTTTGAATCAAAAAAACTCCAAAAAAAGAATTTGTTTCTTTTTCACTCTTCTTGTATTTGGAAAAGTAGTTTCATCATGAGTTGCATTCACACATCACGAACTTCAAAGAGCATTAGTATCTACATTAGATCTGGGATAGACATGTGACTTTGATAATTAGTTAAATCCAACAAACAACATTTTATTATCAGCTTTCATGTCACATATTCACATACACAAAAAAACACCAACAAACTTTCATGCATAAAAGCTATAAAACTGAAAAGAAAGTTTGTATCAAAAATTAGTTTGCTTTTTTGTAGAGAAAATAAGGACAGATGCACAAATTTTAAGGACAAAAAAGGTGACATACTTAGGAAGATTTTTTTTTTTGAAAAGGACATACACCCTTTTTTCAAAATTCTCATAATTAATTATGTTTGGTATGGTTCCAAAGCAAAATAGTGTATGCCTTTTATGGATCCAAAAGTCCATACACCCTTCTTAATTTTTTTCCCCCCATTTCCTCAAAAACCCATGATTTAGTTTTTTCAATTTGGGTCTCTCACATTTTAGAATAGGTCTTGAAGAGGATGTGTGTGCTTTAGCTTTGCATCCTACCAACTTGATTTGACATTTTGATCACAGACTCAAGTATGTTGATTATTAAATTTCAATTTTAGGTTTTGTATTTATTTTTAGGGTATTGAAATTAAATTTTCATTGAACTCTCTCACATTACCTGAAGAAAAATTAAATTTTTTTAAATCTAAACACAAAATTGGATG
The DNA here is from genome assembly GCA_037957365.1 of Torreya grandis. Taxonomy (NCBI): domain Eukaryota; kingdom Viridiplantae; phylum Streptophyta; class Pinopsida; order Cupressales; family Taxaceae; genus Torreya; species Torreya grandis. The sequence continues at coordinate 1,683,483 of JARHVA010002033.1, forward strand.
GACCCATTGCCTGAAAAAATGGTGAATAAAACCGTGATAAAAACCCTCAGTAGATTGATTTTGTAAAATAATAAACTAAATTGTATGAATAATATAATGTAAAATTGCCATAATTATAAATTATTATCAATATTTTGCATCATTCTTCAAATCATAGTGCCTGCAATTCACTTTTTATTACATTAGAGACCACTTTTAATGAAGTGGGAAATGTCACTTTGCAACTTGATGTAATGTTGCATCAAAGAGAGGTGTTGAAAAAACATTATTTTGATAAATTATCATATGAGGACATTAAAAAAAAAGATAAGAAAAAAATAAGTATGTGTTTTGTTTCTTAAGACTGGAACCAACCAACCACCACCAACAAGTTTCAAACATATTATCATTGATTGGTATTTTTATATCAAGATAAAAAAATAACTTTTAGGATAGGTGGTGGATGGTGTTTGATGAACTTCCATGAAATAATAATGAGGTTCCATTATATTTTTTGATAAAATTTTATTGTGAGTTTTTGTTATAATAAATCTCAATTTATTTTGACATCAAGGCCTCCCAAGTTAGGGTAGGTGGGTCCTCATTTGATAGCCTTGGTAATAGGCATGACCAAAACTATCATAACCAAGTTCAGATAAATAAAAGGACAATAACACATACTTCTATCCCTAAAATATTACATAGTAGTGCACAAATATACACCCTTTAAGTAGTTACTAGTCTCACATAGGTTACGATTGACCATGGGATGCATACATTGAGAAGTTATACATAGGTTATAGGTGGTGGTATATCTAGTAGTTTCCCTCCTATTATTGGTGCAAGTATCCCTCCTAGTATTAGTTCGAGTGTCCCTCCTATTAGTAGTGTCATAGCTAGCATTCGTCCTACAATTTTTATACATCATTGCACATCATGTGGGAGGAAGTATATTGGACCTCCTATTCAAGTATGACATATACAGTTTGCATCTGTGGAGACTAGACTTACATTTGTGTATCACACTAGTACCCAATAGTCTATTACATTTACAGTTGCTTCAACATCTCTTGACACCAATATAGAACTATATATTCAATCTATAGTTTTTTTAGCACCTTAGGGCATTAGCATGCTTGAGTATATGCCATCTATATTTCCTTAAGGACTTTAGGACACTATCATTCTAGAGTATACGACATTTGTAGTTGATTTAACACCTCATGACACTAGCATGTCATACTATATTTCATCCACAATTACTTCACCAACTCTCATCAACACACAGCTATTTATGTACGGCTTATCTACTTCACCATTTGTATTTGACACACAAGTTTAATTTTAATTATAGTTTGTTTATGTATGTAAAATATTCTTAAGTTTATATTTCATTATATTTTTACTTAACTAATATTTGACAAAAATTTCATTTGCTGAGCTTGTATATATGATCACTGACATCTTAGGTAACTCAGATGGCATAGCTTCTATTGTTGATTCTATGATTAACACTACGGTTACCTACACTCTGGTTTGGAAAGTTACAAATTACATAAAATTGTTATAATCTTAAATGATAACTTGGTACATGTCATGTTTGAATTTTAGGTTTTTAGTGATATATTTGTCAAATTATTACATTTATTTAGTTTTATTATTTTTTATAGCTACATATTTTTCACTCTCTTTTATGGTATATTTACACACATAATTTAAATCAAATTTATCTACAAGTATATAATGATGAAATTAAATCAAATGTAAAATTTGATTCAATATAAAGAGAAGTTAATTTATATCATTTTTTAAAATAATATGAATATATTTGAGCACTTATAATAAAGTATCACATATTCATGTCTTATTTTCCTTACATTTCTCAAAAATATGTTAGAAAATCATGTCTCTTGCCTTAGAAAACATTATCACATATATATGGACATATATACCCATAAAACCCTTATCTGGTTTCACATCTTGAAATAAATTGAGGTCTTCATGATTTCTTCCATCAAAATCAATTATATTGAGATCTTATATTCGATTTGAGATAATGGCATAAGTGTAACATCATATATAGTTAAAAAGAATTTCATAAACATAGTATCCTATTGAATTGAAACACTTTCATGTAAGTGTAGAATATTTTTGTTCATTTTCAAGAAGTGTTTCCTTAAAATCTTGTAACTAGGTAAGATGTTGCATAATCTCAACTTAGAATTGTGTAAGTGTTTCTTTTTTTCACTGACATTACTATCTCACATTCTTGTCTTAATTAAAAATTAAATATGAGATAGGTCATGGTGATTTTAGATTGATAACAACACAAAAGTTATGATGCCAATAATAATGCTAGTCAAAATGTTATTAATTACTTAGTCCAAGGTATTAATGTTTCATAATTATTTGCATCAATTTTCACACAAAGCTATCAAGTAAAATAAATAAATATTAAAAGATATTAAACTACATTTGATCTACCAAATTCACATAATAAAGTGCATGAAAATACTATATGTATTCAACATCAGTGTGTTCATTTAAACATCCATACTGTAAATTATATAGCAAATTATTCTGATCTTTAAGTAGTTCAAGTTTAGTCGACACCTAAAAAACTCAAAAAAATAATGTTGAAAGCATCCTTTTGTTTATAAAATAAATTAAAAATAAAAAATATGAGTTGAAGGAAAGAAATGTGAAAATATTGACTAACTACTTCATTAGTCTTTATGTAGTTCAAAGAAAGTTGTATTTATGTATCTTCTAGTTATTTTTTCATTTATGAATATGTAGACACTAAAACTGAATATTATTGTTTAAATATTTTATATACACCATAACTTTTATACAAAAGGAGTAATTTTTCTCTCTTTCTATCCCTCTCTCATTTTCACTTTATTTTTTAATTATTGGTAAAGATGGGTTTTTTAAGATAGGGACCTAACTCTATACAAGAAACAAATAAAAAAGGCGTAAAAAGTCAAGATAAACAATAATATCCACCCTCAAATCCATAAGGCTACAAAATAGGAACTAAACAATTGAAAAATAACAAAAAAGCCAAAAAAACACAAAGCTAAAAAAGTAATTAGTCTTATTGGCCCTATGGAGGTCTGCCTCTTCTTCCAACTCTCTGAGTTTGTTTTATTCTTTAATTTTCTCTACTACTACCTCTAAATTAGCATTCAACTTAATCTTACCTCAAACATTCTCCTCCTTTTTGGAATTATCTTTGGAACCTTCTTGATTTATCCTATTCCCTATTTGTTTTCTATTTATGTATAGAAGGAATAATATTAATTTTGATCTATCTTAATTTAGGTTTAGTTTTATTTGATTCAAAATTGACCTCTTTGATTTGTTAGTTTTGTAGATGATGAGAGATGATATGGGTACCCACATGGATCAGAAAAATATTTGACCGATATTTCAATTTCATCCCAAGATCCACTATTTCCCCAACAACACCTGATTTAGAGACATAGATTAGTGAGAACACATAATAAAATTGTTTTTAAGCTTCAAGTAATGATACACTACATCATATTTATATTTATATAAACATCTAGCTCTAACAATATGTGTATGCTCTATAATATTCTCCATCATGGATATATTCATGATCATGAAGCCTAAGACAATTATTTAGGTGGCATGCAATGAGTCTAGAATCACCTTATTATAAGAATTTGTTCATGGTAACTCTATCATTTTCCATATATCATTTTAATGCATTAAATTTTTAATTTTATATGTTGTGAAAGCGCAATAGTTTTTTGATGTTACGAAAGAGACATTTGGTCCTTCACATGCTGAGAGGAGAGTTTATCCCTATAATGAGTCATGCATCACCCCCATTTATACATCTATTGTGAGGAAGTGCAAATTATTTGGAATCAATAAGGAGTAGGAGAGCTAGTTGTTGTGTTAGGGTAGTTATAGGCACAGTCTATTTTGTATAATGATATGGCCCACATTATATGCCTATATGGCACATTTGTATATGTATATTTTGGTCTAGATTTTATCTTGATATGTCCTATTTTTTATGTCATTATGACATAATTTGGATACACATACATACTTATGACATTATTTTTGTTATTACATACATGTTATCCTTATCAAAAGTATTCATAAATGAATAATTTTTCAAACATGGTTTTATAAATGTTCATGAATAGTTAAAATGTTTAGCTTTCATGAAATTGATGTATTGATGTTATAATGAGTACAATGTAGTTATTTTGAGGCGCACATATATTTTATGATTATTGATTTATGTGATGGTTTCTTAACATTATTGTATATTTCATTAAAGAAATAAAGAAAGAACAAAATTATATTGATGTCCACACATGACCAAAAGTAAGTCAATGGGATTAAAGGAAACAACCATAGCAACCAAAATTTCTAAGAAGAGAGATCCAAAGAAATAAATTAGAAAGACATTTAGATTTTTTATATCATTGGAATAACTTTCAATTATGCAATTTACTATCCATATAATCAATAGATTAATTTATTATAATAAAGACAAATGAAGATTTCCTTGTTATTTCAGTGACTTGTGCATGATTCAAGATGAGTGACCTTGTCATGAGCATAAACTTATTTATTGTAGATACGTTCAAACTTATTTATGAGGGGCAAACAAAATCCCTACAATCTTGTGCCAATGAAGACTAGAGACAAATATCACATAATGTCTCTATATGTGCTTTAAGTAGAGGAATCATGTCATTTGATTCACTTTGTTTTAATATATATTTTGATTCACATTGAGGACCCTCTCTCTCTAAGCTAAATTGAAATTTGTGTTACTGTGTTTTCCTACAGTTCAAACTCTCTCCTACTAACTTATTTATCTAACTGACTTGGCCATGCATTGTATGAGAACCATGAGGAGTATATATGAGTCTCAACTCTTAAATTTACATGGGTAAGTGATCTAATTACCCCCAAAATATTATCTCCATTCTAGGATGAGTGATACAAGGTGATGACTTCTCTCTCATAGCCAAATGTCTCTTAAGGGACCAAAATTTGGTCAATGAGAGGCATATCTTATGACTCACTATACCAATTGATGAACTATATATGTGGATACATGTACATAGGTGTATAAATTATGGAATGGATACCTTACTGTCCGTTAGGCCTCAAGATTGAAAGTTGTGGTTGGCTAGATGTGTCCCTTAAGAGAAGCTTCTCATACCTAAATGAGAAAATAGGTTGAAATTTTGCCACACATTGTAAGAGAACCATGAGGGGTAGAGGCAAGTCATTAGCTCATAAATTTGTATTGGTGAGTCCTATTATCACCCATCAGAGGATTCTCCACAACTCGAGATGAGTGAGATGCGACAATGAGTTTTCTCTCATAGCCAAATGTCTCTTAAGAGACCAAAATTGGCTCTATGAGAAGTGTACCTTGTGACTTGATATCCCATTTGATGAACCATCTATGTGGATGCATCTAGATGGGTGTATAAATGGTGTAATGGTGACCCTTTACTCTTTATTGGGCCTTGAGAACAAAAGTTGCAATCAGTTGAATAGATCTCTTAAGAGAAGTTTCTCGTTCCTAAGTGTGAAAATGAAGAAAATTTATATCATGCATTATAGAATATATGTGAGGGGTATCAATGAGTCTTCAATGCCTAAAATTACATGGGTGAGTCATCTAAGCACCCCTTGGATGATTATTCATAGTTTGGGATGAGTGAGACATGACAATGAGTTTTATATCACATCTAAATATCTCTTAAGAGACTAAAAGTGGGTCAGTAGGAGGTGTATCTTATGACTTCTATCCTAATTAATGAACCTTTTGTGTATATGAATCTATATGAGCATATAAATGATGGAATGGCCACCCTCCACTCTCTATTTGGCTTTAAAACTAAAAGTTACAATTGGTCAGATGCATCCTTTAAGAGAAGCTTTTCATCTTTGAGTGGGAAAATAGACTAAAATTTTTATCATATATTGTAAGAGAACCATGACAGGTAGATATAGGCCATCAACTACTAAATTTTCATAGGAAAGTCTTATAACCACCCCTTGGAGGATTCTCCATAGCTTAGGATGAGTGAGACATGATGGTGAATTTTCTCTCATAGTTAAATGTCTCTTAAGAGACCAAAAGTGGGTTAGTATGAGGCATATCTTATGACTCGCTAGCCCATTAGATGAACCAAATACATGGATGAATCTAGATGTACATATAAAATTTTGAGTGGCCACCCTTTACTCTCTATCAAGCTTGGTACCAAAATTTATAGTTGGTTGGATGCATCTCTTAATAGAAGCTTCTTGTCCCTGAGTGGGAAACTGAAGTGAACCTTTATCACATGTTGCAGAACATCTATGAGGGGAAGAGATGATCCATAAAATCATATAGTTACATATGTGAGTCCTCTAATCACCCATATATGATTCTCCACAACTCAAGATGAGTGAGACATGGTGATAAGTTTTCTCTCATAGCTAAATGTCTCTTAAGAGACCAAAAGTGGGTTAGTAAGAGGCTTATCTTGTGACTCGCTATCTTAGTTAATGAAACATCTATGAAGACACATATAAATTGGTGTATAAATGGTGGAATGGCCACCCTCTACTCTTTATCAAGACCTAAGACCAAAATTTATAGTTGGTCAAATGCATCCCTTAAGAGAAGCTTCTCATCCATGAGTGGGAAAATGGATTAAACTTTTGATGTGCATTGTAAGAGTATGGTGATGGGTAAATATGAGATTTTAGTGCCTAAAATTATATGTATGAGTCCTTTAAACACCCTCAAAATATTTTATTCCACTCATGATGAGTAAGACACAGCAACAAGATTTCTCTCACAGTCAAATGTCTCGTAAGAGACCAAAAGTTGGTTAATGGGTCATGTATATTTTGACTCGCTAGCCTAATTGACAAACTATTTGCATAGACATATCTAGATGGGAATATAAATGTTTTAATGGTCACCCTCTACTCTTTATTATGCATTGAGGTTGAAATTTATAATCATTTGTAGGCATCCCTTAAGAGAATATTCTTGTTCCTGAGTGGGAAAATAGACTAAGCTTTTGGGGTGCATTACAAGATAACCATGAGGGGTAGAGATGAGTCATAAATGCCTAAAATTACATGAATGAGTATTTTAATCACCTCTTGGAGGATTATATACCACTCGAGATAAGTGAGTCATGATAATGAGTTTTCTCTCATAGCCAAATGTTTCTTAAGAGACCAAAAGTTGGTCAATAGGTCACATATCTTTTGACTCGCTAGCCCAATCAATGAAACGTCTATGTGGACACATATGAATGGGTGTATAAATTTTGGAATGGTCACCCTTCACTCTTTATTGATCCCTAAGGTTTAAATTTATAATAATTTGGATACGTCCCTAAAGAGAAGCTTCCCATTCCTGAGCGAGAAAATGGACTAAACTTCCAGTATACATTGAAAAAGAACCATGAGGGGTAGGGATGAGATGTCAGTGCATAAAGTTGAATGGATAAGTCCTATAAACACCCCCCATATGATTTTATTCCATTTAATATGAGGGAGACATGATAATGAGTTTTTTCTCATGGTTAAATGTCTTTTAAGAAACTAAAAGTTAGTCAATGGGTCATGTATCTTTTGACTCGCTCGACCAATTGATAAAATATCTTCATCGACACATCTAAATGAGCATATAAACACTAGAATGGCCATATTCCACTTTTCATTAGGACCTGGGGTTGAAATTTATAATTTTTTGTAGGTATCCCTGAAAAGAAGCTTCTCTTCCCTAAGTAAAAAAACAAACTAAACTTCTGACGTGAATTATAGGAGAATTATGAGGGATAGAGACAAGCCATCATCACTTATAATTTCATGAATGAGTCCTCTCATAACTCCCTTTAGTTCTTTATGCCACTCATAATAAGTGAGACATGATAATGAAGTTTATCTATCAACTAATTTCTTTTAAGAGACTAAAATTTAGTCAATGAGTCACATATCTTTTGAATCGCTAGACTAAGCAATGAACCTTCTACATAGACACATCCATATGGGTGTATAAACTATGGAATGATCACCCTCCACTTTCCATCAAGCCTCAAGTTGAAAGTTGTAGTCATTTAAAGGCATCCCTGAAGAGAAGCTTCTCATTCCTGAGTGGGAAAATAGATCAAACTTATACTGCACATTGCAAGAAAATAGTGAGGGGTAGATATGAGTCATTAGCACTTGCAGTTGTATGGACAAGTCTTATAATCACCCCTTGGATTATTTTATTCCACTCAAGATAAGTGATACATGGAAATGAGTTTTCTCTCACAACTAAATATCTCTTAAGAGACCAAAAGTTTATCAATATGTCATGTATTTTTTAATTTGTTATCCCAATTGAAAAAATTCTAATGCACTTTATAGGATAATTGTGAGGGGTAGAGATGATCCATTAGCACATAAAATTACATGGATAAGTCCTCTTAACATGCCCTAGAGTATTTTACTCCACTTAGGAGAAGTGAGACATGGAAATGATTTTTTTCTTGTGGCCAAATGTCTCTTAATAGACCAAAAGTTCATCACTAGCCCAATCAATGAACCATATATGTAGACACATCTAAGTGGGTGTATAAATGTTGGAATGGTCACCCTTCACTCTTCATTAGGGCCTGGGGTGGAAAGTTTTAATCATTTGGAGTCATCCCTGAAGAGAAGCTTCTCATTTTTGAGTGGGAAAATGGACCAAACTTTTGGCACGCATTATAGGAGAAACATGAGGGGTAAATACGAGCCATCAGCACCTAAAGTTACATGGATGAATCTTATAAGCACATCCTTGAGGATTATGTGCCACTCAATATGAGTGAGACATGACAATGAGTTTTCTCTCACGACTAATATCTCTTAAGAGACTAAAAGTTGGTCAGTGGGTCACGTATATTTTTACTCGCTATCCAAATCAATGAATCATCTACTTAATAACATAAACATGGGTGTATCAATGTTGGAATAGTCACTCTCCAATTTTCATTAGGCCCTGGGTTAAAAGTTACAGTCATTTGGAGGCATCCCTGAAGAGAAGTTTTTCGTTCCTAAGTGGTAAAATAGATCAAACTTATAGTGCACATTATAGGATAACAATGAGGGGTAGAGATGAGTTATTAGTGCCTATAGTTACATAAATGAGCCCTATAATCACCCCTTATAGGATTCCATGCCACTCAAGATGAGTAAAACATGGAAAAAAGTTTTCTCTCATGACCAAATGTCTTTTAAGTTACTAAAATTTTGTTAGTGGGTCACGTATCTTTTGATTCACTAGCCTAATATATGAATCATCTTCACTAACATCCATATGTGTGTATAAATTTTGGAATGGCCACTCTTCACTTTTTATTGAGCCCTGGGGTCAAAATTTGTAGTTGTTTATAGGCATCCCTGAAGAGAAGATTCTTATCCCTGAGTGGATAAATGGATCGAACTTTTGGCATGTATTTGATGAGAACCATGAGGGGTAGAGATGAGCCATCAATGCCTAAATTTGTATGGAAAGTCCTCTCATCACCCCCTAGAGGATTATATTCCACTTTGAATGAGTGAGACATGATAATGAGTTTTTTCTCATAGCCAATTTTTTCTTAAGAGACCAAAAGTTGGTTAGTGGGTCACGTATCTTTTGACTCAATAGCCTAATTTATGAACCATATTTGCCTACATGTTTGAATGGGAATATAAACACTATAATGGCCACCCTCCACTCCTTTTTTGTCCTTAGGGTCAAAAAATTTAGTCATTTGGAGGCATCCTTAAATAGAAGCTTCTCGTCCATGTGCTAGAAAATAGACTGAACTTCTAACATGCGTTGTAGGAGAAATATGAGGGGTAGAGATGAGCTATCAGTACATAAAATTATGTGGATGAGTCCTCTAATCACCCCTAGAGGATTCCATGCTACTCAAGATGAGCAAGGCATGACAATTAGTTTTCTCTCATGGGTAAATGTGTTAAGCACAGGATATACTAAGGGAAGGGAGGAGGGGGGGTGTGAATCAGTATATCATATATCTTATAAATATTTTACTTAATAAAATTCCACTTAACCATTCATTCAAGATATACAATAAAATTAAAATCAATATGCACCACACAAGAGAGAGAGAGAGAGTCACCATATTTTTATGTGGAAACCCAAAATGGAAAAAACCATAGAGAACAATCTCAAGTATATGAAAGAGCACCAACTCAAATTATAAAGTTTGCAAGCACCAACTTGTAGGAGCACCAACCCCTTTGCCGAACACCAACACAACAATTATTTATGAGAACCAACCCACAACAGCACAAACCCCTTGAAAATGTTTGTGAGCACCAACCCCTCTTGTGTATAAAACATAACTATCTCTCAATGTTGCTTACTCAACAAATGATAAAACTCTACAATATCTCTTTCTATTTTCTCCTCTTTTATTATATAAAACAAATACAAACCATGCACTCTCTTTCATATTACAAATGGATTTTCAAGACTTCATTTATAGCTTTCCAAATGACTTTTGGCATTCACCCTTTGTGTCCCTTCAATCCTCGTGAAAAATGGCACCAAACTTGTATGACCATATCCTTTCATTTGAAAAGTCACATGGTGACCCTTCATGAGCAAATTTGTCCTTTCCCCTTTTGTCTTTATCTTGGTGACCTTTTGAAATCCTTAAGGTGACTCTTCATGGGAGAATTCATCCTATTCCTCTTTTATCTTTACCCCCGTGACTCTTTGACTTCTCCATGGGCCCTCTTTTGACTTTTATACAACCAAAAATATATCTGTTAATGTTAAATAAATATCAACACACATTAGCCAAGATATGAATATTCAAAAAACACCATTAAATGCTATGGGGCCTTTATCACCAATTCTAGACCTTTGACATCAATGACAATATTTCCAACAATTTCCCCCTTTATCATTGATGGCAACCTCAAACTAAAACTTGTAATGCACATGCCAACCTACACATATTGTCATCTAAAAAACATATAGTAACTCCCCCTTACTGTAGCAACATGTACCTATTTTTACACATGTTTATGTTCTTCTCCCCCTTTTACATCAATGGAAAAGGCCTATCTTGGAGCTAACACTTAGTTCCCCCTCAACTAATGTTGATCCTTAATGCCAAGAAGTAAAATAAATTACTCCTAACTTCTCCCATAGATACTCAAATGTGTCTTTTGGTGATGCCTTTGTAAAAATATCTACAATTTGTTCTATAGTATTGATATATTCCATCTTAACCTATTTATTTTCAACCTACTCTCTCAAGAAGTGATATCTAATAGGAATATGTTTTGTTCTTGAATGCATCACTGGATTCTTATTTTTATTAATAGCACTTGTGTTGTCACAAAAAATAAAAATAGGTTCATCATATTTTACCTTGATATCTTCCAAATTTTGCTTCATCCAAAGCACTTGAGTACAACATAATACCACTATAATATATTTTACTTCAACTGTAGAAAGTGATACTAAATTATACTTTTTGCTTAGCCATGATACTAAGCTATCACCTAGGAAGAAAGCTCCTCCACTTGTACTCTTTCTATCATCCAAGCAACCTACCCAATCTAAATCTGTATAAGCAACCAAAGTGAAATATATACCTGTGGTATACCACAATCCATAATCGAATGTCCCCCTGATATATCTAAATATTCTCTTCACCAAATAAACATGACTCTCCATTGGGGTTGCCTGATATCTTGTAACTATGCCTACTGCATGCATAATGTCTGGCCTTGATGCTATCAAATATAAAAGACTACCAATCATAGATATATATAAATATTTATTTTTAATAAGTGAATCTTCATCCTTACTCACCTTGTTCCCTATATCCATCAATGTACCAACTGGTGTATAATCCTCAAAACCAAAATTTTTAAACATTTCTTCAGCACATTTACTTTGAGATATGAAAAAAAAATTATCTGACTGAAAAATTTTCAACCCTAAGAAAAATGATAATTCTCCAAGCATAGACATCTCAAATTCTTTTTGCATAGTCAAAAAATTATTGTCATCTTTTCAATGTTACCTCTAAATATTATGTCATCAATATATACCATAAAAATCAACTAATGCTCACCTTCTATTTTTATATAGAAATTACTATCAGCAAATCCTTTTTTGAAACCCTAATCCTGTAGGTATTTATCAAGTCTCACATACCAAGCTCTGGGAGCTTGTTTCAATCTATACAGTGCTTTTTTCAATCTACATGCATGGCTACTATCATTTGAGAGAAGAAATCCCTCTGGCTACTTAATGTAGACCTCCTCTTCTAGATTTTCATTCAGGAAATCAAACTTGATATCCATCTGAAATACTTTGAAATTTATAAGCACTGCATATACAAGAAACATTCTAATAGCCTCTATCTTTGCCACTGGTGCAAAATTTACTTCAAAATCTATTCCCTCAATCTAAGCATATCATTTACATACTAATCTTACTTTATTCCTAGTCACTTCTCCATTTTCATTCAACTTATATCTGTAAACCCATTTTGTTTCTATCACATTATGATCTTTTGGTCTAGGCACTAATTCCTGAGTATCATTCTTTTCTATCTGATTTAATTCTTCATCCATTGCCTTAACCCAATGCTTATCATGTCTAGCTTATGAAAAAGTTCTAGGCTGAATTTTGGATAACAAAGAGAAATTAACTTGCTTAGATTCACTTACCATTATTCTTCTAGTGTGAATTCCTTCATTTATGTCCTCGATGATGTCACTTTCATTATGATTTCTGTAGACATATTTAGATGGAGTTTTGGTGTCCTTTTTCTCCTTCTCATCTTCATCTGATTTTTCAAAATCTTCCTCTTCAATGATTTCAAGAATGTCTATTAGATCATTGATTCTTTGTGCTCCATCTTCTTCTATCCTGACACTTGCACTTTCAACTATTTTCTTGGTTATTTTGGTATAACATTTATAAGATTTACTTTTTTAAGAATAATCAAGAAATATACTTTCATCTACTCTAAATTCAAACTTACCCAATTTTTTATTAGTTCTCTTTATGAAGCATCTACTACCAAAAACTTTGAAATAATCAACTATAGCTAGTTTGTCTTTTCATAACTCATAGGGAGTCTTGTCACTATTGAATCTCAATGATGCTTTATTTTGGATATGCATTTTTGTACTAACTACCTCTCTCTAATATTTATCTGGTACCTTGGATTCATTTAGCATTGTCCTCACCATTTCCTAAACTATTATATTTATGAATTCAACTACTTCATTTTGTTGTGGAGTTTCGGTTGTTGAATAATGTCTCTTTATTCCATGTTCTTCACAATATTCAATGAAATAATCTGACATGAACTCTCCTCCTTGATCTGATCTTAGGCACTTAATCTTCAAACTAGTTTCATTCTCAACTAATGCTTTGAAATGTTTGAAAGCTTTCGATTTTTTTTTTTAAAACATTATCCAAGTCATACTTAAAAAATCATCAATAAGCAACATGAAATATTTCTCACCTTGAGTGTTTTGATTTCTCATAGGTTAACACAAATCAGTGTGAACAAGCTCTAACATCTGAGTCGTTGAATATTTTTTTATTTTGAACCACCTTCTGGCCTACTTCCCATGTTGACAAGGTTCACAAAGCATGTTAGATAGCTTTGTAATCTTTGGAATATTTTTGACTACTTGCTTCTTGTTGATGTTGAAAATATTGTCAAAATTTATGTGTCCCATTATCTTGTGCCATAGCCAACTTTCTTCAATCTGAATCAAACAACATCTTTGACTTTTGATGTTTGATAACATATACAAATTATTGCCTATTCTCTAAACATCTGCAACCAACACATCTAAATCGTTTCTCCTAATTTTATAACCTTCTACATAAAACTTTAGTGTGTGCCCCTAACCACACATTTGAATTACACTCAAAAAATTATGCTTAAGACCTTCTACATACAAAACATTTTTGGTTTTAGTTTTACCATTATCCAAACTTAGTGTACCTTTTCTAGTAATTATGGCAATAGTATTATCTCTGAATTTCACTGTACCATCATTGATCTTCTTCAAGGTTATGAACTTGCTCTTATCTCCTATCATATGCCTTGAACATCCACTATCAATGAACCATGGCTTTTCTTCATTTCTTTCATGCAAAGCTGTCTGGACCAATATAGACTTTTTAGGTTATTTTTTCTGCCATGAACCTGTCTAAACTTTCTTCTTGATGAATGGATCCTTAAAACTCTGGTCCTTCTTGACTAACTCAAACATGTTTCTATAGTACCAGGATATGTTTTTAAAGTTTTTTCACTTGTAATATATTATAGCCTCTTCATTAAAGCCTGATAGAGGAGTAAAAGAGTTGTGGCTTCTAGTTCACTCTGCATGAGTTTCCTTCTCTTTGTTTCTGAAATTGTTAGCCCTTTTCTGACATTTTATTTTCTTATGACCATATCCATTACAATAAAAATAGTAGCCATAAAAATAGAACCTATTTGTGTATCTCTAACCTGATTGCTTTTTGTAGCTCTATTCTTTCTAGCCTTCATTATTTGAGATGTCCTCTGTATTCTTAACTTCTTCATTTTTTATTTCATCTTTTGTAAGAGCTTCAACATAGCTCTTTTTATTTTCAAATCCAATCCTTGTCTTATCTAATATTAATTTTTGGCTTTCTAATATCTTATTCAATATATCAATTCTTTTCTCAAATTTTGAATTATTGGTTTCTTTATCATTAATTACTTTTTTTTTTTTTTGAGATCTGCTTTTAAAAAAGAAATTTTAATAACATACCTTTCACATTCTTCAATTACTTTTTACAACTATACCATTAGATATTTTTCATTCTTCTTGGCTTTTTTAAAGTGTGCTTGTAGATTTTCAATTGTTTCTTTTGACTCTTTTTCATTTTTCTTGATCTGGAGCTTCAATATTCAATTCTTCTTCTCAAGAGCTTTTAACTCTTCTAAGGCACAAATGAGTTTTCCTTCTAGATTCACTTCGGCTTCATCATTTTCTTCTTCTTGATCATCTTTAATTTTTTTTACAATGGCATCTTCATGTATGGATATGAATAGAATCTCTTCTTTTCTTGAATCACTAACTCCACTATCTTCGATTAAACTAGGATCTTTAGAATATAAACTCTTCTTCTCGAATCCCTTTTTGAATTTTCCTTTGAAATTATTCTTGTATGTAGACTTTGCTTATTCATTGTCACCATTACCCTTATCTAGATACTTAGCTACAAAATATCTAATCTTTCTAAAATTAAAACACTTAAAAGGTAATTTTCCTTGATATTTATCTATGCCCTTTTTTAACTTGTGAATGAATAGAGCTCCATTGTCATTTCCATCATCGCTAGAGTTGGCACTTAATTCTTGAATCTTAACCTTCTCTATTTTTGATGTCTTGAAAGTAGCTTTGCTCTTTGAGGTTTTCCCTTGTCTGATCCACATCTTATATGCCATAAGAATACCATGTAACTCACTAATATTTAGCTTGGCTAAATTCTTCATCTCTTCAATTGATAAAACTTTTGCATTATATCTCAATGGTAGATATCTCAAAACTTTTTGTACCATAATTTATTCTTATAAAAAAATTCTTAGACTTTGAATCTGATTAACTATTTGATCAACTTGGAAAAGGTAACTCGCTATATTTTCTTCCTCTTCCATCTTAAAACTCTCAAACTATCTTCTAAAAGTTTGAAGCTTAGCTTGCTAAACCTTTCCATCACCTTTGTAAATATTCTCAAGTTTGACCCAAGTTTCATGAGAAGATTTACATTATATAACTTTAACAAATTTTGATTCACATAAAACACATAAAATAGCATTTAAATCTTTAACATTATTTTCACTTGCCTTCTTTTCTGTTGAAGTAGTTACAAGTGCCTATCATTCTTCCACCACTGCTTGTCAAATGTCGAATCCAAGGGCCATCAAATAAGTCATCATCCTTATGCTCTAAAAATTATAATTTGTCCCATCAAATAAAGGTGCCTTATTTATATAAAAACCTTCATGTGATCTAGCCATTGTGCTTTTCCTGATCTACCTTTAAGTTGTAAAACTTTTTCAAAAGAAACCTACTCTAATACCAATTTTTAAGATGGGATATACTAAGAGGGAGGGTGAATCAGTATATCATATATCTTATAAATCTTTTACTTAATCAAATTCCACTTAACCATTCATTCAAGATATGCAATAAAATTGAAAGTTCACAAGCACCAACTTGTAAGAGCACCAACCCCTTTATCGAGCACCAATACAATAATTATTTGTGAGCACCAACCCACAAGAGCATCAACCCTTCTTGTCTAAAAAATAGAACTATCTCTCAATGTTGCTTACTCAACAAATGATAAAACTCTAGAATATCTCTTTTTATTCTCTCCTCTTTTATTATATAAAATAAATACAAACCATGCACTCTCTTGCATATTACATATAACTTCTCAAACCTTTATTTATAGCTTTCCAAATGACCTTTGACATTCACCCTTTATGTCTGTTCAATCTTCATAGAAAATGGTGTCAAAATTGTATGACCCTTTGTATCCTTTCCTTTAAAAAGTCACATGGTGACCCTTTATGAACAAATTCATCCTTTCCCCTTTTGTCTTTATCTTGGTGACATTTTGAATTCCTTAAGGTGACTCTTCATGGGAAAATGCATCCCATTCCTATTTTATCTTTACCCCATGACTCTTTGACTTTTCCATGGGCCCTCTTTTAACTTTTATGCAACCAAAAATATATTCATTAATATTAAATAAATATCAACACACATTAGCCAAGATATGAATATTAAAAAAACACCATTAAATGTTATGGGGCCTTTATCACCAATGTTAGACCTTTGACATCAATGACAATATTTCCAACAAAATGTCTCTTAAGAGACTAAAAGTTGTTTAGTGGGTTGCATATCTTTTAACTCGCTAGCCTAATCAATGAATTGTCTTTGTAAACATGTCTAATGAATGTATAAATATTAGAATGTTTACCCTCCACTCTTCATCAAACCCCAATATTGAAAGTTATAGTCATTTAGAGGCATTTTTGAAGAGAAGCTTCTCATTTCTAAGTGGGAAAATAAACCAAAATTTTGTCACATGTTGTAGGATAACTATGAGGGGTAAAGATGAGATAGCAACACCTATAATTTTATGTATGAGACCTATAATCACCCCCCCATAGGATTATATTTCACCCAAAATGAGTGTAACATGACAATGAGTTTTCTCTTGCAGCTAAATGTCTTTTAAGAGACCAAAAATTTGGTAGGTGGGTTACGTATCTTTTTGACTTGCTAGCCCAATCGATGAATCATCTTTACCGACACATCTAGATGGGAGTATAAACACTGTAATAGCCACCCTCCACTCTTTTTTGGGACTTGGGGTCAAAAAATTTAGTCATTTGGAGGCATCCCTAAAAATATGCTTCTCGTCCCTAAGACAAACTATCAACTCCTATAGTTGTACGAGTAAGTCCTCTAAGCCCCATAGAGGATTCTCTACCATTCGAGATGAAGAAGAAAAGTATCTAATTAACATGAATTAATTTTAGGATTCTTTTTATTTTAATAGTATAATATTCTCTACTCATGTCACTGACCACATGAAGGTAGAATCTCATTCGATAATAATAACATGTTGTTTCATGTAAATTTTCACTTTAAGTTCTAGGGAAGAGAGAAAAGAAACTCAATATAGGTATGGTTTAAAAACCTATTTGTTTTTGCATGCATTGAATCAAAATATTATAAAGAGATCTTCTTTGGCTTGGGAGGAAGACCTGTAGATAAGAAAGCACAAAAGTTAATTGGGTAGATGGTTGAGATGAATTTGCCCATTATAAAAGTTGGCCATGATTATGGTAGAGTAACAATATTTGGAGAACTTGATGGAGAGATGGTTGGCTCCCTACTATGGATAATATATTGTTGAAGCACTTGAAGATGATTGACTTTCAAAATATATTTTAGATACACAAAGCTCTTGATAATAATTATGGATGATCTTTCTCCTATAGTTCTTCTCTTTTTATAGGCAAGGCAAGAGGTGGAAGTGAAGGTGTAACTAGGCCATCTACATATAAATTATCTATGAAAAAGCTCGCAACAAGATTTAGACAAGCTATTTTAAAAAAAACAAAGTGATGGTATGCATGTGGCTTGCATGCTAAAAGTCCTAGTAGTATAACCTGGTCATCATCAGTCAAGGTGACCATCGCTAGTCTGCTTAACCATCATCAGTTGTGCTAAAGGTAAAAATGTGGCTACGCTAGGTTAGTTAGGTTAAACTAACTTTGGGTTGGGTTTGGTTGGGGATTAGAATTTGGATGCTCCCAAGGGGGTTCCTAAGATGGTAAAGAGGATTATGACCTTTGAATTTGTAGTGTGCATATTTTTGGTGTCTACATTTTCCCATTTTTATTATGTGACTTGAATCAATAAGCTATAAACAAAAAACTTGATGCTATTCAAAGGTCTCATTACCCTAAATATGGGAGGAATTATTCCCACTCAAACTAGGAGTTGATGAGGTAAAGCAAAATTAGGTCAGTGTTTGATCATGGGTAGATGGTGGGTAACAAGGTAGGTGACAAAAGAATGGTTGGTCATTTGAAACACAAATATGTGCATAAATTATGATTAAGTGTGATAGTCACAATAATATAAATACTAAATTTACCAATGTTGGTAAAAATAAGGGTCAGTGCTAAGAAGACAAGTGACTAGTGTATCATGTGATCGCATTTAGGCATAGTGGTTGGATATACTTGTGAGTCTTTGAGATAGGGTTAGTGTTTATGTGGGTATCCAAGGTATGAATTTCTCCCAATGAAAACACCAATGGTTCAAGTTTCATGGGTATCTGAGGTAAGAAGTTCTCTTGAAAATACATAAATGATATGATTATGCACTAGGTGGTGAAAAAAAATGAATAATCAACAAGTCAAGGTTGGTCTGCCTGGTCAAAAGTACCAAGCATGGTCAGCACAAAATACACTAATAGGTTGGGTCAAAAATGACCAAAATCGAGGTGGACATGGCCAGAGGTGAGGGGTTGGTTAGAGGGGGTGGCCAAGTTGATTCCATATGTACCAGGCAAGTGGACATTGTCTACATAGTTTTATAGACATAATATCCAACAAAAACTTTAGGCCAAATGTAGTTCTTCCCATTTGGGTAGAGAAAAGGTTGAACATCAAAGTGGGATGCTTAGAAATTTTTAAAAAAAGGAAAGGGAGGTCACCCTAATTAAAAATGATCATGGGTTACCCCACAGGTTGACTGGTACCAGTGCCCCTAATCATCGATGGTCAAGGTAAAAAACTAAAAAGTTGGAAGGTTAAAAGTGAAAAAGTGATTTATTTTTCACCATTTTACTTTTGGCATTTTTCTCTAGGTGAATAGTATATTTTAGTCATTTGTGTGTTAGTGCTACTGAGGTGGAAGGTAGGGATTGGTTCATTTATCTAAGTGAGGATCAAGTTGATAGAGGGTGGATGAAGATGTGATCGAGTGGTGGGATGAGGCCTTTGACCATGCCAACGATCATGGAATGAGGTAGGTGTTGCCTTAAATTGATAGCTAGGTGAGTTTATGGTTTGAATAACATCTGTTGGGAAGAAATAGAGGGGAGAAAATGGGTTTGTTTAAGCATATTTTGATTTTGTTTCCCTAGCTTTAGGGTTTGCATAAAGTAGAGAAATTAGATAAATATAGGTGTATGAGGTTGGCATTGGGTATAAAAGACTTTAAAGAGGGGAAATTAGGTAATTTTTTAGGTTTTTTGGGGTTATACAAAGGTCATAGATTTGATTCCTTCTGTCGTTAGGTATAGATAGAGACCAACACCGATTCACCTTGACTAGCACCGATCAGGCCTGATGAGAATAACGGGTCCTAAGGGACCGACGATAGTTCTAAAAACCATTATCAGTTGATGGATCAAGTAAGAAAAAGGGGTAGAATTTAGATTTAAGAGTTTTTTTTTAACATTTTAAGGTTGGAAATTATAGTTAATGAGGATAGTTGTTTAATGAGTCGATTACGCTCTTAGCTGATGAGTGTGTGATAAGTGTTGGGAGTATAAGAGGATAAAATAGGTGTGGTTTTGACAAAGAAGGATATGAGGGGGGAGGGTTGAATAGAAGCATAAGGTTATGTGGGAAAAATGTATGTAGGATAAATGTAATGGGGTGAATCATAATAGGTTAAAAGAAAGGTGTAAGTTAGTACTTAGTTTTAGGTGGAAAAATAAGTATGCATGTTGGATTTATATTATGCTTGTAAGCTCATGAGTAGATTCATTTGAGGGATTAGGCTCCTATGCTCTTTGAAAATTTTTGGGATACCATGACTGTTGATGAGTGGAGGCATATGGAGGCTATTAGATTAGGTGCAATATGACACTATCAGCACCTACCTTGAGATCTTATGATGATCATCACGCTCATTGAGAGATGGGATCCTATGATGAACACTTTTTGGCTACCAACTAGAGAGATAACCATCCTCCTAGAGGATGTGCATAGGATCACATGAAATTAAAGGAGATCTAGTCTACTATATAAAGAGCAATGAGATAGACTATTTCATGAATTTGATATATGGTTCAGACCAGGTTCATACACATTTTCATGTAGGTGGTTTCAATTATGGTCTATTATATTAGAGGGCTCATGAGGATAGATGCTTACTCATGATGATGATGATGATGGCCTTGATGAGTTTCATTCTACATGATTTAGTTTGGGGGTGGTTTCCACATCTGTTACTTGGTGTTTTAGTTGAGATGTTATTGGGGAGGACTGTATTTGGATGGGCCCCAATTTCACTATTGTAGATATACTAAGAGCTCTAAGGATTATGATCACACAAGTAGTACAATATCAGTGTTGGCTTCATACTTCACTATTGGGCATTCAAGCATATTTGGGTGTTGATAGCTTTGGGGCTGCTAGTGGAGGGTTATATACCGACTAATTACATAGTGGGTTTCCTATGTTGGAGGAGAGGTGGTGCCATAACAAGGGAAAGTGGAGGATCTAGAGATATTGAGTGGTTTTAGGATGCATTGGAGGGTTTGGTGGTCAAAGACGTTACATGGAGACCATATATTAGGTGGCCTTAGTGGATAAGACTCAAATATCATACTGTAGGTCTTTAGAACTAAAAATGGATATACGTTCATTGGGATGGTGAGGATGAGCTCATCCCTTTTGATCATGTGTGGAGATATTTTGGGATAGTTGATGAGATCCCACCTAACTTTCCTTGATACAAGAAAGAGGAGGTTGAGTTTATGTTGCCTAAGCCATAGCATCAAGATATTATGTTTGATTATGAGTATTTATCGATGAGAGCCCCTATTAATGATGTAAGTTTTGTTGAGGGATATGCAACCTAATATCAAGGCAAATACATTATAGTAGACTTTGGATGGGGTGATGGGGGTTAGAAATCCATAGATATAGATTCGATGGGGGCATAGTTATAGGGAGATGGTTAGGTGATAGTAGTACTCACTACAACATAGGGCCAAGTCACCACACTATAGGCGTAGATGGCCACACTATAGGGGTACTTGGTGGTTGTGATAGCAAAGCAGGATGAGACATAGGCATACATCACCATAGTATAAGGGTAGATAACCATGTTATAAGGTCAGTTGGCCACCTTGCAAGGGTAGGTTCAGGTGATTACAGCTGAGAGGGATTAGGCACAGGCATCCCTTGGGGTAGTCACATAAGAGAGAGATGCTCTTAGATACAAGGGAAAAACTAGAGGGGGATTAGCATTAGTGGATGGAGGATTATTGGACACAATTTTGAGGCTTTGATACTTATCCACCATTAAGGATCTCAAGTATTATGAGGCAATGAGATACAGGGAGTACAGAGCTAGTTTGGTCAGTGGGTCATCTGTAGCTACCCCAAGATAATGGGCCTCTATAGTAGGCCATTTAGAGATACTAGGGGGCTACCACCAGATGGGAGTGTAGGGGTAGGTGTAAATGGTACATGTGCTCTAGGGGCATGATTTACATATGTGCTAATATGTCAGTATAGATATGTGTACATTATTTTTGATACTAGCCTACATGTTGATGCAGCGAGATGTACATGTTTTGAGAGAGAGTTTACACATTGTGACATGTATTTATGATGAAACAATGTATATTATGTATGGTGTTATATATGATGTATGATTGTGGTTCATGTTTGATATGTTGATGTGGTTACTCATGTTCATGTTTATGGTGAATGGCCTATGCTTTCTTGCATGTGTTTTATGAGATGTTGGTTCGATAGCTTTAGGCATGTGATATTTGAAAGATATTTATGATGCTCTAATTTTGTTCATGGGTATGATAGAATGTGTAATGGATGGATATATGGCATATGAGAATGTAATCATTAATGTATTTTTTTATGGCTATGATGATATGGTTTGCATGAGATGTATTATGGAAATGTTATGGATAGATTGGTAGACAACATATGATATTGTTCATGATGTTTTGATTATTGATTTTGTTTATGCTAATGATAAAGAATTAGGATATAATACATGTTGACATGATGTTTTGATGGTAGATGGATAGGATTATGTTTATGGCATGACTTGATATGATGGTGTTTTGATCACAGATAGGTAGATGATGTGGTTCATAAATATAGTTCATAATGTTATGCTTTGGACCTAATATTTGTTGTTTACAATGATGGAGACAAAATGTGGGTATGGGTGAAGATGTAATGAGACTACATAAAGTAAGTAGGTAATAAACCAAATATTTATGAAAGTGATAAGGATCATGAAAGGTATGAACCAATAAAAGATAAGAAAAGAAACATGATGCCTCTTCATTGGTGAGGACAAAAAATGAAACCCAAAATTGGATTGTCTTAGTGAAAGTAAGCCTTTCAAACACTTTTCATTAGTGTGCTTTGGTTAGTAAATGGGTATCTTTATCACATTATGTCAATTAAGCTCACAATCTCGTGTATATGATATATGGAGGGATGATGGGTAGAACTAGAACCTTTTGTGAGACCAGCATACCTTTTTTGTAGGTTTCCTTGAGGATAGTATAAGCAAGCCTATACTCATATATGAAGTGTAAACTGATCAATGTGAGAAGTCTACTTAGGAAAGTCAATTATGGCTTGCCAAAAATATTGTTTTTAGGAGAGCCAATTGTAATGCTTCTTATTGATTTTGATTTTGCTTATGGGTCATTTGCTATTTTGATTTTGCTTGGGGTTGGGGAAGTTGATCAATGCGAAAATATTCCAAAAAATTGCTACCTTTGACAAGTGCTTTACTCATCCATCCTTCAAGTGATTGGTCTAAGTTTACATGCCTAGTTCAAATGATTTTGATAGTTATCCTTCAAGGGAGTAGTCCACCTTACATTGTGAAATTTTAGATAAATTTTCAATAGATGTCCTTTAAGGGAGCAGTCTACGAATGCTAAGAATGACCCATGATTTGGTTGTGACTTAAATATTGCTTTTGCTTTTGTCTAATTTTAATTGATATAGACTTTCTTATATATGCTCAAGGGCTTACCTTTATGAAAGCAAAGCTAGAAGTACAAGAAGGTTCGATAGGTGAAAAGAGGTGTAGGTGACAATGACCATAAGAACTAATCTTGAGGAGATGAGAAGTACCACGAGAATCATGCCATAGGTAGAGCCATAATACCCAAAGTTCAATATTAGGTTAAGATTGTGATGGCTAATCATATGATTCAGCTATAGTCAGCTGCCCCTAATAAGAGGGAAATGAATGTGGTTATTGGGGATGAGTTTAAGTTAGGCCAATAGTGATTATGATCCTTCTTTAAAAATAGAAAGGATGTAGATATGAAGCATTGAGAAGCTTAGGTTTTGGTTTTCCTTCGAGAGAAGATAAATAATAAGCTACTAATCTACACTTATGGGTTACAATGTAGGGTCCAAGCTAATTAAAAGCAAATTTACCCCTATTGATTATTTCCATATTAGTTACATGTTGATTTTCCTTGAGGATGAGATCTCCAATATTGAATTCTCACACTTTTAAGTGTTTTTTATAAGCACACTTGATTCATTATTGATAGACACAAAAATGAGAAAGAGCAACCAAATGACGCTTATCAAGTAGCTCAAATTGGGCTAAACATTCTTGATGGTAATTGTCTTCCAAAATAAGGTCATGCAAAGATATGTGAAGAGGGTATTTGGACCTCGAGAGGCAACATAGCTTTAGCTCCAAACATGAGGGAAAAAGGTGTATCACCTATAGGGGTTCAAATGCTAGTATGATATTCCCATAAGTTGAAAGGGATGTGCAAGTGTCAATCTCGACATAAGGTATTAACCATTTTGGTAAGCATGTTGTTAAGGGTTTTGTTAGAGGCCTCTACTTTTCCATTTGCTTGTGGATGATAGGTTGATGAAAAAATAAGTTTTATACCAAATACATCACAAAGGCCTTGATCTTATTTGTTTTTGAATGATTTACCATTATCAGTGATGATCTTATGGGGAACACCAAAGCAACATATGATATGATGGGTGATAAATTCAATAATTTTTTCAACTTTTATCGAGGTAAGAGGACTAGCCTCCACCTATTTGGTGAAATATTCAATTGTAGTGATGATAGTGTGATGTCACTATGAAGAGTGGGGGTTAATTTCACTAATAAGGTCTAGACCCCATTATGAAAAATGGCAGATGTCAGTAAAAACTTGAAGGTTATGGCTAGGTGTGTGATGTAAATTAGCATGTTGTTGATACTTAACACACTTTTTCACATAATCACAATAGTCTTAGTTAAGGGTAGGATAGTAATAGCCTAGGTGGAGGATGCACTTAGCCATAGCGAGTCCACTAAAGTGACCCCCATAGATACCATCATGCATTTCCTTGATAGTGTGAGAGTCTTCTAGACCATAGAGGCAAAAAAATAGGAGGCCATCAAAACTGTGTTTATAGAGGATCCCTCCCATAACAATTTTAATGGGAGGTACTTTGAAGAAATGCTCGATGGGAATTCCTAGGGAAACTAGAAGAAACTATGCATAGGTTGAGGTAGTTGAAGGTTTATTGATACCAAAGGTCAAGCAGGACCTCCCCCACATTAAAGATGGTTGGAGTTTCTAACTTTACATAGGAAGGTTCGGTAAGGTGATGGACAATGACTTATAGCTTAGAGTCTGATGGTGTTGATGGGTTATAGGAAGAAAGAGAAGCTATGGTGTCATCAAACTTATTATAGATCATGGGGTCATTTGAATATGGTAGTGTTCAAATGATGTTAAGAGTTATGTGACTATCTATATAGTTGTAAAATCTCATTCTTACATTGGTAGATGTCATTGACTTGATTGAACATAAGTTAGGAGTCACTAAAGATGTTTATTATTCTGACTCTCAAGGCTAATGTAGTTTGAAGACCTATTACTAGGGCTTCATATTCAGCCACATATTGGTACATGCAAAGTCAAGTTGAAAAGATAGAATTGGTTCACCGATAAGGGGGATAAGGATGATACCATCTCCCCCACCATGTTGACATTTGGAACCATCAAAGTGTATGGTTACATGATTGGTGAAATCTACTTGAGATAGGCTTGTGATAGACTCATCTAGAAATTCAAGAGGAGGAGGTTGGTTGCTTGGTAGGGGTGCGTCAGCCAACTGGTTAGCAATGACCTTCCCCTTAATTGACTTTTTTTAGAGGAATTCAAGGTCAAACTTAGCTAAAAGCATGAACCACTTGGCCATACACTGGTTTTGGTATGGCTTGGAGTGCATATACTTGAGCAGGTCAGTATTGGTTATGATAAAAAAAATTATGGTTAAGAAGGTAGTGGCAAAGTTTAGTGGCCACAAAGACAAATTCCAAGCATAGTCTCTTGGTGTGAGTATACCATGTTTCTTACTCTAGAAGGGTGTAGTTTATGTAATCGATTACTTGTTCTTTATGTTTTTCATCTTGATGGGCAAGCATTACCCTTAGGGAATGGTCTGTGGTAAAGATATAAAGGTAGAAAGGTTGCTCATCCTTAGGAGGTGTGAGGACCAGTGGAGATAGAAGATACTCTTTGAGTGCATCAAAGGCTTTCTGACAATTGACAATCTACTTGAAAGAGATGTCCTTTTTCAAGAGGTGATGGAAGGGTTGACATCAATCTGAGAGTTGAAAAATAAAGTAAGGAATAGATTAGAGCTTCCCCTATAAACTGCAAAGTTACTTAAGCTTGCTTAGAGGTAGCATCTCAATGATGGCTTTGATCTTGGGTAGATCAACCTCAATTCCCTAAAAGGAAATAGTGAATTCAAGGAGTTTTCTTGATAAGACCCCAAAAATACATTTCTTGGGATTGAGATAGACATGGTAACAGATAACTCTCTCAAAGATAGTCTTGAGAATGGCTAAGTGGTCCTTGCAAAGTTTGGATTTTCTGAGGAGGTCATCAATGTAGTCCTCGATGATCATGTGGATAAGATCATGGAAGATGTAGGTCATATCATGTTGGTAGGTTACACTAGCATTCTTAAGATCGAAGGGAATGACCATATAATAGAAAGTCCCCCGTGAGGTGATAAAGGCAGTTTTATGTTGATCTTCAAGGGTAATCAAAATTTGATTATAATCTGAGAATTCATTTATGAGAGACAACATCTCATGGCCTATTTTAAGATCAAAAAGTTGGTCAATTCTAGGTAGAGAAAAGTCATTTTTTGGGTAGGTGAGGCTAAGGTCATGAAAGTCCACATAAATATGTAGTCCCCTTGTGGCTTTAATGATAGGCACGATGTTTGAAACCCATTGGGGATAATCAATGGGTTGAATGAAGTTGATAGAGAGTAGGTATTGAAGCTCTTCTTTGAGGAGAAGGGATATGCAAGGATGCATTCGTCAAAGTTTCTATTTGAAAACCTTGGTGTCACAATTGGTTACAATGTTATGGGTGGTAATTTCCATTCAATACCAGGCATGCCAGTATATGACCAGGTGAATGTGATGCTACAATCTTGGAGGAAGGTGGAGAAGTCTTGAAGTTCCTCAAGGGCAAGAGATTGGCCCAATTTTACAATATGAGGGTTATCTGAAGTGCATATGTCAATATCCATAGTGGATTCATTTAACATAGTTGAGGTTTTGGGAGGTAAGGATTTGTAGATGGAGGAATCACGTGCATTAAGGTAGCTGAGAATAGAATCATCATCCTAGCACTGGACAGTGTTAATGGTAGGAGAGTCTTCTCCCACCAGTTCAATATGGATCAAAGGGATGGATATTGGTGCCCCTTCCTTTTGATAAGTTACGGGTTCAAGGGTAATCATGTTGACAAAAAAAAAGTTGGGTGGGATGATGTCCATATCCTCACACTCAGGTGGAGTGGGTGCTGGTGAGGAAGGGGTATCTTCTACAATAGTGGTAGTAGTAAGTTATTTGTCTATCTTCTTATTAGGTTTAATAAAGCCAAGGTTGTTCTTCTCATGAGGCTTTTAGGTCTCAATCAAGATTAATGTGTGTGGTCTATGTTTGTATCATCCTAAGCTAAATCCTTTCTAGGCACACCTATGAAGGTATATTTTGGCAAAAAGATTGGGTTGTCCAAGTAAAAGAATGTAGAGGTGAATAGTTTTAGGGAAGAGGGGGTGATGATAGCATTAAGTAGCTTGTCAATTTACTCATAGATAAAATGGGTTTGATAGCTTGAAGGCCCCAAGGGAGTAATGGCACCAATGTTGGCGTCATAACCTAGTTGGCAGTTGAGTTTCCCATACTCTTGGGGAGTAGGGAAAGCATTGAGGGTAAGGAGTCAGTATTCTTCAAGGGTAAGGTATTAGAAGGTAGATTTTAAGGGATCAGTGGTAGGTATCATGTTCACAAGAATAGACAAACTGGTAGATGCCTCTATAAAAGGAGAGATAATGGCTTTATTTTGTATAGTTTAGGGTTTGTTAATAGATGGTTAGGGTGATTTTTTCAAAGGTAAGAGGATGGAATAAGGTGGGTAAGTTATATTTAATACTACAAAAGGGCTTGGGTCATCTTGTATGGTAACAACTTGACCCTCATGCTTGAATTTGTCATAATGCTGAAGGGTAGAAGGTATATAACCCATAACATGAATCCAAGGTCTCCCTAATAGAACATTGTACTAGAATTCACCTTCAACCACATAGAAGGTTTCAAGGAGCGTGCATGGTCCAAGCCAAATATGGAGGATAATGGTTCCCAAGGCAGTGGTCATGGTGTCATTAAAGGATCTAAGGAAAGTTAAAGTTTGGGACATGACATTGTTCAGTAATTTGAGTTGGTCTTAGGAATGGGAAGAGATGTTGTTGATGTTGTCTCCCCCATCGATCATAACCTATTTGATATGAGTCTAGTTGATGTGGGCAGTAATAAAAAAAGGAGGATCTAGATCCTCAGTGTGGATAGAGGGTATCTTTGATTCCTTGAAACTAATAAGGGTATAGAGTTGGAGATCACCTACGAAGGCCTCTATAGGTAGGGAGTCACCTGGTTTGACCTCAATAGCTTGCTTAGCCTCAATCATGGCCTAAAGATGGTGAGGTGAGGTTAAAATGAGCTTGTAGAAGCTCATCTTAGCTAGAGTTTGGTGAATTTACTTAATAATAACCCTCCTGATGGATTCAAAGGGGTTAGCCTCAGAGGTGCCTAAGATGGTAACTTTGGGCTTAGTGAAAGATATAGAGTTTTGGATCAATTTTGGTTTAGGATGAGTTGGGGGGTATGTCCATGGAATAGACACTTTAGCCTTTCCTTTATCCTTTTTTTATGATCACATGACCATATTAATGGTATGGATAAATGGGAAAGGTGTGATAGGAGGTTGGGTAGATTCTCCATTACTCTGAGGTGAGAGTGGAGGATTAGGGATGCACTAACAAATGGTTGTTGGGTGCATTGGTAGAGGAGTCAAGGGAAGTTCATCTAATAAAAGATCATCTTCAACATAGAGCTAATAGATAATGGCCTGGAGAGCTTTATAATTCTTTGTGTCATACCTAGGTGTCCTATGGTAGGAATAGATTTGACAGTCATTATACCAAGTTAGTTTCAAACCAAGAGGATCGAAGCACCTAATAGGGGTAACGTGAGGTAAGAGGCTTGTATTAACCTTTGCAAAATGGTTGTATAAGATTCAGCTAGAGGTGGGGAAAGTCTAGAGGTTGTGGTGTTGGTCGGGAAGATGGGTTTGTTTATAGCAACGGGTTTGGTGAGAGAGGGTTTAAGTAAGGTGGTTTGTCTGGTCAATGGTTTTGGTTTGGGTATGTTGGTGGTTAGGGTGTTTGAGTTTGATAGTCAGATATTGGTAATCTAGGAAGGACTGGCACATCAGATAACAAGTGGTCTAGTGTAGCCACCGATGGTGGATGACATATGTTAAAAGGAGCTTGATTTTTAGGCAAAGTTTAGTGATGAGGCCCTAAGATAGAATTCAAGCTAGAGGGAGGTGAAATCCTATACATGTGGCTCTTCAACATTTTTACCCCCTTGGTTGGTTTGGGTTGAGGTTTGGGTATAGACTTGGACGAGGTTAATTCCACTTTCAAAGATGGGTAAACCAAGCTTCATGTAAGGAAGGCACCAAGATTTTTAGAAGGTTTGGTTGGTGGTGTGGTCATTGGAGAGGTGGTTATTTTGGTTGAAGGAGAAGGTGAGGGGTTGGTAGAAGTTTTGATTGGTTCAAGAGGTGGTGTAAAAATGAAGGATTAGTTCATTAAAGGCATGCCAGAAGGTTTAGGTTTGTCAATGTAAGGAAGGCCTAACTATTACCAAAAAGTGGATTGATCCATGTCTAGCTTTGTCATCATACCTAACTTTTGAACAAGTTTGGAAAAAGGTTTGTATACTAGCCTAGCCTCCAAGGTAGTGGGTGTTAAGGATATACCTACAAGCTAAGGAAGAGGATTGGTAGCCTCATCTGTTTCATCAAGCAAGGGATGTAAGTTTGGACTAAGTGACTACTCCATGAGGGGTGTTTGTGAAAAATTTGCTCCCCTAGGCATGATGTCCATAGTTTTGGTTTGTCCTGTAGTTAGAGGAGATGGTGGGTTAAGAATCATTGTTTATTTGGATAGGTTATTCAAAGGGGTGTTTTATGATTCTAAAGCCTCTTTGAATGCAACCAAGGAAAAAGGAACCTCCTCATTTTGGGCTTTCAAAGGAAGGGAAAGTGACTCCACCACCTTAGTGGGTGAAGTGGGAGAAAATTAGGTAGGTTGGATGGTAGGTTCCCCAATGATAAGTGTATCAAGGACCATATTGACCATGTGGGCATCATGAGAACATTCAGCTTGTGTGTCCTCAATTTTGGTACGGGAATGGTTGGGAAAGGGCTTCCTGAATATGTCAAGGGATTGATTTTTAGGGGCATTAGGATTATCCAACACAAGTTCCCCCTTATATATAAGGATTTGAACAATATTATTGAAATTATTACATCAACTGACATCATGTCTAATTACCCAATGAAAATCACAAAGGTCACTCTCATTGTACCAAGTAGTTGTTGGATGACAAGAATCAAACTATTGAGGAGGTTTGATGGGGGGAAATTGTACGAGGTTAGCTTTTAGTAGTTTTTCCAAAATATAGGCATAACATTCTCTAACCAAAGTGAACTATTTTTGGTTGCTTCAATTTGGGCTCTTTGTGTTTTAGTTGAAGGTAATGGGAGAATTTTGTTGATTGAAATTGGGTGAAGGGGTAGTTTTAAGGACAACTACATTTGAAGTTCCCTTTTTTTTTGTTCTAGTGTTGGCTTTGGTTTGGAGGAAGAGGTGTCATTGGTATTGAAAGCAGAGTTCTTATTTTGTAACTTCAATTTACCCTCATCTATGGCTCAAATTTCTAGCTTATGCACCATGGTAAAAGCTTCATCAAAAGTTATAGAGCTTTGGACATGTATTGTATAAGATATATGTTTGGTACAAGATCGATCAAAAAGCTCTATAAGTTCAAGCTGAGGCAAGGAAAATGAAAGTTGATTAATCAAGCTTCTCCAACGGGTGATGAAATTGACAATGGACTCATTTTTTAATTATTTGATAGAATAAAGATCGGTGATAGAGACCTTCTTGGAAATGTTATTGGAAAAGTGATCTAAGAATGCCTGAGCTAGTTGGGTGAAAGAAAAGATTGAATGCTTGGTAAGGGAACTATACTAGTCAAGTGTCGGGTTAGATAAAGACATGGGAAAGGTTCGGAGGAGAAGGGCATCATCATAAGTAATCATGTAACATGAGTTCCTAAAATCCCTAAGGTATTTTTGAAGGTCTTCCTTGCTCTGAAATTCAGTAAATTTTAGAAGCTCCCATTGAGGAGGATAAGGTCTAATGGGGATAGAGGGTTGAATAGGCTCGTTACAAATATGATCATAGGATAAGATGTTATGAGCCCATAAAATGGATGATTTAAGGTTTGTCATCTTGTCCATGAGCATCTTCATTAGGTTATTTTGAGGTGGTGGACTAAAAAGGTTGTAAGGTGGATATTATGGTTGAGATTGGGTAACATATTGGTAATTGTTTGCCATTTGAGAGGTTGTCACATTTTGGAATGTGGATGCTAAAGATTGGGTAAGTGGTATGTAAGGATAGGTATATGATGATGGTAGAGTAGTGGGTACATACCTTTGTGGGTTAGGGATGTATCCTATATTATGCATGATAGATACCTGTTGAGGGATTCATATGATTGGGTATGAATGGTAGTTGGGTTGGTAACAAAAGGAGAGGTAGTGACCTTTGTTAAGCATGGAATATACTGAGAGGGGGGGTGAATCAGTATATTATATATCTTATAAATATTTCCTTTAACCAAATTCCACTTAATCAAACATTCAAGATATGCAATAAAACTCAAACAATAAACATCCACACAAGATACAGAGAGACACCAGATATAATGTGGAAACCCAATGTGA
This sequence comes from Torreya grandis, assembly GCA_037957365.1. Lineage (NCBI taxonomy): Eukaryota > Viridiplantae > Streptophyta > Pinopsida > Cupressales > Taxaceae > Torreya > Torreya grandis. The sequence continues at coordinate 1,715,518 of JARHVA010002033.1, forward strand.
TAAAAACCATAGAGAATCAATCTCAAATATATTCATGAGAATAACCCCACAGGAGCACCATACCCCTTTGCCAAGTACAAACCTCAGCTATAATTTGTGAGCACCAACCCACAGGAGCTTCAAACCCCTTTGCCAAGCACCAACCCAGCACCTGTTCATGAGCACCAACCCACAGGAGCACCAACCCCTTTGCTGAGCACCATCCCAGCAACAATTCGTGAGCACCAACCCATAGGAGCACCAATCCCTTTGTGTATACCACACACCTATCTCTCAATGTTGCTATCTCAACAAATGATAGACCAATACAACATCTTCTTCCTCTCTCTCACTTTTACTCTTCTAAGCTAGATATAACAAATACAAATCATCTCTCACAATTGCTCTTATAAGCTAGATATTACAATATCAAATCAACCTCTCACTTCCACATTAAAAATGGCTACTCAAGCCTTTATTTATAGCTTTCCAAATGACCTTTGGCCTTCCCCCTTTGTGACCTTTCAATCCTCATGGAAAATGGCACCAATCTTGGATGACCCTTCATATGTAAGCATTTTAAAAGTCATGTGGTGACCCTTCATGACCAAAAATGTCTTTCCCACTTTTGTCCTTATCTTTGGTGACTTTTTGTATTTCCTTAAGTGTCCCTTCATGAGAAATTCACCCTTTACTCTTTTGTCTTCACTTGGTGACTCTTGGTATTCCCCAAGATGACTCTTCATGGGAAAATGCATCCCATCCTTCTTTTTTCTTTATCTCGTGACTCTTCAACTTCTCCATGGGCCCTTCTTTTATCTCATATGCAACCAAAAATATATTCATTAATATTAAATAAATATTAACTCATATTAGCCAAGATAAACAATATTAAATGCAATGGGGCCTTTATCACCAATAATACTAAACATTTGACATCAATGACAATATTTCCAACAATCTCCCCCTTTGTCATTGATGGCAACCTCAATCTTGAAACTGCCACATCCTGTCACCTACACATACCATCATCTGAAATCATACAGTAACTCCCCCTTATTGTAGTAACCTGTACCTGTTCCCTGTACTTATTTTTTGCACCTATACTTGTACCTATTATTCTCCCCCTTTGACATCAATGGAAAAGGGCCTACCTAGAGCTAACACCTAGCTCCCCCTCACTTGATGTTGAACATCAATGGCAGGAAGTAATAGAAATTACTCCCAACTCCTCTCGTTGATCTTTGAGAAGATATCTGATTAAAACATTGCCTGTCCTTTGAGAATCTGCAATCAACTTATTTGAATATTTCCTTCTAATCTCAAAACCTTCCACATGAAACTTTAAGGTGTATCCTTGATCACATATTTGCCTTACACTCAATAGATTATGCTTAAGAAACATTCTTAGTCTTGGTTCCTACCAATATCCAAAATTAAAGTACCTTTTCTAGCTATCTTGGCAGTGGTCTTATCTCTAAATCTCACTGTACCACCATTGATATTTTTTACTCTTATCTCCTATCATATGCTTTAAACATCTGCTAATAATGAACCATGGGTGATGTTTACCTCTCACATGTAGAGCTATCTGCACCATCACAGAATCTTCGGGTTGTTTCTTCTACCATGAACACGTCTGAACCTTCTTCCTGATGAATGGAACTTTGAAACTCTAATCCTTCTTCATTGAATCTGCATGAGTATCCTTTTCCTTCTTTCTGAAACTGTTAGCTCTTTTTCAACATTATAATTTCTTATGACCATAATCATTTGAAATACTACATATGCAAGAATCATTCTAATAGCCTCAAACCATAATATTGATGCAAAATTTTCTTCAAAAAAAATATATTCCCTCAAAAGATATACAAAAACAATCTGCCAACTCATTTTCTTGTCATGCAACATATCCAAGACCCAATAGCATCCACCATGCTTCAATTTTCTTAAAAGTGTCTCCTTGAAGCCTAGAAGAGACACCCCCACACAAAAGGGTCCTAGAAGCAAATCTCTGGAGATTCCCACATCTCCTCTGTTTCTTTCTTGATCTTCTTGTGTTTTTCTTTTAGAATCCGTTTAAGCATGTCAAACCTTTTTGCCCTACTAACCTTATCATTTATGATTTTTTTCATCTTCTCAACTTTTGCAACTTTCTTATCTTGACAAAGCTCATGCTCAAATGTAACAAGAGATTCTTTACAATCCTTCTTATCTGATTCTTTATCTACTATAGCAAGTAATTCATTTTCACTCTTAAACTTAACTTGACCAACCTTTACTATTTTAGGTCTCCAAACTTGAATTTGTCTTTTCTCATATTTTCTATGGGCTCTGTAACCTTTGACATACTTTGAAGATCTCTTTACTTTATTTTGACATAATTTAGCAATATGTCCAACCTCATGACAACAAAAGCAAACAATATTTCTCATACCTTTTTCTTGATTGTGACTGAGATCTCCCTTTGACTGATTGCTTCTCCTCATACAATATCTTGCCCTATGACCAACATCATGACAAACAAAACAATGGCCATGAAAAGAATTTGAAAACTTAAAATCATTGGGCTGCCTGATCGACTTCTTTGATTTGCCTTCACAACCTGCATCCTTCTTTCCTTGGACTAATATTTCATGATCTTTTTCAACCTTGATTATAAGCTTCTCATGATTATCGTTTAAAGAATCTAACTCAACCTTCAACTAATTACACTCTTCTTCTTTTGATGTTAAAATTGAAGTTGAAACCTCTAACTGATTTTTAAGATCCTAAATAAATATCTTATTTTCTTTTACGTCTATAGCCAACTTAGAATCCAAGATACACACCTTTTCCTTAAGAGCCTCAACCATATATTTCAACTCTTGATTCTCCTTCTTTAGTGGCTTAGTCATCTATGCTTTTCCTTTGATCTACCTTCAAGCTGTTAAACCCTTTCTGAAGGAACCTGCTCTGATACCAATTGTTAAGCACATAATATATTGAGAGGGGGGGTGAATCAGTATATTATATATCTTATAAATCTTTCCTTTAACGAAATTCCACTTAATCAAACATTCAAGATATGCAATAAAACTCAAACAATAAACATCCACACAAGATAGAGAGAGACACCAGATATAACGTGAAAACCCAATGTGGGAAAAACCATGGAGAATCAATCTCAAATATATTCGTGAGAACAACCCCACAAGAGCACCATACCCCTTTGCCAAGTACAAACCTCAGCTATAATTCGTGAGCACCAACCCACAGGAGTTTCAAACCCCTTTGCCGAGTACCAACCCAGTGCCTGTTCATGAGCACCAACCCCTTTGCCGAGCACCATCCTAGCAACAATTCATGAGCACCAACCCATAAAAGCACCAACCCCTTTGCCAAGCACCAACTCAGCAACAATTCATGAGCACCAACCCATAGGAGCACCAACCACTTTGTGTATACCACACACCTATCTCTCAATGTTACTATCTTAACAAATGATAAATCAATACAACATCTTCTTCCTCTCTCTCACTTTTGCTCTTCTAAGCTAGATATAACAAATACAAATCATCTCTCACAATTACTCTTCTAAGCTAGATATTACACTATCAAATCAACCTCTCACTTCCACATTATAAATGGCTACTCAAGCCTTTATTTATAGCTTTCCAAATGACCTTTGGCCTTCCCCCTTTGTGACCTTTCAATCCTCATGGAAAATGGCACCAATCTTGGATGACCCTTCATATGTAAGCATTTGAAAAGTCATGTGGTGACCCTTCATGACCAAAAACGTCTTTCCCACTTTTGTCCTTATCTTTGGTGACTTTTCGTATTCCTTTAAGTGACCCTTCATGAGAAATTCACCCTTTACTCTTTTGTCTTCACTTGGTGACTCTTGGTATTCCCCAAGATGACTCTTCATGGGAAAATGCGTCCCATCCTTCTTTTGTCTTTATCCCGTGACTCTTCGACTTCTCCATGGGCCCTTCTTTTGTCTCATATGCAACCAAAAATATATTCATTAATATTAAATAAATATTAACTCATATTAGCCAAGATAAACAATATTAAATGCAATGGGGCCTTTATCACCAATAATACTAAACCTTTGACATCAATGACAATATTTCCAACAACCTTCATGTTAATAGGTGGTGATATAGAAGGGATAGATACCCCTAATCTTGGTAAAGGGGTATTGACCAATGGGTTAGGGTTGATAGAGGGAAGGTTGGTAATACTAGTGGTAGGTGCTCCAACAATAAGTGAAGTATGATGGGTTAATTATAGGGTTGTTTCTAAGGTGGTAGAGTCATTGGTAGGGGCAGAAGGTGTAAGGGTAGCAGTTGGTAAGATAGGTTGGTTTTTAGTTGTGGTATCAAAGGGTTTAGTAGAAAAAGATGCATGGGTAATTTAAGGTTGGTTTGTGGCCATGGTAATAGGGATACCCCTCATAAGGTGGGATGGCATGCCATAAGGAGGATCCTGAGATAGAGTTGGAACTGAGACATGGTGAGGGGAGGTGTTAAGGTAGTGTTGGAGGGAAACTGGATTATTGTCTAAAAAAGTGGAAAACTCTATGTATCCTTGGGAAAATGCCTGAGGAAAATTAGGGCTTCCAAATAGAGGAGGTGAATCTTCTACCTTGGATATGTACTCTATAGATGAAGAGGTAGAAGAGGCTGATCTGAGTGATGAGTTCTGCTCTACTAGGATTCTTCGTTATTGGAAAGTGAGAACCATACAAGGGGGAGAGATAACAAGAATAAACTCACCACTCAAATAAGAAGAAGATAAGAAAATGATCAAAGCAATCAAGACACACACTATAAATTAAGTTAAGCCTAGAGGTTAATTTTAATCTTACTTTTGGCTTATGCCTTAGTTTATGAGAATGTGTGATAGAAGTTGGCTTGTAGATCAGGTACTATAAAATCAGTCTATGGTTGGTTTTGGGTTATTTAGGTGATCAAAATAATATGTATTGGAATCAATATGTGGCTTGGTATTGGGGCCTACCCCCTCACTTCACGGTCCCATAGCAATAAGAGTGTCAGGTGTTTAGCCAATATATATTGATATCCAGAGTTTATACTCAACCAGAGAGCTAAGTTTGTTCTCCCCTTCATAATGACCTCCAAATAGGATTTCCAAGAAAAGGTAAGGTGACCACTAGGTGATGAAATCCAAGTCAGGCCTTGTCTCAATTTTTTTTGATGTTTGATTGAAGAAAGTGGTTTGGCTAGTGTGTGCAACAAAAGTGGTGCTATGATAAGATTATTATGTTTTAATTCAAAGTGAACTAATGCTAAAATTAAGCAATGGATACAGTCAATTTTAAGCCCAAAAGATATTTTAATTTCAATACAAATACAAATAAAAATGTGAGTAAAGACTCTAGGTCCCACCGAGCGTGCTAGAATATTTCATGTAAATTTTCACTTTAAGTTCTAGGGAAGAGAGAAAAGAAACTTGATACAGGTGTGGTTGAAAAACCTATTTGTTTGTACAAGTATTGAATTATAAGATTATGAAGAGCTCCCCTTTGGCTTGGGAGGAAGACCTGGGGTTAAGAAAACATAGAAGTCGATTGGGTGGATGGTTGAGATGAATTTGCTCATTGTAGAAGTTGACCATGATTCTGATAAAGTACTGATATTTGGAGAACTCAATGGAGAGAGGACATCAAGTTAGATCCCTAGTATAGTTTTTGGATTGCTAAAGTGCTTGAAGATGATTGACCTATAAAATATATTTTGGATACATAAATCTCTTGATAACAATTGTGGATGATCTTTGTCCTACAGCGCTTCTCTTTATATAGGCAAGGCAAGAGGTGGAAGTGAAGGTGTAACTAGGCCATATAAATATGAATTATCCATGCAAAGGTTTTCAACAAGATTTATACAAGCTATTTTTATAAAATTAAAGTGGTAGTTTGTATGTGTCTTGCATGCTAAAATTCCAAGTGGTACAACCTGACCATCGCAAGTCAGGGTGATCATCATTGGTCTACCTGACTTTCGCCAGTCATGGCTAAAGGTAAAAAGGTGGCTAGGCTAGGTTAGTTAGGTCAAACTAACTATGGGTTGGGTTTGGTCAGGGATTAGAATTTGTATGCTCCCAAGGGGGGTCCTTAGATGGTAAAGAGGTTTACGACCTTCAAAATCATAGTGTGTAAATTTCTAGTGTCTACACCTACATTAAAATTATTATTGAAAAAATCAAACAAAAACTAACATAATGATAAAGTAATTCAAAATTAAAATACAACCATTAAAATAAATTAACTTTGGTAATTTTAAATGTTATACTCATTAAATACTAACCTTACCAATTCAATCTAATGTACCTTCAGGATTAGTTATGTTTTTAAGGGTTTCAAGAATTGTTTCATGTTTAGATTCACAAACATTCCATAAATTTTTGTTCTGAGGCTTTCCACGATATTTGATCATTTGAATATTTGTAATGACAACTGGATTTGAATAATGAAGTAGCATATTATGTGTTTCAAAGTCCTCAAATAACCATTATTTAATTTTTTTATGAAAGTGTCTACGAATCCAATTTCCTATAACTACCACGAATATAGTGGGATAAACTAGGTCTTCTCCATCTATGACAGTTGTGGTTAATTTCATTTTTGCCTCTATACAATGAGACAAGTAGTAGTATCTTCCCTCTTCATTGTCTTTAGGTGTAGTTATTGTAAAAATGTGCCTTGTATTTATAATATAATCGATTTTTAAGGACATGTAGGAAAAAAGTAAGATATCGCTAATAAAACTAAGGCTACATTAAAATTATAAATAAATTGTTCCTAGTTTTACAAGATCTAAGATGTGATCAAAGTTAACTGATGTTATAATTTCATGATCCCCTAGTGATCGGAATGAATCACTAGTCTCCATAAGCATTATGGGTCTACAATACCATTAGTCAACCCATTTTTTTGACTCACATTCTTCCAATTAAAGTATATATAGCTGAACAAAAGCATGGCATATCTCTAGTATAAATAATCCATGAATTAGAATTTGAGTTTTGAATGTACTAGAAGATACTCAATCTAGGTACTTTACTAAAATCTTCATGCATTGTCTTATCTTCTTCCTTCATTAACCAAAAGAATATTCACACATGAGAATATTTATCTGATCCATGAGAAAAAGATTCATTACACCAAGTTATAATACTTACAACATCAATCAAATTAGCACCATCCTTATATTTTCCCTGCTCTTTTTAAGGACTCTTTTTACACATTCACCTGCAACATCATGTTCCTCTTTGTTATGCCCATCCTCAAAGAAACTCCAAAAATATTGAGTGCCATTCTTCTTATGGATCTGGCTTAACCAGTAAAACATTCAAAAATTATTAAACTATCCAACATAATTATTTAAAAAAATGTAGTGTGTATTGAACATGATTTCTCTTGCATTCATATTTCTATAAAATATCTCAAAACAACCTTGAAAAAACTATGGAGAATGTGCTCTATTATCATTGATATAAAAGTGGTACTCCCTCAAAATATTTTTGTTATCATCTATGTTATCAGGTGCATCTCTGAATGTATTATGGATAAAAATTCCAACTTGAATTGAATTATAGAATTGAGATTGAACCTCATTATATGGTTGTAGTGTTTAGTTCTCAACAAATTCCACAACCGAAACAATGGTCCCAACTAGGAATTTATCCTTGTAAAAGTTGAATTGCTTATTTAATTATTTTACCTTGTGTGTGTGTCTTACATATTGGTAGATAATATTCTTCTTGAATTCAAACATGAAGTCAGATACAAATACTTGGGCCATAACCAACTCATATCTTGATGACTCTTTTCCATCTTTTAATATATACTTTATAGCTTTATACTTCTTAAAATTAACTAGTTACTTTTCAAATTCATGTGAAATTTTTTCATGTATACAACGAGTCAAATGTGACAAACTACCATAAGTGTTACATATTCCACCTAAACATTCTTTGGCAAAAAAATTGTCCCTAAGCTATTTGATAGAAAAGGCTTGGGATTAACTCTCTTAATGTTTTAGGTGGGGAAGCCACCATACATTCCTGCATAATTTCATTAATATGTAAATTACAATGTATGTGATGAAAAATATCAAACTTCATAGCAAATTCAACATAGATCCTACAATAACATGTGGTGCATGTTTGATTGAGTTTAACGTAGAAAGGCTTTCGCATCTCAAATGACCTTTGGCTAATTATCAATTGCCCATTAAATTTTTAATAATTTTTTTATAAAATTTTGTTTGGGTCATGTCGAAGAAATTTTTTTAAATGTGTCTCATGGTTTTTTGAACCTTTTCTTCTTTTAAAAACATCTTCTACATTAGATGAGACCCTTATGTTTTCATGTCAAAAAAATCAATCAAATGGCTTGTTCCTTCAACTAATAACTCATCTTTTCATGGGAGTCTACCACTAAATGCCTAATAATATGTGAGTAAAGTGTCATCAAGCCTTGTTCTTCATTTTATGGCATTTATTAGAGTTTTCCTATTCAAGTTTAGAGATGTACTTGTTTAACTAAGAAATTGAGCTCTAAATGTTGACTTGTTCATTATAAATTTTGTTATTACTTGTCTTACCACATTACTATATTTTTTTTAGTTCTATTGGTTATTGGATAAAATGCATTACATAGATTCTTTGCTATTTCATTATTTCTTCCCTTTGTATTGCTTGTTCTTAACCCTAAATTATGCATCACATGGCATATTTTTTGCATTTTCTTTAATTAAATAAATAGTGTGACATCATTTTGTGTAGCTTTTATTCTCAAATTTATAGTCCCATACACATTGACCATGACATTGAACTTTTATTTTTAACATTTTACCTTCCAAATGTTCTATTATTTTCTCATCTATTTCAACCAAATACCTTAGAGGCATGAGTCTAAGAGCTATATTTTGTATTAAATTGGACGGTGTTACCACTTTAACCATAGAAGAGATATTAGAGTGTTGGCTAGGTACATTAGACCCTACAAGCAAAGTGAATTTCTCTTCATTAGGAGATATATAAATTGGGTTCATTACGTGATGTTGATTATCATGTTCAAAATTTTCATTATGGATGGATGTTTCATTAGACTGTGTTTCTCCATGTGTTCTATCACCCAATGCAAATCCATTAGTTAGATGTTCTATATTTTGAATTTCATCACGTAACAAAAATTGATTAAGTTTTTTATCTCATTTGAATACATATCTAAATTAAATTCCATGAAATTGGGCATGTTATTTCCATTTGCAATATTACCTGGTCTAGAGGAAGTACCTTCACCTTGTGTAGAAGCTCTTATGGATGCTCTCCTATATGCTTGTATTTTTCTTTGTTTTTCTCTTTTAACTTCAATTTCCTCAATTACTAGCTCTTTAATTGGTTTTTTACAGTGACGGCCTAACCTGATTATTTATCTTTACACAAATAAATCTAGGTCTAGAATAAAAAGTGAAGAATTTATAGTAATGGAGAATTTGCAAAATTTGGAGAGTGTCAATAGAAAAAACCAGTTTAAAGTTTGTAAAATATAGAATTAATGAGTGAATTTCATGGTCAAAAAAAAGAAATTCTTGAACTATGAAAAGCATATGCCTTTTACAAAGCATGCACACCATGTTTTGGAGTAGTTCCAAAAGGCAAATGCATTCAATTAGTCTTTAGGGGCTTTAAAAGGGTGTATGCCCTTTAAACATTTCAATCTTTGACTTCTCCACTTTCCATCCAAAAGTGCTTCAGGTTTAGGCTTGGGAAGGCCTCAACCTAACCTAAAATCAATCATGAATAGCCCATATGATTTTTAATAAATGTACGAGTCTTTTTCATCTTTGTTGACATATCTGATCAAGTAGATTTTATTTTATTTTTTTAAAATATGGGTTTGTCGAGGGGAAAGCATAGTTTTTGAATATATATATATATATAGTTTAATGTTAAATTATTATTTTTTATTATTATTTAAATTATATAGAACATACCTCATTATGGTTTATATATACCTTTATAACCTTTTAACCATTAATCAAAAGTTTATAAAACTCATACCTGACCAATCTATGAATCATTGGCTATGCTTTAAGAAAATGATTTTTATGAAGTTAAGGTCAAAAAGTTATGTTTGTAAACTTGTAGTTTTAATTTTCCAATTATCTTGACTTGTAAAATTATTTTAAAAATATATATTTATTAAAAAAAATTGACAGATCTTCGACATTTCATCTATCCTTAAATGTAATTTCATTCAACAATTCATTAGTTTACTCAAAAAAAGTGTGTCCGTACACATGCAATCTCTTTATCTTTTCACTAAAAAGTTTCAAGATATTGTCATAAATACATCAATTTCACATAGTTTTATCATCTATGTATTCAAAAAATATATATATTTAGAAACTAGATTCAAAATGCTATAATTCATATTCTTAAATTATTGTCAAAATATTTTTAAAAGTGTCTCTAAAACTCTCTCCAAGTTCAACTATTATTATTTTTAGAAGAAATAAAAGTGTCGCTTAAGGCCCCCTTTTTGTCCCCCATTATCCTGCATCTACCCATAAAGTCATTTTAATTATAAAATCATAATTGTAGGTTTTCATCCATCTATTTACATATCATTTAGTTACATAAAAAATAATCAAAAACCCTAAAAACTTACAATTACCTTGCATAAATGGTCTAGATCTTAAAATTTTAGAGGTTGCATTTACATACGTAAACACTAAATTTTAGATCTAGTTTCACATTTACATAACCAAATATTCAAAGTGTCATTATCTTTTATTAAATTTGCATTGAAAATACAAAAAAAAAATCATTCACTTTAACACTTGTAGGTGAAATTCCACATTCATAAAATCAAGGAATTGATTAAAAATCATTAGTTGCATTGTTAGTTGAATTTTCAGTTTTAACTTGAATTGCATTCATAAAATATCAAGAAAAGAACCAAAAAAAAGAAAGATTTTATTTCCTTCATTTCTAAGAACTTTAATTTCAACAAGCATAGTTTCTTTCAAATTACAAAGCCCTACAAAAACCCAAAATAAACACAACTCAAAACCCTTGTCCAAACGAGCACAAGTGTAAACCTTACTTCCAACCTTTCAATATAACAAGTACATTTTCACAAATCAAATAAAAATAATTCATATGATCCAACATTCAAAATAAATTTTATTTCATTGTTAGATGATGCTCCCAAAACAAGCTCATATTCACAAAGTAGATATATTTCCCCGAGTACCAGCTCTTGTACCCACTATTAGCCATTAAAGTGACATTGATATAGACATATGCTTTAATTTTTTCCTTCCACTCCCTTTTTTAACCTCATAATCAACTATATTAACACTCTTGATAAACAAACTTTCCCAATAGAAGTCCCAATAGTGAGGACCATCCACATCCTAACACTCTAAGTTCGCAACCTTTAGATTTGAGACTCCACTTTCCTCTTTTTTATACTTGGGTCTAACTTCATCATACATCATTCACTTTGTGAATGATGTTGACTATCTATAGTCAACCCAATAGAGTTGACTAAATCCCAAGGGTTATTCAACCCAACTTTGGCCAATTTATTGAACCAAGTATCATCCAAGAACTAAGTTATTTTGTCCTTATCCATCCTGAGATTTTTAAGAACTATATCTCTTCATAGTCCACCACTTAAATGATTAGTTTGGTTTATGTGAACTCTTTTGGTATCGCCATGAGCATCCTTTGCCACCTATCACTCAAAACCTTACTCCTATACCCCAACCTAACCAAGCACCTTTTCTAATCCTTCCCATTAAAATCTCTCAACCACATCAACCCAATCAACCAAAACCCTAGACCGCTCATCTCATTAAATTTTCATCAGTTATCTTGGGTAGACCTTGAGAATTCGAGTGTATAACGGTTAGTGTGTTTCTTTTTGTGTACATAAAAATCAGTGAGCCCAACATGAAACACTTCTCTTTTTGTGTAATCCTCTTTTATTTTCTTTCATCTGCCTTTATCTTCTCTTATATTTATTTTATGGGTGTGCATACACCCTTAGAATATGTCTAAGCAAGAGTTAGAGAGCATCACAAACCTTAAAACCTATAGAATGAGCCATCAAATTTTAGATGAAGCCTCTTTCTTCAATCAGAGCAATAACTTGACCCAAAACCTGGAAAATCAATCTAAAAATTATTCTTTCTCTATCTTACAAACCAAGTTTAGGGTTGTAATCCAAGAAATATTAGATCCATTCAAAACTACCAATAACTAACACAACTCTAACAACATTTATTGGAGGTGGGATCTATCCTCAAGTTGTAACTAGACCCCATATCAATTTGTAAAACCAATATACTAAAAGTATGGAAAGATTTAACCAATACATTGAAAGAATTTGTATCCTTGAGGATGGCCTCATTAGGTTGAAACTACTCTTACCTCCATTTGACACTAAAAAAAAACCCCTTTAGATTTTAATCAGCCCATAATGTCTCCTCCTAAGCCATCTAGCACTAACCAATTCATTATGGGCTATCAATCATTTTCCTCGAGTCTCCTACAAGAGAGACTCACAAGCATAACACCAACACTTCACTAAATGAGATCATATCCAACTTGGTGGGTTGTATTTAATACTTAGAGAGTAACCAATCCTATCAAAACCAAGTAATGACCTCTAACCTCAACAATAAAGTTCATTCCTCTTCATCTACTCTCATCCTAGTGACATCATACTAACTACCACAATACCAACTTATAATGGTTGTTTACCAATCCAAAATCCTAGGTGCATCCTTACTCATGGATTTCCCAACCACATAACATCAAACATCCCTCCTTATTATCAAACACCAACTCAAGTTTATATTAGAGGTTCTTTCTCATTCCCTCTTCTAAGCAATGTGGTGACCAACACACTACCATTGATCACTCCTCCTAGCTATGTGTTGACCAATGTTCTACCCATGTATACCCCACCATTGCAAGCACCAATTGGCACTCCTTCACACTCTTTACCACCCTAATATCATATTCTCTCCAATTTTACTCATCCAAACAAGTACTTCCCAACATTCTAATCTTCATTTTCTCAACCCACATCTCTTCCTCTAATCAATTTTATACCCACTTCTTACCCCAACCCTCTCCTTTATATTCATCCTAGCATGTCTTTGGAATATTTTAGTGTCATGGGGACCTATGCATAATACTTGAAATAACACCTTGACCAAAACATACCCCTTACCTAAACTCCCCAAATATAAGGGAGAGGGGGATCCCAACACACATGTGAAAGCATATAGAATTGTTTTCAGAGATATTTTACCTTGGATTGGAGTAGTTTCTAAGATATTACCAAAAACTTGAGGTAATTATGCTAGATTAGTATTACAACCTCCTCGAGTCCTCCATCATTCCTTCAGATAGTTCATTGTTGAGTTTGTCAAGGCATTTGACATGAACAAACTATTTATAACTAGCATACGAGAGTTTTTACATATTAAACAAGAACCTAATTAATTTATTACCCATTTTATTATAATATGGTGATAAGTCTTATAATCCTCTCAAAGCACCACATAGATGGACTAGAGAGAGTTGTGTGATATTTTCTTACACTCTCTTGATAAAGAAATAAAGGAAGATATTCAAAATTTCCCATACATATCCTATGAATAAGCACTTGAAAATTCTCTTTGAATAGATTAGGTAGCCATTTATCGTGGTCATAGGACATACGAATCCAACGTGTGAATAATTACCCATGACCAAAGAAATGGGGGTTATCAAAATGCAAATCAAAATAACCCCAAAAATTAAGGCCCAAAGGTTCTTAACTGAAACTAAAACACCACTACAAATGGTGTGAGGAATTAGGCCAAAAGGATGAAAATTGTAAATAACAACAAAAATGGGGTATGATGAACTAAAATCCTCTACCCATGATTCATGTGGTGGATTTCAACCATCCTCCACCTTAGGATAATCAATTTCAGAACCAATTTTAAAATGTTGACCTAAACACATACTTCTAAAACCAATGCTTTTATCAAAACAACAAAAAAAAAATATTTAGTAAACATAATCAAAACCTAAGGACTAGGGATTATGATCCCAATGTTTATTGTATTTTTCATAAAGTTTTGGTCATGATATCCATGCCTGTAGGGAGAACAAAAATTTTATCCAAAGGATCTCTGAAGTACAACAACAAAACTTCATAGACATGTTCCTCGGGAATGTTAATGTAAACCCCCAAGCTTCATCGATAGGTCTTGTGACACCCCAAAATGTCAATTTATGCATATATCAAAACCCATTTCCTAACCACTAATATCATAATTCTAAAAACTAGTCGCATGATAATCTAGTTCATCAACTCTTGTCAGCATGTACCCATGATGCTAAAGCATCCACTTCCATGACAAGTAATCCTAATGTGGCTCCCCATCTATGACCATAAGGGAAGACTAGAATTATAGGCATCATAGAATTAGAAAATTTTGAGGCTGTGAACATCATCATGTGCACAAGGTAGTACCAACCAACAACTCCCTTTTCCACAAACATCATATAAACCAACATCCAAACCAATCCTAGACCCATGAGAAACTAAAATTTAATTACCAATATTACAAAGACATTTTCCAATATTTCCTTTATGAACCTACTTTGAAACTTTCCTACCCATAATTCAAAATTACTTGATGCCTTAGGATTGGGGCATATAACTAGTGACATGCCTCCACCTCAAGCCCATATCATCCATATCAACTTAAATATGTATCCACTTAGATAAAACTCCAGAGAGATTGGAAAAAAATTTAACCTTAGAAGCCTTCTCCCAGACATTGATATGGCTAGGAGGGGAGATCCATCCTTGTATTTTTAAGTCTAAATCTATAACAACTATGTGAAGAGAGTACTTATTGATGACATGGAAATTGATAACATAGTCCCATTTTTCTCTCCAAAATCTTGGCTATGGAGAAACCAATTGCTTCACAACTAGAAACACCTTACAAGGCTATGATAGCCTTAAGTCCACCTCAATTAGACCTTTGTAATACTTGTTACTTTGGGTCCTAAAACTATACTAACATAATTCTATGTGATAGACAAGGATACAAATTAAAACATGATCCTAAGAAGGCCTTGGATCCATAGGATGAATGCAATCCCTTTTACCATGCTTTAAGAAATTAGGTTTTTGCACTTAGGGAAGGTTTTTGTTGCTCGTGATGATCTCAAACCCTTTAACACTCTCCAATCTAATATTAAGAAAATACTAGGGCTTTACATCAATTATCACTTTCCTAGTAATGAAGTAGTGAATCCCCCTCCTTTGGCCAAAGATAAGGAACCCATAACAACCACAATGTGTATCTTGAATTCAAGATCTAAGAGCCCTAAAGCCTTGCTAAATGAAAAACTTGAGGAAAAGGGGGTTAGAACAAGAGTGTATAAAATCTTGTGATAATTTAGCTATTTTGACTAAGTCTACAACTGAGATCATTGGTATCTTAGATAAGGATGAACCCATTAAACTCTAATCTAACCCATATAGGGTTAAAAAATTTAGTCCCCACATACCTCTTGGTTTAGTGACTCTTTACTCTACTATTAAATTCCATCACATTGGAATGGTAGAGGTCTTGAGGCATAAAGATAAACCTCTTGACACCGTCATATGATGCCTCACTATGAAGAGGCAAAATGTTGTGCAGACATTATGTTAGATAATAAAACCATTGACCTTCCTCTTACCCCATAATCACTGGAGGAAAGAAGTCACTGTTTGAACCAAGACACTATAGATGTCAATGTTGGTTTTGAGGAATGGCCAAATATTCTCAATATTATATCTTCTCTCTCCCCTAGGAAAGTAAAATACCATAGAAAGTTATTCACCAAGTTTTTTAAAGCTTTTGTTTTCCCTCGCTCAAATATGACAAGAAAAACAAAGATGAGTATGCTTTATGAAAAATCTTATCGATATCATAATGATTTACATGAATGTCCAATTTAAGTGATACCTTGTCCTAAGGCTTGCCAATATAATAGATAATAATAAGGAAGAAGTTTAGACATTCAGGCCTAATTGGTCAAGCCCATATTTGGTGACAAAATATTTTAATAATGGACCATTTTAGTTGTGCACTTTATAGGGGAAGGAGTTTAGTGAATCTATAAACTCTTTGCACCTTAAACATTTCTACATATAGGTTTTTCATTTCATATTACCCTATTTGTATTAAATAAAAATCCCATTGTTCTTATGTTGTCTGGCATTTTAGCTATTTTGATTGGTGATTGTTAAGTTACAAGTTCATGTGACAAAATATTTCAAATGTAACATATCATTTCATTATTTTATTTTCATGTCACCATATTTCCATTCAAAAAAGTCACTCAAAATCAATATGACATTGGAGTTTTTTCTTAATTCTTATGAGCATTGTGAACTTTACTCTTACACATTTTCTTACTAGCTAAGAAACTCTAGCTTACAACCTAGTCTAGAAACTTATCCATGATAAAATTGCTTCCTTACAGTTCCCTCTAATTAAAAACACTAGCACACTCAAATTGGGTAATTTTTTTTTCTATCTTGGTCTTTAGTTATGAGTAATTTCATCTTACTAGTTGTAAGGAGCCGAGATTTGGGGATAAGAGCCCTCTAAAAAAAACACTATAAAAGCTCAAGCTTATGCAAGTCAAAATTAGTCACACGTCTCTCACACTTTATTAATCCCTTAGTTTTGAGGCCTCACATCTTCCTAGTTACATGTATTTATCATTGGGAGAGATTATATTACTTGCCTACACCTAACCTTTGGTCATAAGCCCATGCATCTTCCTAGTCACATGAGGCTAAGTGCAGGGGTCACATGTAGTAAAATAAGAGAATGAACAATAAAATAGGGTCCAAAAAATAATAAAATTCATAAAATAAATATTGCATATATGTTTAATCCAAATGGATAATCTCATCCCTTTTATAAATCATGTCATGGTTGGCCATCTCATGATCTAAGTCTACACAAAGTTAACAAAACTAGTGTTCTGTAAGTCTAGTAAGGAGTAAAATCATTCCCTTTATTCGTAAGGATTAGATCAACCTCCTATTCCTTATAAAAATTTTATGTATACATTTCCATTTAGTCATATGCTTTATCTCCTCTACATTCCCTTCTACAAATTGAAAGTCGTTCATTGCATGAGTGAAATAACTTGGTCATTACCTACAAAACAACTGTCATAACATTTGTTGTTTTGTATCGACTTATCACCTTTACATTTATATACATTTTTTTATCATATTTTAAATTATAATAACAACCATAACATTATCAAAATCAAATATACATAGAATTTCATCACATTTCTAGTCATCTAAGGTGCATAAACCGAAAAACATACTCAAAATTACAAGATAGTACACGAGTATAAAACATGATCACACCAAATGGGCTAAAATATATTTATATATATTTGTCAAAAAAATTATCCATTACTGTTGGAATCATGATCACTAAGAGGGGGGGTTGAATCAGTGTCTTAAAAACTTTCTTTCAATTCCACCTTAGTATACATGAACCATCACATCAGCATATATATCAAGCAATGCCTAAGCAATCAACTATACAAGCATGAAACAAGATTACACAAGACAGCACATCATATATATGGGAAAATCTGAAAGGGAAAAAAACTCACTAATACCTACAAATGGACTATGATCCTATAAGTCAAAATATCACAATTTAGTGAAGCACCAACTCCACATGGAGCACCAACCCCAACTAGCTAAGCACCAACCCAACTGGGCTTTAATAAGCTCCAACTTGAAAGGAGAAACCAACCCCCTATATGACTCAGAATCAACTCATCCACATAATTAATTTATCACCTTTAGAACACATTTTTTCTCAACCAACTGATGATGACCACCTCTATAGCTCTTCATATGCTTATCCCTCTCAAACTACCTTTTAGGCCTCTTCACTCAATTAGGTCCCTTCAAGATAAATTAAGTCATATGACCTTGATATTCATATGAAACAAACTATCAAATCTTCATGACTAATCCTATACACTCCTATAATCTTCTACAAGACCTCTTTCTTCTCAATAATGTGTTATTTCATTCACTTACATTCTACCTACATAAATAAGCCTAAAACTACCTTGTATATATACAAGACTCTTACTCATATACCTCTTGGTCATACATATACACTTGAACACTTGTATTATACTTAAAATATGTCTTATAACACATTTCATACATGAATCAATCATTACAATAGGTCATCCTCAACGTAAAAGACCAAAACCTCTTTTAGGCCTTAAGAAGACCTAATTCAATTAGGCCTTCATTAGTGCACATTACCCTTTGATATCCTTGAAACACTTTTAAAATACATACACAAAAATAAGACTTCAAGTGCCACAAAAATATACCCCTAATAATCTCATATTACGCCCATGCCACTTTTTAGCATCAACCACCTCTTGAAGCACACCTTGTAGCACTACTAATAATTAGGCCTATGAACCTACATAAAGTCTACCAAACAAAATTGACGCAAATACACTATTTAATCGCATAACTATTGATGATATGGATTGCACCCTTGACAGGAGGTTGAGCTTTTGTCTTCCACATGGCACAATGGAGACTCCCCTCTTACTGTGGGTCTAGCAAAACTGAGGGGAGAATCTCTAGATAAGGGCTATCTCCCTTTGATGCATCTCTATGGTCCTAGATTTTTTACTGCTAACAATGGGGGGGATGAAAAGAGAGAAGGAATACTGAAAATAGAACCTAAACTAAAGTAGTGATACACCAAAATGGCTGATCTACTTAGCTTTGACATACAGTTTACACCAAGAACAAGCTGATATACACTTCATTTGATACGAGAAACTCTTCTACATCAGTGAGCTAGGGGTCCTCTGGAGATACAGGGAGGAAGAACTCCCATAGGTGTTCTAAGACACACTATGGCAACCTGTTCACATGCACCTATACTCTGTAGTGGACACTTCTAACTAACCTACAAAAGAAGAACTCACAATACACTAGACATACTGGAATCATTCTGTGAAAGCATGAAAGAAAATGACTTAACACAAGACAAAACCATAGACATATGCAAAAGTGAAAACTCAGAATGGAGGTAAAAATGCTATGTCTTGATTCAAGGTAATATCTTGTAGGGCTTCACCATACAAGCTGAGAGATCGATTTCTCAAATGAGAAGTTACAATATATAGAGAGAGAAGAAAAGTAAAAGGTGCCCCTTTTGGAAAAGACTTTGGTGCCTTTTTACAAGTTGGCCCATGTGCGTTTGAGAGCATCGAGAAGAGGAAGTCACTGTTGCTGATATCATCCTTCTAGAAGAGTCCTGTTAGAACCATGTTGTGTAATCATCGGTCTTGACTTTGGCATTCAAACATTAATGTGAGAGCATAGGCCACGCCTCTTTTTTTGTAAACAAGATTGCTCCTTTCAAATATTCATGCAGTTTGTCTACTTATAAATGCAAAGTGGAGAAAACAGGGTGCATTGTTCACTGTTCGCACCTCTTGATGACCACTTGGTAGGCACTGTTCCTACTGAGGAGTAAATCCTTGAGTCAACACCTCCCTTTGCCACCTAGAATGTTTTGTCCATTTCTACACTTTGTCTCTTCCTGGTTTTGTCTTTTCTATCTCCTTCGGCCCTCAGGGGCTATCTTCTTGGTGGGTCATTGAGTTCACTCGCAGCTTGTTCTTAAGCTTTTCTCAAAATCAATGGCTATTTCACCACCTTAAATTTGATGTCTGTGCACCCATCACATGGCGTTTGAAACTCTAATGGCTAGTTCACCATGCTTGATTTTGACATCTTCGAGCCCATCACCCCCTAGGAATTTTTTTGGCCTTTCCCTTTCCTTCGGCTTTTTTTGCTCTGTTCGGGCTTTTGTCTTAGTCAGGTCGTCATTGTTTTGGCGGCCAAATTTCTTTAGACTTTTGTCTGAAGGTTATCTTTCCTTGTGTATTGCCTTCATTTGGGCTTTTCTCTCAGCTATTTTTTTTGAATTTCTTCAGACTTTTTGTCTGAAAGAAATCATTTTTATGCCTTTTTCCTTAGTATTTTTTACTGCGTGAGACTTTCTTCCGAAGGATTTCTTTAGATAAAATGTCCGAAGGAATTCTTTCGGACATTTTGTCTGAATAAATTCTCATCCTTTGCCTTAGTCATTTTTAATGTGCAGGACTTTCTTTCGAAGGATTTCTTCAAAAAAAATGTCCAAAGGAATTCCTTCAGACATTTTATCTGAAGAAATTCTCATCCATTTCCTTAAACAAATCTCTGAAGAAGACTTACCCTTTCGGCCTTGTTCACTTTTTGATATTTTTTCAAGTGTTCCTTGCCCTCTGCAAGGGCACTTGTCCTTCGAGAGACTCTCTTGAACCTTCTGATTGAACTGTTCCTTTGAACCAACCCGTTGAACCAAACATTGAACCAACACTTTGAACCATATGAACTGAACCAACTTATTGAACCAATAATGGTTCAAAGTTTAAGTTTGAAATTCTTGGAAAGATTATGCCATTGGATCCCAACGTCGAACAACTGAACTGGTTCCTCCTTTTGCCGAAAGACTTGCCTGCAGAGTTCGTAGAAATGCCTGCAGAGTTTGTAGAAAAACCTACAGAGTCTATAGAAACACCTGCAGAGTCTATAGAAATGCCTACATGGTCCATAGAAATGCCTGTAGAGTCCATAGAAATGCCTGTAGAGTCTATAAAAAAACCTGTAGAGTCCATAGAAATGCTTGCAGAGTCTGTAGAAATGCCTGCAAAGTCTGTAAAAATGCCTACAGAATCCGTAAAAATGCCTACATAGTCCGTAGAAACAAGACTTATGCAAAATCAAAAAATTGTACTGGCTCAAAATAGTAGGGAAAAAAGGGGGGACCAATTTTGGCTTGCAAGACCAAAATGGTCAACAAATTGGTGACTCCCATGGGAAGCATGCCTGCTATGCTTAGAAGCTAGTTGCCTTAAAATCCATTAGGCACAGAGTCAGAACACAGCTTGAAAAAGTTATCAATAGCCCCTATAGATCCAAGAATCAATCATGAAGCTTTTACCCCAAACACAAAGGAAAACACACACAAGGCTAAAAACACTACTTGTGCAAATAGCACTTAGGGAAAATAGGGAAAGAAAACTGAAAGCAAAATACTATATACAGCTAACCAGGTATATTTGCCTCCCTCCTAGATCAAAGGTAAAAATTCTTAAGTCCCCTTCCTGGCAAGGAAACTTATGGTGCTAGACAAGTGGCTGAATGGAATGGAGACTTGGTGACCTGCTCCTCTTGCCTGCCACCTTGATTGGCTTACATCCAAGTGGATCAGAGTCAAACATGCTTCCAACATATATGTACTCTTCTTGTCTTTATAAGCTTGTCGAATGTTAGTCCTTCATGCTGGTGCATCTCATCAAGAAATCAATGACTACGGGCTCATCACCATAAGCCCTTTGATATGCATAGCTCCTTTGCAGTGTATCATGGTTTGACATATTCCCTTGTGTTTCATTGAAGACCCTGTCAAACTCATCCTATGCTCCCTCATGGATTTCTTGAATAAGGGTGACTATTGTGATATCTAAAATGGAATCACAAACTAATTACTCATCCCACAGAACATCACCTTTTTGTTCAAAGCTCTCTTCTTCAAGGCTTTCCTCAAGATGGACAGGCTTCTCCTTTTCCTGCTCAAGGATCAGAGTCTCTAGTTGTTCAAAGACATCCATCTGATCCTCCTCCAACTCAGGCTCCTTGGCATGGTCATCCTCCTCATCTAAGCATCAAGGAAGTTCATCAAATAAGGGGGGAGAGAGCTCACCATGCGTACGTTCCTCCTCATATTGCTAGAACATCCACATGTATGCATGACCTGCATCTTCTCCATTGCTGATGATGTCTTTTGAGCGAGCCTCCATGATGATTTCATCCTCATTGTCGCTCATGATAGCCTCTTGGACAATTGCATATTGGATCTTCTCTTCTTCACTTACCTCTTATAAAATAGGTTCCTCTCTTAGAAGGGATGAAGTGGAAGGCTGAAGATTAAACCCATGTGGAAGAGGAGGCAGTCCTTGAGCTAAAATCGAATGATTCTCCTCCTTCCATTTGGCCAACACTTCATCTATATCAGATGTGGCCTGATACCTATCTTGGAGGTGTGTAGATGGGGTGTGTTTAGACATGGAATCTATTGTTTGGTCTGAAACGTCCATCACACGTTGGCTGAGGAATATCACTCTGGACTCCAACTCTATAATTCACCTATCTATATCTTCTTGGAAGAGCCTTTCTTGGAGGTCACAATCATCATCATGATGAATAAGAGTAGCTTCATCTTCTTTAAGGTTTTGAGCAAAACCTTTTTCCTCCTCTTTCCTGCCCCATGATTCCATTGTTTGCTTCCAACTCATGACCTTGGGATTGGAATTTTCCCTTTGTGAATAGGGAGTAACTTTATCCTCTTCAAGTTCCTGAGCTGGTTCATGATATTCCTTCTTCCAACTTGGAATCTTGACATCATGTTGAGAGACTTGAGAAGGCTGAGGGAGATTAGGGAGGGTCTGCTCATGCATAGGAAGAAATTCTTGAGGAGAGACGTGTTGTTTCATATTCCCTTGAAAGGAAGATTCACATTCTAAGGAATTGAGAAGGTTCATTTCCATGAGAGGTTGCTCTAATGCCCTTTGATGTTTGAAAGCTAGGTGTAAGGGGTTAAGAGCAGGAGTGATTAATGCATTAGATGAGCTAGAGTGAGCAAGTGCTATTTGGTAGAAAGGATTTGGTGCACAAGAGGGGGCTTTCTTTAGAATAGGAGGGGGCACACAAGGCTAATTGCCTTGAATGGATGGACTCTTCCATTTTGCTACCTCCTCCTCCATGGATTGCAAGGCTTGAGCTTACCTAAACAAACACTCCTCTTTGTACATAAGCTCTTGCTGATATCTATACTGCTCATCTAATATGTCTATTTCCATCATCTATTTCTCAAACTCCAGTGCTACTTCCCTTATTGTTGAAGGGAAATTAAGAGAGCTACTTGGGGTGATTCCATGAAAATTTTGATCTTGATTAAAACTATATGAAGGAATACAAGGCCCATGGTTCTGGGTAAAGGGATTATACATACAAAAATGAGATTTCTTGATGGCACTTAGACTGCTTAACCAGCAGATTCAACTCGGAGTCACCATTGGTGTTGATAAAAAAAGCCTCCAAAGGCTGGTTGGTTGAAGGACACACCAAAAATTCTTCAACTCTTGGGACAAAACTTGTCCCACAAACCCCTGATTAAAGGTTAGGTGCTATATTAATGGTTCATTCTGATGTAACAGGACTAGCACCAATCCTATAACTTTTTTGAGTGTCTAAACATGGTCTCACCAGGCATGCCAAAAACTATTGACGTTGTGGATTGCACCCTTGATAGGAGGTTGAGATTTTGTCTTCCACATAGCACAATGGAGACTCCCCTCTTACTGTGGGTCTAGCAAAACTGAGGGGAGAATCTCTAGATAAGGGCTAGCTCCCTTTGATGCATCTTTGTGGTCTTGTATTTTCTAATGCTAATGATGGGGGGGATGAAAAGAGAGAAGGATTACTGAAAATAGAACCTAAATTAAAGCAGTGATACACCAAAATGGTTGATCTACTTAGCTTTGACATACACTTTACACCAAGAACAAGCTGATATACACTTCATTTGATACGAGAAACTCTTCTGCATTAGTGAGCTAGGGGTCCTCTGGAGATACAGGGAGGAAGAACTCCCATAGGTGTTCTAAGACACACTATGGCAACCTGTTCACATGCACCTATACTCTGTTGTGGACACTTTTGGCTGACCTGCAAAAGAAGAACTCACAATACACTAGACATGCTGGAATCATTCTGTGAAAGCATGAAAGAAAATGACTTAACACAAGACAAAACCATAGACATATACAAAAGTGCAAACTCAAAATGGAGGTAAAAATGATATGTCTTGATTCAAGGTAAAATCCTGTAGGGCTTTGCCATACAAGTTGAGAGATCAATTTCTCAAATGAGAAGTTACAATACATAGAGAGAGAAGAAAAGTAAAGGTGCCCCTTTTGGAAAAGACTTTGGTGCCCTTTTACAAGTTGGCCCATGTGCGTTTGAGAGCATTGGGAAGCGGAAGTCGATGTTGTTGATATCATCCTTCTAGAAGAGGCCTGCTAGAACCATGTTGTGTAATCACCAGTCTTGACTGTGGCATTCAAACATTAATGTGAAAGCATGGGCCATGCCTCTTTTTATGCAAACAAAATTGCTCCTTTTAGATATTCGTGCATTTTTTCTACTTATAAATGCAAAGTGGAGAAAACAAGGTGCATTGTTCACTGTTTGCACCTCTTGATGACCACTTGGCAGGCACTGTTCCTACTGTAGGAGTAAATCCTTGAGTTGACACCTCCCTTTGCCACCTAGACTATTTTGTCCATTTTTGCACTTTGTCTCTTCCTAGTTTTGTCTTCTATCTCCTTCAACCCTCCGGGGCTATCTTCTTGGTGGGTCACTGAGTTCACTCACGGCCTATTCTTAAGCTTTTCTCAAAATCAACAGCTATTTCACTACCTTCAATTTGACATCTATGCACCTGTCATTGGGAATTTGAACTTCCAACAACTAGTTCACCATGCTCAATTTTTGACATCTTCGGGCCCGTCACCCACTGGGAATTTCTTTGACCTTTCCCTTTCCTTCAAATTTTTTTGCTCTGGTCAGGATTTTGTCTTAGTTGGGTCCTCATTGTTTTGGTGGCTAACTTTCTTTGAACTTTTGTCTGAAGGAAATCCTTCAGACAAAAATTCTAAAGGATATCTTTCCTTGTGTATTGCCTTCATTCGGGCTTTTCTCCCAGCTATTTTTCCCAATTTTCTTCAAACTTTTTGTCCGAAGGAAATCCTTCGAACACAATTTCAAAAGAAATCATTTTTATGCCTTTTGCCTTAGTCTTTTTTACTATGCAGGACTTTCTTTCGAAGGATTTATTTAGACAAAATGTCAGAAGGAATTCCTTCGAACATTTTGTTCGAATAAATTCTCATCCTTTGCCTTAGTCTTTTTTACTGTGCGGGACTTTCTTTCGAAGGATTTCTTCAGACAAAATATCTGAAGGAATTCCTTCAGACATTTTGTCTAAAGAAATTCTCATCCTTTGCCTTAAACAAATCTCTAAAGAAGACTTACCCTTTCGGCCTTGTTCACTTTTTGATATTTTTTCAAGTGTTCCCTGCCCTCCGCAAGGGCACTTGGGTCCGAACTACCCTCCACAAGGGCACTTGTCCTTCGGGAGACTCTCTTGAACCTTCTGATTGAACTGTTCCCTTGAACCAACCCGTTGAACAAAACATTGAACCAAAACTTTGAACCATCTGAATTGAACCAACTCATTGAACAAATAATCGTTCAAAGTTTAAGTTTGAAATTCTTGGAAAGATAATGCATTGGACCCCAACGTCGAACCACTGAACTGGGTCCTCCTTTTACTAAAAGACTTGCCTACAGAGTCCATAGAAATGCCTGCAGAGTCCATAGAAAAACTTGTAGAGTCTATAGAAATCCTTTCATAGTCTATATAAATGTCTGTAGAGTCTGTAGAAATGCCTACAAAGTCCATAAAAATGCCTGCAGAGTCCGTAGAAAAACCTGCAGAGTCCGTAGAAATGCCTGCAGAGTCCGTAGAAACACCTGTAGAGTCCATAGAAATGCCTACAAAGTCTATAGAAACACTTGCAGAGTCTATTTAAATTCCTGCAAAGTCCTTAGAAATGCCTGTAGAGTCTGTAGAAATAAGACTTGTGCAAAATCAAAAAATTGTACTGGCTCAAAACAACAGGGAAAAAAGGGGGGACCGATTTTGGCCTGTAGGACCAAAATGGTCAACAATAACCATGATAAAAAATAACATGAAAAAAAACCCAATTACCTTTAAAATGTCACCATGTGTTGTATACTTCACAACTCAAGGCAAAATGACTCAAACACTTCTTTGCAAATAGCCCACTCAGAACTGCCAAAACACTCCAAAACCCAATCATGAACAACTTGATCTTCAACACCTAAAATAAAACTTCAAATGATCAATTTTACTATAAAATATCATCTGACATCTATATACCACTCTAAAATATAAAAATCATAAGGTCTAATGTCAAATATTGGTCTTGCAGACCAATCTTTTGACCTCACTACACACAGTCAAACTAGAACCAAACAACCCATTTTGGCTTCAACATTTAAACCCCTTATACTGACTTCAAAGCTTTCCAAAATCATGAGAACTATTTAAAATTCAAAAAAAACAACATAATATGCATTAAATACATCAACTCAAGGCATAGAGCCTCAAACTCATAACTGTAATTAGCTTACCCAGAATTACTAGTTTACCTTAAAGCATAGTCATGGTGATATTGACCTTTAACACATTTATTACCACTATGAAAGATTTAAAATGTATGAACATGATCCTATTAGATAATTATTCCATTATTATATATAAAAATAATATGTTCAAATTTAAATATTAGATTTACAGATCAATCTCATAACCTTTTATCTCATTGTCTCATCTGAACCAAATAACTTAACTTGTGAGCAACTTTTTCACTATAATCACTAACCTAAAAAACTTATACCAAACATAAAAATGTCTTAAAATTAATTTAAAACATCTTCATGTACTTTTTTTCATCACTTTATCATGGTAACATATTCCTAATCTTCTTCTCACTATTGCCTGGGTTTTTCAAATTTTCCACCATTAAGCTTGTTAGCAATTGGCTAACTTGGATGAATAGTTTAGCACATTTTAGGTATATAACCTATCCAAAAACATGAATATACATGAAAAATGAGTCTCAAAATTCATCCTCCATCCATTTTCATACTTTGACTTGGTAAAATATGACTGTTACAATAAATATTCAAGAAATGTGCACTTTCATGTAAGGTCTACTCATACACCTGACAACTCAATTACACCTGGAGGTGCCTTGGAGAGTTTAATAATACATATAAAATATTTTATAGTAATTTTAGACCATTATGGACTATTTTTAATAATATCTTTCACATCAGGAATGTGTTAGGGTTTTAGAGAGGTTTAACATAGGTTTTGGTGTTAACGATTATTCATAAAGGATTGCCCTTTATATCCAAAAATAATGCCTATAGTTTTTATCTAATACCCTTACACATATATCCTTAACATATAAAGTTCCCGTGCATAGGTTACATGTGCCAATGAACACCTAAAAGTCCTTAGGTTTGCATGCCTTCATTTTGTGTACTTGAGAGACCTTAGAACCACTTTTCATGCCTTTTCTTGCAAATCATGACCTCAAACTACATCAACACACTTAAAAAAACATAACTCACCTTTTAAAATTCTAAAATACTCATACTTTCCATAGAAACTAATCTTTATACCTCATTAGGCCATGCTCTCTCTTTGCTCTCTAGATCTTGACATGCAAACCACAATAGGTCTTAAAACTAACCTTCATGCCTCTTTTCATGCACTATAAACCACATTCACATGTTAAAGTAACCTATTACATAATTATAAACTATAATACATCCTTCATTTTCCTTGACAATAGATCATGATGCTTCATTAGGCTAGGCAGAATCTAGAAGTGGTCTAGTTGTAGACTTGATCTGTAGGTCTTACCCCTGTAAGCTCACCTTGAGACTCTCATGAGTGATCCAATGTTTCACATAAATTTTAAATCACCCTTATACAACCACTCATGCCTTTGTGCACTAATTTCACGAAGCCATCATACTCATACCTTCTCACAAGGTCTCTTCATGCTATGACTAGTGTCATGACTAGGCTTTTTAAGCACTTAAAACTTGATAACTAACCTTGAAACAAATATGAAAGTATCTACACTTCACTTACATGATCACATAATGCCAAACAACCTCTCACAATCTTATTCTTACTTCACCAAATTTCATTATGCACACCTTCTCACAAGGTCTAGACTAGGCTTCTCAAGACACTTTGTTCTTGAGAACTAGTACTCAAACATGCTTCAATGCTCACTTGACCATCATACCTCTTTGTGACAATAGTGAAAACTCTAATTTGACCTAAACCTTGACATCAACAAATGGAAGAGACATTAATTTTCCTTCAAATTCTCTCTTATCACATGTTGCCTTCAAATTCTCTCTCAACAGAAGAAACATTAGAATGCCTTCAAATTCTCTCTTATCACATCATGTATACAAGAACATACCTTAAATACCACTCACCATGAATCTTAACCAAATGCACCTTGACATCAATGACAACACTTATCAACAAACTCCCCCTTTTTCATTGATGGCAAAACATTTTTCACTCTAATCACTCTCATCTCCCCCAATCTGGGCAATCTTCCTTCTTGAAATTTCTCCCCCTTTGACATTAATGATAAAGGGTCACACATAATTCAAATTCTAGAACCACTCATTATCCTTCTTTGGAAAATACTCTCAAAAACTCTTATATGGCTGTCAACAACTACACTTGGAGCTTATGAACAACCTGAATAGCTCCCCCTCAAACCAAGCATCCACCATGCTTCTGCTAACTTAAATAGAGTCTCCATGAAGCCTAATGGAGTCACCCCTTTCATAGGGCACTATAATAATACAAAATTATGAGATTCTTATATCTCCATGCTCTCACAATACTAAATATCTTTCAGGATCCTATTAAGCTTGATTTGCACCTTAGGCTTGACTTTTTCATCAACTATTTGATCAATAATATGAGCTAATATCAGACATTCCTGACTTGAATTCACATTTTAATTGTGCTCTACCATAGCAAATAGTCCACTTGGGCTTGTAGATTGATCATTACTCACCTTTACTATCTTTGGTTTCCACACATTCAATTGCCTTCTCGCTTGCACTCTAGGGGTTTCAAACCTCTTATTTTGACTTGATGACCTTCTAACTCTACTAAGATAGGATATTTCAATGTGCCCCACATCATGACAACTATAGTAAACAACCTCATTCATACCTCTTGATTGATGATTCCTTTCATAATCCCATGCATATTCATTTTTAGAGGTTCTTCTACATTCTCTTGCTTTATGACCAGATTGATTGCATTTAAAATAATAACCATTAAGTGAATTAGTATACCTTATAGCATTAGGTTGTCTGATTGGTCTTTTCATATTGACATTCTTATCTTCATTAGCCTTCTCCTTGATTTGAGTTTCCTCCTTTTGGTCTTCTTTGAAACCAAGACCTATCTTATCACTTGTAGACTTCTGACTACTCGAGATGTTATCTAGAGCATCAATACTCTTTTCAAACTTTATAAAGATCTTCAACTTACTAGATGTTTGATCAACCTCAAATTTAAAATATTACATTTTAATTCCATACCTAGTGTATTCTTCCTCTTTAGCTTTTAAGCTAGTAGTGGCTATCTCCATTTGTATTTCAATCTGATTGATGATCTCATCATACTCCTTGGATGTGTTACTCAGTCTCTCTTCAAACAAACCAATCTACTCTTCATAGTATTTAACTAATGATCTTATTTTATGATCCTTATTTCTTTGGAACTTTAACTCATCTAGAGCACTCACCAATTATGCTTCAAATTTCACTTTAACCTCTTCTTCATATAATTATTCATCATCCATAAGGCCTTTCCCTTTTAACAAACCTCAATGTCTATTTTATAGCCATAAATAAGGTTTCATTATTGTCATGTTCATTACTATCATCATCACTATCAGATGTACTTGTGTCACTTACATTAGACAATTTATTATCTTCTTTGGTATAGAAACTTCTATTGTTCTTGAATGACCCTTTCCTACCTTCATACTTCCTAAAATCTTTCTTGTTATTGTTAAGCTTATAGAACTTCTTATCATCTCCATGATGTTCATCATGTTGTTCATCATGCTCAATCTTATCATAGTTGAAACATTTAAAAGACAACTTACCCTTATACTTACGAGATCTAAACCTCAATTTCTAAGTAAACATGGCTATCAATTCATCAACATCTAAACATACCTCATCCTTGAAATTCTTGGCTTTTGAATTCTTCTCAACTTTAAATGTTATTTTCTTCTTAATAGGTCTTCCTTCATGTTCTCATCTCATAGGTAGTCAAGATGCTATGAAGCCCATCCATCTCCAACTTGTCCAAATCTTGCATCTCTTCTAATATAGACACCTTAGAATCAAACTTAGGAGTTAGTGATATTAATATATTTTGAATTATTATAGACTTTCACTTCTTCTCCTAATCCTCTAATGAAATTGACAACTTAATCAACCTTCAATAGGTAAGATGCAATGGTTTCATCTTCAAACTTTCAAACTATCTCTGGTGAGTCTGAAACTTGGCCATCTTCACCTTGGTTTCTCCTTCATAGATAGTATTAAATTTGTCCCATATAACCTTTGTTGACTCATAGTGCATCACCTTCATGAACTATGTCTTTGATAGGCCACATAGAATGGCATTCATTACCTTGAAATTGCTTTCACTTTCCTTCTTGCCTCTTGCATCAGTTAGCAGTGTAAGAAGTGGAGTGTATCCATCCATAACTGACTAACATATGTCATGGCCAATTAACATTATATATGTCCTCATTTTGATGAACCAAAAATCATAATTAGTCCTATTGAAAAATGGAGCCTTACTAGTAGAGAAACCACCTTGAGCTTGCTAAATAGCCATCCTTGATTCTAGCATCTCCTTTAGGATATTAGGCCTACTTCAAAGCACCTAATATAATACCAAATGTTGGAAGCACAATCATTGAGATGTTTTGGGGTGAATCAGTTTCTTAAAAACTTTCTTTCATTTCCTCATTAGAATACATGAACCATCATATCAACATATAGATCAATCAATGCATAAGTAATCAACTATACAAACATGAAAAAAGATTACACGTGACAATACATCATGCATGTGGAAAACCCTCAAGGGTAAAAAAACCCATTGATCCTTGCAAATTTACTATATTCCTATAAGTCAAAATATCACAATTTAGTGAAGCACCAACTCTACATGGAACACCAACCCCAACTAGCTAAGCACCAACCTAGCTAGGCTTTTGCAAGCTCCAACTTGCAAGGAGGCACTAACCCCCTAGATGACTCAGCATAAAATTATCCACATGATTAATTTTATTGCCTTCATAACACTTTTTTCTTAACTAACTGATGATGACCACCTCTTTATCTCTTCACACTCTTATCCCTCTCAAACTACCTTCTAGGCCTCTTCGCTCAATTAGGTCTTTTAGAGATAAATTAAGTCATATGATCTTGATATTCATATGAAAAAACACTATCATATATTCATGATTTATCCTATACACTCCTATTATCTTCTACAAGACCTCATTTTTCACAATAATGTGTTATTTCATTCACTTACACCCTGCATATATAAATAGGCCTAAAACTACCTTGTATATATACAAGCCTCTTACTCATATACCTCTTGATCGGCCATATAAAACTAAACACTTGGATTGTACTTAAAATAGGTCTTATTAAATATTTCATACATGAATAAATCATTACAATAGGTCATCCTCAACTTAAAATACCAAAACCTCTTTTAGGCCTTAAGAAAACATAATTCAATTAGGCCTTCATTAGTGCACATTACCCTTTGATTTCCTTGGAACACTTTAAAACTATATAAATGGAAATAAAAAATCATATTCCACTAAAATATACCCCTAATAATATTATATTATTTCCATGATAATTTTTAGCTCCAACCATCACTTGAAGCACACCTTGTCGCATTGTTCACAATTAGGCCTGTGAACCTACAGAAAGTCTACCAAACAAAATTGAGGCAAGTACACAATTTAGTCACACAACCATGACAATAAATAACATGAAAAAAAACTCAATGACATTAAAAACATCACTATGTTCTTTATACTTCACAACTCAAGGCAAAAGGACTCAAACACTTCTCTGCAAATAGCCCACTCAGAATTACCAGAACACTCCAAAACCTAGTCATAAATAACTTGATATTCAATACCTAAAATAACACTTCCAATGAAAAATTATATTTTAAAAATATCCTTTGACATATCTATACCACTCTTCGATACAAAAATAATAAGTTATAATGTCAAATATTAGACTTACAGACCAATCTTTTGACCTCACTACACACAGTCAAACCAAAACTAGACAAGCTATTTTGGCTTCAACATTTAAACCTCTTATACTGACTTCCAAGATTTAAAAAATAATGATCACTATTTTCAAGTCACAAAAAATATCATATTAATTATACACATCAACTCAAGGCATAGATCCTAGAACTCATCACTACAACTAGCTTACCCAGAACTCCCAGTTTACCTTAAAGCACAGTCATGGTGATATTGACCTTCAACACCTGTATGACCACTTTTAAAGACTTAAAATAAATTAAAATGATATTATGAGATAATTATTTAATTATTATATATAAATATAATATTTTAAAATATAAATATTGGTTTTATAGACCAATCTCATAACATTCTATCTCATTATCTTGTCTAAACCAGACAGGTCAACTTGTGAGCAAATTTTTCACTATAATCACTGACCTCCAAAACTTCTACCAAAAATTAAAATGTCTCAAAATTTATAAAAAAAAATCTTCATGAATTTTTTTTCATCACTCTATCATGTTAACACATTCATAATCTTCTTCTCACTATTGCCTGAGTTTTTCACTGTTTCTAACATTAGGCCTGTTAGCGACTAGCTAACTTGGATGATTGGTTTAGCACACTTGAGGGTTTGAACCAAACCAAAAACCTTTATGGACATGAAAAATGAGTCTCATAATTCATCCTCCATCCATTTTCATACTTTGAATTGGTCAACTTTGACTGCTACAACAAATCTCTAAGAAATGTGCACTTTCATGTAGGGTCTACTCACACACCTGACAAATCAATCACAATTTGAGGTGCCTTCGAGAGTTTAATACAACCTAAAATATATATTTTTGTAATTTTAGACCATTATTGACTATTTTTAACAAGATCTTTCACATTAGGTCCTTGTTAGGGTTTTAGAGAGGTTTAACATAGGTTTTGGTGTTAACGATTGTTCATAAAGGATTGCCCCTTATATCCAAAACCAATGCCTATAATTCTTATATATTACCTTTACCCATCTCTCCTTAATATATTAAGTTATAATTCATAGGTTACATGTGCCAATGAACACCTAAAAGTCCTTCTCGAGTTTGCATGCCTTCATTTTATGTACTCAAGAGTCCTCAAAACCACTTTTCATGCCTTTTCTTGTAAACCATGACTTAAAAGTACATGAAAACACTTGAAAAAACATGTATAACCTTTTAAAATTCTCACCTACTCATAATTTCCTTGTAAATTGATCTGTATACCTCATTAGGCCATTCTCTCTCTCTTTGCTCTCTAGATCTTGACCTGCAAACCACATTAGGTCTTAAAACTGACCTTCATGCCTCTTTCCATGAACTCTCCACCATACTCACATACTAAATAAATATCATGCATTATTAGACACTGTCATATACCCTTCATTTTCCTTGACAACATATCATGATGCCTCATTAGGCCAGGCAGAATCTAGAAGTGGTCTAGTTACAAACTTGATCTATAGATCCTACCCCTGTAGGCTCATCATGAGACTCTCATAAGTGTTCCAATACTTCACATACATTTTCAATAAACCTTATGAAACCACTCATGCCTTTGTTCACTCATATTACCAAGACATCATACGCATACCTTCTCATAAGGTCTCTTCATGCTATAACTAGTGCCATGACTAGGCTTCTTAAGCACTTAAAACTTAACAACTAACCTTGAAACACTTATGAAGGTATATACACCTCACTTACATGATCACACAATGCCAAACAACTTCTCACAATCTTTTTCTTACTTAATTTACTAAATTTCACTATGCACACCTTCTCACAAGGTCTAGACTAGGCTTCTCAAGACACCTTATTCTCAAGAACTAGTACTCAAAATGCTTCAATTCTCACTTGAAAATCATACCTATTAATGATAACACTAAAAAATTTAAACTAACCTAAACCTTGACATCAACCAATAAAAGATACATTAGGTTGCCTTCAAATTCTCTCTTGTCACATGTTGCCTTCAAATTCTCTCTCAATAGAAGAGGCATTAGGTTTCCTTCAAATTATCTCTTGTCACATGTTGCCTTAAAATTCTCTCTCAATAGAAGAGACATTAGGTTTCTTTCAAATTCTCTCTTGTCATATCAAGAACATGAACACATAACTCAAAGACCACTCAGCATGCATCTTTACCAGATGCACCTTAACATCAACCTTGACATCAATTACAACACTTCTCAACAATTGTGTCTCAATATAATATCTGATGTAGAGGGAAAGTGTGTTTCAATAACTCAAAAATCCAAAACAAAAATATTGCATAGTCTTAAATCACCTTAGATTTGAATTCCTCCAAAATATAGGTGTCAAAAACTCTTGTTGCTCTTTTGAGAAGGACCCAATGCAAAGTGATGGGGTGGTATTTCCTACTCATGTGTTGTCTACAACTTGTGTTTGCCTGGGAAGTTACCCCTCTCATTTTTAATCAGTCAAATAAATCTTGACCACCTCTCATGCTAATAATGTCACTAAGAGTCTTCACTTGAGATATTAGACTAAACACCTTGGCTTGTAGGCTAGTAATCTCTCCCCTCTAATGAATCAGTGCCTACTATCCATGATAAACAAAATCTTAGACATTATTATGCCTACCTATGCTCAAAAGAAGACCCACATTGATAAGTACTTGATCTATGATAAGTCTATGCCCATGTGGAATAGGTTAAATAGAGTGTCTCTATTCATATGTCTCCACTTTGTATCTAAATATGCACACACACACACACACACACACACACACATGCATCAGATATTCAATCATATATATAAACTAAAACTAAATAAACTAACATGTAATGCTTTAAAGGAACTAAAAATTAAAATAACACATTACCTTACTTGGGTCTCCCTCCTACCAGTTAGGGTTTGAGTCCTCATCTAAGCTCATATGGGCCTCCTCCTCTATTATTGTTGATTCCTCTCTAATATGGGCTTGTTTTCCTCCTCTATCTCCCTAGTTAGCTCCCCCTCTAGTCATCACCTATTATGGCAAGTCTATATATGGTAGTGGTTATGATGGATATAATAGATGTTGTGGATATTAGTGTTATAGCCTATGCATCCCCCCTCCTCCTACCATAGACTATTATCCAACCTTTACTCCTCCTCCTCCCTACCTCCTCTTAGCCACTACAATGATAGTAGTCCCTGGTGTCAAAGGCTACCACCCGGATCTCCCAAGCCATGCATCTCTTATCTCTCATTCCCCATTAAGGACCACTTGAGGGACAAGTGGATCAAATACATGTTATAACCCATAATGTTGGGACACCTATTAATGGGGTGTGCCTCTATGTATAGTTATTTGTCTCATATTTGTTGTTCACTCTCATAAGTCACAAGAGTGACTATCTCATATGCCCATTTTCTGACCATCCCCTCATATGGCATGGCCACTAGATCTACCACTATCAAAATCCCCATAGACTATTGTGAATCCCTAAAAGGTGCCTTGTTTATCCACCTAGGGGCCCTAATGATTCACCCATTTTTCATGATTTTGGTTGAATTTTTATTTTTTTCTCTTGAGTTTACCTTTTTGATTGCCCACTACACCTTTAGTCATGATTATGTCAATCCAAACCACCTCCAATCTTACAAGTATTTCACTTTTATTAGAATTTTTTATCAAAAAAATTCATTATTGATTGAAACTTAAAAGTTTTCATAGATTTATATTCATCTCATTTTTGTTTTGAAGAACATAACCTTAGTTTTTAGTCATCTTCTAGTCATTTTCATAAGTTGGAGAAAAGAGTTTATGAGTTTACAACTAGTATTGTGTTGTTCATGATCAGTTAGGGAAAGTTTAATTATTTTTCTTCCTTCAAATTATGTTTGTGTTTTCATTTTATTTGCATCCCCTCTTGTTAGAGAGTTCTAAGGTCACCATTGAACACTCAAGGAGTTATCTACACGAGGACTCAACATTTTCATTGACTACTTCTCCTTCACTTGATCTCATATTGATCTCATCCTTGGTTTAGGTTAGATGATTCATTTTTTTTGTATTTAATTCATTAGATTATATATTTTCATTTACTAGAATAGGTTGCATTTGAAAATGTGATTAAAAAAAACTCCAAAAAAAATGTTTTCTTCTCTCTCTTCTTGCATATGGAAAAGTAATTTCATAATCTTAGTTGCATTCACACATCACAATCTTTAGAGAAAAATAGTCTTTTCATTAGATCTAGGATAGATAGGTGAATATGAAATTAGTTGCATCCAATAAATAACATTTTATTTTTAGTTTTCATAGCACAAATTCACGTATATAAATAAACACCAACAAACTTGCATGCATAAAAGATACAAAACCAAAAAGAAAGTTTGCATCAAAATTCAGTTTGCTTATTTGCAAGTAATTTTAATTCAAAAATCAGAATTCTATATTTTCATCCATTCATTTACATATCATTTAGTTATATACAAAACAATCAAAAACCCTAAAAACTTGCACACATATAATAGATCTTGAAAACTTAGAGGTTACATTTGCACACATCAAATCTAAAATTTAGATCTAGTTTCACATTCACATAATCAAATATTCGAAGTCTCATTAGATTTTATTAAATTTTCATTGAAAAGATAAAAATAAAAGCATTCATTTCAGCGCATATAGGTGAAATTATGTATTTATAAAATCAAGAAAAGGGTTAAAAATCAATAATTACATTGTTAATTGAATTTTTAGTTTTAAATTGTATTGCATTTAT
Organism: Torreya grandis; assembly: GCA_037957365.1. NCBI lineage: Eukaryota > Viridiplantae > Streptophyta > Pinopsida > Cupressales > Taxaceae > Torreya > Torreya grandis. The sequence continues at coordinate 1,752,578 of JARHVA010002033.1, forward strand.
AAATACCAAAAAAAAAAAAAAAAAAAATTATTTCCTTCATATCCAAGCACTTTTATTTCAGTAAGTAGCATAGTTTATTTCAAATTGCAAATCCTTGTCAAAAACTAAAATCAAGCACAACTCAAAAATGTTGTCCAAACAAGCACAAGTGTAAACCTTTCAAAACATCAAGTACATTTTAACAAACCAAATCAAAACAAGATACACATTTTAACATTCAAAACAAATGTTTTTTCTTTCATGGATGATGCTTTCAGAGTGAGCTCATCTTCACATAGTAAGCATGTTTCCCTGAGTATTGACTCTCATATGAGCTAGTAACCTTTATAGTGACATTGATTCTGAGATTAGACTTAAATTTTTCTATTTCACTCCCTTTCCAAATCTCATAATCAACTAGCTTACTTCTCTTAACAAGCAATCTTACCTAATATAAGACCCAGTAGTGAGGCCCATATGCATCCTAACACAACTCTACAACTTTGTATTTGAGCCTCCCCACTCATCTTATTTTTCCTTGAGTCTAGCCTCATCATAACTTATTTAATTTGTGGATGACATTGACTAGCCATAGTATACCTAATAAAGCCAACCAAATTCCAAGGGTTCTTCAACCTAACTTTGCCCAATTTCCTGAACCAAGTATCAACCAAGAACTTTGATATCTTGTCCTCGCCCATTCTAAAGGTTTTTAAAAGTCCATATCTTCCCAATTCACCATTTTAAATGAGTAGTTCAATGGAGGTGATATATTTTGGCATCACCACAAGCATCTTTTACCACTTGTTCAAAACCCCACTCTTATACCCTAACCTAACCAACCACCTCTTTTAGTCCTTCCCATTTAGATCTGTAGACCACATCAGCCCAACCAACCAAACCCCTAGACCACTCATCTCATTATCTTTTCATTAGTTGTCTCAGCCAGACCATGAGAATTTGAGTGCATAAAGCTTAGTGTGTTGCTTTCTATGTGTGCATTTACCACAATCTCCTTGTGTCATATTGCATAAATTACTTGATTACAATCTCATATCTCTCCCTTCACAATAGAGGTTGATATGACCAAGCCTCAACATAAGGGTTTTGACAATGACACATATTCTGACTACCATGTACGTATTGAGAATTCTACAAACACATGTGTTTTAGGTTAAGGCATAAGGCACTAGATCATATCAATGATAATACCATCTATCTAAGCACACCCATGAAGGAAGCTAAACCACAATAAAATGAAAATACAAAGCTAAAACTATTTAATAATTTATTTCCAAATGATGGTACCAAAAATATAAAGATAATTCAGAGGTATATCGTGCATACAATGTGCATCTTCCTCCTAAAACATATAAACATATAATAGATGGAATTATTGGTAAATTTACATGCACATCAACACCATAACCTATGATCACATTTGATGATATTGAAATCAATGATGATGATTCAGATAGACATGCACTCTTTATTTGAGATTTTATCAATAGACAACCCATAGTGTCATGATTGACAATGGGTTAATTGAAAACACATGTATACTGATGTTTTTTCATAGTTTGGATAAACAACAAGATTTACAAGCCACAACAAAAGTAGTCAAATCATTTCATGAGCATACATAAAATACTCTTAGGCATATAGTGTTACCTCTTTAGGTTGGTTCAACAAATATAACTACTCCATTTCTAATCTTACTAGGCCCATGGGTCTTTAATATGTTATTAGGATGCTCTAAGGTACCATCAATTATACATCGATGTATCGAGTATATACATTGTAATCAAGTGGTTGAAGTTCAAGGCATTTTATATGAGTACCTTCTCTGGTCAATGGTAACTCCTCCTCCTCCTCCCCCACCACCATCATAGTTGGTTGTGCCACCTATTCAAGAGCACAATAAAAATAACTTGTGGAACCTATTTAAGATCATAGTGCAAAATCAGTTTTTGCACCTATACAAAATCTCTTTATATAGTCAATTCAAAGGAAAATGATACACCTTCCTAAGTAAGAAGCTTCATATGAAAGAGTTACTCAAGGTTCAAAGAAATTTAAGTCTTTTACAGTGTGTTGTAAGGTAGTACCTTAAATAGTTTAGTGTGTTCTATAATGAAAACATGCAATGTGACCTATTGTAAAAAAAACTTCACCACATTTTATACCTTTTCAAGTTATATACCTTTCAAAATATTATATGAGTAGTATCAAGACAATTATACTACGACACTTAATACTTTATCAGATTCAAAATCCTCTACTATGACATTGTCTGACATTAGGTGTTTTGTTTGTTGCACTTACCAAGTTTGATTAGTGGTGCCATAATCAATATAATGCACTTTTACTGCATAATCTACTTCAAATATGGTTATTTTATGGAGGAAATATTAAAAAACAAATATGTTAAGAAATCAACTATATAAATAAAATCTAATCTAAAGTAACTCAACATAAGATATAACTAAAAATAAAAGAAACAACACAAACTTATACCTTCGTACTAAAATTTTTCTTCCATTGCGATTTAAATTTGATTAACCCTCTTTGAATTGTAGTTACTCACTTTTCCAATGCAATGTAAAATGGGTAGTGTTTAGATGTAGCATTTTCTTTGATGTCTTTTATTCACTTTGGATTCACTTGTGAATTTGATAGCACTTTGTTAGCATAAGTCGGGATGGCTTGCGTGTCTATTTAAAGATTTTTAGAGGAAAGATCGAAAGGTGGAAGATTATTTAAATATTTCAAATTATCTAAATGATATACGATGGATAATGCGTCCTCATCCATGAGGATGATGACCATTTCAAAAGGTTGAGATAAATAGGGATATGGTTAGCTAAGTCACCAAGAAGGGGTCAAGTTGTTTGACAAGTCAAGGGATGACTCAAGGGCAGTTGACAAAGTTGAAGGATTAATTGGGGAGAGTCAACATGTGAGGGAGATAAAGGTGGAGGATGTTGGGTGAGGTGAAAAATCCATATTTAATAATTAGATTTGGAATTAAAGTATGCATAATTGATTGACTTTGAATTATTCAATTAATTGAAAAAGGAGGGAAATGACATGAATTTGAATTTGAATTTGTTAAAGAAGCATTAGCGGTTTTAGGTGAATTTGAACACTACAATGTAATTTAGTTGTCTACATTTGTCCCTTTTTGAAATGGTGTTGAAAATTAATATTATTTTGAAGAATAGTAAAATAAGTAGAGTGATAATAATTAAAAAGAAAAAATTGTCTCAAATGAATGAAAATGAATGTGATGATGCCCCCTTGAGTGTTGGTTTATGAAAATGGATGAATGCTTGAAATGAATGAAAGAAGAAAAGGATTAAACATTTTAAACCATCAAGAAATCAAATTACTAGAATCAATGTCAAACTTACAAGATTAAGGTTTATGTAAATAAGTTGCCCCTAGATGTTAACACTAGAGAATTGACTGGAAAAAGAATATTTACCACTCGAAGACTACACGCTTAGTTGATGATCATGACATAGGGGTCATGTGAGCTAATGTGGGAATGATATATCCCAATGATGGTAAGCTACGGATCTCAAAATAAAAAAATATATTTTTTCAAATTATAGAGAAAATTTTACAAAAGTGGGAGCTGTAAGTAATAGATATAGACTCAGAATGCTTTGATTAAGATTGTCCTAGAAGTTGAAGAAAATGGATGAAAAATGAATGAAATGAAGGGATGGGGGGGAATATTTGAATTGGAAGGAGAGTATAAATAAAAGGATGGGTATTAAGAAATTCATTCATGTAATTTGTATTTCCAAGGTGAGTATAGAAAATTAGTTTGTGTGATTTGTGCTCTAGGTTTGTTGAGAAAAATGGACCGTATTTTGTTTCATCAGCACTGCAGGGAGTGCATGAAGAGAAATCAGAGACCTAAGAAGAGTGGGCCTTTGGTAGTTATAATTTTATTCCTTAAACTTTTGATTTCATAGCATTTATTTGGGTGTAAAATTAGATTCAATGAATTCACGATTTCACCATTTATGAATTCAGCAACAAAAGTTATGAAATTATTGATGGTAATCACAAAATCATTGAACATGATAGAGAATTCATTAGTTAGGGTTAAAATATCATTCAGGTTAAAAACAAATTAGGGATTGGTAAATTCACAATTCACATTTGCAAAATCATGAAAATGAGTGGTGAAATCATCAAATAAGGGAGCGAAATTGTTAGAAAGGGATGAGGTTAGGTCAATTGCAAAATTGTAAGACATAGTAGTGAAATTGAATAGATTGATAGTGAAAATGCTAAAAAGGGTACCAAAAATGCAAAATTGAGGATGTGAAGGGTGAATTGGATAACATGAATAACCAAAACACAAAAATAAGTGATGAAAATGCTAGGGTTAGAAGAAAAAGGGTTAAGTTAATAAATGAATAAATAGATAAGAAGTGTAGAATAACCAAAAAATAATATGGAGGAAGATTTTTTTTTGTTTTTATGTTTTTTTATTAGATGTAAATGGGTTTTTATGCTGATAGCTAGGATTAACATTATGTTAATGTGATATTTTTGTAGGAGGTTTTACCAGTATTGGTGACACGAGAGTAGAGATCGAGGGATTTAGAGCGAATAACATAGTGTACTGAGTATAAGTTTGGAGTAATAGAAGTGACAGGGCTATCATATATCACACAAATGCATGAGATCCAAATAGATATGGCTCTATTGATTATGATAGCCAAGAGATGGCATAATGAGACTAACACATTTCACCTGATGATAGGTGAGAATGTTTTTACATTAGAAGATGTGTATTGGATTTTGGGGATCCAGATATGAGGGAGACGAGTATATTGGGGTTAGGGGCCATATGAGAATACTTTATACATGATATTTTTTGATGTATTAATTTTAGTGGTTAGAGGAAGAGTATATATAGACTATTGTATGTAGCTAGGTACATATTCATTGACTATGTTACTCATGCCAGTTATCAATGGCATCATGCTACCTGATAAGAGTTGGAGGTTATCTGATTGGATTATTAGATATTATTGGGGATATGATGGAGATGGGGGAGAGGTTTTCATGGGGACCATACATACTCATACACCCTTATATGGATCTACATCATGTGGTATACACATATGGGAAGGAGATTGGTCCTTCCACCTTATTATAGGTATGGTGTTAGGAGCATATGGTAGGTGAGAGACCAATAGGGCATATGAGAACATGATTAGAGGATAAGCCTATTGACTATACATGACACATGATTATAGGCATGTAGAGGCCACATTTGGGAGATCTAGAGTTTTACAAGAGATTGATAAATGAGATAGGTGATGATCAGATAACCTAGAGACCATATGGAGAGATAGTCTTTTAGTGGGCATGGGATGGCTTATACATGGACTATATGATTAGTTAGTGTCAAATTATGGGCATTCATGACTATATTATTGAGAGAAATCATGTTGATAAGGTGATGAGATAGTTTGGATTTAGGCAACACACACTAATTGGACCTCATGTGTTTGCATAGGTAGTTAGAGAGAGCACAATCGAGGATTACTATTGACCCTAGGATAGCAGAGCACTGTTGGACACACTTACAAATAGTGACATAGATGGATAGGAAAGATGTTATTGATGATGGCTTAGTGGATAGATATGCATATCAATGAGCCAGACATTGGTCAATGATACTTAAGATTCTTTATATGCATTTATGCACATGGAGACAAAGATTAATTGTTAGTTTGAGTAGACATCCATAGGGCACAAGACTAGGAGTCTAGATTAGGAGTGTAGTTACAATTCATAGGGGAGGGAGATGAGGATGAGGTAGATGATAAGCTATAGAGGAGATCCATCTATGAGATGTGTAGATTATAGAGGTGGAAGATGTAGAGATACTATAATAAGCAAGTGTTGATATGGGCAAAGATATTGAGATGAAAGTGGATATTTATTAGTTGGGTGGAGGGGAGACTCCTTTGGTATTTATTGATAGTGATGAAGAGGGAGATGGGGAGGATACATTGATGATACCAGTTTATGATACTGACATAAAGAGGAGAGTCATGGCAAGACCATCACAGGTAGGGAGATCACAGGACAATCACGCCTTGAATGATAGATTACATGAGGAGATCTAAAACCAAGATAGTGAGATTATAAGATTACATAGAGAGGTGGCTAGACTACAGGGGGAGGTTGATAGTAGAGGTGGTTAGTTATCATTGAGAGTATTGATATCAGATGTCTATAGGATGAGGTAGATAGTTAGAGTTGGAGGTTGAGAGTCTAGAGATCGATGGTATGTCTTTAGCAATTGGAGTAGTTACATAAGAGGTAGAGACTTAGACATTGGATTATATAGATCTGACACAATGGTAGAGATAAGAGAGAGACACCATGTGGATATAGCTGGTAAAGGATATGGTTTTATTAGTAAAATAAGGACAAATAGATACATTACATAGAGTTATGAGGGTCATGGAGTAAGTTATGTACTATAGGAACTTGTATGAGGAGGATGTTCCATGCACACAAAAAGCACAATTGTATAGAGTGTACTCGACCAGGTAGTTGAAGTCAAAGATCTTGGTACAACTGATAGAATCTAAGAGATCAGTGGGATAGGTATCACATCACAACATGGGTCCTCCATGGAGTACACCACAACATTTTGAACCTAGTTATAGGACAAATGCTCCATTTGAGGGGCATGGGAAGACTTGACATAGTCATGATCATGATGTATCGATGTATATATATTTTTTGAGATGTATCATTATATAGACACATTTATTTCGGCTATGAGACTTGTATTATTTGTGATATGATGGACATTATGGACTATTTATGGATTTTGATATTATGTTTTACTTTATACATGGTTTATGGATAGATGGATAGACATAGTATTGTTATATTTCCTACTTTAGGATTCATAATAGCACATGTTAATTCTTTTCAGCATTTGATTATGGTATATGAAATGTATGATTTATTATGGATGCATGGATAATGTATTAGATAGTTTCATTGTGTTTAATTTTGCTTTGCATTGGATTTCCATCATGAGTAAGGATTGAGGAACCTTAATTTTAATGTAGCGTAAAACAAAATATCACTAATGATACAAAACAATCATGATAAATGTTTATGTTTTAGGCATAAGAATTGTAAAAGAATAATTTGTGCAAAATAAAGTCTGTCATGATATGGAGAAATCATAACCACACTATGATGCAATGCACAAAATAATCTTGACACACACACAAACAAACAATAAACAAAATATTTAAACTAAGATACGAAGTCACAATTACGCTAGATTATAATACACAAAATGATTTTGATAAGAAAAACATGATTGAAACAAACACAAATTATATATAAAAATCAAATAAAACAAACAAAGATAAATGATTTAAGAAAAACAAAGTAAAATAAAATAGCACTCAGTGCCTTAAGACAAACAAGATTTAAACAAAAGTACCAAAATAAGGTTAAAAGAATAAGATGTAAACAAGATTAGTAGGATTGGTTAAGGTAACAAGATTTTATAAACAATAATGATTAAGGTGAGAAATGAAAATAACCAATCAATGGTTAAGGATGAGAAAATAAAATAACCAAATTAAAGGTTAAGGATAGGAAGGAAAATCACCAAATTAATGGTTAAGGATAGTAAAAGAAATAACCAAACATGACTAAAGTAAAAGATGAACAAGATGACAACAAAACACATATGAAAACAACAAAAAAGTAATCAATACCTAAAATACACAATAAAAGACTTGCCATCCTAAGTGAGGATTGAGACATTTGGTAGCCAAGAACTAGGATAATAGTGGAACAATCAATGAGGAAGTAAGAAGAGGAACACATGAATTGAAAATAAATCCATAATCAGGTAAATGGATGATGAGGAAGGCAATGGTTGAGCTGACCTTAGAGACCCCGTCTCTCTAAGCGTGGCCTACATAATCCACCCTATACAAAGTCCTTATGGGGATATTAGGCCAGATGTAGTTCTCCCAATACAAAAAATGATGAGAAAATGGGTGATTGATGAAGTGTTTTAGTGTCTGATGAATATATGCATGATTGTCCCTCCCAAAAAATGTGAGCAAGAAAGTCTGGAAGCTAACTAAGATGGTAGATGTCTTTTAAGGTAAATGTCTACATGTAGTTTTGGATGATTTAGTTTAAGATAGGTGTAAAATATTGTAAAAAAGATGGTTATATATAAGATATTTCTTTATCATGAGCAAGGATTCAGGTACACAAATAATAGAATCTAACCCTAAGATAAAATACAATAGGATGAGTGACAAAACAAGTGATAAAAGACAATGCAAAAATACATAATAGATGACTACAATAAGATGCCCCCAAGTAACTAGGGTTAATATAGACAATGGATTACACATGGTGCCAAAAACCTAGTTTTCACCATAGTACTTACCCAAAGTGCCAATAAACTAGTTTTCCCTTTTGGACGAACTATTTTTTTGTTTTTTCTCTTTTTTTTTGCTTTTTTGACTTTTAATTTTTTGATTTTTTTTTTTTTTTTTTTTTTTTTGACACCTAGGATATTAACAACAACATATATAAAAAGTTAGGCATATAATCTCTTAAAATGCATGATGTTCATAGGTTCATCAGGATCCTCTCCATCTTATGTAGCTAACGTGTAAGCTCTCAATCCATATTTAGCAATAATGATATATAGGCCCAACCAATTAGGCTCAAAATTTTCTTTCTTTTCTCTTTCAACATTTGTATTACATTGGTTTTCCTTAAGAATGAGATCTTTAATTTCAAACTCCCTGGCTTTTATCCACTTATTATAGCTACAACAGAGATGATTATGGTGTACTTGTAAATAGTTCAAGGCATTAAGTCATTTCTCATCTAGAAGGTTGAGTTGACTAAGGCATGAAGTATGATAGGATTCTTCATTAAAAATTTGTTGTATGGATATGCAAAAAGATGGAATCTTGACTTTTATGGGTATAATAGACTCATTGTCATATACAAGGGAACAAGGGGTTGCCCCTGTGGGTGTATAGATGCTAGTGTGGTATGCCTAAAGGGTGAGATAAAGTTGTGTGTGATAATCATAACCAACTATATTGACAACTCACTTAAGTATGCATAAAATGATTTTATTATTTACCTCAACTTGGCCATTTCCTTGTGGGTAGTAGGGAGTGAACCATTTTTGCTTTATGTGATAGGTTTGGCAAAAAAATCTAACTTCTTTATTTTTGAATGATTTTCTATTATTAGAAATAATAGTGGAAGGGATACCAAAGAAATAGATAACGTGGTCTAGGATGAACTTAAAGATTTTCTTTCAGATAACATATGCAAGGGGCATTGCCTCAACCCACTTGGTAAAGTACTTAGTTGTCATAATAATGTGTTTGTGACCATCGAAATAATTATGACTAGTTTTTCTAATGAGGTCTAACCCCCATGTGGAGAATGGCCAAGGTGTGGTAATAGGTTGCAAAGATTATGAAGGGTTATGTGTAAGGTCACCATATTTTTCATGAGGTATACATTTTTTAACATAAGCGCATGAATAAAATTTCATGATAGTCCAATAATAACCTACTTGTAAAAGCTTTTTGGCTAGGAATATGCCACTTGAATATGCACCATAGATTCCCTCGTGAATTTCCCTAATGGCCAAAGTAGATTCTTCAAAATTCAAACAACTTATAAGTGTTCCATCATAGCCTCTTTGATATAAATTATTAGCAAAGATTGTGTAGTGAGAGGTACGTTGGATAAATGATTTTCGCTAATTGTGGGATAAGTTAAGTGGAATGGTGTTATCATGAAGATAGGTGTATACATTAGAATACCAAGGAGAAATGGGACCAACCACCTCAAAAAATATTTCAAAATTAGGCATGTCATAAGCCAGTATCATCAGTACTCAACAAGGAACTTGTGTTTTGGTTAAGATAAAGTAATGAACCAATGGTCACCATGGCATTTGCTACCTTACTATTGATTTGTGGTACTTGTTCAAATTAGATAAATACAAAAGATAACTTTAAGTTATCCACCATCCATTTATATGGTATTAACTTATCATTGTGAGATTTAAATTCATCATTTATTTAATTTATGATAAGTTTGAAATCACTAAAGATGAGATGTTTGATACCCCATTGAATAGCTAGTTTGAGACTAGCTATGAGAGCTTCATACTCTGCAATATTATTGGTACAAGGGAACTCAATTATAAAATCTTTAGGAATACAATCCCCATCTAGTGTGACTATAAAATTACTGCCCTTGATCTATGATTTGTGAAGGAACCATCAAAGAACAATTGCCAAACTAGAGATTCATCGATAGACATTATTGCTTCATCCAAAATTTATGCAACAAGAGGTGCTTTATCTTTGAGAGGTGATTTTATTAATGCATATGATAAGACATATCTATTAATTACTTTTTGATTAACATAATCAAGATCAAACTCATTGAGAAACATAACCCACTTAGTCATTTTACCTATTAAAGTCATTATATATAGAACATACTTGAGAGGGTCAATTTTTGCAATGATTTTAGTTTGATTGTTGAGTATGTAATGGCGAGGTTTTCATCAAACAAAAACAGCTGTGAGACATGCCTTTTCCATTTGAGAATAATTAATTTTTAAGATACCAAGGTCCTACTTAATTAATATACTACACTTTCTTTCCCATTATCATTATGTTACACCAACAATGCCCCCAATGCAAACCGAGTAGTTGATGTATATGACAAAAAAGGCCTACCAGCCACAGGTGGAATTAATACTGGTGGATTGGAAAGATATTGTTTAAGATGATTAAATGCTGTATCATAATTATCATTTCAATTTAAAGGAGTGTCTATCTTTAACAAAAATGTAAAAGGGTGACAAATATCTGCAAGTTGTGATATGAAATGCCTGATTGCTTGGATTTTGCCTTACAAACTTTAAAGTTGTTTGAGATTTTTTGGTGGTGGCATATCCATAATAGATGCAACCTTATAAATATCAACCCATATGCTATGTTATGAAATAGTGAAGCCCAAAAAATCTCTTGAGGTCATGCCAAAAACACACTTCTTCGTATTTAATCTCATCTTATATTCTCTCATTCTTTTGAAGATGTGATGAAGTACTTTAGGATATTCTTCTCTAGATTTTGATTTTGTAAGTATGTCATCAACATAGTCCTATATAATATCATGAAGAATATATTGAAAGATGACAGTCATTTCCCTTTGGTATGTAGCTCTGGCATTCTTTAGACCAAAAGGCATCACTTGGTAACAAAAGGTCTCCCATGGTGTTATGAATGTTGTTTTACGTTGGTCTTCAGTAGTGATTTTGATTCGGTTGTAACCTAAAAAATAGTCTATTAAAGATAAAATTTTGTGTCCTACTATAGAATCCATGATCATGTCGATATTGGGAAATGGAAAATCATCTTTTAGACATGCTTTATTGATATCATGAAAATCTATACAAACTATGATTCCTTATGACTTTTTTGACACGGGTCTTATATTATGATGTAGGGGCATCCCATGAGGACCCTAAAATTATTTCATTTTTATCTATAGATGGTCTAGTAGTTGGTTTATAGTTTTTATAGGTCATTAGAGGTCCATTTGTAGATTCTAGGTAGTCATATAGTGCATATAATTTGAATCACATAGTTTCTCCCCTGTTGTCCCTGAAAAATGACTCCTCATTTTTCAGACAACATATGACTATTTTGGTCCTACATGGCCAAAATTGTTCGTCCCCTTTCCAAAAATGTATTCTGAACATTCAATTTCATCATTTTCTCAACTTTTTGGTAAAAGGATTAGCAAGTTCAACTGGTTCAAAGGGTCTATCGACAAGCATCAAAACAAGGATTGAACCATTGAACCTTGAACCTTTTCGATTCAATGGGTTCAATGGGTTCAAAGGTTCAACATCGTTAACAAGAGCTAAGCGCTTCGGTAGAGGTTCAAAGTTTGACCATTTCAAGGTTTTGTGGCCTCGATCACTTAACAAGTCTCAAAAGCTTAAACCGTTGAACCTTGAACCATTTTGGTTTATCGGTTCAATGGGTTTAACATTCAATCGGTTCAATGCACCAAGTTCAAAGGTTCAAAGGCTGCCTTAGTTAAGAAAAGAAGCATGCGCAAAAGAAATAGTCAGGTAGATGCTACTAAGTGTCGATGGCCGAGCCCCACTAAACTTTATTTTTGTGAATTGGCAGATATTGCCACGTGTCCCTCTTGAAGCTTATTAGGAGCCTCCAAGTGTCAATATCCGTAGTCTCTTCCCTTAGCTTCACTATTTTGAGCAAAGACCATGGTGGGCCCGAGGATGAGTGACTAAATGAAGCGAAATGCGCCAAGTGTTTGCATCTGCATCACTAATAAATGTATTTTGACTGTGCCATGTGTCCCTTGTAGAGATCGGCAGAGGCTGACAAGTGTCATCATTCGTGAGAGCCTGACTGAGCCCCAAACATTTCTATAATGTCACAAAGGCCCGAGAAGGTGGATGTTGCCAAGTGTCAATAGCAGAAGATGCCACATGTCCTCACCTGTTCCTATGGAAGATGCCACGTGGGACTTTTAAAAAGAGTGGAAGGCACCACATGTCAAAGGAAAGGGGCACTCGCAATATAAAGGCACATATAGAGCCAAGGACAGGTTTCCTTCAGATGAATTATCTGAAAGAATTCCTTCGAACATTTTGTCTGAAGGAAATGAAAGGGATGACAGCCCACCAAAGAATCAAAGCCCGAAGGCTACTTAGAAGACACCGAAGAGTATGTTCCCTTTGGAAAAGGGTTGAGCCTCAGAGGGTAGTAGAAGCTGCCAAGTGTCACAAGCTGAGACACAATTTTGAATAAAGCCTCAAAGCACAAAACTCACCATGTGTCCCGACCTAGTGCAACAAATACTGCCATGTGTCTGCATTCATGCCCCTAGCCTCTAATAGTTTCAAATCTTATTCCAATAAGCCTATTTCAATGTTGTAGATGTTGCCACGTGTCCTCACCCATGTCACAGCAGAAAGTGGCCATAGCAAGTGCGAAAGAGATAGGAGAATTTCTAAGAAGAATGATAGGCCTGCAAACGTCAAATTTATCGCGATGAAGTGTCTATTGATTTTAGCAAACTTACAGCACGGACCCAAATGTATTCAAAAGAGCTTAAGGCCAGGACCAAGAGAAGGAAGAGACAAAGAGGGAAACTTAGCAAAAGTTAATTCCATTAGGTGAAGCAGTTCATCGAGTAGATATTTGGGGCCTGCAAACATTAAAAGTATCGTCTATTTGTCCCCTGTGAGATAAAGGTAGAATAGACAGTTGTGTAGCTAAGCAGGTGATGGAATGAGATATTCAAGCTCAAGAGGAGGCACTAGAGATGAATTGACATGCCACAGTCAAGGCAGCCACCCTGCTCCAGCATGGCCCTTCCTGACAAGACCAGAATGCATCCAAGGCATTGAATGCACCGAATGGGTCACTCCATGGGACAAAGTGCCAAGCCTCCCTCAAGCCACTATATAATGTAATATCTTATATAATTTTAAGGGAGATCTTCACGTTACCAAAAGCAAAACTCTACCCAAATTGAAAGGCATCACTGAGGCTTCGAGCTCAGATTGTTTATCATATTTCTTTGTTTGAATCAGAAAGCAAGTTACTTTCAGACTTTGTGTTGTTATAGCTTGTATCATTCTAGGAGATTGTTCTTGTGTCTATTTCCTAAATGTATTCTTGTTTATGCAATTTAACAAGCAAAGATAGTGGAAGTGATAAGGAATGTGTCTTGAAACCAGTTACTTTCAGACTTTGTGCTGACATAATTGTTTTCAATGTGTGTTTTTAGTTTCTTTCTATGTAAAGGACCTTGGGATGACTTTGTGCCCCCATTGTTCTTCGTATCTCACTCTTTGGGCAGCTGAGGTGGAGACTTTGCGCTACTAGTTACTTATCCTACCAAAAATATTCCTGTTGTTTGCAAGAACAAGCACTTCTGAAAGAAGAGAAGTGCCTTCTGTAGCTTCACCAAGATTTCTACTATCTAGGAAGGGATCTGGCTCTTGGCTGAATGTTACTTCTGAAAGAAGAGAAGTACCTTCACCAATCACCCAAGATTTCTCCTCTATTTGTTAGTATCATCTCTGAAAAAAGAGAGATGGATGGTTTATCCCACCCCTATGTCTTACTTTCTACTTATATATATAGTATATAGCCTCAGTATATTTAATAGGGAACCTCCCCTTGATGAGAGGACAGATTTGTCCCCTATTGATGTAGTAAAATTGCACACCTAAATGACCAATCTCTTTATGCTGTGGTGATAGGAACTATTTTGCTCACTAGTTAGCTGGTCGACAAAATATTCACCCAACATCACCAAAACCTTCTTTGAGCAAATTTGAATTTATAAGTTTTGTGTAAGGACTATGTTATGCATTTATGAATATGTAAAGATGTATAAAGTAAGTCTAAAAGGTTTTGACATTGAATTAGGTTCATACATGTCATTTTTCTAATGTCATAGTCTTAAAGGAGTCATATTATGAAAATCAAGACAAAACATGTAATGAAATCAAAAAACTTCCAAGTAGTAAAAGGATCAAGATTCAATTATGCTCCTTGGTAAAGGTGGTAGAGTTAGTTTTAGATGTGGTAATAATGTATTCCCTTCAATTATAGGAAAGTGAGAATGTAATTGACAAGATGGAATGAATAAAAATCATGAAATTTTGGAACCTCTGCTGCTAATGAAAGAACTCAGACCTCTGTTTTGGAGGTCATGGTTTGTGGCTAACTATTTGTGTTAGTGTTGATGTAATAATGGTGATAGTAATTATTTTGAAATGTGAATGAGAATGTATGTATTTTTTATTGAAAATAAATCTTGAATTTTTAAGGAATAGATAATGAACCATGTTGAAGATGTCACAAAGTGCAGACCTTGTTTAGGGTGATTGTTGTTTGTTACAAACTGTGTATTTTCAAGTTTAGTGATTGAATGAAGTTTAGTAATTAATCAAGATGTTTCTAAATTTTTTTTGACATTGCATGTGAAACAATTTAGGTCTAATAGAGGAAGCAAATCTAAAGAATAAAAGAGAAAGATAGAACCTTGTTCAATGAATTGTAAGCAGACCCCTGACTAAGTATTTTTGACTTAAAGTTAATTGGGTGTTCCAAGATTTGAGAGTGATAAGTGTATTTAGATAATTTATAGCAAGGGTAAGATTATGTGAGGTTATTGAAACTAAATTTAACTAGATATAATGAGAGATTCATATGGTGTTTGGTAGTTATGATAAGAACCCTATTTTTTGTACTTGCCTATTGTCATAACGAACTGTGCAATTGGATTGTTGAAGGGATATGATCATAGAATTGAGTTATTAGACTTTATCATGTAAAGGTAAGAATGATTTAATAATTTTAATATGATTTGGACCTTGTGATTAGTAAAAATTAAGTGAGGGTTTTTTAAACTTTCACTCAGACCCGGAAACTTACTGTTTGTATGCTCAATTAGGAGTATTTTGAGTTTATAACATAAGAAAATGGAAGCAACGTGTGTATCTAATGATTTTTAAAGTTTATATAAGTCCATATAAACTTTATAAATTCATTTTGGTTCCTTAAAACCTTTAATTGTGTTCATAGTTGGATTTTTCCTACTCTCAGGCTTAGATAGGCTCTTTAAAATCCCAAACCTAGGGTTTTGCAGGTATAGTGAGATTCCACCATTAGTTTTTGCTAAAATTTTGTGAAAAGCTCAAGTGTAAGGTGAGTGAAGATATTTTTTGGTTTCCATTGCATGAATGTACATATAAGTATGAAAATTTGACACTGTTTGTGAAATGAACCCTCATAGACCTAATTGGGGTAAATAGAAGCATAAACTAAGTTTGAAAAGTGACCAGACAAAGGAGTTGGGACTTGGATTTACATGTTTAGATAGTTATTGATAGAGGGTATCTACATCAAGGATTATTTTTCAAATATATGAAGGTATAAATTTGTACATAGCAAGAAAGCTTGAAAATAGGGCTAATAGGGTTGTAAGAAGAGTTGTAGAATTGTGAAATGGGTTGAGATGAGTCTTGAAAAGTGATGGGAATGTGGTGAATGGTTTAAGAAAGTTAATAAAACATAAATTAACATATTTAATACCAAAAAAAATATAAGGCATTAAATGAACCTCAATTCTTATATGAGGAATGTATTAGAAACCCATAACAAGAAGTGTAATCCATTGAGTTGAAGAAGTGCATTATGAGTAAAGGTGTAGAGTGAGTTCATTTGGTATATGCTCTGCATCATTTTGATATCAAATCTAGAAAAAAAAATTAGATTGTGAAAATACTTGATAACATGTGTTTTAACGTGAAGTGCAGGACAGGTGATCAAGGATAGTGTTCCACAGAGAGAGTTAGAAGGGAAGAAGATGATTTGGTTAAGTAGATGGTAGACTAGGTAACTCATCTAATTGCTCCATTAGTGATGAGGATGGAGGCTATTAAAGATACTCTTAGGGAGAGAAGATAAAGAAAAGAAAGAAAAGATAGGCAGCAGGGTGAGGCAACACCTTTGCAAGCAAGGATGGATGAGAGAGAGAATAGAGAGGTGGTACAAGAAAGACCACAAGTTTATGCAGCAGGTCAAGAAGGCATGAGATAACACCATGCAATAGAAATCAAACCATTTTCAGCTCACAAAATGAGAAGAGTTGAAGGTCCAATGAGATAAGGACTGAGATAGATTTTAGGGGCAATGTTAGAATTGCCATAGAGAGGGACACAAGGCAGTAAAGTGTCAAAGGAATGTGAGTCTCATTATGAAACAATAGAGAGTAAGAGAATAAAATGAGGATAGAAGGCATGACAGGAATGATTCATTACTCATGAGGAAAGTTTTATTGCAATAGAAGCAAGGCAAGGAACTAATCCAAAGGAAAAGCTTGTTCAAAAATAGGTGTAAGGCCCATGGTAAGGTATGTAATTTGGTAATTGATGATGGTATTACTAACAATATAGTTTCTTTAGAGATGGTGCAGAATTCAAGGTTGAAGAGAATACCACATCTAGAACCATATAGAATTGCATGGGTGCAGAAAGGTCATTAAATATTGGTAAGTAAATAAAGTTGGGTTGATTTCAAAATAGGAGAATATAAAGATCAAGTGTTATGTGACATTTTGCCTATAGATGTGTGTCACATGTTACCAGGGCGGCCATGGCAGTTTGACAAGCATGCCATACATGATGGTTAAGCCAAAACATACACCATTACATAGGAATGAAAGACATATACACTTATCCCATTGAAAGGTGAAGAGGAGAAGAAAGATGAAAGGATAATCATGATGCAATGTTGGACTAGAGCTATGGAGAGTTTGGGTTTGGTCAAATAACCTAAAGAAGACAAGGTAAGTTGTATTGAGATGAGTGGTATGCAAAATTGTAGTCCAAAACCATGGACATGAGTGAGATAGCACAAGAGTGTAAGGTGGTAGAAAATAGTTGTCAAAAGAAAGAAGAGAATAGAGCACCTATGAGATAGATTAATAAAGAGGATAGTCAAAGAAAACATGGCATCCAAGTCCATGAAAGAAAGGACAATAAAATAGAGTTTGATATTATAGTTGAATTGGAAAGGAAGTGGCTTGGGATTGACACCAAGCAAGTGAAGAGATTGAAGGTTGAATTGTCCAAAAAAGAGGTAACCCATAAGAGATCCTTAAAGGCTCCAAATTTTGTTTCTAACATGATGATTTGTGATAAAAATGTAGGTATGGAGCAAACAACCAAAGGAAAAATGATAGATGAGGTAGATGAACATAAATGTTTGCAAAGGAGTATAGAACAAGTAGAGAATGACAAAGATTTGAGGCATATGTAGCAGGCTTGTGAGAGAGATCAAGAAGGTGGGATAGTGAGAGTGAGTATGAAACCTTTAAAATTACAATAATTAGAGACAATTCATGAAGTTATTAAACAACAACAAAGTATGAGTCTACTTAAGCATGAGACAAGTAAAAACCAAGAAAATGTTGTTTGTGAGGTAAAGAGGACAAAACAAAGAGTTTTGATACATGAAAAAGCATTTATACTTACAGTGATGGTTGATCATGGAGTTGAGAAAAAGGAGGATTAGTTTTAAGATGAGAGAGAGTGGAAAATACCTACTAAGCAAGAATAAAAGGGCAACAACAATGATTTGTTTAACATTGTTGTTTTATGTGCAGGTGTATGGATTGAGGAGATGAAGTAGAAAAGGCCTAAATATGGGGCCCAAGAGCATGTAGACCTCTATGAGAGGCAAGTGGAGGAAAACACCTTCAATGAGGAAGGTTTATTGCAATCAAACAACAACATATACCAAGTGCATAATTTCATACATGTGGCAAAGATTCCTCAGCCTAGTAGTACGATGTAGGGACATCCATGAGGACCCCAAAATGGTTTCATTTTTGTTTATATATGGTCTATTAGTTTGTTTATAGTTTATATAGGTCATTAGAGGTCCATTTGTGGAGTCTAGGTAGTCGTATAGTGTATAAAATTTGAATTACTCATTTTCCCGCTAAATTCTTCTTTGAGCAAATTTGAATTTATAAGTTTTGTGTAAGGACTATTTTATGCATTTATGAAGATGGAAAGATGTAACAAGTAAGACTAAAAGGTTTTGGACATTTCAGTAGGTTCATACATGTCATTTTTCTAATGTCATAGTCTTGGAGGGGTCATATTGTGAAAATCAAGATAAAACATGTAATGAAATCAAGAAACCTCCACGTAATAAAAGGATCAAGATTGAATTATGCTCATTGGTAAAGGTGGTAGAGTCAATTTTGGATGTGGTCATAATGTATTCCATTAGATTAGATGAAATGGATTATGTAATTGATAAGATGGAATGAATAAAAATCATGAAATTTTGGAACCTCTACTGTTAATAGAAGAAATCAGACCTCTATTTTGGAGGTCATGGTTTATTGCTAACTATATGTGTTAGTGTTGATGAAACAATGGTGATGGTAATTATTTTCAAATGTGAATGAGAATGTTTCGATGTTTTATTGAAAATAAATCTTGAAGTGTTAAGGAATAGAGAATGAACCCTGCTGAAGATGTCACAAAGTGCAGACCCTGTTTAAGGTGATTGTTATTTGTTACAGACTGTGTATTTTCAAGTTTAGTGATTGAATGAAGTTTAGTAATTGATAAAGATGTTTCAAAAGTTTGTTTGACATTGCATGTGGAATAATATAGGTATAATAGAGGAAGGAAACCAAAATAATAAAAGAGAAAGATAGAACCATGTTCAATGAAGTGTAAGCAGACCCTTGACTAAGTATTTTTGACTTAAAGTTAATTGGGTGTTCCAAGATATGAGAGTGATAAGTGCAGTTAGATAATTTATAACAAGGGTAAGATTATGGAAGGTTATTTAAATTACATTTAACTATATATAGTGAGAGATTCATATGGTGTTTGGTAGTTATGACAAGAACCCTTTTTTCTATACTTGCCTATTGTTATAATGAACTGTGTACTTGGATTCTTGAAGGGATATGAACAAAGAATTGAGTTATTGGACTTTAGAATTTAAATGTAAGTTTGATTGAATCATTTGAATATTATTTGGACCTTGTTCTTAGTCAAAATGAAGTGAGGTTTTTTTTAACTTTAACTCAGACCTAGAAACTTATTGTCTATATGCTCTGTTGGGTGTAATTTGAGTTTGTAACATAAGACAATGGAAGCAAATTATGTAACTGATGATTTTGAAAGTTTATCTAGGTCCATATAGACCTTATAAACCCACTTTGGTTCCTTTAAACCTTTATTTGTGTTCATAGTTGGATTTTTCCTGCTCTCAAGTTTAGATAGGCTCTTTGAAACCCCAAACCTAGGGTTTTGCAAGTATAGTAAGATTCCATCTTTAGTTTCTACTAAATTTTTTTGCAAAGCTCAAGTGTAAGGTGAGTGAAGATATTTTATGGTTTCCATTGCATGAATGTACATATAAGTATGGAAATTTGGGACTGTTTGTGAAAAGAACCCTCACAGACCTAATTAGGGTAATTAGAAGCATAAACTAAGTTTGAAAAGTGACCAGACAAAGGATTTATGACTTGGATTTGCATGGTTGGATAGTTCTTGATAGAGGGTATCTACATCAAGGATTAGTTTTCAAATATATGAAGGCTCATACATAGCAAGAAAGCTTGAAAATAGGGCTAGTAGGGTTGTAAGAAGAGTTGACAGAATTATGAAAGGGGTTGAGATGAATCTTGGAAAGTGATGGGAATGTGGTGAATGTTTTGAGAGAATTAATGAAACCTGAATGAACATATTCAACACCAAAGAAACCATAAGGCATTAAATGAAACTCATTTCTTTCATTAGGAATGTAATAGAAACCCATAACAAGAAGTGTAATCCATTGAGTTGCAGAAGTGCATTGTGAGTTAAGGTGTAGAGTGAGTTCATTTGGTATATGCTCTACATCATATTAGATATCCAATCTAAATAGTTGATAGGGTGTATAAAACCAACTTCTAGTTGCCTCTTCAATTCTTCTTTCACTAATAGTGTTATCTTGGGATACATCTTTCAAAGTTTTTGTTTGATGGGTTTGACATCTAGATGTATAATGAGAAGATACACTACTAGTGACAAATCAAGCCCGGGCATATCTGGATAAGACCATGCAAATACATCAAAAAATTCTTGAATCAAAAATTCAAGTATTTCTCTTTCTTTGTGAGTAATGGAGACTACAAGTTTGATGCTTTTGGGATCTTCCTCTATTCCAATTTTATAGGAATAATATCCTCAACTAGGAGAGTTTACTCTTCTTTATAGTTTGGGGTAGTGGAGGAAGATTGAATTCCTCCTCTAGGTCCTCTTGATTTGAAGTAGATGTTGAATTGATGTGTTGATATGTTTATTGTTCCCCAAAGTATGAAAAATTATCTAACTAAATAAAAAAACCCTTGTTATGATCCCCTATTGGAATGTGGTCTCATGTTCTCAAGAATTATGAAATTGCCTTATCATTTTGTCAACGATCAAGTAGAGGTATTGTATGTGGGTCCCACTTTATTAAGGATGGATGTGTGAGTTCTAGTGTAAAAATAGTATTTTCATGGAAAATATTAGTGAGGGCAAGGTCTTCGAAGCGGCTATGAATGGAACCTATTTCAGTATTTGAAGAATCATCCTCTAACTCAGTAGAAGAGTCACTTTGGAAAAGTGTGATATGTTCATTAAGTGGATTAAACTATATGCCATGAGTCACTTCATTTGATTTTAACATTATGGGTTCAATTGATCCTTGTTCATGAAGATCGAGGCCTTTACCTCTATACTTCATAATATTTCACATAATGGATTTTATGACATGATACTTATTATTGGTGAAGCAAGTAGTTAATTCGTCAGAGTAAAGCTAAGAAATATTTGAATCTTTAATATGTGTATCCAAAATTAAACCACCTGCTACAAATTTTATTTTGTCAAATCTTTTAACCACTTGAGTATCATTTTGATGATGGGGCTTGCCATAATTTTATGGAGTTATATGGATTGTGCTTGTATAAATAAAATATTAAATTATGTATTCATTCATGCCTTTGTCAATGATCTTGAAATGGGATGAAGAGGATGAATATGCTTTGGAAGTAGATGGTTAATTGGAAGTTTATTTTGCAGAAGGTTGATTGGAAGCTTGTTCTATAGATGGTTGATTGGAAGCTTGTTCAACAGATGGTTGATTGGATGCTTCACCGGTGGAAGGCATTTTTATGGAAATGGAAGTAGTTAGTGTGTTGATCTAACCACTAAGAGGGGTTGTTTTAAATAATGTTTCAAGTTGGACATAGTTCTCAAATATAGGTGATTCATCAATGGGAGTGAAGTTGTCATCAATAACTGGGAGATAATTAGTTTTTTGATATCAACCTTCTAATAGCTTACAATATTGGAAAGGTTGAGGATCACCTTGAATGGTTACTTCCATACCTTCATGTGACAATTTCAAACACTGGTGTAGGGTACAAAATTCATTGAATGTATCTATGGACATCTAAGAAGTAGGTTATAGGGTAAATCAAGATCAAGTACATGTGTAGTGTTTCTTTTATAACAAACCCTACCATTAAAGGAAGATAAATTATACCCATTGATTACCACTCATTACTATCATACGCCTTTATTCCAATGTTGTTATTGAATATCTAAGTGTTTCATTAGCCTTAATGTACACATATTGAATGTCGAACCATTATCTATAAACCCCCTCTTTACCTTATGCCTAGAGATAATAACCTCTTTGTATAATGGAAGCTTGTGAATAGATCCCAAAGGGGAGACATCAAAATGGTCAAATGTTACCTAATTATTAGTGAACAAAATTCCTACTTACGTTTGGAAGATTGAAAGGTTGATGTCTTGTGTGACACTAGACTCTTGAAGGACTTTATGCAAAATTTCTTTATATATAGGTGAAGTCTTGAGAAGGTCTAATATTGAAATATTTTTACGTGTCTTCTCAATATGATCAATGATATTGTACTTGTGTTTAACATTAGATGATGATACATTAGGAATGGTAAGTTTTGTAAAATTTGTAGCAATGACACATTCTTGAAGTTTCAAAATAATAACATTGACATAATTGTACATAAAATCAACATTATTAACTATAGAGTCTAAAGGATGACTAATTTGGTTGACATTACTAGCTTCAAGTTGTTCTTGTTTTTGCTTACCTTTTCCTTGCTCATTGTCAGGGAATGGATCTTGGTATATCCCCAACTTTTGGTTTTTGGATGTCTTAGATGATTGGTTTTCAATGGCTATGTCCCCTCAATTAATGAGGTCTTGGACATAGTGTTTGAGGTGCATACACCGATTAGCAGAATGTTCCTTTGTCCTATGATATTCACAGTAATCATCTTCCTAATACCAATTGCATTTAGGAACATTCTAATTAAAAGGTTTGGTATTTGGCCAAGTGACCATGTTAGCATGGGCCAACTTGTGAAAAACATTTTCATAAGTATCACATAATTGTGTGAACTTACGTTTTAGTCTTCCTTGTCGGGATTGACCACCAAGAATGGTTATGTTATTAATGGGTTAGGTGTAAGTTTGATGTTAATTCAGTGGGTTTTGGATTTGTTTAACATCAGTTACACCATCTCCAATAATGTTTTTATTCTTTTCAAATAACTTAGGTTTTTCAATTTGTTTGGAGGAATTATTTTTGGGTTGAAATATCTTGAGAAAACCTTTATTGATTAATGTTCATCAAACTTGTACCTCATTTTCAATTATTTTATCAAATGAACTAGGGAAAATAAGTGATGTTTCAAGTCTGGGTTGAGATTGTTCATAAGTATATCCACAAGTTCAGTTTCAAAAAATGACCATGTAAAATGATTTGCCATTATTTGCCATCATTGTAAGAAGGAAGCAAAAGTTTTACCATTACATTGTTTGGTGTTATGTAAGTCCAATGTGGTAAAGTCTTTTTCAATATTATAGGAAAAGTGATGAACAAACTTCTCATAAAGGTCATCAAAAGTGAAGATCAATCCTTTAAGAAGGTGTAAAAACCATTCAAGGGCTTGACCCCCAAGACTTCATGGAAATAATCATAGCATATACTTGTTTCTATAATAAAGTTTGTGCATGCATGATAGAATCCTGTAAGGTGTTCCTTAGGATCTCATTTACATTTGTATTTGTTAAGTTTTGGGATTTCAAAGTACTTAGGAAAAGGCGTGGTCATGGTACTTTAGTCATAGTTACATGAACAAATTTCTTCAAATTTAAATTATTTTTGTCTAGAATAAGAATCATCTAATAAGCCTTGAGCACTATCTCTAATGTTTTGGAATTCTTATATAAAGTATGGAGATAGTTGGTTCATTTGAATTGAGGAATTATAAAATTTGGATGGTTGACCTATGAATGGATTTGTGTTGGTTTAATTTTGTGTAAATTGGTTAAGTGGTGGGTTCAAGTTATAAGGAGGTTTGTTGGAAAAGTTAATGTTTTATGGATTTACAAAGGGTTTGGAATTAGTATTAAAACTAAGGTTTGTTGGATTAAGATTAGTGTTGAAGTTTGATGTTGTTGGATTGGGGTTGCTTGTAAAGTGAATGTTTGGGTTTTGTTGGTTTGGGTTCGTGCTAAAGTTAAAGTTTGTTGTGTAGGATTGGTGTTAAAGTGGGTGGGATATGGATTAGTATTATAACTAAAGTTAGATTGGTTGAACAAGTTAGAATTAATTTATTGTGGATTCATGTTATAATTTAAGTTGGGTGGGTTAGAACTCATGTTTAAGTTGGAGTTGGTTTGACTTCGGTAAATTTGGTTTTTGTTTGGGTTAAAGCTATAGTTAGGATTTCTATTTGAGTTTAAGTTATTTGGGTTAAGGTTTGTGTTTAAGCTTGAGTTACTTTGGTTAAGGTTTGTGTTTAGGTTGGGGTTGCTTTGATTAGCTTGGTTTATGTTTTGGTTTGGATGTTAGCTAGTCATATGGTGAACATGGGTGTTAGGGTTAAAGGAATGGCTTGGATTGGAGTTAAGCAAATTAATGTTAGGTGGGGTTGGATTTGGATTGGATGGAATTGATTCAAAATAATTGGAATGAGAAAAATGATTTTATAAACCACTATTTGGATTAGGATTATTGAGCATGAATGAAGTCATGCTTAAGCTTGGATTGGATGTTTGGAATGGTGAGATAGAATGATGGTTCAAGCTCTAATTTTGATATGGATTGACAATGACTGGTGAGCCTTGGAGACTCAAATTTGGGTTGATTTGTGAGTTCGAGTGAACATTCAAATTTAGATTGGTCTAATCATGGATTTTTGAACTTGAATTCACATTAAAGATCACATTGATTAGATTTGGGATTGTTAAAATTGAATGTATATTCAAGTTTGGATTGTTTTGATGTGTGATTGATAAACTTGAATGAAGATTCAAGCATTGATTAGTTGGATTTGTGATTGGTGAGTATGAATGAATGTTCAAATTTGGATTGGTTAGATTTATATGTGAAGGTAATCTAGTATTCACACTTGCATTAGGATGATTAGGATGTGGATTACCAAAAGGATTATTTGATTGATGGGATTGGAGATGCATAATATCTTGATTGACATGATGTGCATGGTTTTCCATAAAAAACCCATGACTTGTTTGGGAGGATTCTAATGGAGGATAGCTTTCTCTTTGCCTTGAGAGATGTGGGGATTGGGATTTGAGGATCCTACAAAGGCATTTTTACCCTCTAAATATCCTTGCAGTGTAGCTTGATCATAAATGGAAGGTGAAGGCTATTTACTTGCAATCAAGTATTGCAAGTTTTGTACATCAAAATCAGGTGCGAATTTTGCTTCTGAGCCCAAAGCTTGAAGTAAGACTTCATTTTTATTGGACATGATATAGTGATCAGAGGAGGTAGGAGGTAAGATATCTTTGGGTCTACCCTCATCTTGGTAAGCCCCTCCTTCTTCTTCCTCTTATTCAGAAATTTAATGTATTTCTACATGATGCTCTTGGCTTTTGAATTGAAAAGGGTCATTTCCAAATGGTGCAACCCTTGCATTATGATTATTAAGCATGGCCATGTGTCTTGTGATATGTGACATAGCTAGGGAAAAAAGACTTGACTCAAAGAAAATAAAAATTAAATTAAGAACAAGAACCCAAGCGATTGAAAGTTTTGATTGTTAACTAATTACTTTTGAGTTTCAACTTTGGGAAAGTCTTATTTTAAGTTTTTTGGTATATTTAAGACCCAAAATAATTTCATTTTCACTCAAAGATAATTTAGTACATGTTAAAGCACAAGGAAATAAAAAACAAAGTCCTGCTTTAAATAATCATGCAATTTCATAAAAAAGGTGAAAATATAGGACTAAGGTCATGAACAAATTTTGGGCCTTCTAATGTCATTTACTTGTCCATGGTCTTAGTTGGGGCCTAATATTTTAAGGTGATAATCATGGAGGATCCTATCATTCTCATGGCCCACTGGGTCTAGTTTTAAGGGTGTGTGTAAGGTAATTTCATAATGTTAACCGTTAATCGATGCACCAAAGTTGAATGACAAATAGGCTTTTTCAGGATTAAAGTTTTCACAAGCTTATTTAAAGGAGATTCCTCTGATATACCTTTTAGTACATTAAGGCCCAATTCTATGGAATAAATTGATTGAGTGGACACATACTATTGGGTCTTATCCCAACATGCCAAACACAACCTTATGGGTCTCAGTGTGTTGATAATCAACAAAATTGTATTTCAAGGCAACTGTTAAAACCTTGGGTATTAGAGCATGAAAGCCCCTCAAATCATAGTGTGTTTAAAACACATAACCATATAGGTCATTGAAATATTTGGATCTCAATTTATATACCTTACCAATACACGAAGTTTGGCCTATCGTGTGTGTTAGGTTGTGGAGCTAAAAGCTTCACTATTGCAAACATGGAGGAGGTTGTTGAGTTGCAGAGCAACCGACATCAGTAGGCGCAATAGACATCAGTCACATCTAGTTACAAAGCAGCCGACATCGGTCAGAGATCAGTCGACATTGGTCATCTCCAGACAGATAGCGATCGACGTCTGTCACCTGTGCGGTTCCATAATTGTTAGTTCACGAATAGTTTGTTAACGAACTGATTGTTTGCATGTAAAAAGGCTAATTTTAGTCTTGAGTTACGTGTCTAATTATTGTAATTAAGTGTCTAATTATTGTTTGCATGAGATCTATATAATATACTCATGGGCTTGTATTGTAATTAACGCAAGGAAGAGATCCTTCCAATTGTAAGATCAAGTTGATCTACAGGTTGTGCATGATCATGTTAGATCTACATGGTAAGTAAGATCATTTGATTTGCAGGTTGTTGCAAGTTCATGGGAGATCTACTTGAAGTACTTTGAGTACTTGTGTACTGGTAGTAGTGATACTGACTGTTTGGAGGTGAACAACAACTCTGTGTTTGAGTTGATTGTTGTGACCGTAATTGAGAGAGAGAACTCTTGATTGAGAATTATTGGAAGTCCTAGAGGTGTGGGAAGCCTCAGAGGTGTGAGAAGAAGTGGCATCTTCTTTATTGTATTTTCTTTCTAGATGAGTTGAATACAAGATTGTATTGTCTCTCAAATTCTGTGTTGTTTCTAATTTCATGTTACTTGTTACTTCTGGTTAAATTCCATGTTTAGTTGCTTATACAAGGTAATCAATTGTGCTCCTAATCCTGACAAAGTGGTATCAGAGCTTTATGTTCTATATTCCTGACAAGTGGTATCAGAGCTAGGGTTGTAGGAGCAGGTTTACTAACACCTTAGTTTTAGAGTGTGTTAAGTGTTTGTTGATTATAGGTCACTCTCAGGGGTTTCTGATTGAGTGAGAGTATAGCAATGGCAGAAAAAAGTAAGCTTAGAATGGAGAAGTTTAATGGCAAGAATTATCAATTATGGAGGATGCAGATAGAAGATTATCTGTATCAAAAAGATTTTTACTTACCGTTGCGTGGGGTTGCATGCAAGCCCACGGATATGAAAAATGAAGAATGGAAGGTTCTTGATCAGAAGGCTCTGGGATCTATAAGGTTGAGCCTGGTATCGTCTGTGATTTCCAGCTTATCACAGGCTAAGACAATGGTAGAGTTAATTGAATCTTTGGCAAATTTATATGAAAAACCCTCAGCTTTGAATAAGGTATTTCTTATGAAGCAGTTATTTAATTTGAAAATGTTGGAAGGTGGATATGTACATAGTCATCTTAGTGATTTCCATGGTTTGGTAAACCAGTTAGTTTCAGTCAATATTGTTTTTGATGATGAAATTAAGGCTCTCTTAATCTTATGCTCATTACCTAAAAGTTGAGATAGTTTGGTAATGGCAGTTAGTAATATTGCGTCTACTTCTAATATCTTGAAAGTGGATGATGTTGTTAGTGTAATCTTGAATGAATAAATTTGTAAGAAAAGCACAGGTGAATCATCAGGGAATGCTTTGAGTGTTGAAAGCAGGGGAAGGCAAAGAGAGAAGATCGAGCAAGGGAGATCAAGGTCAAAGATAGGCAGGAGATCCAAATCCAGGTATGGCAGGATTATCTACTAGAATTGTGGAAAGGCAGGACACAAAAAGAAAGATTGCAGGTTGGTTGGAGATTAGCATGAAGAAATGAAGAAGCAGATGTTGCAGATGTTGTTGCACAGGATGCTCTGGTATGTTCTTTGGATAAAGTGGAATCTTGGGTTTTAGATTCTGGTGCCTCTTTCCATGCATCCCCAAATAGGGAATTTTTTCATGAATATGTCTAGGGAGACTTTGGAGAAATTTATTTAGGGGATGGTAAGCCTTGTCAAATGGTTGGAAAAAGGAAAGTGCAGTTGAAATTGCAGACAGGCAACACATGGGTGTTGAAGGAGGTCATGCATGTCCCAGTCCTGAAGTGAAACTTGATTTCTATTGGAAAGTTGGGTGATGAGGGATGCACAGTAATTCTCACAGCGAACTCTTGGAAAGTTATCAAGGGTGCACTTGTTTTAGCAAGAGGTAAGAAAGTAGGTACTCTTTATCTATCTACTTGTATTACTGATTCTCTTTCTAGTTTATCTACTTCAGCTGTAGCTTTAGAGATGTGGCTTTGTAGGCTTGGTCACATGAATAAGAAGGGGATGCATGTTCTTGAGTCAAAGGGTAAGAATTCAGATCTGGAAAGCACAGATCGAGATTTATGTTAGCAACAGAAGAAAGTGAGGTTTCTTGAAACTCATGCTACAAAAAAGGATCGAGTCTATTACATAAAGAGAAAATCTAATGTTTTTGACAAGAAAAGGAAAGCCTTGGTGTTCAAGGAGAAGATGATGGACAAAAATTAGTCACAGGGGCTAAAAAATTTTGAGCAGGGCAGTTTGAATAAGGGAATGATTCAAAGTAAGCTCGTGGGTAAAAAGTCATCGCTCACAAGTAAACACAGGTACTGATGTCGGTTAGAAAGAATCGACATTGGTCAAAAAGAACCGACATCAAACAGATAGGTGACGACGTCAGTCATGTGCAGACCAGAGTCGGTGGTGTCAGACAAGTTAAGATCAACATCAGTCAGGTAACTGACATCGACAGTCAAGTCAGTCACAGGGAATCAACGTTGGTCGGATGCAGACTGAGGGGTGACCGATGATGGTCACTGTCAGAATGGATTTTGGGTGGACAGCACGCTGTCAAGGAGTCTCAAACACCCATGAGGAGGACTGAAAGTGTAAGTAAGCCTCAAATTCATTGTTCCCCTTCTTTTGATTACTTGTTGCTCACTGATGGTCAAGAACCAAGAAGTTTTAAAGAAGCAGAGCAGGTAGAATCCAAGAAACAGTGGGAGCATGGCATGAATTCTTTGGAAGAGAACCAAATGAGAGTTTTGGTAGAGTTGCCAGCCAGAGAGAAAGCACTGAAAGATGAACAGATTCCCAGTTCAAAAAAGAGAGAGAATGGACACGTGAGACGGAAGGCCAGGGTATATGGTCTTGAGCAGGCTACAGGACAATGGAGGTTTAACCATTGTGATTTCTTTACCAAGTTGGATAATATTAGCTACATTATCCTATTACTATATGTGGTGTGTATGCTTGTTGTAGGGTCACACATGCAGGGAGTTGCTGAGCTAAAGGTAAAGTTAGTTCAGAGGTATGTCATGAGGAATCTGGGAGCAGCAAGATTCTTTGGCATAAGTATATCTAGAGACATGGAAGGTCACAGGTTGATTTTATCTCCAAATGATTGTGTGAATAAGGTAGTGGCGAGGTTCAAGATGCAGGATGCAAAACCAGTTTGCACACCTATGGATGGACAGTTCACAAAATGGTGTCCCAATTCACATGATGAGGTTAAGTACATATGTACTAGACCTGAGTTTGCCCAAGCAGTGGGTGTTGTCAGCGAGTTTGGGGTCAATCTGAAAAAGAAGCACTGGAAAGTTGTTCAGTGGATTCTCAGGTATCTGAGAGTAACCAGCAGCAGGTATACATGCAATGCAGGGTCAAGTACTTCTCTACATGGGTATGTAGAATCGGATGTGGCAGGAGACTTGGATGACAGGTGTTGCACCACAGGTTGTGTGGTGGTTGGTCTTCAGGATTGATCTTGAAGAGGGATACAAGTTAGGATATAGATTAGACAATGTACTGGTACAGGTACAGGTGTAGCTATTTATCTCCAAGTGGGAGATTGTTAGGTTATGGAGCGAAAAGCTTCACTGTTGCAAACATGGAGGAGGTTGCTGAGTTACAGAGCAATCGACGTTGGCAGGCGCAATTGATGTCGGTCACATCCAATTACAAAGCAGCCGACATCGGTCAGAGATCGACTGACATCAGTCATCTCCAAACAGACAACGACCGACGTCGGTCACCTGTGCGATTCCATAACTGTTAGTTCACGAATAGTTTGTTAATAAACTGATTGTTTGCATGTAAAAAGGCTAATTTTAGTCTTGAGTTGCGTGTCTGATTATTGTAATTAGGTGTCTAATTATTGTTTGCATGAAATCTATATAATAGACTCATAGGCTTGTATTGTAATTAAGGCAAGGAAGAGATCCTTCCAATTGTAAGATCAGGTTGATCTGCAGGTTGTGCGTGATCATGTTAGATTACATGGTAAGTAAGATCATTTGATTTGCAAGTTGTTGCAAGTTCATGGGAGATCTACTTGAAGTACTTTGAGTACTTGTGTACTGGAAGTAGTGATACTAACTGGTTGGAGGTGAACAACAACTCTGTGTTTGAGTTGATTGTTATGACCATAATTGAGAGAGAGAACTCTTGATTGAGAATTACTGGAAGTCCTAGAGGTGTGGAAAGCCTCAAAGGTGTGAGAAGAAGTGGCATCTTCTTTATTGTATTTTCTTTCTGGATGAGTTGAATACAAGATTGTATTGTCTCTCAAATTTTGTGTTGTTTCTAATTTCTTGTTACTTGTTACTTCTGGTTAAATTCCATGTTTAGTTGCTTATACAAGGTAATCAATTGTGCTCCTAATCCTAATAGTGTGGTGGTGAAATCCATGGTCGATAAAGCCCCTAAAAAAATAAAAATAAAAAATTAATCCTTTTCTCTGATTCTTAGGTATCATCACCAATATGATGTCAAGGGAAGAGCATACACACAATCACAACTTGGGTAACACAAAAATTATGAAATTGCTTTTGATTCCTAAGTATCATCACCAATGTGATGCCAAGAGAATAACATGTGTAATTTCACAACACATACAAAATGTTGGAAAATAAAAATAAAATAACTCCAAGAAATATCAAGTGTGAGATAATTATTAGAAATAAAATAAAAATTGAAATAAAAAAGTTTGTAACAAAGATGGAAAGATTTTGGTTTTGTTTTAGCCTTTTTACAACTTTTCTTTAACTAACAACCTACAAACAATTTGTTAGAAAATTTGTTTTGGCTTAGAGTCAAGTCAACTGTTGTCAATCAAACTTGCACCCTTGTGAAGGTAGTTTTTGGCCTTCACAATCTGTTGAAATGTGGAAACAATCCTAGGCTATGGGTGGCCTAATCAACGGATTGAATCTCTAGATTCTAAGGGCTAACTCCCTTTGGTGTATCAATTAGGATCTCTACTCTATGCTACAAACTACTGGGGAAAAAGGGGAGAATGAAAAGGAAAGAAAACTCAAAAAAAAATCCTATCTAATGATGGTGATACACCTAAATTTTGATTGATCCACATAATTTGAGCTTCTAAAAACACTGATCAGACAATAAACAAACTAAATTTTTAACCCCAATTGACCCCTACCTATCAATATTTCATGAAAATGTTCTATCTTGTGATCAAAGCTTGAGGTAAATGATGGAATAGGCCTAATTCAAGGCACTAGCTAGCCACTTATATCCACTATAACTTCAGCCAAAAGATATTAAACACAGAACATAACCTGCATAATCTAATTAGCTAGTAACTAGGTAAGAATCAAGACTTGACAAAGAATAAAACTTTATCACATATGCAAATCACTAACTTAAATACACTATAACAACACCTTAGAGTCTAAAAACTATCCTTCTATTAATCTAAAAAAGTTACACAGCACAAATTTTGGGCAGAGTATGGTCTTGCCAAAAAGAGGATACAATTCAAGGTTGAAAAGCCAACTTATATAGAAAAACATATACAACAATCAAGAGGTTGGCATTGAAAATAGAAGAAGAGGTCAACTCAACCTAACTTGTGTTATCATAGCCTTCAAATAAAATCTATTTTTGTCTTATGCCTTACATGAAAAGCTCTTTGGCATTGAAAATGATGGAAAGCCCAAGTCATAATCCTTATTTAGAATAAAGATTAAATTCTTCAAGATTGATCAACATGCATGGGTCTTGCATGATGTTATGCCAAAATTGAATTTAGAACTTTACTTGAACTACTAGAATGTTGAACGCTTTCAACAAGCCAAACAAAAGTGCATGCATGAAATTCTATATTGGCATAAAAGGGATGAGGTGGACCCAAGTTTGACAATTCAAACTCTTGCCTAGAAAGCCATGCCACATCTTGGGCTAGGAACTCCACTTGAAGCTGAGCTAGTACTGCCTAAAAGGCTTGGATTGCCTAAAAACTAAGGAGAAGAACATGGCTTATCAACTAGTCAACCCAAATGTAAGGTTTAGTCAACTCCAACTTACTCCCTTTTGCATGAAAAACTCTTGAATATTGAGAAACATCCTTGGATAGCCATTAGCCTCTTGCTCTCATGCATGTATTCCTTCAGCCAGTTATGTGGAATTTCTTTTGGCTTTTCTTTCCTATGGGTTTATCTTCCTTAAGAATTCTTTCAAATAATTTATCCATCTCTTTGCCTTCCCTTCATCATTTCCTTCAGAAAAATTATCCAAAGGAATTATTTTCTTCTTTTGTTTGGTCCTTTGTAATTATTTTGGGCTTTACTTTCTATCCATTCTTGTTCCTCTATTTCAGAGCTTTTCCTTAAACCATTCATGTTCATTTCCTTCAATGTTTCATTCGACCTTTTATTTCCATCAAAACTTTTCAAATCATTCATTTCCTTCAGACAAAAAATCTAAAGGAATTGTTTCCTTGGAACCTTTCCAAATTTCCCTTCAGACTTTTTGACAAGGACTTTCCCAAAGGGAAAGAGACACTTCGAGCTTTTTGTATGTCCCTTAAAATTTTTCCAAGTGACCCTTCAGGTTTTATGAAATGGTCAATCATCTTGTTTATATCCTTCAAACTAAAAGTCTAAAGGAAATCTTAAAATGGCCTTCCCGAATAAAATGACCCTTCATAAAAGTTGTAATGCACCTTTTAGAGAACTTGAATAGTCCACTTGCCCTTTGAAAAACTATCATGATAATTTATTCGAAGGAAATGTACCCTTCAGACTTTTTATGAGTCCCTTTGGAGTTTTGATAATGGACTTTCTCAAAGGGAAAGTGCCCTTCAAGTTTTTTCAAAATGAATCTTTTGGCCTTCTTTTAAATGTCCTCTCGGCCTTCTTAGAAATGACTTTCCTGAAGGGAAAGTGTCTTTCAAAAAGAATTTAGAGCCTTCTCAAAATTGTCCCTTCGAAAAATTTGTAATGATCCCTTTGGGAAAATGAAATGGACCTTTGCTTAAAAGTGACCCTTCAAAACTTTTGTGAATGACCCTTTCAGAACTTTTGAAGAGCCTTTTGGGAATTTTGGAAATGACTTTCCCAAAGGGAAAGTGCCCTTCGGCTCTTTTGGAATCGACCCTTCAGAAAAGTTATAATGGTCCCCTTTATCTTTGAGAATGCCTTTTTCCAAAGGGCAAATACCCTTCGAATTTTATGTAAATGATCATTCAGAAGTTTTGTAACGGTTCACTTACCCTTCAAAATTCTTGAAAGTGTCCTTTCAAAAAAATTGACATGCCCTTCGAATTTCCAAAGTGTCCCTTCAAATTTCTTCAAAGTGTATTTTTTCCTTGGAAAGAACCCTTTAGATTTGTTGGAACGATCCACTTGCCCTTTTGACAAGTACCCTTTAGGAAAATGAAAGTGTCCTTGGGAAAATGAACAATCCCTTAAGAATTTTTGACAATGCTTTTCAAGTTTTAAAATGTCCCTTTAGACTTATTGTTTGAACCCTTCCCTAAATAAATCCTTTAGAAATTTTTAAAAGACCATTTTGCCGAAGAGTTGTCCTTCGAAAACCCTTGAAAGGCCTTTTTTCAAAGAATTGACCCCTTCTAAAGAATGGAAACAGACTTTTCCAAAAGAATTCTTTACCTAGAAAAAATATAATTCAACGAGACCACAACTGATCAACTACAAAGGGAAATTTGATAATTCTAAGGAAATCTTCAGATGATTAGAGTAGCAATTTGGCCTTGACAGGGCAAAATTGCTAACATTTTGGTGACTCAAGTGGGAAGCATACCTGTTATGCTTGAGAACTTAGACCATATATATAACATTTGAACTCATAAAATAATGGTAAATCTAGTCCATGGCTATAAGTACAACCTCTGATTTGAAAAAGACAACCTTCATCATCCAAAATAAGAAGGAAAACACACAAAATAGGGAAAACTAACTAAAAAGCAAATGTGCAACAAGCACTTGTTGGAACAAAATAGAACAAAACTATTGTGCTTAAATAGCACTTACATGAAAAAAAAAATGTACATGGAGTTCAACTCTTCAGTAGTAATGTTTTAAATGTATCCTATTAACTAGGATTGGAAGCTCGTCACCATCCATCTTTGCAAGTTGGAAGGCATTGTGGGATTTGCAGTTGAAGATTATGTATGAGCCACTCCAAATGGAATCAAACTTTGTGTGTCTTCCTGGTTTATCTCTATCCTCATCCCACTTGAGGACCAAATCTCCTTTAAAACTTTATGAAGAAGCTCCTTTGTCAAAAGCTCTCTTCACTTTTGCTTGATGAATCTCCATGGCTAGCATGGACTAATTTCTTGTCTCTTCCAACTCCATAATCTCAACATACCTGACCTCTATAGGCTCATTATCCAACAACTCAAGCTGATGCATTAGTTTCAAAGCAAGAAATTCAAGAGAAATGGGTAACCTTGCTTCCTTACCATATACTAGCTTGTATGGAGAGTTGGCTATTGATCTTTTGTAGGTGATCCTATCAGACCATAGAGCTGAATTCAACTTGAGATGCCATGATCTCTGATTATCTTCAATAGTCCTTCTTATGATCTTCAATAGGTTCTTATTGTTAGCGTGTGGAGCTAAAAGCTTCAACTATTGCAGACATAAGAAAGGTTGCTGAAGAACCAGAAGAACCGGCATCGGCAGCATGACCGACGTCGGTCAGATGCAGTGCAGAAGGCAACCAGTGACGGCAGCTAGTTGGTCGACGTCGGCAGAACCAAGCAAGCAGGGACCGGCGTCGGTCGCCTGTGTGTTCCAGAACTGCTGTTGACGAACAGTCAGTTAAGTGAAGCGAGTGTTTGCATGTCAAATGACTAATTATAGTCACGAGCTGCATGTCTAATTATTGTAGTTAGATTTGTATTTTTGTAACCATGGGATTTTATTTAAAGACCCATGAGGCATGTATTGTATTTATCAAGAAGGCAAGTAAAAGCATTGAAGCAAGCAAGGTCAAGGAGATCTACAGGTGTAAGGTCAAGGAGATCAACTGAAGCATTCAAGGAGGGATAATAACTCAGGCTATAGAGTTGTGTTGAGCAAGAGAGAGAGGGAAGAAGGTCTTGAGGTGTGGCAAGCCTTTGAGGTGGAGGAAGAAGTGGCATCTTCCTTATTGTATTTTCTTCTAGTAATATTTAATACAGGAGTGTGTATTGTCTCTCAAATTCTTTGCTGCCTCAAGTTTCTAGTTACTTTATCATTCTGGTATAATTCTGTGTTTAATTGCTTATAAGAAAGTAATCAATTATGCTTTCATTGGATAAGGGGTCCCTAACAGTTGGTATCAGAGCTACGATTTGCAGGGAGCAGGTTATTGTTTTTTGATTACAGGTCATTCACAGGGTTTTTTGATTGAGTGGGAGTTCAGCAATGGCAGAAGAAAGTAAGCTACGAATGGAGAAGTTTAACGGCAAGAATTATCAACATTGGAGGATGCAGATTGAGGATTATCTGTATCAGAAGGATTTGTATTTACCGTTGGGTGGGGTTGCATGCAAGCCCACAGATATGAAGGATGAATAATGGAGTGTTCTTGATCAGAAGGCTCTAAGTTCCATAAGGTTGAGCCTTGCATCATCTATGATTTCTAGCTTATCACAGTGCAAGACAACGGAAGAGTTGATAAAATCCTTGGTGAATTTATACAAAAAGCCCTCGGCTTCTAATAAGGTATATCTTATGAAGCAGCTATTTACTTTGCAAATGCAAGAAGGTGGATCGGTACATACTCATCTCAGTGATTTCCATGGTTTGGTAAACCAATTAACTTCAGTCAGTATTGTTTTTGATGATGAGGTAAAGGCTCTCTTGATTTTATGTTCTTTGCCTGAAAGTTGGGACAGTTTGGTTATGGCAGTAAGTAATTCTACATCTGCTTCTAAAATCTTAAAAGTTGATGATGTTGTGAGTGTGATCTTGAATGAGGAAATACGCAAGAGAAGCACAGGTGAATCATCAGGGAATGCTCTAAGTGCAGAAAGCAGGGGAAGGCAAAGGGAGAAGGTTGAGCAAGGGAAATCAAGGTCGGGAAGGAGATCCGAATCTAAAGGTATTACCTGTTGGTTTTGTGGAAAGAAAGGACACACAAAGAAGGAGTGTTGGTTGAGAGATAAAGAGAATCAACATGCAGGTATTGAAGAAGCAAAGGATGCAAATATTATGGTACAGGATGCTCTCATACTTTCTTTGGATTGTCAAGTAGGATCATGGATTTTAGATTCTGGTTCATCTTTTCATGCATCTCCAAACAGAGATTTGTTCCATGAGTATGAACAAGGAGACTTTGGAGTGATTTATTTAGGGGATGGTACGCCTTGTCAGATAGTTAGCAAAGGGAAAGTGCAACTGAAATTGTAGATTGACAACACATGGGTGTTGAAGGAGGTCATGCATGTTCCAATTCTGAAGCAGAGTTTGATTTTTGTAGGAAGGTTGGGTGATGAGGGATGCACAATAACCCTCACAGCCGATTCTTGGAAGGTTACCAAGGGCGCACTTGTTCTAGCAAGAGGTAAGAAAGTAGATACTCTTTATCTATCTACTTGTATTGTTGATTCTACTTCTGGTTTATCTACTTCAGCTGTAGATTCGAAGATGTGGCTTAATAGGCTTGGTCACATGATTAAGAAGGGAATGAACGTTCTTGATTTGAAAGGTATGTGTTCATATTCAGAAAGCATAAATAGAGTTCATTGCAGGAAAAGGAAATTTGATGCTTTTGACAGGAACAAAGAAACCTTGGTGTTTATGGAGGAGATGAAGGACAGAGATCAGTCACAGGGGCTGAATAAATCTGAGCAGGGCAATATGGACAGAGGTTTGATCCAATATGAGCTCACGGATGAAGATTTCATCACTTACAAGAACACACAGACACCGATGTCAGTCACTTGGGACCGACGTCGGTCAGCTAGATACCGACATTAGTCATGTGCAGACCAGCAGGGTTGGTAGGTCGGGCAGGAGAAGTCCGATGTCGGTCAACAAGACCGACGTCGGCAGGGGGGACACCGGCATCGGCCAAGGAAACGATGTCGGCAGTCAGGGTCAGTGCAAGGAACCGACATCGGTCGGGAGCAGACTGGGAGATGGCCGAGATCGGTCACTGGAATGGATGTTGGGTGGACAGCGAGCTGTCAAGGAGTCTCAAACACCCATATGGAGGTCAAAAATGGTAAGTGAACCTCATATTCGTTGTTCACCTTCTTTATATTGCTTAATGATGGTCAAGAACTATGAAGATGGAAGAAACAATGCAGGTAGAATCCAGAAATAGTGGGAGCTTGGCATGGATGAGGAGTGTGAGTCCTTGGAGAAGAACCAAACAGGTATTTGTTGGTAGAGTTGTCAGCTGGAAGAAAGCACTGGATAAAGGGATGGATTCCCATATTAGAGAAGAGAGTAGAT
This sequence comes from Torreya grandis, assembly GCA_037957365.1. Taxonomy (NCBI): domain Eukaryota; kingdom Viridiplantae; phylum Streptophyta; class Pinopsida; order Cupressales; family Taxaceae; genus Torreya; species Torreya grandis. The sequence goes on from JARHVA010002033.1 coordinate 1,790,761, forward strand.
GGACACGTGAGACAGAAGGCTATGGTATATGGTCTTGATTAGGCTGCAGAACAATGGAGGTTTGACCATTGTATTTTATCTTTACCAGGTTGGATAATATTAGCTACATTATCCTGTTACTGTATTGTGTTACTTGTTGCAGTGTTTCATATACAGGGAGTTTTCTGAGCTAAGGGTAGAGTTGGTTCAGAAGTATGTCATGAAGAATTTGGGAGCAGCAAAATTCTTTCAGCATAAGTGACAGATATAGCATCACAGGTTTGCATGGTGGTTGGTCTTCAAGAGTGACTTTGAAGAGGGATACAGATCCAAAGGAACAAAATAGATGGTGTACAGGTACAAGTACAATAGCAGCTATTTATCTCCAAGTGGGAGATTGTTAGGGTGTGGAGCTAAAAGCTTCAACTATTCCAGACATAAGAAAGGTTGCTGAAGAACCAGAAGAACCAACGTCGGCAGCATGACCGACGTCAGTCAGATGCAGTGCAGAAGGCAACTGGCGACGGTAGCTAGTCGGCTGACGTCAGCAGAACCAGGCAAGCAGGGACCGGCGTCGGTCGCCTGTGTGTTCCAGAACTACTGTTGACGAACAGTCAGTTAAGTGAAGCGAGTGTTTGCATGTCAAATGACTAATTATAGTCACGAACTGCGTGTCTAATTATTGTAGTTAGATTTCTATTTTTGTAACCATGGGATTCTATTTAAAGACCCATGAGGCATGTATTGTATTTATCAAGAAGGCAAGTAAAAGAATTGAAGCAAGCAAGGTCAAGGAGATCTACAGGTGTAAGGTCAAGGAGATCAGCTGAAGCATTCAAGGAGGGATAATAACTCAGGCTATAGAGTTTTTGTGTTGAGCAAGAGAGAGAGGGAAGAAGGTCTTGAGGTGTGGCAAGCCTTTGAGGTGGAGGAAGAAGTGGCATCTTCCTTATTGTATTTTCTTCTAGTAATATTTAATACAGGAGTGTGTATTGTCTCTCAAATTCTTTGTTGTTTCAAGTTTCTAGTTACTTTATCATTCTGGTATAATTCTGTGTTTAATTGCTTATAAGAAAGTAATCAATTGTGCTTCTGTTGGATAAGGGGTCCCTAACACTTATTTGTTGACTCAGTAAGGCCATTTCCTTGTGGATAATAGTTTGATGAAGTGCTAAGATAAATTCCATGTTGGACAGCCTATTGGTTGATCCTAGTTCCCACAAAAGCCATTGCATTGTCATAAATAGTAGTTGAAGGAACTCTAAATCTAGTAAGCAAACCTTCATAGAAATCTAGAACATTAGTTTCATTTGCTTCTTTCAATGCCACTGCTTATGTCTAACATGTGAAGTAATCTGTAGCAGTTAGAATCCATTTATATCCTGAACTTCACGAAAGATTTATGAGACCAATAAAGTCTAATCCCCATTGGACAAAGGAATACCCACCGTAATCGGTTGAAGAGGTAAGCTACAAGTTTCACTTTTCCTACAAACATATCACACTATTTGCACTTCCTAACCCATGCATGACAATCACCAAATATACTAGGCCAATAGTACCCACCTCTCATGATCTTAAGGGTTGTAGTACTTGTATAAAAATTTCCTCCCTTATGTCTATCATGGAATTCTTCAAGCAATTTTTGAGTTTGGCTTGGCTCTATACATCTTAGCAACATACCATTAATGTCTTTCTTGAACAAAACACCACTAATAAGAAAACATGGAATTGATTGCAACCTAAAATATCTTATTTTTGAAGCACTTAGATGAGATGGATAAATACCATCTTGGAGATATCTTATCAAGTCATGAAACTAGCAGGAAGGTGAGATATGACTAGCTGCAACCTCTTCATCATTCGACACTAAAATAGCCTCATTAGCCTCTTATAAGTCTTGAGCTAGATACTCACAAAGTCCTTTACCTCTAACAAGCTTTGTGACCTTAATTTCTACATCAGATTCCATTACCTTGGTTATTTAGCCAAATATCTTCTCATTTATATCTTTGTTCAAAAAGAACTCCTTAATGCTTGGATGAGGAACCATTAGGTGTAATTTGTTGTTAGACAATAGGTATTAAAACTTCTTAAGATGTCTTATCACTAAAAAGTACATGTTTTTCAACAAAAGAGTACCTTGTTTCATATTATTCTAAGCCTTGACTGAAGAAGGCTATTAGTTGCTCCAAAACCTCATGATTTTGTTGCATAAGAATGCCTGAAATGGTGTCCATGTTAGCATATGTATACCAATAAAAATCTTTTGTGAAATCTAGATTTATAAGTGTAGGAGCACTAGCAATGGCATTCTTAATATCTTAAAAATTCTTTATTCCTTTGGACCAGTTGAAGCTCTGATTCTTCTTTATCATGGCTGTAAGTGGCTTAGCTAAGATGGCAAAATCTAAAATATATCTCCTTATGAAGTTGATTTTTCCAAAGAAGCTTTGCATAGTTTTTTTGTGTTTAGGAAAGGAAAGTACAAGAATGGAGTCTACCCTTTCATAATCTATGCTTAAACCATGCTTTGAAACAACATGGCCAAAGAACTTACCTTCATGAATCAAGAATACACACTTTTTGGGATTTAAAGATATCCCAAATTATCTACACTTTTCGAACACTTGCTTGAGATGAACCATGTGATCACCTACAATCTTTGAAAATATTGTTATATCATCCAAATAAACAAGTACAAACTTGTTAAGAATGCCTTGGAATGCCATATCCATGGCTCTCTAAAAGGTTGCTCCAACATTAGATAAACTGAATGGCATCTTTTTGTATGCAAACGTTCCCCACTTGGTTATGAAGGCTGTCTTAAATTGGTCCTCTTCTTTGACAAAAATATTATTATATCCACTATATCCATCCAATAAAGAAAACCTCTCTAAACCTGCAACCAATTGTAAAATTTATTCCATTGATGGCAATGGATAGTGATCTTTAAGTGAAGCCCTGTTCAAATCACGGAAGTCAACACACAATCTAATCTCACCATTTTTTTTCGTATTAGGATAAGATTTTCCACCCAAGTTGAGTGCTTGATTGGAAATATAATAGATGATTCTATGAGCTTGTGAAGCTCAGCTTTCATCAAAGGCTCAAGCTTAGGATTGATGGGCCTTTGTCTTTGTCTCATTGGTTTAGTTTTAGCTTCTAACTCAATGGTGTGTCGAGCTAAACTTGGGTCAAATACCTTGAGGTCACTATATTTCCAAGCAAATATATCAGCCAAAACTATTCATAACTTAATGAAATCTTCTTTTTGTGAAGGAGTGCATACCTTACCCAACTTTAAAATCTTACCAATTATAATATCTACATTAACATAGTGTTCTTCTTTTGCTGACAAGGATGAATTTTCCTTCCTTAACTCATCATCACTACTAAAAATGTTCTCAAGTGTGACCAATCCCTTGGGCAACTTATTTGTCTTTAGTTGCACAATCTGATCACCATACTACTATAAGTACTTTGATTGGTTTTTTGAAAAAAACTTAGCCTCCTCTTGCAAGAATCTCACAATTTGATTGTCATCGTCAAACACTTGCCAATTCTCATGATTATCTAGAACGAAAGGCCTTACAACCACCTTTATATGTGACTAATTTTTTTTTTAATAAATCAGTTGGGATACTAAATTGTGACCCAATGGTAGCCAACCTATCTACGTGTTTATTTTTGCCTCTTGGTATTGCCTAAATGTTAAAAGCTAGAAAATCTTCAACTAAGTCCCATATTCTATGCTTGTAATATTTAAGCAACAAATTTTTACATACATTCGAACCTCTTACTTGGTGGACTACAAGCTCACTATCACCCAAAACTTGTAAGGTGTTGCCTTTCATCTTCTTAACCCACTGCAAACTATGAACTAGTGCCTCATACTCTGCAACATTGTTTGAACAACCAAAATGAAACTTAATAGAAGAGAAATACATTTTCTTTATTAAAGAAACCAACATCATTCCAGACATGGTACCATGTTTATTCCTTGATCCATCAAAGTATAATTGCCACAAACCTTGATTATAGATTCATCATCCTTAAACATGGCTAGAATTGGTGCATCATTCTCATGAAGGCAATACACACCAAGTCCTTCTTCAATCAACTTATAAGTATCATGACCATGTAAAGTAGAATCCCACTCATCAAGAAACAAATATGGAACTCCATCTAAAGGTGATCCATTTTCTACTTCACTAGTTTCTAGCACATCATCTGAGATGATACAGTTAGTATTTACAACAATTGGTATATATGGCTCTATATGAAAATGTGCAATAGGTTTAGAATGAATCATTATCTTGGTACCATACTTGGTTCTAAACATTAAATAAGTCTAGTCAACTGATAAATATCCCCTAATCTTTGAGGTGAAGCCCCTTGAATGACACATAAAAAAGTAATGAGACAAGTCTACCACAACAACATCATGTTGAATAGTAACATTGGAATAAGCATGTAACATCAACTTCATATCTTTGATGATGCCTACAGTCTTTGTTGGTGACTCATCTAACTTCAATACCCCTTTAGTATTTAGCTCATAAATAACGCTGAGCTTATCTGCAATTTATTTAGGCATGACTGTACTACTAGCTCCACTATCCACCATACAATTATAAACTAAAGTATCACCCACTATCAAAAAAAGGTAAAAAGGAGGAGTTTTCTTTAATTTTATCTTAGTTATGTCCACCTTTTTCATCTTATTTACTTGTACATATTGCTTAGTTGGTTGATCTGAATTAGTCAAGACAACACCTTCTTTCTCAACTAGTTTTGGAGATAATTTGAGAGCTGAAAGCTCTTGGATGAACATATCTTTTTGTCTTTGAATGGAAAGAGAATCTCACATGCTAATGATGATGCTAGACTTCTTCATCTAATCTATTATACTAAATTGAGATCTACTAATCTTTGGTTGCACTTTTTGAAGAACTGGTTGCTCATGAATTAGAGGTATTCACTGACCTCTGTATTCTGATTTTTTTGATTTTTAGGGGCAGCATGTTGTTCTTTTGTACTCTTAGAAACAACATTAAGAGTACCTAAATCATTTTTCACTTCCTGCAACTCATCAATGGTTAATCTTTTAACTCTAGTTATAGTTGTAACTTGACCACTTGTACTGTTAGTTTCAACACCCTAAGTAAAAGCAACATGATCATCTAATTGCCAATTTACATTAATGGCATCAAGATACCCTTGAACTTATTGAGTCTCTCCTTGTGATTCCAAACATGTATCTTTTTACTGACCTCCTTGAAAAGAAAACTCTTCTTGTGTCATTTGTGGCATAGTGATGTTTTGTGATACCAAGGCATGATTTTGAGCATCACTGAGATTTAAGGATTGCCAACCTGAATCCTACATTATGTTGTTTTGAGGTGGGGTGGGAATAACGGCCTTTGAAATGGAAGAAGCATTAGGAACAAGGGAAGCATATGGCTTAACTAGAGTTATGGATTTTTGTGTTTGATAAGGTGGTTTATTCTCTCTAAAACCTTGATAAGGAGGCCTTTGATCTTTAAAGGGCTGATTGGTGGTCTAATTTTACTATTGATAGGGATTATTAGCTTGAAATTATTGTCTTTTAAGCTGCACTATTTCATTCCTAAAATATTGTAGCAAGCTTTTTAACTCTCCTATCTCACTAGTTTGACTAATAGGGGCTACAATTTGAGCTTGAGGTGATGGAATAAGATCTAAAGATGGAATTTGAGGGGCTGATACGTTATTCAATTTTGATAATATAGGCATTGAAGGCCCTAAAAAAAGCTTACCAGCTTGTATCAAACTATTTTCTGCCCTTATTATAACCTCATAAGCATCTAGTAAGGTAGTACCACCCATTGACTGTATCATCACACTAATGTTAGAATTAAGGGCTTTCAAATAGTACAAAAATACATATTCAAGGGATGGCCTTATCAGCATAGGTATTCTAGTCCATGTCTTTTGGAATCTGAGGTTAAAATTAGACATGAACTCGTGAGGAGCCCTTGTTATGGTAGTCAATTACTTAACTAAAGATAGGTGATCAGATTTGTCCTTAAATTGCATGACTAAGGCTACACCCAATTCATCCCAGGTAGAAATGGAGTTCAATGGGAGGTTTCTATACCATTGCAATGCTTTTCCTTTGAAGGAAGCAGCTAGCAATCTAATAGCAACATTATTCTCAACAACATTATGGACTGAACATAGAATAGCTACTTCCTGGATATGCTCAATAGGGGTTTTTTGATTTTCTCCTGAGAAGAATGGGATGCTCTTAAGGGTAGACACTAGAATGCCATCAAATAGGGCTAAATTTAGTGGGCTACCTCTATTGAATGGAACAAACACTTTATTTATAATGGCCATTTGGGTAGTAGGGGTTGTAGTGATTAGAATAGTAGGATAACTAGGGGATAAATGTTGCTTTTGAGGATATTGTTTTGCCTCTTATAAGATATAAATTCAAAAGGAATACCTTTACTTGATGACTTTATGGTAACCTTTGGCATGAATGAATTGCATGGATGATGATATGAACTATGCAATTGGATGTTGATGATAATGCATATCTTCTTATGCTACAAAACTTCTTCAGATATGTAAAGAATTTATTTGAAGTCCCACCAGGTATGCCAAAAACTATTGTCAATCAGACTTGTACCCTTGTGAAGGTAGTTTTCAACCTTCATAGTCTACTGAAACATGGAAACAATCCTAGGTTAGGGGTGGCCTAATCAACGGATTGACTATCTAGATTCTAAGGGTTAGTTCCCTTTGGTGTATCAATTATGATCTCTACTCTACTCTACAAACTACTAAGGAAAAAGGGGAGAAGGAAAAGGAAATAAATTTGAAAAAAAATCCTATCTAATGATGGTGATACACCTAAACTTTGGTTGATCCACACAATTTGAGCTTATAAAAATACTGATCAACTAATAAATAAACTAAATTTTTAACCCTAATTGAACCTTACACATCAATATTTCATGAAAAGGTTCTATCTTATGATCAAAGCTTGAGGGAAATGATGGAATAGGCCTGATTCAAGGCACTAATGATCCAAAACTTAGAGGTTTTGGCTGAAAGATCATTCAAAAACATAAAATACTACAATCATATAATGTTATCTCTGGGAAGAGATGTTTTAATACTCACAAAATTGCAAAAAACATATACTTATCTCTGGGAAGAGATGTTTTATTATTCACAAAAATACAGAAAACATATGCTTATCTCTTGGAAGAGACGTCTGATCTTCTTTTCAAGATACATATATTTTTATACACACCTTGAAGGTAGGAGGAGGATGTGGAAGGTCACCAATCTCAAGGGAGATTAAGTGGTTCGACTTCCATGATTTACAACATTACAGAATTCGAGACATTATTATTTTTAGAAACTTACTATTTTTAGACTACACTATTAAAATTGAAATTTAGTACACTTTCATTGGGTTTCCATGGGTCAAAAACCATGAAGAATATCTTGGTGCCATCTCATTTCATTCTCCTCATTCTTATCTTTCCAATGGTTCAAACAGGGAGTCAAACGGAGCTATGGTGCAAAAGTTATGGCTCCCAAAATTTCTGCCACCAATTAGGGTGGAACCATCACTTGAAATGTTGCCTGAAGTGTCACTTGAAGTTTTGCCTAGATCATTCCTCCATCCTTGAGAAGCAATGGTCCCCATTACATCAATAATCATCATCAAGTGTGGTAGTTGTGTCTTGATTTGATTCTTTGTGAGTCACTCACCTTGGTGGCTAAACTTGCCCCTGTTGACCACCTGATAAAGTGGAATAGAGCACCCTCTTGTTGTCTTCATCCAGGTGTCCACAATTTGATCTTCCTCTACTGAAGCAAAACTCTGTGGATCAAGATCATCAATGTCTAGTTGTTATGCTATGACTGAAGTGTCCAACAAAGGTGGATGATATGGTTTGAGGAGCTCCACATTGAATATTGGATATAGACCAAGGTAGGCTGGCAGATTCAATTCAAAAGCATTTTCTCCAACTTATCTGATGATGGTGTAGGGACCATATCACAGAGGCCAAATTTTTCTGTGTGATCTTGTGAGTCATTCCTTTTGAATCTGAAACCAAACCTTGTCACCTACAATAAAATTATGTGCAACCCTATGTTTGTCATGGCATTACTTATACTTATGATTCATCTTTTCCAAGATGTCATGAACCTGCTAATGGATGTGTTGGATTTGTTCAATGAAATTTGTTGCTTTTGCTACCTCAAATCTCCTATGAGATGTGTATTCCATAGTGGAGGATATAATGGCCATATCAATTTGTGCCATGGGTTAGAACCTGAAGCATACTTGGAATGGACTGTGCTTGGTGGAGTTGTACAGACCCTGATTGTATCCATGTTGTATGAAAAGAAGCCCCTCATCCCATGTGCATGGATGTTTGGAGTGATACATCTAAAGCATGTGGACAATCTTATGGTTCACCACTTCTGTCTGACCATTAGTCTATGGATGGAAGGCCATGGAATTCATCAACTTGGTATCCATCATTTTCCACAGAGTGGACCAGAAGATACCAAGAAACCTATTATCTATGTCTAAAATAATGGACTTGGAGAGACCAAAATAGAGTCATATATGACTAAAATATAGTTGAGTAGTTTTTTCAGTAGACATAGTTTTCTTACAAGCAATCATGATAGCCATTTTTGAAAAATGATCAACTACAACAAAAATACAGTCCTTGCCATGTTTTGAATGGGCAAAACTGAGAGAAAATCCATTGAGATAGATTCCCAAGGCCTAGTTGGTTCTGGCAATGGTGTGTATAATCCTTGCTTCTTGTTTGTTAGCTTGGCTATCGCACATGGGGTGAAAGATTTGAGGTACCTTTCCACATCCTTCTACATATGGGGCCAATAGAAGTGATTTTGTAGAACTACCAATGTCTTCTCTACACCAAAGTGCCCAGTTGTCTTGTTGAAATGTGCTTCCCATATCAACTTATGTTGCTCTACAACTGGAACATAGTTATGCCCCATGTGACAAAGGACATTATCTTGTAAATAGAAGTCAGAGACATGTTTACCTTCTCAAAGTGCCTGATATGTATCAGCAAAGGCAAGATCTATTTCATATAGAGTACCTCAGGTGGTAGTATCATGTCTACATAGATCAAGAACTATTGTGAGTACAATAATTGGTGGATGGCTCAAATAATCTATGGTAGTATTTGAGCTCCCCTTTTTATGTTTGATTATGAGATGGAATTGATGTATTTATGTGGCCCACTTCTGGTGCCTCTCATTTTGCAGTTTGTTTTTTGTTTGGATGAATCCCAATGGTCTGTGATTTGTGTGTATGATCATTTCTTTCCCCAAGATATAGTGTTTCCATTATTTGTAGGCTTTAACAATGGCATAGAGCTCCTTATTGTATGTCAGGCATTTCCTGCCTGTATCATTGAAAGTTTCACTATGATATGCAATATGATGGCCATGTTGTATGATGACAACTCCCATGGCATATTCAGATGCATCTGTCATCAACTTGAAAGGTTGATGCAAGTCTAGCAAGGCAAGAATAGGAGTTGAATAGAGTCTATTTTTCAAATTCTCAAATGCTCTTTATTGTATTTTTCCCCACTAAAATGTAACTTTAGCTCCTTCTTTAGTCATTTGGTTTAGTGGCCAAGCAACATGTGAGAATCTAAGAACAAACTTGTGATAAAAATTTACAAGACCCAAAAAACTATGAAGTTCTATGAGGGTCCTTGGTGTAGGCCATTCTTAAATACCCTAAATCTTTTCTGGGTCGACATGGACACTTTCCTCATCCACATCGTATCCCAGGTACTGAATTATTTTCACCATGAATGTGCACTTGTTGAGATTTGCATACAACTTGTGCTTATAAAGAGTTTGAAGCACCTTATGGACATATTGTAGATGTTTCTCCCATGTTTTGTTGTATATGAGTATGTCATTCAAGTAGAAAACCATGAATGAGTTGGTGAAGGGTCGTAGGATGTCATCCATCATCCTCATGAAGGTTACAGGTACATTAGTCAAGCCAAAAGGCATAACCAACCATTTGAAGAGCCCCTCCTTGGATTTGAATGCAGTCTTTTAGACGTCAGTGGGGTTGATAAGAATTTGGTGATAGCTAGATTTGAAATCAATTTTGGTGAAGAACTTTGCACCATGAAGTTGGTCCAATAGGTCATCAATCCTAGGGAGGGGGTAGCGCTTCTTCACAGTGATTTTGTTTAGGGCTTGATAGTTAATGCAAAGCCTCCATGTTCCATCTTTCTTTGGCACTAAGACAATTGGGCTTCCATAGGGTGAAGAGCTTGGCCTGATGTGACCCTTTTGGATCATTTTGAATCTGTCTTTTTATCTCATCATTCTCCAAGACTGATTTGTGATATATAAGGTTGTTAGGCAAAGGTGATCCTATAACCAAATTAATAGAATGTTTTACCTGACAGTGAAATGGAACTCATGTGGGTGACTTGAATAAGTCATCATATTCTCCCATGATTTGACCCATCTACTTTTGTTGTTGTGTTGATTATGTAGTTAGGGCTGCAACATCGACCTTTTTGGATCTGTATGGCTTGACCACCATGATAATGAATTACTTTGTATTCTCCACTAATCTCTTACATTGCTTGGCACTAATTAGGGAGATAGATGTGGAAGGTGGTACCTCTGGTACCATGTAACATCATGTTCCAAGAGTGAGGGTGATCTTTCATGTCCTTCATTCATAGATGCCATGTCATTCATACATGAATGGCTGACCAAGGAGTACATCACAGACATCCAGATTGATCACATCACACAAGACCTCATCTTAAAAAGTTTTTATTACATGTAAAAGAAGACACTGGTGGGTGACATAAAGATCTCTCCTTGTTCTCAACCATATAATATTGTATGGCTTTTGGTGAGGCTTTATGGATAGATTCAGACTTTTCACAACATTAGAAAAGATTAAATTCTTTTGACTCTCACTATCAAGAATAAAATGTAGAGGCTTACCTTTCACCCATAATTTAGAATGAAACAACCTTTCCTTGTCATCTGGCCTTTCCCCATGGGTATGTGATGAAGCAAAGATAGTACCAGGCTCAACATCTACAATCTCTTCTTCATCCTCTTCAACTGTAGGGTGTGTATGAGGTAGAGCAGTAGATGTCGAGGATTGTGACTTAGAAAGCAGGGACTTAATGGCTCGACATTCTTCTTTGGAATGAGTTATAGTTTTGTGGTAGTCACACCATTTTTCAGTCTTCCCCTTCTAAAGCTTCTTATCTTGGAACTCTTTTTGCTTCCAATTTTGGCCTCGTGTTTGACCTTCTTTATCACTTTTCCATTTCGGAGGTTGACTATTCGTATTCTTTCTTCCATGCTTCTGCTCAATCTTTACCACTTCATTGAGGGTTTTTAAATTGAAGAGTTATATTCCCCCCCATATATACCATTATAGTCCACCGTGATATTTGAGAACCTTGTGTTTCTCACTTTCCTAGATGCCCAATCTCATAGATAGAGAATGAAAAATGTCAGTGTAATCTTGAACAAACTATTCCTTACCTTGGCAAAGTTGTTGCCACTGTATATATAGATCATCATATGCTCTAATGGGGTAGTATTCTTCTTTTACGGCTTCCATGAAATCATCCCACGTAAGTTCTACCTCAAGACCAATGCGATATATACTAAAGTTTTTCTTGTACACTTCCCACCAATTTTTGACGGACAATGATGCTTTCAAAAGAGCAAAAGTGATCTTCTCTCCATTGGTGAATTTATTTACAAAAAAATATGAAGACAATTGATCCAACCAATTTTATGCTACATCAACATTGATTTTACCTTCAAATGTAGGGATATCAAAATTCACTTGAACCTTGAAGGGTGTTGGAGTGTTTAAAGGACGTTCCATGAAGCTAGGGGTTACAGATGAGGAGCCAGAATTTCCCATCAAGATTTATTGGAAGATTTGAGAAAATTATTGTAGCATCTATATTTGTTATATTTGGAGGTCTTCATTCACCATTTCTTTGAAGGGATCATATGTCTCGATGTTGTCCACCATTTGAGGTCATTTGGAGCGAGCAGGTGGATAGTCTGTTGGTTTTGTTATTTTCCACCCAAGCTTCCTGTAGTCTGACCTCATCCTTGGGATCATAAACTCTAAAGACAAGCCGCTCTAATACCATTGATCCAAAACTCAGAGGTTTTGGCTAAAAGATAATTCAAGAACATAAAATAACACAATCATATAATGCTATCTCTGGGAAGAGATGTTTTATTACTCACATAATTGCAGAAAACATATGCTTATCTATGGGAAGAGATGTCTGATATTTTTTTTGAGCTACATCTATTTTTATAAATACTTTGAATGTAGAAAGAGGATGTGTAAGGTCACCAATCTCAAGGGAGATGAAGTGGTTCAACTTCCATGATTTACAACATTACAGAATTTGAGAAATTACTAATTTTAGAAACTTACTATTTTTAACTACACTATTAAAATTTGAGTTTGGGAAACTTTCATTAGGTTTTTGAGGGTCAAAAACCATTGATCATAGCTCAATGCCATCTCATCGTGTTCTCTTCGTTCTTAGCTTTCCAATTTTCAAATGGGGAGTCAAACAGAGCCATGGTGCAAAAGTCATGGCTCCTAAAAGTTCTACCACCAATTGGGGTAGAACCATCACCTGAATTATCGTCTGAAATGTCACTTGAATTTTTTCTTGGATCAACTAACCAACCACTTATATCCACTATAATTTTAGCCAAAATATATTAAACACAGGACATAACCTGCATAATCTGATTAGCCAGTAACTAGGTAAGAATCAAGACTTGACAAGGAAGAAAATTCTATCACATATAGAAATCACTGACATAAATACACTACACCAGCATCTTGGAGTCTGAAAAATGTCCTATTAATCTAAAAAGGTTACAAATCACAAATTTTTGGTAGAGTATGGTCTTGCCAAAAAGAGGATACAATTCAAGGCTGAAAAGCTAACTTATATAGAAAAATTATACAATAATCAAGAGGTTGGCGCTGAAAATAGAAGAGGATGTCAACTCAATCCAACTTGTGCTATCACAGCCTTCAAATAAAATCTATTTTTGTCTTATACCTTGCATGAAAAGCTCTTTGGCATTGAAAATGATGGAGAGCCCAAGTCATAATCCTTATTTAAAATAAAGATTAAATTATTCAAGATTGATTAACATGCATGGATCTTGCATGATGTTATGCCAAAACTGAATTTAGAAATCTACTTGAACTGTTGGAATGTTGAAAGCTGTCAACAAGCCAAATAAAAGTGCATGCATAAAATTCCATGTTGGTGTAGAAGGGATGAGGTGGACCTAATTTTGATAAGTCAAACTCTTGCATGGAAAGTCATGCTACATCTTAGGGTGAGAACTCCGCTTGAAGCTAAGCTAAAAGTGCTTGAAAGGCTTGAATTGCATGAAAACTAAGGAGAAGAGCATGGCTTATCAACTAGTCAACCCAAGTGTAAGGTTTAGTCAACTCCAACTTACTCCCTTTTGCATGAAAAGTTCTTCAAGATTGAGAAGCATCCTTGGATAGCCATCAGCTTCTTGCTCTCGTGCATGTATTACTTTGACCAATTCTATGGAATTTCTATTGGTTTTTCTTTCCTATGGGTTTGTATTTTGAAATAATTCTTTCAAATAATTTGTCCATCTCTTTACCTTCCCTTCATCATTTCCTTCAAACAAATTATCCGAAGGAATTGTTTCCTTCTTTTGTTTGGTCCTTTGTAATTATTTTGGGCTTTACTTTTTATCCATTTCCTTCAGACAAATTTTTTGAAGGAATTCATTTTGTTCCTTTCTTTCAGAGATTTTCCTTGAACCATTCCTATTCATTTCCTTCAATGTTTTGTTCAGCCAATTATTTCCTTTGAAACTTTTCAAATCATTCATTTCCTTCAGACAAAAAGTCTGAAGGAATTGTTCCCTTGGAACCTTTCCAAATTGCCCTTCAAGCTTTTTAACAAGGACTTTCTCAAAGGGAAAGAGACCCTTCGAGCTTTCTATATGTCCCCTTGTCTTTTTCCAAGTGACCCTTCAGGTTTTATGAAATGGTCAATCGTCTTGTTTATTTCCTTCAGACAAAAAGTCTGAAGGAAATCTTAAAATGGCCCTTCCCGAAGAAAATGACCCTTCAAAAAAGTTGTAATGCACCTTTTGAATAAATTGAATAGTCCACTTGCCCTTCAAAAAATTGTCATGACAATTTGTTCGAAGGAAATGTACCCTTCAGACTTTTTGTGCATCCCTTTGGAGTTTTGATAATGCACTTTCCTGAAGGGAAAGTGCCCTTTGGGTTTTCTCAAAATTAATCTCTCAGCCTTCTTGCAAGTGTCCACTCGGCCTTCTTAGAAATGACTTTCCCAAAGGGAAAGTGTCTTTCAAAAAAATGTTAGAGCCTTCTCGAAATTATCCCTTTGGGAAAGTTGTAATGATCCCTTTGGGAAAATGAAATGGACCTTTACCGAAAAGTGACCCTTTGGAACTTTTGTGAATGACCCTTTGAGAACTTTTGAAGAGCCTTTTGGGAATTTTGGAAATGACTTTCCTGAAGGGAAAGTGCGCTTTGGCTCTTTTGGAATCGACCCTTTGAAAAAGTTGTAATGGTCCCCTTTGTCTTTGAGAATGCCTTTTTTCGAAGGGCAGATACCCATCGACTTTTCTATAAATGATCATTCAGAAGTTTTATAATGGTTCACTTACCCTTCAAAATTCTTGAAAGTGTCCTTTCAAAAAAAATGACATGCCCTTCGGATTTCTAAAGTGTCCCTTTAGATTTCTTCAAAGTGTACTTTTTCCTTGGAAAGAACCCTTCAGATTTGTTGGAATGGTCCACTTGCCCTTTTGACGAGTACCCTTTGATAAAATGAAAGTGTTCTTGGGAAAATGAACAAGCCCTTTAGAATTTTTGACAATGCCCTTCGGGCTTTAAAATGTCCCTTCGAACTTATTATTTGAACCCTTGCCCAAATAAATCCTTCGAGAATTTTTAAAAGTCCCTTTTGCTGAAGAGTTATCCTTCAAAAACCCTTGAAAGGCCCTTTTTCGAAGAATTGACCCTTCTCAAAGAATGGAAATAGACTTTCCTGAAAGAATTCTTTACCTAGAAAAAATGTAATTCAACAAGACCACAACTAACCAACTACAAAGGGAAATTCGATAATTCCAAGTAAATCTTCAGATGATAGGAGTAAAATTTTGACCTTGATAAGGCAAAATTGCTAACAACAACTTGCAACAAAGTAAAAAAACCACAAAAACAAGAGAAAAACAAGTCTCTGTTATAAATTCACAAATAAACAATCAAATAAAAACACAAAATTATTACTGGTTAGAAATACAAAATAAACAAAATGTAGGAAAAAGACACATAATGAATTCATAGTTATAGAATGATTTCATAGCTATACTCATCGAATTCACTATTACAATCTCCCATTTTTGAGTTAGATGGACTGATTTTGCAACTAATCTAAATAATTTCATTGTTAAACAAAAAATAAAGAAAAGCATGGAAGATGAATTCATAGTTTGAAAGTGGTTTCACATTTAGTTTAACCGATTTTGTAGTTAAATGCTATGACTCATTGATTTCATAATTATTGAAAAACAAAGATTTTCAAAAAATAGAAAACACAAACATAAGCAAAAAGGAAACAAAAAGATGATGGAAAGGAGAAAACTGCCAAAAATATTGTAAAAATAGGGTTTATGATGATTTCATAGTTTTTTGTTATAATTTCATTGTACAAGTCTCTGAATTCGTAGTTACATAGAAAATACGTATAGTTGAATAAAAAACATCAAAAAATGACCTAAAATTACAAACAACATTGCCAATACCAAGATCAAATGCATATGCAAAATAAAAACAACAAGAATCAATTGAAAAATGCTTCTAAATGCAACTATAATGATTGTGGAGTGAAAAAGATGAGGGAAAGTCCCGGTGGACATGTCAAAATGTATGAAGAAATCTAGAAATACAAATATGCTAAGAAATGAACTAAACAACTGAAATATAATCTAAACTGACTCAACCTAAGATAGAGCTACAAATAAAAGAAACAACATAAACTTATAACTTGGTACCAAAAAGCTTCTTCCATTGCAATGTGAATTTGATTAGCTCTCTTTGAATTGTGGTTGTTCACTTTTCCAATGCAAGGTAAAATAAGTACCGTTTTGATGCAAAATTCTCTTTGATGGATTTAATTCACTCTAGATTCATTTGTGAATTTGATAGCACTTTCTTATCATAAGTTAGGATGGATGAAAGTGATGGCTTGCATGCTTATTTACATATTCTTGAAAGAAAGATCGAATGGTGGAGGATTATTTGAATATTTCAAATTATCCAAATAATCTATGGTGGCTAATGAGTCCTCATCCATAAGGATGATGACCATTTCAAATGGTTAAGATAAACAAAGAGATGATTAGACGAGTCACCAAGAATGGGTCAAGTTGTTTGACAAGTTAAGAGATGACTCAAGGGTAGTTGAGGAAGTTGAGGGATTAGATGGGGTGAGTCAACATGTGAGGGAGATAATGGTAGAGGATGTTGGGTGAGGTGGACAATTTGTATTTAATAATTAAATTTAGATTAAAAGTGTGCATAATTAACTAACTTTGAATTATTCAATTATTTGAAAAGGGAGGGAAATGACATGAATTTGAATTTAAACTTGTTGAAGAATAATTAGTGGTTTTAGGTGCATTTCAACATTAAATGTAATTTAGGTGTCTATAATTACTTTAGTGCATACCTCATTTCTATATTTAGCTAGACATGCCACTTATATGTCTTACATTCAATATGTTACATACACGCTTCAATGATGAATACATCACTATGATGACATACTCTCCACATGATGACATAATTCAACAAGATTATATATTTATCACATGATATAATCAACTCTTATTTTGAGATGAGTGACTTGCAGGCTACATCCCTCATCTCAAAAAGGGGGCATCACAGTGAGTTTGTCTTAGAGATCTAATTCTTCATGAACAGACTAAAATCATATTTGAGATAAAGAACAAGTTTCAAAAATATAAAATATAGGTGTTTAAATTTCAAAGCGATTAAAAAATCTTATCTTATAATAGAGTACAAGTTTTCAAATATTCAAAATAATTCAAAGATAATAATCTATAACATAGTACACATTTTTAAGATTCAAAGCAATTCATAGATCAAACACATGACATATATTAACACATTAATACATATTATGAGGGCATATGACATGCATATGCACTCACTTTTCAGAGACTCAAGCTACATAATCATACACACTTAAATACATACGTATGGGCATATGCAAAACATATACAAGATCAAAGTTACAAGTTGAAAATACATTCATAATAGAGCATATAAGTGTATGGCATTTTCTATCACTTGACATAGATTCAAAGGGCATGATACTTGTTTATGCTCATATATACAAATTTCAAAGTTCAAAAAGCATGAGACTTATTCATGTACATTTTCAAAGTTTAAAGTTAAAAATTTCAAAGTTCAACATGCATGATGTTTATTCATGCACTTTTTTCAAAGCTCAAAGTTATAAATTTCAAAGTTCAAAAGCCACAATACTTGTTCATGCACATTTTCAAAGTTCAAAGTTATAGTTTCAAAGATAAAATGTTCATTTCAATTCAAATCTATTGGCAATGTGATCATGATGGGGGCATGGATATTCTTCATTCTCTTTTGATCATGTAAAAAAATCAAGATTTATCTACAGTGGTGTGAGTCGATCTGTTATGGGTAATGTACATTCAAGTATAGTGACACTCATAGACCCTGGCATTAATTTTAACGAACTTACTGTGAAGTTGTATCTTCTATTAAGGGTGGTGTACGTTTGAGTCTGGTGATATTTAATGGCCTTGGCATCACTTTCAGAGAAACCATCATAATTCCACCTTTTTGGATTAGTACATTGGGTATTATTCCCCATTCACAAGAGTTGGAATATGCATCTTTCCAACTCAAGGGCTTGATTAGTTGTTTAACATTGGGACTTGATCCCTCTCAATTCTCCATTGGTTCACATTCTCCAAGTGCTTCAGTAAGGGGCATAATTATCCATCATCAGTTATAGGTTATAAAGACATTTGGTTTCATCTCCATTCATGTGCACTCCTTCCTTATTCTCCTCTTAATTTTTCAATTTTCAAAGTTTGATGTTTTCAAATTTAAAATACAGACAAATGACTACTTCATATATTGTTGTAGGGTTTGCTAAATTTGTGTGCCCTGCATAACTGGAGTATCCTCTCAAAGACAAAGTGTATTGTACACTCTCTAGTCTAATTCTCTCACTTACTCTAGTAATTTCATTACTAGAATAAAGGGGGTAAATGTAAACACATAAGCATGGTCACAAATATTTGACGACATTAATTTTTGACACATCCTAAACCACATGATTTGTTCCCAAATACACAGCTCTTATTTATCATTTCTTTAATCTATATAGCTATATGTGGGCTTGACATTTTCTTTGCCATCATTACAACACACAATTTTCCAATTCAAATGTTCAAAATAATTTATATTACTCTCAATCTGTCTCCAACCAAGGACAATTGTCCTTGATTTTTTAGGATAGGTCCATGCTAGAAGGACAACGTTACTATCGTGGGCCTGTCCACCTATAGCGATTGCATCCCATACCAAATACCAACTAGTATTCAAACATTGAATCAATATTTTGGGTTTTACCGTGTGATTCATAAGGTCAACTAAATTAAATTATCAAATGGTTTTCTTATAAATACACATCAAAGGTAATTCATTACTCCACTTGGTTACCACTTGGTTCATAGCTTTTACACTATTGCATATTGAACAAATTTGCCCTATTATTCCCAAATTCAAGACCCATAAGAAGCGACCATGAGCTAAGTCTAAAGTGTCTAAAAATAAGTCAACAACTATCATTTTCAAGTATCATAGCCACATTTATAGTTGCATATATAAAGTCAAAGAGCATAATTGCATAATCACTTTAGGTGGGAGAACTACATGTGGCTTGATTCCCTCTTTAGAGTATCTAGGTATGCATGCAATAATCAATCATCAAGGGGATGATTAAGGCCAACTCAACCCATTATATTCTCTTATTTTTTTTAGGTTTCTATCTCTCACAAAGATCCCTAAGGTTTCCAAATCAAAGAGAAAGAAAACATTGACTTCCTTACGACATAAACAAAATTGTAATATCTCAACCCGATCAGGATACACTGATACAAAATAGGGAATGGTCACATTTTCATCATAATCAACAGGAATAAGTCTCGAGTCAACAAATATGATCAACCTGCTAAGTTATTTGCTTTTGTCGGACTTGTTCAAACACAGTGAAAAACTTTGTTCCTGATTTTGAGCCATCACAGTCCTGTTTCATGTTAATTTTCATTGTTAGGCATAAAAATAGTCAACCATGAACCCAAACATAAGCTAAGTACATTTCTTCTTAATGTTTTTCAAAAATAACAAGTTCCTATATTTAACAAGTGACAAATCAAACTTGTTAATAATTATATATCTTAAACATTTTGATCTCTTTCAAATTTTACACCTATTAAACAAACATATTAATTGTTAAATAAAAAATGGTGTAAAACAACTCGCGATTGCTCCTGATGATTGGTTTTGAATTTAGAAAGAATATGACAGTTTTGCTCAATATGTAATAATGTATAAATGTACTAGATAAGTGCTAAGTCCCCTATTAAGTGAGGCCTTTACACACACATGCATACACACACCCACACACACAAGTCTAATTCGGTAATTTATCACACTATGCTACCCACAATTTATAGGCTAATCCATATGAATGTCTTAGATTTAAAAAGTGGTCATTGCTAAAAGAGGGTCGGTATCGTTAGGCTCATGTTAGTATTGACTGACGATATTGGTTTAGTATATTGGCAATGACCTGTGCACAAGAGGACTAAAACTAGCATGTTTGTGTAGGATAATATGCAAGTTTGAAATAAAAAGTGAAGTTCTTATAGGTGTGTAACAACATAATATAAGGGTAAGACCCATAGAAAACACTAAGATAGGGTGAGATGGCGAGTTATGACCATATTTGTACACATAAGTCATGCATGGTAAATGTATGTCAAGATTTTCATTACCAAGTACTTGATACCAAATTTTAGTGTTTACAATATATTTTACTTATCTACTTTAGTAAAGGTTGTTACACCCGTTTGCCTTCCATCTCTATGTATAATCTTCAGACATTGATTGTGCGCATAATCCCAAATATTTATCTTCTCTTTAAAACCTTAGGTCCACTTTCAACACTAGATTTTGGTCTGCAAAATATGAGAAGGTGAGTTGAGTTGACTCTAACTACTCTATGATGAATCGTTGAACACTACCTATATATCCAATACTTTGAAGAGGAAAATCAAACTACATGTAGTTCTCCTAGTTAAGTGGATGTGTGCAACAATGCTCCTTTAATAAATGCAATATGTAATATAACTTTTAATACTTGAAAAATGACAACTTTGGCTTGTCTTTGATGTGCTTTAGACTTGGTTAAAACCTGCGTCTTGTAATTGATAGTTGAATAAGAAAGAATCGGTAGTCCATTTCAATGTGCAAGTGTTTAAGCATGCTTGATAAGTGCTTGATAAATGGGTGATAGGCTTAGATCTAATGTGTATTTATATGAGACTCTTTGAGTGCTTCCTCACACCACCGACATGTGAAATGTAAAAGGCGAACCATAAAGAGGACTTGAATTTGAAAGTGACCATTACTTGACGTGGGATGGGTCTAGAATTTCGAAACTGTTTAAGTTTGACAATTATGTCCAAAAAGCATGAAAACTGATTTGATGATCTTGAAATAGTCCAAATATAATTTTGAGTAGCTTAGACATAAACTAAAGAATTTTTGTAATCAACTGACAACAAATTATAAAAATTAGACATATGAAAAATATATGAATACAAAAGAAAGATGAATACAAGCCATATGCATATGCACAAATCATATAAGATAAATTGTAGATCAAAACTAACATTATCAAATATATATTCCCATCTTTTAATATCTAAAAATTATCATAAGATTAATTAATAAACTCTAGCAATCCAAACCCTAATTTAAATTCCAATCATTAATTTCTTTATTATTAAATTAGAGGTAAAGGTGTTGCAGGTTGAGATAGGAGGTTTAAGGAGCGATGAACGTGCCCAAGCGAACGAAACCTAGAAGTCATATTTTTGTTTCATATGATTGTCACGGCTTCGATTATATATTTCTAAAAATTTCGACACAAGTAATTTCCACAACATCATAGAGAATACACCATTTGTGTTCTTTCTTTGTTATACAATCGGTATTCATTTAATCCTCTTTGCATGGATCCCCATTGAAAGCACTTTCTTATTTGATCCTCTCGTTACAGGGTATAAAACATGAATACACAGAATTTGCGTCAGAGTTGATACATGAAACAAGCGATTTGAGCTCTTACGGTGAAAAGTATGGCTCCCAAGGCAAAGCCCAAAAGCAATGCCCAAGCGAGTGTGCCTCCTCAGGCATCAGTATCCATTGAAGACCTGTTTACAAGTTTAGAGAAAGCAATCAAGGGCAGTGATTACAAGCAGGTCATCAAAGTAGCAGATGAGATCGTGGGTGTGGCGCCTGGGGAGAAGGATGCATTGCAGTGCAAGGTGGTGGCCCTCATTCTATCCGATCGTCTCGATGAGGCTCTCGCCCTCATCCATGCTTCCTCCCATCTCCCCATCGATCTCACTTTGCACAAGGTAACCCATCAATTCTATTTCATTAAATTTATTTCCTGTATTTTGGGATTGATCAAAGAGGGGTTGTATGGGCTCTCACCCATCTGGGACACAATCAGTGTCCCTCTTCCGAACTGCCATTCATCCCAATATGCAAGTAAGTATTTTTTTGCTACGGCACTGCATCATCAAGCGGATTTTAGGTGTCTCCACTGTAGTGGTCGCGTGACCGCTGTTGGGATTTGAACTTGGGTTGTTCCCATGAAAATGTATCTGCTTAACTTTTACATTACAACCCAAAGAACTATTTAATTTTTTTCATGTTAGATGACCTGATTGTTCTTTCTTTATTCCATTCCTTATTTAATCTTTGAATAATCTGAATTGGAGCCATCATCATCCCTAAAATTTGAAATATAGTTTACCCACACGCTTGGCCTTTTGCCATAAGCATACTTTTGTCACGTTAAAAATATCTTGTATATCTGAAATGCAAAAGAACAAACATCTTGATATAAGCCCGGTAAGATGCATTATGAATTACTTTATTCTAATGGATCTGAGGTCGAGGTCAACTGTGTATCTAGAAATTGTATTGATAGACACCAATTTCTGTTGAGTTGTTCTTACTTTATTGATATGATGTAGTTGTATCTTAACCCTAGGGCTCTAGGTTAAATGCTTTTAGAAGGAGCTGTCTTTCTTTATTAATCTCAAGGCCACTTCTTCAATATGCATTTTTGACAACACGCCAAGAAACACGACTCAATATTGCAAAAATAACATTTAATGATCAGCATAGTTTTGATAAGTCAGTCATTTTTGGGAGGCCGAGGGTGGCTATCTCTAGTTGGGAACTATATGCATAGCCTGCTCTCTCCCAACGGCCTACTATATATAGCTGGGCTGGATATATAGATAGAGGTGGGTTCATATCCCATATAGATATATAGAGGGGAGTGGTGGGGAAGTGAGGGTGCCAACGACATTTATGCTTGGGAGGCTGAGGGAGAGGGTGCGGCTATCTATAGTTGGGGGTGAGCAATAGCAAATCACTCGAGTGCTTGCTCACCTATTTTGGGGAATTGGAGATTGGGGTCGAGTAGAGATGCAAAATTCAAAGCCATGGTTTTGGCAATCAACAGTTTAGTTATTTTCTGCTATTGTATTTTAACAATTCAATTCTTTTATGCCATGCTTTTTGTGCATTGTCAGGCGTATTGCTTGTATCGGTGCAATCAACTGGATGAAGCTTTGGCAGCCTTAAAAGGTCTGGAAAAGGACTCCAATATTTTGCAGTTAGAAGCACAGATACTTTACCGGCAAGGTGTAATGGATTTATGCATAAGTAGATATGAGAACCTTATTCGGAAGTTCAAGATTGATTCCATTGAGCTGAAGACCAATATTGTTGCTGCATTCATTTCTGGTGGAAGGTCTCCAGAAGTCTCTTCCCTAATGGGGACAATGAAAGTAGCCCCTAATAGCAGCTTTGAGCTGGCCTATAATGCAGCTTGTTCTCTTATTGAGAAAAGTAGCTTTGCAGAAGCTGAAGAACTTTTGCTTCTTGCACGCAGGTAATATACACTATTCATTGCCTTGTTATGGTAGTAAGCCAATTTTACTTGAATAAGTACAAAGCGGGAGAACATAAAACCAAGACTAGTTATAAATTCATGTGATTTTTCTACACACAACAGCTTCATGTTCGTGCATTGTACTATGTGTTTGTATGAGATGAACATTGGTTGAGTACAGATATAAATGTTACTAATGCCTTGCTGTTTATTGAAGAATCTGCCCTAGAGTGTTATTATTATTGAGATTTATAATGTCACCCATTTCTGATTATGGTAAAAGAGGGTGCAATTGGCTCAGTGACATCGTGTAGTCTAATGAATGCATTATTTCATGCATCTGACTATTTCAGGATTGGCCAAGAGATGTTGATAGAAGAGGAATATACTGATGAGGAAATAGAGAATGAACTAGCACCTATCTCTGTTCAGCTTGCATATGTCAAACAGGTTCTTTTGTTTTTGCAGTGAATAAAATCCAATTTTGAATAAATGCTCCATTGCTTTTGTTTTTTTTCCTCTGTAGAACTAAGTTTAACTCTTCAAACTCATTCAAGTTAAATCCTACAGGTTTTAGGAACCTTTGGGGATGCATTGACAACCTATAACAATATTCTAAAACAGAAGCTGGCTGATGCTTCATCAATTGCGGTGGTGACAAATAATCTCATTGCACTTAAGGGTACAAAGGATGTCTCTGATGGTTTGAAGAAACTTGACAAATTAATTGAGAAGAGTGGTGAGGGACAAGGATTGCAACTGGCTGATGGCCTTGAGTATAAGCTTTCAGCTAGGCAGAAGGAAGCAATTTATTGCAATCGCACACTTTTGTTGCTTCATGCAAACAAGTTAGATCAGGTATTTTGATGTTTGTTAGCTGCTTACGCATTTGTGTATTGAAGTCATGATAACAAAGCTTGAAATTCTAATTTAGAAGTAACTTGTTGTTTGTTCAGGCTCGAGAGCTTGTATCAGCCTTGCTCAGCATGTTCCCAGACAGTTTGGCACCAATTTTACTTCAGGCATCTTTATTGGTTAAAGAAAATAAATCTAATCGAGCGGAAGAAATTCTAGGACAGTTTGCCGAAAAGAATCCAAAAAATTCAACATTGGCACTTCTTACACGTGCCCAAGTTGCCGCAGCTGCTGGTCATTATCCGGTTGCTGTTGAGTCTTTGGGACGAGTCCCTGAAATTCAACACCGACCTGGCACTGTTGCTACAATAGTATCATTAAAAGAGAAGGCAGGTGATATTGACGGGGCAGAGGCTATACTTGATGCAGCCATAGACTGGTGGAACAACAACATGGGAGAGGATAAACATACTTTGGAATTGATAATGCACGAAGCAGCTTCTTTCAAACTCAAACAGAAGAAGGTAAAAGCAGCAGCTGATTTGTTTGAACGGCTTGTTGAAAGCTCTTCACCTGCTGTTCGTGCAGAAGCTTTGACTGGGCTTGTATCTGCTACAGCTCATACGGATCCTGCAAAAGCAGAGATGTATGAAAAGCAGCTACCACCTCTACCAGGCCTATTGCGTGTTGATGCAATACTGTTAGAAAAAACATCTGGTGCAAATCCCACTACTTCAACTGGAAAACACCTTCGGACTGCAGATGCTGCTAAAATGTCAGAACTAGGAGATGATAAAAGTAAAGCCAAATTGAAAAGGAAACGCAAGAGAAAACCTAGGTATCCTAAAGGTTTTGATCAAGCAAATCCAGGCCCGCCACCTGATCCAGAAAGATGGCTACCAAAGAGGGAGAGATCTTCCTACAGGCCAAAGAGAAAAGACAGAAGAGCTGCACAAGTAAGAGGCTCACAGGGAGCCGTTTTGAGGGATAAACCTGTTGATTCTTCAGCAAATGGTCCTAGCAGTTCCAAATCTAGTCAAGCATTGGGAAATGCTGGAAAGACGACAAACACAAAGGCTACCTCAGAACCTGCTAAACCCTCCACTAGCGGTTCCCAAAAATCCAAAAAGAAATCACGCAGGTGATTGAGAAAGAATTAATGAATCTTCTAACTATTTTGACACTTTTGATATGCTGGTGTGCATCAGGTCAGATATTTAGTGATTCCTTTATTTCCATCTTGAAGCATTTTTGACTTCTCTTTTGTGAGAGGAATGGATCTTAAGACAGTTTACTCTGGGTCTGAATTTGGCCCCACTTGAATTCATTAAGTTAGGCTTTTCACATCGTGTTGATTTATATGTGTTCAAACCTATTTGAAATTCTGAGAGGTAAAATTTATTTTTTTAATTTTATTTCATAGTTGTTCCTCATTTTCTATAATTTATCTCGAGCTTTCTTTGTATCCGAGATAGTTTTGTCTCATAAGGAGATTGGTTGCAATGGCTAAGCCTCCTTTTTAACTCAGAGTGTGGCAGATTAAATTTCCTTTCCTGTGCACATATGGCAGTATAATTCCTTAGTATGAATCTTAATGTTTTATTTTCAGGTTGCATTGAGTTAGAAATTATATGTATTATTGCATTTTGCCCAGATGTTCTCCACTTTTTGTTCAATTATTGCAATTTTAAAAAATGATCGATATAGTTTTTTCTTTCCCTATGATAAATTTTTGTAGTGCCATGACATTTCAATGCCCTTTTAACGCAATTAAATAAGTACACCTTCCAAGTAACAGGAATGTTTAGAAGTACATGGTTCTGAAGAAGTGTTTCTTATGTGACTTCTCGAGTGCAATTTACAAATAAGGTTTTTTTTGCAATCAAGACAGAAAATGTAAACTAGAATCATAGACCTTTATTTTAGCCAGATTCTAATTTTATACAGTGTTGTTTCTCTGCATCATTAGGGAAAGTTGTATGACTGTCACAAATTTTCCATATGAGACCTCTCTTACATGCTTCACATAATTGTGGTATCTTGCTAGGTGACTCCACCACCCATCAAAAAAATACAGACACACAACTACTAACTTTAATGCCTTTTGAGAGGAGAGAATTGTGATGCAAAGCAATGCAAATGTATGGCATATCACCTTCATAAATTCAAATGGACTCAAAGTGATTCGATGTCTATCTGCAAATCCTCTTTCTCACCTAACAAATACAAAGAGTGGGTTTTCGTCTTTCATTCTGCAATTAATTCTAAAATGGATCAAAGAAAAGAGCACTTAGACTGTAAAATCTATTCTAGATGGTATATGGGTATAGGTGGATGCTGACTCAGATGAGGTGCAGTTTTCTTAAGCACATTTGAGACAACCAACCCAGAAAGATAGAAGTTCACCCATCAAAGTGGTGCCTATCAGAATATCCTTCCCACCTTAGGGGACATCATAGGCTGAAATCATTGAGTTTAATGATTTTACGAGGGCATGACTTGGGGGTAGAGTTTACAAATACATTTTGCAAGCACTGCGATAATTTCCTTAGGTTGTTTTGACCAGATTTAACCAATCTGGGTACTACTGATCTAGATGGATTCATCAATAGTGGCTCCTGCATTAACGCCCAGATCATTCTCATGGTCTGTGACAAGCAGTCTTTTTATCTACCACTTGGGGGTAGAGTGCACAAATACATTTTGCAAGCACTGCGACAATTTCCTTAGGTCTTTTTGACCAGATTTAACCAATCTGGGTACTACTGATCCAGATGGATTCATCAGTAGTGGCTCCCGCATTAATGCCCAGATCATTCTCATTGTCTGACTCAGACGAGGTGTGGTTTTCTTAAGCACATTTGAGACAACCAACCCAGAAAGAGAGAAGTTCATCCATCAAAGTGGTGCCTATCAGAATATCCTACCCACCTTAGGGGACATCATAGGCTGAAATCATTGAGTTTAATGATTTTACGAGGAAATGACTTGGGGTAGAGTGCACAATTACATTTTGCAAGCACTGCGATAATTTCCTTAGGTCTTTTTGACCAGATTTAACCAATCTGGGTACTACTGATCCAGATGGATTCATCAATAGTGGCTCCCGCATTAACGCCCAGATCATTCTCATGGTCTGTGACAAGCAGTCTTTTTATCTACCAGTTAACTGACGTGAAGCATGCAACTTGAGCCACATGGGCTGGGGCAGCTACTGGAAACCTAAAGCAACTGTCTCATTAATTTTCTAATTTGACTCTTGCCGGACTTATGGAAATGAATTGCATAAAACAAAGGTGCTTGTAAAAGATTCAAACTTGTAGGAAATAAAGTAACTGAATAAAACAATTGAATTGGAAGCTTTCCTAAGACTATTGTGAATCACACAAATTAAATGTACTTATTCACACACATATAAAATCTTAACACAAAATTAAACAAACAAAACAAATTACTTAATTATACTAGTGAGTTGGATTTCTATTGCAAGTCTTCATGAGGGGGCTCTCCTCTCTCAGCGTTGAGTTTCGAACTTTCTTTTAACAGAAAACTCAATTAATTCAAATGCTATCTTCATTAAATCATGTAACAATTAAAGATTGCTATAATAGATTATAATAACTCTTACTGGATTGCTTTGCTACATTCTACATACTCTTAATCTCAAAACAACTTTCTAACTAGTTCCCACATCTCTGCCATTTATATTTATACTAAAGATGGTGGTTTACATTTATGGCCTAACTAGGAATACAAACAAAACATTGCTTCAATGAGATTGTACGGCTACAAATATAGTGGTTTTCAATGTTTAAACTTTGCCCAATAGAACTCATCGAGTCTATTAAGTTATTTACAACCAAAGTTGGTTAAGATACCCTAACATAATCGGTTTTGTAGTCAGTTTGCTGTTACAACCTCCAAGTGTTGACAAGTAGTGGCAGCCTAGGTGAGTTTTAACTTTATTCATTTTTTAGCAACCATGGGCTTTTTGCAGGTTGTTAATTGTTGTGGCAGATTGAGTCGGCAATTATGATCTTTATATTGCTGTTCTGTCTTCTCATTGGTTGTAGGATATGCTAATGTAGGATCCTTCATTTGCAGGATGCATTTGAACATGATACTTCCGCTGTAGGATGTATTGACTCGTGTTGCTACAAAGAATATTCCTGTTTTGCCTTTGAACTTTCTCAAACAAATATTATAAGAAATAATTATATAATAAAAGATAATCATAATTACTTGAATCACAAAACGTAATCTCATTACTTTATGAAATATAGTAATATATATCTATCATGTATTAGACTTGTTCGAGTATGAATATACAAGGGATAATCCCAAAAAACACTTATTAGGAAAGGTTATGGTAAGCAATAGGTGTTCAAAACATGATATTTCTAGGACTCATCACGCCCCCCAACTTAATTTGTTGCTTGCCTCGAGCAACTATCCTTTGCATTTCCACTGCACATACAAATCTAAACTCTAGTGGTTCCCAAGAACCACTAGATATTTCACCATAAAAGCCTTGCTTTTCCTCATACCTTTTCCATCTCTTGTTTTTCCTGTTCTTTTCCAATGATTGCTTACCTTCTCATTCTGGTATAGGATACCAGAATAGGGGAGGTTGGAACATAATGGCCAACAGATTTGGCCCTTTCTTCTTGGCAATTTTGATGTGTTTACTCTGTCAAAAGTTGCTGTTAAGTTGAAAGGTGAGTAGGGTTTCTTTTTCTTCAATTCTGCAGTGAGCTCTCCCCATCTGATTATGCAGGCTTTGCGTGCTTCTGCCCCTATAGAAGATCTCAACCCCAAGTAGAAATTCTGTGCCTCCAATTGCTATTCCATAAACCAAGAGGAGATTTATGTGCGGTTCATCAGGGGAATCCAACCCTGAATGATACCCTCAGGAATTTTGGCAATGCAGTCTCTTGCTCTTTCTATTTGTAGTCCACAATTTCTTATCCTCTCTCACATTCATTGACCATATAAGAAGAAGATGCTTTTTAGTAAAACATCCGCTACATATAAGTAAGATTTCAATCCTGGTCATGGGGTACAACATAATTGTGAATGTAAAACTCACATAATTGGTTGTGTCTCAACTGGGCTATTCTTATATATCAAAGAAATCTTTGGAATCCAATGCTTGATAGGGGAGATCACAATAGAGTCTCATAAATTTAAATTCTAGCCATTGCTCCTCTGGATATACAGAGTATACTCTAGCAGGAGGTCTACAACTGATGAGTTGCTCTATCAATTTAGCCATTTCTTCAATCTTATCTTTCAATTTTATCATTTGTTCTTCATCAATTTGAGCTTTTCTTCTTAGTGCAACATTTTCCTCTTTCAATTGTTTAAAACGTCCAACCCATTTTATCTTATCTTATATTGGTTTATACTAGTAGAAAGAGTGAATGGTGTGTTATACTTCTCCATTTGAATGGAAGTGGAAACAAATACCTTGGCTGTAGGTTGGTTATGGACCATGGTGTTGATTGTTCAGTCTCTGCAGGTTGGGCCTTAGTTGTGGCAATTGGGTCCTGTAGTTGCAACGCAACTGCGGCTAATATATTCAACCCATGACTTCTTTGCTTTTTCAGTTTCTCCCTCAATAGCTCAATTTCTTGTAATGCCAAATCTAGAGTCAAGAATTCTTGTTGTAGGGATGCTACTGGTACTACATCCTCAGTTTGTTTTTGCATAGCTTCATTCCCTTCATCTTGTTCCTCTTCTATACCTTTTTCTGGCTGCTCTTCTTCACTAGTTGAATGTCTTTCCTCAGCTGAGTATCCTTCATCATTTGTCTTTGTATCTTCTGAGGTAGAAGGTACTTCTCTGCTAGATAATGGGACATCAGCGACTTCAAAGGACTCATCACTAATATGAATTATAGTAGTAGGGGTTCTCGATACTGGTTTTTTCTGCCATTTTCCCTTCAACCTATGAGATCTTCTTCTGAAGACTTGTGTTTGCTTGGTTTTTTATGAGCTCTAAGTTTTGAGGGAACTATTAGCCAATTTTCACACCCAAATTTTGCATCTTTTATTTTGGCTAAGTGCAGCATTCTTAATTTGTTTATCCCCACAACAAAGTGTCAAGTGTTATTTCCTTCGCAAGTGTTATTTCGGTCTTTTTGCAAGTGTTATTTCGGTCTTTTTGCTCAAGTGTTATTTCTTTCGACAACGTTTTGCTTCGGGTTTTTTGTTCAAGTCTTAAAGGAATTGTTTTGGATTTTTTGTCTGAAACAAAAAGTCCGAAGGAATTGGTCCATTTCAAGATTTTCGAAGGGTATATTTTCAATATTTTCGAAGGGACATTTTCAATTTTGCCGAAGGTTCTTTTTTCTTGCAAATGGACATTTTCAAAAAGTCCGAAGGGACACTTTGAAAAAGTCTGAAGGATCATTTCTCAAGCAAAGGGACTCTTCTTTATCTTGCGAAGGGACATTTTCAATTTTGCCGAAGGGTCTTTTCTCGGGAATTGGTCATTTGCATTTTTTTCGAAGGAATTGTTTCAGACATTTTGTCCGAAACAATCTTTCCGAAAGAATTGGCTCTTTCATTTTTTTCGAAGGAATTGGTGCTCTCTCAAAAAGTCCGAAAGGTCCTTTGCAAAAAGCCCGAAGGGACACTTGCAAAAAGTCCGAAGGGTCTTTTCTCAAGAAAGTGTCCAGTTCAAGATTTCTGAAGGGACATTTCAAGATTGCCGAAGGGCATGTTCAGGGTTTCCGAAGGGCGATAAGAAAAGGGTCTGTGGGAAAATTGTTCGAGAAAATGCCTCGAAGGAATGGTCCCAATAGAATGACGGTTATATGGACGTCAACTTAAGGTGATGAGCTAGCTGTTGGCGTTTAAACAATGGGTCCTAGGCAGATCGATGGTCCTCGCTCAAACGCTCAAATATCTAAGGGCTCATGTTCTTCATCCACCAAAGCAGATCAGAGGGTTCATCTCACCATTGATTAGATCAAAGATCCGAGTCGTTTTTTGATGGCTAATCAAAGGAACAATCGGCTAAGGGGCTTTGCAGGTTTTGAACATTTGACTAAGGTCGAGCTGGGGCGAGCTTTCAAGGGATGTTTGCGGACATACACATGGAGCCAACATTCTGACAAATGCCATGAAAGCATGCACATAGACTCCAAGTGATGCCTCTCCAAGGCCAACATAATGAAAAGGACTCTTCCCCACATCATTGCACACCTCAGTGAGCCGGTGAGAAGCTGTTAGTATCAAGACAAATCCACGACAAGTGGACTCATTTGTCATAACCGCATTGATGCCATTTCAAAATATCTTCCGCTAGTGCAACTGTTGGGGAAGCATCTTTGAGAGAGCAGGGTGTGTAACCACTCGAGGTGACATGAATCAATCATATGGCCTGAATGAGCATCATTTGCAAAGATGGTTGCAGCTGAAGATGAAGACTTCTAACATATTGATTCCTCTTTTTGGCTCCAAAGGCCTTCTCTCTCTTCTTTTCAGCTACAAATACAACCCTTGGGCTGGTGTAAAAAACAACCACATGGTGTATGGCGAAGCCCTGCTGGATTGATGTTATATTTTGGCTTTAAGCATTTGTACAAGTCTTTTCTTTTCAGTTTTGAACAATTGTCTGAGTGTGTAAGTGACGTTTAGTGACAGTAAGTGATGATTTTTCATCCTTCTGTCTTTTATCCTTCACGCCTGAGCAAAATTTCTTAGTCTAATAGGTCATATAGGGTGTGTTCAAGTGTGTTGAATTGCTGTAAGTGTATAATTGTTCTTGGAATGTGCAATTTGCCTTTCAGTGCATTTGCCTTGTGTCATTTTATACATCTCGCCTCTATACTGAAATACTTGTGTTAGAATAGAGCTTGAAAATGGTCTATGCTTTTTGCTGTATTGTGCATTAGAATATGATATTCACGTTGAAGATAATCTTGGTGCATCACCAATCTTAGAGTAGGTTTCCTTTTGTGCAATTTCTAACTCTTTTCCGTTAAATCAAACTGGTTTAGACAGAGGTTGTTTTACAGAGATACATTCAGGAAGCTAGCCCTTTAAATCTAGAGGTTCATTTCCTCTATAAGCATACCCACATGCCTGAAAATGTTCCAATGTTGCCCAAAACTGGAAGAGACTTGAACACTCTCTTCTAAGGTGCAAGATTTGAAGACAACAGGAACTTCCCTCTCCTAACTCATCTGACGAATAGGATTGAAGGATCAATTTTCTTTTTCTCCTTATAGTCTCTTTGCCTTTTGAGGATTTTGCTGCAGGTCCTTGTGTGGTTGTAGGTTCTTGTGTGGCCGTAGGTTCTTGTGTGTTTGCAGCTTCTTGTGCTAGGGGTATTTCCATATTTATTTCTAGGGGTCTATCTTCCCTTTATTCTTCTTCAAATTCTTCCTCATCGTTTGCTTCTTCCTCAAATTCTTCTTCTGCTTCCTCTTCAATCTTTTCTTTTGCCTCCTCTTCAGTCTTTTCTTCTGCCTCCTCAAACTCTTCTTCTTCCACTTCTTCAACCTCATTATCTCCTTTTCCATTTTCTGCTATTGTAGACAATTGTAGAAAAGCTTCCCAACTTAGGTTGGGTCTATTTCTACTGAGGAAATTTGGAGCTATTAGTTGAATGAGACAATGGTGAGTAAGTAATTTTGAATTTCCTTTTTGGTATTCAACATCCATTCTTCTTACCATGTTAAATAGAAAATTAGGCACAATTCCTAATCCCATGCCTCAAATGATTCAAGTAATCGCAATGGGTTCCATATAGCATAGAATATCTTCCTTCATAAGTAAAAGATCTTACAATAAAAACAACTGCTCTAGCCCACACTTGGGGTAATGATAGATTGCTGGTGCCTTGCTTGGAAGATGTTACACGTTCATTTCCTTGGCAAAAGATGTCTTTTTGTTGCTGTATTGAATTTTTCTTTCCACAAATCTCCATCACGAGTTAACCCAGTTACCCTATTGATGAGTGTCTTTGTAATTTTAATTTGCAGACCTCTTATTGTAGTCAAATTGTTGTCTAATGAACTGGCGAATTCCTTGGCTATATTTTGGTCAAAATTGGTTAATTTCTCAAAATATGTCAACCACCCTGCGTTTTGAAAGATTGTTGTAACATCTGGCTGGTCTAACAGAGGTGTAAGACTTATAGGTTCATGTCTTACATAGTCCATGACTATCGAGTTGTTTGGAGTAAGCTACCGAATTGAGATTTTGGCGAGCGGAAATGTCAATGCAGCTATTGGACTTAGGTAGGAAAAAATGATGGTGCAAGGTTTTAGGACCGTTTGCCTTTTTAGGCATTAAATATTGACATCTCGTAGCTCGAGGTGGTTTGTGCAAGATTGGCTTCATCATTAAGGAAATTACCCGCCAACTGTTGTATCACTTGTCTTCGATGATGTAATATCACGACATGTGAGATTAATTAGATGGGTCGGACGGGGACGAGAGCTTTGGCGGTGGGAAGGATTTGACAACTTTTTATGGAAAAGACAAGTAAAAGGGATTGTTACGAGGGTTCCCATAGCAATAAATACTCGTTTAAATCATAATAATAGCATAATTATTAGATACAAGGAATAACTACAATAAATGCTTTGGAAAAAGTAATATGAATACCTTTAATCACCATGATTAGTTATTATGTATGTGGTTGACAAGAGTGATCATAGATGATGTCATTATGCCACCGTGGAATGAGGATGTGGCAACTGAAGACACATGGATGGTTGAAATGACAATTGCTGTTGATGGTTGATGATGATGGTGACCAATTGAAGGCGGCTTCAAGTGGCTAAGGAAGATGGATGGTGCACTGATATGGTCCAATGTAGTGTACTGCAGGAAGTAACATAAAACTCCCCAAGGAGTGTAAAATGCATAAGGTGCATGAAGTGACACAACAATTAGCTTGTGTGTCTACTCACTTCTAGGAGAAATAGGCATACAATCCTGCAGGAACCAGTAATGGTTGGGTCCATGGATGTACTTGTTGTCTTTGGTTGAAGTAAGCAGTTTAGAACATGCTTGTGTAAAGACTACACAAATACTTCTTGTCAACATGTCAGCAGATACAAGAAATAGACTGTGTGACCTGTTGTAGTAGCTGTTAGGAGGCCATAGTGTTGGAACATATCAATTTGTATCTTGTAGCAACATTAATTGATCCTGTAGCGACAAAAATTGATCTTGTAGTATCCATAAAAGATGCATAAGGATTGTGAGCCAAAGTACATTTTTATTGCTTTGATGTTTTTTTTTTTTTTTTTTTTGAGTCAGTAAGCTGATTTTCCCTTAAAAGTTGTTTTGTACGGATGTTAGACAGTCAAAAAATTGGTTTTCTAACTAACAACCGTCAACAACGCCCAAAGGTTTTAATTGCTGATTTTTAAAAAAAAAAAAAAAATGTTTTTTGGTTTTCGCCAATCGGCTAGGGATAGTCGACCAATCAAAATTTTATTCAACGTGTACCTCACCATATGGCATGGTGGTACTGGTTGCAGGGCCCTGGTATATTCCTGTTAGACAATAAAGAAGGGTTCAAAGAAATACTCTTCTGCTGCAGTTGCAATATCATCCTGTGCTGAGAGAGAGAGAGTTGATGTTCATCAAGAAGCTGGTGAGTGAAGGTTTCCTTGGGAAAAGGCTTCTTGTACAATTTGAGTCAATGGCCATTGACTAGTAGATGGAAGTGAACTGGATCAATAGTCTGTAATTTAACAGCTCCATTATCAAAAACTTTCTCTACTTCATATGGCCCAAGCCATCTGCTTTGGAGCTTACACTTATGATCTTTGTATTTGGAATCAAAGAGTAAAACCCAATCCCCTGGCTGAAATGCTAGAGTCTTGATGTGTTTATTATGCCATCCAATTCGTTGTTGTTTTACAACTTCAGTTGATGGAGGGGCTCCTTTCAAAGTTCATCTAGAGCATTTAATTAGAAGATTTTGTCTTGTTGAACCTTTGATAGGTCTAGTCCTAATTCAAGTGTTGTTCGTAATGTTTTATGTTCAAATTCAATTGGCAAAAGAGGCTTCTTAACATAGACCAACTCATAAGGGGTGAATCCAATTGTGGTCTTCCATATAATACTATAAACCCATATAGCTTCATGAAGACCGGTTGCCCAATCTTTCCTATGTACATTGACTGTCTTAGTATGAATATTTTCTAATTCCCTATTTGTGACTTCCACCTGTCCATTGGATTGAGGGTGGTAGGGAGTGGACTTCTTATGTCTGATTTCATGCTTTTTGACCAACGCTGATGTGAGATCTGATATAAATTGTTGTCCTTGATCTGTGACAATTTCTCTTGGCACCCCATAGTGAGTGAAGATTTCTTCATACATAAATTTTGCCACCTGTTCATCTCTGGAATGGGTTAAGGCTTTCACCTTAGCTTACTTAGTGACATAATTGGTACAGACCAAGATGTACTCCTTGTTATTGGATTTAGGATCTATAGGGCCTACAAAATCAAGTCCCTACTTATCAAAAGGTTCTAGAACCAGCTAAGGTTGTAATGGCATCTAGTTTGAACGTGTAGGTTTTCTCATATGTTGGCATGGATCACACCTACGAGTATATATCATGGAGTCCTTGTGCAATTTAGGCCAATAGTATCCAACAATGAGGATCTTGACATCAGTTCTTTTGGTGGCAAAATGACACCCACAGGGTTCATGATAGGCTTTGAAGATGTCAAAGACCTCATTCTCTTGGATACATCTTTGCATAATTGAATCTAGTCCAGTAACAAAGAGACATCCTGAGATCAATGAGCAATATCTGCTTTTTAGGATCAAGTGCCGCCTTTCCCTTGGTGAAAAATGATGTGGAACAGATCCTGCAACTAAATAGCTAGCAATCTCTAAAAACCAAGGTGTTTAGTGGTTATTGCAAAAAGATGTTCATTTGGAAAAAAATCATCAACAATAGGGCTCTGTTCATTAGATTGTCACTGAGATAAAAATTTTGCAACTACATTTTCTTTACCTAGTCTATCCACACTGGTGATATCAAATTCCTGCAGCAAAAGTAACCATCTAATTATTCGACGTGTTACTGTAGGCTTGTTCATTAAATTCGTGATTGCTGCATGATTGGTGTGAATGAAGACTTGATATCCAATAATGCAATGTCTGAATTTGTTGATGGCATAAATGACAATAAGTTCTTTCTTTGTTATTGTGTAGTTGAGTTTAACCCCTTGCAGATTCTTATTGATGAAGTAGATGGCATAGCTCAAAGATTCCTTTTTCTGTTTAAGGACAACTCCTAGTGTAGTGTCTGATGCATCCGTATGGATGTAGAAAGGTTTTGTCTAGTCAGGTCTACTGAGTATGGAAGTTGTTGCGAGTAAATCTTTGAGTTTCTAAAAGGCTGCTTGGCACTCATTAGTCCAAACAAAATCGTCTTTGGAAAACAAAACAAACAATGGTGCTGCGTTTTGGCCGAAATTTTTGATGAATCTTTTGTAATAGCCAGCATGTCCTAAAAAACTTCTGACATCTCTTGGCTTCTTTGGTGTGGGTAGGTCCTTGATTATGTTGATCTAAGCAGGGTCTACTTTGATGCCTTCAGGGGAAATGTGGTGTCCTAAAACAATTCCCTCAGTCATTAGTATGTAGCACTTTTCATGGCTTAAGGATAGTTGGTGATCTTGGCATCGTTGAAGGACTTTTTCAAGGCTGCAAAGAGCTTCTTCATATGTTGCTCCATAGACTGTAAAGTCATCCATATAGATTTCTACATAGTCATGGGAGAGGTCATAAAAGATGCTTAGAACAACCCTTTGAAAAAGGTTTGGAGCATTGCATAGGCCAAATGACAATACTGCTTATGCATAACTACCCCAGAGACAAGTGAAAGTAGTTTTCTCTTGGTCTTCGGGTGCTATCTTTATTTGATTATAGCCACTATAGCCATCAAGGAAAAATACTTCTCTGCTAACGTATCTAGCACTTGATCAATGAATGGAAGGGGAAATGGTCCTTCCTTGTAGCTGTATTTAGTTCCCTATAATCTATACAAATCCGCCACTTTCCTCCTTTCTTTGGCACAACCACTAGGGGTGACATCCATTGACTATCAAAGATAGGGTATATGAAGTCTGCATCTAAGAGTTTTTGTAATTCAGTTTTCACTGTCTTTGACTGCAGGGTTCATTTGACATTGAGGTTGGCGAACGGGTTTACATTCTTCTTTGATATAGATGTGATGAGTGCATAATTCCGGAGGGATTCCTCTCATATCATGATAAGCCCAAGCAAATACTGTTTTTTGCTTCCTAAGCATTGTAAGTAGCTTGGTTTCTTGTTGCACTGTCAATTATTTATTGATATTGAGAGGTTTGTTTGGCAAGATTTCCACTTGTTTGGACAGAGCCATCATGGTCTCTATGTTTCCTATCAATGAAACATAGCTATAGTGATGAGTTAAGAGCTGATGGAATGTTCTAATATCCTTTGCAATATCAGATGGTCCTGTTTCAGAAAAGACATTTTCAAGAGGGCAGGGTTTGCATTCTAACATGTCATGTGCTATAGGATCCTCTTGATAGGTGTTTTTTTTTTGAGGATGTTGGTAAAAACAGTGTCCTCTTCTTGATTTCTCAACGATATACTTAGTTTAATTGTGCATAAGGTGTGTACAAAGGCTTGTCCTTCATCTATGTTGTCTACCCAAGGTGATTGTTCCTCAAAAGATGGGTTGGCTGGTGGGTGTAAGACTGGTTTCTTTGTATCATTACCATTTGAGATTAGCATATTCTGAGACTTGTAGCCAATGAATGCATTAGCTGTGGCCAACCATGGTTTTCCTAATATAAGAGGGTAACCTCCTAAGTTGGTCTTACGCTGCAGGTTGATGAAGTTAGCCGGATATTGTCGTGAATCTACAGTAATGACGACGTCTTCCATGATCCCTTCTGGGTTAACAGTGGATTTATCAGCCATTTGCAAGACAATAGGTGTTGGGCGTATGTGTGTAAATCCCAACTTATTCATTGTTGCTATAGTCATAACGTTACTAGCTGCTCCCAAGTCTATTAATGTATTAGAGATGGTTTGGCCTTGGATACTAACATAGACCACAAGACTTCCTAGATCAACATGTTTTGGGGGAACTATGTTACCCAATATAATGTTTGCAAGTTGACTAAGGACTTGGATTATTTAGGGGTCCTTTCTTTTCCTGCCTCTTTTCTTCAATCATAGCTCTCAGACAACCTTAGTGCATATAGACACATCCTTAATAGCTTGAAAGAATGGATTCTTTACACATGTTTTTTAGTTGTCCAAAAAAATCAAATTCTGGTTCCGATTCAGGATGTGGAATGTTCAATCTCTAAGGAAAAGGAGGATGATCAAGGTCTTTTTGTTTTTCTGACATGGTTTGTTCAAGAGTGGTAGTGGTTTGAAGTGGATAAGTATTAGTATGATTATCCAAGGTTTCTTCAACCCATTCAGTGACCATAAGTGAGGTGGGTTGTGGAAGAATGCGTCCTGAGCGAAGACTCACTTCATTAATATCCAAGGTATACATCGGATATTGATTATTTCAGTGGTTTGTGAAGGTTGAACCAACTTATTGGCAGGGTTTGGTACATGTTAGGTAGGTAATTGTATTGGCCTGGAAAATGCTTGAGTATTTGGCATCAAGGCTTGTTGATGTTGCTGCAACTGTTGCTACTGCGGGAATCCAAGATTGTTATTAACTCAAGGTTGGCTATTTCTCCATGATTGCTGCCATGGTTGTGAAGGGAAAGACCATTGCTGATTGTAGGATGGTCAAGACTGGTTAGGGGACTGTTGGCAAGTGTTTGTGTTTTGGGTGGGCTGCCAATTGGATGGTTGTGACCAATTTTGGGTTTGGGGTTTGCATATTATTCGAAGAGGATGGTCCATAATTAGGAGCAAATGAAAATTGAGAAATTGAAAATGCTAAGTTTGGTGGCATACCTATATTAAATGACCTAGGTGGCCATTGTCTTCTTTGAGCTACATAGAATATCTGGTCTCCTCCACCAATTGCATGCAATTCAACTGTTTCAGGATCCTCCTCCGTGATGCTAGCTACCTTTACTCGGACATTGTGACATTTGCAATCTACTTTATTTTTTTGATAGTCTGGACAATAAACCGTCAAAGCTTGTTTTGTTTCTTCTTGCTTCTTCCTTGTATGTAATGTGTCCAACTGAGTCGCTATATGGCTAATGATGTCTTGCTTCATATCCTGCAATAGATTGGTTACCTTCATATTTGCAACAGATGAAGGAAGAATCTTGCTGCTACAAGTTTTATTCATGGCTGATCTTGAGTAATTTCTGCATAAGATTGTCAAATCATCAAAGGATAATGTTGAAACATCACCTGCAGTCATGAAGTCCAATGCTTCCAAACAATCTTCTCCGACTCCTTTCAAGAATACCAATTTGATGGTTTCTTTATCCATTGTAGTCTGCTTGGATTTTTGTCCGCTAAACATGAATCTTTCCATTTAATCCTCTAATGATTCATCTTCCCCTTGTGTTACCCTGAAAAAGTCATCCTTTCTATAGTTTCTTCCTTGACAATAATCTTGATATTTGGACATAAACTTCTCCTTCATTTCTTTCCAAGTAGAAACTGCATCTTTTCCCAGCCCCATGAACCATCTAAGAGTTACCTCTTTGAGTGTTGCTAGAAACAACTTCAGTTTCTGAGCATCTTGGTTTTAGTCATAGTTGCGGCATAAGATGTCAAACTCAAAGAGGATGTATCTGGGTCTTCACTTGCCTTTCCTTTGAAAGTAGGGAGGGCAAAATGAGGGATATTCTTCATAGGTGCATTTCCTCCAGGGGTATGGATGGGGAATTCAAAAGTTGCAGACTCATTAGCAGTGTTTTCTTCTTGATGGTCCCCCATGAATATTCTTTCTGTTCGTAGGCTAGATCCTTCTGCCACCCAATCTTTGAACTCATTGTCAATTCCTATGCTCCTTGGGGTGTAATAAATGGAGATTTTGGATTGTTCTTGAAGGATGTAAGGTCTTCTATACAATGGTGAAGGAGTAGATCTTGAGGATTCAACTTTTTGTTCAGCAAAGAGCCTACTTAATTTAGTAGATCTTGTTGGCCTAGTGTCTCTTCTAGGAGCTAGAAGAGCTCTAAATGCTTCCTTGCAAGGAATTTGGGTGAGGATGGAGGGAACTGAATTCCAAATTCTTGAGTATGAGGTGATAGGGTGAGAATTCTTAAAGATGATATAGAGGGTCCTTATCAGGGGTATGAACCTCTTCAAAATTTTCAACTTGTTCTACCAACCCAGCCAAGAATTCCTCTTTTTCTAGTTCTCCTATTGACAGCTGATCTTTAGAAATTTCCTCGTATTTCTCAGTTGTTGCGGGTTGTATTTTTGATCCTGCAACAAGGGTTAATTGTCTAGGCAGGAATCTTCCTAGATGATCCCATTCTCTTTGCATGTAAATCAATCACCTTCATTTTTTTCTATTCTACCCTGCTTGCATAGGGTTAGTATGGCTTGTGTTGTTTTTGAATTTCTCTATTCTAATCTTTCTAAAAAAAACAAAACCTTTACCTATACAGCAAGAATTTTTTAAGCTAGAAAGCAGCAATCTTCTAATCTATGAATGCAATATATCTTTAAGCTAGAAATTGAAACAAAAAATAGCAAAAGACAATTCCCAAGATTGAAGATTTCTGGTGTGTGACACCCTTCCCTGGCAACGACGCCAAAATGACAAGCAGTC
The DNA here is from genome assembly GCA_037957365.1 of Torreya grandis. Taxonomy (NCBI): domain Eukaryota; kingdom Viridiplantae; phylum Streptophyta; class Pinopsida; order Cupressales; family Taxaceae; genus Torreya; species Torreya grandis. Next base: position 1,831,836 of record JARHVA010002033.1, read on the forward strand.
TTTTTACCTACTAGTTAATTGACGTGAAGCATGCAACCCGAGCTACACATGGACTGGAGTAGCTACTGGTAACCTAAAGCAACTATTTCATTATTGTCAACCGAGGGGCGTAGGCTTGATAGGATGACTTCACTATATGTGCACACCAAATCTTCTAATTTGATCCTTGCCAAACTTATGGAAATGAATTGCATAAAATAAAGGTGCGTGTAAAAGATTCAAACTTGCAGGAAATACATTAACTGAATAAAACAATTGGATTGGAAGCTTCCCTAAGACTATTCCGAATCGCACAAATTTAATATGCTTATTCACACACATAAAATCTTAACATAGAATTAAACAAACAAAACAAATTACTTAATTATACTAACGGGTTGGATTTATACTGTAAGTCTTCTTGAGGGGGCTCTCCTCTCTCAGCCTTGAGCTTCAATCTTCCTTTTAACGGAAAACTCAATTAACTCAAAATGTTATCTTCATTAAATCATGTAGCAATTAAAGATTGCTACAACAGATTGCAATAACTCTTGCTTGATTGCTTTGCTACATTCTACACACATAATCTCAAAACAACTTTCTAACTAGTTCCCACATCTTTGCCATATTATATTTATACTAGAGATGGTAGTTTACATTTATGGCCTAACTAGGAATACAAACAAAACATTGCTTCAATGAGATCGTTTGGCCACAGGAACAGAAAGTGGCTTTCAAGGTTTAAACTTTGCCCAATAGAACTCATCGACTCTGTTAAGTTATTTACAATCAAAGCTGGTTAAAGATACCTTAACAAAATCGGTCTTGCAGTCAAAGCTTGATGTTACAATTTCCAAGAGTTGACAGGTAGTGGCAGCCTAGACGAGTTTTAATTTTATTCATTTTTTAGCAACCATGGGCTTTCTGCAGGGCATTAATTGTTGTGGCAGATTGAACCGGTAGTTATGATCTTCATATTGCTGTTTTGTCTTCTCATTGGTTGCAAGATATGCTGATGTAGGATCTTTCAGTTGCAAGATGCGTTTGAACAGGATCCTTTGGCTGCAGGATGTATTGACTCGTATTGCTACAAAGAACATCCTTGTTTTGCCTTCGAACTTTTTCAAACAAATATTATAAGAAATAATCATATAACAAAAAACAATCATAATTACTTGAATCACAAAACATAATCTTGTTATTCTAGGAAATATGGTAATATATATCTATCATGTATTAGACGTGTTTGAGTATGAATATACAAGGGATAAACTAAAATATCACATATTAGTAAAGGTTATGGGTAAGCAATAGGTGTTCAAAACATGACATTTCTTGCACTCATCAGTTTGCAGTAACTATGGAGACACTTCTTTGGTCTGCACTACATTAGGTGGATTTGGACTACTAGATCCTATTGTAGCTTATTTGTGTTGCTCATCTAGCTTTGTGCTAACAACATACTCTTCTCTGGGTTCAGAACCTACATGCCAGCATGCGAGATCCAACTCCACTCCTATGTTATCGCATAGCCCCTACAGTGTTAGCATTGTAGAGCACATTTTGTCAGTAACAAAAGTTGGTGATGTCACAATGTAACCGTTAAGAGATGATGAGTTATAAATGGAAATGGTTCAACTTCTATAATGACCCTCAACCGCACGACATATCGGTAACATTAGAGGCGGATAGGTAGATAACAACAATTAGATGAGAAGATAGGAGTCATACAACTTTATCAAGAGTATGTCATGTACAAGATGAACAAATAAATAAAATACATTTATTGTTTTAGTTTTACATCTCTCTCTCTCTTTGCACATCCTTCTCACAAAGTTTTAGCAAACGCATATAACTTCATCTAGATCATCATCTAGAGAGTTGTCCATTAGGTAACCTTTTGGGCCCCAAATTTGTGGTATCAAAGCAGTTCATCTCATTCTTGTATGACCTATCGAATGCAATTGGAGTATTTGAGCCTCGACGTCAAACCTCGAGATCCATCATGAGTCGTTTCGACAAAATGGCCAAACCAACACAAGAGGAGATTCACGCAATGATTAAAAACAAAATCGCAAAAGCATTCTTGGATTAGCATAAATTTTTGTTCAACCAGTTTGCAGAAGTCCTTGAACGGGCGGTTCCATCGACTTCATCATTAGGTAAAGCTTTCGATAGTCAAATCCCCCCTAGGTTTCAAGTAAACCTAGACGTTCTTGTGTTTGAGGGAAAAATTAGCGCAGATGCAGTAGATAATAGGTTAGATCAGTTAGAATCTTATTTTTTTATGAATGACTTTTTTGATGAAGAGAAAATTAAGATTGCACTTCTTTAAGTCTCTTCTCAAAAAGTGGTGGCAAGCACATTCTTTGTGGGAGAAAGACCAGACAAAAGACGATCTTGAACCACCCTGGGATAAATTCTTCGAAGCCTTCAAGGGTGAATACTATTCAGAAGATGTATATGATGATTGCTACATGCAGTGGTCACAACTGTGATAAGGAAATGACTAGTCAATCCAAGCCAAACCGATACTTTACATATTCTCTATGCAAAACTAGGCTCTTTCGAGAAAAAGCAACATTGAGTCCGCAAGTATGGTAGTGGCCTATGACTATCTCTTCAGTGCAGACTGAAGTTGGTTAAAGTCAAGACGATGGGTGAGGCCTCTCGCTATGCGACAACTATTGAGGAGTTCAAGCAAAAGGGAAAGGAGGAAACAACCTTCGAGCCAAAGCACACACCTACTTCAGACAAGTCAAATATATCTAACTCGGGTAAATGGTGTGATAGACACAAAAGCAACAGACATTTCAACATAAAGTGCCATGCTCAAAAGACTTTGCTTACGATGACAAAAACAGAGGATGATGGATTCAATACCTCAGACAGAATCGTTGACCCAGATCCTTGCGTTGTAGTCAACACCGCACAAGCAACCCCCATAGTGCCAGACACTGAAGCAGAGTGACTAGCTCCATTCGTAGATGTGGGTGCAAGGGCAGCTACTGGACTTTCTGATCAATGGCAGTAGCATGAAGAACCTCATTTCTGCATCAACTGTTAAGCGATCGAATTTGGCAACCATGCCTCATCTACAGCCTTACAAATTGGGATGGTTCAATTCCTGTAACACCCAAGGTATCCGCGTCACTCTCCAATGTAGCTTTTCATATGCTATTCATCCTTTCAAGGAGGAATTAGTTTGTGATGTAGCACCCATTTACGTCTGTGATGTACTCCTTGGACATTCGTATATGCAGAGTCACAAGTGAATGTAAAACACCAATCCTCGTATCATAGTTGTATCATTAAAAAGTAAGAGATATTGGATTCCCGAAGTGATTCCATGCTCAACACATGCCGTACCAACTCCAAAGAAGATAGTTCCATACAATGTAATATCCCCAATAAAATCACCAACTTAGTCCTTGAAAAAAATTGCCAATAATAAGGCAGCCCTTGAATGAAACAACTCAGCAATAAGGAAGTCATTCCACATGCATGAAGCACCACACTATGAAGAAATCACCAACATGGAAATCGCAATCAGCCAAATGAAATTGCAGCTTTGAAGTGAAGCGCCACAATTCACTAGGAAATCGCTCATATGAGAAGTGCCAATCAAAAGCAGTCATTAAATAAAACAACAGTCATTAAATTAACCAACATTCATTCATACAACATTACTTAATTGGTAACCAACATTCCTTTGACGAAAGGTCACCACCCTTGGAGGAGTTACGTCTTTTGATGGAAGGCTATGAAGTATTAATAATCAGTCGTTTGTATGGAAGGAAAAATTCAATCATGTATTCAAATATATAACTTTGTACAAGCATCGTGCTTTACAATTGCTCTTAAGGACGAAACCCCTTAATTGTGTAACTTGATTTCAAGGACGAAATTCCTTGAGGATTCACATTATATTATTTGCGATCTGCAAACTCTGAATGTAATTTCATTTTATTATCTAAATTATTATTTCAACTATAAAATTTACATTATCTTAAACGGTTTTCCAAGGATTCTAATGTTAGTATAATATTCCGATTAAGAATATTATAGTGGTATTAGAGCATTTTTTGGCTAGTTGTGGGATAGAGCTTTTTTCAGAGTTGTCTTCATACCATGGGGTCACTACATAGTGACATTGTGGTTGGTTTCGATTCGTACAAAACCCTTCCAGCAGAGATTCAAAAGAAATATATTTTTCAGACTTTATGGAGTTGATGGGAACACGGCATGAGAAGGGGCATTATGAAGAAGTTGGTCGCAAACCAAAGGGCAGCCAAGAAAATCTCCAAAATGCATCGGGAAATCCAAACTCTCGTGAGGATTCCAAAGAAGGAATCAAGAAACAAAAGAATTCAGATTCTAAAAGGTTAGTGGACAGCTCATGGAGGCATCTACCATGAAAGGTGATAGTGGGGAAAAGGTTCCAGCCCAAGAGGAAGCGCCATGGGCTGATTGCCCTAAGCGGTTACCGGAAAAAGTGAAGGAACACTTTAGTGACAGCCCAAAGTCTTCTTTTGACAAAGATTTGGGTGCTCCGAAGGTGAGTTTGCCATCAAAGAGGATAGATTGTGGGGGAAATCATGACCAGCCACTAATAGATTTCGATTACTCTACTGTGAACCCTGAAAATACGCAGGAAGGCGGAGTTGATTTCCAGAAAACAAGTCTGAATTCATACTTTAATATGTCAGGGAAAGAATTTCTGCCTCTTTCATGGACGATCTAATTGATGGGGCAGGCCTTACTCATGCTCAGTTAGGCTTTGCATATAAATGGGATAAGCATGGAGGAGTCAATACAGACAGTCTTGAGAAAACAAGGAAAGGGGAAAAAGGCATTCGACACCCATTAAAGAAAGCTTTTGATACACACATTCCAGAAGATAATATTGAAGCCCTAAAAGAAACGACTATTGTTGGTCTAGCAACACAAAAATTAAAGGAGAAAGGTACAAGTAGAAAACAACTCAAAATCAAGAAGATCGCGCTGTATCCGATGAGACACCTTGTTGTTGATATATCTTGCTTGCTTATTAATCTGCACCTAATAGCTGTAACAAAAAAATCCTTGACAAAGTTTAGCGAAGTGGATAAAGATAGTACTGCAGGAATAGTGAAATCTGCATATCCTGAAGTGAGTGCAAAAGGAGAATTGTACTGGGCCCTTGGAGGTTTGTTGAGAGGCAGTTTCCAGGTCAAAGGAGCACGGTGTTTTACGGTGATTACTATTGTTGGGGAATCATTTAACTTGAAATTTCAGTGTGCAAATAGAACATAATTCAACCCTTCTTCTGGTAGGATGTCGAATGAACCGAAGGTCACTCTTGAAGTAATGTTTCATCTCACAAACTCCAATATGACAGTCAAGTCTTATGGAACTCTTCTCTTAGAAATAAAAAGGTCGGCAAAACATGGTGTTGAATATAACAGTCTGAATATGAATAAAAACTCAGGATCTGATTCCGGGAACCCTGCTGTTAAAAAAGGTGTGTTTGGGCAGAAATTTCTTTGGGTTGCAAAAGGCTATGTAACTTGTAAGGGCACTAATAATTGGGAATGTGGTGAGTCACCCTTGGCAGCTAATGGCGAACAGCCAAGTGTAGCTGATCCATTGTTTTCAACTTCGAAAGGGCAAAATGGGGACACTGTTAGAAACAGCAAGCCCCAGGTTGAGGAAGAGCAGCCAGTAAAAGGACTGATCAGAGGAGTCTTTGTGGTAGACAAACGTGTTCTTGCTTGATCTGAAATTTGGGCTATATCCGACCATAAATTGAAAAATGAGAAGGCTGACTAATAAATAAGGGTGAAGATGATAGAAATGGATGAGTCAAGGCAAAAGGATTTGCAATTGCTTGAGGACAAGCAAATTGAGGAAGGGAGGTCTGTAATATCCCCAATAAAATCGCCAACTCAGTCCTTGAATAAAATCACCAATAATAAGGCAGCCCTTGAATTAAACAACTCAGCAATAAGGAAGTCGTTCCACATGCATGAAGCACCACACTATGGAGAAATCACCAACATGGAAATCACAGTCAGCCAAATGAAATTGCAGCTTTGAAGTGAAGCGCCACAATTCACTAGAAAATCGCTCATAAGAGAAGCACCAATAAAAAACAGTCATTAAGTAAAACAGCAGTCATTATATTAACCAACATTCATTCATACAACATTAATTAATTATTAATTAATTAATCGGTAACTAGCATTCCCTTGACGAAAGGTCACCACCCTTGGAGTAGTTACATCTTTTGATGGAAGGCTATGAAGTATTAATAATCAGTAGCTGGTATGGAAGGAATAATTCAATCATGCATTCAAATATATAACCTTGTACGAGCATCATGCTTTACAATTGCTCTTAAGGATGAAACCCATTAATTGTGTAACCCAATTTCAAGGATGAAAACCCTTGTCATCACAATAACTCAAGGACGAAACCCCTTGAGGATTCACATTAATTTATTTGAGATCTGAAAATTCTGAATGTAATTTCATTTTATTATCTAAATTATTATTTCAAGTATAAAATTTATGTTTATCTTAAACGGATTTCCAAGGATTCCAAATGTTAGTATAATATTTTGATTAGGAATATTACATACAACGATGCATACTTAGCCTTTCGTGTTGCATCGTCAATTGATGCACGACCTCAAGCGAGAAAGACAAATCAGATTTTGGAAACCATGTTTATACAAAACTGTTCTATACTTAGTACAGAGTCATCAAAACGGGTCAGTTCCCACAACAAGCCAAGTGGTTTACGAGCAATAGCTGGAGGACAAGGTTTTGCACTTGCTTCCTAGACTAAATACAATTGGAACTATTGCTTTACAAGGAGGGGAGATTGATCAGGTGGATTCATCTATAGTGGCTCCTACCTTAATGCCCAGACCATTCTCATGGCTTATGGTAACTGCGGAGATACTTCTTTGGTCCATGCTACATCAAGTGGATCTGGACCATTAGATCTTATTGCCAATTACCATTGTTGCTCATCCAGCTTTGCGCTAACAGCAACAAAGTCTTCTCTGGGTCCAACCTACAAGATCCAACTGCACTCCTACGTTACCGGACAGCTCTTGCAGTGTCAGCACTATAGACCACAACTTGTTAGTAATGGAAGTTGGTGACGTCAAAACGTAATCGTTAGGAGATGACGAGTCATAAATGGAAATGGGTCAACTTCCATCATGGCCCTCAACCTCAGTGTATGTAAGTTATATACACATATTTGTAACATTAGCGACCAATAGGTAGATAACAACAATTAGACTAGAAGATGGCAATAATACATCTTTATCAAGAGTATGTCGTGTACAGGGTGATGTAGACAAAAACAGAGGATGATGGAGTCAATACCTCAAATAGAATCTTTGACATAGATCCCTGCGTTGTAGTCAACACCACACAAACAATCCCCATAGCACTAGACATTGAAGTAGAGCGACTATTCCATTCGCAGATGTGGGTGAAAGGGAAGCCACTGGACTTTCTGATCAATGGTAGTAGCATGAAGAACCTCATTTTTGCATCAACTGTTAAGCGATTGAATTTGATAACCATGCCTCATCTGCAACCTTACAAATTGGGATGGTTCAGTTCCGGTAACACCCAAGGTATCCGCTTCACTCTCCAATGTCGCTTTTCATATGCTATTCATCCTTTCAAGGAGGAATTAGTTTGTGATGTAGCACCCATTGACGTCTGTGATAAACTCCTTGGACATTCATATATGCAGAGTCACAAGTGTATGTACAACACCAATCCTCGTATCATTGTTGTATCATTAAAAAGCAAGAGATATTGGATTCCTGAAGTGATTCCATGCTCAACACATGCCGTACCAACTCCAAAGAAGATAGTTCCATACAACGATGCATCCTTAGCCTTTTGCGTTGCACCGTCAATTGACACACGACCTCAAGTAGCAAAGACATCAGATTCTGGAAACCATATTTACATAACTGTTCTATACTTGTGTATAGAGTCGTTAGAACGGGTTAGTTCCCACAACAAGCCAAGTGGTTCATCGAGCAATAGCTAGAGGACAAGGTTCCACACTTGCTTCCTAGACTAAACACAATCGGAACTATTGCTTTACAAGGAGGGGAGACTGATCTGGATGGATTCATCTATAGTGGCTCCTGCCTTAACACCCATACCATTCTTATGGCATATGGTAACTACGGAGACACTTCTTTGGTCCACGCTACATTAGATGGATCTGGACCATTAGATCCTATTGCAAATTACTGTTGTTGCTCATCCGGCTTTGCGCTAACAGCAATAAAGTCTTCTCTAGGTCCAACCTACAAGATCCAATTCCACTCCTATGTTACCGCATAGCTCTTGCAGTGTCAGCACTATAGACCACAACTCGTCAGTAACGGAAGTTGATGACGTCAAAACGTAATCGTTAGGAGATGACAAGTCATAAATGGAAATGGTTCAACTTCCATAATGGCCCTCAACCTCAGTATATGTAAGTTATATACACATAGTTGTAACATTAGCGATCGATAAGTAGATAACAACAATTAGACTAGAAGATAGCAGTAACACATCTTTATCAAGAATATGTCATGTATAGGATGAACAGATAAATAAAATACATTAACTACTTCAGTTCTACATCTTGCTCTTTCTTTGCACTATCTTTCTCACAAAGCTTTCGCACACGCACATAACTTCATCTAGATCCTCATTTGGAGAGCTGTCCACCGGGTAACCTCATGGGCCCCGGATTGACTACCGTAGCAATGGTAATAAGATACAGAAAGAGTACATGTTGACAAAAAAATATTTAAAAGGGCCTATATACTTCTGTAAGTGCAAATGTTTTCAGACTCCCCACAAGCTTCTGTAAGTTTTATGTGAGAAGGGGTTACAACAAAAGAAGTTAAAAGAAGAGAGCCATGACCAACATCTCTGCCCATAACAAAGAGGTAAGGGCTCAGTCTATCTCCAAAGAGGAGCAACCCATTAGAATTGATGATGAGGATCCTGTTCACATGGGAATTGAGAAGAATGTGTGTGCCATTCAGCAAATGGGAGCTCCCCAACACAAAAATGATCCTCTCCTTTTAGGTATTCCAAACCCTAACTCTGCCTTTTCACCCCCCCAGCTTTGGACACCCCCCTCATCCTCTTAGAAGTTCTCAGACCACAAGGGTGCTGTTTGCCACTGAATTGTACACTTAACATTCTAATAGATGCTTAGGGATGCATTTTCAGACTAGGATGCAGCACATGATTATGATTACTTCTGATCTTGGAAGTAGAATCCTAACCCCCATACTTTTGCCAACATGCAGAACTCTTTCCTCCCTCAGAAACCCATATGGGCCTCCATGTCTGCCTCTGAATGCAATTCTCCTGGGCAAACCCATAACCCAACTGGTATGCCCAAAAAACTTCCTGTTGAAACAAGAGAGCATTCCTCTCTTATTAAAGCCCTCCATACCATAACCACATTGACCAGGTAGGGACCAAAATTGATGACAAAGGACTGGACATTGCTTTGTTGGGTAAAAACTCCTCCCTGATGATTGGTTGCATTCAGTGGCAAAAAGTTTGTATTATAAATCTGCAGGAATGTTTTTCAGAAGCAGCAGGAGTGCATCAAGTTTCTGACCCAGAACTAGAAGAAGCTACAAAGCAGAACTAAGGCGATTGAACAGATATTCACTATGAAGAGGAACAAAAAGAGGTTGGCCGACCAAATGCATTTCAATGCTCCGCGAACAATGCTAAAGAAACAAGCAATTTTCCTTTTAAAGTTTTGAAGATGCAACTACAATAGGTGATTCCTGGAGCACAACCCTTTTATGCCCTGCACCTACCACTGTTGGACCTGACTAGAACACTCAACCTGCTTCTTAAGCGATGAGAAGTGAGATTGTTCCTGCTGCCCAAATGTTCCATGCACATAAGGAGGAACAAAAGAATAAGTCATTTAAATCTTTTCTGCTGTTTTTTGTTTGCACAAATCATGTTGGAATCTTTAAAGGCATTTAATTAAAAAAAAAAAGCTATCAGGGAATCGGTAAGCAATCTTCAAAGGCAATTTTATTTTAAATCAACTTTACCACTTTTAATGTTCAATCTCAAGACTCTTTTTTGGCTATCTCCGAGGAAAATCTGAACGGCAAAGGACTATTATGTACTATCCTCTTTATTTCTTTTTGTTGTACTTGGGTTGTTGCGACTCTTCCTATGTTAAGCTTCATGCGTTGTCTTGTGACTCTTATTTTCTCTTGAATTTGAGCTTGGATTTTGTAACCAATATTTTCAGTTTAGTACAGAATTGTCATCTATTAAAAAGTAGTACAGATATCTTAAATACATCTATCTGAAAAACACCAAGAGACATCAATCTTAAGGCCCTTATCTTGGATTTTTCACATACCACAATTATTTATAACTTCATTACTTTCATAAATTTCCTATTCGCTGGTGATAAATTGTGTTAATCTAACTACACAAATGTGTCAAGCTCAAATAATCATTTTGGAAAACAAAGGGGGCTTTAAACTCCAGCGTATGGCCAAGATATTATGATTTTTTGATTGAATTCTCTTAAAAAAAGGAAAAAATTCTAAGTGACGGCCAAATTTGAGGTTGGAATTAAAAGCGAACACACTGACTACATTATAGCCCACCACCCCCCGGATGTCATTGTAGAACACCTCTCGGCATTAAAAAGTGCCTTAGTGCCTTATCACAACAAGGGTACATTAATTCTCATCATTGTTAAAGACTTAATTGGAGGACTAACCTTATATCTCATAATTCAGGCTAGCCAGCCCCATGGACACATGCCAAATATAAAATATATAGACAATCTGAAATTTGAAACAATCAGAAATTTATGAAGAAGAGAGACAAGATATTTTCCAGTGTTTGTGCCAAGTTGCCAACATGTCAAAATGTGATGCATTCTTCTTTTGCCACAATTAAAAAGCATAACTCTTGTACAGGTCAATATTAGGGAGAACCATCAAGGTTAGGGTTATTTTATCATAAAAATTCCTCACGAAGAGACACTCCTGTAGTCCACTAGTTCAGAATAGCATAGCTTTTGATCTATTTGAGTAAAAATTGTGCCCGTTGTATTCTTGGTTAACATTCAGATAAAGTGGGTTCTTTTGAGGAGTGATCGTTTATATTTTGGGGAAACATAGGATCAATTTTAATTTCAGCAACCTAGCAGCTCCCTACAAACTAGAGAGTATTGAATTTGATGAAATGTATAATGAAAATGAAATTTATACCATTAATTGATGGACCATAACAATGTCTATGTTGAATATAATCACACCATATGGGCATCTTACAATACAATGTTGGTTATATGGGTACCTCTCATAAATATCTTGGCTTGCGCATGTATGGGTCAGTTTACTCCCTTGTATGGGGCACCAGTTTTGGATGGCACAATAACTCTTCAAAGAAGGGGTCTGATTGCTTCATATGTAAAAGGTGACTTCATATACTTCCATGTGGCCCTCTTCTTGCTAAGAGGGGAGCATGTTTCAGATTTCATTGAATTTGCTCATTGCCACACTAGTTTATTGAAATAGTGAGGTTTATTTCTTTCATGCTTTTTCAGACAGTATTTCCAATTTCATATCTTGTCTGGGTTTTTTATGAAGGGGCTTTTTTATTTGCACAAATCTTACTCTTTATGTTCCATTCTTCAATAGACATATATAACTGGGTAATGACCATATTCATTTTTTGAAGGGATTTCCTGTTTGGATTGTTTCCCTTAAAAAGAGTGAATTACATAGGCAACTTCCTAAAAATGCCAAAACCAAAATTAGTAAACTAGACAAAGCATAAACCTACCATTTTGTTCAATCTAATGGTTACAAAAACTATGAAGAGCCCGACCGCCTAAAGCCATGGGACAATATATACATTTACTACAAGACAATTTTTAAAAACACCCACTTTACATTCATTACTAACAAGGCTTTTTCAGTCAATTTCTTTGTTGGCCAGCAGTCAATTTGAAATTGCATTTCTTTAATTTTGCTTCAGTAGTTAGAACGTTAGGAGTACTTGAGCTGATAAATACGGCAATATAAATAGTGATTGGGCCATGGAACTGCGGGCCTTGGACTGATCTTAACATCTTGCTGGTGGCTGTCAAATTAGAATTGTGAATTTGAACAGAACATGCTCCTCCATGTGCCTGAAGGTAGTGGTTGATTTTTGCTGCAACTTTGATCATCAAAACAGCCCATCTGTTCATCCACAACCTCCTTAAACCAGTTCATAAGTTCAGGGTCATGCAGATATTGTTATAGCCTACACAACATCTCCTCACATACTCTTCTGAAATAAGAGTTGACTAGTCAAATAGCTTTGCTAATCGAATCTATATGAAAATGAAGCAGGTTATGAGTTCTCATATGCCACACAAGATTTATATTGCGAATGCCATTTAAGAGAGACTAAATAATTGGGGCCCTTCTTTGGAATCCATGAAATTAATATGCAAATAAATTGAAATGTGGAATTTTTGATGCCTGAGAGTCTGTGACAACACATGTAATTAACTTTAGCAGCCATTTCATTCTTCCCTCATAAGTGTTGCTTAGGAAAGCATTGATCTCACAACAATTTCAATTAAATTGTCTAGGGCAATTAGGATGAACTCTTGACGTACTGGCTACCACTCGAGTACAATTCAATTTAATCATAAACGACCTATTGTTTGTTTCAAGTGAATAATATGGTGGCCTCACTATAACGGTTTAATGGTAACTCCCTCCCTTAATTAATCAATGGCTATTGGCAATTTGAAGGAATGAGGGATCTTTATGGGAATTATTACCTGTGTTTCATCCACATTCTAGACTATATCAGGAAATTACTATACCTTGTTTTCCTGGAGGGTCCCTTTGGCAAAACTCAAGTATCTGCTTCCATCAACTTTTAATGGAGTCAGATCATCATCTCCAATAAGAGCAGTGTAATTTTAAGATTGAGGGCCCAAGACTGAAGATCATTTCAACTTTAGATGTCCTCAAACACTGGATCTGAAGGTTGTACCATTATATATTTAGAGATTCATATTGATCCTCGAGGATGAGAACTTCTTTACCCCATGAAGACTAGATATGTTTAGCTTTTTTACAACAAGAAATTTATCAACTTTAGTTGAAAATCCTAAGCCACAAGCACTCCCACATTGCTGTCTCCAGGCTAATTACCTCCTGCCTTTAGACTTCATATGGTTCGTGTCATCATACGAGATCTTACGACCAGGTTACATCTATAAGATTGAGGGCCCAAGACTGAAGATCATTTCAACTTTAGATGTCCTCAAACACCGGATCTGAAGGTTGTACCATTATATATTTAGAGATTTATATTGATCCTCGAGGATGAGAACTTCTTTACCCCGTGAAGACTAGATATGTTTAGCTTTTTTACAAGAAGAAATTTATCAACTTTAGTTGAAAATCCTAAGCCACAAGCACTCCCACATTGCTGTCTCCAGGCTAATTACCTCCTGCCTTTAGACTTCATATGGTTCGTGTCGTCATACGAGATCTTACGACCAGGTTACATCTACAAGATTGGTCAGACAGGTGTAGGCCCAGAGGCCGTAACCAGAAATTAATACAAACTCCATTGCTAGATCTTGTGTTTCAAATGCCTGAAGAGCAACTTTTTGGCACAGTTTTCAATGTATCTTCATTTAACTGTGACTGTCCTAGGGTTTTCTCGTGGGTACCCTGTTTTTCGTTCTCAACTTTTGCTACCAATTCTAGAGATTGCTTTTGTTACATGGTATTACTCAGGTTAATCTATTGTCTTTTTGTTGTTTTGCAGAAAAGATTTAGACGCTCCCATTATACATGTTGCTCATCGTACTTTTTACAGCCCCTTGGGCCCTTTTTGGCGAGTGTTAGACATTAGTTAATTGAATCAAATTAAATTATTAAAATTCTTCATAGTCCGCCTGATTTATTAAATGAGAGGTACTCGTTTTGGCCATAATACTTAGAACTCCACACGAGATATCTCAAATTCCTATTGATACTCGAGGCCAACACTGTTTTCAAGATTAACCCACATATTTAACTCCTGACAATTTACTACGACTCTTCACTCTTCCATAAACACATTATTCTTGTTTGTTGTGGTTGTAATGGTATTGACATCAAAAGGACAATGGACTCATTGTGCCTTCACTACCATCTCTAGAGGACTATTAGTGCCATTATGCTACTATACATGGAGATTTCACTTTCTTATACTTGTTCATTGAGTACAAAAATTGACATCCATCTGATTTAAATTGGAGTCTCATTCAAGATGGTGTGCCCCTAGTATTGTCTAACGTAAAAGGAAAAACAATCCCCTTGTGAAAATATTTGCACAAGGAGGTCTCATACGCCAAATTGGTATCTTGCTTGGTGGTGACCTAAAAAATTACCTACACCTTGTTTGAAAAGATACGTAATCTACTCTTGTTATTATTCCTGTTCTTTGGGTACACCGTATTTACCATATTTAATCACTTTTTTTTAAAGGAAAATTGTTTCCAGTAAAGCTAGGAAATGTAAACCGACAAGCCATGATTACATACCCTTTAAGGGGTTGCAATATCGATCAGATTCTGTCAACTAGGAAGAAGCATAGTAGTTAACTACAAGACAGAAACTAGAAAATAAGAGGCATAGGCATAAAAAATAACACATAATTCATGAGGGCTTCTTTACCATTCCCATCTTGTAAGGCACCGCCTACTCCAAGAGGATTGCCTGTACTGATAACTTCGTCAGCAAATTTTCTCTCCTCAAAGATCCGGTTATTGAAACTGCGTTAATTTCCTTTAGGGTTACTCTCCCTCAACTTTAAATTAGATACTCAACAAAATAATCCTCGAGTCAGGCAGGTGTATAGAAAAGCTGCACACACTGATTTTTATCCCCAGGGTTCCTCTCATCATCATCCGTTGCAGAAAATAGGTGTGTTTAATACTCTTACTAATAGGACCATTTAGAATTGCAGATGCAGATCACATTGATGAAGAAAAGCTAAATTTGATTAAGGTCTCCTGAAAAAATGAAATACAGTATGAGCCAGATATCCAAAGCATTCAAGGAGGCTGAGAAGAAGAGAGGAAAAACCACAAGACTAACAAAGCCAATGAATATCCAAGGGCTTATTGGCCATATTGTTCAGGGGCATCTAATAAAATAGCAAGAATTCAAAGGAAGAATAATATTCATCCGGTTTTCTCGCTTGGCATTAAAGTTGGGAATGTGATAAAATCTACAAAGGATCTGCTTGACTCAAGATTATGCAGTGGGGTTTACTACATTGGTTGTTCTTGTGGGCATCCTTACATTGGTCAAACGGGGAGGACTTTTTAGCAACAAATCAATGAACATTGTTCTGCCATCTATCATGGCTGCATCAAGAGCTCTGCTGTGGTGGATCATTCACCATCTTTCTTGCACAGAATGTGCACTGAGAAGGCTAAAATTCTGGTCAAAGAATAGCACTTCACGAAGAGGAAATTAAGGGAAACCACAGAATTGGCAAACATCTAAATAATCTTAACAAAGATACAAGGTTAGCACTTAGTGCCTCATGGAAACCAATTATCTACAAGCTTACGAGATGGTGATGTTAAAATAATTAATATTAACTAGAAAATTAGTAATGCATAAGTGAAAATATTAATTAGTTTGGATACATTATTTATTTCTATTTGATGCTTCTAAGGTTCCTACACCTTACGATGTAATTTGAGTTATCTATATAAGGAGCTTCTTTGTGCAATCGTGAAAATTTTAATTAGTCTGGATGCATAAGCTATTTCTATTTGATGCTTCTAAGGTTCTTACATCTCACGATGTAATTTGAGTTATCTATATAAGGAGTTTCTTTGTGCAATCTTATGATTCATCGTGATGATGAGCCACAAGTTGTGACTTGAAATGTTTATCCTTTATGTTTATTTTCTCAAATTTTTCGAAAATCTCTCTTCTAAAATAATCCTCCCTTTGGATTTAAGGGGCACTCATTTATCATCTCATCATTGCTTTCTTGACCATGATCCTCATTTTCCTTGTTATCATTGCCTTTGAAAAAGCTAAGTTCCTTATCATCAAGATTAACCTTTTCTTGCCAAGGATTTTTTTTCTGTTCCCCTCCTTGATATGGCTTAGATCTTTCGTTATTGTATCTTGCTGCTGCATTTTGACCTGCTTAACCCTTTCTGCCAAAGCGTTACATTTTTTGCGGTCTAGAGATTGTTTCTAGAGAAAACCTTTAACTTATATTTCTGAATCTTTTGGATGGCCTTTATGTATAACAGATTAACACAATTACGAACATAAGATTATACCATGTTTGTGTTGTCTTCTAGATTGAAAGGTTGACTAGTCTTATCTCTATTGGACTTAAATTGGATCTATATAAATAATAAGTCTCTAAATAGGTAATAGGTAGAAGACTATTCTAAATCAAACATATAAGAATGCTGGTCCACGAAGCAGTCTGAGTTGTAGGCAAGTGTTGTACATGTGAGATTGCAATGGGTCTATAAGGGGAACTTACACATACAATCTCTATTCAAAGGGGCTAAATGTTGAGCAAAATGACGAACTAGCCCCTAATGTCATTTGTGCTACCCAAACGGAAATCCCCCTTGCTACATGCCCCCTTCCCATTTCATTGAACACCTATATGTTGCCCCTGCATAGCTGTACACCACGTGGTGCCTAAACATCAAACATAAATGATTGTCCTTCCCATGTTGATCCAAATGTAGATCTTTACTTCAAAAAATATATATAATTAATTTACACTCCCAATGGAAGTAGTTGTACTTTGTGCCCTCGGTGGATGGACCCATGATTAATAAGACACTGCCAAATTGTTTTAGCACTGCCTAAAACATAGCTAAGAAAAATTGTAGTGTATTTGGTGGCACATTTTAACAATTGCTAAATTGGTGGTAATTGGCCACATTAATATTTGCATACACACTTGGGAAACCCACCATCTTCCTTGCAATCACTTGCATTGTTCCTGGTATAAACGCAGTTTTCATTTCTTTGTGCATTTGGAATCTTTGATCGTTAGTGTTGTCATTCTCAAAGGATTGTGGTTGCTATTTTTGCTTGATGCATACACTCCCAATCAACGTAGTGCTGCTACTACTTTTTCTTTGATACATAGCTGCTTCCAAGTAATTTAGGTGGGCTTTGACACCATAGGCAGCGGAAGGATTGTTGTCGCTGCTTACTTGACGTCCATTATTGGTTTGTTGTCCATTGCAAGTTCTTGTTTTTTGGTTGCATGTAAGGTACTACTACACCTAGTAATATTGTTTGATCTATATTTTCTTAATCTATTTTAAAGTTTATTGTGTCTTCCTCTTAAAATGGTACAAATGCTGGTAAGTAAAAAAACTGACACCCATCCTTTGTGTATGTCATTTTCTTCATAACTTCATATCATACACTGAGTACATCAAAACCACTAAATACTAAGTAAATGTTAATGCTATATTGTGTTTTGAGTAATAAGACGAAATAGATATCTACATTTCTATCGTTCTGTCACAATTGTATTCTTCATGTTACTGCTCAAGATGGATATATCAGAAAAGTTCTCAATTTTGTTTTTATGGGTTCCCTTGAACATTGAGGTTGTCACTGCTTTTTTTTTTTCAGAACACGATTTATTTTGTGGCTTTACTATGAGCCCAATAATATGCCCTCTTTTTGTTGTGGATCATGGTTTGTTTTTATCAAGATTCATGTTTTTAGCTATCTTTATTGGTTTGTTTTTATCACGATTCACGTTTTTAGTTACCTTTGTCAACTTCTAAATTGAAACACCTTTTTTTGAAATTGAAACCTTTGTGTCTCTGGAGTATGTGCCCAAACTTACCATTCCAACAAACCCCTAATAACCAAATTTAAAATTATGAACTTAAAATCCATCTTAATTTTATTCCTACCAATTGTAGTGTAAATTTTTTTTTAAAATAAATATAAAATACTATAAACCCTAAATCTAAAAAACTAGTTACCATCTCTCATGATAGCCTTCTCATTTGATATTATGTTTCTAATTTATGATCAGTCACTTTAAAATGCTTTTTTTTTATATATATTTTTAATTATATTTATGATTTATGCTTGGAATCCTTTTATTTTTTTAAAATTTCTTATTAATTTCATTCTTATTTAATATTATGTTTATGATTTATGTTCATCACTTATATATATATATATAATAAATTTACTATCATGCTGATGATTTATGCTTAGAGTCACCATATAATATCTTAATTTGTTATTAATTTGATTCTTATTTAATATTATGTTTCTACTTTATGTTCACAATCACTTTAAAATGATTTTATTTTTTATTATTTTTATTTGTTATTAATTTGATTCTTATTTAATATTATATTTCTAATATATGCTTATGATGACTTTAAAATATATATTTTATATAAATTTATTATTATATTTACGCTTTATGCTTTATATTTGAAATCATCTTAAAATATTTTTATTTATTATTAATTAAAAATAAAAGTAATTTTATTTAATACTATTTTTTCTAATTTATATTTGGAATCATTTTAAAATATTTTTATTTTCTATTAATTTGTTATTATGCTTGTGATCTTTGTAGAGCCAATTTTTTTATTTTCTATTAATTTATTATTTATACCCAAAATCACTTATATATATATATATATTTGTAGTAGGAATCATCTCATTTAATATTATGTGTCTTTTATGCTTGAATCACCTTGAAATATTTAAATATTTTAATTTCTTATTAATTTATAATAAGAGTCATCTCATTTGATATTATGATTTTCTTTTATGCTTGAATCACCTTACAATGCTTGAATTTGGTATTGAAAATGAAAAATTCATTGTATTCATATTCTATTGATTATTTATATATATAGAGAGGGTTCTTATTACATTTTAATGGCAAGACATTTTTGCTTGAATTTACTATAAAAAATAAATAAAAATGAAAAATTAATTGTTTTTATATTTTATTAATTATGTATGTATGAGTTTTTTAATTATATCGTGACCGTAAGACATTTTTTTCTTTCTTGAGAATTATAAAATTAAATAAGATAATTATTTTTTTTGGTATTAATTTGTAATAATATATTTCTCATTTGATATTATAAGTCAATAAATTTATGGAAGATATTTTCATTAATAGGTTTTTCACTCCATATTACAAGTCAATAAATTTATTAGAGACATTTTCAATAAAAGAAGAAAGAACAGACAAATGATATCCATCTAGATATACCACTCTGATAGGTTCGAAAAAGTCTAAAAAAAGTTCCAAACTCCATATAGCCAAATATTACAATTTTTTCGACTACCTTCTCCAAGAAAAAAGAAAAAATAATGTCTACATGATGGTTAAATGGATCACATTTTAAGATTGAAACTACCTTGTAACAGTCAAATAGACGTCAAATTTAAGATTGAACATAAACGTAAACACGCTTACACCATTACATTCCAATAATACTTTCTCATTTGATATTATAAGTCGATTACTTTATTGATGTTATTTCCAATAAAAAGAAGAAAGAAGAGACAAATGCCATCAATCTAGCTATACCACTCGGGTTTGAAAAACTCTGAAAAAAGTTCCAAACTCCATCATATAGCCAAATATTACAATTTTTTCAACTACCTTCTCCAAGAAAAAAGAAAAAGAAAGGTCTACATGATGGTTAAATGGATGTCAATTTTAAGATTCAAATTACCATGTAATAGTCAAATAGATGTCAATTTAAGGTTGAACATAAACGTGAATACATTAACACCATTACATACCAATAATAGTTTTCTCATTTGTTATTATAATTCAATTACTTTATCGATGATATTTTCAATAAAAGAAGGAAGAGACAAATGACATCAATCTAGCTATACCCCTTTGTTGGGCTCAAAAAAATCTGGAAAAAAGTTTCAAACTCCACCATATAGCTACCATTTTTTGATTGTCTTCTCCAATAAAATAAAAAAATAGGTCTACATGATAGTTAAATGGATGTCAAATTTAAGGTTGAAAATATTGTAATGGTCAAATAGACATCATGTTTAAGGTTGAACATAACTGCGAACGCGCTTACACCATTACCTTCCAATAATAGTTTTCTCATTTGACATTGTAAGTCAATAAAAGAAGAAAGAAGAGACAAATGACATCAATCTACCTATAGCACCTTGTCGGGCTTGAAAAACTCTGAAAAAAGTTCCAAACTCCACCATATAGCCAAAATATTACCATTTTTTGATTGTCTTTTTCAAGAAAAAAAGAATAAAAGGTCTCTGTGACGATTAAATGGATGTCAAAATCAAGGTTGAAAATGCCAGGTAATAATCAAATAGATGTCAATTTTAAGGTTGAACATAAATGTGAACACACACCATTACATTCCAATAATAGTTTTCTCATTTGATATTATAAGTCAATAAATTTATTGAAGACATTTTCAATAAAAGAAAGGAGAGACAAATGACATCAATCTAGCTAAACCACATTGTCGGGCTTAAATTTTTTTATTTTTTTTCCAAACTCCACCATATAGTCAAAATACTACCATTTTTCGATTGTCTTCTCCAGGAAAAAGAAAAAAAGTCTATGTGATGGTTAAATGGATGTCAAATTTAAGGTTGAAAATGCCCTGTAACAGTCAAATAGATGTCATATTTAAGGTTGAACATAAATGTGAACATGCTTACACCATTACCTTTCAATAATACTTCTCTCCTTTGATATTGTAAGTTAATAAATTTATTGAAAATATTTTCAATAAAAAAAGAAAGAAGAGACAAACGACATCAATCTAGCTATACCACCCTATTGGGCTTTAAAAAATCTGAAAAAGTAATAAATTCCACCATATAACTAAAATATAACCATTTTTTAATTGTCTTCTCCAAGGAAAAAGGTCTACGTGACGATTAAATAGATGTCAAATTTAAAATACCCTGTAACAACCAAATAGACATCAAATTTAAGATTAAACATAAATGTAAATATGCTTACACCATTACATTCCACCCTTCTCTTATTGTAAAAGGACTATTGACTATCGACCTAAAACCTAATAACATAATTGTGATAACTAATATTCATGAAAAATAACTGATAATAATTGAGAATTCACAATTCACAAGCTTAATGGGTATGCAAACTCAAAGTAGAAATACAAAACCAATTGCTTGAAAAATAAAGATACTTAATTGAGTGAATGAAGTAAATAAAACACCAAGTTTGGCATCTATAATGTCCATAATTTCTAGGGAAAGATCATTTAAATCCACATTAACTATTTTCTTTGGATGATAGAGAGTAGTGTTGTGTTTTTCAATGGAAAAGAAGTCACCCTAAAAGATTAAGTTGGTTTGTGACAACAAAGTGCGAGTATGACACAAAACTCAATCAACCTTGGAATTTTATGGCTACAAATATTCAATATGTGCCACAATATATTGAGTCTGCGAAAACCTCTGCATTGGATAGTTAATGGCAAAAGAACAATGCTAGGGTATGAGTCCCTTGCCATATATTGATCCTTCAACAAAAGTATGATCACTTTACCCTATTGCACACAACACAAGATCTACTAACCCATACAAGAAAACCAACAATATGGCAAGTGCATACATTATTATCATAACCTTTGACAAATGACTCCTTGGCTCCAAAAGTTCATCCACACACATCATCTGGTATAGTCCCAGCATCTTCAACTTCATGCCTCTGCACACAAAAATGAAAAAATAGAGACCTTAGTTAAGCATTCTTTGAAGTACTCAAATATGATGATAACATATTGTAACTTTCACTTTGAAATTGAGAGTATATTGTAATTATAAAAACAAATCACAATTAATTTACTCTTCAAAATTTGATAGAAGTTTTAGCAATTTATTTTTTTAAAATTTTAATGGAAAACTAAGCTTATTCAAAAGGGAGTGGTTGTGATTATATCGGTGAGATTTCCTTGTCTTTATTTTGTAATTTTTGATATTTTTGTTGGTGATAACTGTAATTAAGTATTGAAGAAGTGAAATCTTCCCATTCAAGATCACTCTTGCATACCATAATCATAGTGATTAGCTAGGCCATTAGACACAACAAGATTATGCATAACATTGTGTATACGTCTCTCATATCTCATGCACAATGCAACATTTACAATAGGGAGTCATAAGTATAAATAATCGAGTAAGTTTGTTTCACAATAACCAATTAGTTGTTGTGAACAAACTATAAGTTTGAATGAGGGACTAAATATGCACTCACACAATATGTTCGTGCACATAATGAGTTTTCACTCAAAACCTCTTAACAATCCCCCTCAATTAAGCTTAATCCTATTCTAGTGTGAACATAGACAAAACTAAGCTAGATAGCTAAATGCCTCTTCTAGCCCAATGTGAACACACTAACACCCTCCCTTAAGCACAAAATTAGGGAAAGAGAAAAGAGAAAAACAAAGAGATAGAGCCTTAGATATGGGTCCTGACAAACATGCTTGATTAGGTACCCATGAACAATGAAGTGTAACTAGAAAAAAGGAGTTACCACAAGGTTTCCAAAAAAATTAATAAATCAACATAAGTGTTTGGAGGTGCTGAAATATGCTGCAAGGCATCTCAATAAACAATATAACACAATAGTATAACACAATGTTGAAGAAGGTGCATTGGATGGAATGAATACCATCACATAAAATGCATTGGGTGGACTGAAATCCACTGAGGATGCACTTGGATGGGATGAAAACCATCACTAAAGATGCACTGGATGGGATGAAAGCCATCACTGAAGGTCCAAAAAGTGTAATTGGATGGCCAACTAGTAAAAAACTCAAAACTGCACAGTGGTTTGAATCACTCAATCACTAAGAAGACAAACTAACAATGTATGCACTAGAATAGCTGCATACAAGGAGGCTATCAATTTGTTGAATGAAATGTCAAAAGTACAAAGAAGTTCATCAAACTATAATGCCATCAAATGAATAAATTGCTGAAGTAGGTGCAAGGGACACTCCATACCTGAAGAAGTAGTATCTCTACACACCCCCACATAATACTGAAAGGGTGGTGTAAAAAATCTGTATGAGTGGTCAAATCCACTACTCGAACACTGAAGAAGACAAGCTGACATTGTATGCACCAGAATAGCTCCATACAAGGACATTGCCAACGTGTTGAAGATACATAAATAAGATCCTTCAAGAAAGAAGATGGACCTAGTGGTGATGAGAGAGTCAAGCAACTGAAATAGTGAAAAATATGCACAAAATAGAGACATGTATGAATATAGATGACACTAAAACATCAAACTCCCCGTGACAGTTTATAACTCAATGTGGTATTAGACAACCCGCAATAAAACCACTAAATGAGGATAAAATGACAATGTATTCACTAGAATAACTCCATTTTAGGAGATCATCAGTTTGTTAAAGGAAGCCATCAATAATATGAGAGTTATTCATAATATAAGGGAGCACTTCCAAATAGAGATGCACTAATATAAATATGCATCATGAGGTAAGAGGAACAATGTGTAGACTAAGAAATTGAGTCCACGTTTGTAGAGAGCATGCCAATAATGCTTATGATGCTGCCACAATTGATTTGAAATCTATCCTAGATGAATACAAAAGGTGGAAGAAGATGCTTGCATATGATTTATTTCAAAGTGCACAAACAATTCATGCAATAAAACATTTGAAAGTGTGTCATGAGGATCATGCATGACTAAAGCAATCTCAGGACTCTCATGTTTGTGTGAAGATCCTCACGAAGAGTGGAGTGAAAAAAAACTAGAGTTGAGCTTAAGTGGTCCCAGTGAATATGAAACATCTGATTGGTATCTAATGTTATGGTGAGCAATCCAATGAACATGCTAGACATGATAAGTAATGCCTTGTGAATGTTTAACAATACCTACGCCAAGGTGACTCATTAAACAAAGTATGCAAGAACCAAAGGCATTTGTATGCTTCTCAAAAGAGTCAAACACATAAATAAGTGGATATGAAGTGGGGTGTACAGAGGATGCTAAAACAAAAGCATCAAATATAGTATGTGGCTCAGATGCTGTCGAATCAAGGGTAGTATGTGTAGGAGTAGTGACTAGAGGTAGACTAGGATCAGGTGAATGTAAGTCCAATGTATCAATATGATGATATAGACTAGCAACTTTATTTCACAATGAGAGTATGAGGGCATCTTTGTTTGAAATTATGGAGAGTAGAAAGGAAATTTTCTTCTTGATCTTCCCATTCTCTTCAACTAAAGTGACCATATTCTTTGGAAGTTTACACACTTCAGATAAAAGTATATCTTTTTTTGATTGCATGTTATTATTGCCTTGCATGAGGGTGTGGAGGTATCTTTACAAAGCAATTACAATAAGGCAAAACAAATGCCTTGGAATGAACCTCAAATAAAAAATGAGTCATCAAGATGGAACTCCACTCCAAACTACTTATAATGATGCAATTTTACAATTTTTGGCATAATAGTATGATTAGCATAAAAATCAAATGAAAAAGGCCTTACCAGAATCTATAGTACACACCAAAAGATGCAAAAGGTGATCACCCAATAGAAATAGGGGACACTTTATGAATAATGCATTTACAATATATTTTACAGTTACAAATGTACAAAACTTACTAGTAAAACCTGAAGACAAAGTATAAAACATATGATCTCACAACTGTAAGGAGTACGAAAAATCATGCACTTAAAAAAAATGACATCTCAATCAAAAGTCTTTGTCAAAACTTATGACCTTTCGAAGGTCCAAAAAATATGACTATGAAGCAAATTCTATAACAAACTAAAAATCCTAGAAAATTGATTGCTCAAATTAAAAATCTGGCCCCACCATTGTGAAGAGCATAAAAAATAGTCACAATGAAACAAATTTCACCTATCTGGACTTCTGAATAAGCTGACATAATATTCAAAAAGTTTTTTGCTCCAAAGTAAATGTGTATTTGTGAGGGGGTAGGCCCTTGGGGCTAGTTGGATGGATTCAAACATCTAACCTCTCTCAATGGGTAGGTTTTAGAAAATTTTCATTTACCATTTCACCATGGTAATGTTGTTATCATACAATTGAACAACTCAATTTTTGAATTTTGAAAATGAAATAAAAAACTCAAAAAAAATAAATCTGTCATCGGTAGGTGGCAACTCAATTCATTGTGGCAGGCCATGTTGGAGGGTGACATGGCCAACAACTGGCGGTCAATGATGAAATCAATGCAATGCCAAGATACATGGTAGATTTAGAGCATGGTGCAGGTATTAATGCCAAACCAAAATCATATCCAAAATATCGATGCCAATCCAATGCCATTGTCCATAGAAAAAGCTAGTAAGAATTCCAATGTTGACGTGAAAGCAAATACTAGGTCTAGTATGTACCATGCCGTGATGTGATTAGATGGCAGCTATGGTTGGATATTGGCAATCCTGCCAAAGTGCAGGTTGGGGGTTGGTCATAGATCAACCCCATCAAAATTTTAATTTTTTTTGAAAGCTTTAAAAAAATCAACATAACATGTATTTTTTTAGTAGACCTGGCCATAATTTTTTTCAAAGATGTCCAATCTGTACAAATTGACAGTGCCCATATAGGTTTTTAGGTGCTCTGGACTCAACACTACTATCTATTTTTGTTCAAAATAACTCTATAGCTGTGTGTGGCCATAATTATTCAAACAATCTCCTTCTAGAAGACTTGTAAATAATGATAGATGTACAACAAAGAAGAATACTATTGAGAAATTACTGCAGGATCCCAAATCTCTGATACCAAATTGGAGAAGTGAAAGCATCTTATCTAGTATCACTTCTGCATACCATAACCATAGTGATTAGCTAGGCCATTAGACACAACACGATTATGCACAAAATTGTGTATATGTCTCTCATATCCCATGTATAATACAACATTTTACAATAGGGAGTTCCGGATATAAATAATTGAGTAAGTTTGTTTCACAATAACCAATTATTTGTTGTGAACAAACTATAAGTTAGAGTGAGTGATTAAATATGTACTAACACAAAATGTTCGTGCACATAATGAGTTGTCATTCAAAATCACTTAATAATCTACCAAAATTAAGCTTAACCCTATTCTAGTGTAAACATAAAAAACACTAACTTTGATAGCTAAAGGCATCTTCTAGCCCAATGGGAACACACCAACACTAAGGGGTTCTAAAGTCATATAAAAGAGATGAGAATTGTTGAACTTATTGTGATGGCTTATTACTTAGAGAGTAACAAAATTAGGGAGATTTAAAAAAAAAGAAGTTATAATGAAATATAGTGATGATTTCACTTCATAATTATACAAGTTATTTTGCTTCATTTGAAAATAAATATAATGAAACAAAACATCACACATGGTGTAAACTTTCCACTTAATCAAAACAAATCAATTTTGAACTTAAACTTTTGTTTTGGAAGGTTCTATGACTCTTTGACTTTTTGACTCCACGAGCCTGTGACTCTGTGACCACGTTTTGACTATCACATGTTTTTTTTATAGTGCTAGTATTTTAAGTGATGGGTGTGATTTATTAATACCTTGTATTGATAATTTTTTTAATTATAAATATTTGGAAGACAATATGCAAGCTTAAAATATCACTATGCATGTTCTGTGAGTTTGTGTTTTTCCCTTTTTGCTGAAACTAACACTTAATATTTTCTTAGTTTAGAGTAATCATTATTTAGAGTTTTTTGAGATTTTAATTTGATTAATTGGCCATGCAATAATCCTCCCAAAACCTTAAGCTATTGGTGGCCACATTTGTATAACCAAAGTGAAAAGGTCCATACTGCATTCACACCTTTGTGATACACGAACTCGATCATAGATTAAATTGAAATGCACATGCTAACACATTCTCGGGGTCTCTTTTACTTTAAAGATTATTATTTTTGTTTTGAAAAGGCATGTGACTCTGTGACCCTATTTTTATTTCCACATGATTTTTTGATATCACAACTTTATTTTTTACAGAAAATGATGCATCACATTAAAATAAAAGAAGAATCACAACCAATCTCAACTCAATATTAAGAAATCAACTAGGAGGGAAAAAATTAAAAAACAACCACACTAAATAGACAAGAAAATGAAGGAATGAAACACTAACATATATTGATACTAAACACCTCATTGCTAAGTTTAGCACCATTGTTAACAAGAGAATCGACCCTTTGGTTGTAACTCTCTTTGATATGTTCGACGCTGATGAAGAGGAAACCCCTAAATATATTTTTAATTTCCTGTAAGATTGAGTTTAAAGCAACATTGTCCACCTTCATCATCCCTGACACACACTTAATGGTGAACATTGAATCCCCATAGACTCTCATCAATTTAGTTCCTTTTAAATTCACATTTTTATGCCTCTAGAGAGAGCTAATAATGCAGGTGCTTTATATGAATTACTCTTCAATCCTTCAACAAACTCAACTAAAATTGTATTTTTATCATCCATTATAAGTCCACTATCCCCAACAGTACTTGGGTTGTTATAAGAAGTGCCACCAAAAAATAAATTATAAGAATCCTAGTGGACTATTAGAGGTCCTTCCTTCTGCTCAATTTTAGGCTCTGAAACCATGATCTCCATACTCCGAATCAACCTTTATTATTCTTTAGAAAGATGACAATAAAAATAAATATGTTTTTTTTATAATTTTAACAAAAGCATTATGAGCACTAAAACACAAACATACCAACTGAAAGGGTTGATACTAGCATTTCCAAAGATGAAACAATTTCAAGCTATCAATATGTGTCAGCTAACAACTCTTGGCAAAAATTTCCATAGATATTTAAGCACTGGTTTTCTTGTAAATCCAAAAGGGTTTTTACCAATCCAATCCATCATAAACATAGAACGAAAATGGGAATATCAATTTTTAATCCCATCATCTACCATACATAATTCTAGACCTGATTAGAAAACCCACATTGAATAAAGAGGTGATTTTTGTCCTCGTCTTTATTACACAGAGTATAAAATGAGGGCCTATGGATACCCCACTTAATCATATTTTCAGCAGTAAGAATCATTTTTTGGGAAATAGGCCACATGAACAAATACAATTTATGTTTTTTTTGACATCCTAGAGTTTCCCCCAAATGTTGTCCTTGATAAACACTTGGCTATGATTTTGTGTCAACAAGAAGTTATAACATGCTACACATGATATTTCCCAGATTTATTTAAGGTTCCACACATTATTTTATCTTAACTCTCTCCAACCTTGATATTCATTTCTTTCATAAGTTTTAATTTTTTTTTTCATACTCCTCTTTCAACTCCCCTACATCAATGTTCTAGTTTTCCCACATCTTTATAGTATAACCTCTTAAAATACCAGGAAGGTCATCTCTCTTGAAAAAATAAATCAAATTACACATACCTTGATTTTTAAAAAAGTCACGAGCTCTAAAGATCTCTAAAATTCCTCAGAGGCATTCCAGTAAGGCATCCAACTAAATGTCTGCTTGTTTCCCATTGCCCACAAACCATGAACAACCCTTATTGAAAAGAGAGATAACATCACACATGTTCATCCACATAGCATAACTGTTAGAGATCCTTCCATTCATGTAGATAATTTGTGAGGGGCTATTCCTCCAAGATATGTGTTCACTATAATTTTGTTCTATAGTGAGTCTTTCTCATTAATCAACTTCCATATCAATTTAGATTTATCAAAAACAATATGTATGCTCTATTAATTCTATGAATATGATCATTGTGTGCCACAGAAAGTTTACACATATGAATATAAAGTGAATTCAATTTTCAATGGATCCATAGAGTTCGCTGAAGCCACCTTTATAACAAAATAGACACTTTATGACTCCTAAAAGTTATGAAAAAAATAAATATTGAAGTGAAAACGAAAGTTCAATGGATATGTGAACAACATATAAATTTATTTTGAAGCTTGGAGACACTTCGTGACTTCATGTCTATGAGACAATGAGAAACCATTGTTTTACACTAATTTGGTTTTAGAAAACCTTAATAGGATATAAACTAGTAAAATAGTGATTAATTTAGATTTATATAATATACACAAATACTCATGAAAATTTATTTGAACTATCATAAAACACACAAGCTAAATATAACATTAAATATAAACAATAGGTAAGAAGGCTCTTAGTTTGTTTGCCACATTATTCTGAGTTCTAATTGTTTGAATGCTGAATATTTCAACTATGTAAATGTTCTATGTACATTGCATTCCAACCTATTATTTGCTAGTCACTTCCATTAGGCAGGGTCAATATCAAAATTCGATACTAACTTGCAGTGGTCGATACTAACCTTGCACATAGAAAGCTACTATTTTCTTCAGAGATAATGACCATGTGCATGTAATGCATGTTAATTCTTTTAATCACTTTTAGAATCACACAAATGCACCTATATGATCAAACTCTAGTTATGCACAAGTGATCCAATATAAAAGGGGGATGTTGAGTGAAAGGGTTGAGTTGGATTAACCTTGGTCAATCCTAGTTGACTGACCAAGTATTGTACTACATTTCTAATACTCTAAATCGAGCTCAAACGTGCATGTAGTTCTCTCACTAATGTGTATGCATGTAATTGTGGATGAAAGCCTATATGTTCTTTCTTCTATTTTACCCTTGGTATACATACAATGTAAATTGACATTTGTAAACTTTAGATTCAACTCTACTAATTTAGTAGATACAATATGTAATATTTTATAGCCCTTAATAATGCAAAGTGCTTGTCCCAAATAACTTATAGTGAATTTTTATATGTAGGAGCCTATAACTTTGAATTAAGGACCTAGTAACATGTAAAACTGACCAAAAGAAACTCCAACATGCCCAAATAATAGTCATAAAGTGAAATGTGCCCAAAAGAAATTAAAAATATGCATGGGTCATTTCTGTCATCTTTGATCAATTTTAACTGTCGACATTAAAAATAAATGGTAGAAATAATTTGAGGCCTAAAAAGACTCTAAGATGAAAGCAAGGGCCAAATTCAATACTGACCAAAGATGACTGAACTAACTTGAGGCCTAAAAAGACTCCAATATGAAAGTAAGGGCCAAAGATATATGTAATATGGGAAGTTAGGCTGAATATGATAGGAAAAATGTGTACACATCCAAATATAATTAGTTAGATAATAATAATATCAAGGGAGATGCACCACTAAATACTTAGTTCATAGCTTGAGATCTACATAAGCAAATTTGCCTAAAAACATTGTGGAAGAAGGCTTTTACGAAATTTGGGTATCTACATGTCTCCCCCTCAAATATAACATTTTAGTGGAATTATAAATACTGGATAAAAGGAAAAAAAAGAACGTAAACTTGTGTTGGAGATTGTGAATTTAGACTTATTATTTATTCCAATGTTCCATTCTATCCTAGTGTTCCTACAAAATATGATATATGTGATTAGATAAATTTATGCCTAGATAAAAAAGTATAGTTATAATGAAAAATAAAAAAGATATTCAAAGAACAATTACAGTTGTATGTATGTCATATGTTGTCATTCATGGAGAGTTCTCTGATTGTGAAGACTAGATATGGTGAGGGTCAACAATTTACCCAGTCATTGTGGAGATGAAAACATAACTTGTAGTCTTGTTCACTTCTTGTCTAGGGAAATGGACAAGTTTCCAAGCAATTATTTGCAGAGTAGTGTCATTATGAAAGGTGGGAACTCAAACTAGTTTCAAATAATAATGTGTTAAGCATGTTAAACCTTAACACATTAATTAAAATGAATTAACCATTGCAGATGGTTTATAGATTCAATCTGTATATTTTTGCTTGAGTTCACTCCATGCACAATCAAAAGAGAATGAATAGTGTTTATGCCCCCATGATGACTTCATATTCAATTATATAATTTCACTCAAGTTTGCTCAATATAGAATAAATGCAAGATTAGATACATAAATCAAGTCACAGGTACTTGGCAATGCTAATTTTTGACACATTCAAAACCACATGACTTGGGCATAAATACATGACTCTTATTCACCATTCATCTAAGAAATTTGTCTATATGCAGGCTCAAATCTTTGTTTGGTATCACAATTAACTCTCAATTTCAAATGCTCAAGTTATCTAAAATTACCTTTAGATTGTATCTAACAAAATACACGTGACCTTGATCCTTCTAGATAGATCCATGCTAGGTGGATTGGAGCACATTGTGCTTCTATCCACTTAGGTAGGTTGTATCATGTGCCAAATAATAGCTAGTTTATGAAAATCAAAACATCCTTCACGGTCTTCCTGCACATTTCACATGGTCAAATTTTCAAAATATTTTTCTATAAATACATGTTGAGTCACTCTTTATTCCCACTCTATTCTCACTTGGATCAAGATTTTACACTTATGCATATTGAGAAAATTTTCACTATTTTGCCCAAATTCTGAGTCACTCACAAGGGGCATTCACAAGTCAAGT
Source organism: Torreya grandis (assembly GCA_037957365.1). Lineage (NCBI taxonomy): Eukaryota > Viridiplantae > Streptophyta > Pinopsida > Cupressales > Taxaceae > Torreya > Torreya grandis. The sequence continues at coordinate 1,863,449 of JARHVA010002033.1, forward strand.
CAAGATCCTTCTAAAGCAAGTCAAGACCCATCATTATCAAGTATTTAAGTCATATTATAGCTACATATATATAATCAAATGATCATAATTGAAAATTTAATTTAAGTGGGAGAAATACATGGACTTGATTTCCTAGGCTTGGAGTATTGGACACATAGACAACGGTCAATCATCAAATGGGTGATTGAGGTCAAATCAACCCATTATACTTTTTTTTCTTGTATATTTTTAAGCTATCAAAGTGCCCTAATGGTTTCAAAGACAAGAGAATGGAAACAACTATTTTTTCATGGCTAAACCCTAGTTGTGATATCTCAAATTATTCAACATGTACAGGTTCATAAGGTGCATAATAATTTTTTATGCACAGTCAACTAGGGTAAGTTTTTTGTCAATGTACTTAGGCGTACTGCATTGATATCCACTTACAATTCTCATGTCCAAATATATATGTGATCTAGGAATTTGACTCAAGAGAGGATGGTTAGTATGGTGTTAGTTCCAAAATGAAAAACAAAATGAAAGAAACACACTAATAGCATAACATCTCTAGGCCTAGACACTAGGGAGAGTTTAGTTAACAAAAAAAAATGATAAACACAATTAAAAAGTAAAGAATAAAACACAAGAATTCCTTCACCTTCCTTAGATGCTCCAAATGCCTTTGTAGTGGTGGCTTTCTCGGCTTGTGTTCATGAAGTCGTTGGCAATGGAAGCTTGGCTACCTCCATCTCTCCTTGGCACCTTTGGCTTGTGGCTTGGCTTGGCTTGGAATCAATTTGGCATAGTAACACTAATTTTTTGAAGCTTTTGGAATCATTTGTGCATTATAACTTTGTATTATCATGTCTTCTTGAAGATATTTGAGCATAATAACTTTGCACTAAAATAGCTTAGAAATGATGTTCATGGACTCTCTATTTATAGATTTTTGAGAATGTCTAGAATCAACCTGAACCATCCATCCTGAGATTAAGATGTGTGGTTGAGGATTAATTTAATTTTTGAAATTAAGTTTATAATTATCCTCATCATGACATTGGAAGAAGGGGAAATTAAGAGGCATGGAGGGCATCATGGAAGGCATTGATGAGGCATGGAGGGCATGAATCCTGATATTTGTGGTATTTATGGCCTAAGGATGTCTTCCTAAGAAATGAGGTCACTTGATGATGCAGATATTCAATATCTAATTCCAAAAATAAGCATTCAATAAGTTTTCATGAAATTCTTAATTAGGATTTGATTTGGATTAATTAGCTCTTAAGCATGATTAAGCACTTTATGCACAAATTACCTAAATTGATCAAAATGCCTGTTATTGGTCCAAAATTTGATTAGATTGGAATTGAAAGGTGATTTCAGATGCATTAGATACATTATTCCATTTAGGATGTTACCAACAGTAAATAACAAAGGCACATGTCTTGTGTATAAGATTTGATAGGGAAGAGCGATCTAGAGCACCTAGGTGCAAATTTGGCATTTTGACTCAAAATGAACTAATCAAAGTTAGCTGGCTCACAAATTGCGTTACCCCATTTAGGGATACCTTAGACAAAATTAGCACTTGAATATGTCAATTTCACATCATTTAGCATGTTTTAGTGTTTTTAGGCCAAATTATGCATTTTTGGTGGAAATTAGCTAAAAGCCTGGTTAGAGGTTATTGGTGGCCAAATTTAAGTGTCTACAGTTTGCCCCTATTTGGTAAGGCATTTCAAGCTATAAGCATAGTAACATTTTCTTAAAGAAGTAAAAGGTCCTGTATGCCTACAACTGCAATGATGATAAACTAATTAAATGATGCCCCTTCGAGGGAACAATTGGCACAAGTTAGTCGACAAATGGTCCCTCAAAAAGAAAGAAGTGAAACGAGGGGACCAAAGAAAGGAAAGATGATAGGGTGAAAACACAATGATACTAAAAGAGTAGGAAAAATCATTGAAAATACAAGTGGGACAATGCACAATGGTTTGCCCAAAGACAGTTATAAATATTATACCTCAATAATGGCAACATGGTATGATAACACAATGATTTACCCGAAGACAGTTATAATCATTGAGAAGATGGAGCTGTCCCAATTAGGATAGACAAACAAGAAAATAACACACCCTTGTATAGGTAGAAAAAGTAAAGTGGTGACAATATAATGATTTGCCCAAAAACAGTTATAATCATTGAGAAATGCAGGTGAGACAATATGTAATGATTTGCCCATAAGTGGTTATAATCATTGGACCTCGATTATGGAAAACATGATAAAATTGGTTGAGGATGATGATAACTTAACACAGAGGGTAATGATGAATTAGAAAAACCTACTAGTAGGGAGATGCTTGTTCAAACTAATAAAGGTTGGAATTATTTCATGGTTAATTACTCTATTTGGGATATGATTGAGATTGAATCAAGATGTTGGTGCCAAAGAGATGACACTATTGTTGAATAGACTTTTTGAAGCTTAGTTTTGTTATAGCACATGTCGGTAGGCATCAGGTATAACATCATGAGGACTTGGCCAAAATATGCATGAGAACTGACTCCCGTAATCCAATACACAATAAACAACAATGTCCCAATGATAGAAACCATGATGACAATGTAAACATATGAATAGAGATAGATTCACATGTAAGTGTCGACAAGGAATCACCTAATGACCACACATAAACTGAATCAAGGCAACAATGATGAAAGTAAACAAACAAATAGACAAGTAAAATAAAATAATTAAAAATAAACAAATAAACAATGCAATAGAAACCCTATGAACATTGCCCATAAAAAATAGGTGACAACTTAACAAAAAAAAAGGGGGGAATAAAAGAAAAGGAAGGAGGTGGTCAAGTTGTTTCCATATGCACTAGGCAAGTGGACACTACCTACATAGTTTCATGGATGTAATATTCAACATAAACTTTAAGCCAAATGTAGTTCTCCTAGGGAATGGGAAGTAAGTGATAACTGAGAAAAACAAATAGAATGGGCGTGAGAGAAGAAGAGGAAAGGTCTTGAAAAATAGCAAGTGCATGAGAGAAAAAGGCCAAAAAGGAGGGGGAAACTAAATGACAAGTGATTTACTTGTAACTTAGTAAGGGTTCCCAGAATCCTTAAGGCAAGGAAGTGGTCAATATTTTTGTTCTTTTCTAACGATTTTTTATTTTTTTTAAGAATTTTTTGAAGTATCTCAACTTGATCAAGAATGATGAGACACTAAATGGTTCAAGCTCACAAAATAGAGAAAGCATTTAAACTAAGGTTGCTCACAAAATGGTGAGAGTGTGGCTTAAGTTACTCACAATACGATGAGAGCATGGGGAAAAGGGTGATTGAGATGACCTCAAAAAGTATTGAGTGCTACCTACATTGTCCCAGAGTAGGACCTCAAGTCACTATAGTTCCACCCTTTATAGTGGAGGAATTCAACTAGTATAGCAGTCAATTCAAATAAAACAAGGATAGTTGGTAAAAAAACATAATATGACATAGGAAGTGGCAAGTTGGTACGTCAAGGCTTTATGTTGCCCCTAATTTGCCCATAGGTGGTTATAACCAGGACACAATGACATAGATCAAAGGTACTAATTTGCCCAAAAGTGGTTATAATTAGTAATGAGACTGGTGGTAAAAAAGGAATAACAAACAAACGATGCAACTATCGTAACTTCTATCACACTATCCCAAAATATGATCTCTGTCTGAAGTACTTAAACCAACTGATGAAACTGATCAGATACCTTATTGCTATGTAATGAATGGTAAAAACTAAGGTCAAACAGATTAGGCTTTAGAACACACTAGGTTGATAAGTCAGAAGCGAAAAGTGGATACGATAAAGAGGATAAATAAAGATGGTATTTGTACAAAGAAAAATAGTGATAAAATGGCATAACTAAAATGATCCTTATAGATAAAAACCTTAGCACTCAAGCATAGTACCGCTTGAGATGAATAATATTCATTAGATCTAGAAGTTCATCTCTATTTGGTGTGGCAAGCCTGTATGATCCTAATCCATAATTTGCAATAATGATGAAAGGCCCTATCCAGTTTGGTTTGAATTTCCCTTTATGTTTCTTCTCAACCATGGTATTCTTTTGGTTTTTTTTAAGAACAAGATCTCCAAGTTCAAATGTTCTATACTTAATACGCTGATTATAGTGGCCTTTGAGTCGGTTTTGATATGCTTGAAGATTGTTGAGTGTGACTATGCATTTCTCATCAAGTAGGTCTAGCTCTTGTAGGCGAGCTACTCGATAGTCATGATCATCGAAGACATGCTTGAAACAGATGCATAGTGAAGGTGATTCGACCTCAATGGGAAGGATGGCTTTAGTACCATAAACAAGTGAGTATGGAGTGGCTCCTGTGGGGGTATGATGGTTGGTATGATATGCCCAAAGGGAAGGAAATATCTATAAGTGCCAATCATGATCGACATCATTGACAATCCTTTTGAGGATATTGACAATGGTTTTGTTGGATGCCTTGACCTGGCCATTTACTTGAGGATAATATGCTATAGAAAAATGCTATGTGATATTATATTCAGTACATAGATGGTCTACATCCTTGTTCTTGAATGATCCTCTATTATCAGATATAATGTCAGAGGGAATACTGTAGCAACAAATGAGATGGCTGAAGATAAATTTGGAAATTTGCTTTCTAATCATGTAAGTGAGGGGTATAGCTTCAACCCACTTAGTGAAATATTCAGTGGTGGTAAGGATATGTTTATGGCCATTAGATGAAGTGAGGTTGATCTTCCTAATGAGGTCAAGTCCCCATGTAGAAAATGGCCATAGTGTCAACATCGATTTTAGAGTTTTTGCTGAGGCATGAATCAGATTAGCATGCCGTTGACATTTCTCACACTTTTTTACATATGTAGTGGCATCTACATCCATTGTGGGCCAATGATAACTAGTATGCATGAGCTTTTTGGATAGGACTACCCTGCTAGAATGAGCTCCACATACTCCTTCGTGAACTTCTCTTTAAGCTAGCATAGACTCTGTCAAAGTTAAATAATGAAGCAGATTTCCATTAAAACTATGATGGTAAAGGGTGGATCCAAGTAGAGTATAACAAGCAGAATGATGAATGAAGGTTTTGGTTTGCTTTTGAGATAGGTTAGGTGGTAGAACTTGGTCATGAAAGTAATTGTAAAGGTCTGAGTACCAGATAGAATTAAGACCAATAATATCACAAATCATGGTAATTATTGAAGTTTCATGAGCTGGTATTGATAAATTCTTGATGAGAAATTGATACTCTCTAACTTTATCTGTTTGTTGAATTAGAGAGTGAATAGTAGCCATGGCATCTACAGTTCTGTTACTAGCTCTTAGTATGTGCTCAAACTAAATGTTGGCAATTTATTGTTTAAGAGTATCAACCATGGCTTTATATGAAACCAACTTATCATCTTTGATCTAAAAATTATCTGTGACCTGATTGATGATTAACTGAGAATTACCATAAAATTGGAGATGAGATATATTCTATTGCACTACTTGTCGAAGACTTGTAATAAGTGCTTCATACTTGACCATGTTATTTGTGCAAGGAAAGCTAATTCTGAATGATTTACGGATTAGATCCCCCTGTGGTATAATAAATAATAGGCCTGCCCATGATTTATGTGTAGTAAATGAACCATCAAAATATAGCTTCCAGGGCTGTTCCTCAAGGGGTGTGTTAATGACAATCATTATGGATTCATCAAGAAATTGAAATATGAGTGATGTGTATCTATGAGAGGTGCTTTAACTAGTTGATCTATAAAAACTTGTCCCTTGATTGCTCTTTGATTGACATACTCTATGTCAAATTCATTGAGAAGCATGATCTATTTAGCCATTCTACCTTGCAAATCTATTTTATATAGTAGATACTTGAGCAGATCGACTTTTGAAATAACTATGGTTTTATTATTCAACATATAATGGTGTGGTTTTTGAGCTACAAAGATCATGGCTAGACAAACTTTTTCAAGAAGTGCATAGTTATGTTCATATGTAACCAAGGTACGACTTAGGTGGTATACAACTTGCTCCTTTCTATTGTCATCATGTTGAGCCAAGAGTTACCCCAGAGCATGATTGAAAGCTGATAGGTATAATAAGAATGGATTTCCTAGTATAAGAGGTAATAAAATAGGTGGATTAACAAGATAGTATTTGCACTGTTTAAAAGCTGTTTGGCAGTGATCATCCAAGTGAAATGCAACTCCTTTCTTCAAAAGGTGTGTAAATAGATGTCACTTGTCTGCTAATTAAGAGATGAAGCATTAGATTGACTGGATCTTACCCTATAAACTATGGAGTTGGTTTAAATTTATTGGTGGCAACATCTTGATTATAGCATGTACTTTAGCCAGATCGACTTCAATACCTCTACGAGACACAATGAAGCCAAGTAATTTACTTGAAGTTACACCAAACACATTTATTTGGATTGAGTCTAACTTTGTACTCTCGTAATCTTTTAAATATCTTTTGTAACGCTGCTAGATGGTCGAATCAAGTTTTAGATTTTCTTAATATGTCATCGACTTAGTCTTCAACAATATCATGCATTATATCATGGAATATGATAGTCATGGCCCTTTGATATGTAGCTCTAACATTCCTAAGGCCAAATCGCATTACCTAACAAAATGTTCCCCATGAAGTGGTGAACATTGTTTTATGTTGATCTTCTGGTGCTATTCTGATCTGGTTGTATCTTAAAAAGACATCCATGAGTGAAAGCATTTCATAACCTACCGTAGAGTTGATGATCATGTCGATATTAGGCAAGGGAAAATCATCTTTAAGATAAGCTTTGTTGATGTCTCAAAAATCAATATAAATTCTGATCCCTTCAAGTTTTTTACTAACAGGTACCACATTAGAGATCCATTTTGAATAGTCAATGGATCAGAGACATCTTGCTTCTAAGAGTTTTTCCAACTCTTTCTTTACCAATACAATAATGCGAGGATGCATCTTATGTAGCTTTTGTTTTATTGGTTTGGCATTAGGATTAACCACAAGGTGGTGCAGAATCAAGGTGGGGTCTAAACCAGGCATGTCAGAATAGGCCCATGCAAAGATATCTACAAATTCTTTCAAAATATCTATAAAGATGTCATATTCCTCCTTAGTGAGAGATGCACCTAATTTTATCCATTTCAAGTTCCATTTCAGGTCTGATGGAGTCTTGATATTTACCTCTATTGTATATTCGACTAGAACGGTCAAACCATCTTCTAGAATAGTAGGAAATGACTTGAAACATTGTATTATGTCAGGGTCCTCTGTTAGGACTTGCTCTTCAACTTCTCCTAGGCATGATGAATCTGAGTCCCCTAATGGGAGATCTATCCATGTGATAAAAAAAGCTAAATTTTTTAAAGAATTTAATGAAATACTTTTTGCTCAAATCTAAATTTGGATCCCTAGGCAAGTTTATTATTGGTGGTTTCCTAGTCTAAATTTGAATAAGAATGAACACCCCCATTTAATGGTGCCTGAAACAGGTTTTCACCACTAGACTGGTCTTTATCTTTTCTTTTTTTGTGGTCAGAAAGTGCCTCAAAGAAGTTTTCACTTTGGGACATCAATATTTTACTTATTTGTTTTTTTCTAAGGGTGTTCACTCGCTCTCCAAAATAGGTTGCAGGATCCAATGTGATTGAGAATCTTGATTTATGATCTCCCAATGGAACGTTGTCTCTTAGGCCTAAGAAATCATAGAATGCCTCATCATTCTAGAAGTCATCAATTGGCAGACTAGATTCTTGTTGGTCCCAATCTATCAGTTGGGGATAATATAATGGTAAAGAGTTATGATGCGTGGCTAGGATAAGGGTACAAATGACATTGTTATCAAACATGTTGGTTTTAGCTAGGTTATCAAAAGAGAGGCTACAATCAGACTCTACTTTGCTATCAGCATCATCATCACTAGTCACTGATGATAGAGTTTGAATAAGATATGTGGGGTCACCTCCAGGTGGTTTAAATTCAAGTCCATAAGGTCTTTCATACTTAGTCATGGAATTTGGCTTGATGGTTCCTTGTTGATTCAGTCTGGGGCGTCTTCTTTCATAATTGTGACACTCCATGATCCTATTAGGAATAGGATATTTTGCACTTTTATAATAATCAACTTGGTTGTCATTGTATAACCATGATTTGTCCCCTTCAAGAGGGTTAGGTTCTAGGCCAGATGCTGGTACAAATGTGACAGGTCCCTTATCTTTGTTCTTTTGTTGCCAATGCATATATGGGGTAACTTTAGGTCTCCCAAAGGTTTTCAGATTTTGAGGAAGATTGGCAACATGAAATGTATCATGGGTCACATACTCTCCTAGTCTATTATCTAAAATGGTGAAATGATTGGAAGCTTCAGGAGGTGGCATGTGGGAAAGGGAATCCAAGATATTAGGATCTATGCAATTATCCGATGAAAGATCAATAAGTATAACCTTTCCTTTATCCTGTTTATAATTTGGATTCATACTGTACTGATGATTGAAGCTTTGAAATTTGGCCTCAAGATGCTTGTAGTGTTCATATGGGTGTAAATCTCCTATAATATTCACTTCCATCCTTGAGTGGGAAAACTTGATACATTGGTGCAGCATTGATGGGACTGCATGAATCTCATGTAACCAAGGCCTAACTAGAAGTATATTGTATGATAACTCAATATCAAGCATGTGTCAAAGTGTATAATGGATCAAAGACTCAATGATAACTACAAACTAATGGTGCCTTATGATTCTCTTTCCTAATTGTCATAATCTTTGATCGTTATTGTTTCTAGCTAGAGATCTATCATTGTCTACCCAAAAAGCTTGATGAGCTTTAGAGACACTATATTGAGGATGGATCCATTGTCTATAAGGACATGTTTCACTTTATGTTATCTTATATAAAATTCTATGTATAATGGATTATTATGGAGTGGGCCAAGGGAAGACATATCGCTTTGATTGAATGTGACTTGTTGGGCTGGACCTAGGTGTCCAACCAAAGCTTAAAATTTATCAGGGGATATGTCACTAGCAACAGTGGATTGGGTCAAAAACTCATTTAAGATGTTCTTGTGGATTATTGATGTTCAAAAAAAATCTAAAATATGAATTTGTGTTGGTGTCTTATGTAATTATTCTACAATATCAAACTTATTATCTTGATCAGTAGTGAATGGTTTATTCCCAGGCTGAATGGTTGATTGGATGACAAGCAAAGTGACGGATGGTTGTGGGCCTGGGATAGTAATCTTTGACCTTCAAGTTGTGATTGCATAATCAGGATTAAAAATTGGACCATTATTGTTAATCGATGTTGGGAATGGTCTGGGACTAGACATGACAAGTTTTGGTTACCAGTGCACTCATACGTGGTCACATGACAAGGATGAGTTGTCAGTATAAGGTCTAAAAGGGGAAGTCCTAGTTTGCTGGTTTGTCTGTATGCACTCACAGGTCAAAGAAGGATTATCCATGTACTTTGGCTAAATATTATTATTTAACAATAGTCTAGGCTAATTAGTGCTTGGTATAGGATTAATGGAGATGGTATTAACGCTACCCCTTATAATATGACCTACAACCCTATTGTAGTCATGTGCAACTGCATGGTAGGTTTATTGGTTGTTACCATTCTAACTTTGGTTTTATCTATTGTTCTATCATTATGGGTTCTACTACTAATTTTGTTGATTCTATTGGTTTAACCTTTGATTTTAATACTATTGATTTTGCTATTGCACTGGCTGTTATTATTGTTGTTATTGATTGTTTTGCTGTTACTGATTGTTATGTCGAGGAAAAGGGTTTTGATAAATCCCAAGAGTTTTATTGGAAGTGAAATCACTATTATCCATTGTTATCTCTCCATTCTCCAACATATTCTCAATTAAATTCTTGATTTAGACACATCTTCATAGATTATACCCATTGACCCAATGATAGTTACATAATTCATTTTCATGGTACCAATCAGGATAAGAAATGCCTTGCATATAATGTTTTGGTATAGGCCAACTAATCAAATTAGTGGTAATAATCTTACAAAATATAGATTCAATAAGTTTTCCTAGGTCACTAAAGACATGACGTGCAAGCATGATTCTCTTAAGAGGAGGGGTTTACAATGGTAAAGGCTATTGCATTTATTATGGAAATTTTAGTTATTGTGCTTGCAACATTGGTTGGAGAGGTTGCTGGGTAAGAGTAAGTTGAAAAGGTGGTGTAGATGATGTTTGCACTATTTAGACATGATGAAATTCGGTTACTCCATTTCTCACAACATTCCTATTATGGTTGAATTACTTTGATCTTTCTTGGTTATTGGCCTGTGCTGATTGTGATGCTTGTGCTTGAATATGATGTTGATGTTGGCCATTTCTATAATTAATACCTTAATTTTGATTAGTTGAATTAAGCTTGATGACTCTTTTATTGATGAGCACCTGCTCAATCAACAAAACTTTATCAATGATCTCTTTTAAAGTATGTGCACATTGTAGTTCCAGATGGTAAGATATCTCACTATGCAAATTTTTGATAAACACAACGGCAAATTGTTTATCTAGTAAATTGTGGGTAAAATGACTTGCAAGGCCTCTCCATCACTACAAATAAATTGCAAAACTCTCACCAACTTTTTACTTTACTTGTGTTAAGTCCACTAATGAAATTTCATGCCTAAGATTATAAGAAAAGTGCTACACAAACTTATTAGAAAGATCATCAAAGTTCGTTACTAAATTCTTGGACAACTTTATAAACCACTCCAAGGCTTGTCCAGCCAAGCTCCTTGAAAACAACAAAAAAATGTATATGTCGCTATATGCCATTGGTTGACATGCGACAAAGAATTCGATCAAATGAGCCTTAGGGTCACCTTTCCTTTTATATTTATCGAATTTTGGTGGTTCATATTCTGGAGGAAATGATATCTACAAATACTCCATGTTGAATGGATAGGAACACACATCATCTAATTTAAACTTTTTAGTTTGTTTACCCGATTGAATGGTAGCAATTATATCCTTCATCTATTGCAATTCTTGGGATAGAAAACTAGAAGAAACATTGGTTTGAGGAAGAAAATTGGTTTGGGTATATGGTTAGAAGTTCACAAATGGGACAATTTGACCAGGGTATGATGGAGATACCTATTGGGGTCTATTAGTTTGGTTGGGGAATGGATCAAGAATACATATACGTGGATTAGGATGTACATGAAATTGCACATTTAGTTGCATGATATTTTAGTTTGGGTTCACGATAAAGGTTTGAACTGGAGGATTTTGTGGTTGGGATGGAGGATATAACTATACTATGCCTACTATGGTTGAAAAGGGACATGCTGTCGACTAATCAAACCTTGATGTGGAGTGGGAACTTGTGGACAAAGACATTGTCTCTAAATTTATGGCACATTTTGAACCAACGGTTGTCTAGTAGGTACTTGAGAAATAAGGAGACCTCCTTGTTGCATGAATCCCTATGAGAAAGTGAAATTAGGTTACAAATTTGGCATTTGTCACTGACCAATATTTGCATGTTGTTGACTAGTCATTGCTTAGTTTTGGATTGGCATATTAGTCTGTGACTGAAGAGGTATGTTTGTCATTACCTGGTGAGGTGGAACATTAATTTCTCCTAATTGAGGTGGCAATGTATTTGTCCTCTATTGTGTTGATACACTAGATTATGTCTGCTATTATGGAATACTACTCATCACTTGTTGAGGAGGAGGATTCGTCACATTCTATTGTTAAGGTGTGACATTGGTCATTATTTAATTACCTAATCTCATAGGTTGTATACTTGAGGAAGTAGTCGATTGACATTGGGGTGTAGAAACTCCTATTCCCTGGTATGATGATCTACTCATGGGATTAACTACATGTACATGTTGTTGGCTAGTTGTTTATGTGTTAGTATCACTTTGATCAGGATTGGACACTGTTTGCACATTTTCCACTATGTTTGGCTCACTATTTAGTGTAGAGGTTGAAAACACTTGTTCAATAATGGGCATATGCACCAAGTTATCTATCAAAGTAGTTATTATGAATGGGTCAAAACTCAGATTCTCTTGTCTAATAACTCTATCAACACTTTTGTTGAACGAACTAGGTCAATAAACGACTTACTCACCATGTTCATCTGATTGAAATCATGTGCTAAATTTAGGTATGTTTGATATACTATCTGAATTTGGTTAAAGTAATCTTCCATGATGTTTTTGCCTTGATTAGATATATTAGGGTCTTGATACGTTGTTTGGCCTAGATGCATAAGATTGTTAGAAGAAGCCTGTTGATCATAAATGATATTGTGGGGCACTTTTAGTAGACTTGGTAAATTTTCATGGGGGAAGTCTGCTGGAAACTTAGCCCCTACTTCTATGGCTCTAACCAAAATATCATCTTTGTTTTCTAAAAAATATCACTAAAAAAAAATGGATCATACGTGGAAGCCGTATTAGTAGAATATGACTATTGAAGAATTGGCTCATCTACTATGGGTATTGTAGCTAGGTATTGCATGGTTTGTTCTTGGTCTTGTTATAAATAAAGTGGTATGTTACAGATAGTTAGCCAATGGATCTTGGCTTTGTACCCTAGATTGAGTATTATAAGAGGGATAAGAGTCCATCTCATAAGCAATATTATCTGCATAAAGGTATTACACAATTTCTTCATGTGCAACTATATTACTAATCCCTAGATTGTACATGAGTCCACTACGAGTGTAGGAATACATGTTGGGATATATAGTCAATGCTTTGCGATAAAAGGTCAAAGAGTTATACAAACTCCAAAAAAGACACAGATGATGTTCTCACTTGGTCTAGTTTTATCAAAAGGATCAAAAAGTTTATGCAAAGATTTTGTGAGGAAACAGGCTAGCATAAAGTATCTAATGTTTCACTGTTCACATAAAGACAAGCAAGTAAATGGACTGAAAATCAAAATACCAAATTCTAAAGTTGAAGTGTTTCAAATCAGTCTAATCTAGGAATTTAAAAGTTGCTAGGTCTTTTGGCCAAATGTAGTATTAAAAGCTAGGTTCAAACAAGGCATGTGCTAGGACTCTTGGCCAAACAGTGTCAAAAGCTATACTTTAAAATAGATGAAAGTTTTAATCTAACAGATTTGAAACACTTCTAACAAACACTAGGCATTTGATTCTTGGACATGAACTTGATCAACTAGGTATAAGGTATGAAACAAAAGGCACTTTAGAAATATATTTATTTTCTCATAAAAAATGGTATAAAACTTGGTTCTTTTGACAAACAAGCTAGACAAAGGTGAATAGTATAACTGTGTTTGAGACAAAGGATCACAAAAGGTATACTCAAATTGATCTGAAAATGTAGGAACAAATTTAAACTCTATGAGAGGGTATATGAAACAATATTTAAAATATTTTGGGTGGCGTAACAATGCTATACTACCCAAAAGGTGTGACAAAAAAATTTGTTTCAAAGACTCTCTAAGGCAAAGATAATTTCCTATAATTTTGACAGCATAACACTACTTTTCTTGACTCAAAATAATGTGGTGTATAGTCTCAAAGTGAAAGTATTTAACACAAAATGACTTAAGTATTTCAAGTGATGCCAATGATTATGAGTCTTAAATGACATTTAACCCAAATTGGAAATTAAACCTAAGTTCCCTCAAGTTTAGTGCAAATGGCGAACCCACTCAACACATCAACTCTATGAGTTTGTAAAGGTGAAATTCTGAATTTTAGATTATGGGTGACGGATTTAAAAAACTTTGGTAAAGGTCTAGACTCAATTGGGTAGAATAACTACACTAAAGTGGATGATATGACTCTCAAGCTTTTGATGAACTTTTGAACAAGGAAAATTGATGATCTCACGTAGGCAGCATAATGCCTCTTTGTTCAAAGGAAAATTTGGACTATGTGTTTGGTTTGGATTGTTTGTTTACAACAAGTTTTGACTTCAAACAAGACATTAATCTAGGACAAGACCAACTAATTAATCACCCTTAGATCCTAAATTGACAAGGTTGCTTGGTTTTGTTAGAATCTATCAATATATGTCATTTGAGAAGATTTTAAGTGTTTATCCAAAAGTAAATGCACATTATATAGTAGGGTTTTTACACCCCCCCTTCTCTTAAATGATAGTAAAATGACATGGACCTTGAGGTGCACCTTGCACCAATAATACTTCTATGGCAAAGGGGATTTATCTAAGATCTAACAAGTTTTCAAATGATCTAGGGAAATCAATTGCACAATGACTTTCACTTCAAACAATGCAAAAAAAAGCATGGATTTTGGGTCCATATCACTTGGCTTGTTATAAAAAAGTTTAGTCTTTTTTTCAACCACTACATCCTGTTGTTCGCTCAGAGTAGTGCGATGTCCAAAGTGCCACTACGTCTCGTGTGCAACTCCAAAAGAGCCAAATGAAGTCAATGCCAGGAGATGAAATCTCAGGTCAAAGCTTTCCTAAAGAAGTTGCGGGAGGTGATGAAGTCCCCCTCGCAATCCAAGATTGCATAAAAATAAAGAAAGCATAAAAATAGAAAGACTTTAGGGTCGTTTTCAAGCTCACCCAAACTTTGACAAGTTTTTGGGGAGTTCTTTAGATGATTTTATTTCTAAGCCTTGGACTAGGCTACTTGCAATAGGAATGGTGCTTTTGATTCCAAGGGTTCCCTATAAGAGACAAATAAAAGAGCATACACATAACATTCCTCCTTTTGCCAAACAAAATCTAATTAAACAACTATTGCAAATAAGAATTGACAAGTGTGTTTAATTTTAAGCCCATATAAAAGATTTGGTGGTGTTCATTTGACCCCTTGGTCTTAGTTGCAAACTTTGAAAACATTCACTAAAAACATCTAAATTATTTGTTAAACACCAAAATGAGGTTCTTAATTGATTTTTAAGCATACAAAGGATGATCTAAACATGTTTTGAGCTAATGTCAAGCTTGGTCCTATAGCAAAAATGTTAGCATGTCCTTTAGCTTTGAAGCTCTTTTGGGTTTTAAATAATGAACTTTAGAAAAATAGCTCTCAGATTTATGTTTAAAAAAAAAAATAGTGATCGACATAAGTTATATGCAACCGATGATGGTTAATTTGGCTAACTGATGTCAATTATCTAATCAAATCAGTTATACCAATGTGACCATTTTGATAGGTATCTAATCGATGTCAATTTTGCTAACTGATGTTGATTAAGCTATGCAATCGATGTCGGTTTTACTTGCCAATGTTGGTTACTGTGTAAAATTATGGTAAATAAAAATGGCAAAATAAAGTTAGAAAATCAATTTGCAAGAGTTTTAAAATTCTAAATGAATATTTTAGAGTTGCAAAATGATCTTCTTTATGTGTGAGATGCATCTAGTCCCACCAGGGGTGCCATTATGTGATCTAGGAATTTGACTCAAGAGAGGATGGTTAGTATGGTGTTAGTTCCAAAATGAAAAATAAAATTAAAGAAACACACTAATAGCATAACATCTCTAGGCCTAGACACTAGAGAGAGTTTAGTTAACAAAAATGAATGATAAACACAACTAAAAAATAGAGAATAAAACACAAGAATTCCTTCACTTTATTTGAATGATCCAAATGTCTTTGTAGTGGTGGCTTACTCAGCTTGTGCTCATGAAGTCCTTGGCAATGGAAGCTTGGATACCTCCCTATCTCCTTGGCACCTTTGGCTTATGGCTTGGCTTGGCTTGGAATCAATTTGGCAATGTAACACTAACTGCTTGAAGCTTTTAGAATAATTTGTGCATTATAACTTTGCATTATCATGTCTTATTGAAGATATTTGAGCATAATAACTTTACACCAAAATAGCTTAGAAATGATGTTCATGGCCTCTCTATTTATAGATTTTTGAGAATGTCTAGAATCAACCCGAACCATCCATCCTGAGATTGAGATGTGTGGTTGAGGATTAATTTAATTTTTGAAATTAAGTTTATAATTATCCTCATCATGACATTGAAAGAAGGGGAAATTAAGAGGCATAGAGAGCATCATAGAAGGCATTGATGAGGCATGGAGGGCATCATAGAAGACATTGATGAGGCATAAAGGGCATGAATCTTGATATTTGTGGCATTTATATCCTAGGGATGTCTTCTCAAGAAATGAGGTCACTTGATGATGCATATATTCAATATCTAATTTCAAAAATAAGTATTTAACAAGTTTTCATGGAATTCTTAATTAAGCCTTGATTTAGATTAATTAGATCTTAAGCATGATTAAGCACTTTGTGCACAAATTACTCAAATTGATCAAAATACCTTGTTATTAGACCAAAATTTAATTGGATTAGAATTGAAAGGCTATGTCATATGCGTTAGATATGTTATCCTATTTAGGATGTTACCAATAGTAAATAACAAAGGCACGTGTCTTATGCAGAAGATTTGATAGGGAAGAGCGACCCAGAGCACCCAGGTGCAAATTTAGCATTTTGACTCGAAATAAACTCATCAAAGTTAGCTGGCCCACAAATTGCAATGCCCCATTTAGGGATACTCTGGCCAAAATCGACACTTGAATATGTCAATTTCATATCATTTAGCGTGTTTTAGTGTTTTTAGGCCAAATTGTGCATTTTGAATGGAAATTGGCCAAAAGCTTGATTAAAGGTTATTGATGGCTAGATTTAGGTGTCTATAATATATTCTACTTCTACCTCTGATCTATCATTTCTAGACTTCTACTTTCTCTATCTTTTCCTGTTAATAGACTGTCATAGTTAATAGGAACAAGTCTGCAGTCAACAAACTAGAACACACTATTCCACCGTTCACTTATAATAGACCTACCCAAATTCTGTATTTATTCTTGATTATGTTATTCATTATGTACAGTCACCTCTTCTTCTGATTTTTACTATCAAACAATTAGAATAATCGATAAATATTAGTGTGGAAGCTAAGTATATTTCTTATTAGTGTTTTCAAAAAATAACAACTCTCCACATTTAGTTAATTTTAAAAATTAAAATAGTTGATCATTGTATATCTTTAGCATTATGATATTTTCTAGTTTTATAAATAATAGAATACATTAAAAATTTAATTGTTTTATCAAAATAAGATAAAAAATATTGGTGAACACAAATTATTACTTTCAATCCTTTGATTTTATGATTTTGATTTTCAAGTTCAATTTTATTTTTGATTTGTTTTCCTATAAATTGTGTTCTAGTAGTTTTAAAACTCATAGGAGCTGTCATTCTGGGTAAAATAATCTCTAGTTTTATTGAGCCATGGTGTGAGGGGTACTTCCCTAATAATCAAACCATTATACATCAATATTCATAAATTTTAGTTTCCACATACCTCATGATATATCATAAACACCTAGGGTATTATTTTTTTATCCAAAATAAGCCTTTGACTGTTTATTATTGTAGTGCACCAATAAGCGGTTAGCCTTAGGAAGTTACTTTTAAAATACCCCATGAGATAAGATAGTGTTAGGAATGATGAAGAGACATTCTAACACAATATTTAGAAGTGTTAACAACAAAAATATCACACAAAGAAGCTACAAATAAATGATTACAAAGCAAAGAATATCAAGTGTTATTCAGAATATGAGATGTAAGTACAAAGGAAATCTCTTGCATAAGTAAGTAAGGCACAAAAAAAACTAGCCTAACTAATGCGGGATAAATTTTCATGTAGAAAAAATTCACAAAAAGATGAAATAGATAGCTAATACACTAGAAAACATGAGAAATACATAATCTAACACCCCCCTCAAGTAAAGCTAGAAGCTAACAATAACCAAAAAAGAAATAGTGATATATCCACAATATGAGTCCTAAAAAATAGGCCTAATAAGGTGTTTGTATGCAATCAAAAATACATCAGATCCATAAATCAATCTTAGTTGAAATAAGATAGATCCTACTTACACTTTCAATTTGGGATATATTAGATAATTAGGGACATGACCAATATTGATCCACTAGACCTAATGAGGGTATCTCTTATCACAATAATATCATTAGGGAGGGTTCTAAAGCCTGAAGCCAAGCAAAACTATGTAATAACCTTAAGTCCTATGTTTACATATTCACTATACTAATAACAAGTAAAATAAAAAAATATAATTTAGTGCTCACCAAAGCTTGTGGCATAAAGTGGGGGTTATAAATAACAAAAGTAAACATGAATAGAAGACATATACTCATGTCAATGTATACATAATGTTAATGCATGGAAGAGAAGTGTAAATACATATCTATCTACTATTACAAAGGAAAAACAAAGTTATGTATACTTACCTTTGAAGATGAACCCATTGAGCCTCAATCTCTCCTTTGGTCAAGGTGCTTCATAAGAGGTTGTTATGGTATGTAAGGATGACAAAGATAAATTATCTCTAGGATACACAACCTATCAATGCATCTAAAAGACTTTTCCACAAAACAAGATCTGTATTTTCAAAAAAGTATAAAACCCTAAGCTTGATCTTTAAGTATAATGGTGGATAATCAGATGCATAATACACCTTCTTATCTTCTCTAAATAATAGCAAAATTATTGTGTTTATATAGGCAAAATTAACCTTAAACTCTTCTAAAAATTTTGACCCATAGGGTCAACCCGATCGACCTAATATCATTATTGGAAAAACTCACTAGATCATGGACTAGGTTGGCCAAGAGCTGACCAAGACCCTAAATAAGTTTTGTCAAGAAGAGCACAAGGTCGACACAACTGACATAGTCATGCAAACTATCAAAAGAGGTTTTAGGTTAGAAAATGGGCTATTGAAGGTGGAAAAAGACTGGAGGAGTATGAAAATAGAGAAGTCCAAGCTTAGGAAATAGTTTTTAGGAGACAAGTGTGTAGATAATAAGTAGAAAAAAGGAAAACAATTTTGTGAAACACCAATGGTCTACCCACCCCTTTCCCAGTGTACCTCTAAAGGTGTGCACTCAAAGAGATTTTAGACTTGATAGGTTCCTACAAGATTTAGAGCATCAATAATTGATAAATGTTTAAAAATATTATGTGTATACATATGCCCCACTTAAAGCTCATCACGTGTCATGTAAGTGCAACAGGGGATGATGCTTCAGAAATAAAACATGATGACACATAACATTGATATAAAATAAAGTGTAGTAAGGAACACATAAGATAAATGAAATGACATAATTGAAAAACACATACCTTTACGTACCTTAGTGCTATAGATAAAGAAAGAGATGCGAGTGAAGGTGTTGAATGCGAAGAACATTAGGCGAACATGTAGATATTAGTACAAAAAGAGCAAAAAATCATTTTTTTTGTAACCTATATATGAAATAGCTAAAAAGATTCTCTATGATGTCAAAATTCCAAAACTTTTTATGATTTGGAAAATGAGATCCTACCACATTGGATGATCTCATGGTACTATTTGCTCCAGCTCAAGCAAACTGGTTCAAACTAGTAGAGGAGGCCATAAGGTAACTATAAGCAAATGAAGATGGGCTACAACCACCAATAGGGGTGGGAACATGACAGGTACATGCATGGCAGATCTTGGCTCAGGGGAGAGATACATATTTGGCTACCACTATCTAGCTAGGACAGGTTCAAGCCCAAGTGGCCAACCTATAAAGATAGGTAGCAGGTTTGAGATCTCAAACATCCTCATTACAACATACTATTCAGAGGGGACAATTTGAAGAATCTATGGGTAGCATGGCTAGGCCACAAGATAGACATGATAGAGCCTAGCCTTAGAGCTAGAGCGATGTATTTTTTTACTTTGTAAAAACACATGATATATATAGAGAT
Source organism: Torreya grandis (assembly GCA_037957365.1). Taxonomy (NCBI): domain Eukaryota; kingdom Viridiplantae; phylum Streptophyta; class Pinopsida; order Cupressales; family Taxaceae; genus Torreya; species Torreya grandis. Next base: position 1,883,305 of record JARHVA010002033.1, read on the forward strand.
ATCTTGTTTTGACAGTTATATGTTGATCATATGTTTTTGAATTGTGGTTGTGGTTGTGGATGCATGGATATATTTATTTATAACACATGTATTTTTATTTTGTTGTATATGCTATAAGAAATATATGTATGGTGTTTTATTTTCTAGCATTATGTAGGACACATGCATGGTTAAAAATAAACAAGTGAAAAGGACTGTGGTAAAGTATAATTAATCAAAAATAAATGTACTATAGACTATTTGACATTGGAAAATGAAAAATATGACTAAGTATAATAAACCAAAAAGTGGTAAATAAGAGGGAAACAAATTATTTTTAAACCATGAAAAAGAGTGGCACCAAATTAAAACAAGAAAAATCACACTAAATCACATTGGGAAGTATGAAAATAATGTAGTAAAATGGAAAACACGTTAAAGAACAATGGTATAAAATTAAATCAATTAAGTCAGTCAATCATACTAAATCACGTTGAGAAGTATGAAAGAGAAATAAAATTGGTAAAATGGTCTTAAAATAATCACACTAATTCAAGTTGGGAAGTATGAAAAACTTAAAAAAAGTGGTTGGATTCTTACATGCAATTAGAAAATAATAAGATAGAAGTGAAAGATTAATGAAATAAGCATAAAACACACTAAATCAAGAGAGGAAGCATGTCAATGATGTGTAAATCATAACCGATCACATCTTATCTCATATTTGACACATGTAATTTTGTTGTGACTTGGATTATTGGAAAAAGTTGTAAGGAAGACTAGGTCCTATCCATTGTCATACAATGCAACTCACAAAGGGAACACCAATGAGGTGGAATTAATGTGAAAATATGGTAAAAGAGGATGTTTGGAATGGTAATGTAAAAAATTTGGTAATTTGTGAGGAAGGTTAGGTCCTATCCATGTCTTATAATGCAACTCACAAATGGAATCCCTAGTGGAGTGATCAATGAAGAAAAGAATATTTCTCAAAAACAAATATTAAGATTGTAGAGAGTGAAAAATAGAATGTAAGAAGCATAATGTAGGCATATTATGAGAATACCTTAGGAGACATGAGGTACACTAAGGACATGAGAAGACACTAAGTGACTATTGATCATCAATATATAAAGGATACCTATTCATTATAGACATAAAGCTGTGTAGGCAAATACGTGTGCTATGAAGATGAACTCATGTGGGTTGTTTTGAGCAAGAAAATTAAAATGGACCTACCTTCCCAAAATGTGTTTCCCATTCCTCAGGATCCCTTACAAAGTCATCAATATACTGTGAAGATTGGGTATGATCCAGATTTTAGTTTAGAAATAGGTTTGATGGGTGTTGTTATTCCCTTCATTTAATCAACTTTTTGTTGATGTCATATTTAACCAGGGCTGTGTCTAAAGCTACATGCAACAAGAGAAATCGTAGTGATTTAGTAATTGAATTGAGGTATTTGTATATATATATATATTTTTGGGGGGGTTTTTAATGTCTTAAGGATTTGTGGTTAAAACTTTATTGGAATCAAACTATGCAAATTTGCTAGAAGTAAACAGACTTTTGTAGAAATGAAATAGATTACTAGAAATAAACACACATTGTAGAAATGAAATTGATTTTTGGAAACAAATACACATTGTAGAAATGAAATTGATTGCTGAAAATAAACACACGTTGCAGAAATAAAATTGATTGCTGGAAATAAACACATGTTGTAGAAACGAAATTGATCTAAAAACACTTGCAGGAACAAATTTACAACAAATTTTAACTTTAAGGAGTTGGAAGCATTTATAAATTTAACATAATTACTTATTTACTTTTGTGAATATAAATATAAATACTGATAAAAATGAAGATCCTGGTTCTTCAGAGGAGTGGGCCCTTGCTCCACCTAGAAATAGGATTGAATAATTTAATTTGCTTTCAAAATAGAAATGGCTATTTCATTGATAAAATGTTTTGTATTAAAAAATGTACTAATCTATCCTTACCTCTCTATTCTTCAATGATTTTATACACACTATATCTATCTCTCTACTAAATTCCTAGGTCTGTATATATAGATGCTTTGATGGCTATAACTGCTTCATAGATATGATGGAACTGAATCGCACCCAGAATAGATGCTGAATCAAGATGTGGCTGGATGTCTAGCTATGTGATAAATGTCTTGATTTTGCAAGTTCAAAAAATTAAGAATCTGTTCCTGATTTAATGGGATCATTGATCTGACAGATCACCAATCGTTTGGAATAAATCCTCATCAGTTCTATATTTAGCCATAAAAGTTTTGAAGCTTATCTATAAGAATATCAGAGCTAAATATAGATTTTTGGAGCTAAGTCCAAAAATATGATGACTTGAAATAGTATGGTGGAGTTCCAGAACTAATTGTGATGGTTTTGGAACAGATTCTGCAGGTTTCAGGACTAAATGTGATGATTCCATAATAGATTCTGTAGGTTCTAGAACTAATCTGAATTGAGTCTAATGCTTCCAAAACATGCAATCTACTTCATATTTGTTTTTTACTCTGATGATGACCTATTTTATTGTAAAACTAGAATTTTTCAACACACTTGTTAAGAATTACAGGGATTTTAAAACGTTAGAATCACAATCAACAAAAGATGGATAATCACATCCTAACTCATCTCAAATCAAAATAAAAGTTACAAAATGCAATAAAACTTAATAAAAAGAGAGAGTAAGATGAGGTCATTTATTATACAGTTATTGAGCATATTATGGCCTCATCACTTCCCCCATACTTATTTGTTTATAAGTCCCTTTACAAACTTCATTGTTCAAATTCAGGATTGTATATCTTGCATTCCATTTAATTGCTTAGATCAAATGGCTAAAACTAAATATCCCAATGCTTTGACTCAAAAGTACTATACCTTACTCCTGCTTCTACTTTTCTTTTCTATTCCTCAAATTGAGTGGGATGTTGAGGTTCTCTGTTTTGCCAAGGAGATATGGGGGTGAGAAGTAGAGGTGACCTTGTCCGCATTCTTATCCATATGTTCAGGGGAATTTTATTGATCTAGGGAATTATTATGCATAAAGCTTTTGCCCTTTCTAAACTCCAAATCAAATTTGAAGGGGATATTAATTCTCTTCTTTTCAATGCCACGGGGAGCAATTCCCATCTTTTCAAACATGCATCATAGATATTATCAAAATTTGCCCTTTCATAAGAGGTGAAGACATCCATGCTTTGCTGTAAACTAAAAAGATAAGGTCCCTTGAATTTATCATTAAATGCATGGGATTGGAAATATGTAGCAAAGGCAGATGGATTACCATAATGAATTCTCATACAGAGACTGGATGAACTAGCCTTTGACCAATGCTCTGACTCCCTTTCTTTCCATGCAATTTGATTTTGAAGAACATAGACAAATGTGTTAAGCTGGATTTCTCCTACATATAAATTAATCATAAAACCTATATTTCTTTCTAGCATAAAATTGTAGAGGTAAAATTCAAAAAGAAGATTTTTCTATTCTGTATTGGCTAAGGAGTAGGCAGCTGAGAAATCAGCTTCATCTTTTATTTCATGTGGAAGGCCACATGCTATCCATGCCAACTGCCAATGAATGAATTATTCTTCTAAAAACATGCTATAAACAGGAGAAGGTATTTTGCACACAAGCAGTTTCTCACTCATCATACAAACTATTTGTATTTTCACAAGACATTTATACTTATCATTTTCCTTCTTGTAAAATTTGTCTTCCCATTCCTTCCTTGCTTTCTCTTCTTCCACCAGTTTGCCTTTCAAGTTTGTATTGGATGCCTTGATTACACTGAGTTCTCTACATTTATCATCCCATAACTTCTTGAGTGGCAGATAAGTTAATTCAGTCTGTGCAGAGACTGTTGACACAGAGGTCTGTCTTGTACATTTTTTCTCATTCTCCATTAGTTGCCTTTTAGTTTCTGCTAATTCCTCATTCTTGGCTGTGAATTGGTTTGTTAATTTTGCAAGGAGCATTTCCTTTTGTTCTAACTTGAGTTTGAGGAAGTTCAATTCCTCATCCTTTTCCTTAATAATGAGTTTTACTCTAGACAAAAATAGACCCTGTTTAATCTGCTAATTTTGTTCTTTTTCTAATTTTTGTTGAGAAGTTAAGCATTCTTCTTCCACCATAGGGGATTTCCCTTTCCTTCTCCAAGATGCCTATTCATTTTCTGCACGTGATGGTGCTATTGTCTCAGCATCTTATTCATCTTCTACATGTGATGGTGCTATTGTCTCAACATCTTGTTCATCTTCTACATGTGATGGTGCTGCTGTCTCACCCATTTCTTGGAAAACTGGCTCCTCAAATCATTCATCTCATTTTTCCTCATTTGTTTGGCTTGGTCTAGGAGGAGTCATGGCTATGTTTCCCAAAATATCAGTAGCTTCAATTTCCAGCCTTTCTTGTTCTTCCATCTATTCTGGACTTTCTTTAGACTTTTTATGACGTCTTCTTTCTTGAGGAGCCTCAAAGTGTGCAGACATAGGCCTTTTTTTAGAACTTCTTCTGATGTTCACCTTTTGCTCAGGCCTTGGTGAACTATCACTATCAAAGACAGGTATCAATTCTTCTGTAGCTTCTGTAAAAGAAGAATTTTTTTGAGAAGGTACAATAGGGTCTACAATTTTAACTTTTCTCCCAGATTTTATTCTTTTTGATACTTCCTCTTCCCCTAATATTTTATTTTCCTCAGCAATGGTATCAGTTTTCAAATGAACTGAAGGGGCAGGAGGATTTTCTATTGTCTTTTTAGAAATACCAGGCTTTTGCCTAAATTTGCCAAGAAATTTGTCCCACATTTCTTCCCCATTTTTCATTGAAAGGAAATGGTGCTGGCGTACTAAATGCACTAACCCATGATGTATAATAGATGACTCATCATAATAACCTTTCTAAATCAAGTCTAATCACACATGCAAACTTTCATTAAACCTTTAACAAGTTAAAAACATAATTACCATCCTTGATGATGTAATCCCTCCGTCATGTTGACACATCACCCCTGCAAAATGGTTAGAAAATAGTTAAAATTCAAAAAAAAAGTTTTATTTGAATTAGCCACTTATTTGAGAAGGTTTTTTTTTCTTTTTTTTTTGGGGAAGAGAACACCATTTACTGGTTTTCATTCTCTTTCTTTTTTGTTGGGGAAGAGAACGCTATTTACTAGTTTTCATTCTCTTCCCTTTATTCTGGATCTCTTCATCTAATTATTTGATCATTTTAGAAGAACTGAGTTCTTCCATATGATCAAATTCTTTGTTTGCTTCAATCTGATTTAAGAATTCATCCTTAGTAAGAGGCTTCCTATAAAGTTTCAGCTTGTGTCCATTGACCAAGAGTATTCTTTTGCTACCATCAATGGGAAGTAACTAGATAGAACCATTGTCAAATATCTATTTGATCTGGTAAGTTCCAAACCATCTGGTTCTTAATTTACCTTTGAATTGTTGGTACTTAGAATCAAACAGCAATGCCCAGTCTCCTACTTTGAATTGTTTTTCCTTGATATGTGAATCATGCCATTACTTCCTTTGACTTTGGATTATTTCTGTCTAGTGAAGTGCCTATTCTGAATTCATCTAATTCATTGAGTTGAAGGATTCACTCTTTTTGAGCTACATCCAATTCAATTCCCACCTAGCTGCTGTCTTCAATGTCTGTAGTTCAAACTCAATAGGCAACAAGAGTTTTTTCCTATAGACTAACTCATATGGTGAAAATCTGGTTGTGGTTTTCCAAGTTGTATTGTAAGCCCAGACAACTTCAGGTAGTCTTTTTACCCAATCTCTTCTTTCAGCTTTAACTATTTTAGTGTTTTCTAATTATCTATTTGTTACTTCAACTTGTCCATTTGCTTGCGGGTGATAGGGAGATGACTTCCTATGATTGATCTGATAATACACTGTGAAAGTCTAGATCATATTAGACATAAATTGTGGTCCCTGGTCTGAAACTAAGCTTCTTGGTGCTCCAAAATTTACCATAATTCTGTGTCAAAGGAAATTAATAACTGCTTCTTCAGTGACATTTGTTAAAGCCTGAACTTTTGCCCATTTTGTTACATAATCAATACACACAAGAATGTGCTCTTTTTCTTATGAAGGAGGATTAAAAGGTCCAATAAAATCCAATCACCATCTCTCAAATGGTTTAATCACTACTTGTGGTTGTAGAGGCATTTCATCGGTAATGATTGGCTATCCCATCCTTTGACAAGGATCACACCCCCTGATATATCTCTTCACATCTTTGTACAGAGATGGCCAATAGTAACTAGTGCTAAGTATCTTGTGAGTTGTTATTTTCATTGAATAGTGTCCTCCACTTAGTTCATCATGACATGCTCGAAGGATGTCAAAATTTTCATCTTCTCTTACACACCTATGTAAAACTAAATTAGGACCACATTTAAATAGCATTCCATTTAACCACTTAAACTGTGGATTGGTTTTGATTAATTTTTTAATTTATTTTTTAGTGAAAGGAGGAAACTTCCCTATTGCAAGATAATTTGCCATGTCAACAAACCATGGTGTGTTAGCTGAAATAACAAATAATTGTTCATCTAAAAATTTATCCTTGACTGGATCTTGCTCCCCTGTACTGGTTAGTCTTGACAAGAAATCAGCTACCACATTAGATTTGCCTGAATTATCCACAATGGTAATATAAAATTCTTGTAAAAGTAATAACCATCTAATTATTCTACCTCCAACCACTAGTTTGTTCATTAAATATTTAATTACTGAATGATCTATATGTACAAATATTTTGTACCATATAATGTAATGTCTAAATTTATTGATTTCATAGATCACATCCAAAAATTTCTTTTTCAGTGGTAGTGTAATTTATTTTAGTGGAAGTAAGATTTTTATTGAGATAGTAAATAGCATACATTCTTCTTTCTTCATCTTTTTGTCCCAAAACTGCACCAATTGAGGTATTTGAGGCATCAGTTTGGATGTGAAAAGGTTTATCCCAATTAGGTCCTTGCAATATTGGGGCAATTACTAATTTCTCTTTAATTTCTTCAAAAGCATGTTGACACTGTTCATCCCAAAGAAATTCACAGTCTTTGGTAAGTAATTTAAACATGGGGGCAGTAATTTTACTAAAATCCTTGATAAAATGCCTATAGTATCCAACATGTCCTAAGAATGATTTGATATCTATGGAAGTTTGAGGAATAGGCAAGTCTGAAATAATCTTGATTTTGTTTTGGTTAACCTAGATTCCTCTTTTTGAAATATGGTGCCCTAATACGATCCCTTCATCAACCATCATCAAACATTTCTCATGACTAAGAGACAAGTGATGTTGTTCACATCTTGTTAATACTTTGCCCAAAATTTTCAAGGCATCATCAAATGTATCTCCATACACAGTAAAATCATCCATGTATACCTCCACAAAGTCATTTGTTAGGTTTGCAAAAATTACTAATACAACTCTCTGAAAGGTTGCTGGAGCATTACATAGTCTAAATGGCAATACCCTGTAAGCAAAGGTACCCCATGGACAAGTAAATTTAGTTTTGTCCTTATCCTTAGTAGCAACTCTGATTTGATTGTATCCACTAAATCCATCCAAGAAGGAAAAGTATTATTTTCCTGAAAGATTGTCTAAGACTTTATCTATGAATGGTAAGCGAAAATAATCTCTCAGGGTGGCTTTGTTCAGTTCTCTATAGTCAACACAAATTCTCCATTTTTTGTTCTTTTTAGGGACAATTACAAGAAGAGACACTCACTGGCTATCTGAGATAGGGTAGATAAAACCTACTTGTAATAGTTTTTCAATTTCTTATTTGACTATATCCCTTAAGGCTGGATTAATCCTTCTATGAAGTTGTCTAATTGGTATAATGTTTTCAGTATAAATGTGATGGGTACAAATACTTGGATGAATTCCCTTCATATATCTATAGTCTCAAGCAAAAGCTTTAGTATGATCTTTTAGAACATCAAAGAGTTTGGCTTCTTCATCATTCTTTAACCAGCTATTAATATTCAAACTTTTTCCTAGTTGAATCTCAACATGTTTGGTTCCAGGATATGATGAACTAATTTGTTGAAAGGGTTCCATTAAGGTGTTTAGTGGACAAGCATGTGGTAACAACATATGATATGTAGTACCATCTCCAAAAGTTCCTTGAGACAGAATGCTGGACAAAGGATAGCAGGAAGAGTTATGATACTTATCTTGTTGTAGGTTGAATTCCTCATTACTATTGTTTTCCAAAAATTCTTCATCATCTCCTGATATTTGTAAAACTGAAGCTATAGATCCTTCCTCTCCCCAAGAGAAATCACATTCCTCTAGAGTGAATTTATCTTCACTTGCAAAAAATTGGTGTGGTTCCGAAACTAACTGTGAAGGTTCCAGAATTAAATGTGATGGTTTTAGAACTAACTTTGAAGGTTCCAAAACTAAATTTGATGGTTCCAAAACTAACTGTGATGGTTTTGAAACTAATCTTGACTTCTCCAATGATGATTGATGTTCATTTAATGAAGGATTAACCATATTGTTTATTTCTTATACATGATCCTGCAATGTTTTAGATTAAGGTAAAAAATAGGTTTTGAAGGGACCCCGAAACCCTTTAACAGATTTAAAAAAGATAGAGCAATTACAAGCACCAGGATAAGCAATCCTTAAACCTACTAAAAAGTAGCAACAAAATTAGGTAATACAAGGACAACATCATTATCCATTTAATATTCAGCCCCCTAATAATCCAAATAAAGATTTTCTATCTATTTTTTAGGGGTAAAATTCAGAATAGTTGCCTGCCTGCCATCAACAATATTCTGCTTACTTTCTAGCTCTCTATTTTTCTTTGTGGATCTTCTTCCCGGTCTATCTGGAGAGCCTACATCTAAATTCACCTTTAAATACTATTCATCTCCTTTTACATATTTATCCCTAGTAGAAGCAAGATGTTTCGCCTTCATTTGCTGGTCTTTTTTGCTGCTTCTAGTTTCTACCCCCTTAGTAATGGTCTTTTTTTATCTACCCTTTTCTTTGGTTTAGAAAATGCTTTAAGTTTTCTCCATTATCATTTATAGTAAGCTCCTTCAGAGGGAAATCATTCTCAGCCTGAGTCTCCCTGGACTGGGAAAAAAGAGAATCTCCCTCCTCTAATTCATTTCTAACTTCAGCCAAGAATTTTCCTCCCTCCAGCTCAATTTTATCATCTACATCTCTCCATCAGTCTTCTATCTTTTGACAGACAATGACTTGTTTTGATAAATCTATCAAATCATCTAATCTTTGTTTAGGCATTATGGTTTCTGATTGCAGCTCATATCCTTCTTTCTTAGAATTTTCTTTCTCAACATCAAACTCTTCATCCGCCTCAGTTTGTGGAGCTTTGGGATCTTCAATAGAAAGCTCTTTCTCTGCCTCAGCATGTTGAACTTTAGAATCTTCATTATTCTTTAGTTCTTGTCGATTATTTTCTTTGGGTTTCCATACTTTCTTATGCTGAACTTTGATCTTTCTCTCATCCAAAACACTGCTAGGATAATTTTTACTTTTGTAAGGACAGTTTCTGACCCAATGCCCCTATTTTTCACAAGCATAGCAAGAGTTGGGCAGATCTTCAAATAAAAACCTTTGAGTTTTTTTTTCATGCTTAGAAATTAGATCCACTCTTTCTGGGAGATGATTCAAATCTGCCACTTTAACATAAAGTGTGGCACTTTGAAGTTTGGATCTAGTAGCCGTAGCATTATTCAATGCCACAAGTTCACCAAAAGAGCTGGTTATACCTTTAAAAATGTCCTCATGCCAAATCTATAAAGGGAGGCCAGGAAGTCTTACCTAAATGGGAGTGTTTAAGAAAAAAGAATTTGAAAGATCCATGTTGGGCTCCCATTTTTTAATGGTTAGAGAACATTTGCCAAAAGACCACGGTCCTCCACACAACACCATATTCATGTCCTCCTTACAGTTGAAGTTAAACAAGAAGAAACCATTCAACATTGGTACCACTTCTACCTCTCCTCGAATAACCCATTTCCTTTTAACCATTTTAGTAAGAGATTCTATATCTGGTCTTGCCCCTAAAAATTTACCCACTAGGGTGAATTCCAAAGAAGACAGAAAAATCTATTAAAGGATCTGGAATAAAAACTTGAAACTCACATTTCTCCCAACAAGATTTGGTAATCACCGGCGGGAAAAGAAGTTTTCCATTGGGTTTCTTGCCAAATAGAGATGACCACTTATTTTGTTCTGAATACTCTGCCTTCAGCACTTCTGAGGATTTTTCCTTATTTAAATACACATCATCTTTCTCCTTTTTAGGCTCCTGCCCCAACACAGTGGGAGGATAATCCAGTTGGGAGACACTGATCCCAAAAAAAGGATCAGATCTGCTCAAAGGTTTTCCAAATTTTTCATCAGCAAAAAATTCTAACCTAGCATTCTTTTCTACATCTCCTGCTGTCCCTCCAGGGTCTGTACCTCCTGCTTGGTTTTCCACAACCAATGATCCTGCAATGTTATCATAGCCAAAAAAGATAGATTTTGCTCATTAATATCAAGATTATCAACCCATAATTTTGCTTGATTATCAATGAAAGGTTGTGCAGAGAGATATAATGAAATATGCTTAGAATTCTTACCATTTGAAATAGTCATATCACCTGACCTGCAATCAATTAAGGTCGTAACTGTAGCTAACCATGGTCTCCCCAAAATAATGGGATAACTAAGTGTTTTACCTTTTGGCTACAATATAAGGAAGTCAACTGGATATTCCCATGATTCCACCATTACTACCACATCTTCAATAACTCCTTCTGGTTTCGCTACAGACTGATCTGCCATCTGTAATATGGTATTAGTAGGTTGTATGCCTATTAATGGTAACATTTTCAAAGTGTCCACTGTCATTACATTTATATATACACCCAAATCAATCAAAACATTATGTATATCCTTATTCCCTATAGAAACAGAAATAATAGGGCTTCCAGGATCTCCATATTTAGGTAGTAAGAGTTTTCCTGCTAATAAATCAGCAAGTTTCCCATCTACCTGAATAGTCCTGGGGTATGCTTATTTCTTCCAAGTTTTTTTAAAACATAAAAATTTGATTAACTTGTTCAAATCTATAATATCCTTAATTGCTTGTAACAATGGTATTTCAATATTCAATCTTCTTAGTTCCTGCACCAATTTAGATTCCTTAAGTTCTATAGTTTCTTTAAGTCTTTTTGGAAATGGAATCTCAGTAGAATTGCTTTCTAGTTCCTTATCTTTTTCTTTGTCATCTTCCTTAGGTGTAACTGTGCTAGAGGTTTTAGCTTCTTCTATCATATCAGTGATTATAATAGGTGGACTGCTAACTATTTTGCTAGATCTAGTTTGAATGTTTTTACAATCCATTGTATTTAAATCCACTAATTTTTCTAGTTCTATTTCGTATATAGGAGTTATTTTTTTGTTTCTTGGGTTTGCTACTAGTTGTGATGGCATTTGGGTTTGGACTATGTTTTTGATATATGGATTTTGTACTGGAGGTCCCATTATGGCTTGTTGGTTCTGATTTGGATATGTTTTTTCTTGCACATAATTGCTAAGGCCCCATCTAGGTTGTGGCCAAGCATAAGGATTTCCTTGACCAGTCCAAGGTTGCTGATGTCCTTGAGTATACCAAGATTGACTTGCCTAATCTTGAGGATTCCATGTGGGTTGAGGGGCCCAAGGTGGCTATCCCTAACTTTGTGGTACTATTTGAACTACCCATGGCATCATCCAAGGACTAGGAGCTAGTCTTGGCATAAACTATCCTTGGTTAGGTTGTCTCTGAACAAAATTTAATTCTTCTATAGTGGATGATGTATTGGTTTGTTTGAGCTAATTTTTTATGAGTGGAAGAAGAGAACAAGCATGAGTATCATGTTCTTTAGATTCATAGACAAGACATACTTCTGTATTATCCAAAGGACATTCCTGTATTGCATGCTTCTTCCTGCATCTAAGATAATACATGGATAATGGTTCAAGTTGGGCATTTGCTTTAGCTTGCAATCCATCCATGGTGGAGGTTAATTGAACTAATATATCTGTTTTAAAATTTTCCAGTTCATCCATCAATTTATTCATATTTGGATTCAAAATTTTAACTGTTTTCCCTTTTCTAGGTCCACCCCTTGTCCTTGAATAGTTTTTACAAATTTATATGATTTCGTCCATTCTTAATTGAGCAATGTTTCCTCCGCCAATTAAATCAAGCGTTTCCCTAGATTCATCATCTAGACCTTTAAAAAAAATAGTTTTATTTAAATCTTTTTGAAGTACAAATCCACATCTTTTACTCAAAAAGAGGAATTTGTCCAAATAATCTTCCATATTCTCATCTTCTTCCTGTTCGATTTTCAAAAATTATTTCTTTCAATTTCTTCCTCTACAATAATCTTGATATTTGTCTAGGAAGATAGTTTCCATTTGTTCCCAATTGGTAATAGAATTAGATGTTAATCCCATAAACCACCTCATTACTGCATCCTTCAGGGTAGATGGAAACAACTTCAATTTTTGATTATCTATCTTGTAATCATAAGTCTGACATAGTACTTTAAACTTGAACAAAAATTGGTCAGGATCCTGAAATGACATTCCTCTAAATGTGGGTAAGTGTGCAGGTGAAATGTTTTTCATAGTGGTTTCATCATCCTCGATCTGAATGGGATAGGTAAATGTTATCTCAGGTTCTCTTCCAGCTTCTCGTGCCATCTCTCTAGTATTTTCTAGTCCCTTCTCCCAATCAATGTGGTATGTGGTCTGTTTTAGGGATGGTGAAAAGTCAGGAGTATGAGGTTGACTACTCAATTGAGAATCAAAACTTTCCCTCAATGGATCTTGAGAAATAATCCTCCTCCCTAAGGTTCTACTTGGTTCTGGTGACTGATCCAAAAATTCCAAAAATAACAATTTTGCTTCTTGTCTTGTAGGAGATAATGGTGCATCCAATTCTTACTCAACGTCCTTTCTTAAACTAGAGGATGATGGAATTTTTTGTTCAAATATTTTGGGGAGAAATCTACCCTTGGAATCTCTTGGTATACTCATAAATTAGGCAAAATTTCTTTAATTACTAAATGAATGATTGTTGCTCTTGTTGACACCTAATTAAAAAATTTCAACTAGTGATCCTTGGCAATGGCACCAAAAATGATGGGTGACGTTATTCTCTTCATTTAATCAACTTTCTGTTGATGTCATATTTAACTAGGGTTGTGTTTAAAGCTATATGCAACAAGGAAAATCATAGTGATTTAGTAATTGAATAGAGGTATTTGTATATATTTTTTTTGTTTTGGGGGGGTTTTTACTATCTTAAGGATTTCATGGTTAAAACCTTATTGGAATCAAACTATGGAAATTTGCTAGAAGTAAACACACTTTGCAAAAATGAAATAAATTACTAGAAATAAACGCACGTTACAGAAATGAAATTGATTACTGGAAACAAACACACGTTGCAGAAATGAAATTGATTGCTAGAAACAAACACGTTACAGAAATAAAATTGATTGCTGGAAACAAACACATGTTGCAAAAATGAAATTGATCTAAAAACACTTGTAGGAACAAATTTACAACAAATATTAACTGTAAGGAGTTGGAAGCATTTATAAATTTAACAGAATTACTTATTTATTTTTGTGAATAGAAATATAAACACTGACAAAAATGAAGATCCTAGTTCTTCGGAGGAGTGGGCCCTTGCTCCGCCTAGAAACAAGATTGACAATTTAATTTGCTTTCAAAATAGAAATGGCTATTTCATTGATAAAATGTTCTATATTACAAAATGTACTAATCTATCCTTATCTCTCTATTCTTCAATGATTTTCTACACACTATATCTATCTCTCTACTAAATTCCCAAGTCTGTATATATAGATGCTTTGATGGCTATAATTGCTTCATAGATATAATGAAACTGAATCACACCCAGAATAGATGCTGAATCAAGATGTGGCTGGATGTCTAGCTGTGTGATAAATGTCTTGATTTTTTAAGTTCAAAAAATCAGGAATATGTTCCTGATTTAATGGAATCATTGATCCGACAGATCACCAACCGTTTGGAATAGATCCTCATCAGTTCCATATCTAGCTGCAAAAGTTTTAGAGCTTATTTATAAGAGTACCAGAGCTAAATATAGAGTTCTAAAGCTAAGCCTAAAAATGTGATGACTTGAAATAGTATGGTGGAGTTCCAGAACTAACTGTGATGGTTCTGGAACAAATTTTGTAGGTTTTTGGACTAACTGTGATGATTTCGGAATAGATTCTGTAGGTTTTGACACTAATCTGAATTGAGTCCAATGCTTCCAAAACATGTAATTTGCTTCATATTTGTGCTTTAGCCTGATGATGACCTATTTTATTACAAAACTAGAATTTTCCAACACACTTGTTAAGAATTACAGGTCTTTTAAAATGTTAGAATCATAATCAACAAAAGATGGATAATCACATCCTAACTCATCTCAGATCAAAATAAAAGTTACAAAATGCAATCAAACTTAATAAAAAGAGAGAGTAAGATGAGGTAATTTATTATACAATTATTGGGCATATCCTAGCCTCATCAAGGTTCCAAGTTGTGCTAAAACCAATTGCACAACATAGAGCTCATCGAGAGCTTTCGATGCTTTTCACGGTTTACAGAATGGACATCGTATGCTTAAGATATAGCTTGTTAAAATTTTCTTGCAACAGGGAAATAATGAGTGTCACAAAGTGACGTGGCATTGTTCAAATACACCAAGTGGACAAATCACCCATTGACATGTAGTATTATGTTTATATACAGTCATGAAAAAAATTTGGTTGGTGTTTGGTTTAGTTTCAACGTCCAGTCTTTGACAAGGGGTCGTATGGAGAACCATGGGCCCCACTATTGGCGCGCTGGGGGCCCTTAGCGAGGGTCGACACACTCTTTTTAAGGAGGGGTTCCTTCACCTCCTAATTTCATATTGCAATGTATTTGAATTTACTTTTAAAGCATTCTATTGTGCCCACTGAATGCATATGGGATAATTGAATTGTAAGTTTTTAAACACTTTGTAATTTTCCTTGGTAAATTCTTTATAATTTACTATTACCAAGCCCATACACCACATGGAGAACCAACATGCCACAAAGGCTTTTCAACAACCATGCCGAGTCATTTTTCATGCCTCGAGATTGAAGGCAACGGAGTCAAGCTCAAGATTACATACCACGTATTATGCCATGAGAAATGTCGAGTCAATCCTTCCACATGCCTCGAGATTGGAGATGAGACCAAGCCTTTTGTCGTTCCATGAAGGTTGAGTCATATTCTATACTTAAGTTAGTGGATAATCGAAGTTGGTACAAAACCAACAAACCATGATATATTTAGTGCCTCAAGCCCACCAAAAGGGGCGTCGACAGATTCAAAGGAGGCCGCTTGCCTTTTAAAGATTGAAAACCGATCCAATTTGCCAATGTGGGACTAAAAGATAAGTCAAGCACCCAAATAGAAGGGAAGAGACTTGAACCACAGACCTCCCATGTAAAAAGATAAGTCTTGACCAAATGAGCTATAGACTTGGAAGTGTTTTAGAAGGAGCGAACTTGTATTTGAAGGTAAGCTTCTGGCCGACTGTGTACTAGGGAATATAGACTAGTTTGCTGTATTTGGTCATTTTGGAGCCCTTAGAGGCTGAACTAGAGCTCAGAGTAAACTACAAACTTGTTTATAATTTTGATATGCTCTATGAAGTATATTCATTTTCCCATTTTGGATAATTAGTGACATCATTTTGAGCTATGGATGTTTCCAATTTTGATTTGGAGAAGCCTCTGTGTGTGATTCAGGAAGGTGACGGACGTGCTAAGTCAGCTAAGGTCTTTCGAAAGTCTGAAACACTATTTTTTTAGAGAGTAGATCTATTTTGTTGATTATAAGTATTATTTTGGCTTGAAAATTTAGCAACATCAATGGATTAGTTCGATAAGAACCTGGGGACATAGGAATTCTGAACCTTGTAAACAATTTTTGTGTTTTAATTTTTGAATTCATTTTTGCATTTCAATTTCAATTAATTTGTAGATTATAATTTAGATTTTATTTAGAATGCAAAATTTAATGATTTGATCATTATGGAAAATTGAGTAAATTAGGAATTTGAAAAATCTGATGGTTTCAATGGATAATTGATGTGAACTTTCATTTCACCTTTATTTCAGTTTTGAAACTTGATTTGAATCAGATTTTCATCAGTTTTTAATCATTCCAACATCTTATAAGTTGAGAAATTTTTGCTTTCAATTAAGTTTGAATTTTGGAATTGAGAACTTAAAATATCTTAGTAAACATTTTAAAAAAAAGTAGTGAAGTTCCTATTGGTGTTTACGGATCAGGGTACTTGCGTGAAAAAGTAAGTAGTACTATTTTTTTTAATTTTCTAATCTATTAACCTATTACACCCCAATAGACCTTAGCTCTATTGTGAGGCCAACTGTAAAGTTTGAGCTTCTATTAGAGAAAGGAGATGTGCTTAAAATCATGTCTTTTAGTGTGATTTGACTTTTGAGAATTTTGAATGTTGCCTTTTAGATCATTGCCTTTTAAATGATTTGGCATCTTCATAGTTTTATGGCTTTCATGATTCCTTCTTTAGATGGACTTGGAATGAACAATCATGAGAGATAGAGTGATACACACAAATGAGCTAAAGGCTTTGGTTAAAGGAAGCTAAGTATCTAAAGATATGACTGACTATAACACTTAGGCTTAACTATAAACCAACATGTTATCTCAAGTCTCAACCATTGTATGCTTAGTTTGCAAAAGGGAAAAAGGGGAATAAGGGGAGATCCAAAGTGGACTAGTAAAAGGACATTACAATGAGATGAATTATTTTCTAACTGATCACATGGTAAAGAAAGAATGACTAAAAGGAGAAAGGTTTGTATAACCAAGTCATAATAATAATTATTCATGTTTATAAAGATAAGATAGAAAATAGTCACAAAAAAGAACAAGAACAAGGGAATGAATTCAAGAAGAAAAAAAATACAATTATTAAAAATAATCCATAAGAGAACATAATGACATCATAAGCAACGTGTAATGTAAAACAAAAGTCGCCATGTAAGGTAGATAAGATTTTGTCACAATGTCAAATGATATAAAATAGATAAATGTAAATTTAGAGCATACGTCCAATCCAAATGAAAATATAAAAACACCATGCATGTGCTCATAAGTTTTGATATATTTGTACACACACATTATCCATAACATTTGATAAGTCTCTATGAAGTTGAATGCGAACTACAACTAAAGTCTCATCAATACTTCACATTGAATCTCCTTAATATAAAATGTAGGAATGATTGACGGATCATGATGATGAGGGCTGTCATGTAAGGGATGCTTATGAGAATACATGGGAGTGGATTCTATAGGAGGTGAAGGGGTCACTAGTGGGGAAGGTGCCACTAATGAAGGTGGATCCATGGGTGAAGGAATCATGGGTGGAGAAATAGTAGGTAGAAAAGGGACCACAGGAGGTAGAGCTATGGAGGAAGAAGGGGGAGCCTTATTTTAAGAGCAACCTATGGGAAGAAGGGTAGAAGGTACAAGAATTATTAGGAGGTGATCCTTAAGATGCTGTTGAAGAATGTAGAAATGGTCAGTGTGATGTGTACCACATTGGTGTTAGAGACAATATACCTTTCCACATTTAGGAAGATGCTCAAGTAATACTTTCAATGGAGGTATAACTTTGTCTGAGGGTTAAGGAGTGGTGGGATGAAAGGTATTGATATATTGTCACAAATTTAAATAATGTGTGGTTGAATGGTTACATGTGTTATGAAAGTAACATATACGCTTTTGAGTAGACTTAGTGGGTGTACTCACAGGAGGAGGGGAAATAGAAGCCGATGAAGTTTGGTATAAGGAATAAACTCTAGTCTAATGATCGATAACTTTATGAATGTCATAATAAGGCTAATCAACCCATTTGGTAGGCAAAGGATCCAGTAAAGGTAAAGGGAACAAACCATAACCAAGAGAAGGTGGGGTTGGTAGAGAGACTAGACAAGTCTTGACTGAAGGAGCAATAGGATTAGAAATAGGAAGAGATTCAACTATAGATG
This sequence comes from Torreya grandis, assembly GCA_037957365.1. Taxonomy (NCBI): domain Eukaryota; kingdom Viridiplantae; phylum Streptophyta; class Pinopsida; order Cupressales; family Taxaceae; genus Torreya; species Torreya grandis. Next base: position 1,901,495 of record JARHVA010002033.1, read on the forward strand.
AAGTGGGAATAAGATCTAAACTGGGCTCTATTGAGGGAAGGGTAAGGTCCATAGAAGGTTAAAGGATAGTCACAAGCATCTCAGAGATAAATCAGATATATGGGTTTTGGTATCTAGTAAAGTGATAAGGACCAATCATAGCATGATCCATAATCATATTCCTATGATGCTCTTAAAAAACTGGGGGTGTGTGCACCATCTCTACCCTATGATAAAAAGGAAAAAGGCTATAATTATAAAAAATAAGATGGAATGCTAGAAGATATACTAAAAGACTTAAGCAAAGAAGAAAAATGACAAATAATTTTAATGCTCATGAATAAGGCCTCCTAAGTATGGATCATATAAGGTATAGCCATCCTCATAATCAGGTGTATGAAAATTAGTGGCATAGGTAGGGATGACCTTGTCATCTGATGTGGTATGATGAATGTAATGTCGAGTCTTAGTTAAGATAATAGGGATGTCATCATAAGGTGGTTGATGAGAATGAGGTTACAAAGAAGTGGGAAGTTGAGAGATGAGATAAGATGAGAGATCTAAGGTTTTAATCTTGAGATTGATCTCATCAAGCTCATCATCATCAAAATCTAGGAAGTTAGGGGGTATATTCCTAATGAGTTCAGAGTGACCATTGTAACCTTGGGTGGAATTGACAAGAAAGTTAAACTGTTGAGATTCATGAAATGGAATGCTTGGCAAGGGTTCAAGGGTAGGAATCTTGAATAGACCACAATCTTGGAATTATTCAAAATTCTAAGGGTTAGTGTCACCTTGAATCCTATATATGGCTCCATTATGTGGAAATCTGACACATTCTCAAATGAAAGAGGCAACTTCCCTCATGTGATGAGTCCATGGCATATGAAATATAATGTTATAGGATAAAGGAAAGTTGAATATCATCACCTTCACGTGAATGGTGATAGGTGGGATGGTAATGGGGAGCCACACGCAACCTAAGGGAGGAATTTGTCTTCGGTCATAGCCTTGACATGTGCTACATGTAAATTTAAGATTATACTCAGACTATCCAGGGGTTTTGATAAAATCTAGAGAGGTAACACTATTTCCCAAACCCTCATCAATCAAATCATGCTTGACTTAAATATCACCAATTTGGGCACTAGTAAAAAAAGGAGGATCATCTACATGAAGTAGAATCTCATCAGGGATCATAGAATCAATAGGAAATTTGAGGGAAAGAGAAATATCCATTGTCTCATCAACATGTATGGACATCTCTTTGTATTATTGTAAAATGCTATCCTTTAATCTACATAAGGCCGCTTCGCATCCTGTAAGGGGAGGATGAGGGATGTTCATTTCAAACAAAAGTTTCATAAGATGATTATGATGGCATGGAAAGGTCTGCATAAGTTTGAGAAATTGGATATGAGATGGGAGATTAGTAAGCTCTGTAATAGGATCCCATTCATCATAACCCATAAGGAAACTATTGGAAAGAAGTGCATATTATTGAAGGAGGCCCTTGAAAGGAAAAATGAAAGTGCATGTGAATTTATGATGATAAGAGGTAGAAGGTTTAGTTGGAGAACAATTTTGTTGATTAACTTGAGAGGATGGGGTAGTTGATGCAGGTGTGGTTTGAGAAGAAGTGTTGAGAGAAGATTGAGTATCGTTAGTGATAGGTAAAGAGGTTGGAGGGATGGTAGAAAGGGTAAGAGAAGTGATATCTAAGGAAGGTGTTGGAATTGTTTCATCAAAAGATATAAGGTCTACCTATCCCAACTCATTTAAGTGAGTTGGATATGAATCTTGGATAACATGAAATGTGTGAGATAATTAAGGTGTGTGGATGGGTTGAGGATCAATGAAAGCAACAACCCTTCACATATTACTCATATTGACCACATTATATTTAAGAGTTGGGTCAAGAAGACTATCAACATTATTGGTAGAAGTGGTAGTATTTTCTTGGTTATCTTGGTGATTTGGAAGAGGATCTTTATAGATGGCCAAATGAGCATTAGCCTAGTTCAAAGCTTGAGACTTAGTTTGTGTTTCATGGGCTTTGAAAGCAATGTCATAGGATTATTGGCATTAATAAATTATAGAATCATGGTAAAAATTGGGACCAAGAAGGAAATCCATATCCAAATTATGAATTTGCCAAGAAGTCTCATGAGAATGACCCCAACAAGTGTGAAACCAACAAAATTTATTAGGATTGTACCAAGATTTCATGGGTCGAGTAGGATCAATTTCTCATGGTAGAGGCCTTGGTAGATGCTTTTGTAATTTTTTAAAGGATAAAGGTTTATGAACATTGATGCTATTAGTTGAAGATAAATGAGGGTTGGTAATGTGGTTAAGAGGGGAAGTTTGTTCTAGAGTTTGGTTAGGAACAACAAATTGAATAGTATGAATGGTATCATAAGAGTCATTGACACCATCATTTATAGCATGATGATTCTTATTCTTGAGTAACATGTGAGTATCCATAGAAGGTTGGGATGGCTTGAATTAATGCATAAGGAAATCTTGATGCTTGGATTGGTCAATGGCCTCTTCTAAATTACTTGGAGAGAGAATTTGGACTCGATATTACAACTTAGGAAAAAGAGCATTGGTAAACAGATGAAAGAGGTTGTCATCTACCATATTATGTTCAATTTTTTTAGATAAAGTCTTCCATCATTTAATGAAATCTTGTTCAGTTTTAGTCTCAAGTTGCTTACAATTGATAAAATGGGCCAAGGTATTCTCAAGGAGATCACTAGTTTGGAGCTCTTGGACTAGAGCATTAACTAAATATTCCAAACTATTAATAAAATGAGATTTAAGTTGGTTGTACCAATCTAAAGCATCACTCATGAGACATTTTTATAATATCTTGGTAGTGACAAAGGTATTTAACTTGGCCCAGTATTTATATAGATTTCCAAATATTTTTAAGAGTAGGATCTGTTGACCCATTATAAGAAATGGTAGGGGTGATACCTCCTATATCTATATTAGAAATTTGATATGTAAGAGGCTCATTTTGAAGATGCTTGATTGTTTTATTGATAAGAGAAGGTTGAGGGACATAATTTCCATGGGAATCCAAAAATGGAGGTGGGGGAACATTTTGGTTATGCATGCTCTATGGCTTTTGTTGAGGGTAGGTTTGAAGATGGATAAGATAATTTTACATTTTCATCATTTGATTTGAATTATTAGCTTGGAAAGCATTCATTTGATTAAGATTTTGTAATAGGATTTGGGGTTAAGTTGCATTATTATCATTGTGTGAAGTATTAGAATTGGTAGTAGTTGCTTGGGTACCACTATGGGTGTTAGTAGGAACTTGAGAAGAACTATTAGTAAGTGAAGCACTAGTGGCATAATTTGCTTGTGCGGCAGAAGATGGACTAGTAGAGGGATGAGAAGAAGCAACACTAGAGGAATTTTTACCTTGGGTAGTAAATAATGCACTAGTGGAAGAATTGAGAAGAGTGGGTATTGGAAGAGGCCCACTAGATGTATAACCTACCATGTTAGTAGAGATATTAGGCATAGAGGTAGAAGAAATCAAAGAGAAGGAAGTCATGGTATGAAGAGGGGTCAAAATAGAGGGAAGAGGCTGAGAAGAAAAGAAGCTAGCATCCCTAAATCCATGTGAGATGTGGGATAAACTGAATGGGGCTCCTTGACTTAACCACTTATCATGAGATGGCAAATAATAGAAATATCCTTTCCTTGATATTGAGGAAACTTATTGATGAATAAGAGGATTTTTGGTGTAGACTCTAATTCAGGTTGATCTTCAAATGATAAAAGAGGGTTGTGAAGTGAAGATAAATGAGGAGGGTTCCCATAATTTTTAGTGTGAGTGGATATATGCACATTACTTTCATCTAAGATAGGAGCCACAATTTGCTTATGGAAGAAGCTATTAGGGTTGGTAAGACTCATCATATCTATTGAATTTAACTTAGTGTTGTCTTAAAACATGAATTTTATGACATAGAGATATTAGGGAAGGCAAAGATGATGCAAAGTAAAAAGATACAAAGAGGAAGATAAGCATATAGAGTCGATCGGGTTAATCTAGTACTATAAATAAGAGACAAAAGAGTACATATTTGACCAGGTCAACTAAGTAATATAGATAAAAAAGTAAAGAGTCTAATAAGGATACAAAGTCAAACAATTCAACTTAGTACTATATCCATATTGGTATAAAGGAGTACTAGGTCAACCAAGTCAATGTAGTACTATAATCAGGGAAAAAGATAGTTTGTAAGAGACTGTGTCAAATAGAATGATAATGTATTAAAATTAGGGTATTTTTTGCAATGAAATTTAAAGAAAAAAATGGAAGTAAACACCCAAACAATAGGATCAATGAGAATGATCCAATTGGAACACAACACAAAACCTTGCACCAATGCTGGTCAATACAAGTTTTTGCAATACAACATATAATGAGTAGAGAGCAAGTAGTCAACTAAAAAGTAAATGCTAACTAAGTGGTCATCCTAAATGCTTTTAGATTATTATAAAATGTCATTTTAAGTGTGATAGGGAAGTTGGCTGAAAGTAGAGAATATAAAGCAATCTATGGATGGTTTCAAGATGTTTAGGATAAAATTGATCTATGTTGGTAATGGTACTAACTTGGTATTGGGGTCTACCCCCTCACTTCACAATCCTATAATTATAATGGTGTTGGGTGCTTTGCCAATATATACCATTAACCACGTGTTTATTCTTGGCTAGAAAATCAAGTTAGCTTCCCTTTGGTGATGAAATCCAAGTAGGTAAGCCTTAGATAGACAAATGCATAAATGCATTTTGAAATTATGTGAATTGGTAGTGTGTGTAAAAAAGAGAAAAACAATGTAATTAAATGGTATATTGAAAAATCACAAAATTAGATGATGTGAGCTAATCTAATCATGCAAACAATTGAAAATAAAAGTGTGAATTAATTACTAACATATAGTTGTTAATTTCCAATTTACGCATGATATAGAGTCAGTTTAGATGATACTATATGCAAGCATTATAGAAAAGAGTCAATAGGGTTGTTATTGTACTATAGAAGCAAGAGTCCTTAAGAACTAAGTTGACCAATTCAACTTAGTCTTTCAAATAGAATACATACTACAGAACTAGGTCAACCATGTTGACCTAGTTTATTGTAGGATTGTAGTTTGAAGACTGCAAACTTGTACAAAATAAAATTGTAATAAAGAACTGAATTGAAAGAGAGAAAGAAAGGAACCTTGGTGGGTTGGAAGATGCTAAATATTGTGAAATTTTTGTTGAAGTGCTTTGAATGTTGATTTCAAGTTCTACCAAATATGTCGATTGGGTTGACCTAGTTATGTAATTCTCTATTTGATAAAACCTATTTAAGATGATTGAATTGACCTTATCAAATTGTTTGTTATCTGGAAGTTGACTATGATACTATGTCGACCTGCATGACTTAGTTTACTTTTTTGGAGCTGAATAAGATACTAAGTTGACTTATTTAACATACTCTATATTTTAGAACTAAATAAGAGTACTATGTTGACTTATTTAATCTAGTAACCTATATCTGATGAAGACCTACATAGAAAGAACAAAGTCATTTTGATGTGACTGTGTGTTAAAACTACACATAAAATTTAGAAACTATACCAACCTTGTCAACTTAGTATCATAAATATATAAAAATAATAAACTAATAGAAATGAAAAAGTGTGAAAGAAAACCTGCAAGGGTTAGATTCACATCAGGTTCACTAGAATGTATAGAATTAAAAATTCATTAGATTCACAAATCAATCCTAGATCAAAGAAGATAGATCCTACTTATACTTCTGATTGGGGATACATTAGATAATCAAGAACATGACCGATATGGATCTGCTAGACCTAATGAGGGGATCTTTTATCACAATATATCACTATGGAGAGTTCTAAAGCCTCTATTCAATAAAAAATACACAATAACACTAAGTCTTATGTTTTCATATTCACTATACTAATAAAAATTAAAGCAAGGAAATCTAATCTAGTGCTCACCAAATCTTATGGCACAAAGTGGGGGTAATAAATGACAAAAGTAAAAATGCATATAAGAAATATACTCATGTCAATGTATATAGAATCCTAATGCATGGAATAAAATTGCAAATTCATATCTATCTACTCTTACAAAGAAGGAACAAAGTTAGGAATACTTACATTTGAAGACAAAATGGCTGATCCTTAATCTCTCCCTTAGCCAAGGTGCTTCACAAGAGGTTTTTATGGTATGTGAGGATGATAAAGATAAATCACATCTAGGATACACAACCTATTAATTCATATAAAAGACTTATCCATAAGATAAGATCTGTATCGCCAAAGAAAGTATGAAACCCTAAGCTTGCTCCTTAAGTATAATGGTGGATAAGTAGATGCATAATATATCTTACTTCTTTTTTTGTTCTCTAAATAATGGTGAAATGATTATGTTTATATAGGTGGATTTAACCCTAAACCCTTCTAAAAGTTTCATCTAATAGGGTTAAATCGGTCATCCTTGTATCATTATTGTCAAAAACTCACTAGGTCACAAACTAGGTCATCCAAAAGCTGACCTAGATCCTAAATAAGTTTTTTCAAAAGAGTACAAGGTTGACACAACCAACATAGTCATATAAACTATCAAAAAAGGTTTTAGGTTATAAAAAAGGCTATTGAAGGTGGAAAAATACTAGAGGAGTGTGCAAAAAGAGAAGGCCAAGCTCAGGGAATGGTTTTTCAGAGACAAGTGTGTATATCACAAAAGGGACAATAATATTGTGAAGCACCAATGGTCAGCCCACCCCTTTTATGGTACACCCCTTAAGACATGCACTTAGAGAGATTGAGACTCTATGGGTTCCTGTAAGATAGAGAGTGTCAGTAATTGATAAAAATTTGAAAATATTATGTGTATATAGTACTTATGTATAATATGTATCTATGAAATGAAGAAGGAAGATGTCTTCATGAACACCCCCTAAGGACAACTTATGAAACCCCAAGCATGTCATGTAACTCAAAGAAATGAGGTTATGAAAAAGGCTTTATGAAGACATCTTCAACTTAATGCTAAGTCAAAATGTACTCCAAGCTAAGAACTTCATCCTAAATGTGTTGATGAATGAAGTGCATATGTACCTCAATGTGCTTGGTCCATTGATGCTCAACTAGGTTATGAGATATGTGAATTACACTCTAGTTGTCACACTAAATTATAGTGGGTGAATCCTACATGAAGACAAACTCTATCAATAACTGATAAAGCCAAAGAACCTATTTACTAGCTATAACTACTACCCTATACTCAACCTCTATAGATGAAAGTGCAATAACCTAATTATTTTTGCATAATTGAGAAATAAGTGAAGAACTAAGACAAAATACGTAGCCATAAGTGGAACACCTATCATCAAGAGAACTTACCTAATATGAATTATTATACCCATCTAATTAAGTAGAACCCATGGTGTAGTGTAATCTAAAATGATAAGTGCTTCACAGATATCATAAAATCCTCTTGGTAGCCTACCATTGACTATCATGAGGGTCATGTATGAACTTGGATACAAGCTCGACTATAAATGAAATGTTGGGGTGAGTATGGGTCAAATATGTAAGACTCTCAACCATCTACCTATACAATTTAGGATCACAAAGTGGAGTAGTAAAACAAGTAGTGAGAGTCACTCTAAACTTAAAAGGAGGACTTAGATTGCAATCAACCATGCCAAAATTCTAAAGAAGATCAAGGGTATACTTCTACTGACTCAAATAAATCCTTGTATCTTATTGTAAAATCTGTAAACCAAATAAGAAATGAAAAATACCAAGATATATCATGTCAAACTATGCTAAAAGTGCCTATTGAATAGTCTGAATCTAAGATGAGGAGGTACCTATGAGAAGCAGATCATCAACATACAAGACCAATATAACAATGTCCTCCCTAATACACTGAATATACACTATGGGATCAGAGTGGTAGTCAACAAAGTTATGGAATTAGAGGGGCCTATTTGAGACCATAAAGAAACCTCTTAAGTCATTAAATAAGATAATAATCATGAAAAAACCTAGCAAGTTGCTTCATATAGACTTACTCATGTAAGCCTCCATGCAAGTAAACACTTTTAATGTCCATCTGATACACTAGCCAACCCTGTGATGTAGCAAGAGAAAGCACAAGGTGAACATAATACATATTGGAAATGGGTATAAAATTATTAGATTAGTCAATGCATTCAACATATTATAACCCCTTTGTAACAAGATGTTTCTTATACTTATCAATGGCCCCATCAATAGTATACTTGGTGTGGTAAATCCATTTATACTTAACCAAATTTATTCCCTTAGAAAGAGTGAAAAAATCCAAAGTGTGATTCTTCATCAATAAAAAATACTCATATTCCATCAAATCATCCCTCTATTTTATCCCATGAGCCTATGAAAAATACAATAGATCCCTAGAGAATGCTTGACAGAAAAGTCTAGTACTCATAGGATGTGCATGATGATGTCGAGTCGGTGAAAGATCCTATATGAAAGGTGTTACCTCATGATGCAAGGGCATATTAAAAGGTATACATTTTGAGTTTTTATAGTTTTATAATTCATTTATAATTAATTTTTCTTAACTATGAGTCATATAGGTCCTTAGAATTTGAATTCTAGTTCATAAGGATTTTTCTCACAAAAACTAGTTAGTTTAAATTTTTGAATGGTTGGTCTAAGTTTAGGGATTGTAGGAGTAATTTGAAGGAAATTTAAAGTGTTAAGGGTTTATGTGACTACTTGAAGATAATATATGTTGATACATGAGTCATAATACTCACTTGTATGGAATAACAACCTTTGTATATCTTCCAAAAGTACAAACTTGGTTACTAGTGACCAAGAGAGGTTAAGAATTAGTTAGAGCAGTTATGAGATATAAAAGAGCATGTAAATATATGTTGAAGTTATTTGGTTTGATTTTATTCAAATTATTTAATGTTTTTTAACCCCAATGAGTGAATATAAATATTCTTGTGTTTGAAAACTAACAATTGCAGACTAGCTTCTTGTAATATGTACAAGGATAAGTGACTGTGTAAGGATAGTCAATGATGGAAAGTGTAATAGAAGTAAGTTATAATGATATTCATGAATTTGATAAGTTTTTTTATTTGTGTTTTTAAAGTTATTTACATTTTTCAAATATGTTTTCACATATATGGACAAGCAACTCAAAGACAAGTTTGCATACCCTATATTTTTTACACTATGTTTTATAGACTGAGAGAAAATATAAGTTTGAAGTGATGATTCTATTGGTGGAAATTTGGAGTGTATTGGGGATTAGTAAATGGATATAATAGTTCTTAATTATATTTGAAATAATTCACTTATTTATTTTGATAATGTATTTATAAGGAGATTAGAAACATACCCTGTGTTGCCTAGGTTATGTGGAAAGAAGGACTGGGCACATGTTCTTGTGAGAAGTACTATTTATAAACTAAGTTGATATGAAAATGTGAATATGTAAGAGTGTTTATTTCAATATTACCAAGGTTCTTGGTGTATTTTAATTCATTTTCAAATAAATTTTGTTACTCAGTCCACTTAAACTCGTCTAATACTATGTTGGAAACCTACAGTCAGACACAAGATAGGGTAAAGACCATGAACATAGGTGTCAGAGGGAGGTTTCATGAGGTTATAAAAGTGAATATGATTTTCACCATTATTATTAAATCATCACAATGATTTATAAGTCCATTGGTGTCTTAATATCCACTCTTGGGTAGTGACAAATAGTGGTAACCCTATTTCTAGGGTTTTGAAACTAAACCTTGTTTATTTGCAAATTTAACTAGTGAAAATTTACCATATTTTGGATTTTGATAGGGTAAAGGGTATATAAATATATTATGGATGGTTTGGACTATTTTAGTATGGTATAATATGGTTTTTGGTGACTACGTCTATTTAGATGAGATAAAGACCTAATTAGACCTAATAGAGCATAAAAGATGCCTTAACAAGTGGGTTAAGTCAAGAGTAAGGCATGGAACTTGTATAAATAAAGAAAAGGATAGATCATGTCTAAAAACATGTTTATTTTTTGAATACTAGTTTGTACTTGACCGTACAAAGAGAAATTCCTTAAAAAAGGTTACTAGGAGTTATAAATAAGCACGAGTAATGGTAGAGTTATAAAGAAGGATTGTGTGAGTGGGATGAGAATTTGAATGAGATAAGAGATGAATATAGATATTATGTAAACACCAATTTAGTAACAACATATTGGGTCTTTGTGGGTTTAGAAGACTATGAAGCCATTGAGGAGAGTTAAGCCAACATGAATGAAGGGAGACAAAAAGGATAAGAGAACAAAAGGGTCAAGGTAAAAGTGAGATGAGTAGATGTTGACAGGTGAGTTAAAAGTACCTGAATGTATGATAATCAAGCACAATAAATACTTCAAACTTTTTAGAAGTTGACAAACAAGAAATAATCAAGGAGAGAGATCAAAGACAAGTGGAATTTTCAAGTCAGAGCATCAAGGTAGATCAGAGCTGGGGACTGAAAGTAGAGGTAAGTAGATGTATATTCATGTTTTAATCTATCATAGGATAGATTGAATATAACTCTACATAATTTTTAGTATCATAGCGAGAACATTCAGTGAAATGTATGTTTATGTTTTGAAGCATGTTAGTTATATTTGCATGAAGAATATGTTGAGTAGGTATTGAATATTATTTGAGGTGTTATTGGAAAGGCTGATAAAAAAAGTTATAGGTATATGAGAGAGAGGCATAAAATTAATATTGTGTGGTGAATCCCTTAATCCAAGAGGCTTGAAGAGAAAGAAGAGAGCTAGTGAAATCTCACAAGAATAAATCTCAAGAAGAGAGCTTGAAGATAGAAGAGAGAGACCAAATGAAGGTCAATAAGGCAAGTAGTTAAAATTTTGAAGAAGAAGACATAGTTCAAGAGAGACATAAAGAGAGAAATTGAAATAAATATGAATATCTTGAAGCAAGAAGATTGCCATAAAGAAGAGAATAAAGATGAAGTTGATGAGAAGGAGATTGCTAAGTTGAAGGTAGTATTGGTAGAATTAGAGCAAGCTTTGGTAGAACTTAGACCAAAATTTTCAATTAGGATTAGAACAAGAGTGAAATGGCCTTTAAATACCATAGTTATGAAGAATAAAAAGTAAGCAGAAGTGAGAAAAGTGAGGAGACAACTGAAGGTGTTGAACACATAACCTAATAAGACAAAAGAGAGGGAAATCAAGCTTCATGATTTGAAAACTAATGATGCTTTGAAATGTGTGAATTTAGGTTTGAGAACTGAGAAAGAGGATGAGATAGTTGGACCAATGAATGGGATAAAGAAACAAGAAGAGGAAACATTTGACCAAGTGGTGTTCAAAAAGAACCAAGAGGAAGGAGAGGCTCAAGATAGAGTCTTGATATTGGAAGAAGAACAAGTAGGTTAGCCATCTAAGAATCAAGGTTACATGAAGAAAGAAGTGATCCTCACTCAAAAGGATGTAAAACAAAGAAAAGAAGCATTGGTACACCAACATAAGTAAAGGTATGAGGACTATGTTAGTGTGTACAAAGCTTTGAAGAAAGAACATAACTTTGATCCTCATCAAATATATAGAGAAATGGTAAATAAGGTTACAAAAGAAAATATAGATATATGGTATGAAACAATAATGTATAATATAAGAGAACTTATGAAGGCAAGGGTTAATCAATCATATGAAGACATTCTACATGATGAATTTGTAGATGCTAAGGTTGAAGTATAGGTTGTAGATTAAAGAGAAACCATACAAGATGCATAAGAATATGAGTTGGTGGCTGATGTAAAGAAGAATAATGATCCATATAGGATACATGAAGACACTTGGAAGAAAAATCAATATTTGAAAAATAAGAAGAGTTGGAATATGCCTCAAGGGCATGAGAAACAACATGATTTTTCTAATGAATTGTTGTTAGTTGTAGGTATAGCTTGGATGAATATAGTAAGAGGAAGAAATAAATACAAGTGTGGCTCAAGAGAGCATGTACATGTGCAAGAGAGATTAGTTTAAAAAACAATCAAGATAGAATGAGGTATACATTCCTCAAGTATGCCTTGGGTTCCAGGAGGCCAAACAATAAGATCAAAAGTCAGCACTTCAAAGCAAGATTGTTTATAACTTTCAGAGAAAGTTTTCTTTACCTCTTGGTAGTATGATGCAGGGGAATCTTAAAAGGTCTCCATTTTGAGTTTTTATAGTTGTTATAAGTAATTTATAATGTATTGGTATTTTTTATGAGTCATAAAGGTCCTTAGAATTTGAATTCTCATTTATAATTAATTTTCCCACCAAAACTAATTATTTTAAATTTTTGAATGGTTTGTCTAAGTTTAGGGATTGTAGGAGTCATTTGAAGAAAATTTAAAGTATCAAGGGTTGATGTGACTCCTTAAAGATAATATATGTCTATAAATGAGTCATAATACTCACTTGTACATAATAACAAACTTTGTATATCTTCTAAAAGTACAAACTTGGTTACTAGTGACCAAGAGAGGTTAAGAATTAGTTAGAGTAGTTATGAGATATAAAATCACTTGTAAATGTATGTTTTAGTAAGTTGGCGGGGTTTCATTAGAAGGATGTAATGTTTTTTAACCCCAAGAAGTGAATATAAATATTCTTGTGTTTAAAAACTAACAATTGCAAACCAACTTCTTGTAATATGTACAAGGATAAGTGATTTTGTAAGGATAGTCAATAATGGAAAGTGTAATAGAAGTAAGTTATGATGATATTAATTAATTTGGTAAGTTTTTTTATTTGTGTTTGTAAATTTATTTACATTATTTTAAGATTATTTAAAACATATGGACAAGCAACTCAAAGATAGGTCTACATACCCTATATTCCTTACCCTCTATATTTTGTAGACTGAGAAAAAGTATAAGATTGAAGTGAGGATTATGTTGGTGGAAATTTGGAGTGTATTATGGATTATTAAATGGATATAATATTTCTTAATGATATTTGAAATAGTTTCCTAATTTTTTTTGATAATTTATTTCTAAAGAGAATAAAAACAAACACTGTGTTGCCTGGGTATGTGGAAAGAAAGACTGGGCACGTGTTCTTGTGAGAAGCAATATTTATAAACTAAGTTTAAAATAAAGTGTGAATAGGGAAGATTGTTTATTTAAATCTTACCAAGGTTATTGGTGTACTATATTTATTTTTCAAATACATTTTATTACTCAGTCCACTCAAACTCTTCAAATACTGTTTGGAAACCTATACTCAAACATAGGATAGGGTAAAGACTATGAACATAAGTATAAGAGGGAATATTTCATGAGGTTATAAAGATGAATATTAGTTTTACCATGCTTATTAAATCATCAAAGTGAGTTATAAGTCCATTGGAGTCTTAATTTGTCAAGATATCCACTATCGGGTAGTGATAGACAATGGTAACCCTATTTTTAATGTTTCAAAACTAAACCTTGTTTATCTATAGATTTAACCTATGAAAATTCACAATATTTTGGATTTTGATATTGGAAATGGTATATAAATATATTATGGAGGGTTTGAAGCATTTTAGTATGGTATAGTGTTGTTTTTGGCAACTGTGTCTATCTAGACGAGATAACGACCTAATTAGGCCTAACAGAGCCTTAAAGATGCCTTGAAAAGTGGTCTAAGTTAAGAGTAAAGGAATGAAACTTGGTAAAAATAAATATGAATATATATAATGTCTAAAAACATGTTTATTTTCCCAATACTAGTTTGGACCTGACTATACAAATAGGAATTCCTTAAAAAAAGTCTACTAGAAATTACAAACAAGCACAAGTGGTGGCAGAGTTATAAAGAAGGATTGTGGGAGTGGGATGAGAATTCAATGATAAGTTGAATGAGATGATAATTGAATAGAGACATTATGTAAACACCAATTTAGTAATAACATATTGGGTCTTTGTGGGTTTAGAAGACTATGAAGCCATTGAGGAGAGTTAAACTAACAAGAATGAAGGGAGATGAGTAGATGTTGAGAAGTGAGTTAAAATCACTTGAATGGATAATACTCAAGTATAATAGAGACTTAAAACTTTGTAGAAGTTGACAAAAAATAAAGAGTCAAGAATGAGAGAGATCAAATACAAGTGGAATTTTCAAGTCAGAGCATCAAGATAGATTAGAGTTGGGGACTGAAAGTAGAGGTAAGGAGATGTATATTCATGTATTCATATATCATAGGATAGATTTAATATACCTATGCATCACCTTAGAAACTATAGTATGAGACCACCTAGGCATAGTGGAAATATCAGTGTGAATAGGATCCTCATCCTCTATAACCTCCTCAGGAATATTTTGAACTAGCTCATCAAAGAATGAATCCTCGAGAGGAGGTAAATCATAAAAAGAATAAGAAGTCATGGAAGAAGATGAAGAGTCATGATATCTTAAGTGCTCATCAAACTGTACATGTATTCAAAAATGAACATCATGAGTATCAGGATCTAAAAGATGATAAGCTCTCACATCCTTGCAATACCCTACAAAGATCAAAGGTTTGCTCTTCTTATCCAATGCTTTCCTTTTATTATTTGGTAAAAACTCCCAAGTAAGGCTCATAAAGACTTATACAAATGATACATGAAGATTTGTTCTAGACCAAGCCTCCTCTAGAGTCATATGCTCAAGTGCTCTATGTTGTGTGTGGTTTTTAATGTAATTCACACAATTAACTACCTCTGCCCAATAGATAAGAGATAAATCCCACGAATGCATCATGCAGTTAACCATCTCCTTAAAACGTTGGTTCTTCCACTTTGCTAATCCATTCTACTTTGGAGTATGTGTGATATAACGCTAGTGAATAATACCATAAGATACTTAAAAATCAAAGAAATCTAAATTGAAGTACTCCCCCCATTATCTATATGAAACTTGTTGATGCAACGAGAAGACTATTTCTCAACCAAAGCCTTAAATAATTTAAAGTGAGAAAATACATCACTCTTATACTTGAGGAAATAAACCCAAGTACGCATCAATAAAATATCAATGAAAGTAAGTGCATACTTAGCTACATTTAAAGGATTAAGAAATACCATCAAATCACTATGCACAAGCTCAAGTGGTGAAGAAGCTCTAGTGGACATACCCTTAGGAAATAGATTTTGGTGTTATTTTCCTAATGCACAATCAAGGTAAAATCCATCAAGACAAGAAACTATAGGAAGACCCTCTACCATACTATGAATGCTCAACTCTTTCAAATATCTATAGTTTAGGTGTCCAAATATCTCATGCTAAATCATATTCTCAAAATTTACATGAGAAACTAAACACATCCCTAGATGAGGAGTACCATCAAAACCCTAAAAATAATATGGTTGAGAACTATGATCAATAATACCATGTGTAATAAGTGTATGTGGATCTAACAAAGCTCAAACTTTAGCATCCTATTATGTGAAAGTCACTATCTTGCCTTGACTAGAATGACAAATATGATAAATTGAAAGTAGATTGGTGGTGATGTCTGAAGCATATAATGCATCATTGATGCAACTACCATCTATCTGCATGTCACCCTTCCCCTTAATAAAAATGAAGCAATAATCTCCAACCTCAATGTTGGAAGTAGAACTCAAATCAAGATATACAAAGCACTCTTTGGAAGAAGTCATTTGGTGTGAAGCACCAGAATCTAGAACCCAAATATCTAAAATAGGTAACTTTGATCTTATAACAACATTAAGTGCTTTTCCATGCTCATGAGATGGAGGAGTGGAGATAGAAATCTTGTGTTTCTTAATGGCATACTCTAGGTCTTGCATTCTCTTAAAACATCTAAACTCTTCATGAATAGTCCCCCCATAATAGGAGCAAGATAGGTTAGACTTATTCTTGGATTTGGAAGATGATTTAGGTTTAGATGTGTTGGTGTTGGGCTTAGATGTATTTTGAGATGAAGGAGGAGTGTTATTCTTATTACCCTTAGTTTTTCATTTATTCTTAGGATGTGATGCTACTAATGATTTTTGAGAGGCAAAAGACTCAAAGTGAGACAATTTGGATTCCTCCCTACTAAGTCTCTCAAAAAACAACTCTAGATCTGACATTTGAAATGTAGCACTTAAGGCTTCTATATTAGAGAAAAAGGTAGAAATAAAGATTTGGAATGGGCCACTCAACTTAGACAAAATCAAGTACACACACTCTTCATCTTTCTTATCTCATCCACTCCCCTTCAACTATGTTAATAAATGATTAAACTTAGTAAGGTAGTCTACAATAGAGGTAAAGTCATCCAAATTGAGGAAATTTAGCTCCACTTTAAGCTGTATGGCTCTCAAGTGATCTACTTTTCCAAATAAACCTTTTAGCTTAGCCCATATTTTGAATGGATAATCACATCCATCTAAATGAAACAAAATACTGTCACTCACATAACTTCTAATCAAACCCATACACTCTTCAAACTTCCATTGGTGATAAATTTTTTCAAATTCATGTGTGAATTGTGGTTGAGTTTCATTCATTAGGGACCATAATCCTTTACATTTTATGATTGTTTCCATTTGAGGTCTCCATGTATGGTAATTATGTATAGTCAAAGGGTCATAATGGTCAATACTAGAAGTAGAAGCCATGCTAATAAATCACCAAAGAGCAGAAATAATGCAAAAGGGTGCACAAAATTGGCACTGAGACAACCCCTCAAAAAATTATATTAACGACCCCCCTAATTTGGCACTTTATAAAAGTAGTGCTTCTTTACAAATTAATGACACCAATGGATATAAAATAAAAAAGCATGCACTTTAAAAAAAATAGAACTCAAATCTGAGTTACGATTCAAAAATTAGAGGCTTTATAAATTATTGTAAAATAGGTCAAAATAGTAAAAAATATTACAAATAGATTTAGTGACTAAATTATAAAAGAGTGTAGGTATACAACCAATTGTTGGAACTAGAATAGAACCGTATACTTATAAATGCTAACCAAAATGAAAAAAGATCCATATTGTTACCTCGATATGCATGAAAGTGAAGTTGACTTCCTCTTGAAGAAAAAATTACAATTGGAAAATAAAATAATGAATAAAACCAATTATTTGTGAGAGAAAAAGATGTATTAGAGGTGTTTTAACCAAGTTGGGCCCTCTAAGAGTCTCCTCTAATGCACTAGGTAATTAGATAAAGAAAAAAACTTTAACACATCTGCTAAGGTGCTATCCAAAGCACAAGCTTTTACACTAGACCAGATGGGTGAAAGCAACCTAGATCTCTGCCAAAAACAAGTTAAGTAATTATATCTAGAAAAAATATAGTGCACACCTCCAGGGAAGAAAAATATAAAAAAAAAGGCATAAAAGCTCCAACACTTTTCCAAAGAAGAGGATGCCACCTCCACACTAGATGATTCAAAAATTCCCTCCAACATAGTCTTTATTCTTCCACCCTTCATGCAAAAAGCCTTAGAGTAATTTATAAGTAGTAGATGCTTCAAAAAGTCTCTTCCACTACTGCTTCAACACCTCCTTCTGCAAGTAACAAAAAACCAATGCAGAAAACAAGAAAAGAACAATTTCTTATGTAGAAGACAAGAAAAGAAAAATGAGATATCAAGATTTTCAATTTTATAATGCAAATTCCAATGCCAAGGATAGTACATAGTCATCAGAATTGATATTTCAATGTGTTCATTCTAATGGGAAATGCATCCCTCTGAAGATCTAAAACAAAAGAAAAGAAACACCTACCTTAGACTTTCTCTCCAAACTTCAAGTGCCACTCTATAGATTGCAATGCCTTTTCTTAGTAGGTAAGATTCTAATGCCCCACCTCTTCTCTCTCCAATGATTGGACAAAGATTCAAATGCAAAGCTAGTGCAATTTAAAGAAAATCCAATGCCTTAAAATTCCATGATAGTCTAAAAAGGAATTTTCCAATAGAGAAGATAAATAAGAAAAGGGTGCAATTATCAACTTGAATGCTCCAACTCCTTGTAGCTAAAGAAATCAGATTGGATTCCAATGCTTATTCTCTACCTTCCCTTTATGGATAACAACCATACACTTCAAAACTTCAATAAAAGTGTCAGATCCATAAGAGGGAAACAAATGCTGAGGATATATGATAAGGGAAGAAGCAACGACAATAGAAATTTATAAAATAAATGCAACATTGTAGATATATGTAACACCTCAAAGCTCTGATACCATCTTAGGAGTGATGAAGAGACATTCCAACCCAAGATTCAAAAGTGTTGACAACAAAAACATCATCTAATGAGGTTGTAGACAAATGATTAAAAAACAAAGCAAATCAAGTGTTATTTAGAATATGAGATGCAAGTACAAAGGAAAGCCCTTGCATAAGGAGTTAAGGCACAATAGATAACTAGCCTAACTAACCAATATGGGATAAATCTTCACATAGGACAAACTCATAAAAGGATGAAATAACTAGCTAATACACTAGCAAATATGAGATATATATACTCTAATAGATAATGTGGATATATGAATGTTGGAATCCTCTGTAGTGTGTTCACGATTACTGACTAGGATCGGTATATCTGATAGTCTATAAAGTAAACACACCCTTTCTTAGTCTCAACTTTTTCATTATTTATTTCATTAACATGACTAATTCTTTATTAGCAGTAAGTTGGGTGCTTGTTATATTCATTTTATCTCAATTTATCAAATATAATATGGATTATCAATACAAAACCCTAATGATGTTCATCCTTTGGATCTATTATTCTATAACAATGCTTTGTTTTGGGCCTATAAATTTAAAATACATGCTATAATGACTAAAATAGCTAATGTGCAAATTTAATCCTTAATAAACTCACATTATTTTAATAATACTTAGAAGATATAAACATCATTAAGAATAATATTTGTAAAGTCTAGCATGAATTGGGAATAAGAACAATCTTACATTTAGAATGTTATAAGGCATACTTCATGTCTTATTAATGGAATTATCATGGATATTGAGACTAATAATATAGAAGATGAAGTTAATGATGAAAATTTCACTAGATATATTAATGCCAACTCATATAAGATTGATGCACTCTTATACATTTCAAGATATGAGAAAAATAAACTAGATTCAACTACTTTAGATTCTCCATTTACCACTATTGTTTCCATTCCTATATCAATACCTATGGTTACATATGTGCCAAAACCCCTAGGTTGGGAACATACACAGGTTTAAAACATATTAACATGCCTATTTATATAAGGGCATCATATACACCTCCATTGATCACTACACAAGGTCCACTTCCAACCTCACTTAATGCATCTTCTCTTGAGCAAACTGTTTTATCTTTGCATACTAAAATATTATAATTAGAACAAGGTGTTTATAAATCAATTGTTCAATGAAATATAACACTCTAATTAATAATATTTTGGCACCTAAAAAATCCTTTTAACACTACCAGAAATATTTTTATAGCCTAAGCTAAAAATTTATGAGGGTAAAAGTGATCTTAAACACCATCTTCATTCATTTCATGCTAAATTTTTTATTATGCTTACAATGACACATTACTTACCAATTTTTTAAAAATAAGTCTAAAATATTATGATCTACAATGGTTCTATGATCTCCCACTTCAATCAGTTAGAGGATTCAACCCATTAGTAGATCAATTTTGAGCACACTTCTCGATCAACATTGGTGAAAAGCTATATTATGCACAAATTGAAAAACTCAAGCAAGGATATAATAAACAAATCAATGAATATGTTATTTAGTACAATAATATGATACCCAAGATGAAAAACTATATGGTAGATAATGATTTGTAGGATAACTTCACACAAAGCTTGATATCACCACTCCATGAATCAAACATGTTTGATAAATTCAGATCATTTGATGAGCTATGCCACATAGTCAAAGAAAGGAAAGTCAAGCTTATAACATTTGACAAGATAAAATATGCACCAAGTGTACCATCTACATCAAATGCCAAGTTTAAAAGTAAGCTAAAATATAAATTCAAATCTAATTTAAAAAAATTAAATTAAAAATAACACTTAATGTAATATCTCGACCATTGAACAAGCTTCAACTGACAATGGATCAAGTAGATAATTTACTAGATTATTTCAACCTCCTCACATATTGTTACATAGACTAATTAATTATAACATCATATCTCTATATCCTCTATTTGAGCTTGATTTGACAAAGCATCAACATAAGGGCTTAGACAATAACACATATTATGACTACCATAGATGTGTTGGGCATTCCAAAAATAAGTGTTATAGGCTAAGGAATAAAATACAAGATCTTGTTGATGATAATACTATTGAATTAAACACACCCACAAAGGAATTATAATAATAAAATAATGACAATGCAAAGCTAAAAATCTTCATTAATCCTTTCCCAAATCATGGTTAAATAGAAAATATATACAATTCTAAATTACATCACACATAAAATGTACATCATCTTAATACATATGGGCATCCAATAGAAAAAATTATTGAAACATTTACATGCATATTCATAAAGTGATCACATTTGATGATAGTGAAATTGATGATGAATATTTAGATAAGCACAAACTTTTAATAAGAGCGTATATCGATAAACAACGTATCCACAATGTCATGATTGACAATGTCTCAAGAAAATATTATTATACAATGACACTCATTTATAGTCTTGGATACATAAAAAATTTACAAGCTACATCAAGGGTAGTCAAAGCATTCAATGGGCATACATAAGATACTCTAGGACATATATTATTACCTATCCAAGTCAGTTTAGTAATAGTGGCAACCCCATTTCTAGTCTTACGAAGCATAAGGGTATTCAATATGTTATTAGGATGCCCTTGGATATATAATATTTATGTAGTATCATATATAATGAATAGATGCTTCAAGTACATACATTGTAATTAAGTGGTCAAATTTCAAGGCATCCCATATGACTACTCTCTATAGTTAGTGGTAAATCTTTCTCTTCCCCCACCACCATCAAAATTTATTGTGGCAATTGTTAAGAGAACCATCAAAACATAATTATGGTGCCTATTAAAAAGTGCAATACAAAAATAACCAATACACCATTTAAGAGCATAATGCAGATTCAGTTATGGCACCTATACAAACATTTTATATACAACCAATTTAGGGGAAAAAGGTCTGCCTTCCTAAGTAACAAGCTTCATATCAAAGAGTTACACAATGATCAAAGAAGTCTAGTATCCTACAATGTATCCTAATTCAAATCCTAAGACCATTTAATGTTTTTCACAATCAACACAAGCAATGCGAATTTATCTTATTTTAAAATAGACTTAACTAAGTCCTACACCTTCTTGAGCTTCACAAGATTCTATAACTAGTGATCATGACATTTATGGTATGACACCTGATGATTTTTTTTAATCAGCTACATCCACATGAAACATTACTCATCTATGTAAAGTCATTATTAAAATCTATGATTCAAGCACACACTATGGTCATCCCATTGATGGGATTATAGGCTAAGATTCTTTTCCAAAAATAAAAAATGCACAAAAAACTAAAAAATATAAAAAATGCACAAAAAATAAAAAATATAAAAAAATGCACAAAAAATAAAAAATGCAAAAAATTAAAAATATCAAAAATGAAAAATATCAATATAAAAACATTTAAGATATTCTAATCAAATACATAATTAGGACCTGAACATGATATGAAATGCTAGTTTGATTTTTAACACATGTTATATATCATATATGTTGGTAGATAACATATTATTTTTTAAACACACATGCATTTAATGAGGTATATGAGTGTGATGCAAAACACATAATACATGCATTCTTAGATGTTAGTCTCGCTTCTACCCAATGGCCATGACAATGTTGGGGGCATCTAACTCTATATGTTATACTATAAAAAGTTATATATATTTATGAACTTAAATGTAATGTTAAGCTACATATCTTACAAATGTCTTACTAATTACTCATAGTTTACATTATGCTACATGGATATGCTAATTTTATAATAATATGACATTGATACATATGGATGGAATAAACTAGTTTTCACTTATTCTCTGCTATTTTTATGTTGTTTAATTTATTGCATGGTGGGATAGATATTTCTTGCTTATTGTGTGTGGCCATTGGACCTTATATGAAAAATCTCTTGAATATCTCTATGAGATCATTGCTTGATATGTGCAACATTTTAACATGTCTAGTGATTGTGTCCCTTGGTCTTATGCATGTAATATTTACTTATGTGACATTTGAGCATGTTCCTTGTATGTGGCCATTGGCCTTATTGTGTGACATAATGTGAAATTATCATATGTTGTATTTGTTTTCTTGATAATCTTGATTAGCAGTGCCATGATTATATCATACTCTTTTGTATATGGTTACGTTACTGCGTGCCTCATTGCTAAAATATATATATATATATATATATATATATATATATATATATATATATATATATATATATAGACATGAAACTTGTGTGCCTCAAAGTTAATATGATACATACATGATTCAAATGATCTTAAAATTATATGATGACAAACTCTCTAACATGTTGGCATTATATTACATGATTTTATCTTTATCACATGATACAATTAACTCTTATTTTGAGATGAGTGACTTGTAGGTTACATCTCTTATATCAAAAGGGTGCATCATAGTGGGCTTGTCTTAGAAATCAAAACCTACATGAATATATATGGGATAAAATATAAGTTCAAAGATATATAATTCAATTTCAAAAATACAAAGTACAGGTTTTCAAAGACTCAAACTAATATAAAATTATATTCTAAAATAAAGTACATATTTTCAAAGATTTAAAGTGATTCATAAACCAAATATATAATAGATATTGACACATTTATATGTATTCTTGGGACATATGACATGCATATACACTCACTTTTTAAAAATGCAAATCAAAAAATCATACACACATGAATACATATGCATGGGCATGTGAAAACCAATTACAAAATCAAAGTTAGAGGTTACAAATACAATTAAAATTGAGCATTTAGGTATATAACTTTATATATAAGTGGAACATTCAAGGGGCATGATACACATTCATGCTCAAGCTTATTCAAAGTTTCAAATGTGGGAAATTCAAAGTTTCAAAATTTTGAAGTGGAAAAAGGGAATTGTACTTGTTCATGTTGTTTCAATGAATTTTTGCTTATAATTAGAAAAGGAAAAGAAACTAAGTATGGCTATGGTTGAAAACCCTTATTGATTGTATGCACATTAGAATCAAAATATTGTGAAGATCTCCTCTTTGGCTTGGAAGGATGAACTGTAGATTAAAAAACACTAAAGCAAACATGTTTATTAGATAGATAGTTGAGTGGATTGCCTAGCTATAGCTAGATCTCAAAAGAGAGAGCTTCCTCGAGGGCTATTAATCCACATGTTTTGAAAAATTAAGTTTATAAACATAATAGAAAAGTACTTGCATCAATAATCAAAAGGTATTGAAATTAAATACAAAAGTACTTAGAAAATAGACTAGAAATGATTAAATTAGTGATAAACTAATTAATACTAGTGCTAGGGAGTTGGGGTATGCTTTAAAAAATTAGAAAGGGGTATGTGAACAAGCAAGAACACAAAAAATTAGGGTTGATTATGTGTAGATAAGTGAAATTAGTTTGATGGTTTTTACTACCATAGTGACTGTTGGTGGTTAGGCTAACCATCGGTGGTCAAGGTTATCATCGATGATTGAACAGACCATCAACGGTTAAGTCAACCATTGACAGTTACTGTGTTTGGACTTGGTTGGTAAAAAGGTTGATTGAAAATATTCAAAAGATGGATTTTGAGAGATAGGTAAGACATGGGTTGATTGTGAAATGTAAGTAGAGTAAATGAATACTAAGAAACAAGTACTTGTCTTACCAAAAGTTGATTGGGTGGATGGTTGAGGTAGTTGACCTATTGGTGAAATCTAGATCAATTTTGATAGAGTAATGGTACCTGAAGACTTGATAGAGAGGTGATGACAAATTGAATCTCTGATATGATTATTGGATTGCTAGATTGATGATGGTGATTGACCTATAAGAAAGAAACTCATGGATGCACATAGCTCTTGATAATAATTATAGATCTATTTTCACTTCTTTGCTCCTCTCTCTTATAGGCAAGGCAAGAGAGTTGCAACAACATGTGAACTGGGCCTCTTAAATTTAACTCATCCATTTAATGATTCATAACTAGAATTAGATGGGATATTTTTAGAAAAACAAGGTAGGTGACTTGCATGTTAGTTGTTAAGGAGGTAGACCCTGACCATCGGTGGTGAAGGGTAAAAAGGGGTAAAAGGTTAGGTTAAGTCAATTTAGCTAAACTGACTATGGGTAAGCTCTAGTAGGGTTAGGAGGGTTAATTGGTTCTAAAGGGGTACTAAGGTGCTTCAAGGGTATTTCAACACTTAGAGTTGTAGTGTGTGGATTTATGATGTCTATATTTTGCCATTTTTTTTTATGTGGCTTAAATCAACAAGCTACAAAATAAAAATAGACTGCTAAGTTGAAGGTCTACTGATTGCCCTAAGTGTAGGAGGAGGTGTTCCCCCTCAAAGTGGGAAGTGATAAGGTGAAGTAGAATCAAGTGCAGGTTTGACAAGGTTGGTTAAGGTGAAAATTATGAATGTGGTTGAGAGGTTGGGCATTAGAGTGCAAATAGGTGCTCAAAGTGTGATAAAAGGTGTGATAACTAAGATCATGTAAAGATGAGGTTACCATGGTTGATAATAATAAAGGTTGATGCTAAAAATAAAAGTGACCGGTGTATCACATGACTGCAATTAGGTGTGGTGGCTAGGAATACCTATTAGTCTCCTAGATAAGGTTGATGTTTTTATGGATATACAAGGAAGGAAGTGCTCTCATGGAAAATACAAATGAGTTAAGTTTTATGGGTATCCAAGGTAGAAAGTGCTCCCAAGAAAAACATAAGTGGGTCACATAAGTGTGAGGTGGTGCAAGTTCAAAAAGGGTCAACATGGCAATGTTGTTATTATGATCAAAGGACTAGGTAAAAAGTGTCTCAAAATGTGCACTAGTTAGGACAAAGTGGACCAATGGTAGGATGATGAGGTGGTCAGGGTGGGTAGAGAAGGTAGACTCCATGGGTGGGTGACAAATGGCTGAGTCAGGCTAAAAAGGGGGGTTGCTAGTTGGAAGCAACAAAATGGGGTACCTGACCATCGATGGTCAGGCTCCCTAAGGATGATCGTTGATGGTCACCCTGACCATCGATGGTTAGTGTAAAACCCTAAAAAACTAGTGATGAAAAAGTGAAAAGTGAATCACTTTTTACCATTTTTTACTTATGCTTGGGGTTGAATTTGAGCTCTAATTTTAAATGTTTTGTGGTAGAGGAATTTTCTAATGGTGATTATTGAGGGTGAGATTGAATGCTAAAGTGTAGAGTTGACTGAAAGGACCAATCAGGATGCAGGGAGCATGCGGGTATGGGTGAGGATGAGCGGGCCTATGACCAACTCCATGATGGTGGTCAAAAAATGAGGTAGGGGGTGTCTTATATTTGATATCTTAGATTTATTTTTATGCATTGTATTGGGTAGGGAGGCCAGTTAGTTAAAATGCTTAGTTTGATATATTATAACCTAGGGAGGGTTTTTGTTAATTTCAAGTAAATGGGCAGGTGGAATTAGGAATTGATGGGTTAGGTAGTTAAATTGGGGTGGGTAGGTAATTAGGTTGCTAAAATGCTAGTTTAGTTTATGTATTTGGTAGTTTTTAGTGTGATAGAGTTTGGGCATTATAGCCACAGAATTCCCATAGTGACTATTGATGATTAGGCCTGACCATCGATGGTTGACACCCTAGAAAATATGGATGTCTGATCATCAATAGTTGACTAAGGTAGAGAAACTTGCTTTATTTTTAATAAGTAGTTTAAAAAATTAAGGCAAAAAATAATGTTTTCATGTCATGTATGGTTTGGGGGGGGTAGGTTTAGAGGGAAAGCCTAGCGAGTATCAGGTAGATAGGTAGAGGAGGTTAAAAAAATAGGGCAAGTGATTTAAAGGGTAATGTAGGATAGGATAAGTGTCATCATTTTAGGTGACTAAGCTATGCTCTAAATTGGTGCAGGCCAATGAGTAGATTTAGATGCACAATCAAGTACTATATATCTTTATAGAGATATAATAGGGGATGACCCCAGTTGATTGGGCCCATATGGATGAGGTGGGGCTACGAGTAATGAGGCACTATTATCATGTGCCTCAAGATGTATCTATGATCGTAGTGCTCAATAAGATATGGGATCTTGCTATGAACATCTTCCTACTACTGACTAGGGAGATGACTATTCCACTTGAGGATGTTCATAGGATCAATTGACTTCCACTACATAGTGATCTGATATACCATATAGAGTGAGAGGAGCAAGATGATCATGTTGAGTTGTTATATGGAGATAAGTGTAATCAGGTTAGATGGCACACTAGGGGATTTAGATATAATTCATTGTATTAGAGGGTTATAATTGAGAGGAGACTCATGACCATGCTCATGGTTATAGTTACTTGCTCTGGGATTCTTGACTCGAGTAGTGGGAGGTTCCCATATTTGCTATGGGCGTTCTGATCGAGCTATTACTAGGTCAAATAGTATTTGGTTGGGTTCCTATTTTGCTTGTTCATATCTATAGGGAGATATTATGTTTTAGGGCCCATAGGAGATATGGAATTAGTGTTAGCTTGGTTCTGCATTATTGGGTGTATGAACACATTTAGGTGCTAAGGCTAATAGGGTTGCCATGGGTTGGATACACATAGATAGAGTTCCCTATCAACTTCATGTGATGGAGGGGAAAATTTGATGCATAAAATGCAAGAGGTGGTTCTCATGATATGGAGTGGTTTAGGGGTGCATTGGGTACATTGGTGATAGGAGATATCACATGGAGGCCATTCATCCAGTTCTTGATATGGCTAGGGAATAAGAGGTAGACACTTTCCCTCTAGAGTTACAAATGGATACTCAATAGGTGAGATGGAGAGGTGGATCTAATTCTATTTGATAGGGTATGCCAATATTTTGGCTTGGTATAGGGTATTCTAGGCCCATTCCCCAAGTATAGGAGAGAGGATTCCAAGATGTTGCTACCAGAGCCACATCCCATGCTTACTTTGCTAGAGTTTGAGGAACTACCTGCTAAGGTATAGATAGATGATGCTAGGTTTGTAGATGGGTACATGGCATGATACTAGACCATATATGTAGCTATAGATATTGGTGGAGATGATGGAGGTGTAAGTATAATGGCTGTGGATTTGAATAGTCACAATGGATAGGCAAGAGTAGCTTTAACTGCTGCACATGGATAAGTATAAGTACTAAAGGGACATGTGGCCATGCTATAGGGCTAGATTATCACACCATAAGGTCAGTTTGTGACCTTATAGTGTTAGCTTGCTACTATCATAAGTGAGAGGGATTAGGCTAAGACCTCTTTAGGCTTGGTGACCCAGGAGAGGGACTCTCTAAGGCAAAAAGGAGGAGGAGCAATAGTAGGATAGGTAGTGTCATCTAGATTTACCTCTACGACATGATACCTAGCTATAGTAAAGGAGATATGATACTACAAGGCTATTGTTTTGGCATAATATCTAAATGAGCTTCGATGGGGTGAGTATAGGGTTAGCTTAGTAGGTGGAGCTAGTTTAGTGACACCAGGGTAGTGGGTAGTGTTTGTATCTTGGCAGATAGGGATAGTTGGGGGATTAAAAAGCATAGCAGGTGGGTAGACACTAAGATCTGGTAGTGATCCAAGAGGTAGTGGTGTCCCTAGGGCATAGATATAGCTAGATATGACATTTTGTATATCATTTTGATTCTAACTTGTGAGCTGATGCAGTGAGATGTACATTCTTGAGAGAGAGTTTGTCTATCTACATGTACACATTATTGTATGGTTATTTGACTTATGAGTTTACATATATGTGATCTTTACTTATGTTTATGCTCATGGTGTATAATTTGATGTTGATGTTTATTACTTATGATGTGAAGTTTACATGTGATCATGGATTATGCGTATGCTATGGTGGTGTAGTCATTGGTATATGCTTAGCTAGGGATGAGATCATTTTGACTTATGGTTATGTTTCGTGATTGATTACAATATGCTAAATTTAAATGAGTACTTGGATTTCATTATATTTAGACATGTGACATAGAGTGGTTGATTATTATAAGTGCTTATGGATGTGATTATGCTTATTGTAATTTATGAATATGGTCATGTTTATTGGTATGCTGTGATTAAGGTTATGTTTATGATTATGCTCATTTGTCAATTTGGCTTAAGGTAAATGAATCAACAACACTAGTTGAGAGACTAAAGAATATAATCAAGAGATAATCATCATCATGAAAATATCAACTAGTCACAATAGGGTAAGAAGAGGGCATGATGCTTCTTCATTGACAAGGACTAAAAACAAAATTGAAGTTAGATTGGCTTAATGAACATGAGCACTTCAAATGCTTCACATTAGCATTCATTAGTTGGTTAAAAGGTGTCTTGACCACATAATGTCAAGTAAACTCAAGAATCCCTTGCATATAGTGTGAAGGGGAGATGGGTGAAAATGGAACCCTATTATGAGACTAACATGCCTCTTCTGTAGGTGTCTAAAGAACTAGGATAAACAAGTCTATGCTAAATTGTGTAGACTAATCGATGCAATAAGTATACTTATGAAATCCAATTATGGATTCCACTTTATTATGCTATTTGAGATCTGATTATGACTGTCAAAATTAGTTTGCTTTTGCTATGATTTTGATAATGGATCTTTTGATGATTTCTATATATGGGAAGTTGATCGATACAAGAAGCTTCCATGAAGTTTTGTGATTTTGACAAAATGATTTATGTAGCCATCCTTCAAGAGAGTGGTCCAAGTTTATTTTTTTTATTTGATGCTTTTTGATAGCTATCCTTTGAGGTAGCAGTCTGCCTTATATTTTGGAAATTTAAAAAAAAATTTCAACAATTGTCCTTCAAGGGAATAGTCTATGAATTCTAAGAATGACCCATGATTGCTAGTGATAAGAATTTATTTTGCTTGACATAGACTTTCTTGGGTCATCTTAGTGGTTCAATTTTATGAAGGCAAAACTAGAAGCACAAGAAGGTTGATTAGGTGTGAAAAGTTTTATGTGACAATGATCATGGGAATCCATCCTATAAAGGGGTGTAAAATACCATGAGAACCTTGCCATGGGTAGAGCCATGATACCCCTTATTTAAGATAAGGATATACCGATGATATCTAATCCAATGATCCAATTTTAATTGATAGACCTAAAAATAAGGAGATAGAATGTAGGTAGATAACAAGGGATGAGTTTAAGTTAAACAAAAGTTGAATGTGATCCTTCTCAACAAAAGAACAAATGTAGATACGAAGCATTGAGGGGCTCAGGTTCTAGGTGGCCTTTGAGAGAAGACAATTGGTAAGCTCAAGATCTATACTTGTGGGCTATGATATAAGGTCCAAGCCAATTGAGAGCAAACTTGCCCCACTTGCTTTTCTCCATATTAGTGACATGTTGGTTTTCCTTTAAAAAGAGGTCTCTGATATTGAATTCTCATGATTTAAGGTGCTTATTTTAGGCATGATTGATGCACTCTTGATAGACATGGAAATGGGTGAGGGCTACTAAATGATGCTCATTAAGTAGATCGAGCTAGGCTAAATAGTACTAATGATAATCATCCTTGGAAATAAGCTCTTAAAAAGATATGCAAAGAGAGGGGATTTGGAATTCAATAGGCAAGATGGCCTTTACTCTAAACACAAGAGAAAAGGGTGTAGCACCCATATGGGTTCTAATGCTAGTGAGATATTCCCACAAGGCTAAGGGGATGTGTAAATACCAATCCCTTCTAGAAGCACTCACCATTTTAGTTAGTATTTTAAGGTAGTTGAAGGTTTGTTGATACCAAATGTTGGATTAGGTCTCCTTGACATTAAAAATGGTGGGAGAATATGATTTGACATAGGAAGGCTAGGTAGGCCTATGGATAATGAAAAAAAACTTAGATTCTGAAGGTGTAGATGGTATTTAAGAGGAAAGGGAGGCCATGGTGTTGTCAAACTTGTTGGTAGATCATTGGGTTGACTAGATGAAGTAGTGCTTAAATGATGCCAAGAATTCATCAAATAGTTACTTGTATTATTACAAAATATCATTCTTACATTGGTAGGAGCTGTTAATTTGATTGATCACAAGTTGGGAGTCACCAAAGATATTGATTGTTTTGAATCTTAAGGCTAAGGTAGTTTTAAGGCCTATTACTTGGGCTTCATACTCAGCCATATTATTGGTACATTCAAAATCAAGATTGAAGGATAAAGGGAGAGGTTCACTATCAAAGGGGATAAAGATGATACCTACTCCCTCACCATGTTGACACTTTTATCCTTTAAAAAACATGGTGATTTGATAGGTGAAATTTGCTTGAGAGAGGGCCATAATGGACTCATTGGGGAACTCAAGAGGAGGTGGTTAGTTGTCTGTTAATGGGGCTTCAACCAATTGATCAACAATGACTTGCCCTTTAATTGAATTTTATTGAAGGAAATCAAGGTCAAACTTTTCTAAGAGCATGAACCACTTGGCCATACTCTAGTTTTAGTATGGCTTGGAGCGCATGTACTTGAGTGGGTTATTACTGGTAATGATATATATTTTATGGTTAAGAACATAGTGGTGAAGTTTGGTAGTCATGAAGACTAAGGCTAGGAAAAGTTTCTCAATATGGGTATACTGAGTCTTGTACTCTACAAGCATGTGGATAATGTAGTATATGACTTGCTCTCTATGATGTTCATCTCAGTGAGTCAACATTGCCCCTATGGAACGGTTGGTAGTAGAGATTTATAGGTAGAAAGGTTGGTCATCCTTGGGAGGGGTAAGGATAGGTGGTGACAAAAGGTACCTTTTGATAATTGCTATTCCACTTAAAAGACACATCCTTCTTCAGGAGGTGGTGGAATGGTTGGCATTGATCTAAAAGTTGGGAGATAAAATAATGAATGGATTACAGCTTTCCCTATAAGCTATGAAGTTGCTTAAGGTTGGTTAGAGGAAGCATGTTGAGGATGGATTTAATATTGATGGGATTGACTTTGATTCTATGAAGGGAGATAATAAATCCAAGAATATTTTTTGATAAGACCCCAAAAATGCACTTTTTGGGGTTCATGGTAATGGATAAGTCACTCAGAGATGATCTTAAGAATAACTAAGTGAACTTTTTAGAGTTTAGATTTTCCAAGAAGGTCATCCACATAGTCCTCTATAATATTATGGATAAGGTCATGAAAGATATAAATCATGGCATGTTGGTAGGTTACACTAGTATTATTTAACCTAAAAGGCATGAATCTATAGCAGAAGGTTCCCCAAGGGGTGGTAAAGGTGGTCTTGTGCTGATCTTCAGATGTAATAAGGATCTGATTATAACTCGATAACCCATCCATAAGAGATAACATCTCATGGTTGGATTTAATATTGACAAGCTGGTTGATGCTAGGTAGATAGAAGTCATCTTTGGGGAAAGCAAGGTTGAGGTCATAAAAGTTCACACAAATATATAGTCCCCTATGGATTTGGTGATAGGCATAACATTTGAGACCCATTGGGGGTAGTCAATGGGTTGAATAAAGTTGAAAAATAGAAGACGTTGAAGCTCTCCTTTGATAAGAAGGGATATGTGAGGATGCATGCATCAAAGCTTTTGTTTTAGGTTT
The DNA here is from genome assembly GCA_037957365.1 of Torreya grandis. Lineage (NCBI taxonomy): Eukaryota > Viridiplantae > Streptophyta > Pinopsida > Cupressales > Taxaceae > Torreya > Torreya grandis. The sequence continues at coordinate 1,933,435 of JARHVA010002033.1, forward strand.
GGCATCATGATGAGTGACTATGTTATCGGTAGCAATGGTAGGGTCAATTGCAAGAATTCAATGTAAGACCAAACAAAGTCTATGTTATGGTCTTGGAGGAAAGAGGGGAAGTCTTGAAGTTCCTTGACATTTAATAATTGGCTAAGTTTGACAATGTGAGGGTTATCCAAAGTACCCAAGTTGATATCCATGGTGGATTCATTCAACATGGTTGAAGACTCAAGAGGAAGGGGTTTGTGGATTGAAGAATATGAGGCACCAAGGTAAGTGAGAATAGCATAATCATCCTAGCAATGAACAATGTTAATAGTAGGAGAGTCTTCTCCTATCATTTTAGGGTGGGTCAAAGGGATGGCTACAATGTTCCCTCCTTTTGATAAGTTAGGGGTCTAATACTGATTATGTTGATGAAAAAAAAGTTAGGCTAGATGATGTCATCATCCTCACACACAAGTAGAGGTGAGGTCAGTGAGGAAGGGATATATTCTTTGATAATGGTAATGGTAGGTTATTTGGCTTTCTTCTTATTAGGCAAGATGAAACCAAATCCATGCTTCTCATGTAGATTTTTGGTTTTGATGGTGACCAATTCATGTGGGCCATGCTCATATTGCCCAAGATCAAAGCCTTTTCAAGAACACTAATAAATGTATGTCTTAGTGAAGTTTGGTTTATCTAGGTAATAGAAACTGATGGTGAATGGTTGAGGTGGAAGAGAGGTGGTAGAAGCACTAAGGGATTTATCAAGCCATCCATAGACAAAATGGTTTTGACAGTGGGGAGGTCTGAAGGGAACAACAATTTTGAAATTAGGGTTGTAGCTTGGCTGGTTGGTAAGTTGTCCATACTCATGAGGAGTAGGGAAAGTGTCAAGTGCTAAAAAATGATACTCCCCCAATGAAAGGTAATGGAGCATGGATTCTAAAGGTTCTATGGTAGGTATTTAGTGTGAAGGTATAGAGGAACTAGTTGATGACTCATTAGTGAAAGGAGGTATGATATCCACTTTGGTGGTTGGAGGTTGGGTTTTAGCTATTGAGGGTGTGTTGGATGGGGGTATGAGGACTTGGGTCATCTTGGATGGTGATGACCTAGCCTTCATACTCAAACTTAATGCAATGGTGGAGGGTAGTGGGAATACAACCCATGGAGCGAATCCAAGGTCATCCCAACAAGATGTTTTATTGGAATTCACCTTCTATAATATATAAAAGTTCACGGCGCATGTGAGGTCCTACATGGATATGAAGGATGATAGTTCCCAAGGTAGTGGTCATGGTATCATTGAAATAATGAAGGATGACCAAATATTTAGACATGACATTGTCTAGAAAGTTGAGTTGGTTGTAGGCATGATAGGAGATGATGTTAATGCTAGATCCCCCATCAATCATAACCCATTTGATATAGGTTTGGTTGATGTAGGCAGTGGTAAAGAGAGGAGGATCCAGGTCCTCAAGATGGATGGAGGGTATTTTTGAATTGTTAAAGGTAATAAAGTTGAAAATTTGAAGGATACCAATAAAGGTGGCTAGAGGTTGGGGGTCCTCGAGTTAGACCTCAATGGATTTCAAAGACTCTATTGGTGATTTGTTGTGATGGGGAGAGGTAGAGATTAACTCATACAAGCTCATATTCATCAGGGTTTGATGAAATTGTTTGAGGATAACTCTCTTGATGAGTTCTGAGGGGTTAGATTGGTAGGCACCTAAGATAGACACCTTGGATTTGGTTGAGGATATATATGGTTGGGTAGAGGTTGGTTAGGAGTTCAAAGAGGGGTAAGTCTAAGGAATAGATACCTTAGGCTTCCCCTTATCTTTTTGCTATGCTCATGTGACCATATTGAAAGTATGGATAGAAAGAGAGGTTGAGTTGGAGGATTACTCAGATTCATCTTCACTCTTAGGTGAGAGTGGAAGAGTAGGTAAGTGTTGGGTAGGTATGGTTGATGGTTGGATTGGTATGGGGTTCATAGGGGGTTCATTTGTTAATAGATTGTCCTCATTGGAAAGTCAATAGATGATGATTTGGAGAGATTTATAGTTCTCCATATCATGGCCAGGTGTCATATGATAATAATACACATGTTGATCATTGTACCAGATGGTTTTAGAATCTAGAGGGTCAAAGGGTATTATGGGAGGTAGGGATAAACAAGAGGTTTGAAATAACCTATGGAGAATGGTTGAATAGGATTTGACCAAAGGTGATAAAGGTTAGTAGTTTTTGTTTTGATGGTTGAAGTAGGAAATTGTTTGGAAATAGGTTTGGTGGTACTAGTTTTGGGTAGGGTGGTGTATTTGGTTGATAAATTTGGTTTAGGTAAGGAGCTTGATGAGCTAGAGGTGGAATATCATAAGTTCGATAGATTGGGTATTGTTGGCATGGTGAAAAGAGGTGCATTAGAGAGCAACTATGAAGGTGTAACCAAGAGAGGTGGTAGGGTTTTGGTAGAGACAACTAGATTCCTATTCAAGGTAGAGGGATGAGGCCCCAAAATGGAGGACAAGGTTGAGGGAGATTAAATTTAGGCCTTTTGACCTTTGTATGGTTTCACCTCTTTGGTTGCTTTGGTTTGGTGTTTGATTACTAGTTCTAGTGAGGTGAGCTCCACCTTCATTGAGGTGTGACTAACGCTTTGTGTAGGAAGGATACCAAGGTTTTTGATTAGTTTGGTGTGAGAAGGTGACTCAGTTGCTTGGGGTCTAGGTGTCTTAGATGGTTAAGGGATTATTAGATTAGTAAAAGTAGTCGATAGGGTATAAGTTAAGATGGTAGAAGTGATGGGTTGTTCTACTAAAGGTATGGTTGGAGGTTCTATTTGGGTAATGTGAGGGAGACCTAATTACTTCCAGAAGGTAGACCGATCCATGTTAGGGTTAGAGATAAATTTTAATTTTTACACTAGCCTAGAGAAGGGCTTGTAGGTTGGTTTGATTCTTTAAATAGTGGACCTAAAAGATAAGGTCTTAGGTGGAGACACAGGGGTGGTCACCTTGTCCTCTTCCTTAATCAAAGGATGCAAGGTTGAGATAGGTGGTTCATCTATGGGAGGAGTAGACATGGGGGTTTCCTCCTAAACTTCTAAAGGGGGAGTGGTTTTCTTTATAGTCAAATGTGAAGATAGGATGGTGATGGTTGGTTGTTTTGATATATCAATTAAAAGGGATGTTAAGGACTCTACCATCTCAATAAGTAAAGGGGGAGAAGATGGTTCTTCCTCAGTTTGGGTTTCTAAAGGAGGAGGAGGTAATTCTACTACCTCAATAAGCGGAAAGGGTGAGGGACAAATAGGTTGGTCAATAAGATTTTTAGCAATGAGTGTGTCAAGAACCATGTTAACTATATGAGTATCATGGGAGATCTTAATGTTGTTGCTCTCATTCTTGGTAGGAGCATAGTTTAGGAAAGGTTTCCAAAATATATCAAGGGCTTGGTTCGATGGTGCATTAGGGTTGTTTAATATAAGTTCACCCTTGTCAATGAGGGATTAGATAAGGCTCTTAAAAGTGTTTCACCTATTGACATCATGTCTTATAACCTGATGAAAGACACACAGGTCATTCTCATTGTATCAACTAGGTGCAAGGCAAGAAGAGTCAAATTGTTGGGGTGGTTTGATAGAAGTAAGTTGGATGATGTTGGATTTCAATAACTTCTCCAAGATGGATGCATAGGATTTCTAAGTAGAGTGAATTGATTTTGGTTGTTCTAGGTTTGGTTCCTCAAGTTTTGCTTTGAGGAATTAGAGGAATTAAATTAGTTGAGAAAAGGTGGAAGAGTGGATTTTAGGATAACCACATTTGTAGTTCCCTTACTCTTGGTGTTGGTATTGGACTGGTTGCTTGACTTAGAGGATGAAGCTTCATTGGTTTTATAGGTTGAATTCTTGTTCTTGATCTTTAGCTTTCCTTTGTCAATGGTTTACTTCTCTAACTTATTCACCATGGTAAAAGCTTCATCAAAGGTTTGAAAGCTTTGGACACATAGTGTAGATGAGATATACTTGGCACATGCCTGAGCAAAGAGCTTTATGAGTTTGGGTTGCGAAAAGGAAAAGGAAAGTTTGTTAATTAGGCTCCTCCAATGAGCCACAAAATTGGAAATGGATTCATCCTCAAACTACCAAATAAAGTAGAAGTCGGTGATAAAAACTTTATTGGAGATATTGATCGAGAAATGATATAAGAAGGTTTGAGCCAGTTGGGTGAAGGAGAAAAGGGAGTGCTTGGGTATGGTACTATACCAATCCAATGTCAGACCATATAAAGACATTGGGAAGGTGTGGAGAATAAGGGAATCATCATAGGTGATGATATAACAAGCAAGCCTAAATTCCCTAAGGTGATATTGGGTATCTTCCTTACTTTGAAATTTAGAGAACTTGGGAAGTTCCCATTGGGGAGGATATGGCCTGGTAGGTATGGATGGATGGGCTCATTACAAATTTGGTCATATGATAAGATGTTGTGAGCACTCAAAATGGATGAATCTAAGGTGGTCATCTTGTCCATAATAATATTAATTATGTTAGTTTGGGGTTGTACATCTGAAGGGTTATAAGATGCATACTACTACGATGGTTGGAAGACATGATGATAATGGGTATAAGGTTGGGAGGCTGCCACATATGGGTAAGTGGATGCCAATGGTTGGGTGAAGGGTACATAAAGGTAGGTAGAATTAGGTGGTTGGGTAGTGGGTACATGCCCTTGTATATTAGGGATGTATCCAAAGGTTGGTTTAAAGGGTGCTTATTGGATAAGAGTGGTATTTGGGTTAGTGACTGATGGAAGGGTGGTGACCCTTGTACTAATCGGTGGCAAGGTAGAGGGTATGGACACCATAAGGCTTAGAAGTGGAGTAGTGTTTAATGGATTGAAGGTAGCTAAAGGAAGGTTGGTGGTGCTAGAGGCAGACACTCCTATAATGGAAGAGTGGTTATTAAGAGTAGAAGGTATAAGAGAAGTGGTAGTTTGGGTTGGTTGGTTCTCTATGGTAGTCTCAAAGGGGTTGTTGGTTGATGAGGAGGCTTGGGTAGTTAACGGTTGAGTTGTAACTGTGGTGACAGAGGTAATTCCCATGAGATGGAGAGGCATGTCATAAGGTGGATCTATAAATGGATCTAAATTCAGGACACGACAAGATGTGGTTATAAGATAATGTTACAAGGCCATGTGATTGTTGTCTAGGAAAGTGATAAAATACACATCTCTTTAAGGAACCTCTCAAGGTAAAGTAGACTTCTTGAGGAAATGTAGTCCATGGATGAAGAGGTAGGTTGACTTGGTGATGGGTTTTACTCCACAAGGTCTCTTTGTTGATGGCAAGTGATGACCATACGAGAAAGGGGAGATAGAAAGCAAAAACATACTCATTACTCAAACAAAGAGAAGACAATAAAATATCAAAGAAATGAAATCACACTCTAAAAGACACATTTAAGCCCTAGAGTTTTAATTAATCTCATTTTTGGCTTATGCCTTAAGAAGGTGTGTGACTAAAATTGGTTTGTAGATTGGGTACTAAAAAATAAACCTAGGGTTAGTTTTAGGTTGTGTTTAGGTGCTAAAAAAAAATCTATATTGGAATCAATACATATATTGGTATTAGGGCCTACCCACTCACTTCAAACATTGTAGCAATAAGGGTGTCAGGTGCTTAGCCAATTTATATTGATATCTAGAGATTATACTCAACTAGAGAGCTGAGTTGGTCCTCCCCTTGGTAATGACCTCCAAATAGGATCAATAGGAGAGGGTAAGGTTACCGCTAGGTGATGAAATCCTAGTCAAGCCTTGTCTCAACTTTGTTTGGTGTTTAATTGGTGAAAGTGGTTTGGTTTAGTGCATGCAATAGAGAGTGAAGATACAATAGATTACTTTGCATTTTAAAATTTAAAGCAGTCAATGTATGCACTTGATTTTAAGCCCAAATGAAATTTTTGATTTAATTAATGAGCATAGAATAGAGAGATAATACAATCAAACAAGAACCCATGTAGAGACACAAGGGTCCCACTGGGTGTGCAAAAATGTTTCAATTAATTTATATTTATTATTGAAAAAGAAAAAGAAGAAACTAAGTATGGGTATGGTTGAAAAATTTGATTGATTGTGCATGCATTAGAATCAAAAGATTATGAAGAGATCCTCTTTGGCTTGAGAGGATGACTTTAAAATAAGAAAGTACTAAAGAAAACTTGTTTGTTAGATAGATAGTTGAGTAGATTTCCTAGTGATAGCTAGATCTCAGAAGTGAGAGATTCCTCAAGGGCTGTCAATCCACATGTTTTGAATAATTGAGTTTATAAATAGAATAGGAAAGTACTTACATCACTAATAAAAAAGTAATGAAATTGAATACAAGAGTGCTTACTTAGAAAATAGACTAAAAATGATTAAATTAGTGATAAACTAATTAATAATAGTGCTAGGGAGTTGGGGTATGCTTCATAAAATTAGAAAGGAGTCAATGAACAAGCAAGAACATAGAAAATTAGGTTTGATGGATGTAGGTGGGTGAAATTAGCTTGCTAATTTTTACTACCAAAGTGACTATCGGTAGTTGGCCTGATCATCAATGATTAAGGTGACTATCGACAGTTAAGGTGATCATCGATTTTTGAACAAACCTTCGATGATTGAGTCAACTGTCGATGATTACTGTGTCTAGACTTGGGTTGGTAAAAAGGCTAATTGATGAGATCTAAAATATGGAATTAAAGAGATAGGTAAGACCTAGGTTGATTGCAAAATGGAAGTAGGGTAAATGAATACTGAGAAATAAGTTTTTGTCTTATCAAAAGTTGATTGGGTGGATGGGTGAGGAAGTTGAATTGTTGGTGGAATCTATCTCAATTCCAACAAAGTAATGGTACCTAAAGACTTGATGGAGAGGTGGAAATAAATTGAATCTTTGATATGATTGCTAGATTGTTGATGGTGATTGACCTGCAAGAAAAAAACTCCTAGATGTACACAACTCTTGATAATAATTCTAGATCCATTTTCACCTCTTTATTCCTCTCTCTTATAGGTAAGGCAAGAGAGTTGTAAAAACATGTAAATTGGGCCTCCTAAATTTAACTCATCCATGCAATGATCTGTAACTAGAATTAGATGGGCTATTTTTAGATAAACAAGGAAGGTGACTTGCATGTTAGTTGTTAAGGAGGTGGACCTTGACCATCGATAATTAGGGTGATTATTGGTGGTCAACCTAATTGTTGGTGGTTGAGGGTAAAGGATAAAAAGGGGTAAAAGGTTAGGTTAAGTCAGTTTAGCCAAACTGACTGTGGGTAAGCTCTGGTAGGGGTTAGAGGGTTAATTGGTCCTGAGGGGGTCCTAAGGTGATTCAGGGGTATTTTGACACTCATAATCATAGTGTGCATATTTTTGATGTCTACACATGCATGTTTTCAAAGATTTAAGTTCAAAGTTTAAATGAAATATATTCATTTAAAATTAAATCATATGAAAAATGTGGTTAAGATAGGGGCAAAAATATTTATTCATACTCTTTCAATAGTGAAAAATATAAACTAGATCTATTTGTAGTAGTGTGATTCAAATCTATGTAGGTGATATACATTTGAGTCTAGTGATAATCAATGGCCTTGGCATCACTTCTAGTGAATGTATCAAGGTTCCACTTTTTTTTGGAATATTACATTATATAATTTTACCCATTTATGAGATTTAGAATAATGCATCTTTATAACTCAAGAGATTGATTAGTTATTCAAAATTGGGACTGATCACTCTTAATTCTCCATTAGTTCAAATTATCCAAATGCTTTAACAAGGGGACATGGTTATCCATTATCAGTTACATGTTACAAGAAAATTTAGTTTCACCTATGTATATGTGTATTCCTTACTCTCTTTTCAAAATTTCAAATTTTTAAGTCAATATTTTTCAAGTTTCAAATACACAAATGACTACTTCATGGGTTGTTACAAGGTTTTGTAAATTTGAGTGCCCTACAAAATTGAAGTATATGTTCAAAGAAAAAGCATGTTATACACACTCAAGTTCAATTATTTTCTCCTTTAAATTAATATAATAAATTAGGGATGGATAAATGTAGACACATAAATCTGATCACAAGTACTTAGTAATGCTAATTATTGACACATTCCAAACCACATGACTTGTGCACAAATGCATGACTCTTAATCACTAGTCATGTAAGCCTTTATCTAAATTCAGGATATACCTTTTGTTTTCCATCACTATTATGCAAAAATTTCAATGTCAAATGATAAATATATCTAAAACTACCATTAAATTATCTCCAATAGAGGACATGTGTCTTTTATCCTTTTGGATAAATCTATACTAGATGGCGTAGAGGGCACTACATTCTTAATGACTTAGGTTAGCTATACCCTATGATAAATAACAACTAGTTTCTAAAACTTAAAACATCCTTCTGGGTCTTCCCATTAGTTTAACATGGTTGGATAAAACAATTTGTCAAAATATTTGCCTATAAATGCATGCCAAGAGTCACTCATTATGCTCACTTGATATTCACTTGGTTCAAGATTTTATACTTTTGTACATTGAATAAATCTACCCTATTCTACCCAAATTTTTAATTATTCACAAAGGAAATCATAAGGCAAGTCAAAATCTTTCTAAATCAAGTTAAGGCCATCATTTTCAAGTATCTAAACCATCTTCTAGATACAATATATATTCAAAGGAACACAATTACACATTCAAGGTGGGAGAAGTATGTGGGTTTGATTTCCCTCCTTAGAGTATTGGATACGTAGGCCATGGTCAATCACCAAGAGGATGATTGAGGTCAAATTATCCCATTACACTCCTCTCATTTACTTATAGATTTTCAAGCTATAAAAGTGCCCTAAGGTTTTCATAGATAAGAGAAGATAAACAATGATTTATGCATATCCAATCCCTTATTATGATATGTCAAATTCATCAACATCTATAGGTGTAAAAGGCATAATAGTTAGTTTTTATGCATAGTCAACTAGGATAAGTCCACGGTCAATGGAATTGGTTGCACTACGCTACTGTCCACTTATAATGCCAGTATGCATAAATATATTCTACTTGTCCCTATAATATATCATTTTTAAAATTTTATTTTCTCTATGTTTTCCTATCATCATCTTGTCACAGTCAACTAGGACAAGTCCACAATAAACATACTAAAATACACAACATCATCATCCACTTATAATAGACTTGTCCATATTCATTTATATTCTTAATTTTGATCCTAAACCTTTACAATAACCTCTTCTTCTGATTTTCACTATCAAATAGTTGAAAAATATCAATATGAAAGATAAGTATATTTATTATTAGTGTCTTCCAAAAATATAAACTTTTCACATTTAGTAATTTGTCAAAATCAGAATAGTTGATGACTGTATATCTTTAACATTTTGATATTTTCTAGTTTTACAACTGTTAGAACACATTAATTTTTTTATATTAAAATAAGGTTAAAAAACATGATGAAAAGAGAATGAGCAATGTACATGCCCCCATCATGACCTCAAATTAAATTATATAGATTCACTCAATATAAAATAAATGTATTATTAAAAGAGAATGAACAATGTTCATGCCCTAATCATGACCTTAGTTCCATAAGTGTGAAATAGAATGACAACCATTTGTCATTCAACTTGAAATAATCTATACAATAATTATCAAGAATAAAATGGTGAAGACATGGACTATGTTTGTGCCCCCAATATGTATGGTATATACTTTTGAGAGTGTTAGAAGCTGAGATATCTATAATTATCTAGTGCATGTTTATAGAGAATGGAATACATCAACATGACATATGCCCTCGAAATATATAACATTGTGTATAATTTATATCAAATATGTAAATCCTTGTCATAAAATATGTATAAGACCTACCCCATATGATACAATAATAATATCCTTAATCATTCTAAACTTTGTATAACATGTCAAACTCTGATAATATTAATATCTGAAGCCATCGTGTCACCTTGAGTGACTAGAAATATGAATTTGTTTTTCTATATGTGAGCTTAATTTATATAATAAGCCTAATGTATGCCCCACTTTCAATGTAAGGGATGTGACTATGGAATTTATTGTGTCAAAATATATACATAATTAGATAAGTTTGATCATTTGTAAAAGTTTTTGAATTGATTAGCTATTGAATTACTCATTTAAAATATGCAACTTTGATTTGTACCATCATAGTTTGAATTTCATATGAACTTACTTGAAGGAGGCATAAAATGGTAATATAATTTGATAAATTCACTCATCAGATATTAAAAATAGTTATCAAAGGCAAAAGTTGTATATATGATTGTTTTACCCTATTTTTGATAAAACACTAAATGAATTAATATTAATTATGTGTAAAATTAGAAATATTAGAATGCTAAATATATACAATAAATAACTATTCTGATTTTGAAAAATTAATAAATATGGGAAGTTTTTATTTTAGAAAGTTACTCAGAATAAATATATACTTAGCTTGCAAAATGATCTTTTTTGAGTGTTCTGACTATTTGACTATGGAAATCATAAGAAAAGGTGATTGTGTAGGCCCAAAATTAGAATCAAGAGCAAAATAATAATTTGGATAGGTCTACTATAGGTGGATGACTATGCAATGTGCAAATGTCCTCTACAGGGAACAATTTGAAGGTGATTTTAGATATTTTGAGAATTTGACATTCAAAGTTTTGTGTAATAGTAAAAATAAAAAGGGTCAATCTCGCATATAGATAAATAGATTAGATAAATTAAAAATAAGAGTCATATATGTGTGTGCAAGTTATGTGGTTTAGAATATCTCAAGATTTAGCATTATCAAGTACCTATGACCATATTTATGTGTTTACAAGAATCAAGAGATGCCCCCATTTTGTAAAAAGAGTTTTTTTTGATAAAAAGAGAGCATTCAAAAAAATTGACATGCTTTAAATATTTGTTAGCAGCCATCAAAATTTTATCATGCAGAATAATGTGTTGCACGTGTTCTCCTCAATTGATGGGGAGTGATTTTGATATACGGTGTTATAGATATCATGTGTAGAAGGTTTTCATGTATTAATTCACAAATTAAATTTGGTATAGTGCATAGTTGAAAAGTCAACCCATATATAGAGGTTGAGTTTGTATAAATTTGTAATTCATTTTCATAATATTGAAAGTAATTTTGAGATTTGAGCTTTCAAAATAGAGAGCCATTGAGATCTATTACCCAGCTGATTCGAGTGTTTCCAAACTGTTCTATAGACCAAATATCCTTAGGACCTAGTACATATCTTTTTTTGCATTTTAGATCCATTTTTAAAAAAAAATTAAAAAAATTGTTTTTACAATTTAGGATTTTTAAATTAGTTTTGCATCAGTTTAGAGGGATGGTGATACTCCTTTTGAGGTCAATACCATCAGACCTCTGATGGAATTATCTAAAGTTTTGATGTTACTGACTGATGTAACAAAATGCATTAGAAGGTAGCGTCCAATGATAATGATTATGTTGGTTATATGTGTTCTTGGTAATTTACTAATTTTACTTGATATTTTTGTGTACTCATTTTTTATTGTATTGAATTGTATATGATATTGTTTTGCTTGTGTATGTTTGCAAAAATATTTACACATTAGAGAGTTTATATATGGTTTCCACATGGAGATTGTTAGTGAGCTTAGTTTAGATGATGCTAGCTATAAGATACTTCATAGGGAAGACCTTGCACATGTAGCCCACCTAGGATAGATATCCCATGACATGTACTTTATGACTATTTTGGTTGAGATATGGAATGCCAGTACTTATACATTTTGGCTTCTTATTTATAGTATTACTATCACCTTAGAGGATGTGTGGTAAATATTGATATTAATTATTGTTGGTAAGCTGAATATAGTAAAATTTATAGTGGGCTAGGGATATGTACATCATGCTCACACATATATGAATATTCGAGCTTGGGAGGACCATTATATAGATCATTATTCTAAATTCCTACTCAAAGATATTGTTACATCAAGTGTTCTAGAATTTTTGAAGTTCATATGTTATTTGCTTTCCTATTTTTTATTTTAGATGATAAGGTCATTGCCATATATTATCACATGTATGATATTTTTAAAGTTGTCAAGGAAAGAGGTACTAGATAGTCATGGGGGAACAATAAGCTAGAACACTTGTACAAATATCTATATAATTTTTCATTCTATAGCCACACAAGTGGACTCAAGGAAAATATCTTGCCACATGTTTGGGCATATGAGCACATCATTATTGGTCAACTAGTTGGGGGACCTTGTAGTGGGTGGGCCACCTACATATTTTTTAGAGTGGTGGATATTATATAGATTGTGGGGTTTGAATACTATGTTGTTAGGAATCTTGCTTAGCTATGTTTTCACCAAGTTAATTTTAGTCAATCAGGAACATAAAAATAAATGAAAATAAGATTGGAGCCTAAGACCTCATGAGAAATACAAAATATTGGTCAATAATGCATTAGAGTCAAACTAGAAACATGCAAACCTTCATTAGATACATTTTCATATGGGATGTGGCTCAGATGTAACATCAAATAATCTTTGTCAATGCCATTTATGTAAATAAATCTCTATTTAAGCTATGGATCATGTTGAATTGATCACAAGAAAAAGGTCGATGAAAAAGTTATCACAATAAAATGCCAAGGTTTCACTATATCTCTTGAACATGATGAATTACAAGGCAAAGGGGTTTATTTATAATGAATCTGGATTAGTGAGGACCTTTCATCTTGAAATCAATATGAATAGTTGCAAATGAGTCCTCAATAGTGCACATAAATCAATATATGGATCAATGATATGAGCTCTTCATCTTAATCAAGATGAAGGGTAGAGGATGATCTTTGAAAATATCAAATGAGAGTTAGTATAAGCCCTTAATCTTTTTTCCAATATGAAGGGTGGAGAGTTATTCCCATAAAGACACATGGATCACCATTATGGGCCCTTCATCTTGTTTCCAAGATGAAGGGTTGAGAATGCTCTCACACAATATTCATTGTGGGCCTTTCATCTTGTCCTCAAGATGAAGGGTGAATAATAATATTGTATATTAATTCACTTATCAATTTAATTAGATCACAAAATAATATTCTAGAGGATCTCAAGATCCTTTCTTTACATGAAGATACCCACTTGCAGGGAAAAAGTGGAAATAATTAATTACAAGATAATTATAATTCTATTTGCAATAGAAATATAATTAGAATAATGATTTAGAGAAGGTGAATTAATAATATTAATTGATCAAAGGGGAATTATTGAATTGACTAAAATAGGATAATTAAACAAAGAAATTGACTAGAGAATGATAATTAAACAGATCTAATACACAAAATTATCCCACCTAGAGATGTCTCAGGGTGAATTCAAACACATACATGAGATGAACACAAGATTTCAAACTATATTTTGTGTAATTATGGGAAGTCATTCCATTTTGTAATTTGACATGTAAGTGATAAAATGGAGTGTCTACATTTTGCCCTGTTTGGGAAGGCGTTGAGAGGTGTAGTTGAAGCAATGGATTTAAAAATAATAAAAAGTCATAAAAAATGATTGCAGAAGAAAAATAAGGGATTTTAATTTTGATAAATTTACTAAATGTACTAGCAAATAGCTTCAAATGTGCCCCAAAGCAACACTAGTTAAACCCTAGATGCCCCCTCAAGGGGAGAGCTGGTAAAAGTTTTGTCTAAGTGAACCCTCAAAATTATTAAAGAGTAATGTAGAAATGACATAAGAGGATAAAAAAAGAAAGAGATAGGTGAAAATGGGAATAAAAATAGATCTCAGGGTTAAAAATGAGCGTCCAAAGAAGAAAAATAGTGCAATGAAGGGATTTTTTTGAAATAAAATGCTATAGATTCACCTTGGGGGAAAAATAGTTCATTTTCACCCTACCTTTTAAAATTTTACCTCTAATATTTTATGCTTGAGTGACCTATATAAAATGGATCATAGGCCATGATCGAAGGCCCTTCTATACTAGGTTCAAGAGCACAAATGGCCACAAGGAATGGGACCACCAGTTAATACCTTAATTTTTTTGTGAAGTTTATATTTAATAGAATTTATTGCATGTTAAAGTTGATAAAAAGATGAATTCACTATTTTTAAATTTGTGAATTTGACCATGAAAATGGCAAATTCATCATCAAAAATAGTGAATTTGTCAACTTAGTAGCAAAGTGGTCCATGTGATTGGGGATTTTGTCCATGAAAATGGTGAAATTGTTAAACATCAAAATGGTGTAAAGTGCTTTCATAAAAATGAACTAGTCTCACCCAAACAATAAATTTATTTGATAAAATGGTGTATTTATCTAGTAAAATGGTGAAAACATCATTAAAAAATGATGTCATCTAAACAATGAAATTTAATAGAGAACAATGAAATGGTCCATAATATCATTGAAATCATCATGAAAATAGAGAAATGGTCATGAAATTATTTCACAGTGAATTCATCATATAAATGGTGAAATTAGCCTACTAAATGTGAATTTGCCCCAAAATGATCAAAACATCCTATTTGAATAAATGAATAAAAATTGAATAGAGAGACAGATAAAAATGATCATCAAGATTGAATAAGACTAGATGACATGATTCTACTAGAAAAATAAATGAGATTAGAATGTATAAATGTGATTAACATTAGTAATAAATGACTAACCAGAGTGACTTTGATTGGATTGTAGGAGCGAGTGGATGTAATGATAGCTCATGAGTGATGGTCACATATTCTTTGCCAACCCATCATGTGGACAAGTAAGATTCTTGGGTTCTTTGATATGATTGGTATACTTTACATAGCGAGGATGCCAACCATTCAAGTAGATTGAATGTTACTCAGTGCCTTAGTAGAATGGTGAAGGTCAAATACATATACCTTCTAGCTATTGACAGGGAAGGTTATAGTCACTTTAGAGGATGTATGGTGCATATTACAAGTTCTGATCAAAGGTCACCCTTTATATTAGCTTGACCTAAGAGATAGACATGTGGCACTAGAGGAGTTGATTGTACCCTTGGATATTGAGATGGTGTGGGGTGGATATGTTGATATTGATGAGATTAAGTTGGTGATGGACATACCACAAGATGGGGCTATGGATGAGGATATTACTATACCTATTTTATTTGACCAAGTAGTGTTAGTTATTATGGCTATTGTCAACAATATTATACTTTTTGAAAAGAGAAATAAACTCTTTCATATGGGTTTGGGAAACATGGTCAATGACATGCTTATAAATATAATTGGTTTTTCCTAGGGAACAACCATTTTGGCATAGTTATATCATGATATTCATTATGTAGTTCACTAAGGTGGACACAACATTGGTGCAATGACACTACTCTAGATCTAGGCATGGGAGCATATAACTATTGAGTGACATATTGGTAGATAATAATAGAGGGGTTTAGATAAACTAATGGCATATGGTTGGTATCAGGTGGGGCTAGGGAATATGATACATAGGAGAGATATTATATATTATAAATGAGATGACTGATGCTATCTTGACATGGAGGTCATATTGAGATATTTAGTTTCGATGTCCAAATAACATGGAGTATATGATTTATATGATGTTTTCTTGCTACATTGTGCGTCAATAGGAGTATACTATTAAGTTTTATAGCCTAGATAGGGTATAATGCCCAATTGTATTGCAATAATATGTACCACCAAGTCTTCACCAATTTACTCATGTTGTGAGAGAGAGGCGTCATTGGGGACTATCCCTTGATTGTGCTAAAGATGGAGTGAGTTTTGGCTTGGTACCATAGGTGGCCTGAGTGTATATAGGTGAAACAACATATACTATAGTGATAAGGCATATGTATCATGGTGGGCCCAATATCAACCTTTCAGATTGACTACTCTAGTGAATGGAGATGAGGGATAAGCTCTAAGAGGTCAACCGAAGTAGGTTCCAGTATAGGTGGTTAAAATGATTCCTATAAATAAGGGTAGTGGATAGGGGAATAGTGGAAGAGGGTAGAGAGGATGAGGGAGAGGAAGAGGGAGAGTTTGAGATTATGAGGTAGAGGATGGAGATGATGTGGAGATAGAGTATGTAGAGGAAGAGGTGGAGATAGGCACTAATGAAGAGATGGTCAAGGTAGATGTTACAAGATTTGATCAGGGTATGCAGGGGACATGAGATGTAGGGAAGGATAGCTCCTCAAAACCCATAGGATCTATTAAGACTTAAGAACTTAATGATAGTTGAGACAAGATATTATTACTAGGGAAACTGAGGTCACAAGTATATAGGTTAGGTTAGACTGCCACTCATAATAGTTATCCTCAACTCATGAATAGATTAGTGTAAATTAGATAGATATGTCTAGACTAAATATAGAGATAGATAGGATGCATCAGATACATATTAGTTAACAAATGAGAGGGATTCTAATAGATAAGAGAAGGATGTTGTAGTCTAGGGATATGCATAGATTATGGCAAAGAGAGACACAACTATAGCAGAGCAGGATTAAACATAGGCTAAGAGGAATACAACATAGGTAGGTATGGATAAGTTACAAAGAGATTTGGATGAGGTGTGATAGGTTATGACATAGAAAGGTTTGGTATCTATCTATGAGAAGAGTCTTCTAGCTAAGGATGAGGCTACTTATTATAGGAGTTTATATGAGGTAGCAATGACAATGAAAACTATGAAGCCTACATATTTTGAGTATAATGCACAGAGGTCAACTTCTAGATCATCTCGATAACATAAGACCTTGACATTAGCTAGATCATTAGCATAAACTCCTCCTTAATCATATACCATGGTTAATCTAACATATCCACCTCCACCATCTGATAGGATAAGAGAGAGTTCTCAATAGGAAGATCCACATGATAGAGCTACTAGAGATAATCATATCCAGAGTTGACTTCTTTGAGATAGTGCTTCACACTTGGATTCATGAGATGTAATGATGTTATATGATGTACTTAGATGATATGAGATATACTTGTACTCTATTTTGACGTATATGCCCCATTTTTTAATGTATATGGACATTGTAATCTTTGATAGATGCAATATTATGATAATCAATGTTATCTCATATGATTATTTATTTTAATTGCTTATGTCTCTCACTCTTTTGATTTATATATGCTATTTCTATTAGTATTGATGAGATGATCATGATGTTTTTTAGCTTAGATGATTGGATCAAATAGATAAAGATGTATGTGATTAATGACATTGACATGGTATGCAATTTAAAACTTGATTTTTTATATTACACATGATAATATGCATCATAAGCTACAAAGGATCATGATAACATTCATTTTTCAAAATGTGTAACAATTTGAATTCCAAATGCAAATGTATACAAAGTAAAATAAGATATGGAAAATCAAGCTTTATATGTTCAACATAATTCACTTAAATATATTCTAATTTAGATATGACTATTCATAACTCAAAATCATGATATGAATAATCAAGACTTAAGTGTAAAATATACTGTACTAAATTAAGGCACGTGAGTAACAAATAATCATACAAATAAGCAAACAAACAATCAACACACAAACACATAATTGTAAATAAGTAAACATTCAATTCAAAATGGAGTGTGTGAGATAATAAGGTGTAACTATTTAAAACCAAGGGTTTGATAGAACAATCATGAATAGAGGGATTTGAAGAATAAATAAGGGGTGATCAAACTAACTCCAATTCCCCATGCAAGTGGCTTATGACTATATAGTTCTATGGGATTTAGTCCAAATGTAGTTCTCTTAAGGATTTGGGATTGAATAAAATTGATGACAAGTTAAGAAGATAGATTATAGATTAAAAATAGGAACATGGATTCACAAAACAATGAGAGCATATAAGTAACAAACTTAATAAAATGGTAAGATATATGCTCATAAAATGTTGAGAGCATGGGACAAGGGATGGCCGAGTTGACCTTAGATAACTGAGTACTACCTACATAGTCTAATTAGACCTCAAGCCATTGTAGTTCAACCATAATTTGAGTACAAAAAATGATAAGTGTGATCAGGGATAAAAACATGAACAATTGAGATAGAATGGTTAATCTCACAAAACAACAAGAGAATGAAATTTTATAACTCATATAATGGTGAGAGTGTGAAATATGAATGCTCACAAAATGATGAGAGTGTGGAATATGAATAACTCAAAAAATTATGAGAGTGTGGAATATGAATAACTCACAAAATGATGAGAGCGTGGAATATGAATAACTCATAAAATAATGAGAACATAGAATACTAATCGCACTTGTTGAGTGGTCGTACCCACAAGGAAATGAAAATCACCAAAGAGGTACTTTAGTATGTGCCACCTAAATACAAACAATTCAAACCTAAGTTGAGTCAAAAGAAAGAAACTAATCAATGACATGACATTAGATATGGGTCTAAATGGGGAACTTTGATATACAAAGTCATGAAAATTTTTAGGGTTTTTTACATAAGGGAATATTTGGATTTTTAGGTATTTTTGGAGTAGGATACAAACAAGTGGGATTTTGACTAGATAATGTATAGTAAATAGGAACAAACAACTCCAAAACACCTATCAAAAGAAAAGAGGATCGTGGGTATGTGAAATCTATAGTGAAAAAGAACATGAAGGGGGTGTCTATACATGACCAAATTAGGGAGGACCGCTCAATAAAAATTTAGAATATGATACAACTTCCTCTTTTTTAATAATGAGTTGGGCTACAATGGGAGTAAATTAAGGAAGGAACGTGCTCATAAATTTCTAGGAATTCAAGAAAATGATAAAATTCACAAGCTAAAAATTCAATGCCATTTCATATTGTGACACATTTTTTATAAAGAGATTATAACACAAAACCCATTCTACACTTCTACTTTGTTCTTTCTGAATGTTGCTTGAATTTACCTATGATATCTAGAGAACTATTATTAGATTAGGATGGTGATAGGAAAGGAAAATGAGGAAAAGTGAAAGGACGACCCCAAGAAAGGGATAAAAGGAATAAGGAAGATAGAATGGAAAATATATGCCCCCAAGAAGGAACATTTATAGACCAAAGTGTGGCAACTTTAAGCATGAAAGTGTTTAAGATGCACAATATTCATTGGCTTATCTAATTCATGACCTTTAGGAGTAGAAAATCTATATGTACCAAATCCATATGTAGTTGTAATAACAAATGGGCATAACCAATTTTGTTTGAACATACCTTTCTTTTCTTATTCAAAATTTGTATTCTTTTGATTCTCTTTGCGCACAAGATCACCAAGCTCAAATTATTGGGAGATAATTATCTTGTTATAGCCCCAACATAGCTAACTCTAATAGGACTTGAGGTGATTTAAGTTAGCTAGAATTTTTAATCTAGAAGATCCAATTCTACTAATTTGGTCACTTGGTAGTCTTCTTCATCAATAACACCTTGCAGTGAAATGCACAGGAAGGGTAGCTCGATCTCAATAGGCAAAATGGCTTCAAAACCATAAACCAATGAATAAGGTCTTGCACTAATAGGAGTGCAGACACTGGGATGATACACCCATAAGGCTAGGAATATTTTCATGTGCCAATCATGGCCAAAGGTATTGATATTATTTTTAAGGATTTTGATAAGAGTTTTATTGGATGCTTTTGCCTAGCCATTATTTTGATGCTAATGAGAGGTGGAACACTTATGCTTGATGTGGAACTCAGAATAGAGGGTGGAGACATCCTTATTTTTAAAGTATGCACCATTATCTGAGATGATAATGGAAGGGATGTTGTACCTAAAAATGATGTGATTTAGGAAAAAATTTAAAATTTGCTTATTGGTTATGTAGTTGAGATGGATTGCCTCTACCCATTTGGTAAAATATATGGTAATAATAAGGATATATTTTTGACCATCTGAAGAAGTAGGGTTAATATTTCCTATGATATCAAGCCCCCATATTGAAAATGTCTAAGAAGTTGTGACTATTTGTAGTGTCTGTGCTAGAGCATGAATTAAATTGCCTATTTTTGACATGCTAGACATTTATTTACATAAGCACATGCATCTAATTCAATGGTAGGACAATAATAACTAGTATGGAGAAACTTCTTAGCTAGGGCCATACTACTAGTGTGTGCCTTGTAACTGTATTTGTGGACTTCCCTAAGTACTAAGTTAGATTTCCTATATTTAAACAATGAAGTAGAGTTTCATCATAACATCTACAGTAAAGTGAGATTCCTGTTATGGTGTAATGAGAAGTTTTTTGGATAAAGGATTTCATTTAGTTATGAGATAGATTAGGTGGAAGGATATAATCATAAAGATAGGAAAAAATGTCATGGTACCAAGGGGAATTGGGACCAACAATGACATATATCATCTTAGGATGTGAATAGTTATATGATGGAACAAGAAGATGCTCAATGAGATACTGATATTTGATGACAAAAAAATAAAGTGTAATCATTAAACCAATAGTATCCATAACATCAACTAAATTATTATTGCATCTAGTAATTTTATTGAACTAAATGGTTTCAAACTTAAGTTTCAGAGCATCCACCATAGTTTTATAAGGCACCAACTTTTCATCCTTTATTTGATACTGATTAGTGACTTGATTGATAATAAGCTATGAATAACCATATACATGCAAATGTTGAACATTCCATTACATATCATGATAAAGTATAACAAGCAAAGCTTTATATTTAGCTATATTATTTGTGCATGGAAATCTAATGCAAAAATATTTAGGAATAAGAATGGCATATAACATGATGAACAAGATTCCTACTCCTAAACCATGTGATGTATCAAAATAATATTGGTAGACTCAAACTTATTGCTATGGATTCTTTCAAATAGAGTCAACATGACTAAGGAAATACACCAAGAAAGTGAAATATAACACAATACAAACTGTAATGAACCCCTAAAGTATGCTCATGAATGGGATGTCAGTCATAATCAATAATGCATCTAAGTGAGAAATTAGTGATGAAGTGATGAGGGATAATTCACTCTTAGAATGGGGATGTTGAATATAACTAAAAATGCAACCACGTATGAGGAATTGGTGCATGATGTATAATGCAAATAGTAGTAGGGCCCATAACATAGGCAACCCTCCCTGAATATGGCACTTTATAAATTTAGTGTGTTTATAATAAAAATAGGACTGATGTAATGGGAATGAATAATAAATCACTTTTAAAAAAGAGGTTCTCAAATCTGAGTCACCAAGCAAAAGTTATGGCTAATAACATTTCCCATCATTACTGACCTATTTAATGAACTTACACTGAAAAGTTTAATAAGCTTGACCAAACAAGGGGTAAGGTAGCCTTCCAACTACTTATTAGAATCAACACAAAGTGTATAATGCAATGGTTTGGATTTTGAGGGGGAATTGGCCTCCTGCCAACTTGGGCCTCACCCTTTGTCTTCATCAGGCAAAAATATGAGGTAAATTTAAAAACCATTGAAACAATCTCCTTTACAATATATTGTTTTATAAAAAAAATAAAAAAACTTGTCTCACCCCCACAATACTCACCTTGGAATTAATATGTCCCCTACATGATCATTTATCCCCCACCCACTTAAAGTGATTAAACACCTTTTACTATAATCCCCACCATCTTTCTTTATAATAATCACCCACATTGAAAAAATCTAACAAAATCCCCAACTTAGGTTTGATTTACAAACTTTAAAATATAAAGTCCACTTTGATGATATTTGAGATCATAAAGTAAGTTTTTATTTTTTTAAAAAATATTCAGGACTTCAAATTTTTTTCCAAACCATGTGAAAAGGAGAGCAGTCATGGCAAAGGAGATAAGACAGGTGGAGGCTATGGATAATGAGGCAAGATTGGACAGTGGGAGGAGATGACTATGGGAGCTTAGTAGGTTGGTGGTGGAAAGACCATGAGAATGATGAAGCAAGATGTTGGAATGTGGGATTTACACCAATTTCTCACCTTTGATAGATAACCAAGGTTTGTATTGATGGTGCCTTAGGAAATAGGCTAGCATGATAGAAAATAAAGCTCAACCTATAGAACAAGAACAAAGAGAAACATCCAAAGGAAAATATTATTCACCATTGGAGCTAAACATGGGTACAATCAGATTCCATCAAACTGAAAGGCATCCTTGCCCAGCTTGAAATCAACCATTAAGGCTAAATTATAGGCTTAAATGATGTCAAAGAATATTCATAGATGGTAGTGAGAATTGAATTAAAGGTCAAAGAATCACCCACTTAATTCAACATGATAGTCAAATATAAAAATGTTAAGCCTCTTGTAACCAAAATGGATCCAATTTAATGAATAAAATATGGAAATAACATGCCTAGTGCAGTTTAAAAACCACCCATATCAATACATAGGATAGACATGCAAATGCTAATTAGAGAGTGAGCCATAGATGAACACACAGATCCATAAATAACCTCTTAGCAATTGATAGAGAATACAAATAGAAAATATACTCAAAATTTCATATTAGTAATAATAGAAGAAAACAAAAGTATTCGCTATACCAACACACACTCTGATACCACATGAGAATCATCCAAAATTAGACGTCCAAGAATGACAACTAGTGATGTGAACACACAACACCATTAAATAAAAAAATCATAAAATGAGTAAAAATTGATATATTATATTCAAAAGAAGAGGATTGTTTATAAAAATCTTACAATAGCCTATTGGAATGCACCCAAGCACAAAGGCTTAATGAGTTCCCTGGCATAAGAATATATGGCTTACAAGCTAAACAACCCACACTGCATACAAGAGCAATAAATCTAACTCAACATAATCCACATTGAATACCTTGGAGGATAGGCCTATAAATAGTCTAGTATAGTGCATGATGACTCAACTAGATAAGGTGAGTGGGAAAGCTCCTCCACTATGGTGGAGAGAGCACTGAGGGAATACAATGGGTTAGAGGCCTTAGTAGTGAAACCAATAATGGTACCAAGTGGAATGGAGACCCCATCCACCCACTGAGTGACTCCATGCACTCATGTGTACATGATCATCATGATGATGTCATAAATCACTTGATAGACCTAATTATTCACCTAAGCAAGGTGAAGTACATATGTGTAGTAAATACCTACACCAACAACATGTTATACTCATAAATCCATCAAATATTCTTCACAACACTATTAGATGCTCTGCATGAGTTTTGGATTTACCTAGGATATCATCAACATAATATTCAATAATATCATGCATGAGATCATGAAATATTATAGTCACTGCTCATTTATAAGTGGATCCTACATTTTTAAAGATAAATGGCATGACTTGATAACAGAATGTGCCCCAAGGGGTTGTAAATTTTGTCTTGACTTAATCCTTTAGAGCGATCTTAATCTAGTTATATCTTGAAAAACCATCCGTAAGAGATAGCATCTCATATCCAACCATGGAATCCACAATCATATCTATATTATACAATGGAAAATCATCTTTAGGATAATCTTTTTTGAGATATCTAAAATACTTGTAGACTTAGATACTGACAAGAAAAATATTAGAAATCTAATTTGCATAGGGAATAGGTTTGATAAAACTACTAAAAGTAACTTTTCTAGCTCAACTTTGACTAAAAGATAAATTTGTGGATGCATATTTCTTAGCTTCTACTTAATATGTTTTACATCTAGATGCATAACCAAATGATGAAGAACTAATGAAGGATCTAAACCAAACATATTTTAATAAGGCCAAGAAAATATATCAAAGAACTTCATGAGAAGAGTAATAATCATTTCACACTCCTCTATAGTGAGGGATGCACCAAGATTTATTATCTTGAGATCATCATATGTACCAATGTTGACTTCTATTGTGTCTTCCACAAGAAGGGTGAAACTATCATTAAAAATCATTGGAAAATGAGGTAAGTGTTCATCAAACTTAGAATGTGGACTCTTATATGGACCCATATAGGAAGAAATAAAATCATCCCCCTTAGGTAATGGCCATTGAGATACCAAATGTGGATTCTATAGAACTATATGCTTAAATTAGTAATGATATTTAGGTTGGATTTTAGCACTACATGACAAACATGGACTTGTGGACTCCTAGGATTCCAATGAAGGAGAGTGAAATTCCTCATCCAATGGCACTTAAAATAGGTTTGCACCAAAGGACCCATTTTTATATTTAGTTTTTCCCTGATCCAAAAGCACCTCAAAAAGGTTTTTGCTTAAGGGTCTTGATGTTTCATTTTTATTTTGACTAAATAAGTTCATTTTCTCCCTAAAGTAGTTTTCATGATCTAAAGTGAATACAAATCCTTACTTATGGTTGCCTATAGGTAAAACATATTTCCAGCCCATGAAATATAAAAGTGATTCTTCATTTTATAATTCATTAAGAGTGATATCATTGTCTTGCTGGTCCCAATCAATAAGGTCAAGATATTGAAGGTTAAGGGGAATGGTAGGGACAACATAAATGGTGAGAACAAAGAAAGAATTAAATAGGTTAATGTTGGAAAAATCATCATATATACTATAATAGGAATCTATTTCACTGTTAGGAACATTGTCATTTAACATAGAGGTTAACCACTTTCAGGATATTTAGGGACTACCCTAGGCAATTTGTATCCTAAACCTTGTTTTTTGAATGTTTAATAGGAAGAATAAGATTTAGTCGACCTTGATATTTTCCCCCCAATCCCTTGGATTTATAAGCATTATGGTCCATAATTTTATAAGGAATAGGGTAATTTTAATATGAAAACAAGGAGCTAGATCCTCATTGTATAACCATGACTCATCTTCTTGATTCAAATCTTCTTGACTAAAAGGATTTCTTGGAATGAATGGAAGAGGTTCCATGGGAGAATATGTTGTCATCTTCTTGCACCACTCCATCTTG
This sequence comes from Torreya grandis, assembly GCA_037957365.1. Classification (NCBI taxonomy): domain Eukaryota; kingdom Viridiplantae; phylum Streptophyta; class Pinopsida; order Cupressales; family Taxaceae; genus Torreya; species Torreya grandis. The sequence goes on from JARHVA010002033.1 coordinate 1,958,444, forward strand.
GGCTAGCCATAGGACTTAGGTGATCTAGATAATTTTTCAACATGAAAGGCATCTTCTATACTATATGTGCCTAGACCTTTGTCCTGAATGTTGACATGGAAGAAATTTAATGTGGGGAAAGGTGTTTCAAAAAACTAATCAAGGGTGTTGGGATCTAGATAATTATATGGAAGTGGCTCAGAGATTACCTACTTATCCTTTTTGAGGGTACTAGTAACACTAAGACAATAGGTATATTGATGACCTTCTACTTCTAAATGTTTGCAATATTGATATGGTTACAAACCTCCAGGAATAGTTTCCAAAATGGGGAAAATTAATACATTGATGAATCATATAAGGAGTTATATGAACCTTGTGAATCCATGGATGGATTATGAGGAGATTATAAGGTAAGTTTAAATCAATGACATGACAAAGTGTGTTATGGATGACTGACCCAACCTAGATAGGCATGGAAATTATGCCTACTAATTTTTGCTTCATGTTATCATACCCCTCGATAGTAATGGTATTATTCTTGAGATCTCTTGAAGTGTATCATAGACATTGGACAAGCTTCAATGGAAAAATATTAAGACCATAACCATTATCTATCAATACCCATTTGATTTTGTGTTGAATAATTGTGACTTCAATTTACAAGGAGTTCGCATGAGAAGCTCTAATAGATTAGATGTCACTTGGATCAAAGATCAACTATGGACCTAGAGATAAGTGTTTGACCATTGATTGAAATTTATCTAATGGAATATTAATTGGCACATGATATTGAATCAAGATCTCATATAAGACATATTTGTGTTTCTGATATGTACATAATAGATCAAAAATAAAAATCTATGTTGGCATTTTATTTAGTTGATCCACAAGATCATATGGATTTTTAACATGTACACATCTAGATTTGGATTAATTTAGAATAGGATTTGAATGATAAGGTAGATTAGGATCAATAGAAGAAGGCACATGACCTTGAAGGGTGATTTTATCATGTCGACTTATAACAACACAATCTCGATTGGAAATACAAATGCTAGAGTTTTAAATAGAATAAATAGGACTTGGAATAATAACTTGAAAATGAGAATCATAAGGAAGAACTCCCAAAATAGATAGATCTATTCCTAGAATAGAAGGATTTACTTGTTGGGAATTTTGAAAATGGGGATTTATCATGATTGTAGTTATGTGATGTTCCATGATATGTCCCACTATATTGTAATCATAGGGGGTAAAATGGTAATCAATGTTATGAGCCTGTGAATCCTAGTTCTCATTATGATTATTGTTTAGTTGACACTATTGCTACTACTCTTGCTAATTATGATTGTGTTGAGGGAAAGGGTTTTTTTAAATCCCCATATTTTGACTAGAATTAGAGGATGAAGAATTATTTAATACAATTTCTCCTCTTTATAGCATGTCCTGAATGAGATGTCACAATTGCACACATCTATGAATTACATGTCCTTTGATTTGATGATACTCATACTACTTATTATCCCTATAACATTCTAGTTTAGGTTGACTCTCATCACAAGGTTTTATATTTGGGTAGCCAATCATATTCATAGTAATAAATCCATGAAACACATTATCAATGGGCTCTTCTAGATTAACAAATGGTCATCTAGTAAACTGATTTCTTTGAGGAGGGTGCCTTTGAAAAGCAAGAGGTTACGATTGAGGAGCCTTTTAAAATGGCGGTAGCTATGTGGTTTAAACATGTCTAACCTCTTTTACTCTATTACCCACCATATTTTTATTACAATTGAAAGGCTTGGGCTTATCTGCCACATTTTCTAGATTTGGAGTAGTATGTTGGTTCTAACTTAGATACTGACGATGAGATTGATTTTGAATTTGTGAATATATTTTAATCAAACCTTTGTCAATTAGAGCCTTCTCTATTTAAACACTTTTAATAATGACATCATCAATTTTTTTTAGAAATTATAATATGAGACTAAATGCCAGCTCTGAATTCAAATTCCTCATAAAAATAATGGCCAACTCAATGTCAAGAAGTGCATGGGGAAATATGCTAGCTAGTGCTCAACATATTTGAAGATACACAATAAATCTCTCACCTACACTTTATTTAATAGCACATATGTCAACCATGGTTAACTCATGCTCAATTTTATAAGAAAAGTGTTTAATGAAATCCTCTGACAAGTCATCAAAAGTTGTAACAAAACCTTTTAGAATACGTGTAAACAATTTGAAGGCAACACCAACCAAACTTCATGAGAAAAATAAAAGAAGGAAATTAGAGTTATAGCTAACCTTTTGACAATAAATAAAGAATAAGCTTAGGTGATATCTTGGGTCACCCTTTCCTTTATATTTGTCAAATTTCATAATTTCAAAATGAGATGGAAGTAGTATTTGAAAAATACTTGAATCAAATGGATATGAACATATATGATCCAACTTGTGTTTTTAACTTTGAATTCTAGCTTTTAATCCTAATATTGAGTCTTTTATAGCCTATAATTCTTGAGAAAAGGTGGTATTTTGGGAAGTAGGTGGGGGATTATTGGGTTGAAAATGGAATTAGGTGGTTGTTGGATTTACAATATCTCATTGCCCTAACCAATTAGAGTATTATTTATATTTCTAGGGTTTGATTGGTTAGGTAGAAATTGGTATTATTTTCAATTGGAAGAAGGAATGGATACATGTTGCTATATAGGGGGAATAAACTGATATTGATCGTGATTAGACTATGGGATGGAAATATGTTTTTGAATAGGAGGAAACTATTACATTAGATTAAGGACTTGATACTAAGTGATAGGGATTTGTTGTTATATAGAAATAACTTGTTGGACTACAGGAACTCGTTATTATGTTTAAGAGGAAACATTAGTAGAATTACATTAAGGAACATATGAATTAGAAGGAATGTTCTATATCTCCATAGGAAATTTTTGAAGAGAACTTGAACTTTGTAATTGTTTAGAGGAAATTTATTCAGGTGAAATTTTATACATGGGATTATTAGACACTTGGTGAGGATTGGGATACATTTATTGAATTTTCTATACAACTAGTTGTAAAGAATATTCATGTGTATGTTTCTCAGGAGCAATGACTGTCTCAACATTGGGCAATGGCTCAACCAACATATCTTCTCTTTAATGTTAAAGTGGAGGATTAGTTCCTAAATTAAGTACCAAAATGGATATGTCATTGAACATTTTACTCATTTGTCTTACTTGGGATAAGATGTTGGGTGAGACTTGAGGTGAGGCTACAAGTAGATCCTTCCTTTTCCTATATGTTTCTAGTTTTGTGGACATTTGAACATTTGGGGGATCATGACTAGAATATGGTTCATCATCATTACACTTGGTAATTTGGATAGTATTTGGTGGTGGAAATCTTTGACTTATGTTTTATATCAGCTTTTTATGAAGAGATTTGACACCCATATCTAATAAATGCATAGATATGTGTTCTCTATTATCAAACAAATGTTACTCACATTGGGTTTGAAATGGATTTTACATCGGTGGCACTTCCTCGTATATGTTTTAGTGAAATTCCACACCATTTAGATTCATGAAATATTCTTGATCATGAGGAGAAGTAGGTTGATATGTGAATGGATTAGTTTGATCTTGAGCCCAATTGTGTTCATAAGAGGCATTATAAACCATACTACATCATGTGTAATGAGTTATATTGGACATGAATTTTTTCCTAGATCTAGATGGGAATGGGAGAATATGATGTCTATAAATTGACTAAAAAAATTTGGATTGGAACATAGTTGACTTAAACACAAGGGAATAATATCAAGCCTCAATTTGAAATGATCTTAGAATTAAGAAGTTAGGAACAAAACTAGAATAGGTTAAAACTCACATGGATAGAGTAACAATATGATTTAAATAAGAGAGGTATGGTTTGAGATGCAATCTGGACACAAGCTAGTATAAATGAATAATATAGACTTGGAATGTATATAGAGTAATGGTATAATTTCACACAAAGAAGTTATGAAATGTACAAGTTTGAACAATTTTGGACCTATAACATGAACAAATTAACACCTCTTTATGTAGGTGTATGTAAATTATGATAAAGTTTTGACACCATAATCAATTAAGCAAATACTCAATCTAGTGACCCTATTTTGGTGACTGACATTAGATTACTCAACATTCATCGAGTCTTTTGATATACTTGCCTTGAGAGAGGATACAATTTAAGATTCATTAAATAAATTATTGCATTTATTGCTAAGTTTTTAATCCCCTTTCTCTCAAAAGGTTTGTACGTAAAAGATATCTTTGGGGGATATTAACCTTTGTACCCATGCATCAATGAATGTTTCATGGATACAGAGTCTTAAGCTAATGTTTTTGAGGTATTTCTAGATGGTACTAACATACCTTTTAGTACATGGGTGATTTTAAACTATTCATCAATTGGATATGAGATCTTATAGGCCATTCACCTAAGGGTCTAGTCCTTTCATGATCACTTTAATCATAGGGATTTAAGTGAAGTGCTACCAGTTCAATCAGTCTCCAAAGGACCACTAACTAAGATACCACTAATAAAGCCTCAATTTATATACCTCATAAAATAATTATGTTATTACAATGCTTGGTAATGACATCCCAATCACCGTACCCTAGAGAATCATGAGAAGGCAATGACATCTCAAATGTAGAGCCAAAAAAAGGTATTACTATTCTGATTCGTGCAACTCCCACTAAGGGTGAGTAAAGACCATAATAGGCAAATATTTAAGATTTAAAAAAAATAGGATATTTGTGTTTTTAAGTCACCTAAAGGGGAGAAAATACATGTAAAATATCCCCACAAAACACTCAAGTAACAAGAAGTAACAAAGGAACTTTCACAAAATGAAAAAGCTTGAAAAATAAGCAAGTTTTTTTAGAACCCAAAATTAATTGTGAATTTATTTTTAAAGCCCCAAAATGAGATGTGAATATAAAATATGATTGTTTGAATAAATCACCTCACTTTTGGAAACCCAAAAGCAAATAAGATGAGTAGTTTTTCTTGGTAGGTATTTGACAAGTGAAGGAGGTTGATTTTCTATGTTCTTCCAGCTCTCAGTTTATTACACAAATCACTGATTTTAGAAAACATACAAAATAAAGAATAGAACACCAAAAGTATAGACAAAATGATTTTACTTATTACTAAATGATTTCATCGATTAGGAGAACAATTTCATTAATAGTAAGAAAAATTCATTGATAGTAAAATAATTTTTCTAATGAGCAAAAAACTAGATAGAGAGATACCTAAGAATAATTTGTCAATTAAAGTGATAATTTCACTGATATTTGAATAATTTCACTAAATAAAAATCTCTACACAGGCCAAAGAATGAACATAAATGATTTCATTGATAATAAAGTTGATTTCACTGATAATAATGATAATTTCATTAATAATATACCAATTTCACTAATGAATGTGATGATTTCACTGATAGTTGAATGATTTCACCAATTTGTAAAATTTGGATAGGAACAAGAACATAGAATAGAGAACAATGACAATTTCATTGATTACAAGATGATTTCACTGATTAGTAGAAAAATTATAACATTTTTGCCATTTTTGTGAAAAAATTAATCAAAACATAGAAAACAAAAAATGGAAAAAAATTAGAATATAAAAGATCCAAAATATTCAAATATTATTTAAAGGAAGGTTTCTAAACAATCTTGAAAGAAAGGTATGTGTTACTAGTCCCACTGAGCATGTCATATGTGTCATTAGGAATATCGCTTAGCTATATTTTCACCAAGTTAGTTTTAGTCAATTAAGAACACAAATACAAGTGAAAATAATCTTTGAGCCTAAGACCTCGTGAGTAAACAAAAGATTCATTAATACTGCATTAGAGTCAAACTAGAAACATGCAAATCTCCATTAAAGACATCTTTTTATGGGATGTGGCTCAGATGTAGCATCAATGATATTTATCAATGCCATTTGTGTGAAGACATCTGCATTAAAGTTATGTACCATGTTGAATTGATTATAATAAGAAGTTTAATGAATAAGTTAGCATGATAAAATGCTAGGGCTTCGCTATATATCTTGGACATGATGAATTATAATGCAAAAGGGTCTGTCTATTTATAATGAACCTAGATCAATGAGAACCCTTTATCTTGAAATCAAGATGAATAGTTACAAATGAGTCCTAATAGTGCACATGGATTAACATATGGATAAATGATGTGAGCCCTTCATCTTAATCGAGATGAAGAGTGGAGAATGATATTTGAAAATATAAAATGAGAGTTAATATAAACTCATCATCTTATTTTCAAGATGAATGGTGGAGAGTTATTCCCAATAAGACACATGGATCACCAATGTGGGTCCTTCAAATTGTTTCCAAGATGAATGGTTGAGAATGTTCTCACACAAGATTCATTGTGGGCCTTTCATCTTGTCTCTAAGATGAAGGGTGAATAATAACCTTGTATATTAATTCACTTATCAATTTAATTAGCTCACAAAATAATATTCTAGAGTATCTCAAGATCCTTTATTTGCACGAAGATGTCCACTTGGAGGGAAAAAGAGGAAATAATTAATTGCAAGATAATTATAATTCTATTTACAATATAAATATAATTATAAGAATGATTTAGAGAAGGGGAATTAATGGTATTAGTTGATCAGAGAAGGGGGAATTATTGAGTTTACTAGACTAAGATATTTGAACAGATAAATTGACAAGAGAATGATAATTGAATATATCTAATATGGTGAATTATCCCACCTAGAGATGTCTCAATGTAAATTCAAACATGTTCATTATATGAATAAAGATTTTAAACCGTATTATTGTAATTGTAGGAAGTCATTCCATTTTGTAATTTGACATGGAAGTGATAAACATGTAGTGTCTACAACTACTATAGAGTATAGTGTGATCCTAGATAGGCTCACACCTACTAGGATTATTTGAAGGACTTACAAAGGCTTTTCTAGCTAGTCTAAGGATATGGCAGAGTTACACCATATTCATGTTAGTAAGTGGTTTAAATACCAATTTATTAGTGTGATGGAGAGATTACAGTTTGAGAGGGTGACATGCCAGTTTAACATCTATCAAGATGTGCCATTGAAAATACACCCTTGGATATAAACTATGAGGTCTACACATCTCCCTAGTGATAGGTCGAACCTAGTGCTGCATATATGGCACCTTTACCTGTGAGGAACATAGATCCTACTATTACAATTATTGAAGTGGATGATGTAGGATTTAATACATAGTACACTTTTTAGTGGATGGATAGGATATGGCACATCCTTTTTCCTATTTTATTAGATCTAAGTGTTGTGCCCCTAGCTTAGGGAATAAGCAATAGAGGAGTAGGTCTAGCTATACCATAGCTTGCTCTAGGTAATGTGACAGTTGTTAGTGTAACTATATATAGGTATATATATGTAAAATTATATATTTGTATGATTTTCATTTTTTATTTTTAAGTTGGTAATGTCTTGTGTATTTTATGTATTTGTGGTGTAGGTTATAAGTACCAGGTGACTATAGTAGATGCATTTGTCCACATGTTGATGCAGAACATTCATTATGATATGGTCAAAAGTGGGTGTATATACACCAATTTTTTTTTATCTTTTTTCCATTGCTACAGCATTTACTATAGTTTATAGTGAGTAGGATGATCTCTAGGTGGTGTTGGACAAACAACTGGTGCCCACTCTTGAGAGTGGTACTGATATATATATATATATATATATATATATATATATATATATATATATGGATCTTATTGATTTTTGTAGTTACCTATAGGTGGATCATGATTAGACCATGGTGAATATGGGAGATATTTGTGAGTGTGTTATATGATATTGGTCTCAATCTTGAGGGCATAGAGGAGATAATGGACCATCTACTTTTAGAACTAGTAGACATAGAGATAGCGATAATATTGAGTTAGATGCATTAGGGAATGTAGCATTGATTGTGGGCTGAAATTATTATATTATAAATGCTTATTTGATTATTTATAGTGAATAATTTAATTTATGTCTATTGAGTTTTTAAAATGGATACACATATTAGTATTATCTCATATCAATTTTTGCATTTGATTTTTGTTTATTTGATGTCTCACATTACAATTATATTTCAAATATTAAATTTGGTTTGTTTATTACGCTTTATAAATTTTTATAAATTTCATGTGAAGAATAATATTGTATTTGATAAGTATTACACATGTATATATGAGATTAATTCATGGTACTTTTAGTTATCCATGCTGCTCAAAATTAGTTTTCTCATTAGGAATCAAAATTTATCATAATTATGTGATGTAGGTTGATGGAAATTTTGTGTAACAAATAAAGAGAGTTAAGTTTCTTCTTGTTGTTATGAAATAATGTTAACTTGTATTTATCCTTGATCTATAAATATTTAATTCACCTTTGGTATCCATACTTGCTTGGGAGGAGATGTGACTATACTTGCATTATTTTGCTCCTTATCATTCACAACTGTGCCTTCTCTATGTTATATTATGATAGTATCTTGAATGAACATTGGTTCCATAATGGGAATTTCATTGGATAAATATGTCATGGTAGGGTGTGAACTAGAATAAGGTATTATCTTAACATCATCATCTGTAGAAGTCTGATATGCCATTGGATCCAATGCATGAATGCCCTAAGTTGTCTTAGTAGTCATCAAAATGAGTAGTTGAAGAATATGGAGAATGGGACCTTATTGAATAAGTGTCAAATTTTCCAAATGTAATAACCCCTCTATCCCCAAGTTATGTAATCTTTTGTCACAATGCATAATAATCATTATTTTAATTTCTATTAATACCATGATAAATGCAAAATGGTTTCCTTTTATTTTTTCAAGACAATGAGGAGGGTGATATAATTTAGGAGGTAGAGTGATTAACTTATTTTTTATTTATTTGATCAAGTAAACAACCTAGTTTTACAAGGATTTAGGAACAATAAAAGCGTTATACAAAAAAGTATTGGGCCACTAAGGCTGAATAGAAAAAAATAATAAAAAAACTAGCTAGAAAGTCGCATAGACAATGAAATAAAACAACAAAAAAATAGATCAAGAGGGGGCCCCTCCGGTGTTTATTTATCGTTAGATATATTTTAAAGTTCTCCCCAATAACTATTGGAAACTTTAGCCCTTGTATTATTACTAAGTCGTTTAGCACCATCTCTTGGGAGGATCATACATGACATTTTCTATCCCTTTTATACCTACAAAGGGGTTTTATTGATAGGGGTCAAGCTAGGGATATTAGGTGAGGGGGGTATCCATAGCCTTTAGTGGATGATTAATAGGGGTCTAGTTTAGCTTGATGAAATGGAAAAAATATTGAATAGTCAAGTCCACTTTCCCATGTAAGGCATTCCATTAATCGATAAGGCTAGCCAGGTTCAATCTAGATTCTTGCACCCTATTGTTTAAATTGTCAAGATACTCATTATTGTTTTTAAATTCATCAAACAAAAGGAATTTTCACTTATTGATGGCCTCCATGGAGGTGCCCTCATCTAGAAATACTAGTTTGGGGTTGGGAATAAATAGATTTAGCGGAAGGTCTTTAACAAAGGTTTTAAATAAGTTAACTTTAGGGGTAATAGCTGATGGGCAATAGGATATCGAGGTGGGATCCTCCTCCAAAGAGTCCTCCTTAATGGAGGACCCCCATAGGGGGACATCCATTCCTTGCAGTGTTTGACCATGTTTAACTAACATCAGTATAATCCCTTGATGTAGAATGGGGTTAGACTCATTAACTTGGTGGGTAAGGGTTGTGCATTCTAATGACTTTAAAAGGTAAAACAATAGGCTAATGTTATAACCCTAGAAATGGTTTAACAAAAAGAGTGGTGGGAGAAAATTAAGGTATACTTACCCTCTAGAGTTAGGTATCTCATCACCTGGAGGCATACCTCTGGCCATTTTTGTGAGAGATCAGCTTGGGGAAAACCCTTCTTATCTATTTTTATGAAGTCATTCATGTGGAAGAAGTGTTAGAGGGGTTATTAATTTTGAGTCTAGTATTTTTAAGCCTTCACCCCTTTACACATCATTCTTGTGGCCTCACCTAATAATTCCTCCATGACTATAATCTTAATTCCCCACATCACCACCATACGCTTATTCCATCCAATGATGAAGTCCCTAACAATGTCAATATCATGCTCTGTAATCCACAACATTAGTTTTCTGAGACCCCCATCATAAATTTTTTTAGTCTTTCTTTTTTCCATGCACCTCAGAATATAAGGTAGGCTCTAATCGCTCTCTATCTTCCCCCATTAACACTGTGCTAACAAAACCAAGAAAAATGAATAAGAGGTTCTAAAATAGATTGGTTTGAAGAATTTGAAAAAGGCTTGGGATACACATTTCCTTCATCCTTAGGAAATTAATCGACCTCACTCCTTCATAATGATGGTTCATCATTTTTAAAACCCATCTCTTGATAAGAGATGTTTGCACATGTGCTAGCTTGATAGCCCACCTAGCCTATTGTATTTTCATTCTATATGGCCAATTGGACATTATTAGGGATGTGTCCAAGAAAGATTAACTTATTATTCAATAATATATGTAGAATGTAAAAGTCCTTATGTATTGGTTTATAGATCAATTAGTGCATAAAATTCCTAAATTATAGAATGTAATCACAAATTGATATGATTCTCCTTGATGAGGAAAAGGTAAATTTTTATCTATAACTCTTGGTACCTTATATTGTATGTATTGCATTGAAAATGTCTCTTATAAATCCAAATAGGAGTTTACAAACCCACTTATAAGAGAGTGAAGTCAATCCAACTTATTTACAATTAAAGTTTTTGTAAGAACTTTTAGTAAAATGTAACTACCATCATATTTGTCCATAAAAGCTATGAAATCTATGAGATATAGATAAGGATAAGTACTTCCATCAAATGTACATAATGTAAGCATGAGGAAGATGTGAGGTAATGGTACATTTATAATATTATGCATAATCAGGTTTTCATAAATGGCATTAGAGTCAACCTAAACATGATATGATTTTCTCTCTAAGGTTAGATGATGCATTTTATGTTTCAAGACACCCATAATATGCATTAAGAAGATGAATTATTGGGAAGGCTTGTTAATATTCTTATGAGGTTTGTTTAATGGTTGAATTGTGATATTATAAGTTTCCATAGGTACACTATTATGAATGGGTGAATAAGGTCTAGGCATAATATTTTTTATACCAGACATAGGTTGAGAAGAGTCATCATGATTATTTATAACATTATATTACATAGATTCACCTTTTAAACCTGTATCATTGCATATAATGGCATTACCATTGAATTGAGTTTCATCACATTTTGTTTCAATATGAGTATTATGTAAATAAATTTCTTGACATTGTATTCTAACATAAGATAAAGAATTATCACGTGTTTGTATCATTTAGCATTTCTATAGAGAGAATGGATTTCACATTCTTTTGATATTTCTAGAGAGAAAAGGGATTTCAAAATATTTTTCCATTTTTACATAGAGAGAAGGAATTTCAATTTAGTTTTCCATTTATATAGAGATAATAAATTTCACATTAATTTTTCCATTTCTATGCAGGGAGCCTTTGCATTTTATAATGATTAATGTGATGAAGTGTAGTGGATTTTTTTAGAGATATACAAGGTGTACTAAAGGGAAATGTATCACATTGTAACTCATGGGACATGTTAGGAACATGAACATATTCATTAATATTTTTCTCCCCTTGTTCTAGTGTATTATTAAGAGAAGAATGCAAATAATAAGTAGGGGAGGTAGGATCTTATACTTTATAATTAATGTGCTTATTTTCATCATCATTATAGTCTTCACTATTATACCAATCATATTAATTTTCCTTATTTAAAATCATACCCATACCCATAATCATAATCATAATCATAATCATAATCATAATCATAATCATAATCATAATCATAATCATAATCATAATCATGACAATTGGGTTCCTCATCTACATAACTAACATAATCAATCAAACATGTTTGGCTATTAGTCCATTATTATCATAAACATAATGGATGGAGTTACTATATAATAAGAAATACACAGGATGAAAGATACTAGGGGTTTTTTATTGGTTCTCCATTTTATATTTATTAAGCCTTATAAAAGCTATTGAGATATATACAAGGCCTAATCCTAATAGGCTAAGAAATCATGGAGATACTAAGGTTTTATAGATGGAAACCTTAGGACTGAAATCTAAAACCCTAGAAGGATGGAACCCTAATGGAGATCTAGGGATTCTCATAATTCTATCAGTGTATGAATTCACCAATACATTTTACTCTACTTTAGTTTCATAAAACCCTAATAGGATATAAACTTGTAGAATGATTATTAATTCATATTTGTGTAATATACACAAATACTCATGAAAACTTATATGAGCTATGATAAAACATATAATCTAAATATGGAAATAAATATACAAGAGGTAAGAAGGCTCCTAGCTTGTTTGCCATGCTATTTTGAGTTCTGATTGTTTGGATACTACATCTTTCAAATATGTAAATTTTCTATGTAAAACTCATTCTAACATGTTACTTGATAGTCACTTTCATCAGATTAGGTCAGTATTGACAATCGAGACTGATATGTGGTGGTTGATACTGACCCTGCACATAAAAAACTATTTTATTTTAGGATGATACACCTATGTTTGTAATGCTAATTTATGATTTTAATCACCTTTGGAACCACACATATGCACCTATATGACCAAACCCTAGTTTTTTTATAAGTGATCCGATATATAATGGGGATGTCAAGTGAAAGGGTTGAGTTGGACTAACCTTGGTCAATCCTTATTGATTGATCAAGAATTTCATTATGTTTCTAATAATATGAAGATGGACCAAACTTGAATTTAGTTCTCCCATTAATGTGTGTGTGTGTAATTATGAATGTAAGCCTAGATTCTCTTTCTTCTATCATGCCCTTGGTATAAACATGTAGATGTAAATTGAGTTTTGTAAAGCTTAGGTTCAACTCTAGTAATTAAGTATATACAATATGTAATCTTGTCTATCTATTGATAATGCAAAGTTCTTATCCCTAAATACCTTATAGTGGTTTTTATATATACGAGTCTCTAACTTTGACTTAAGGACATAGTAACATGGAAAATTGATCAAAGGAAATTAAAAAGTGCCCAAACAATGGTCATAAAGTGAAATGTTCCCAAAATGAATTAAAAATATTCTTAGGTCATTTCCATCATCATCAGTCAGTATCAATAGTTGGTAGTGATCATAAATGTCAGAATTGATTCGAGGCCAAAACAGACTCTAAGATGAAATAAAGGGATAGATATCTCTGTAATATGGAAATTTAGGTAGAAAATAATATGAAAAAGGTGTCACACAACCAAAAATAATATATAAGACAATCAAAAGATAAAAAGAGATGTGCCACTAAATACTTCGTTCATAGTTTGGGATATATATATGAAAATTTGCCTAAAAGCATTATCAAATAAGGATTGTACCAAATTTGGGTATATTTAAATGCCACATTCATCACTTGAAGTGGGCATGGTAGAAGTGAAAGGCCATGAAAACCCAAAAAAATATTTTTTCACATGGTCATGATACACATAAATATGAAAATGCATTTATATCTAAGTAGGTGTAAACATTGAATTGAAAGATTTAACACATCTACATTGTCTAGGGAGGAAGTGGATTTCAAAAGTGAAGTAGATGCGATGTGAAGTGGCATTTAAAATTAAAATTTGAATTGAATTAGATATGAAAAATTAATGAAAATTAATATAGTTCATTGGTGAACTCCATTTTGATAATTTACATAAGTGGTTGCTCTTTTGCACAATACATTCAAGGTCCATTTCATGTTTGCAAATCTGTTTAACTTTTTATTTGATTAATTAAACACATGATAATCCTTGTCAAATATTAAGTTATTGGTGGCCAAATTTGTGTAAACAAATTAAATAGACATGTACCTTATTTATCATACCACATTCATACCTTTGTGACATGTGGACCCAATCCAAATTTAAAATGAAATGCATATATTAACTCACTTACACAGTTTGTTTTACTTCAAAGATTAGTTTTTTATTTTGGAAATCCTCACAAGTCTATGACCTTGTTCTAATCATCACGTGTTTTCTTATGAGATCAAAAATATATTAAAATTATGTGTTATTTATTAAAGTTTTAAATATGATTGCTATAAGTTTATTTATTACATGCTGGAGAAAGTGGATGCAAAATCAAAGTTGTGTCCTAGGAAAATCCTTGATGCTGTGACCTCATGGTTGTGTTCTGATTTATGCATATTATTTTTGGCCACAAATATTAAAGTATGTTTTTAAATCCAAGAAATATCTCATTGACCTTATGACTATGTTTTGATAGCCACATGTTCACTTTTGATATTGCATGTTTTATTAAAGTATTATTATCATGTTATTTAACTTCTGAGATATGATCATAGTTTTTTTTTTGCATTGTGTAGAGGAAAAAGTGGATGTACTTTTATATAAAGTAAATTCAATGTTTAATGAATTTGTGGGGTTTGTTGAGGGCATCTTAAGAATAAAAAAACATTCATTGATTCCATGACTACGTGTCCCCACAATGATTTCCATGTGTTTTCTTTTGATATGAAAACTTTATCAAAAGTGATATATGTGATTTATTAATGTTTTTGAATGTGCTCATGGTACATTTATTTATTCCATAGGAAAAGGTGTAGATGTAAAATAAATAAAAAGTAAGACTAAAGTTCAATGGATCCACAAATATTATTGTTGTGACTAACATGCCCCACTTATTTTAGAGGTAGAGACCCCATTTTATCATAAATTGAGATATATTTAATTGAAAAAATCTATATCTCATCTAAAATTTAAGAAGTCAAAAGATAAAAAAGGTTAGAAGATAAGAGAATAAATAAAAAACTTCACTCTTCTAGAGCACTTTCATTTTAATAATGCATTCAAAGTTCAATCCACATTTCAACCTATTTTTTGTTTTGATTTAGTTAATTGACCACATTATAATACCCTATGTACCTTTGTGAAACAAACAAATAAATTTTTGTCCAAATTTGCATACCCTAAGTCAAGATTCCACACTTTGGATTTAACATCACATACACATATTTTAGACTCTTGAACCCTATGAAAATTTTAAATAGAGTCCATTGTTAATGCATCTGCTGAGGCCTATTTTTCTTCAAAGCTTTAGTTTGTGTTTTGAAGTCTTTGTGACCTTGTGATTATGGTCTAATTTCCACTTATCCTCTTGATATTACTGGTTTTATTAAAGTGTTGTGCATATCATTAATTAATTAAAATATGTGGTCATGAGTATGTTTGTTCATTGTGTGTAGGAGCAAGCGAATGCATGTGAAGATAAGTGGATTTAAAGTGTCAACGGTTATATAGAGTTCACTAAGGCCAATTAATAATAAAAGAGACCTTATGTGACTCTATGAACTCATGATGATTGACACATGTTTTCTTGTGATATTAAAACTTTATTAAAAGTGATCTATGTGTTTCTTAATGTTTTTTAATGTGATCATGATATGTTTATTCATTGTGTGTATAAAAAGTTGTGAAAGCAAGAGAAACATAAAAGTAATTTGACAATCCAGCTCATATACAGATAAAAAAGAAGCCATTCAAAAATTCAAGGCACAATGTGACATGTGACTATGAATCAATAAAATATTGACATACGTATCATTTTAAAAGGACATATGAAGACTTGGATCTTGTCAAAGACACACTATGTAAGATTATACCTATAGCCTAAAATTTGAGCTTATAGATTAAACTATCTAATTTAATAACTCAAACTTCAAACCACTAGGTAAAGTGATAGAGCCATTAGAATTCAATGCAAATAAATGAACAAACCATTCAAAAAAACATTAAAATACTAAATATAAATGCTCTACACCATGATCAAACAAATTAAAGAAAAAAAGAAGAGATTGAGATTGGATTGATATACCTTGGACTAAGATTTTTGACATGGATACTTGATCAAGGATGATGGATGCTTGATTATGAACTCTTAAGATTGTTGATTAGTTTGACATGGATTTGTTATGAAGTTTGAAGATGTCCTTACATGGAGGAGAGGATTTTTTTAAATATATAGAGGAGGGAAGAATCAATGGTGTAGGTTTGAAGTTTATTGGAGGAGATCAAGGAATGAGAATTATTGAAGGAATTTAAAATTCCTTGGAAGCCTCTAGATTTAGAGGTTTCTAGAGAGGAAGGGTTAGAATAGAGAGGATTTTAGAATCCTCTAATTATATAATACTCTTAGGGATTAATTAGGCTTAGGGATGGATTATATAAGAATTAGGTGGGTGATTAGGGACTAGGGATGTAGGATAGTCTAGGAATAGGCTAGTAGGCGGGCTATTGGGAATTTACAATTCCCAAATAATAGATAAATGAGATTAGATTAAAATAAAGAGATGATTAGGTGAATTAATGATAAAGTGATATATAATAAGGTTATTATATGAAGAATCCTTGAGGGGGATTATTAGATAAATGACATGGAATAAGTAAATTAGCAAAAAAAATTATATAAGTGGAATTAGTGTAGACTAATAGTATTATTAGTGACATTAAGTAGAGTGAGAAAATTTAGATGCATACATTTTGACCCTCTTTGAAATGGCATTGTGAGTGAACAAAGTAGAAGGAGTAATGGTATTTTAAATAAAAACCATGTCATGGACGATGTTAGTAGACGATGTTAGGGGATTTGATGCCCCCTTGAGGGGACATGCAAGGAAGAATGAGATGGATGGCCAATCGAAAGAAGAAATGAGGGGTGAGATGTGATGGATAGAAAAGGGGATGGGATGATAGATATGGGATAAAGGATGAAGAATATGGATTCAACTTGAGAAATGAGCTATAAAGTGATGATGCCCTTAGTAAAGACACATGCATAGGGAGTAAAGATGATTTTATGATGGTTATCAACACATCTCAATGGAAAATAAACCATAACATGATGATGATATGATAAAAGTACATAATATTTGGATGTATCCCAAGGAAGGACACATGAAAGGGAGAGCTATAGGCTAGGATAAGATGATTTTATAAAATAAATGATGGGTGTAGCTAAAAGCTAATGTTGATTGATATGATGAAGGTGATGATAGATAAGAACTGATATGATCAAGTGACCAATGAGGAGTGATGATGCCCCAATCAAGGACACATGAAAAGGAGTGAGAGAAGAGGCACCAAAAAGTGGTCAAGTGTTGCCTACATAGTTGATAAAGACCTCAGGCTGATGTAGTTCTGACTCAGGGATAAATGACAATTGATGGATTAGAAGATGATGATGATGATGATGATGATGATGATGAATATGATTAGTGATTAGAGGATGATGTTAGTGCTTGGATTTTAAATATAAGGGTTGATAGGATTATATTACTGATGGGGATAAGGATGATGAGGTTTTATATGATCAAGACATCACAAGTGTCATAAAGCTCATCATAGTCTAAGTAATCCATTAAATATGGCACTTGGTAGTATGTTCCATGATATGAGTATGATCAAGGAGATATTGTGCCAAAGTGTATGGGTAAATATTAAACTCTATGTCATTGAGGGAACCTAAAAGAATTATTATAGCTTTGGTGACCTTTATCATTCTTGTTCATTTCCCAATAGATAAAAAGAGACATGATGCAAACATAGACTCAAAAGAAAAATACACTTAAATATTTACATGATAAAAACAATACAAATATAAAAAATAAGTGACACACAAAAATATCTACATACAATGTCACAATGTATTGTCTAATTATAGGATGAATGGTTGGGTGATGGGTGGGATTAAGATTTGATTATGGATTGAGAATATACATGAATTGGGGATAGACTAGTGATGATGATGATTGGCTAGTGATTTGGATAAAAGTATGGAATTAGATGAGAGAATAGGATTAGGATAAGGACATGGATGTGAAGATAACCAAGGATTATCGAAAGAAAAAACCTTGTAAGAGTCCAATCTAGTGAAAGATTAGGAGATGATGGGATAAAATACATTCCATACTAGCAAAATAGTGATTATATAGATGCTACGTATGGAGAGGAATTGATAGAGAAGTGATGGGATCATATACCTTTCATACTTGTAAATAGGGATTGGATGGGTTATATATGTGAAGAGTCAATGATAAATAAGTGATGGGTGCTAGAAAAAATTCTTTGACAAGATGATACCTGTTAATAACACTTAGTTAAAAGGATGAAGAAGATATGGGGAGATGGATGACCACTCCGATTTGGTTCCAAGAAAGAATGTGGTATCCAAATATGGGAAAATAAGAGACATATGGAGATATATACGACTAGGGGATTAGGAATAAGATAAGACATAATGAACTATTTTTGGCTTTTTTGAGTTTCATGATTTTTAGAGTTTTTGACATCTTTCAATTTTTAGTGCTTTTTTGGAATATGTATGTACACTATACAAATGAGGTTACTAGCAAAGGGAATATCAAGCCTAGAAATGAGGATAAGGATGGATGGAATGATGGATGGCATGAAAAAAGGATGAAGGGGATGAGGACAACATAATAATGGACTAGGGATTGTCAATGACCACATCATGAAAGAACTAGATCTTTAGTTGCCTGAGTGTCTATTGGAAGATATGCTAAGATAGTTTGAGATCATTTCTCAAAACACCTTCCTCATCCTTACAAAGGTCAATATTGAAAGAGAGAATGGACATAATATGATACAAGATATGATTTAGAGGGGATTGATAAGGAATGGGTTTGATGGATGAAATGGAGGGAATGGATTGTGCCTCCAAGTGTTGAGGTACATTGTGGATAATAGATTATTTTACCATGATGCTAGAAACTATTTTTCATCACGATACTTGCCCAAGGCACTAGAAGACTAGTTTTCACCATTGGATGAATATATATATATATATATATATATATATTGAATTTTTAGATTGCATCTCAATTTATTAGATGATGGGAAAGATGCAAGGTGTGGAAACTTGATGGATTATTTAGCCAACACATATTCTAGATATATGTGATGTTAGGACCATGTTGTTGCTATTGGATGTATTTGGGTCCATGTGACCTTTGGTGAGTCTTGAATATGACCCCTCCATATATCTAGACCAGGTTTCTTCCTCACCCCTATAAGAGATAATTTTGCTCGAGGAGGTGATGTGAGGTATGGATTCAATTAGATATTGATTTTGATGGATGATAGGATTAAGATAGGATGGTATAATGGGTGATGGAGAATTAGGAATAAAATCAATGATAGGATGGGGTGATGGGTGATGGAGGATTAGGACTAGCAGTCACATACATTGTTGGGGATGTGGGACATGTTTCATTTGATTGGTGCTGATTGACAAAATATTATAGAAGATCTAAGCAAATTTGAATTTATGATTCATTTTTAATTAGATCACTTGATGGATCATTGACCATTATTTTGACATTTAGATTTTGATTTCCCCCTAGTGCCTAATTCTAGGATTTACTAGGGGAAATTGATTTTTGACTTGATAAATGATGATTATTTTGAATTTGATGGTCCCCTAGTGCTTGATATTAGGATTCACTAGGGGAAGACATTTGTGGAGTAGACCCATGATTTGATTTTTCTTGATTTTGACTTATGGGATCAAACATGACTTGATTGAATTTTTAAATATTGTCTTGGACCTTTGTACTCATGACACACATTATGTTGCTTGAGGAAGGGTCCAATGATGTAAGTTCCTATTCATCCCTACGGAGGGAGGTGATTAAATGATCATCGATAGGAAGGAAATTATCTATGATGGATGAGTGTGGTGAAGATGGTTTGATGAGATCAATGAGTGGTGATGGGGTAGCATAGTCTTCATAGGGGTTTCTAGGAGACCCAATTTCAACATCAAAGAAAACCTCATCAAGATCAACAAAAGGATCACTAGGACTAGTTTTAGTGGACACATCCAAAATAGGATTGGATTCAATCTGATAATCTTTAATAGATAAAGCTTGTAAGAACTCTATTATGACTTCATCATCTTGATCAAGATTTAAAGATATGTCTAGTGATGGGTTAGAGGTACTTGGATTAAAGGAATTTTAAAGAAGATAGGCATTATTATCATTGATGAGGGATGATGTTTATAATAAGGGATCTAATTTGGATACAGGTGTTGAACATGATCCTGATGAAGATAAAAATTCTAATGCTAACTTCAATGTATAAGATGCAAGGTTGAAAGTAGAAGATTGATTATCCATAATTGACCTCTTATTATGGGGTATTTGATGTGATGGTGGAGAGGGAGATGATGGATGGATGATAGGCTCACAAAAGGAGTTATGAGAGATGGAATGACTAGGCTTATAGGGAAGAGACTCATCTTCAATGGAGGATTTGTCAAAGATGGGAGGATCATGGAGGAGGGGCATGGTGTCTTGCCCTTGGCTTGGAAGGGGAAGGCCTTTATCAAGAATGGAATCTTGGTATTCCTCTTTTTGTTCACCTATGGATGTAGCTTTATCTATTTCATCCTCAATTATGATGTAATCATGGCTAATGAGGCCTTGGACCTATTCTTGAAAAGGTCACCATCAATTAATGGTATGCCCCCAAGTTCATTGATATATGTAATATTGATTTTATTTATACCATGAGGGCTTATGCTTAGTGGGATAAAGATATTGGATAGGTGGATAGACCATCATTTTGGTAGTGACTAGTTGTTTAAAAAGGACTTCTAAGGAGATAGGAAGGGGAGTATAAGAACTCGATTCTCTTTGTGACTTAGATGTGGAAGAATTGGATATGTGTTTATATGATTGTTGATGTCAGGGGGTGGGAGGAGTCAAGGTGGTTGAGATTGGATTCCTTTTGCTAGTATAGTATGAGAATGGGTAGATGGTGGTTTATGTCTAACAGATAGAGGATTGGCATGAGACTCACATGAAGGGGCTTGGATGGGAGGTGCAATCAGTTGAAGTGGATCAATACCTTTGAGAAGTGGTACACCCATAAGAATAAGCCATAGGAGAATCTCATCCTTGTTGGTAGCTATGTATTGGTTTATGAAAGTGGGGTCTAATTCCATGGGGGATGAATGATAAGAGATAGATGATGGGAGGGAAGGCAAAATATTAAGTATGGTTCCTTGAATAAAGTGGGTCCAATGATTGAGCTAGTATGATAGGTGATGATGATGAGGTAGGCTAAATATGGTTAGGATGATATAGGACTAAGGTTAGATTTTAGATAAATATTTCAATAGGCACTAACATCCTATCTACAATGCCTAGTTGTCAAGCTAGTAAAAGGATTGAGGATTTTATGGGTTCCTAGATTAAACTAGCAAGAGGATGATATGATGGGTACTAGTTATGAGTAGGCAAGGATGATTGAGACTAGATTAATGATGGGTTTTATAGATTGAAATTTGATAAAGTGATAAGATGCTAGTAAAATATTGACTAGGTA
The DNA here is from genome assembly GCA_037957365.1 of Torreya grandis. NCBI lineage: Eukaryota > Viridiplantae > Streptophyta > Pinopsida > Cupressales > Taxaceae > Torreya > Torreya grandis. Next base: position 1,980,097 of record JARHVA010002033.1, read on the forward strand.
TGAGACCTGACCAAGTGATAGTGGACTTAGGATGATAGGATACTATAGCTCAAGACTTAGATTAATTTTTCTCAAGATGGGATAGGGTAGGATTATGTGATGAAGGTTATAAGATAATGGATAAGGAAAAGTATGATAGGTGATGATAAAGTGATGAGGGGTAATATAACTGAGAGGGGGATGGTTTAGACATGGATGTCACCTAAAATCCCAACTAGGAAAAGATAGGATGGGATTAGAGTAGATGGGTGATGAGGTGACTAGGATAAGGTAAGGTCAAGATAAAAGGTTGATTAGGACAAGATGTGGACTTAGGATAAGATGTGGATGACAAGACTACATGTGATTAGGATGTGTGAAGGGGTATGACTAATGATGAGTGAGATGAGTATAGGACGTGACTAGAAGGATGTACAAGAGAAAAATTATGTACAAGATAAGATATAGGTGATGGGGATATGGCCAAAGATGAGTGGATAATTGGTTGGACTAGGAGAAGGGGAAGACAAAGTGGTGATAAGGTTGTCTAGGATGGGATGAAGACAAGATAGGGGATGGGATATGACAATACAAGGATAATATGTATAATGGGATGATAATAAGGATTTTCAAGATGTGATTAGAATATATAGGTGATGAGGGTTGATCAAGGATGAGTGGATATTGTTAGACTAAGATGAGAGTAAGACAAAATGACAAATATGTACTAGATGATGTCTAAGATGTACAAGATGAGATGTTGGTGATGGAGGTGTGACTAATTATTAGTGGTTCTAATGATAAGAGGGGATAAAAAGATGTACCAGAGAATAATTATATGTACAAAAGGGTAAGATAAGGATATATATGACAATGACTAAGATATGTGAGCAATGAGGTAATGATCAATGATGAGTGGATATGATCAATGATGAAGGGGATGAGGACAAGATAGGAGATAGGATAGGGTAAAGATAGTAAGAAGATGATGGGATATGTAAGAAATGATATATACAAAAGGCAAAGATATACAAGGTGGTCTTGGGACAAGGTGTGGATGACTAGAGGTGATTAGGATATGTGAGTAATGGAGTATGATCAATGATGAGTGGGGATGACTGGACTAGGATGAGATGATGATAAAATGGGAGATAGGCAAATGTAAGGATATACAATATGATATATATAAGAGGATGATGATAAAATTATGAGGTAAGTACATACAATATGATGGATTATGTGAAGACCTAGATAGGTGTGTCTAGGTTTGAGTGAAGGTTGACTCAATTCACAACTAGCACATGTTTAACATAACACACACCCAAGCAATCAAGTTACAACTTATGATTAGTAAACTTAAGTGTGTGTAACTTGATGCTTGCACCATCCAATGAATTCATGGGTGAGACTATAGGTTGGTGACCTATTAGGGTATAAACTAAACCCTATCAACCCCACTCACACTCAATGGCTACTTTGGATTTGATATTGACTCCTGTAATGATACACCTATTATGATCAAAGGATCTTATGCTAGGTTTGCACATGATCTCTAGGTACATCCCCTATATATGATAAGGTACATTGGGGCCCAAGTATATATAGGATGTTGTTTGACCACCTTATATCTTGGATTTTAATCACCTCTCACTCCATGGAACCCTTTATGGGGAATTTTACTTGGGCGCTTAACAACAACTCTCCTATTTTTTATATTCTATCAAAACACAAAGTTTGGACTCGTGTGTGGTGGTGAAATCCATGATCACTAGCTCCCTATAAAATAAAATAGATGGAGGGTTAATAGGTGGTTTTTAATCCCTTAGGAATAACCATAAGGATGCAAGGGGAGAGCATACACCAACCATAGCCCTCAGGATACAAATAGGTAGATCAAAAGGATTAATTAATTGATTATGCTTAAGTGTGATATATTTACAAGATGAAAAAGATAGAAAATAATATACAAGATAAAGATGAAAATATATATATAAGACAATATGATTAAAATGATATATACAAAACAAGATAGATGATTTCAAAAATGATTTTAAAAGTACCAAAAGGAATCTTTGACAAGCAGCCTACAATCACACGATTAGTAGTTTGATTAGAACTTTTAAAGAGGCAACCTGCAAGACAATAATTAGTAGTTTGATTTAACAATCTTGAGGGGTAACCTACAAGTCAAAATGTCAAACCAAAATATGACCTATAAAAGGATGATGCCAGTTAGACAAAATATCAACTAGATTTACCCTTGTAAGAAATAAAGTGTTAGGCCTTAAGAAAAACACCCTAAAAAAATCATGATTTAGCTATATAATTCCTTTGGGTGAGTGGGCCATAACATGGGGGGTATGGGGGTAGTAGATGTTAGAAAGGTCAAGGGGTTGTTCCCCTTACGAGGTCAAGGGGCATAGCCCTTTATGAGATTTGAGGGTATCACCCTTGGTGCATTCCCTATCACGGTACAGGGTAGGGTTGAGTGGTGAAACCCTCATCACCAAAGATAATTTGGGCCCTATGGGAGGCCTTGAATGAATTAAAAATCACAAAAAATGACTCTAAAAATTCACTTAAAAAGGATAAAATTGAAGGCAAAAATCAGTGTAATCTCATAGTTACATAGTGCAAAGCCATAACTAGAAAGTACAAAGTCACAACTAGGGGGAAAAAACTATAGATTATGAGTTGTGGTTTTGAAATGGTTAGCTGATCATGATAGTTAACCTATAAAACTATGATTGTTAAGCAAAATCATGATTGAAAATGATAAAATCAAGATTAGATGAAAATTGAGACTTGTGATTTTGTGAATAACTACAAAACCTCAAAATTCTGATATGTGATCAAAATAGATTTCTATGCAAGTTATGATACATTATTTAAATGTCAAAAATGTCTTATTTATAGATGATCAAGGTAGATAAAATGCTGGTTATGATATACCAAAATTTTACAAATGGATACTTAGATTTTTAACAAAATGATCCAAAAATCTGATTATGCAAATGAATAAAAGATGTTTTCTACTGGATTAAATCCTAAGTCTTAGGACTAGCAGTCGCATACATCAATGGAGATGTGGGACATGTTTCATTTGATTGGTGCCAATTGATGAAAGATTGTAGGAGATCTAAGAAAATTTTACTATGTGATTCATATTTGATCTGATCACTTGATGGATGATTGGATGTGCTTTTGACATTTGGATTTTGATTGCCCCCTGGTGCCTAATTTTGGGATTCACCTAGGGAAATTGATTTTTGACTTGATATCTAATGATTATTTTGACTTTGATGGTTCCCTAATGCCTAATATTGGGCTTCAATAGGGGAAGACATTTATGGAGTAGACTGATGATTTGATTTTACTTGCTTTTAACTTAAGGGATCAACGATCACTTGATTGAATTTTTAACTATTATGTTAGACCTTTGTACTAGTGGCACACATTATGTTTCTTGAGGAAGGGTCCAATGATGTATATTCCTTTTCATCCCTATAGAGGGAGGTGATTAAATGATCATCAATAGAAAGGAAAGGATCTATGATGGATGAGGGTGGTGGAGATGGTGTGATGAGATCAATGAGTGGTGATGGGGTAACATAGTATTCATAAGGGTTCTTAGGAGACCCAGTTTTGACATCAAAGAAAACCTCCTCAATATCAACAAAATCATCACTAGGACTAGCTGTAGTGGACACATATAAAATATGATTGAATTCACTCTGATAATCTTCAATAGATAAACCTTGAAAGAACTTTTTTATGACTTCATCATCTTGATTAGGATTCAAAGATATGTTTGGTGATGGATTGGAGGTGCCTAGATTAAAGGCATTTTCAAGAATATAGGCATTATTAGCATTGATGAGGGATGATGTTTATAATGAGGAATCTAATTTAGATACAAGTGTTGAACATGATCCTAATAAAGATAAGAGTTCTGATGTTGAATTTAATGTATAAGATGCAAAGCTATAAGTAGAAGAATGATTTTCCATAATTGACCTCTTATTATGGGGTATTTGATGTGATGGTGGAGAGGGAGATGATGGATAGATGATAAGCTCATATAAGGAGTCATGAGAGATGGAAGGACTAGGCATATGGGGAAGAGACTCATCTTCGATGGAGGATTCGATAAAGATGGGGGGATCATGGAGGAGGGGTGTGGTGTTTTGACCTTGACTTAGGGGAAGGGATTGATTAGGAACGGAATCTTTACATTGCTCTTTTTATTCACCCAAGGATGTAGATTCATCTAGTTCATCCTCAATTATGATGTCACTAAGACCGATGTAGTCTTAAGAAGGTCAACATCAATTAATGCTATGCCCTCATGTTTGTTGATATATAAAGTATTGATTATCTATATACCAATAGGGCTTAGGCTTAGTGGGATCAAGATGTCAGATAGGTGGATAGACCATAATTTTGGTAGTGACTACTTGTTTAAAAAGGACTTCCAAGGAGATAGGAGGGAAGTATAAGAAATCACTTCTATTTATGACTTAGATGTGGAAGCATTGGATTGGTGTTTAGATGATTATTGATGCAAGGGGGTGGGAGGAGTCAAGGTAGCTAAGATTGGATTCCCTTTGCTGGTATGGGAATGGGTAATGGTGGTTTATGGCTAGTAGATGGAGGATTGCCACGAGACTCATATGAAGGGGCTTGGATGAGAGGTTTAATGAGTTGAAGGGGATCAACACCTTCAAGAAGTGGTAAACCCATTAGAATAATCCATAAGAGGATCTCATCATTATTAGTAGCTATGTATTGGTCTATGAGAGTGGGGTCTAACTCCATGGGGGATGAATGATAAGAGATGGATGATGGGAGGGAAGGATAAGGATTAAGTATGGTTCCTTGAATAAAGTGGGTCCAATTATTAAGATAGCATGATAGGTGATGATGATGATGAGGTGGGATAAATATGATTAGGATGATATAAGACTAAGGTCAGATTTTAGATGGATAGTTCAATAGATGCTAACTTCCTATAAAAAATGCCTAGTTGTCAAGCTAGCAAAAAGATTGAGGATTTGATGGGTGCCTAGATTAAAACTAATAATAGGATGATATTATGGGTGCTAGTTATGAGTAGACAAGGATGATAAAGACTAGATTAATAATGGGTTTTCTAGATTAAAATTTAACAAAGTGATAAGATGCTAGCAAAATATTGACTAGGAATGAGACCTAACCAAGTGATAAGTGATAGTGGACTTAGGATGATATGATGCTATAGCTCAAGCCTTGGATGAATTTTTCTCAAGATGGGATAGAGTAGGATTATGTGATGAAGGTGATAATTTAATGGAAAATAATGAGTATGATAGATGATGATGAAGTGATGAGGGGCAATGTAATTGAGAGGGGGATGGTTTGGACATAGATGTGACCTAAAAATACAACTAGGATAATATAGGATGATATTATAGTAGATGGGTGATGAGGTGAATAGGATAAGGAAAGGTCAAGATAAAATGTTGATTAGGATAAGATGTGTACTTAGGATAAGCTGTGGATGAAAAGACTAGATGTGATTAGGATGTGTGAGGGGGTATGACTAATGATGAGTGAGATGAGTATAGGATGCAACTAGAAGGATGTACAAGAGAAAAAATTATGTACAAGATAATATATATGTGATGGGGATGTGGCCAATGATGAGTGGATAATTGGTTGGACTAGGAGGAGGGGAAGACAAAGTGGTGATAAGGTGTGTCTAGGATAAGATGAAGACAAGATGAGGGATGGGATATGCCAATACAAGGATAATAGTACAATGGGATGATAATAAGGATGTGCAAGATGTGATTAGAATATGTAGGTGATGGGGGTTGATCAAGGATGAGTGGATATGGTTAGACTAAGATGAGAGTAAGACAAAATGATAAATATATACTAGATGATGTCTAGGATGTGCAAGATGAGATGTTGGTGATGGGGGTGTGACTAATGATGAGTGGTTCTAATGATAAGAGGGGATAAAAGGATGTATAAAAGAATAATGATATGTATAAGAGGGTAAGACAAGGATATACAAGACAACAACTAAGATATGCGAGTGATGAGGTAATGATCAATGATGAGTGGATATGATCAATGATGAAGGAGATGTGGACAAGATGGGAGATATGATAGGCTAAAGGCAATAAGAAGACAATGGGATATGCAAGAAATGATATGTATGAAATGTAAAGATATATAAGGTGGTCTTGGGACAAGGTGTGGAGGACTAGAGGTGATTAAGATATGTGAGTAATGGAGTATAATCAATGATGAGTGGGGATGACTAGACTAAGATGGGATGATGACAAGATGGGAGATAGACCAATGCAAGGGTACATATGGTATGTTAAAGAGGATGATGATAAAATGACGAGGTAAGTACATACAAGATGATGGATTATGGAAATACCTAGATAGGTGTGTCTAGGTTTGGGTGAAGGATGAATCAACTCACAAACAACATGGGTCTAACACAACGCACACGCAAGAAAACAAGTTACAACCTATGATTATTAAACTTAAGGGTGTGTAACCCAATTCCCATACCATATAATGACTTCATAGGTGAGGCTGTAGGCTAGTGGCCCATTAGGTTATCGATCGAACCCTCTTAACCTTGCTTGTATTTGATGGCTACTTCAAAGTTGCTATTGACTCCTATATTGGTATACCTGTTATGACTGAAGGATCTTATGCTAGGTTTGCATGGTATTTGTAGGTGCATCCCCTATATATGCTAAGGTACAATGGGGTCCAAGTCTATATAGGATGTTGTTTAATTGCCTTATATCTTAGAGCTTAACCACCTCTCACTCCATGGAACCCTTTATGGGGAATTGCACTTGGGCACCTAATGACAACTCTCCTAATTTTTAGACTCTTTCAGAACATAGAGTTTGAACTAGTGTGTGGTGGTGAAATCCACAATCACTAGCTCCCTAAAAAAGTAAATGGATGGAGGATTTATAGGTGGTTTTTGATCCCCTAGGGATCATCATAAGGATGCAAGGGGGAGAGCATACACCGACCATAGCCCTTGAGATACAAACAGGCAGATCAAAAAGATTAATTAATTTATTATGATTAAGTGTGATATATTACAAGATGAAAAAGATAGATAAGAGTATATAAGACAAAGATGAAAATATATATACAAGTCAAGGTTATTAAAATGATATATACAAGATAATATAGATGATTTTAAAAGTGCCAAAAGGAATCTTTGATCGATGACCTACAATCACACAATTATTAGTTTGATTGGCACTTTTAAAGAGGCAACTTGCAAGACAATAATTAGTATTTTGATTTAACATTCTTGAGGGGTAACTTGCAAGTCAAAATGTTAGACCAAAATATAACCTGTAAAAGGATGATGTCAGTTAGACAAAATATCAACTAGAGTTGCCCTTGCAAGAAATTAAGTATTATGCCTTAAGAAAAAGACCCTAAAATAATCATGATTTGGTTGTATAATTCCTTTGGGGTGAGCAGGCCATAACATGGGGGTTTGGGGGTGATAGCTGTCAGCAAGGTCAAGGGGTAGAGCCCCTTATGAGGTTTGGGGGCATCACCCCTGGTGTGTTCCCTATTGCAATATAGGGTAGGGTTGAGAGATGAAGCCCCCACCACTAAAGGCAATTTGGGCCTTATGGGAGGCCCATAATGACTCAAAAATCATAAAAATGACTCTAAAAATCCACTTAAAAAAATAAAAGTGAAGGAAAAAATTAGTGAAAACTCATAGTTACACAACGTAAAATCACAACTAGAAAGTACAAAGTCACAACTAGGGGTACAAAACCATAGATTGCAAGTTACAGTTTTACAATGGTTAGTTGATTGTGACAGTCACCTTGCAAAACCATGACTGTTGATCAAAACCATGACTGTTAATCAAAACCATGATTGAAAATGATAAAATCATGATTAGATGAAAATTGAGACTTGTAATTTTGTGATAAACTTCAAAACCTCAAAATTTTGATAAGTGATCAAAATAAATGTCTATGCAAGTTATGATACATTGTCTAAATGTCAAAAATGTCTTATTTATATATGATTAGAGTAGATAAAAGGCTAGTTATGATATAACAAATTTTTCAAATGGACACTTAGATTTTTAACAAAATGATCCCAAAAATTTGATTATCTAGATGAACAAAAGATGTTTTCTAGTAGATTAAATCCTAAGTCTTCCCTATGGAATGTCAAAGATAACCAACAAGAATCAAAATGACAAAATTGATATTAAGATGACAATACCACTATTCCACATTGCAAAGTTATGATTCCCAATTCTCATGATTTTTGGTTTTGTGAAAGGATGGGAAAAGGCTAAGGCAGTGTTTTTCTGGTTTTATCTTCAAATAATTCTCTTGACCCATATTTTTCCTATCCTTGCACATACACAGTCAAATCTATAGAGATGAATTCTTTGTTATGTGATTAGCCAAAATAGAAACCATTGGGATATAAATACAAAATAAAAATGTTATATGTTTGACTATATGAGAATAAGTCCCTGCTATAAAAGTTAGAGTGAATCCTAAAGATTATCAATCAAATGTTAGTGTTTTCATGAAAACCTACAAAACCACATCTTAATAGGATAAAACCATAACTACCAAGATAAAGTCACAGCTTTTGAAGTCACTATTTCATCAAAATGAAATTTACATTGCTTAAAAGTTAAAACTTTAGTGAAATCATTAAAAACTTCAACAAAATTGATGGAAATAGCAAAATCATTTTGTTATTATTTATTTTTAATTTTATATTTTCTCTTTTCCTAAGTTTTTTTATTGCTAATGAATTCACTATTTTCTCTGACTGTGTAATAAAGAAATCATTATAGAACATTAGTTTTCTATATTTTTTATTTTTTCAGTTAATGTTTTGTAGGTTGCCTTGATCTTCTAGCAACACAAAAACTTTTAGCAGTTAAAAAATAGACCATTAACAGTTAGGCAAAATCACAAGTTTATATGTAAAGTCATAAATTTTAGGATAAGGTTGCAATTTTTGAGTCGTGGTATTGTCAAAAGGTTAAAAACTTGCACGATCAGAGGAAATAGTTAGTGATTAAGTTAAATGTTTGGCATAAAATCATGACTACCAGGGATCAAATCATAACTACACAATTGTTACTACTAGTGAAATATCACAACTTGAACATGTGTATGCAAAATTCCATAATTCTAAGATTTTCCTTGATGAGTTAGACCCGCAAGCTATCAACAAACCACTTAGACTTATATATTTGACATGGGTGCTTGATCAAGTATGATGGATGCTTGATTATGAAATCCTAATATTGTTGATTAGTTTGACATGGATTTGTTATGAAGTTTGATATGGCCTTCCATGGAGGAGAGGATTTGTTTAAATAGATAGAGGAGGGAAGTATTAATGGTTTAGATTTGAAGTTGGTCAGAGGAGATCAAGGAATGGGAATTATCTAAGAAATTTAAAATTCCTTAGAAACCTCTAGATTTAGAGGTTTCTAGAGAGGAAGGGTTAAAATAGAGAGGATTATAGAATCCTCTTAGGGATTAATTAGGCTTAGGGATGGATTACATAGGGATTAGGTGGGTGATTAGGGACTAGGGATGTAGTAAATCCTAGGAATAGGCTAGTAGGTGGGCCATTGAGAATTTAAAATTCCCAAATAATAGGTAAATAGGATTAGATTAAGATAAAGAGATGATTAGGTGAAGTAATGATGAAGTGGGATAAAATAAGGTTAGTAGATGAAGAATGATTGAAGGGAGGATTATTAGATAAATGACTAGGATTGGGATAAATTAGATAAGAAAAAATTGTGTGGACTAATAGTATTATTAGTGACATTAAGTGGAGTGAGTGAATTTAGATGCATACAATACCATTTGGTCACAAGAGATGTAAGTGAAAATATATTTAGATATAAGCATACATAAAGGGTATATTAATAATTCAATGTATCTGCATAAATTGTTGGATGAAATGAATATCAAAATTGAACATCATACCTCTATGACTTTCATGACCTCATGAATAAAAAATTATGACACATTTATGGTTAGGATTGACATATATGAGCAATCTTCCCTACAATCAAAAATAATTAAGGTTATAAAGTCCAAATTTTAAAGGGTGATGAATGTGAACATTCCACGTCACCTAAAATTAATTCACGATGGTAAGGGGTGAACTATATGTGACATATAGTGTCCTTTCAAATTTGAATTGGGAGCTAAAATTGGATGAAAAAATATACATTTAACTATAAACTCCATTTTAATAACTTGCATACTGAATATTGAGATAAGCACAAAAAATGTTTTAAAATTTGAATGAATAGAGAAAGAAAAATCACAAATAGTGATCAAAAATTTTCATTTAATATGCACCCAATTTTCATATAGATCATGTCATTACCCAGGTCACAACATATTCTTCTTCAGAGTCTCCCCACGAGTTTATAGACACTATTTTTCCACCTAAATCGTTAACACAAAGATTTAAAATAAAATTTTCTATGAAATTGATGAAGCCAATAAAAAATTTGATGGTGAGGATACTACATACAATGATGATGAGTATAGAGATTATTTTATCACACTTAAGAAAGCATGCCTACATAAAGAAACAACTAAACTATTTCCTTGAAAGGACATTCTACATGATGTCTTTACTAAGTTTTTGATGTAGGAGAATAAAGTAATTAAGTAAATTTGATTATATATCTATGTATTAGGTCTCTTAGAATCCCATTGAAGGTTAGATAGTCATTAGATAACTTTGATTTAGAGGTTCTTGGCCTTGGGAACTTTTCCCACCAAAACCTTAGTTTAAAAATTTGTTAGAGAATTAGGATATTTTTTTGTGTATTTTCAAGAAGGTTATGTTGTCAAATTTTGTTGTAGGTTCTTAAATAAGTCTTGAATGTGTTTTTTATATATACATATCATAGATAGGTGGCATAAACCCAATAATATTGAGTGCCAACATTTTGAGGGTAATTATCAATGTTAGCTATGCAAGGAAGACAATTATTCACGTATAAATAACAAGTTTTGGAATAGAATAGAGGTTGAGTTTTGTAGTAGAAGTTAGAGGTAGTTATTAAGGAAGTTGGAATGTGGAGAAGAGATAGAGGTATAGAGATAATTTAAGCATGAAAACTAGAAAGCTCTGTATTCCCTATCATGAAGGACTCTGTTGTAAATATATTTGAATACTACAATAAAGTAGAAATATTGAAAGGTGATATCTCTATGTATTCCTTTTGAGGTTACTTATTATTTCATTTGATGCATTGGAAGCCCTATGATCCTTGAGATAGTGTTTATATTACATATAGAAAGATGTTTGCAGGATAAAGATTATATCCCTATGTATGATCATTGAAAACACAGACTAGTCAAGAAGGATTATTTGTAAAGCAAGATTATTTTGTGTTTATACATTCATCAGGAGTCAAATCAATGAGGTAAAAAGTCTACATGCATACTTAAGTTTTTTTTGTTTCCAACATCAAACCAAGGGTTCAAAGAATAAAACTGTAACTATGAAATACAATTCTATGTGCGGATCTGTGCTCATGATACAATCAAGAAGGGAAGATATGATAAGTATAAATCTTGATGATTGAAACACACAAGGTAAGTAAGGTATGGTAAGTGGTGTCAACCTATAGACAAGTATGGTTTCCTCTTTTATAGCCCTATATGATAATTGATAACCTATAGTTTGTACTCCTTGTCAAGATTGACACAATCAAGATAATAAAAGGGTGTATTAAATGATTTAAGACTTGGTGTAACATATGATACTCACAAGAAGTTTTGTTATGGTGGGAAGGACCCTACAGAGGTCTTGTTGATCATTTTCTACATGACCATCTTATGTTTTCCCTTTGGCTATTTTCATTTCTCCCTTGCTTATTTTTTGTATTTGGTCACTTTCTTAGTTGTTTGTCTTTTCCCTTTTGCCTCTCTTGGTTCAGGCTTTTCTCCCTTGTTCTTTGTTCTTTCCCTTTGCCTTGTTTGACTTAGCCTTTCTTACTTTGTTTTTCCTTGAAGTACGCTTCAAATTTTTTCCAAAGGGCCACTTCCCTTCTAAGTGCCCTTCATAACTTTTTTAAAGGGCCTTTCTTGCCTTGTTTCCCCCCCAAGTGTCCCTTTGGATTTTTTTGAAGGGCACCTTTTTGTCCAAGTGACCCTTCAAAAAAGTTTTGAAGGGCACTTTTTCACCTAGTGTCCCTTCATATTTTTCTAAAGGGCACTTTTTTGTCCAAGTGACCCTTCGAAAAAGTTCTAAAGGGCACTTTGTCACCCAAGTGTCCCTTCAATTTTCTTTTGAAGGGTACTTTTGCCTATTTTCTCCAAGGTTACCCCTCACTATTTTTCTCAAAGGGCCCTTTATCTTTGGAAATGCACTTCAAAAAAGTTTCAAAGGGCCATTTCATTTGAAAATTCCCTTCATAATTTTTTGAAGGGACTTGTGCCTTTTCTCAAGTGTCCTTTGAGAAAAGTTCTTGAAGGAACTAGCCATTGCCCAGAAGCCAAAATTCCTAAATGAATTCCTTCAAATAAATTTTCCAAAGGAATTACTTCAAGAAAATTGCCTAACCCAAATGGATTCCCATGACGTGCCATAGGATGTCAAATTTGATGCAACTAACTAGCTATTGGGATCCAAAGACATGACATGCCATAGGACATGAAATTTAGGGTGGCCAACTAGCCATTGGGATCCAAAGACATGACATGCCATAGGATGTCAAATTCAAGGTGGCCAACTAGCTATTGGGATTCAAAGACATGGCATGCCTCAAGACATCAAGTTCATGCCCTAAGTCTTCAAATAAGAAGTGAAGTCACTGGGAAAACCTGAATGACTCTATAGTGTAAATTGGGTTTCCCAACATGCTTGACTTATGACTTTTATAAGTGAGGAGCCTTAAGAACCTAAAGGAGAAAGAAAAGAGTCAAGGACTTAGAAAACTTGAAAGGGTCTTAAGCAAAGCAAAATCGGGTTTTCAAAAGAGCTTTGCTTATAAAATTTTATAAGTAGAAGCAATAAAAAAACTTGAAAGAGCAAGGATAGTGCAAATTAGGTTTCCCAACAAGCTTGACTTATAGGTTTTATAGGTAAAGCCATTTAGAAAGCTTGAATGGGTTTGTAGTGCAAAAAATGAAAGCTTTCAGGAAGAATCTAAGGTTTGTAGCAGTGATTTGAGCCATTTATTATGGAGGGTCATCTCACCATTAGTTTTTTAGTGATCCTGGTCATTTCAAGAGGGCGAATCAAAGAGGACAAACTCCAACTAAATGAGAGAACAAATAAAATTAGTTTCACCAAGATGGCAATGGTAAACCATTTTGGAGGCTTCTATTTTAGTGCCTAAGAGATCTCTCTTCTCTCTCTCTCTTGCTATAAATAGGACCCTTGGTATCTTATTTTATCATCCACAAATAATACGATGAAGCCTTGCTGGAATGTTTTGTCATTTTCTTGCCTTAGAGAAAAGAGGCATAAGTCTATTTTCCTTCTAAGTTTTGGGAATTTCCCTAGGCATGCAAGAGACACAGAGTGATAGCAAGTGATGTTTTATCCTTTTGTTCTCTATCCTTCATGCTTTTGAGCAAAGAGTTGATCCAATAGGTCATGTAGAGTGCACTCTAGCTGTATGAGATTTTGCACAGGTGTAACCCTTTTTTAGGCTATACAAGTTGTCTTTCTAGTTATTTACATCATGTGATATCATTCATTTTGTCTCTACATTGAAATACTTATGTTGTAATCTTCTAGAGCTTGAGGTATAGACTATATTCTACTATATTGTGCATAAGTATAGGGCATACATGTGGATACTAATTCTTGGTGTATCACCATTTTATACCAAGCTTTTCATTTATGCAAAATTCTAAATATTTTCACTCATACAAACTAGTTCAATAGTTTTATTGCACAAAAAAGGCTAATACAAGGAGCTAGCCCTTTCAACCTAGAGGTTCATTTCCACTTATAGGCACACCCACATGCCTAGAAATGTCCCAACATTGCCCAAATCTGGAGGAGGCCTAAACATCCCTCTTATAGGGTGAAATATTTGGAGATAATAGGTCTTAGTAAGGTTTTAAGAGTTATCAAGTCCAATTGGATACTATTAGCATCCTCTCGAGTTTGTATGCAGGTTTGAAACCCTGATGAGAAGGCAAAACATATCCACTAGTTAAATAACTCATCAAAAGTCTTATAACAGATATGAAAGAGGATATATGAGATGTTATGAGTGATTCAAGGAAGTCTTATTTGGTTTGTGTGTATATTAAGAAATAAAATAACTTTTAAGGATTGTATTCTTTGGAGTATCCTATTTGAAGCCAAAAAATTGAGTAAGTGCTTGGATGGAGGAGTTTGGTGCTTAGTTGGTATGATTTACTGATTAGACTAGCTGTGTATAAGTAAGATAGATATTTTAAATATTTTAAAATGTTGAATAACGAATTAATACCTAAAATTAGGCTCTCGGGCTTGATACAGGCCCAAAAACCCTAGCTTAGGGTTCAAACACACAAAATATAATATCTAATATTCTTACTAGTGAAAATTGGCAAAAATGGGTAGTATGATGTTACATGAAGAAGATGATTCTAATGGTTTCAAGTGTGTATGGACCTAGTAGATATAGATTCTAATGACTGTGTTATTGATAGGGTTGAAAAGGCTTAGAAAGGGCTAATTTACAAGAAGAAAGAGCTAGAAACAGGGGAAGGAGAATGAGTTAGGTCTATAAACTTTTTGGAGTTGTATAAAATGATAAAGGGTGTCATAATGTGAGTTTATTTTTCTAGTAACCATCTGTACTAATCTATACAATAGGAAAAATAGAAAAAAAGGTTACTAGCCTTCATGAGAGGTTGTGAGTTTGATGAGCAAAGTAGGTAGTTAGGGTTGAGAGAGGAGTTGAAGAGGAATGAATAAAGTTTGCTGAAAATAAAAGGAAATTTTCATGTTGTAAAAATGCACATGTGAAACCTTGGTTAAGATATAGGTGATTTGGCTAGTCTTTGAAGGCAAATTACTAGTAGGCGAACTAAGAATGATTGGAATGAAGCATAAGTGAGGTGTGTAGGGTTCAAAGGCATAGAAAAAAGGGAGTTTAAGGTGACTATTACATAAGATTGAGAAGATAATAACTTTGTATCTTATGACCAAGTTGATAGGTAGGAATAAGAATGAGAAGGTTGAATGCATGGATGTAAAAAGTAGGTATCAGAGTCGAAGATAGGAAGAGTATGAGAAAGAAGATCTGCATCAGTTTTTATTCAAGGATGATGGGATATTCTCCCCAAACATGAAAAACATAGTGTCATTTATTTATAAAGTGGATTTTAATATATTATAAATTTCATACTCTCACTTTCACATATAACCAAGTTTCTATCATTGAATGGATGAAAGATAACAATTTGATAGATGTTTTAAAATATTGGGATGAAGATAATGAGAATTGGGTCAACAAAGGCATAGTTGGTATCTACACCATCAAAACCTTCATACTTTAGGTTAGATTAGGTATTTTACTAATTAATAGGTTGTATGTGGCCTCCAATATTTATCATGTGAACAAATTTTGGGTTCCTCTGCTTGCCATGATTATTAACGATGAAAAAAACTAGCCCTAGGTGAAATTATTGATTTTAATATGGAATGAAAATTATATGGAGTCAAGGAAGGATGAAAATTTTACATGATGTCCTATTTGCCAGGTGATTTCTATGCCATAATATAGTTTGCACACATGGATTTTCCTAGGTGAAAATATCCATCTAGTTCACCCATTCATGTTTTTTACAATAAACTATATGTACATAGGTACCAATAATGTATGCAAGAGATTTTGTGACAATTTTTACCCTCCTATGTATTTGGATATTAATGAGAATCATATTCCAAGAATCTCTAAGGAGATGAGGGTATAAATTAAGAAGCTTGGTGGTTATTGGTACTATCCTACCTAAAATGTGTTGAGAATTAAGGGAATTTTAAGAGAAGCCTTTAAACTTCTCTATCACATGATTGAGAAACTAGTAGAACAAGAATTGGATTACCAATTTAATATGGATTTGGAGGACTTCATAAAAGTATAAGCCATATATACAATAACTTGTAACTCATATGATTTTATTTATCAAGTTTGAAAAGGATGTGGCTAGAAATTTATATCCATACAACAGGGTGGCCAAAAACCCAGATGGATGACTTATACAATATTAATCCTCAAAATGATCAAGAAGTGATCAAGTATCTAGAACTAATAGGTTTGTACAAACCATAACCACAATTTTAAAAGGAGAGACTTCTCCTTGATATTCCATTGACTAAAGGGAAGGAAGAAGCACAAGGGACTAAACCAATTCTAATGAGGAAACTGCTATAGGGATTGAACCAAAAAACTCCTCTAGTACCATCAATCCCATAGGTAAAAATATATCTCACTACTTCTATTATGATTTATGCTAGTCATAAAATTATTGCCCTAATTTTTATTGGTATGAGTAAGGCTCTATATTCTATTTATCTACTTGTTCCATTGTCACCCATTCCTCAAAAAATTACACAATTTCCGCAAAGTGTTTATGTGTCTTAGACTGATAATAAAGATCAAGATGTTGACTTAGTTCATAGTTAAGTGTTGGAAATACTTAAGGTCACCATTATGGCCCTATCATCTCAAATTTTAGCCAAATTTCCCATTTATGGTGTTTTAGTGGTCATCATGTTTTCAAGTATTATGTTTTTCACTCCTTCACCACTAGTTATTAAGAATCCTATTATGACAACTCTTGTTCAAACATGCTATGTGGATATTATGACAATATAGGTCAACAAAATTTCATTATCACCACATACTATTACAATGTTTTCACTCCTTCACCACTAGTTATTAAGAATCCTATTATGACAACTCTTGTTCAAACATGCTATGTGGATATTATGACAATATAGGTCAACAAAATTTCATTATCACCACATACTATTACAATGAAAACACCTAAAATTACTAAATTATGAAAACATCCCCTATTTCACTAGAATATTATATGGTCATAAGCATAAGTGAAATTGATCTTATAAAAAAATGATTAAAATTATGAAAACATCCCCTATTTCACTAGTTCTAATATAGGAATAAGCATAAGTGAAATTGATATTATAAGACCTATTTTTCTAATTTAAAAATCATTAGAGATCACTATGAACACCCTAAATCCCATTCCTACTTCCATTTACACCATTTCATCCATTCCATTCCATTCACCATCCATTGTTCCAGTTTCCATTGTGATCATTTCACTTCCATTGGCAACACAAGAATTATCTACTCTTGTTGGAACAATCCTTGTGGATCTAAAAATTGAAGGATGATACTCTCAAGTGAGTTGGATGCAAAGCATGAAATTGGTCAAAGAACAAAGGTCCAACATAATCATACATGAACAACTTGAGATTAGGTTGAAGTTTAAAAAGATCATAGAGAAATTGAAAAATAATAACTTCTAGAAATATCTTCAGAGATAGTTCTCTAACCCTTTATGAAATTGAGGATGAATTATTTTCATTAAAAACTAAGAGAAAAATGTCAAGAAAGGATATTTTCAAAACCATTGGAAAATCTAGCAGTGAAGATGAATATGATGAGGACTTGAAATCCATGCATAGGAAACAAAGACAGAGAAGGCATGTTCCAATTTCATCCCTAAACTTATGCAAGTTGTCATCACAAAAATGATGAGTGATATTTATTTTTAAGTTTAAAATTTTTTAGAAGAATTTTACGATATAGTTTCAAAATCTTTTTTGGATGGACTACCATCCATGAGAAGCATTATCCATCATATGGATCTAGTTCTTGGATCAAGTTTTCTAAACATGGAAGCATGTAGGCTAACACCTATGAAGAATGAAGAAGTGAAGAGACAAGTGATTTAGCTATTAGATAAGGTTTTAATAGGATAAGGTTTAAGCCCATGTGTAGTTCCAACAATATTGCCACCTAAGAAAGGTGGATGGGAATGTGTACGGATTGTAGAGAAATAAACAAGATGATTATTAAATATAATTTTTTATTACTAAGGATGGTTGAATTGATGGACTATTTGAGTGGACCAAGGTACTTCACAAATATATATTTGAAGAATGAATATCACCAAATAAGAACTAAAGAGGAACATGAAGGAAAAACCACATTCAACATGAATGATGGGTTATATGAGTGACTTGTTATGCCATTTATGTTGTCAAATACACCTAGTACTCATGAGTGAAGGGCTGAAATATTTTTTGGGTAAGTTTATCATTATTTATCTTGATCAATTTTTTATTTTAAGCCATTCAAAATAAGAGCATTTTTTGCATTTGAGGTTGGTGTTTAAAATGTTGAAGGATGAGAAGTTGTAGATTTATTTGAAAAAGTGTAGCTTGATGAAGGAAGAAAAAAATTATTTGGGATTTTTGATCTTAAGCGAAGGATTGAAAATGGACTTGAAAAAGGTAAGATAAATAGTTGAATTCCAATAACCCATAACTATTTTTGAGGTATAAGTATTCACGGGTTGGAAAGTTTCTATAGGAAATTTATGAGAAACATCAATAGTATATGTATAACTATTATAAATACAATGAGAGGTGATAAAAATAAGTTTGAATGGATGGATAAAATAGAGGAGTGTTTTCAGGTTTTAAGGAAAAGAGTGACACAATAACCATTATTGGCATTGATGGAATTCAAAAAAGTGTTTCAGGTAGTAATGCTAGTGGGATAGCCATAAAAGTATTGATTCAAGAAGGTAATCTCATTAGTTAATTTAATGATAATTTGAATGAATCCAAGAGGAAGTTTTCATTTTATGATAAATATTTTTATGTTATGGTAAAAAATCTTAAGAAGTGGAGGCATTATTTAATTGCCAAGGAGTTGTGTTGTACACAGATCATCAAACATTGTAGTTCATAAGCACTTAAATAAGTTGAATCATAAACACATGAAGTGGGTTAAATTTACTCAAAGTTATTCATTTAAAAAAAAAACATAGGAATGGCCAATCAAAAATTTTTGTGTATGCATTGAGTAGAAGAGTTCTCATAGGAATGAGATGAGGGTAGAATTCATTGGGTTTGTCTCTATGAAAGAATTGTTTGGAGAAGATTTGGATTTCACAAATATATGGGCATAATGCATGAATATAATAAGTATGGAAATAAATCCATCGCTAGGGTATTTATTAAAAGATGGGTTATTTTTCAAATGAAATCAGTTATGCGTATCTCAAGGATCAATGATGGAGAATTTATTGAAAAGGAAACATAGTGGAGCCCTACATGGTCACTCTAGTGGTGATAAAACATTGGAGAAACTGAATGAAAGTTACTATTGGTTGAGGATGACTGTGGATGTCAATACATTCATGCAAGGATGTAAAATTTACCAAAATGCTAAGGGAAAAAGTTAGAATTTAGGTTTGTATCATCCTTCACCAATTTTGGAGAGGCGATACAAATCATTGAGCATGGATTTCATTCTTGGGATTCCAAGAAATTAGAGAGGTAAAGATTCCATTTTTTTTGTAGTGGATATATTTTCAAATATGGCACAATTTATAACATATAATAAGATAAGTGATGCCAAAAATGTTGTAGTTTTTTTAAATAAGTAGTAAGACTACATGGTTTGCCAAGGAACATTATATTAGATTGAGATACTAGATTTTGTGGGCATATTTGGAATACTTTGGTGAGGAAACTAGGCACAAGACTAGATTTAAATTCAACTTATCATATTCAAACATATGGGAAAACATAAGTGGTGAATCAACATGTTATTAATTTTTTGAGATGTTTGGTTGGAGACAAACCAAATCAGTGAGATATGACATTGGCACAAATTGAGTATTCATACAACTCCCCAATGAAAATAAGTACAAAAATGAGGCTGTTCAAGATTGTGTATGGTTGCATCCCTAGAGGAGTATGTGAGTTGAGAAGCATAAAAAATATTAGTAAAATAAGTGTTGAAATGGAGGATTTTGTAACAAGTATGCATGATATGCATAGAGAGGTGAATACAAAATTAGAGGAGAATAACATGAAGTACAAGAAGCATGTTGATAAAAAAAGGAGATAAAAAAATTTCAAGCTAAAGACATGGTTTTGGTGTATTTTTTTAAGGAGAGGTCCCCTAAGGGAACTTATAATATGCTAAAGTTGAAGAATATTTAACCTCACAAAGTTTTTAGAAGATTCTCAATGAATGAATATGAGATAAAGATATAGGATGGAGTGGATATATGACATAAATTCAATGTAGTGTATTTATAGGGTCTTAATTTGAGGGTCAAAGGTAGTGGATAAGGATATCTTTTAAATTCTTCAAGTGTAGATTGGAATCAATAGTTTTCTAAGAAGGAAAAATGAGAGGTTGAATCCATATCAGATACACATGTTAGTATGAATATAAGCTTTAGGGAGTACATATAATACTTGTTGAAATGGAAAGATAGAGTAGTTGAAGTTGTGACATGGATGACTTCATCTAAAGTTAAAAATAAGTAAAAACTATTGAGGAGATTATAGGAGGTTCATGAGCAAGAGATCATGGATAATTTAATTTATCTTGGGTGTTTGATGCAGGAACATCTGGGTTCAAAAAATTTATTGCATTATCAAAAAATATGTGTTTGGGTTCTTGTGCATGCTTTGCATGTTTATTTTATTTTGTGTGACTTGTCATCTCTTTCAAAAACATTACGTGTGTGAAGGAAGATCAATACCAAACCAAAGAACATCATCAAGAGTAACACATGGAAATGAAGTGAAGGAAGGATAGTTTTAGTCATCTACCATTAATTAGAATGACCTTTTCTTAGGATCATGATGAAATTTTTGCTTAATTCTGATGATGGTTTCAAAATCACTGCTTAATGTAGGTAAAAATTATGTAATCGTTAGTCATCAATCAATGTATGAAAACATAACAATATGGCTCACTTTTATATAAAAAAGGGACATCTATTTTCTTCAAAATGAAAGTTTATGTAATTTCAAGTGATGATAAGTGATACATCTATTTAGAATTTCACAATAGTATAAGTAGATGAAATGTATAATTTTGAGTGTAGAATGTTATAGAATAGATTAGCTCATTATTGCAAAAGAAGCACATTGAGTGACAATTTGGCATGTTCATGTATGATAGTAAAAAGTAATTATTAAGAGATTTTTTTTAATGAAAACATAATATCCCATCAATGTTGTATGATCAAATATAAATTTTATAATTTTTACATAAATAAACATTTTTTTATGAATTTCAATTTTTTTTATGACATTCTCGATATCTTAACAATAAAGTATTATCGTTGAATATATGAATATATATATATATATATATATATATATATATATATATATATATATATATTCAATGATAAAACAAATTTTTATTTTTTCTTAACATTACAATTTTTTATTAATTTATTAATTAATTTTTTATTTTTTTCTTAACATTAAAGTATTATCGTTGATATATATATATATATATATAGTTGCATCAAGATCACCTTGATCTATGTGTACTTTTAAAAAAAAAATTATTTTCAATTATGTGTGCTAATAAGGAGAAATATTTGAAAATAAAATAAAATTATATAAAAATTAAAAAAATGAATATTAATATAAAATTAAAAAATTATATTTTTTAATACTATGGAATAAGGGAAACAAAATCCATAATTTTTCTTTATATATATATAAACACTTTTTTTAAGAGCTAAAGTGGTAACAATGAGGAGCCTAGTAGCCTAAAGTTATGCATGCACTTTTTTTTTTCCACGAGTGAAACATTGGTACCATAGGACACATGTAACCATAAGGGGTTATCATTGTAACTCTTATGATGGAAAGGAGTATGTCTCTAACCCTTACAGACATAACCCTATGTTTTCAAAAAAATGTAATTTATTTATATATATAAATAAAATCAAATCTTTATAGTCATTCCTCAATTTGTTACATGCCTCTATCATTCTAATATCATCGCTTTGTATTGCATAATTAGTGTTTGGCATAAAAATTTACCCAAAATATCTATTTAAAAACAAAAATACTTTAACATAAAAGTTTTGTAAAACATTTATCTAAATAAAAGTATGAAAGGAAAATAACTTTACTATTAAAAAAACATCTATTCATAAAAATAGATGATTTACATAGCAAGGGTGGTTGGGTGGTATTTGTGACCCACAAGTGGATGAATAAAACTCATAGTGAAGTAAAAATAACCCTCAAAAATCCCTTGTTGTTCTAGGAGAACCAAAAATGACATACAATGAATAACACTCATAATGCCCTTGTTGCTTGGGAAAAACCAACCAAGTGAAACACTAAGAAAATATATTAAATTTTAAAAACAAGCCTTATAACAACAAAAATATTGAGAATGGAAAAAAATGGCTATAATCAAAGCAATGACCACACAACTAAAATGTGCCACCACAACACAAAAAGCCATTGAACCCTAAAAAATGTAGTGACACAAGTGACAGTGAGGTTGCCATGCAAGACAATTACCACCACCACCAATGAACAAGGTGAAAACATAATACAAAGTGGTGAAAACCATGATACCTCAAGAAAAAAATTTAGGACAATGTTGACCACTAATGCCTTGTAAGAAGATTCAGGATAAGAAGAATATTCTATCACTAGAAGCACCAAGCAAAAAAAATTGCTTAAAATCCTAGAAAAATAAAGAAAAATCATGTCATGCTATGCACTAGAGTTGCCATGGAGTCCCACTTCTCCGCCACTGGGCATCACCATCCTCTGAACCATGCTCAGGCATGACAAACCCTAGATCTAAAGTTTTATATTGAGGAGAGAAGATGTCGAGAAGTACCTCTCTCAACTCCATCTTCAAGTCCATCAATACACTAATAGATATTTAGTCAAATTTATTAAAGAAAATAACTTTGAAAACACAACGTAAAATAGATATTTAATCCAAAATTTAAGGTAATGAAAAATCACTTTCACATTATAATTTAACACAATTTCTTTATTTACTGAACTTTACCTTTTTATCTTAAATTACATAATAAGAGTTTAAATGTTGACAAATTACTTAATTTAATTAATCATTTAATTGGATTTTGAATCACTTTAACTACTTCTAAATCACATTTACTTCCTGCACTTGTATTTACACTTCCCATGCATGCCGTCATTATTCATCTTCTCATACTTATTAATGGGAATTGATTTTGATGATTTAACTATTGTATTTTATTCACAAAATTCTTGCATCACATTCTCTTTTTTGGTCAATAATTGTTTGAACAAGAGTAATAGAAAGAAAAAAAGGGTATAACATATTTAATTTTGAATATTTTTAAAAATTGGGGTTACGACTGTAAACCTTATGGCCATATGGATTATGGTCATAATCTGCATTCCATGTAGGACTACCATGTAGGTAGAGGGGGTTTAGCCATAAACCTTTTAACTCTCATGTTTTAGCTTACATGTTCTAAAGTAGGGTAAAATTTTGTGTTTTCACTTCAATGTTTACTTTGTATTGAGAAAACTAAAAAAGTAACTTTTTAAATCAAGAAAATATGATGTGTGATAATTTTATGAGATTGAGGAATCTCAAATAGGTTGGCTTAGGCCACCTAAATTTGAAAGGAGTTTTAGAATAGAGTTGGAGAGTCACTTTAAAGGATTAAATTAGAACAAGCAATAGCAGAGTTCCAACTCTAGAGAAGAGAAGAGAGGTAAGGAGAGAGTTGAGTGAAGCTTAGAAAGTGTTAGAGTAGAGCTAAGACTCTCTTGAGTAGATGTCTGTTCATAAAACCTAGTCATTAGATTGATAATATTCTTCTTCATGTTTATATGGGTAAGGGAGATTGTGTGTATGTGTGTGAATATCTATAATATAGTTAAACATCAATACATAAATTATTTTGGTTTTAATTTATGAGTCTTATGTATGTGTGTGTCCTCAAGAATGAGTAGTGTAACACCCACTAGGGAATAAATAAACCATTTAATTTCCCCCCTCACACCCATCTACGTCATGACACCATTGAGGTTAATTTTATAGTAAAGGATGTGCTAAATGATGTGAATGTGATCCCAAGTATACTTATTAAGGGTACTCCCAAGATATGTGAGGCAAGTCAGATTGTGAAGGACCATAGATGCATCATAGATACTAGAGCTACTAGGTTTATTATTTGATTTAGAATGATATGATCAGCCAAATTGGGGTTCGATGGACATCATGGACATGTGTAAGGTTAGATGTAAATTTACTATATATATTAACACATACCTTTAGCTATTGATATGACATCATTGAGGTCACTTTCACACTAAAGGATGCACATGTGATCTTTGGGTTTTCTATTGAGTACACTCCCTCGAGATGTGATATACCAAAGAATATTGTAGAGAGATACATTGATTTGATGGTAAACTACTTGAGATTACTACTATCCACATTCATACATAGTTTGATTGAGTGATGTATATGCAATTTTAGGTATCCAAAAATTGATTATAGGTCTCATGGTGACATGAGTGTTTTGTCACAAGTTATATAGAGGTGTACCCTTATTTTCAATAGTGATGTGTCATGAAAAATTAGAGTGGGCACAACATATAACATGAGTTTTTAGACATATATATGTTTTTATATATATATTGGCTCGATGGTGAAATAATTTAGATTTATAATATTCACATTTGTACATAGTTTGATTGAGTGATGTATATGCAATTCTAGGTACCCAAAAATTTATTATAGGTCTCATGGCGACATGAGTGTTTTATCACAATCTAGATAGAGGTGTACCCTTATTTGTGATAGTGTCCTATCATGCAAAATTAGAGTGGGCACAATAAATAACATGAGTGTTCCTATTTATATATGTTTCTACATATACATTCATGCTCAATGGTAAACTACTTTAGATTACCACTATCCACATTCATATATAGTTTGATTAAGTATGCATATGCAACTCTAGGTATCCAAAAATTGATTAAAGCTCTCGTGGTGACATGATAATTTTGTCACAAGTTAGATAGATGTGTACCCTTGTTTGTGATAGTGATGTGTCGTGCAACATTATAGTGGGAATAATATATAACATGATTTTTTACACACACACACACAAAAAAGTAAATTAAGGGTTTATATTGGGGCCCTCATCCTTAAGTGAATTTGAGAATATAAATAAGAAGAAAGTGAGTTCAATAAGAAGAAGAAAGGGCAAGAAATAAACATTTTGGTAGCAAGAGATAAAATAAAGAAAGATTAGATAGAAGAGATTGAAAAATATAATTAAAAAATTAGCACTACATCAAGACATAATCAAGTTGACTCAAAATTCCTCATAGATCTCAATTTCATCTTGTAATAAGAGTTTCTAGGAACCTTCCTATTCTTAAATTTCATCTAGTTGTGTTATGATGATATCTATAGTAAGTATTCAATTCAGATGTGCTATAAAGGGGACTTAAAACAAGGTAGTTTTATGGTAAAAACAACCACAAATGGAAAAGAGGAAGCTCCAGCTTCACACTTTAGGGAATGGAAAAGAAAATCCATTACTAGGAAATAATGTGTATTCCCTAAATTTTTTCTTGAGAGATAAGAGGAGAGAGTGTAATACTATTGGAAATAGGTGTACTAAATTTAAGTGCAGTTGAATCTACCTAAGAAAGGGGAGAAGAAAGAATTTTAGTGTTTTCCTAGGGGGAAGGTTCAACCTTTAATTTTTTGCGCGACAAAGGATCCACTAAATGATGATGTTCCTCAACACCACACTAACATGTAAGAAGACGGTTCCCACCCTTCTTTTTCACACCTCTCGAGCCAACAAATTTTTCAACATTCCTCTTTGGGAAAAAAATAACAAGGTTCCTATCAGATTATATGCCATGTTATTTATAAATTTTTTAGAGAAGCTTATTAAATAAGCCATGAATAAACACCTAATCTCTTCTTACATTTTTGGAACAACCTCACAATGGATGAACAACCTAAACTAATAAAAGCATAATCAAACAAACTACACCTCTATAAAAAAATATATTTTTGATGTTATTACCTAATTATTATAATACCCACCCTTAATGAATAAACTTGATACAATCCTTAATTTATCCCTGAACTTTACCAAGGAGTTCAATAATTGTGTTAGTAGTTTTATCTGTGGTAGGATAATTACAAAGATAGATGTCTTCATTATCAACCCTTTATCAAATTTAATTGTGCAAAAATTCAATATGATTAGTTATAGTGTGATATAATGGGTTCTTTACCATCTTAAGAACACTATGGTTGTTAAAAAATAATATGCTTAGTTCTGCTTGGTCAAGTTGAAGGTTGACCAATATCCTTCTTTACCACATTGTCTCATAACCTTTACTAATGGTTTAATTATATTATTATTCATTGGAAGGTAAGGTAATTATAGTTTGTAGCTTGATTTTCCATGATTTAATGTTGAGCCAATAATGAAAATATAACCTATTGTAGACATCCTTGTATCAATTTATAGATCCCAATAAAAAATAGTATATCTTACTAGAATGAATTCAATATATCTCTAATATAGAATGCCAAAGTCAAGGGACCCTTTGATATATTGAAAGACTCATTTTGTAACTTTTCAATATTCATTTTGAGGATTAGAAATCAATTTATAAAGACAAATTATTGTAAAAAATAAATTTGGTTGGGTAATAGTAAGATAAATCAAACTTCCTACCAACTACCTATACACTAACTCATTTCTTAGTGGTGATAGATGTCAAATTTCACCTATTGAATTAAGTCAAAACTATTTCAAGGGATGTAAAAAATATAAACGTAAACACTTAGGATCATTACATCATCACCAATAATTTTGACATAGAGGTTCAGTTAAAAATATCTCTTTTTAAAATTAAATTCTCTAAAGTATTTATCATTTTTGAATACCAGACTCAAGGAGCCTGCTTAATCCATAAAAGGACTTTACCAACTTGAAAATTAGATGTTATTTTCTAAGAACCAAAAACCCTTGTGGCTGAACCATGTAGACTTCTTCCAAGTCTCCATTCAATAATTATCTCTTAACATCCATTTGATATACCTTTTATCCAAATTGAGTAGAAAGTGTGATAACAAATCGAAAGGTTACCATTTTTGAAACAGAGGTAAATGTTTCTTCATAGTCTACCCTCTATTCCCATGCATATCCTTTGGGAAAAAAAAATGAGCTTTATGCTTTTCTAAAAAACCATATTTTTTACACTTAAATTTATAAGTCTATTTAACACCAATGGATTTATTAACTATAGGTAATTTTGACAAGACCAAGTCTTGTTATTCATCAAAGTATCACACTACACCTTCATGGTGGATTCCCATTCAGGTTTCCCTTTAGACTTTTCAAATTTACTAGGCTCAAATAACCATGAAACAACTGAAGTAATTGAAAAAATTATATTTTCACCACTTTGCACCACTTGTTTCCCATATCTCATGGATTGTCCATCCATTTCTTATGGAAACTCACCCTGCTTTACATCCTTCATTATGGCATAATACCACTTTGGTATCTTTTGATGGTATTCCTAATTTGAATTTGAAGATTAAGAATCACAATTTTATTTAGTATATCCCTACTTTCAAAACAATTATTTTAATGTTTCCAACTTTGAGACCTATTCAAATTTAACACCAACATTGATCTAGATTCAATAGTAGCTATGAACATACTACCATTCATAGATTTACCATTAGCCAAAAATAATGGGGTTTTCTCATCGACAACACCATTTATATTTATCACAATTTTGTTTGTAGATACATCAAGTAATTTATATACCTTAGACTAATCACTATAGACAACAAACATATGTTTTGATTTTGGCATCTAAACCACTCCTCTTTTCTTTAGGAATTAATGTAAAATCAATACAACCAAAAATGATTTTTTTCATTTACATAAGGTATTTTACTTGACCATGCTTTTTTTTTGGAGTAATATTATGAAAGGATTTAGAAGTAATTTTACTAAGGATGTAAACTATTGTATTCAAAAATCTAACACCATACCTATAAGGTACATTCTGGATGTATACCATGTATTTTTCCATCTCCATAATTGTTATGTTACTCATTTCCACAAATCCATTTTTCTATGGGGTGTATAGAGTAGTTTATTTCTTATGAATATCTTCCCTCTTGCATAATTATTTAAACTACTTTGAAATAAACTCATTCCATTATCTTATATGAGAGATTTAAACTTTTACTTATTTGTTTCTCTACCTATTCTTTCCATGCCAAAAAGTTAAAACAAATGTAGACTTGTTATTTATAAAATAAACCCACATTTCTATAGAAAGTAATCAATGATTAACAAAAAATATTATTATCTACACACTATAAGTGTCTTAATTGGACCATATAAATCATTGTGTACCAAGTCCAAGACTCCTTTGATTCACCATGCCTTACTAGTATCAAATATATGTCCAATTTTTTTTCCCATTTAAAACCTTGTACACACATTCTAGCTTTCCTGAATGGATGAAAGTCCATTTACAATTTTAGTTTTAGCATATATAACTACTGATAATTGATGTGACCATACATCTCATGCAAAAGTTCACTACCACATTCAACTATTGTTAGTGCATGTGATTTTGTTAGTTTGGGATCAGCCAAATAATATAATCCCTTCTCACCAATTCCAAAAATAATAAACTTGTTCTAATGAAAATTTGTGACTATAAATTTACTTCCTTAAAAGTTTACACAAAAATTAGGATTCTTATTCATCTCACTAATACAAAAAATACTATTGTCCATATCATGGACATGTAAAGAATTATTGAAAGTATAGTTAACATAATTTTTTAAAGTAATATGAAAATAACCATATTCTATAACATAATGAGTTCAAATGTCATTGTTATCAACCAAATTTGCACCGTTAGAAGGTAGTTCAAGCCCTTCCAAATTTGGAATAACATGGAGACAATCATACCCTATGGGTGGCTTAATGTTGGATTGAATCTCTAGGTTAAAGGGCTAGCTCCCTTTGATGAATCACTTAGGCTCACAAAATAATCTAATAAATTACTAGGAAAAGAGAGAAACCTACTCTAATGGAGGTGATGCACCAAAATATTTGACCACTACCAACCAACTACATGTATACTTCAACCGTGAGACTAACCTACAACAAACACTACTCCTAATCTACCTCTCTACATCAGCATTTCCTATAGAGGTTATGAAACATGCTTGGGTTAGGAGGATTAGTCAAGAGGTCATTAAATGACATTAATGAAAAGACAACTAACTCAACCTTCACACCTCACTTAGACACTTCACAAGACCTACAAAAAGGATTCCAAACTAAACATGAATGCTAGACAAGGACAACATACCAAAGAAGCAAAGATAATCACTTGATAAGATCAAACTAGTCATGCACACATATTAAAAATAGTCAAATGAGGAGGTAAAATAAAAGTTTATCATTAATCAAAGGATTGTAAATGGGCAGGACTTTTCCATATCTAGGTGGAGGTTACAATCTTAGCCAAACAAGGCTCAATTTATAGAGAAAGTGAGAGAAAGAGAGAAGGGTGAAGGAGAGAGAGTGTGACAAGTGTTCAAAAGAGAGTTACAACAAGAAAGGAGTTTGAAATAGTTATATTAGGTCTCCAAGGACAAGTGTTGTTTTATAAAAGATGCTTTTCTCCTCTAAGTGGCATAGAAGACTAAAACCTTACTTGACACCTTGATCTTGCTCTTGAAAATTACCCCTTCTCTTAGCTTGTGATGGACAAATGACACACTTTATCACTAACTTATCTTGAAATTTATATTGACCTAATTTTTGATACTTTACACTTGTTTAAGAGTTGTCATAAATAATTCTACAATGATGATTATAACTCCAAGTATCTTGAAGCTCACTTGGCCTTACTATGCCTACCTTTGCTTACAAGTGTCAAATCTTGGTCTCATCCTCACCAAGGCAATATATGTCCATGAAAGTCATCTTGATATCATATTAGAACTGAAATAGTTCATTTGGAAACCTTAAGCTCTCTTTAAGACCCCATTTTTCATGAAAAGCTCTCATTATCACCCAATTCCTTGTAGCCCTGAAATCATGCAAACGTCCTTGTGTAAAATCATGTATATAGGATATTAGAGAAATAAAGGTATTTTTGAGGACCCAATATCCCATTATAGATTCAAGTCAAATTTTAAGACCTGAAATTAAGTGGAAGTACACCTTTTATACTATTCTCTCTCCTTAATTAGGCCTCCATGCCTAGAAATTAGGTTTTGGCCCAAAATCTCTCCCATTTATGTGAAACTCAAGGAAAGTGTTTGATTTACTTTATGATCATAATACCATGATCCATGTCAATTTTTATCTCCTGAGAACTTGTATGGACATGTGAACCATGAAATGGTCAAAACCTTAGTTTAGGCATTTAAAAAAGGTTGAGAGGTGATTGAAGTGGTTTGCCAAGATATTTTCAAGTTCTAATTCTTAGAAATGATTTTTTGAGGTTTAAAACACCTTATTACAACTCAACATGTTGAAAAGAGTGTTAAGGTGTGAAGCCACTATTCATAAGTCACTATTCACAATCACTATTCATGATGATGTGGCATGTTGAGATGGAATCTTTGTTATGTGGCATGCAGGTGTGTAGATGAGTTGGCATGTAGGTGATGTGTTAGGATGGTGATGTGGCATGGGCCCATGGTGGATCCTAGGATTTGATTAGGATGATGTGAAAGATGTGGGGTGTAGCACTCCACTAGAAGACATGGGTTTTGTCCTTAGTAGTCACATGGTGAAAAAGATAAGGGTCATGGTACAGGGTTAAATTTCTAAAGGGATCCATGATTCCCATGTGTGGAGAAAGTAAAAATGTGATTTCAACACTTTTTATATTCTTGTGTTCACATGTGAAGATGAAGAGAAGACTTCACTATTGCAGATTGGCCTCACATGTGTGAGTGGGGTGAAATTTTTAGAGTCACATAGAGGTGACTTGGATCTTTTCTAAAATAATAATATACTTTGTTAACCCTTAGAAATTAAGACAATATGAACACTATTGAGTGTTTAGACTCACTTTTGGAAGTGGGGTGCAAGTTTTGGAGCCACATAAGTGGCCTTGGATCTTATCTAGTGGAGGGTCATTTTTGATCAATTTTGGCACATGGGGACAATCACCACTAAGATCACATGACACCCACTCAAATGTGGCAATTTTTTTGAGTAGCCATGAAGTTTTTTCCCTCTCTCTCTTTTCTACCATTGTAAAATACTATAAAACATTATGTTCTCCTTTGTATTTTTAATCCATTTATAATCCTTATGGATTCCCTTTAGGGATCCATACAAGCCTTGGGTTTTCATATTAGGAGGTTAGAGCTTGTAATGACTGTATGCTTAGCTCACCTATATTATTGGGTTGTAAGTATCATTCATTCTTAGGTAGTTAGAGCCTATAAGGCTTAGATGAGATCATGGCTCACCTAATTTGTTAGAAACATGTATATCCTTGAGGTTAGAGCCTAAAAGGCTATGTTAGCTTAGATCACTTGGTTAGAGCTTGGAGGCTTGCTATCTTAACTCATGGAGATGGAGGTTGATGATTTGGAGCTCACCTTGGATAATATGGTTGTTAACATCTTGATGGATTTGTATATTATAGCTTGGAGGTTAAAGCATGGAAGGCTTGGTTGCAAGCTTTGCTCACCTAAGTCAGAGTGCTTGGTTGTTAGCACTGAAAAGGAGTTATTGAGAGATGTTGTTATAGAGAGAGAGTTGGTGATGAATAAGAAGTCTGAATGTTACCTTTTCCCTATAGTTTTTCCTTTGTTGGTTTAGCAGGGTTTTCATGTATATCTTGTGTAAAGTGTTATCTCATATTGTGTACATTTTTATAGCTTGTTTTAATTACACATTTATTTTACTTACACATGTATTAGGATTAGGTTTTTAATCCTTACAATTGGTATTAGAGACATGGTTGTTGGCTTCTTTGTGAAAGTGAGAGCTATAGGTGGAGAGACCAAGATGTAAAATAATTCAATTTTTTTCTTTGCATGACATGTATTTCTCTCTTGGTGAAAGATGGAGAATGGAGGAGAAGTTGAATAAGATTTCCAAGATGGATCAACACCAGCATAGTGCTCTTGATAAAGAAGAAATTTTACATCTTGTGGTAGAGCAAACTAGTCTCCATTGGTGTTGATGGAGGGTGATGACAAGGAAGTTACCTTGTTGTGGTTCTCAGCTGGTGAAGGGATATAAGTTGTGGGATCTTACTACCACAATGTGTGTGTTGAGATGATGTTTAATTTCCATGTAGAGGATGAGGTGAAATAAACATGATATTATACCTAGTAGATGGAGAGGAATAAAATACTTGAGGTTTTGTAGAAGGAGAAGGCCATGTGCTTGACATGTAGTAGAATAGGATGTAGCTTGACTACATCTTTAGGGCTCAAAAAATTGATAGGTGTAGTGATGCATTGAGTAGCATGATGAATTCCCAAGAACTATGGATACGTACCATGTTGATCATGGTGGGTTGTGGTATGCTATATATAGAGGAGTCATGTGTTTAATTCTATGGGTTTTCCTCTCCTATTGATAACTACTATTAGAGTGAGGTGTGCAATTGTTACTATTCAAGGTTAGAGTAGCTACTTTCCTATATGGTGATCTTGTGATGAGATGGAGTAGTCAAAAAGATATGATGATGAGGTAAAGAGTTGATGGTTTGCAAAATTGAAGACTGTATGGGTTCCAACATGCATTTTGATGTGGTATAGGAATATCTTCATAGAAAGCCAAGGTTTAGCAGAGGTTGCTACTATGTGTTGATGACATGTTGGTTGCATGCCCTAACATGATCAATGGTGTGATGGATTGGGTGAATAGGATGAGATGAAGGAGAAAACTAAGGATGGAGATGCATAATGGACATGAAAGCAAGAAATTCAAGTATCCCACTTCTTGCGGTGTTTGAAGTTATCTTCCAGAGTATCCTAGAGGAGGAGAAGATAGATGTCCTGTGTATTATATTCACCAAGAGTAGGAATCCTCATGTATGTATATATTTACCAAATACTTCCAAGTAGTGGGAGTAGTGAATAGTTTATGGTAGAATCTTGAAGAAGGATGAATCTATGTAAAGTGGGAGTCACTTCAAGTGCTACAAATCTACTATGGAGGAGCAGATGTTGACAAAGCTAATAAGGGAAAGGAAGTTTTAGTAGTGCAAACAACTTATATTAGGCTTGTTTTGAGAATTAGTGGGCATTGATGACATCATAGATTATAGATAGGTGGCAGCTAGTTGGTAGAATACATAGGTGTGGTAAATTCCTATGTATATGAATTCAAGTGAGAAATTATTAAGGTGTGAAGCCACTATTCATAGGTCAATATTCATAATCACTATTCATAGTGATGTGTCATGATGCAATGGTATCTTGTTGATGTAGCATGCAGGTGTGTAGATGAGTTTTCATGTAGGTGATGTGACATGCAAGTGATGCGGTATGGGCCCATAGTGGGTCCCAGGATGTGATTAGGATGATGTGATAGGTGTGGGGAATAACACTCCATTAGAGGACATGGGTTTTGTCCTTAATAGTCACATGTGGATTTTCACATGGTGCAAAAGAAAAGGGTCATGGTATGGGGTTGAATTTATAAAGGGAATCATTATTCCCATGTGTGGAGAAAGTTAAAAGGTGATTGCAACACCTTTTGGACTCTTGTGTTCACATGTGATGATGAAGACAAGAATGCACTATTGTATATTGGACTCATGTGTGAGAAGGGTTTAATTATTGGAGTCACATGGAGGTGGATTAGATCTTGTCTAAATTAGGAATATACTTTGTTAACCCTTGATTATGAAGACAAGATGAACACTATTGAGTGTTTTGACTCACTTGTGGAAGAGGTGTGTAGGTTTTGGAGCCACCTAATGATGGCCTTGGATCTTATCTAGTGGAGGATCATTTTTGATGACTTTTGGCACATAGGGATAACCACCACTAAGATCACATGATACTCACTCAAATGTGGCAATTTTTTGGAGTAGGCATGAAGTATTATCCCTCTCTCTCTTCTCTCTCTCATTGTAAAATGTTATAAAACATTATGTTCTCCTTTGTATTTGTAATCCATTCATAATCCTTATGGATTCCCTTTAAGGATCCATGCAAGCCTTGGGATTGCATGTTAGGAGGTTATATATTGTAATTATTTTATTCTTATCTCACCTAGATTCTTAGGTTATAAGCATAATTCATGATTAGGTGGTCAGAGCCTATAAGGCTTAGATAAGAGCATGGCTCACTTAGTTTGCTAGAAGCATGAAAATCCTTGAGGTTAGAGGTTAAAGCCAGAAAAGCTATGTTAGCTTAGATCACCTAGTTGGATCTTATAGTCTTGTTGATGAAGGAGCATCTTCATGCTTTGAATATGTTTGTTATGTTCTTGGTTAAGTCTTAGAGAGTCTAGGTTTGTTAGATTGATTTCCCTCCATTTTGTGATATTCAAAATTTCAAATTTGCAAATATGACTAGTAAGCATGAAATAAGGCCTAAAATTATCTCAAGGCCACAAAATTGTATAAAAATGAATCTAAAATAGTTTGAGAGATCATATTATATGTGATATTAGGTGGTTTGGATGATATTTAGGGTAGTTGTGATCTTATTTGTTTGGAAAATTGGTTAACTCCATTTTTTGAGTTTGTTGCATGAGTCTATAATAGAGATTTGGTATCTAAATTGAGGTTTTAAGTTGTGTGAAGGGATTAATTCAACCAAAAGAGATTTAATATGTTGATTTAAATGTGGAATGAAATTATGATGCATTAAAGGATAATTTCATATGTTTATTTAATGTTTTTCTCATGACTGGGTTGCACACTCAGATAGGGCAGCAAGGGTGAAGATTGATAGTCAATAGTAGAGGATTTTTTTCCTTTATATGATTTATTATATATATATATATATATATATGAGGTCAAAACATGTTCAAAAACATTTATTTGAGATTTTGACACATTTAGATGAGATCTATAACTCTAATTTTGGTGTTGACTGGCCTTAACTAGGGCTTTACTGATATCATAAACAGTATAGTGAAAATTCATAGAAGTTTTTAATTCATGTTCTCTTGGGATAACCATAAATTTTTTGAAGTTTCAAGACCTAATTCAATTGGTAAGGGTACTTTCTATCATAACCTTGTTTTCATACCCTATTTACACATTTTACTGAGCTAGAGGATCTTAGGGGTAATTAAAGATTGCAAATGGAAAGTTATTGATTGGAATAGATTAATAATTTCATTTTCCATCTCCCATATGAAGTGAAGGGTCCATAACCTTTCCAAATCCTTTGTATCTCCAAAATAGGGTGTCTTAAAGGCCTAATTAGGTTTGACATAGTTTGAGTTAGGACCATTCTATACAAAGCAACCCTAGATGAAATTTTGGTATGTTATAGAACTCCATAATGGGTATCTGGATCATGTGTAAGCTTTTTAATATCTAGAGTTTGAATAAAGTTATGGGAAAAGATAGGGTCAATAGGGATACAAGCCCATGAGCCCATCAAGAAAGCAAAGGAGGTCTTATGGCCTGGGGTGTGGTTTTTGATCATTTAGAGGTATCTATATAAGTGTAAATAGTATAGATAGAATTTGTTTAGGGTGTCTAGGTTGGTTGGCAATTATTATTTTTAAGTCTTTCTACATAATTCTTTGTTGAGACCCAAGTCTTATTGCTTATGTATTGTCAAGTGCAACATACCAGTCATGACAAATTTCGTTAGACAAGTGATGCTCAGTTAGTATAGTAGTCTTGAAGGTGTATTTAGATGGTCTTAGTATTGCACCAATTTTTGGTATCAAAGCTAAGGGATTATACACAATCCAAGATCCAAGAAAGAAAAGGAAAGTGATTTGTGAGAGAGAAGCAAAGTTCCAAGATGGCCATGAGAGTAAGGAACAGAGGTAGAGCTAGAGGATAGAGACATATAAGATAGATGGTAACAACAGAAGAATCTAGGAACCTACAAGCTAGGTTACATGACCTAGAGATGGCTCAAAGGAGAGGTGCTGACATGGGTGAAGTCAGTGAGGGAGAAGAAGAGAAACCAGAGGATGAATTGGTGGTAGAAGATGATATAACTAAAGAGAGGTTGATCAGAGCCATTATGAAGGTGAATGTAAATCCAAAGATTGAGGTTTCAATGTATGAAGGAAACTTGAATGTAGAATACTTTAATGACTAGATCAGTGCATTAGAAAAGTACTTTGAGTATGAATTGATAGAAGAATATGACAAGAAGGTCAAGTATGCCATGACCAAATTAAAGATACATGCATCCCTATGGTGGGATGGAGTGAAAGAAGAAAAGAGGAGAAAAGGCAAGCCAAAGATCAGAAGTTGGGACAAAATGGTAGCTAAAATGAAAGGTAAGTTCATGCCCTTAGCTTATCAAGCAAATATTTTTAAGCAATTTCAAAATTTGAAACAAAAGGACATGTCTATCAAGTAATACACTGAAGAGTTATATAGGCTAACCATAATATAAATACATATTTAGGATGATATGGAAAAATTAGCAAGGTACACTAATGGTTTAAAGTTTTTCATCCAAGATGAGATTAGCCTTCTCATACCTAGGATAATTGAAGAGGCATACTAGTTTGCCTTAAAGGTAGAGGAGAAACTTTCAAGGAAGCAATCCTCATATGTAATAGGAATGGATAGATCCATCAGAGGTGGAGGATCATAAGGAGGTAGAAGGTAGTTGTAAACATCCCAAGATGAGGCTAGAAGCTCACAAAGTTCAAGAGGCATCTATACATTAAGAGGAAGAAGGCCATACCAAGAACATCAAAGATGAAGAGGAAGATTCATGGGTAAATGCTTCAAGTGTAACAAATATGTAGGACATAGAGCATATGAGTGTCTAGAGAACCCTCCTACTAGTCATGAAAGAGGTGTACACATGACCCAAGGTAAAGAAGAGGATGAAGGACCAACAACAGCTTATGAAGATGTTCTAGAAGAAGGTGAGTCTCTTTTGATGAAAAGAGTTTTGATTCAACCTAACAAAGAGATAGTGGAACCACCTCAAAGAAAAACACTATTTAGGACAAAATGCAAGAGTAATGGCAGATGTTGTAAAGTCATCATAGATAGTGGGAATAGAGATAACTTGGTTTCAACTGAAATGGTGGAGAAGTTGGGTTTAAATAAAAATAAGCATCCTACACCTTATAAGGTGTCATGGATACAAAGAGGACATCAACTCTTAGTGGATGAAAAATGTAAGGTAGACTTCTAAATTGGTGCCTACAAAGATCAAATGATATGTGATGTTATGCCTATGGACATGTGCCACATCTTACTAGGAAAACCATGGAAATTTGACAAGAAAGCCATGCATGATGGGAGAAATAAAACTTATAGTTTTGAGATGGATGGAGTAAAGCACACTCTCACACCCTTAAAAGAAGAAGGCATTTTTATAGGTGGATCAGATTCCAAGGCATTGTTACTAGGTGACAAGGAATTTGTACAAGTGAAGGAAGAGGAAGGCATAACTAATGCCTATGAAAAGAGGTAATAGGTATTTAATTTGATTTAACTTGTGTGATTATAGACATGGAAGACATCTTGGGTGATGAAATACAACATCACAAGTTCTTAGTAAGTATGGAGGAACCTCAAATATCCAATTCAAGTCTGATTGCAGGTAAGAAGCAACAAACTTCCACTGAAGAACCATAAAAAATAGAGCTGTATTGGTGTGAGAAGGAATTGGAGTAGTTGGAGAAGCTATTTAAAGGAGAACCAAGTAATGAGTCAAGTGGAACAATGGAGGAGCAAACTGGTTCATTTTAAGACAATCATCACAAGGAAAAAACTAAGGTAATGTCCTTATCAATAAATCAAGAAGTATGTTATGATAATGATATTAATCTGAGGGTAGTTTTGTGTGATGAACTAGCAAGTTTTGGAAGTAATACTAAGGAGGAAATTGAAAATATTAGTGGGAATGATTCAAAGAACGTACAAAATAGGTTGATAGTTTTGAAAGATGAATAAAAACATAATCTACCTACTGAATCAATCCATACAGTAGTACAAGAAAATCTAAATTTCATGATGGCATCAAGGAAACATGAAGATAAGGCATGCCATGATGAAGAAAACTGTAAAAAAAATCATGTGAAGGAAGTGAACCATCAAAAATATCATAAAGTTGTTGTAGATGACAAAGTAGGTGGTGTTTTAGATGAAAAACAAAATGAGAGTCTTATGTATGATAGTGATAACCATATTAGTCAAGAATTTATGTCAAAATATGATGATGTTTCAAGAGCTTCAATATTGGAAGTAAAGTACCAATGGTATCCATTTAAGACATTGAAGGCAACCTTATCAAAGGGTCAAGAAAAGAGACAAAGTATGGAGCCTTGCTAGCTGTAACAAGGAAAAGTTGATGGAAATCATTTGGATGGTAAGGGTAGGTAAAAATAGAAATGAAGGAGAGAATGCAATGAATGAGAAGATAAAGATCTTGATGACTGGATACTTTAAAGCATATACTAGAAATGATCATTATGAAAACATCAAACTTTGGGAGGAAAACAACAAACTAAGCCAATAAGCAAATGAATGTTTATGTTTGTCTAACATTGTGAAGATAGTTACAGGTATAAATGCAAAGAGAAAACTAGACATCAAGGAGGCAAGTCACTCATTTGAGGATCCTACCGAAGAGAAGCAATATTTGTCATCCCAAGATAAAGTTTGGGATTTAGTACAACATGAGAGAAAGGAGAGAAAACAAGAAGGTAAACAAACAAGAAGCATAGTTGGAGAACTCCTGGAGGGTAGAGTACAGGAGCAAATAAACAAGATGCAGATAAATGGCTAGGAGTCCATGGAAAATTTTCAATGTGGCACTCTGATGTTGGAGCATCTTCATGATTTGAATATGTTTGTTATGTTCCTGGTTAAGTCTTAGAGAGTCTAGGTGTGTTAGACTGATTTCCCTCCATTTTGTGATATTCAAATTTTTAAATTTACAAATATGCAAATATGCCTATTAAGCATGTAATAAGGCCTAAACTTGTCTCAAGGCCACAAAATTGTATAAACTTGAATCTAAAATAGTTTGATAGATCATATTATATGTGATATTAGGTGTTTTGGATGAGATTTAGGGTAGTTGTGATCTTATTTTTTTAGAAAAGTGGTTAACTCCATTTTTGGAGTTTGTTGCATGAGTCTAAAATAGAGATTTGGTACCTAAATTGAGGTTTTCAGTTGTGTGAAGGGATTCCTTCAACCAAAAGAGATGTAATATGCTAATTTCAATGTGGAATGAAAGTATGATGTGTTGAAGGATAATTTCATATGTTTTGTTAATGTTTTTCTCATGACTGGGTTGCACACTCAAATAGGGCAATAAGGGTGAAGATTGACAGTTAGTATTAGAGGATTGTTTTCCTCTCTATGATTGCTCAAATATCTAGAGGAGGTCAAACCATGTTCAAAAACATTTATTTGAGCTTTTGACATCTTTAGATGAGCTATGTAACTCTAATTTTGGTGTTGACTGGCCTTAACTAGGGATTTGTTGATATCATAAACCGAATAGTGAAAAATCCTAGAAGCTTGTAATTCATGTTCTCTTGGGATCACCATAAACTATCTAAAGTTTCAAGAACTAATTCAATTGGTAATGGTAATTTCTATCATAACCTTATTTTCATACCCTATTTACATAGTTTGGCTAAGCCAGAGTATCTTAGGGGTAATTAAATATTTCAAATGGAAATTTATTGATTGGAATAGCTTAATAATGTCATTTTACATCTCCCATATGAAGTGTAGGGTCCAAAACCTTTCCAAATCCTCTGTATCTCCAAAATAGGGTGTCTTAAGGGCCTAATTAGGTCTGACATAGTTTGAATTAGGATCATTCTCTACAAACAAACCCTAGATGAAATTTAGGTATGTTATAGAACTCCATAATGGGTATCTAGATCATGTTTAAGCTTTGTAATATCTAGAGTTTGAAGAAAGTTATGGGGAAAAGATAGGGTCAATAAGGATACAAGCCCATGAGCCCATCAATAAAGCAAAGGAGGTCTTATGGCCTAAAGTGTGGTTTTTGATCATTCAAAGGTATTTATATAAGTGTAAATAGTCTAGATAGAATGTGTTTAGGGTGTCTAGGTTGGTACTTATTGTTTTTAAGTCTTTATCCACAATTATTTGTTGAGACCCAAGTCTTCTTGCTTATGTATTTTCAAGTGCAACATACCAGTCATGAGACCTTTTATTGAACAAGTGATGCTAAGTAAGTCCAGTAGTCTTGAATGTGTATTTAGATGGTATTAAGGTTGCACCACTTGTTATCTCAGATCATGGAGATGGATCTTGATGCTTTGGAGCTCACCTTGGATGTTATGGTTGCTAGCATCATGATGGAGTTGCATGTTGTAGATTGGAGGTTAGTGCATAGAAGGATTGGTTGTAAGATTTTCTCACCCGAGTGCTTGGTTTTTAGAATTAAAAAGTATTTTTTGAGAGGAGCTATTTTTTTAGAGAGAGTTGCTGATGAATATGAAGTCTAGATGCTTCCTTTGCCCCATAATTTTTCCCTTTTTGGTTTAGTAGGGTTTTCACGTATATCTTGTGCATGTGTTCTCTCATTTTGTGTATGTTTTTGTAGCTTGTTTTAATTCCAAATTCATTTTACTTTCACATGTATTAGTATTAGGTTTTTAATCCTACCAAAAAGGTCTATTTAAGTGTTCAATAGGTCTGTAGGTAGGTCATTTGACTAGAAAAGTAGTGCATTCTCACCTTCTTAACCATATTGATAACTTGTAGAGATCATGTACCTCTATATAAGGCATGAATATGTGTGTGGAGGATTGTATAACCTTTTTCAAGTCTTTATAGACCTCTAATCTTGATTTAGAGGCCAAAACATACCCTATTTTTTCACACACATGCCTACAACCAAGATTTTAGGCCTATTTTATACAATTATGTACCTACATATGCCAAAAAATTTATTAAAATGGTGCTCAAGAGATTTTTTAATGTCACCAAGGTTGTTATATGGTCAAAAAACCCATTTTAATGCATTTGAGAGGTCTTTTCTTCCATCAAGTCAAAACTAATCTTCTAGGCAATCTGTGAGTGTTTTAGATTCTTAAGGATGATTAATAAAGAATAGGCCTTGGATGGAAAACTTAATGCCATAAATTTTTATTAAATAGACTCCTCTATCTTCCACTAATGGATCTGGACACCATACAACTTATCATGAAAGATATGAGCATCTCAAATTGTAATTCAGGTTGGCAGACTGTGTATATGAAGGCGATAAGATAAAATAGGTTAGAAAGTGTTATTTTGGAACTTTATATTAGTTTTAAATTACATATATATGTATATAACAATTATTATGACCTATTATAATAGTCATTTTCATTTTTATTCTTCATTAGGTCTCCTACAACTTCATTAGCCCATACCTAGGGTTCTTTAGCAAATTAGTGATAGTGACCCTAGGGTCTATGTTTGGACTATATCCTCTTTAATTAAGGGGTAAAACCTTATATAATGTTTATTAGAGTCTTAATAATATATTTATATCCTTTAGGTCTTAATTTACCCTCACTAACCAACCTTCATCACCAAATATACACATATAGGATTGTATGTATGGTTTTAGGTTCAACAAGCCTAAACATGCCTCCTAACCTTGCCATCCCTTTTTTCATTGATTGTGATGATATTATAGGGTAAATAAAAGATAAAATCACTTTAAAATTATTTTATTCATCTCATAATTCTATCTCTCTCAACCAAAAGACACCTTTCACTTTAAGCAGTCCTATAAATGATACATTGCCTATATGTATACAAAATTTAGTGAGTCCTGTTTAATAACCTTTATTTAACCTTAATTTTTTAGGTTATATGAACTCAAATTACCTCTATATTTTTTCTACCTATACAATCTCCAACCCACTATCTGCACTACATTCTCTCTTCATGTTTAGGGCCAACTATATTTTCAATCCTATAGGTGATGGCTGAGAGTTTGACGGTATCTTTGGAGTTTAGGAATTCATAAATAATTTAACATATAAATTAATTTTGTCATAGTATTAAGAGTTTATAACCTTTTAAATTTTTTTAAAGCCCTACATTTTTACATACACTTGTTCCTTATACCTTCTCAAGGTACGACTATAGGTGATAATGGATTGTGCTTTGATTACAAATTGAAGATGGATTTTCCTTATGGCATATTTATTATGGTATTAAAAACCTTCATAAGATACAAGTGATCTCACTAATCATCACAATGTAATTCAATTCCTTGAATCAACCTTTCAGGTAAGAGTTATTATATTATATGCAAAAGGGGGACCTACAAGTCTGCAG
Organism: Torreya grandis; assembly: GCA_037957365.1. Taxonomy (NCBI): domain Eukaryota; kingdom Viridiplantae; phylum Streptophyta; class Pinopsida; order Cupressales; family Taxaceae; genus Torreya; species Torreya grandis. The sequence continues at coordinate 2,022,733 of JARHVA010002033.1, forward strand.
ACCTATAGGTCTACCTTTTGGCTATTTTAGGCCCCTTAAGGAAGCATGTTTGGGCCCTAAAATCAATGTACACCATCTTCAAATGATACATAATTAGTATTATGATATTTTAACCCTATATAATATTTTCCATGTAATATTTAACACCATATAATGTCTTTTTGTGTAAACAAGCTGGTGACACATTCCTTGGTTGGAAACTATGAGTGCACCTTGGAAGACTAATAGGGAATTGATAAGATCATTATGTGTTTTAAAAATTTATCAAACACCTTATTTTAAGTGTTTCAAGCCTCTTATTAGATGAGGTAACTTTTCAAAGCATCAACAATGCATACTCAAGTTTGTAGAATGTGAATGGTAAACTACGTAAGATGGATTTGTTTGAAATCTTGGAAGCTAATAAGCACTAAAAATCTCTTGAAGACCATGAGGGAGCTAAAGAAGATATATGGGAATTGTGAATAACCATCAAACACCACCTAAAAAACCATGATTCTTTTAAATACCTCCAAAACCTAAAGTGCAAACTTGAAACCTCATGCTCACACATGCCAACCTGATGGAGGAAGCTATGAAATGGTTGTATAGACCCTAAACATCTCCTTAAATTAATCTCATGCATTAATGAGTCCATTCTTGCAAGAAAAATTATCCAAAACTAAGCTAGTGAGGATTTGAGTCACTTTTTGACCCCTCAAGATCATAATGATTATTAATAGTGATAGGGGCTTCAATATAAAAACCAATGCTAGGTATTTGAAGGCCACTGGGACCCCTATCTCTGGTTAAGATCTTGGGCTTTGAATCTACCTATATGGCCTATACCATCCACTTGAAATTTGCTTTTATGATATTGTGAATGGAGTAATGGAGGAGAGAGATAGATTTATTTGCATTCATGGGACTAAAATCTCATTCCAAGCATGAATATGACCTTTGGAAGCTAAAGAGACTTCTAACTATTTTTACCTGAAAGTGAGTTCATTAAGTCTGTACAATTGAGTGAAAATACCTTATTTTGCATTGATATGCAAGAATTGATCACTTTATGAAATCCCAAAATATATGGTAGTTATATAACTCCTCCAAGAACCTTGGAAGGTTCATTGTATGGATTATTCATCCTAAAATCTTTGACACATGTGAGGTTAGACAAAAAACATCTTTTTCCTTCATAAAACTTACCTTAAAGTTCACAAAAGAACCTTAAGCTTTCCAAACACATGTGAGATGTTTATAAAAAGTGAATAAGGGGGAAAATGACTTAAAGAGAAACCTAATAACCTTTGACACCATTTGGACCCACTTTTTTCTCACCATGACATGTCTATCCTAATAAAAGACCAAGATAGAACATTACCTTAATCTTATCAAATAAACCTTAATTTTTGCTAGCAATGTTTGAAAGACTATTATAAGACCTCATAGGACATGACAAGGATGTTAAAACATGACAAACAAGTTTCTACTTATAGGGGTTGACATTTTGACCTTGGGGGTCAAAATTAGTCAACAATCACGTAAACAAATAATTTTATTAGCATTCATATCTTTAATGAAAGTAACATACCAATATTTATGACACGTGTAGTGTCAATATACTTATGAGTCAAAGTACCATGTTTTAGACTTGCATGACTAGTTATGAGATTCCACAAAATAAAATCACCTTGTGCCTCATGTTCATCTATTTCAATAATGCCGACATACTGTGATATCTTTTGACCACTTTCTATAGCATGTTATCTTTTTCAACAATCTTTTTTGAAGTGTTTGAGCTTATTACATGAATTAAATTTCCACAGTGACCTCTTTGATGTGTTACCACCTTTGAAAGTATCATTATTTGATGAAATGAAACTATTATATTGGTTTTCTTCATCTTTGAACATGTGCACTAAATGCACTCTTTGTGCATGAAGTGAATGACTTTGTTTGATATTTTCTCCACTCTTTTTACAAGATAAGTGTTCATAACTTCTCAAAATCAAGAGCTTGAGTCTCCAAAATTAGATGCAAGGATTCAATAAAGGAATCAATATTATATAGTTTATCATTGATCATTGAGATATTTTAGACGTAAGAGGTATTTAGAAATAAAACCTCTTTCTTAAAACTTAGTGAAAAATAAATAAAAATTCAAATACAAATCCCTTATGGTTTTTGAATATTGATACTTAGTTTCATGATTTGTCCATAATACAAGTGCTACAATGGAATTTATAAATTTTGGAAATAAGTATCAACACCTAACATGTTTATAAGCATTAAAACCTCTTTATGTCATTTATAATAATCTTTAGGGTCATCCTCTAGTATTTTTTCTTTTCCTAAAATAATTTGGTCAAGATCCATATACTCATAAATGGTAAGTATTTTTTGACAACAGAGATGATAATTATTTCTTGTTAGTTTTTAAAACTCAAGTAGTAATAAATGTTGTAAACTATCCATTATAACATTAGAGTAAATAATTGAGACCACATAAACATTAAATTTAGAAAAATATGACTCCTTCGACCAAAATATCACCATGACTAGCTTAGTCTACCCAATATGAACAAACTAGATTTTTATTCAAGAAAAGTTAATCACACAGTCAAAAATTTAAAAAATAATCCCGCACCATGTTTGTCATAGGAAAAAATTTAATGTTTTTTATAAGTTTTATAAATAACATTAACTATATTGAAAAATATTTAATAAATTTGATAGTAAAATGTTTTCCCTAAATGTTCATAGTGTTAAAAACTATAAACTTTAGTAAAACAATTTACCATCTATCATGCCTTCGTAGAGGTACCTCAAAACTCACCTTTATCTTCCAAAAAATACAAGCAACACCACCTTTCTCTCACATGGTTTTACCCTCACAAATTAATGCATGCTTCTCCTCCTCACACGATAGTCTATTTGTTGTGTTACACTTTTACCATATAAAAATTATTAATCAAGATTTTATGTAGTTCATACATTGTGTTATGAGGTTGTGATTTAAAGGGACGCACTTCTTTGGATTTTATTCATGCCATGCCTCAACATATGCACATTTTTTTATTTATGCCCTTGATACAACTTAACTCATTTCCTCTCACATAATCATTTCCTTTTACAAGTTGCTACTTTATTCTAATAATATCTAGGTTTTTACGCACCTTATTTCACCATGCCATCTCTTCAGTAGATTTTGTTTTCTATAGTTTCAGATTTAAATCATCACACACCATGCTTCAACAAGCATTCAAGTGCCACAAGCCATGCTCCAAGAAACACACTATGTGGTTTTTAATTCCAAACACCTCACATCCTCCTTGATGAGGCAAAAATATGCCTAATAAATTTATAACAAATGACCTCATCTTACTCTCTCTTTATATTAAGTTTGATTGCATTTTGTAACTTTTATTTTGATTTGAGATGAGTTAGGATGTGATTATCCATCTTTTGTTGATTGTGATTCTAACGTTGTAAAAGACCTATAATTCCTAACAAAGTGTGTTGAAAATTTCTATTTTTGTAACAAAATAGGTCATCATCAGGCTCAAAAATAAATATGAAGTAGATTGCATGTTTTGGAAGCATTGGACTCAATTCAGATTAGCTTTAGAACATGCAAAATCTATTCTGAAATCATCACAGTTAGTCCCAAAACCTGTAGAATCTATTCCAGAACTTTCACAGTTAGGTCCAAAAATCCACCATACTATTTCAAGTCATCACATTTTTGGACTTAGCTCTAAAACTCTATATTTATCTCTGGTAATCTTATAGATAAGCTCTAGAACTTTTGCAGGTAGATATGGAACTGATGAGGATTTATTCCAAATAGTTGGTGACCTATCAGATCAACGATCCCATTAAATCAGGAATAGATTCCCAATTTTTGAAACTTGCAAAATCAAGACATTTATCACACAGCTAGACATCCAACCACATCTTGATTTAGCATCTATTCTAGGTGCGATTCAGTTCCATCATATCTATGAAGCAGTTACAGCCATCAAAGCATCTATATATACAGACCTGGGAATTTAGTAGAGAGATATATAGTGTGTAGAAAATCATTGAAGAATAGAGAGATAAGGATAGATTAGTACATTTTGTAATATAGAACATTTTATCAATGAAATAGTCATTTCTATTTTGAAAGCAAATTAAATTGTTCAATCCTATTTCTAGGCGGAGCAAGGGCCCACTCTTTTGAAGAATCAAGATCTTCATTTTTGTCGGTATTTATATTTTTATTCACCAAAGTAAATAGGTAATTTTGTTAAGTTTATAAATGCTTCTAACTCCTTACAGTTAAGATTTGGTGTAAATTTGTTCCTACAGGTGTTTTTAGATCAATTTCATTTCTGCAACATGTGTTTGTTTCCAGCAATCAATTTCATTTTTGCAATGTGTGTTTGTTTCCAGCAATCAATTTCATTTCTGCAAGATGTGTTTGTTTCCAGCAATCAATTTCATTTCTGCAATGTGTGTTTATTTCTAGTAATCTATTTTATTTCTGCAAAGTGTGTTTACTTCTAGCAAATTCACATAGTTTGATTCCAATAATGTTTTAACCAAGACATTAAAAACCCCCAAAAACAAAAAATATATACAAATACCTCCATTCAATTACTAAATTGCTACGATTCCTCTTGTTTCATATAGCTTTAGACACAACCTTGGTTAAATATGACATCAACAGAAAGTTGATTAAATGAAGGGAATGATGACACCCATCACTCCTCATAATTAAGTTATAGGTTGTACGAATGCTTCCACTTTTATTTTTTGTGATAAAAAACTAAAAACACCTTAGAAATGTTTTCATAGTTTCATGCTTCAGGAAAAAAAATTCTTATTTTTCTTAGACAACGCATTGATTTATCAGTAAATCCTCATAAGTGGCTCACACAACATAATGCTCCCTCCTTTACATAATGGGATATCACACTCAAACACCTTAGCAACCAAAATAATCTCTCTCATAGGGTCTTCTTATGATGATTCTAACATGATATCATATTGTATTACAATCTATGAAGAAAACAATGCTTAGAGGCTTATTATATAAGCCATAGATGAATAAATAAGCTCCTACATTCATAAAACAACCTCACAATGGATGAAAAAGTGATGCAAGTGGGATTGAGGGGGCTAAGTGAATGACTACCTTAATATTCAAAAATGATTATCTACTCTCACTCTTTCAAGGATACAATACTTAGACTAGAAATAAAGACTTTCTTTATTGATGTTATATTATAGAGATTACACACATCTCACACTCTCCTCTTTCCTAGACTATGAAGAAGACACTCTTAGTTCAATTAATAGATTACAATAAACAAACTCCTCTCTCAAGATTCCTATATCTCTACACTTTCACTCATTGAGATTCTCTAAAATCCTCCTCAACTCTGCTATGTCCTAGAGTTTTCACTCTCTAATTAATTGGTTTGATGGATATAACTCTTCATTTATGTTTCCAAAGTTGAATTCGAATATTGGTGCAAACATTGACCTCTTGCCACACCAATTGAGATCCATTTGATTTGGAAACAAGTCAAAACATGCCATTTTTGATCAATTTGGGGAGTTACTCTACACATATTTTCATGTGGGTGAAACTGCTAGTTTCTGTAGATTGGTAGTTACAAAACCACCATGATAGCTATATAAACACCTCTTTCACAAAGTGGTAGTTTCAAAATCACCACTTACATAGAGTGGTAGTTTTTTCATGCTTACATAAAAGGTCAATTTGAACCATGGAATAAGAATGAAACTAACATTCATGTATTTCATTTCCATTTTGTACTCTAATTGATGTTCTTCAACTTGATGTTGTTATTCTTCCATACATGCAAGTTGTCACAAGAATGATAAGTCAAACACACAACATAAATGTACACAAGTGTGCATAATAATATAAATCCATGTTTTTGGATGATGCAAGATAGCTTGTGAACCCATATGATCCTACATTAGACACCCAAGATAGATGAAATTGTCTATTAGTTCTTGCTCATGAATTTCCTACATGCGCCTTCATAGTTGTTTCATGTTTTGAAGCTTTGTATGAAAATTTCCAAGTTGCATCTTTAGGATCTCTATTTTTCTAATTCAGTAAGTACTTAAGGTGCTTTATGCCTTTTCTCTATTTGATGATACAAGATTAAACTAAAATTCAATCTTGTGCCTAATTTCATCCATAACATCTTTTAAAAATGTCCAAAAATATAGTATCTATGCTTGATATATTTCTCCTTGGCAACTTGTGAAATATCATAACTTCTTTGTAAAAATAAAAAATACAATGATTGTGGCATCCTTAGTCAAATTTCATGCTATAAAGTTTGCCATTTTTGGAAATCTATCCACTACAACCAAAATAGAATCATTATTGCTTTGAGTTATTGGGAGTTAAAGAATGAAATACATGTTCAACACTTACCATGGTCTATTTAGAATTGGTAATAGTTGATACAATCCGAAATTATGAAAATTTACCTTAACATGTTGGAAAATCCTACACATTTAATTTTTTTAACATCCATGCTCATCCTCAGCCAATAGTAAAACTCACTCATCTACACAAATGTTTTATCTATAAAAAAGTGACAGACATGACTCCACTATGATTATCCTTTAGTAAGTTCACTCTTATGGAACATTAAGGTATGCACAACTTATTTCCCCTGAATAATAATTCATCTTGTATTGTATACTCTAACCATGGTGTTATATCCATGCTTGTTGGATTTTTTCATGCTACCTATACATCTCAAAAATAAAAATATTACCCATATAGCTACTTCATTGAGTCAAAATGAATGACTTATACTCTTAGCCCATTCACTAAAATATCTCTTCTATTTAAGGCATTTAAAACCTTATTGGATTTCCCAATTATATGTTTTAAAATAAAATAGTAAATTTAAATAAACTAAAATCATTTCATGTGATTTTTATTCAAATTACATTATATTTTTATGAACTATAGCACTTGATGATATGTGTACAAAACAAACTCCTTAGGCACCAAATAATGGCTCCACTTCTTAAGAGCTTGCACCATTATATAGAAATCTTGGTCATAGACTAAATACTTCCTCTTGGCATCATTAAAATTATCAATAAAGTAAGTAATGAACTTAATTTATTTAATCCATATTGATCCTATTGTTGTCCCACTTGCATCACAATTACCTTGAAACACTTGATTGAAATTCAACAATGTTAGCATGTGTAGACATCAAAAATCTGCACATGATGGTTTTGAATGTCTTAATTCCCTTGGACCACCTCAAAACCCCCTTGGGCACAACCTTGACCTTTTTGACCCCTAATTAAACCTAACCCACATAACCTAAGTCATTTTACCTACTGGATAAAACCCACCTTTTAACCAACCCTGGCTTTGACCCCTAACCGTCGACGGTCAGGGTGACCATCAACGGTCACCTTGACGTCTGATGGTCAGGTTCCACCATCTAAACCAATTTAAATCACCCTTAACTCCACCTTGATTTTTTATAATTAGATTGTCTAAATTTTCATATAATCCATTGCATGCATGACTTATAATTAGAAATCTCAGTTAACATCTTGTTGCACCTCTCTTTCCTTGCCTATAAGAAGAAGAGGAGTAGGAGGTGAAAATGATCCAAAACTATCAAGAGCTTTTGCATCTAGAGCTTATTTTTCAAGTATCCTTCCAGTAATACAATGATCTAGCCATTATTTCAAAGAGCCAACTTATCATCATTGTTTGGTCAATAGCCAAGTACCATTACTTTACTAGAATCATGCCAAACTCTATCAATGAGCCAATAACTTCAACCATTCATCTGACCAAACTTATGCAAGATAAGTATTTTTTTCCATTATTTAATTACTTTGTTTGTATTTCATAATTAGCCCAGTACAAACCCATCTCCTAGAATTACCTTTTGTGACCCCATCAATTTGACTTTTATCAACACAGACCCAACACACATTAACTACCGACAGTCTATCCAACCATCAATGATTTGTCAGGCACCTAGAACAATAAACATGCTCTGATACCACTTGTCATGATCTTGCTCCTCAATAAGAGTACAATATGATTACCTTGTATAAGCAACTAAACACAGAATTATACTAGAATTCACAAATGACACATAATATGAGAGACAATACACAATCTTGTATTAATACTCATGCCTGAAGGAAATATAATGAAGATGCCACAATCTTCCACACCTCTCAGATGTATAGATCTCTTTCCCTCAATAGTTCACTCTCCTACGAAAAATGGTCCCAACACACAACTCAAACACAGAGTTGGTGTTCACCTCCAACCAGTCAGTAATAACCCTGCCAGTACACAAGTACTCAAAGTACTTCAAGTAGATCTCCCATGAACCTACAAAAACCTACAACTCAAATGATCTTACTTACCATGTAGAACTTCTCCCTAATCTTGTTGCCACTTGCAGATCAACTATTCTTACAATTGGAAGGATCTACCTTTCCTTAATCCTTCTAATTACAATACATGCCAATGAGTCTATAAATAGATCCCATACTAAACAATAACTTAGACTTCTAATTTACAATAATTAGATACACAACTCAAGACCAAAAATATCCTTTACATGCAAACAATCGGTTCAACAAACTAACTGTTCATGCAATGAACAGTTTTGGAACTGCATAGGCGACTGACGTCAATCCCTGTCTACCTGGAGGTGACCAACGTTAGCTGACTCCTACCGATGTCGATTGCCTTCTTGTCCACCCCTGACCGATATCAGTTGGCCTGATCGACATCAGTGACTGTAACACTTGGCAACTCCTCTATGTCTACATCAGTTGAAGATTTTAGCTCCACAACCTAACAATATCCCACTTGGAGATAAACATCTACAACTGTACCTGTACTTTTACACCATCTAATCTATTTCCTGGCTTGTATCCCTCTTCAAGATCAACCTTGAAGACCAACCACCACACAACCTATGGTTCACCTCCTGTCATCCAAGTAACCTACCACATCCAAACCTACAAACCCATGTAGTGAAGTCCTGACCCTACATAACATGTATACATGCTACTGGTCCCTCTCAAATCCCTGAGAACCCACTTCCCTGAATTGGTTCCTAACTCTCTGACAGTTCCCACTACTGGAGAAAACTCAGGTCTATACCAGACCTCATGTGATTTTGGACACTAAATTGTCTAGCCCTTGGTGTGCTCTAGTTCTGCATCTTGTATATTGAACCTCGCCAACACCTGATTCACATCAGCTCCCACTGGAGACAAAATCAACCTGTGATCTTCCATGTCTCTCATGCCAAAGAATTTCACTGCTCTAAAATCCTTCATGGCATACCACTGAACTAACCTTACCTTTAGCTCATCAAAATCTTGTATGTCTAAACGTTCATCTAGCATATCACCCACATACAGTAACAAGATAATGTTGCGACCATCATCCACCCGGTAAGGCAAACACAATGGTTACACTGACATTGACTAAAGCCATGCTTTGTCATCCACCTATCAAACCTGTACCACTGTCCTGCAGCTTCCTTAAGACCATATGACCTAGCCTTCTATCTCACGTGTCCATTCTCTCTATTATTTAACCAAGGTATCCATTCATCTCTCAGTGCTTTTATCCCAGCTGGAAACTCTACCAAATCTACCATTTGGTTCTTCTATAAAGAAATCATGCCATGATCCCACTGTATCTTGGATCCTTCCTATTCTACAGTGAGTAACAAGTATAAAGAAGAAGAATAATGAATTTAAGGCTTACTTACCCTTTCAGTCCTCCACATGGGCGTTTGAGACTTCTTGACAGCTTGCTGTCTACCCAAAATCCATCTCAGTGATCGATGCCAGTCACATCTCAGTCTACACCTGACCGACGTCGGTTCCATGTGACTGCCTCATCACCGACATCGATTCCCCCTGACTGATGCCAGTGTTTATCTATTCAGAGTCACCGATGTCAGGCTGCACATAGTCGATGTTGGTCCCTGTCTGGATGCCAACATTGGTTTTCTAACCGACGTTGGTCTCTGTGTTTTACTTATGAGCGATGACTTTTACCCACAAGCTCCTTTTGAATCAAACCCTTGTCCATATCAACCTTGATCTACTCATAATTCTTTAGCCCCTTACACTGATCTCTGTCTGTCATCTTCTCCTTGAAAACCAAGACTTTCCTATTCTTGTTACGAACATCAGATTCCTCAAGAAACGTCACTTTCTTCCTTTGCTTACAGAAATATTGATCCATGCTTTTCAAATCTAAAAGCATACCCTTTGACTCAAGAACATGCATCCCCTTCTTATTCATGTGACCAAGCCTATTAAGCCACATCTTCAAATCTATAGCTGAAGTAGATAAACTAGAAAGAGAATCAGTAATACAAGTAGATAGATAAAGCATACCTACTTTCTTACCTCTTACTACAACAAGTGCACCCTTGGTAACCTTCCAAGAGTCCACTGTGAGAGTTACTGTGCAACCCTCATCACCCAACTTTCCAACAGAAATCAAATTCTACTTCAGGACTGGGATATGCATGACCCCCTTCAACACCCATGTGTTGCCCGTCTGCAATTTTAGCTTCACTTTCCCTTTGCCAACCATTTGACAAGGCTTACCATCCCCTAAATAAATTTCTCCAAAGTCTCCCTGGACATACTCATGAAAAAATTTTCTATTTGGGGATGCATGGAAAGAGGCACCAGAATCTAAAACCCAAGATTCTACTTTATCCAAAGAACATACCAAAGCATCCTGTGTAACAATATCTGCAACATATGCTTCTTCATGTCCTTCATGCTGATCTTCAACCGACCTGCAATCTCTCTTTACATGCCCTTTCTTTCCACATTTCTAGCAGGTTATTCTACCATACCTGGACTTGGATCTCATGCCTATCTTTGACCTTGATCTCCCATGCTCGATCTTCTCTCTTTGCCTTCCCCTGCTTTCAACACTCAAAGCATTCCCTGATGATTCACCTGTGCTTTTCCTGCGAATTTCTTCATTCAAGATTACACTCACAACATCATCCACTTTTAAGATTTTTGAAGCAGACGCAGTATTACTAACTGTCATTACCAAACTCTCCCAACTTTTAGGTAATGAGCATAAGATTAAGAGAGCCTTAATTTCATCATCAAAAACAATATTGACTGAATTTAACTAGTTTAACAAACCATGGAAATCACTAAGATGACTATGAATAGATTCACCTTCTAACATTTGCAAATTAAATAATTTCTTCATAAGAAATACCTTATTCGAAGCTGAGGGTTTTTCATATAAATTTGTCAAATATTCTATCAACTCTACCGTTGTCTTAGCCTGTGATAAGTTGAAAATCACAGATGATGCAAGGCTCAACCTTATAGATCCCAGAGCCTTCCTATCAAGAACCTCCCATTCTTCATCCTTCATATTCATGGGTTTGCATGTAACCCCACCCAATGGTAAGTACAAATCTTTTTGATACAGATAATCTTCTATCTGCATCCTCCATAATTGATAGTTCTTGCCATTAAACTTCTCCATTTGTAGCTTACTTTCTTCTGCCATTGCTATACTCCCACTCAAATAGAAACCCCTGTGAGTGACCTGTAATCAACAAACACTAACCAGATCTGAAACACCTACTAGTAAACCCAACCAAAAGCTCTGATACCAGTTGTCAGGCACCTAGAATAACAAACATGCTCTGATACCACTTGTCAGGATCTTGCTCCTCAATAAGAGCACAATATGATTACCTTGTATAAGCAACTAAACACAGAATTATACTAGAATTAACAAGTAACTAGAATTCACAAATGACATAGAATATGAGAGATAATACACAATCTTGTATTAGTACTCATGCCTAAAGGAAATACAATGAAGATGCCACAATCTTCCACACCTCTCAGATGTACAGATCTATTTCCCTTAAGAGTTCACTCTCCTACCAAAAATGGTCTCAACACGCAACTCAAACACAGAGTTGGTGTTCACCTCCAACCAATTAGTAATAACCCTGCCAGTACACAAGTACTCAAAGTACTTCAAGTAGATCTCCCATGAACCTGCAACAACCTACAACTCAAATGATCTTACTTACCATGTAGAACTTCTCCCTGATCTTGCTGTCACTTGCAGATCAACTGTTCTTACAATTGGAAGGATCTACCTTTCCTTAATCCTTCTAATTATAATACATGCCAATGAGTCTATAAATAGATCCCATACTAAATAATAACTTATAATTCTAATTTACAATAATTAGACACATAACTTAAGACCAAAAATAGCCTTTACATGCAAATAATTGGTTCAACAAACTAACTGTTCATGCAACAAACAGTTCTGGAACCACACAGGTGACCGGCGTCAGTCCCTGTTTGCCTAGAGGTGACCGATGTTGGTTGACTCCTGACGATGTTAGTTTCCTTCTTGTCCACCCCTGATTGACGTCGATTGGCCTGACTGACATCGGTGACTGTAACACTCAGCAAGTCCTCCATGTCTGCATCAATTGAAGCTTTTAGCTCCACAGCCTAACATGATTGCCTAGACCATTGATAGTCACCTTAACCATTGATGGCCACCTTAGGCACTGATGGCCACTGTGGTAGTAGATAATAAGCTATTTTCACCCATTTACCCTTAATCATATCTAATTTTATTTTCATCTGCCTATTCAAAGATCCCCAACTTATTTTTTGAAGCACACTTGACTTGTTTAGCATTAGTAATTGATTTGATTATTGTTATTTTAGTCATTCTAGTTTATTTATTTATCAAGTATTTCTTGTGTTCAATTTTATTACCTTTTGATTATTGATGTAAGTATACTATATTCTATTTTATAAACTTAATTATTTAAAATGTGTGTATTGACAGCCCCCGAGGAAGCTCTTGCTTTTAGGATCTAGCTAGTGCTAGGCAATCCACACAACTATCTATCTAACCAAACATTTGATTTAGTTCTATCTTATTTGTAGGTCATCCTCCCAAGCCAAAGAGGAGATATTCACAATCATCGGATTCAACACGTACACAAGCAAATAGGTTTTTCAACCATACCCATATCTATTTTCTTTTTCTTCTCTTTTTGAAATATAAACTGAAATTCACTAAAAAATTCTAGCATGCCTGGTGGGACCCTTGAGTGTCTACTTGGGTTTGTTTTGTTTACATCTACATTATCTTCTCCTTATTCTATACTCATAAAAAAATTAAAATTTCTTTTGGGTTTAAAATCAAATGCATATATTGGTTGCTTACAAGTATATCTCACTTAATTAAATTAAAGCAAAGGAATTTTATTGAAGCATCAATTGTATCACACACTAAACCAAACCACCTACATAAATCAAACATCAAACAACTTGAGACAAGGATCAAGTAGGATTTCATCACCTAGCAATCACCTTACCCTTTCCCAATGATCCTACTTAGAGGTCATTACCAAAGGGAAAACCAACTCAGCTATCTGGTTGAGTATAAACTCTAGAAATAAGTATATATTGGCTAAGCACCCAACACCCTTATCGCTACAGTGTGTGAAGTGAGGGGGTAGGCCCTAATACCAAGCCACATATTAATTTCTAATATAGATCCTTTTGAGAGCCTAAACACAGCTTGAAACCACCCATAGATTTATTTTTTAATACCTATTCTATCAGCCCAAGTGGAGTCACACAATTTCTTGAAAGCTTGAGGCATAAGCCAAAAGAGAGACTTAAAAAAACTTTAGGACTTAATGTACTTTTTAGTGTGTATTTTATTTCTTTGCTTATTTCTTTTCTTCTCTCTATTTGAGTGGTGAGATTGTTTGTGTATTCTCTCTCCCTTATCTTATATGGTTCTAACTCGTTAGCAATGAAGGAACCTAGCAGAACAAAACCCATCACCAAACCAATTAACCTCTTCTACCTCCTCATTCATGGAGTACATTTCTTAACTAAAAAATTCTCCTCATCCTTTGGGAAGTCCTTTTTTCCCTTGGGAATTTCTCCAAGGAGACACAAACTTTGCCACCTTCTTAGATAACAATCATATGGCTCTTCAACATTATCTTAACACCATACCTCACCATACCCCTTCCTTGATTCCACCTGTAGACCCACCTTATGGCATGCCTTCCCACTTTGTGGGAAACACTTCTATTAACACAATCACCACCCAACCATTAGATACCCAAGCTTCTTCATCTACCAATAATCCCTTTGATACTATTATGGAAAACCAACTTGCCCAAACTACAAACACCTTTATACCTTCCACCCCCACCAACAACTCCTCTACTTTAGGAATAACCCAACCACTGGCCACATATACTCCCTTCACCATGGGAGTGCCTACCACTATCACTACCAACCTTACTTTAGCTACCCCCAACATACTAACCACTACCTCACTTCAAAAGCTTGTGGTGTCTATACCTTCTACCCTACTACCAATCAATACAAAGGTAACTACCCTTCCTTTTATTACTAACACAACCATAACTTCTACCTAATAGGTGCCCATTACACCAAATCTAGGCTACATCCCCAACCCATAGGGTCATGTACCTCTACCCACTACCCAACCACCTATATCCACCTAACCACCTATGTCCACATATCAATATTGAAGCTCCTCAACCTCCTACCAGTTATCAATATGTCACCCAACCACAACAACAATATGAAACTTATAACCTTTCAGGTGCACAACCCTAAATAGATCTGATGAAAATGCTCATGGATAAAATGACCACCTTAGAGTCATCCATCTCTAGTTCTCATGACATTCTATCATATGATTAGATCTGCAATGAACCTATCCACCCATTTGTCCCTATCAGACCATATCCTCCTCAGTGGGAGCTTCCCAAGTTTTCTAAATTTCAAAGTAAGGAGGATCCCCAATAACACCTTAGGGTGTTTAAGCATACATGTTATTTGATTGCCTATGATGATGCCCTCCTTATTCATACCTTCCCTATGTCCCTATCCATTCTAACATTAGATTGGTATAGTACCATAGCCAAAAATTCTTTCTTCTCCTTCACCTAGTTGGCCCAAACTTTCTTAGATCACTTTTCAATAAATATCTCTAAGAAATTTTCCATCACTGACCTCTACTTTATTTGACAATTTGATGATAAATCTATTACTAATTTTGTATCCTATTGGAGAAGCTTAATAAATCCACTTTCCTTCTCTTTACCCCAACCCAAACTGATAGAAATTTTTGCTCAAGCATGTGCTAAACACATATCTTCTACATTATGTGTTTAGAGATTTAGGAACTTTGACAAAGATTTTACCATGGTACATAAGCTATAAAATAGAGCCATCGATGAAGGGAAGTTAAAGTTGAAAAACAAAAAATCTTTCTATAAAACCAATGAGACCTCTTCCTCTAAACCAAGCAACTAAACTAACATTGAGACCAAAAGTAAGGGAACTAAAAATGTGGTTATCCTTAAAACCACTCCTCCACCATCTGTCCATCAACCAAACTCCTCTAACTCCTCAAAATAAAACATGAGGAACCAAAAATGCAATAATCAAAAGCAATTTAATCTACTTGGGGAATCTTATGCTTTGATCTTGGAGGAGTTACTGAAAGCTAATATCATACAACTTCCTATAAAATCTCCTCAATAATTTGATTCCTCTCATCCTGCACCTAGATGGTATAATGAGAATGACCTATGTGATTTCCATCAAGTAGTGGGGAATTATGTTATTAGGTGTAATACCTTCAAAAGCATTGTCCAATCCCTTGTTGACAAGGGAGATCTTGTGTTGGACAACCCCAACGCCCCTCTGAACCAAGCCCTTGACATTTTTAGACAACCTTTTCCCAATCATGCACCTACTAAAAATGAGAGAAACAAATCTGAGTGTTCTCATGATGTCCATACAATCAATATGGTTCTTAACATGCTCATTGCTGAAGAACCTACTACCCAATCTATCTATTTTTTTCCCTCTCCACTTATTAAGGTAGTGGATTTACCTTCTCTTCCTTTAGAGACCCAAACCAATGAAGTACCATCTTTCCCTCCTCTGATTATTAAGGTAGTGGAATCACCAATTCCTCCTTCAAATGACATACTAGAGTAAATAACCATCACCACACTACCTCTCCTTTTACTATCAAGTAATTTACTTCCCCTTTGGAGAGCATTCCCAAGAAAGAAACTACCACACCTACACCTCCCATAGAGGAACCACCTATATAAACCTTATATCCTTTGATTGAGGAAAAGGATGAGGTTACCATCCCTCTATCTCAACCTTTGGGCTGATCTTTCGAGTCCACTACCTAGGGAATGAAACCAATCTACAAACCCTTCTCTAGACTAGTTTAGAGATTGGAATTTGTCTCCAACCTTGAAATGGACTGAACCACCTTTTGGTAGCAATTGGGGCTCCCTTACATCACCAAAAAAGAACCTTCAACCACCTCATTGATAGACCAACCCACTAATTTTGTTATGCAACCCCCTATCTTACCAACCAAACCAATAAAAACCTCTACCAACCCAACCATTTTTCAACCATCCAAAGTAACCAAAGACAAAATTACCAAATCGTCCTCTCTAACCAAACCCACCAAACCAACCAAATACCTTTGCATCTTCCCTACATAGATACTTAATCATCCATCTATGAAAGTGGAGCTTACCTCCCTAGACCCATCGACCAAACACTAAACCAAATCAACCAAGGAGGTGAAACCACCAAAAGGCTAGAGGGCTAGAATTCTACCTCACTCAACCTTTCCCTCTATCTTGGGGCCTCATCCCTCCACTTTGATTACGAAGTTGAATATCCTAACCAAAACCTAACCACCACTATTGGTTATGCTAGCACACTTGCTTTCTGACACACCCATCTTCACTGAGCCATCAATAACGAAACTACCTATCCTAAAACCTCCTACCTCTAACTTATCAACTTCCACCTTACCAAAACCAAAGCCATCAACTAAGAACACTACCCTACCCAAACCTTCTATCACCAAACCCATTTCCAAATAGACTTCCATCTCAACCATCAAGGCCAAAACCTCTAGACCTTTTCTATCTTTAGCTAAGTCTTACTCAACTATTTTACAAAGGTTATTTTAAGCTTATTGTTTGACCTTACCTCTTATCAGACCATTTGACCCTCTCAATCTAAAACTAGTCTGGTATAATGACTACCAAGTTTGCTCCTATCATAAGACACCCAAACATGACATAGAGAACTATAAATCTCTCTAAACTATAATCTATTAGCTTTATGATGAGGATGATCTATTAATAGATGAACCTCCCACGAGCCCACTATCGATCTAATAAATGATAAACACTACCCAAAACCTACCTACTCCCCTACTCTCACCTCAAAGTGACAAGGAACCAAACCAATCCCCTACCCCAACTCCTCCCTCTATCCATACCATCCATGTGGTCACAAGATCACAACATAAGGATAAAGGGAAGATGAATGTGTCCATTCCATGGATGTATCCATCTTATACCTCCCAACCAAGACACACCCAAGTATCTTCATCTTCAACCAAACCCAAGGTATCTATCTTAGGTTCCTTTCAATCTAACCCCTCTGAATCCATCAGAAGAGTGGTTCTCAAACAAATTCACCAAACCCTAGTGAAGATAAGCCTATATGAATTGATTTCTACCTCACCTCATCATTTCCAAATAATGATAGAGGCATTTCAATTGATAGAGGTCCAACTTGAATATCCTCAACCGCTAGTAGCCTTTGTTGGTGCTCTCAAAATTTATAACCTTATCACCTTCAAGGATTCAGAAATACCTTCTATCCATCTAGATGACCCAGATCCCCCTCTCTTTATCACTACCTACATTAACCAAACCAACATCAAATAGGTTATGATTTATAGGGGATATATTATTAACAACATCTCTTCCCATGCCTATGATCAACTCAAACTACCAAAGAATGTCATGTTCAAAACCTTGGCCATCCTCTAATCCTTCAATGACATTATAGCCACTACTTTAGGAATTGTCATCCTTCATATCTATTTAGGACATCACATGATCCCAGAGCTATTATAAGTAGTGAAAGGCAAATTCTAATATAATTTTTTGTTGGGACAACCTTGGATTCACTCCATGGGTTGTGTTCTTTTTACCCTTCATCATTACATCAAATTTGAGCATGAAGGTTAGGTTATTACCATACAAGATGACCCAAGTCCCTTCTCATCATGCAACATGACTTATTTACCCAATAATGTCCTACCTACATATAACACACCCTCATCATCCAAAGACAAACCTCCAACCACAAAAGTTATCATATCTATTTCCACCAATGAGGCATATACTAACTCATCTATCCCCTCAAATCAAATCCCCACCATAGACCCCTTTGAATTGATATTAGATCACCTTTCACTTGGGGAATATCACCTTCTTTCCCTTGATGCCTTCCCTACTCCTCATGAGTATGAGCAACTTAATAACCAACATGAGTATGAACCCAATATAAGAGCTATTATTCCCTTTGAACCTCCAAATTTTCAAACCCATTTCATCTATGGGGGACTAGATAAACCCCTCTGCAATTCTACCACCTCTCCTTCACATCGACCATTCACTACCATCTTTTCCTACCTAGATAAACTAAGTTTTACCAAGACATACCTTCATCGGTGTGCTTGGAAGGGATTTGGCCTTGGATGATATGAACAAGGGCCACATGAGCTACTCCCTATTAAGACCCAAAAACCCCATGATAAGCATGGCCTAGGTTTCTCTCTACTGGACGAATGAACTGACTCACCTCCCACCACCAAAATTGATGAGGAGATCCCATCCTCACTAACTACCTCATCCTTAGAATAGGGGGATTTTTACATCATCCCTCCTAATGTTTTTTTCATCAACATGATCAGCCTTAAACCCCTAACTTATCAAGAAGAAGGGGCAACCATAACCATCCCTTTAACCCATCTTGAGATGATAGGAGATAACTCTCCTACCATTAATACTATTAAGTGTCAAGATGATGATTCCATTCTCACCTATTTTGGTATACCTAATTATTCCATCTATAAATCTTTGCCTCCAAAGACTTCAACCATGTTGAACAAATTAACCATGGATATCAAATTAGGTACTTTAGAGAACCCCCACATTGTTAAAATTGGCCAATCTCTAAATTTTGAGGAACTTCAAGACTTCTCCTCTTTCCTTTGAGACCACAACATAGCATTCACTTGGTCTTACAGTGACATGTCTAGAATTGACCCCACCATTACCACCCATAACAACATCACCAACCATGATGCCAAACCTGTTAATAAAAAAAATGATGAATACACCCTTGCATAAACCTTATTATCAAAGATGAACTTTAGTGTCTCCTCTTTATCAATTTCATTCAACCCATTGATTACCCCTAATAGGTATTGAATGTCATGCCTATCACCAAATCCATAGAGGGACTATGCATTTGTGTGGATTTTCATGACCTTAATCTTTCTTGCCTAAAAGTTAAGTTTCCTCTACCAAGCATTAACTAACTAGTTGATCTTATGACCAGCCATGAGATGTTATCTCTCATGGATAGATTCTCAAGTTATAAACAGATCCTAATTTCCCCTAAAGATCAACACAAAACCACCTTTATCACCCTATGGGGAACCTTCTACTATAGAGTCATGCCTTTTGGACTAAAGAACACTGTTGCAACCTACCAATATGCCATGACTTATATCTTCCATGACCTTATCCACAAGATTGTCAAAGACTACATGGATGACCTTCTTGGAAAATCCAAATATCATAAGGATCATTTGGCCATTCTCAAGATTATCTTTGAATGCCTCATCTATTACCATGTCTTCCTTAATCCCAAAAAGTGCATTTTTGGGGTCTTGTTAGGAAAGCTTCTTGGCTTTATCATTTCCTTTCAGGGAATTGAAGTCAATCCTACCAAAATCGAAGCAATCCTTGGCATGCCTCCTCCCATCCACCTTAAACAACTCTATAGACTACAGGGGAAGCTCCAATCCATTCATCACTTTATCTCCTAGTTCTCAGACTGATGCCAACCCTTCCATCACCTTCTGAAGAAGGATGTATCTTTTAAGTAGAGTAATGACTATGAAAAGGCCTTTGATTCACTCAAAGAATACCTCTTATCTCCACCTATCCTCACCCCTCCTAAGGGTGACCAACCTTTATACCTTTATGTCTCTACCACTAACCACTCCTTAGGGGAAATGCTTGATCATCAGGATGAACAACACAAAGAATAAGTTGTCTACTACATTAGCCACACGCTTGTAGAATATGAGACTCAATATACCTATATTGAGAAGCTTTGCTTAGCTTTAGTATTTGTGGCCACAAAACTTTGCCACTACCTTCTTAACCACAAAACCTATGTCATAACCAATACCAACCCACTCAAGTATATGCACTCTAAGCCGTACCAAAACCAATGTATGGCCAAGTGGCTCATTATTTTAGTGGAGTTTGACCTTGAGTTCCTTTAGCAAAAGTTAATTAAAAGGCAAGTCATTATTGACCAATTGGTTGAGGCACCATTAGTAGACAACCAACCTCCTTCTCTTGAGTTCCCTAATGAGTCCATCATGACCCTCTCTTAGGTGGACTTTACCTACCAAGTGACCATGTTCTTTGATGAATAAAAGTATCAACATGGTGGGGTTGATGGTGTCATCCTTATTGCCCTTGATGAAAAACCTCTTCCTTTATCCTTCAAGCTAGATTTTGAATGTACTAACAATATGGCTAAGTATGAAGCCTTAGTCCTAGGCCTTCAAATTGTGTTAGCCTTAGGATTCAAAATGATCAACATCTTTGGCAACTCTCAACTAGTGGTCAATCAAATCAACAACTCTTACCATTGTAATAATGATGTTTTGCAATAGTATAAACAACTTGTTGATGAAATCTTAAAATCATTTAAACACTACCACATCTAGTCAACCCCATGATATACCAATAAGTTTGTTAACACCATGGATTTACTTGCCTCTTAGATCCCATATGTACCCTTTGACTCTAAACTATCTATCTTTATCCATAGACTTACCTAGCCTTCCTATTTAAAACTAGATTATCCCACCATTTTCAATGTGGAAGAGATCCAACCCAACCTTTGGTATTAGTAGACCTTCAACTATCTCAACCTTTCCATCATTCCCTCTAGTCTTTCCTAGAATGCTTGAAGAGCATTTATATAGAGTACTTTGTGTTATACTATTATGGGGGGAATCCTTTAAAAAGGTGGCTTTGATGGTCTCCTCTTCTATTGCATATGTAGTCATGAAGCCTCTCATGTTATCAAATAAATGCATGATGGGATATGTGGGGGACACTTTAGTGGTCTTGCTTTTGATAAATGCATCCTTCACCTTGGCTATTACTAGCCTACCCTCAACCATGATGGTTATGATTATGTGAAAAAGTGCATTAAGTGTTAACAACATGCTAATTTATATCACACACCTAGCCATAATCTTTGTGTATCCACTAATTTATGGCCCTTATAACAATGGGGTCTAGACCGTATTGGTGAAATTAACCCCCATTCTTCGCAATGACACCATTATATCATCACTATGACTGAGTATTTTAACAAATGGGTAGAGGATATTCCTTTATTATTGATCAAAGTGAAATAGATTATCAACTTTATCAACTATCACATCATATACCATTTCGATGTTGCTCACAAAATCATCACCGACAATGGTAAATCCCTTATAAACAAGCAAGTCTAGGGTCATTGTGATGCATTCATGATTAAATTAAGTATCTCCTCACCCTATCTCCCTTAAGTGAATGGATAAGTATAAGCCTCTAAAAAACTTTTAACAACATACTCACTAAAATGGTTAATGTGTTTGGTTAGGATTGGCATGTGCATATCCCTTTCACCTTATGGGCATATCCTACTAGCATCTGAACCCTATAGGTGCTACCCCATTCTCTCTTATGTTTGGCATGGATGTTAGCTTGCCTCTCAAAGTCCAAATCCCATCTCTTTGCATATCTTTACAAAACCTCATTGCTAAGGATGATTATCATCAGCACTATTTAAATCAGCTTGAGCTACTAGATGAGCATCATTTAGCTTCCCTTACCCATATTCATGTCTATCAAGAGTGCATCAAACATTACTATAAAAAACACCTTAGAGTGTGAGAATTCAAGATCAGAGACCTCATCCTAAGGGAAAATCAACATGTCACCAATATGGACAAAAGTAAGCATGGCAAGTTTGCTTTCAATTAGCTTAGACCTTATATCATAACCCATAAGTATGGATTAGGTGCTTATCAATTATCATCTCTTGAGGGAAACCCAAAACTTGAGACCCTCAATACTTTACATCTGCATCTTTTCTTTTGTTAAAGAGGGTCAAGCTCACCTTTTGTTTAACTTAAGCTCATCCCTAGATTTCAAACCCCATTTCATCTCCCTATTTTAGGGCAACTAATTAAATTGAATCATGTGATTACTCATCACAGTCATAACCTAATCTTGAACAATGGGTACCATGGATCTACCCATGGCATGATTCTCATGGTAATTTTTGCCCCTTTTCATGGGATGGATTCCCATGATATTGTCACCTAAAACCTCTTTACACCTATTCAACCTTCTTGTGATTTTAGTTTTAACTTCATAAAGGTAAACCCTTAAGCCTATAGAAGTAAGTCTTTATCAAGAAAAAGACCCATGATCAAACAAAGCAAAAATCAAAGTCCAAACCAATAGCAATCATGGGTCATTCCTAGCATTCAAAGACTACTCCCTTGAAGGACAACTATTTAAAACATATTTTAAATTGCTCCAAGTAAGGTGGAATGCTCCCTTGAAGGATAACTATCAAAGGCATTAAACAAAGCACACAAACTTAGACCACTCCCTCGCAGGATGGTTGAGTAAGGAATTTGTCAAAATAAGCAATTTCTTGGAAGCTTCCTGCATCGATCAGCTTCCCCAACCCCTAAGCAACAACAAAGCAATAAGTAAAAGACCCATTTTCAAGCAATAGTAGAATCAAAATAATTTTGAAATCCACAATCGACTCTCATAAGCAAACTAATTTTGAAATCTACAATCGGATCTCATGAGTAGACTTCTCACATCGATCAATTTATACTTTGTATGACATAGATTTCTTTATACTAAATCTTTTGAAATCTATAGAAGAGGCATGCTAGTCTCACAAGAAGGTTCCATCTCTCATCGATCTCCCCTTTATACACTATAATCAAGGGATTTTGAGCTCACTTGACATTATGTGATCAAGACACCTTTTTAACCAACTAAAAAATGCTAATGTGAAGCATTCTAAGGGCTTAAGTTATTTAATCTAGTCCAAATTTGGTTTTGTTTCAGTCCTTATAAAATAAGAAGCATCATGTCCTCTTCCTATCATGTTATGACTAGTTGATATATATACTAAGATGTCTATCTCTTGATTATATTCTTTATTCTCACATCTAGTATTATTAATTAACTCACTTTATGTTCTCTACCTTAAGTAAAATAACCATAACCATAATCATAAACACCATGCATCAACACATATCATAAGCAAAAACATACATCATTAGCATATCCATCAACATGTCAAAATCAAGCATCCATGAGCAATAAAACAATCAATCATTTTCACCACATGTCTAAATCAAAATAATGAAGCATATACTCATTAAAATTTAGCATGCCATAAACATACATGTCATAAAGTATAACCATAAATAACATAAACAACATACATCTCATCACATGCCTAGCTAGATGAGTCCATCATAAGCATAATCAATATAGCAACATCAATGATCAATATAAACATCACATGATAAACATTAACATCAAAGCATACCATACCCCATGAGCAATAAACAAGGATCATATATATATAAATTGTGAGTCTAACATCATAATGTATACAAAAATATACATGTCTCTCTCTCAAAATGTACATCTCACCACATCGACTCAGAGGCTAGAATCAAAATGATATACAACATAATATAATATATCATAAACCATGTCATGTCTATGCTCTTGGGGAACCATTGTCTCATAGAGCACCACTAGGTCCTAGTGCCTATCCCCCTACAATAACTACCGGTCCACCTACAGAAGTAGCCCACTACCTTGGTGTCACCACACTGGCACCTTTTGATAAACTAGCTCTGTACTCACCCCATCAAGGCTCATCAAGATAATGCTTCAAGACTATAGCTTCATAATATCATAACTCCTCCACCATGGCTAGGTATCATGTCATGGGGATGGTTATTGGTGGTCTTATAGTTTTTGTGAATCCTCCTCTAACTTGTCTCAAGGAGTCTCTCTCCCAGGTGACCAAGGCTAGTGAAGCTCTAGCCTAGTCCCTATCACTTGTAATGCAACTCCCTGACCCTATAATACTATAACCTATGCCTATGTAGTGGCTATCACCACTCTTTCCTATGCATCTAAGGAATCCCCCTATAGTTGTGCCCTCTACCCTCCTATCCTAATTGGGTCCACATCTATCTGCCTCTTACCACCA
Organism: Torreya grandis; assembly: GCA_037957365.1. Lineage (NCBI taxonomy): Eukaryota > Viridiplantae > Streptophyta > Pinopsida > Cupressales > Taxaceae > Torreya > Torreya grandis. Next base: position 2,047,342 of record JARHVA010002033.1, read on the forward strand.
TCATCTTTGTTAAAATCCACTGTTACATATAGATCCTATTACCATGTAGGGTAACTATCTAAAAAACTTGCATCATCAATAATTGTCCTCATTAGCAACTCTTCATGATCAATTAAAGTCTATACTAGATGTGGCTTAGGTAATAATATCTATGCATCCTCTTGTTTATACTTATGGAATAGGCCCAGGATACCCTAAACCAGGTTGAACTATCTCTAAACCCTGTCAAATGGGATGATCTCTACCTCCCCATCCCTCCTACCAACAATCCACCCACAAATCTATAGAGATAAATTCTACCTCCTATATTTGGCCCACTTTATAAAACCAATATATGTCATCTAGATAATATCACCGATCACCAACTACACACTCACTGCATCATCAATACTTTCTCTGTCAATCTTTTTTGTCCCAAGCAATAAATGACTAAAACTTAGAAGTCAAAAAGTTAAAATGAAAAAATTGACAAGAAAGTTCACTTTTGTCCTCTATGGCTTTAGGGTTTACACCTTGACCATCAACAGTTAGGGTGACTACCAATGATTGCCCCTTATACCCCTGACGGTCAATGGTCAGGATCCTAGCATTTTTCCTATGGATCTCACCCAAACTAGCCATAATATAACCCAATCATTTACCCACACATGGAGACTACCTTCTCTACCCACCTCACCCTGCACTTTATCGCCTCACCATTGGTCCATTTCAACCCAACTAACATGCATTTTACCTAGTCTTTTTGATCATAGTGACAAAAATTGCCATGTTGACCACTTTTGAACTTGCGCTACCTTACACATACCAGAACCACTTGTGTCTTCTTAGGTACACTTCCTACCTTAGATACCCATGAATTCACCTGACTAATTTGTGTTCATTGAGAGCACTTCCTATCTTAGATACCCACAAAAACACAAACATTACCTAGGAGACTTAAATTTATAAGTGTACCCAACCACCACACCTAAATGTGGTCATGTGGCCCACTTGTCACTTGTCCTCTGAGCATTGACCTTTAATTTTTTTACCAACTATGGAAATCTAGTATATGCATGATCTTGGCTATCATACCTTTTATCATACTTTGTGCACGTATTTGTGCTTTAGTGCCCAATCTATTGCCCACCTTTATGACATCCACCTTTGTCATCATCCTCACTAACTCATCTAACCCACACCTAGTATTATTTAACCTCATTAACTCCTAATTTGAGGGGGAACACCTACTCTTATACTTAGGGTAACTTGACCTTTGACTCACAATCCATTTTTGTTTTACAGCTTGTTGATAAAAACTACATAACAAAAAGGGGCAAAATGTAGATACCAAAAATATGCACATGATGGTTATGAATGTCATAATTCCTCTGGACCACCTTACGATCCCCTTAGGCTCAACCTTGACCTTTTTTACCCCTAACTAAACCTAACCCACCTAACCTAAGTCAATTGACCTACTATATAAAACCCACCTTTTAACCAACCCTGTCTTTGACCCCTGTCTGTTGATGATCAGGGTAACCATCAAAGGTCACCTTGACTACTGATGGCTAGGTTCCACCATCTAGACCAACTTAACTCACCCTTAACTCCACCTTGATTTTTTATCATTAGCTCATCTAAATCCATGTGCAAGCCATTACATGTGTGAGTTATAATTAGAAAGCCCAGTTAATGTCTTAGTGTACCTCTCCTTCCTTACCTATAAGAAGAAGAGGAGTAAGAGGTGAAAATGATCCACAACTATTAATAGCTTTTGCATCCAAAGCTTCTTTTGTAGGTATCCTTATATCAATCCAACAATTTAGCCATCATATTACATAGCTGACTTGCCATCATCCCTCAATGGATAGCTAAGTACTGTTACTATACCAGAATCATGCTAGACTCTATCAATGAGCTAATCACTTCAACTATTCATTTGACCAACCTTCTATAAGCTAAGTATTTATTTTCCATTATTTAATTACTTTATTTGTATTTCACAATTAGCCTAGTATAAACCCATCTCATAGAATTACCTTTTATGATCCTATCAATCTAACTTTTATCAACCCAAACCCAACACATAGTAACTGTCAATGGTTAGCTTGACCACCATGATCTGTCCAATCATTGATGATTGCCTTGATCATCGACGATCACCTCAACCACTGAAATTCACTATGGCAGCAAATAAAAACAAGCTATTTTCTCCCATTTACCCTTAGCTATATCTAATTATATTTTTGTTTGCCTGTTCACAGACCCCCAACTTATTTTCTAAATCACACTTGACCAGGTTAACATTAGTAATTGACTTACTTATTGCTATATTAGTCATTCTAGTCTATTTCTTTATCAAGCATTTCTTGTGTTCAATTTCAGTGCCTTTTGATTATTGATGCAAGTAATCTATATTCTATTTTTAAACTTAATTATTTAAAATGTGTGGATTGACAGCCCTCGAGGAAGCTCTTGCTTTCAAGATCTAGCTAGTGCTAGGCAATCCACCCAGCTATCTATTTAACCAACCATTTACTTTAGTGTTATCTTATTTGCAGGTCATCCTCCCAAGCCAAAGAGGAGCTCTTCATAATCATCTGATTCAATGTGTGCACAATGAAATACATTTTTCAACCATACCCATATCTAGTTTCTTCTTCTTCTTCTTCCCTTTTTGAAATGTAAACTAAAATTCATTGAAACAACACCAACTATTATTTTATATTTTTATTTAAAAAGTATAACTTTTCCTCTATTATAACTATCCACTTGTACTTATTTTTATCACCCTTCATTTATTCCATAATGGGTGCACATATACCACTAATGTTTTTTATTATTTTCCATTATAAACTTTCCAACCCATGAAAACTTCTAGCCTCAAACATGACTTTTGGTGATGGAAACTCAACTATTGATATTACCTTCTTAGGATCCATTCTCAACCCATATTTTGAGACTAAAAATGTCAAATACATTATCTCCTCTTATATGAAGCTACATTTTATTAAGTTGAATAATAACTTTTTTTTAACTCTTGAAAAACTAACCTCAAATGCATCAAATATTCTTGTTTTGAAAGACTAGAAACTAAAAATGTCATCAAGATAAAACAATGAAAAACTTACCCATATATGGATTCAATACTTCATTCATGAGTCTCATGAATTTTATCAGTGCATTTGAAAAATTGAATGGCATAACTAGTCACTCATACAACCCATCATTTATTTTGAATGTTATATTCCTTTCATAACCTTATCTAATCCCAATTTAGTGATATCCACATCTCAAATATATTTTTGTAAAGAATTTTTATCCACTCAAATAGTCTATCAAGTCATCCATGATGAGAAATGGAAATATATAATTGATAATTGGCTTAGTGGTTGCTCTATAATCCATACACATGCTCTAATCACCACCCTTATTAGGTGTTAATAATGCTAGAACTACACATGGGCCTAACATTTCTCAAATTAAACCCTTTTTCAAACAAATCATTTACTTGCCTCTTTATTTTGTATTTTCCACATGAGTCAATCTATAAGCTACCTTGATTAGAAAAATTTAACTAGGAATTAGATCCATGTGATGACTAATGATACTCATGTACTATAGTCCATTTGGAAAATAATTAGACATTATATTAGCTAACAATTCCAAAAAAATTAAATTTCAAAAGGAAGATCACTCACCTTATTTTCAGTTACATTTTGCAAATGCCTTGGGATGAAATAAAAATATGTTTTCTCCTTATTTGTATCTTTTAATAATTCCTTAATAGAAACCAAAAACACTTTAGGAATTATGTCCACCTATTCACCTATTACTTTCAATTAGATCAATGTAAACCCTTTTCCATCCTTCACAATCATGTAAGTGTTTACTATACCATCACGCATAGATATTCTATCAAACTAATATGGAATTCCAAACAACACATGACATATATCCATGAATATAGTATCACAAAATACATCATCCTTATATGAACTAATCCTAAAATTGACCACACATTGATTATTTATCAATACTTGATGACCCTTAAACAACCACACAAGTTTGTATGGGTTTTCATGCACTACTCTTGTCAACCCAAGTTTTTATACCATTGCATTAGAAAACAAGTTATCCATGCTATCAATATCTATAATTAATTTGAAACACTTACCTCCTAGTTTGAAAATAGTAAAAAATTAGTTCTTTTTTTATATTGGTTCATCTTCCTCATTGGTTGGTTTCAACAATACTCTCTTCATCATAAGAGCTTCATCACATTATGAATATTCTATGTGTTGGAGATCCAATAATCTCTTCATTCACATGATCAATGTGATTTATCACTTCAACCCTCTTTACACTATTCTAAAATTATTTAGGATACTCATAAGCTTGATGCCTAATATATTTTCCACTTTCAAAGAAATTCCCCACGAATCCTCTACCTCTTCCTCTTCTAAAGTAACCTCTTCCTAAGAACTTCCCCATGAATCCTCTACCTCTTGCTCTTCTAAAGTAACCTCTTCCTCTTTGGGACTAAGTCTGATTTTGTGAAGTGATTACTTTAGCTTCATGAGTGTGAAATCCTATTCTACCACTGTATTTACCTTTTCATCTTAAGAATATTCCTCCACCTATAGAGTTCACTCATTTCCTTCTAGATAAATTTTCCTCCACCCTTGATACTCTTGATAGGCATCCTCAATCGAATTCATATTAAACATTCTAATTTAATCTTGAATAGAAATATGAAGTCAATTTACATAGCTGTAAATTTTTTCTTGATCATCCTCCATATGACCAACTTTAATGGGAAGCCTATAAAACTATTATTTATACTTATTTAGTCATAACTCCATTTGTCTCAAATGATGAAACTTATTGAATAAATGAAGTTGATAATTTGAAGGTAAAAACTTAGCTTTTAACTTTGTCACCATCCTCTCCCAAGTTTTTATTATATATTTGCCTATTATTTCTCTTCCCATTAGAATGTTCTTCAACCATGGGTATGCATGAATTTTCAACTTGGTGCATGCAAGATTCACCTTCTTGGGTTAATCCATTGATTCATAGTATAAATATTTCTCCATATCTATGATCCCCTCAAGGCTCAATATTCTAATGTAGTAATGGGTATTCAACATTGGTTTACTACTTGACTTCACAACCTATCTGATAAAACCACTCTCATGTTCATCCAATATCTCTTAAAATTCATCCTCTTGAGATGATGATATTTTATTATCACTCACATCTTCAACACATGCTTCTATTATTTAAGTTGTATCCTTTACATCCAATCTTACTGTGATTCCTCTCATCATATCTGCCAAGTATACAACTCTAGGTGCCCTTTGTCTCAAAACCATTTTAGGGGGATCATATTTTTATGTTGTACATTCACCCAACTACAAGATTTTATTTCAAAAACTTTCTAATGACTTAACAAGAGTATTCACAAACAAAATCATTCAAGGAAATTTTTTCTCTAATACCAATTAGTGCATGTGGGATTAAGGGGGAAAGTAAATGAATACATTACACCCTATAAATGTTCCTCTACTCTCACACTCTTAAGGACACAAGACTTAAACTCAAAACAAATAATCTCTTTATTATTATTAAATTACAAAGATTAAACACACATCTCAAGATCTCCCATTTCTAAGATGATGAAAAATAGACTCTCAGTCTAAGGATTGGATTAAAATAAACACACACCTTTCTCAACATACCTTTAACTTTGAATTGCACATTTTGAGCTTATCTAAACTCATTAGTTCTACTCTATCCTGGAGCTTTTACACTCCACTTTCTTGTCTCTATGGATATGGCCCTTCCTTTCCACTTATAAAGTTGACTTCAATTTTTTTTGCTAACATTGACCTCATACCATTCCCATTGAGTTTATTTTTATTTGAAAACAAGTCCACATGTCATGTTTCATCAATCGGGGAAATTACTCTATGTATCTTTTGCACATGGGTGAAATGGTTAGTTCTTATTGAATAGAAATTGTGAAATTGTCATAGCAATTGCATAACCGCTTCTTGCATAAAGTGGCAGTTTCAAAACCACCACATACATAAAGAAATTATTTCTTCATACTTCTATCAAAATGTTAATATAACCCATGGAACATTATTGAAATAAATCTTCATGTATTTCCTTGTCACGTGGGATTTTGGTTGATTTTATTCAGTTTGACATTGATCTTCTTCCATATGTGCAAGTTGTCTCAGGAATGAAAAGTTGCACAACAAAATAAAAATATATAAAATTGTGTCCAAGAACTTGAATCCATGTTTTTTTACATGATGCAAGATAGATCATGAACCTAGATTCTCTTGCATCGACAATTTATGCTAATAAAAGCATAATTAAAAAAACAAACTATTCACCCATAAAATAATAAATCATTGACATTATTAGATAATTATTATAATGTGAGATAAATATGCTCAACATATAAAGGCCATATGCTCTTAATCCAAATTTTACTTCCACACTTTGTCCCCCATTTTGAGTCACATGTCTTTTGGAAGGCCATTTTAAAAATCTACCTACACATAGAGTCTAGCATTTTTTTTAATTGGTAAAATAGGGTTATGGGGTTATTTATCCATTTAATTTATATTTGAAAAAATATAAAAAATTACAATCTGTTGAATGGATCTAGAAATAAGTGTTTTAGATGAAAGATCCATCCTATGAAGAAAAGAGGAAGCCAATTATACAAAAACATTCTTAGTCCAAAGAAATTATAATCACCATATCTTCCACAACAAAAGGGTTGGATTTTATTTTCATTTATCCATGGAAATATATTAGGAAGAAACCTCCAAGAAAAAAGGTTACCAACTTCTGTAGCCACATCTATAAATAATTCCCTAGCTAGAAGATTTAAGATCATGAGTCTGTAGATTTGAAAGAAAGCATCTCTAGTAATGAAATATGAGAGAAATTATTATTAAAAACCCATATGAAATCCAAGAGTTTCCACAAACCAAAGTCTTCATAGTAAAGAACCTTCCATATCCTACCCAAAACTCATCTAGGCTTTAATAGGCCCATTTTGAAATATTATGTATAAATTAGTACATATATAATCCAACATAACCCCTTAAAAAAAAGAAAACTAATTAGTCCCCACCAAGTTACAAGCATCACAACCATTTTTTGTAGACCTTATATAGCATATCTAGAAATTTTAACTAGGAACACAACTTCCAATAACGTTATAGGGATAAAACATTCCATATCTAAACCAAACAAACATTCTAAACTATTCCATATGTTATAACAAAATGAGTACCAAATATAATTCATACCAAGATAATTTAATTTTACAATCACCTTCCACCAACAAGCTATATAAACTTATTCATTAATTGTTGAAACATCTAGAGGAAGACCATAAATATCTTCATAAGTATTATTGAATATTCGACAACCAAAATAGAAGAAATTCCATAGTAGTATGCACATGATGAATATAAAATGAAACAAAGAGATTTAGGAAAAAAAAAGATCAATCAAAGCCTAAGAGCTAATTTTTTTCCATAAATATTTCTAAAATCCACCAAATTCAAACCAAGTTCATCAAAAGGTGCATAGTAACCCTATTTATTCTCAAATTCCAACCTCTTACATTCTTCATCTCTATTTAGTGGTTTTTAACCTTTCTAATTTGAAAATGAGAACTAAAAGAAAGGAAATTATAACCTATTTCCAATCCAAGATGATCCATTCTTCTACATAGACTATAATGAAATTACTTAGATAGATCAAGCCAACTCAAAATAATGGATGTAAATGTAAATATAAATAATATATCAACAAAAATATATAACAATAATAATATAAAAATAATTAGACCAATATCGATAGTTGACAATAGATAAAAATAATTGATAAATAAGACTAAGCCACTTTGAGGTAAACCTCCATAACCACACAATAAGAAAAAAAATGTAATATGATCATTAAATACTATCCACTACCTTGTATATATAAACTAATTAGGTTATTGCTACTCCATAGGCCAACCTACTAACAGTATGAGAACATTGAGAAATGTGACAAGATAAGGTAAAAAGTTATGTAAGCCATAGATCAACCAAACATATCCATAAATATGCTATATATTAAGGGAATAATATGGATGTTAGATAGAGGTTAACTATTACTCTATCCTCTCTCAGGGTATGTGGAGGATAAGGCTCATCCAATCTCAAGGTATTGGGGAGACCATCCCATCTGAAATAAGAGTTTATATAAGCATCCATGCCCATTTCAACAATTAAATTTTCCCCTACAACAACAAGTTACATCTTGATACTCAAATGAATCTACTTTATTTGGTCATTTTTACCAAATTAAAATAAACCCTCAAAATTTGTAAGGGACTTGGCTATTCGAACCTAAACCATAAGGGAAAATAATATTATAAATCCCTGAAATCTATAGATATTTTATTTTCATCACTTTCATGTTGATATTACAATTGAAATGACTTTCTACAATAACACAAATATTTTGTACAATTATTGATTTAATACAAAATTACAATGACACATATGTGATTGAAAAAATGCATTAAACATTAGCATCCCAAATCAAATCAATCCCTTGCAAGGGTTTTTACAAAATAATTAAATGAATATTTGATTGGCAAAAGAACATTGTAAAATGCCACTATTCTTCTAATTAAGTATTAATCTTACTTAATCAACCTAATATTCTTCTAATGGAAAATTACATGATTTAGAATTATCTATTTTCTAAATGTACAAATTGAATTATTACCTCACATAAGGTTCCATCATCATACAAGGTACGCAACTAAAAGCTCTTACAAACTCTTACACCCCTCTTACACACTAAAAGAGGGGCCATTATTTGAATCTCCTAAATTTATATGACATACTCCATCCATTTTTTATACACTTTATCTCTCTCATTTATGAGAATAGAAGACTAATCTTGGGCCCTTGATCTTCATCTCAAGATGGATGGTCCTTACTAATTCAATAAGTCTATAAATTTAATGTCCCCCCTTAATTATAGACAAGCTTCTTGGACCTAGACTTAATTTTCCAAAATATATAAGGATCTTCACCATTCTCATGCCAACTCTCAATCCAAACCAAGTGTAAAAAAGGAGAGATGTTTCCCACATGTGAGTCGACATTACCAAAGACCTCTAGTTATACAAGCCAAGAACATACCTCTTCAGACTAATAATAAAATGGAGTCTTTCTAGGAAGGTATAAATGTTTATGTTTTGTCTTCTATTTATTCATTATTTGCTTAGTCTTGCTCAAACTTAGTGGATATGCTTTGGATGTTAGTCTCATGCAATTAATTTGATTTTCACTCACTAGCAATGAATTAATCCTCTTTGGATTCCTAATATGAGTAATGGCACACCTAATGGGACCTGACACATCCCAAAAATTCTTCTAGGCCCTCTTCATTCTTTTAATTAAAATAATTAACTTAGTAATTATCTTAATTCATCTTATTTTCCTCAATTTTTTGTAAAATTCTATCCCAGGTGGAATTGATGGAAACACTTTATAATTTGGTGGATTCATCCCCAAAAATGGTGAAAATACCCTACAAAATGATGATTTAATCTCTATTTTTTGTTTTAATATTTTTTTAGGCCATTACAATTGACAAAAATGACCTACTATTTGGTGAAAGTGACTTGCTATTATGTAAAAATGACCTGCTATTTGATAAAAATGACATACTATTCAACAAAAAAATCCATCAAATCATCAAAAATACCTTGTATATTTTTTTAATTTTTATTTCATTTTGACAAAAATGCAATTAAAATTAATGAAAATGCTCTAATCGGTGGAAACACCTTGATAATCAAAGGAAACATCAAAAGTGTATGTGTTCTATCTATTTTTTTAAAGATGGAAAAAAATGCCAAAAATGGTGGAAATGTCATGCATTCCAATTTAAATACCCTATGTTAAAAAATCAAGACTTAAGAAAACACTTTGAGAACTTCCTGTGCCAACTCAAGACCACTTTGTAAATTTCTAATCCCTTTCTTGTAGGTCCTTAGCTAAAGAAGTGGATTTAAAACTTAAAACAAAACACTTTTCTTCTTTTCAAACATTTCTTTTTGGGTCTAAAATGAACAAACACTTCAATTTGGGTTTAAAAACTTGTTCATTTCATGCACTTGCTTAGTTCTTTTTTTCTTCTTCTTGGAGTGTGCATGTTTTTGCAATTCCTTCATGCATATGTTCTCCCCTTATTTAGATGACCTTGAAATGTGAAGATAACCATTTGTATTTATCCAAAGAGATTCATCAACGTATGTTCTTCTCTTACCCTTAGTGAGATTATTACGAATAAAAAATGGTGATACCTTACCCTTTTTATTTTAGACTACATGACTGGGGTGTCATTTTCTTCTCATGGGTCTTTAGGGCATGTCAACTAGGATTTTATCTCCTAGTATTAATACCATCTCCATACATCTAATGAGGGATTAAATAGTTGGTCGGTATCATTAGGGCCTAGCAAAATTCCCCATAAAGGGTTTCATGATAGCAACATGTTAACTCCCAATGCTAAGCCATTAAACATCACCATTGAGGGGGGTGTACCCCCCTGTGAATAACCTAATGCCTGGATCTCTTCTTTGACATATTTTGTACCCAAATTGGGACCATCTAGAAAACCAACAAAAACTTTAGATTAAGACCTATTGGCCATTGAACCTTCATTAATGCAAGGGTGTAAAGGTAATAACCCCTAAAAATTACCTCATATTTTCAAATGTTTTGAGAGTGGGTGGGTTTCTCACCAACATTTAGTAATATTAATTAAAATTAATCTTTAAAATTTTCCTTCAAAAAATCAAGTATATTGAAGGCTCAATGATTATGATATAATCCTAACTTACCACTAAAATTGATCAAGCACTTGAATGTTGTTTGCTTGAATCTTGGGTCAAAACTCGTTGTGTGTCTAAAACCAAGTCCAAAACCAAGACATAGTCTATATACACTCACATGATAAGACGTTACTCTATCCATATTCCAAGTCAAAAATCAAAATCCTATGTGTCATGTTAGACTTTTTCTAAATACATACACCTTTTGTCTAACCCATATTGTTATGTTACCTAACCCTAATTTCAATCAAATTTTGAATTCTGATTCAAAACCAAGGTCCAAATTCTTATCTAAACAATTTATGTTATTCTACCTATTTTGTTTCAAACCTAATGCAAATTCTCATTCTAGTTCCAATCCCAATTTCAAATTTTCAACTATTATAAAGTCAAAGGTCAATTAAAGTCAAAGTCAAAGCTAAAAATCAAGCTTTTATTTTCAAAAATTTTAAACCTTGTTCAAATAGGGTCAAACATTATCTAAAACCAACATTAATTAGAACCAACATTCCAAATCAAACTTTTTCAAAGCTAAAGTCAAAGTTTACATTCAAATCAAACAACCTCTGACAAGCATTCCTAAATAATCAAATTCCTTTTCTATATTCATAAGTCAATTTTTTAAGATAAACAATTCAAAGTCAAGTGCAAACTCAAATATTTTCAATATCTAAAAATTGAACACTTACATCTTTTTTAAGACACAAACAGTTGAAAGCATTTTATATACCAAGATTTGTGCATGCTTTTGGAAACAAGTTTGATTCACACACCTTTCCTATTTGGATTTTTGCATTGACAAACTTTGATTTAACGATTCCACTTTGACATTTGTATTGATAGACCCAATAAATATTCGATGTCTACCAAAGTTAAATTCAACTTTAAAATCCAAATCAAGTTCATCTTGAACCACGCACCAAGCTAATCAAAGCCAAATCAGGTTCATCTTGAACCAAATTCTAATTATAAATTAGTCAAATTTTGAAAAGTCAACCATTTAAAGTCAAACTCTTGAAATCAAAATAAGTCAACATTCTAAATCAAGTGAACTTTGACCAAAGTCAACTTCAAAGCCACATATTGGAATAATGCCAAATCGAGCTTATTTTGACCAAATCCAATTATTATAAATCAATCACATGCTAATTCAAATCACTCATGGTATTTTTATTCAATCTTTGATACTTGTCAGTTGATAATGATGAAGTCATGTCATCCATCCTTTCTTTCATTTGAATCATATCAAGCCCTTCTACCCTCTTTGGGGTCAAGCCAAACCAAGCCAGGCCAATTACATTAAGCTAAGACAACCCTCTTTGGGCCCATTTCAATTAATGCCAAGACTGCCCTCTTTGGATTCCCTTTCAATCAAAAACCAAGTTCAAGTTCTTTGGGGCTAATTTCTTCCAATCCCATCCCCTTGCTCGTATCCTTGATTTCAAGCAATAGTCTAAGGTTAATCTGAGTTATGGTATCCCAAAATGCTAATCTTATTCCAGCATCATTGATATTTAGTCAACAAGTGATGGAAAAAGTCTCTCAATTTAGCCAACAACTATTCCATTTGGAATCTACTCTTGATATTTCATTGTTAGAATTAGCTACAGGATCTAATGAATCTAATAGAAAGCATAAATAAGAGATGAAATAGTAATAGTAATAAATAATAATTGTATATCTAAGATAATAATAGAAATGAATAAATAACTCAAATATGATGAATTACTCTGATAATTCAATATTAATCTGATATGGAATATATAAATAGCCATTGCTTATATAGAGCAAGGTGTGCATGATAAAGATCAGGGAACTCACACAACACATGTAGTTCAACTGATATCTGTCTACATGAATAGTGGAGTGCAACTCCACACTAACAAGATAGGTGTCCAACTTGTGTAAATGATCAACATAAGCTGACTATTAGTTAAACAATCTTATCCTATCTTACCTTGAATAGTGGAGTGGAACTCCACTGTAACAAGATAAGTGTCTAAGTTAACTACTAGCTAAGCAAGTTTACCCTATCTGGTGCAAATTATTAATAAACAAAATAAACTAATTATAATAAGTAATTAGTGTACCAAAATAATAAATACAAGTAAATGCAATAAAGAAAATAAATGCACCAACACACTCCATAAGCGAAGCTTAGGTAGGGATATGTAGATAAGAGTCCCGACAATGTGTAGCCATATTAAGTACTCTATACAAATAGATGAGGAAAGGAGAAAACCCAAAGGAAAAAAACTCCTCAAAATGAAGGTCTAGGAGACCCCCCCTAAAGAACTGATGTCCCTTAAAGAATTGATGTCCTACACCCCCAAAAGAGATCACAAGTGAAGATACTTGCTCTCAGTGAAAGGTTTGGTGAAAATATCTATAATCTACTCCTCCATAGGACAATATTGAAGATCAATGATCTCTACCTAAATCAGCTCCCTAATAAAGTGGATATGGATCTCTATGTGTTTGGTTCTCTGATGATGAACTAGATTCTTCAAGATCTAGATAGTGCTATGATTGTCATAGTAGATGATTGATGGCTTTCAAAATGGAACACCAAGCTTAGTGAGAATATTTTGAATCTAAATAGCCTCAATAATGGCATTAATAGTGCCATGATACTCAGCCTCTATAGATTAAAGAGCAATAGCATTTTGTTTCTTACTATGCCAAAAAATGGGGCTAGATCTGAAGTGAAAGCTATAACTATAAGTGGACTTATGATCATCATAATCACCAACCCAGTCAAAATTTGTGTATCCCACCACATCTAAACTTGTACCTATTGTATAGTGAATCTTGTATTTGATAGTGCCCTAAATGTAGCTCAAAATGTGATTGGAAGCTTTCTAATGAAGCTCATGTGATGTTTGCATAAAGCATGAAACCATGCCAACTACATATGAAATGTCAGGTCCCATATGAGTCAGATAGATGAGGCTGCCTACAAGCTAGTGATATAATGTGGCATCAACCAAGGGAGTAGAACAATGAACCTCAAGTCTAACTCTAGATAAGAAAGGAGTTGGTGCAGGCCTATAATCATCCATGTGAAACTGAGCTAACAAGTCCATAACATACTTGGGTTGTGAAAGTTTAATCTCAAAAGAAGACTGTGCTATTTGAATCCTAAGAAAATAATGCAATAATCCTATGTCTGTCATAGAAAACTTGTCATGAAGTGTAGTATTAACACTGCTAATGATGGATGTTGTTTTCCCTATAATAATGAGATCATCAACATAGAGAACCAAGTACAATAGTGAATCCTCCTATCATAGAATGTAGAAATTTAGATCTGAGTGACATCTCAAGAACCCAACTGAGATAAAAAATGTGTCCATCTTAAAATACCAAGCCCTAGAGGCTTGTTTTAGACCATAGAGAGACTTCATCAAGCAACATACCAGTGAAGAATCCTAAATGAACCCCTATGGCTACTCCATATAAATATCTTCATGAAGATCCCTGTGAAGAAATGTGCTCTTCACATCCATCTGATGCAGAACCCAATTATGAGTTTCACCAATAGCTATTATCAAGTGAATAAAATTCATCTTAGTAATAGGTGTAAAGGTTTTTATACAGTCAATGCCTTCTACTTGGGAAAAAACTTTGGCCACTAAGCATGCTTTATAATTATCAATATTTCCATCTACTATAAACTTAGTCTGATATATCCACCTACATCATACTAATTTTCTTCCCTTAGGAAGAGGAACAAGATCCCAAGTGTTGTTCCTAATCAATGAGTCATACTCTTCTTCCATCACTGAATCCCACTCAACTATCCTTGTGACTTCTTGAAAAGACTGTGGATCAGAATCTATGGCAATGTAGGAATGTGGAAGATCATGATATGACCGTGTTTTCCTTATATCTAATGGATCCCTAATAAGAGAGTCTACATCTACCAAAGTCTATCTATCCCACAAAGGAATCAATAGGCAAGGATTTGGAGGAGGAGGAAGAGGAACATGTCCTACTAAACCCTGTTGTGGAGGTATTACCTCATCATCCCTATGAGTAGATGAAGTAGGAGTATCATTGTCACTGCTATCTGATTCTTTTAAGGAAGAAGAATGAGAAATGTTAGAAGATAAGTCTGAAGGACTTTCTTCAAAGGAAACACTTATTGCTATAATAAGATAATGTGAATCTAGATCAATGACCTAATATCCCTTAACACATCAGGATATCCCACAAATATGCAAGTTTGGCTTTGTTGTTTTAAAGTATGATGCTTGTCTGAAGGTATGTGAGCCCATGTTGGACTACTAAAGAGTCTAAAATGATGTACATCTAGCTTCTTATTACACCAAACTTCAAGAGGTGTTATCCCCTTTAAATCTTTGTGAGGAACTCTATTCTATATATATGTAGCACAATTAATCACTTCTGACCAATACTCAGGTACTAATTATTTTTCATGAATCATACAACTTGCTATCTCTTTTAAGAATCTATTCTTCCTCTCTACTACACCATTCTGCTAAGGTGTGTATGCAACTAAATTTTGAAGATCAATTACTTCAAGAGCACATAATTGTTTAAACTTTTTGTTCATATAATCCCTCCCATTATCTATGTGGAGAATCTTTACATACTTCCCAGATTATTTCTCTACTAGAGCTTTAAACTCTAGAAATCTATCAAATACTTCACTCTTGAGTTTTTAAAAATAAACCCAAGTATATTTAGAATAGTCATCAATAAATGTGAGAACATAATAGGTTTTACTAAAAGAAAAAGTAGGTAATGGACCCACTAAATCACTATGAACAAGTTTGAGGACTTGTGTAGCCCTCCAAGCCTTCCCTTTATCAAACTTATCCTCTGGATGTTTGCCTAAGGCATAACCATGACATACACCCCTTGAAAAATGAATCTATGGAAGTCTTGTAACCATCTCCTGTTGACTATGCTACTATAAATAGAGTTCAGATGACTAAACCGCTCATGCCATAACTTGCTCACTAAATCAGTGTGTGAGAGCAAAGCTATAGAGGAAGTTTGAGGCACAAAGTGGGAGAATGAATAAAGTTGACTATTAGTGTCAACTTTTTCCACTACAACTAAGGCATTAATCTCCAATTTTCTAATTGATACAGAATCAGGTGTGAACTCAACTTTCCTACCAGTATCAAAGTGAGTGATTTGGTAGATAGAAAGAAGGTTAGTTGATAACTCTAGCACATAGAGGACATCCTTAAATACACCACTATCAACATCAACTGTACTTCTTCCTATAACATCTACCTTAGAATCATCACCTATGAGAATATGAGGCAAGGAACTTGGGGCTAATCTATAAAATTGTTCTTGATCAGAACCCACATGGTGTGAAGCACTTGAGTCAATGACCCATGACTTAGGAGAATTTTCCAGTGTAACTAGTGCCGTAACTTTCCCTTTCTTTGAATTTAAAGGAGTGGAAGAATCCTTTGAAGAGGATTGATTGATGTTATTCTTTTTGAGAAGACCCTTATGTTCATCAATATCTTTCTTCCAACAATCTTATTCACTATGAAACCCCTTTTTGCAATAAGGGCAAGGAGTGCTAGTCCTTTTTTGTGAATCCCCTTTCTTATTAGTGGATTAATAATCTCCTTGTGAAGAAGATTATTGCCCTTTATTCTTATCTTTTTGTGACTTATTCTGATTATTTTGCTTCTTTTTACTTGAACCTGTATTTGATGTTGATGTTAAAACTTGCTTATGCTGAGGTTGACTTGAAACTAGAGCTTGAGATTTAGATGACTTGATTAGACCCATAGCTATTAACTTTTCTTCTTCAGCCATTAGAATCTCAAAGAATACCTCAAATGTGGGCATTTGATAAGATGTGCCCAATGTGAGCTGATGAGTCTAAAAATTAGAGACAAAAGATGAATATTCAGGACTTAATTTATGTAAGGCATTGAAAATCAATTGAATATCCTTTTTATCAATTTTACATTCAAAAAGTTGTGCTCTAAGATCTATGACTTTTGTGATGTAGTCTTGTATTATAGCATAATTTTTAGGATCCAAACTAATGAGTTCATTGTCAATTTGGTATCCACTAACCTCACCTATTTTGCCAAACAATGATGTTAATTTATCCCAAGCCTCTTTTGGAGTTGTACATTTGTCAAGATGGAAATTCAAATCTAAAGACATGTAAGACCAAATGCATCCAATTACTTTAGTAGTTTCAAAGAGAAAGTGTTGTAACTTTTTTGCATTAGTAGGTGGAGTAAGAAGAGTTGTTATGTAAGGCGTATATCCTAGAATCATTAATGCATTCCAAGCATTCTATTTCCATGTATTATAGTTGTATGCTATTAATAGTGGGAACTTAGGATTCCTCATGATGTAATCATAAATAAACTATCACAAAGTAGAAATCAAAACACAAAACACACCACAAAACCCCCCTGAATTACCTAGTTTTACCCCACCCAACAATTATTTTTGGCACTTTATAATTGAGTGCAATTACAAGGCTAGATTATAATTTTTATAGTTTACAAAAAGCTCATCTAAGCCCTCTAGTCTAAAAGTAAAAAAAATATGCACTTTATCACAAAAATTTCTACACCAATGTGTTGTGCTAAAAAAATATTAACTTTTAAAAAAATGAGACCTCAATTCAAGGTCGTATGTGAAATTTATGAGCCTCTAGAGTTGCAAAAATGAGGATGGGCAAGAGCTATTGTATAAAAATTTGAATTATAGAAAAATCTAGAAAAAATTGAAAGTACAACAGTGAAGAACATGAAATTTTAAGCTATTTCCAAAAAAATTCACTCAAAAATACCTCTCGATGTTCAAATGGTGGTCTTCCAAAGTTTCCCTTTCAAATCTACCTGCTGATCCATGAGGCCTACCAAAAAGAAAAAATTGGTTTGCACAGTCTGTACAGTCGTACCTAGGATCAAAAAAACATTTGTCTTCCAAGGTGATTGTGTCCAAATTGGACAAATTTTATATGGATGTAACATCTTTCGAACACAATCATGAGGTCCATTTTGCTCAAAAATGCTTCAATTTTTAGGTACCCACCAGATTTGGGCATGGTGCTTCTAGATCAAACCCTTGCCAATTTTGCCTCTTGTGCCCAATTTGGACAAAATTGTAGATTATTTTGACTATCTTGAGCACTCTAAACTCAATAGTGATCTCAAAAATTCTCCACAAAGCTCCAATTTGTATCTGTATACAAAATAAAAAAAATTGATCCTATATCTATATATTTTTCTCTTGAATATTTAGTAATCTATAGATTCAAGATAGCTCTAGTACCATCTTAGAATTAGCTATAGGATCTAATGAATCTAAATAAAAATCATAAATAAGAGATAAAATAGTAATAGTAATAAATAATAACTATATATCTGAGATAATAATAGAAATAAATAAATAACTTAAATATGATGAATTACTCTGATAATTCAATATTAATCTGATATGGAATATATAAATAACCATTGCTTATATAGAGCAAGGTGTACATGATAAAGATCAGGTAACTCACACAACACGTGTAGTTCAACTGATATTTATCTACATGAATAGTGGAGTGCAACTCCACACTAACAAGATAAGTGTCCAACTTGTGTAAATAATCAACACAAGTTGATTAGTTAAACAATCTTATCCTATCTTACCCTAAATAGTGGAATGGAACTCCATTGTAACAAGATAAGTGTCTAAATTAACTACTAGCTAAGCAAGCTTACCCTATCTGGTGCAAATTATTAATAAACAAAATAAACTAATTACAATAAGTAATTAGTGCACCAAAATAATAAATAATAAATACAAGTAAATTCAATAAAGCAAATAAATGCACCAACATTCATATTTTCTTCCAAAATCCAATCCAACCTTCGAGACAACAAAGCAAATAGCCTAAACCTATTATGTCATTTCCCCTCCAAGGGTCATTGCTTACTCAAGACCCAACTATGTCCAAGTTTAATAACTACTCAATTGGGATATGTCATGATCCCCTTCTGAAGAACGATCATATATGTCCACTTCCAAAGCAAGATCAAGATAGTTAACTCATTGTCGACATTTTTATTGAATCAACCATATTTGACCAAACCTAAACCATTGTTGGTCCAACTTTATTTGACTAAAGACCTCTATTTGACACAAGACCCATCTTTGAATATCCCATTATTATTGAGCAATAACCCATTATTCATCCATTACCAAACATTACCCATTTTATAAAATTCCTTCATCCCAAATACTTCATTTCTAAGCAAAATGTGAACATGGTGTTTATGGACAACACAATTTAACATGCCCTCTTTATGGCTACATTTACATCAGAAATAGGTTCCATATTAGAACCCACATTATTTTCAGCATCAACATTAGAATTAGGTTCCATTTTGGAACCAATTTCATAATCAGGTTCCATTTGAGAACAAATATCAGATTTAACATCAAAAGTAGAATCAATGTCAATCTCAACATCAAATTTAGATCCATTTGAGTTAGAATTAGCTTCAGAAGAAAAATTTATTAGTGGATATTATAGCATTAGTTATACATTTTTAATGAATTTTGGACATAGACACTAATTTAAAAAAGCATTATATTCTCACACCATAATTATTTCCTATTACATATTCATTCGTGACAATACATCTTTATAGGAAAGTCATTCTTATAAACATGGAGATCATCTTTCCATTAATATCTCAACCATATCCCTATGAATACATAATCTAAAAAATAAGTTATATTCTTAATATTGTTGTAACAATATTACAAAAACCAAATATATTCACATAATAACTAATGTTCATACTAATATTTCCTAACATTCCCCCCTTAGTATGAACACAGGGAAAAACACCATCCTCTATCTAAACAACAGACACATGTCTTGACCTTCCTATGTGCTTCTTCCTTGCACTTTGATTGTGGGAACTAATCAACCAAGAAATGGGAATGCTATCAACCGATCATGGGAACTTCCTCCAAGGTGGAAACATGTATCAACCACTAACCATGCAAATAAAACTATATCAACCAAATCTGGAAACATCAACTGAACCAATCAAAAAGTAGTGGGAACACTCCTACCAACTAATTTTATCAAGAAAATCTCTTGCTCTAGTATGGATGGTTTGGATCACACTTTTAGGGGATTACATTTGGAAATTCTCACTTATTACATGAACAGGGATACACTTCTATTCTTATTTCACACAAGCTGAAAATAGAAAGTAAAATGCCACTACTACAAAATGGTACCCCATAATTAGTGGCTAATGAAAGGTACTATTGTCCTCCATCTTTATTTTTCCTCTAACCTCTAATAAGTGAATCTGCTTATTCAATGCATGTGTTGATGAAGCTCAGTTATATGATGATTTTGAGGAGAACCGCCCCCGCACCCTTGCCCCCCGCTTCTCCTCCCCCCCCCCCCCCCCCCCCCCCCCCCCCCCCCCCCCCGCCCCCCCAATAATCTAGACATCACATACAATCAATAATGTATCTATGAGGCAACTTTTTTTTTTTTTTTACAATTTTTGAAAATGGACTCAACTTTTTGATTTTTGACATTAACAACTAAAAAGACTTCAAATCTAGATACAAATAATAAAAAAGTAATATATAATTACTTTATTACAAGCTAAAACAAATTTTTAATACATATGACTAACACAATACTAAATCAACTATAGACTCAAAAAATGATACCTATAGGGAAATGACTTTACTCTTAATAGACGATTGACTTATTATTTTTGTATTTTATAAAGAAATGCATCAACTTAAGATTAACACTAAATAACCAAAATTTATCTAAATTTTTTGGCATACACTAATGACACAATGATAAAATGAATAAAAAGACTCTTTTTAATCTACATACATACACATTTGACACATGGCCCACATAGAGGTTGAGTTTTGAAGGAGATGCCAAGGAATGTTGAGTGTTGTACACCATTATCAAAAGAGAGCTGAATTGATCTTTAATTATCCATCAATTATATGATGGAAGATAAGATCTAATCAACTTTTGAGGATTGAGATATGGTAGTATTAAAAATGAATTTATAAAATCAAGGATAAATGGAGAACTATGGTAGGCTTTGAGTGCATAGAATCATGGTGGGCTGTGAAAATTAGGCATACATGATGATGAATGAATTCAAATCAATCTCTTAAAAATGGGAAAGTCTACATAATACACTGGATGTTTTGAGATTATGGTATTAGAAACTCATCCTCCTCCACACACTTGACTATGCTATTTAGTAATATGACAAACTCACATACTTTGTATGAATAATATCACTAAACCAATACAATAACATGTATGTTGTATGTTAACAAAACTATTGTATAGACCATACAATTGAAACTGGCTAAAATGAATGGAATTTTGAAAAAAGTGATGGCTTAGAATTGAATGAAGTATAATGGATCTATGCTCATGGAATGAAGACATGGAAGATATGAACAAATAAATATTATGTACAACTAAAGTTATATATAGAATAATAGATTTATCATGAATGCTTGGAATTGAGTGAAGCAAATCCTCAATGAAAATATATGACACACAAATCTTAGAAGATATTTGGATGAAGGCTCCAATTCTCACAGACCAAAAATCAAATTTGCACATTGAGGAGAACGTGATCTAACAATCCAAATAATGCATCATTAAGCAATGATAGTAGATCTAGAGAGTCCAAAAATCAATTAATTTAACACTAATATGCCACAAAAATTATGACCATAAATTTCTTTATTATAATGTACACAAACCCATCATAGTCACATTACCCTCATATGACTCTCATGATTATTGGAAACCCTGCTCTAATACTAGATAATGAGTCTAGTTCAGAATTTCATAAAGTAAACACAAAAATAATGAAGTTAAACATAGAGACTAATTTAAAAACACATTATATTCTCACACCATAATTATTTTATATTACATATTCATTTAAGACATTACTTCTTTATAGGAAAGTCATTCTTATAATCATGGAGATCATCTCTCCATCAATATCTCAGCCATATCCCAATGAATACACAATCTAACAAATAACCTATATTTGTAATATTGTTGTAACAATATTATGACAACCAAATATATTATCATAATAACTAATGTTCATAGTAATATTTCTTAACAATTTTTAATATATTCACTTGAGTCAGAATCAACTTTATAATCAACATACATTAATATCTATTCCGACATCAGTTACATACTTCTAGTAGATCCACTTGAAAACATTTATGATCCTTTTATGGTTATTGAGGACATTTTATTTAACATTGACACAATTTATCATAATATTTTCTATGAGGAATGTGTTTCCTTTTACCCTTCCATTAAAATTATACATCCATTTAATGTTAACCAACCTAGCCATTATGTTGACAACCATATCCCATACACCATCAATTGCGATAAACATACTCACACATTATTTAACTTATTACATGGTGACATCTCAGTGAAATATTTTTTGGGGATCCAAGAAAACATTCAAGTAGAAGAACAATATCCTAGTGAAACCTTGTTTGAGGTGCTAGGAGATAATCAAAGTCTAAATTCAACATCTTTTAGTGAGACCTTGTTTGAAGCACTAGACGATAATCAAAATCAAAAGTTGATGTTCCTTAGTGAAACCTTGTTTGAGGTGTTATGGGATAATAAAAATAAAGAAGACTTTATTGGTGAAAACCTCTTCAAGATGCCAATAATTGAGATAATTAGTTCCTCATTGCTTGATGAAAACATTATTAAAGCTAATATCAACATAATTGATAATCCATAATATATTAAAATTTTAGCATTTCTTAGGCCTAAATAATAGAAATATCTTTTGGTCATATTGAGAAAAGTTTTAGAGGTCTTTAGCCCCACCACAACCAAAATTATGTCAAATCCATAATCAACAACAATTTGTGTGACTAAAAATCCCAATCTTCATTTATCCCCTAATAATTATACATTCCATTATGATCCTATTATTTATTCAAGACCTATACTCCATTATCTAATAAGATACTTATTCCAATGCATATCTGTCTTTACCCTTCTTGGTGAAACTTGTTTTATAGAGGCTATGAAGACATCTTATCTAGAGGTTTGGAGGAAGGAAAATCAACAACCAATGATAATCATGATAGTAACAGTGTGGTTCACATCCATAGAAACATATTAGTAGAGTAGATATTTTGAATAGGTATTGGTTAGACAAAAATAGGTTTGAATTATACATTTCATAATCCTCCATTGAGTTTAGATGATAAAAATAAAAAAATCAATAAAAAATACAAAACAATCAAAATAACAAGAGAAAGAATCCATCCAATGGTGAAAACCATCCTTGTGTCACCTTGGGAAAGTACCATGATGAAAACTAGGTTTATGGACTCTTGCATAAATAATTTGTTATCGTCATGTACCTTGACACTTGGGGGTATCCTCATTTACATTACAAACCATTCCATTCCATTCTATCCATTTTGTCTATTCAATCCTATTTAACCAAGCCCATCTTATAATGACCATTAGTCTTTTTGTCTTAACCTTGTCACTAAAGTGGAAGGTATATTGAGACATGTTTAGGAAACCTCTTGGCATATTACCCACATGACACTTTGACTACTAGACACATTTGGTTCTCATGTGACATGGTATTTTAAAACTCCTAGTCTTATCCCTCATTGTCATCCATTATTATCCAACATTATCCATTCATATGTCATTCCTTCATTATCTCCCATTTTGGAGGAACTACAGTGGCTTGAGGTCTATTTGGACTATGTAGGGAGCGCTCAATTTTTGAGGTCAAGTTGGCCACCTTTATTCCATGTTATCACCATTTTCTGAGTTATCAATGCCACACTCTCCATTTTATGAATTAGAAATTCCACACTCTTGCCATTTTGTGAGCCAATTCCATGCTCTCATCATTTTTCAAGTCAATTATGCATCTCTTAATCCTCCATTAAGTTGAGATGCCAAAAAACCCAAAAACATTTCAAAACATTACAAAAATCCTAAAAATTAAAAAAGGGCTAAAATTTCCATGATAAATATAAAGCCACAAAATCCTAAACATTTGAAAAAAGGCTTAAATTTTCCATGAGAGATATATAGCCATAAAATTCAAAAACATTTTTCTTGTCCTAAATCTAGTCAAAAATCCTTAAATATAATCAAATCCTAAAACATTGTTGGGATGTATCATTCCCAAATTTGCCCTATTTGGGGCAAGTTAAGTTTGTAACTTATTTTAAGATGTTTTCTTCCCACTTTATCCCATTTTGTTGTATCTTTGTTTGGGGGCATCATCCAATTATCAATCTCATTGAGCCCTCACACATGTATTTTGACTTGGTTAAACAACAAGATGCCTTATGTTTCTTTTTATTTTCAATTTTATGTGTGTGTGTTTATTTGTTTGATTATTTGTTTATTTTTTCTATTGTTTCCTCAACTTGGTCTATTATGCCAACTAGCTCATCATCATGATGCTACTCAAGTCCATCCATTGACATATGTCAACATTACCATCGTGGTTTTTATCATTTGTGCATTGTTGTTAATTATCTATTGGATTAGGGGTCATTCCTTATGCACATTATGGGCAAGTCAACATGATGTTTTATATCATGGTGCATGCAATCACATGCTACATTAAAAATAAAGTACTAGAGGTCTAACATGTGATATTTTAACAAAAATATCCTTTTTTACCAATCTAAACATAAAGAACTGAATAACATGGTTAATCTATATACTACTAATGATACATATACAAATAAGCATATACAAAAAGTCATAATAAATTTATATCATGACTTATACATAAAATTCAATAAAATCTTATCATCATCCAATCTAACATTGTCATTCTTCATCACTTTTCTCCTACTTTATGGAAGAAAAGAAATTACATCATCTTTATCTCATAACACTTTCTCAAATAGGGGAAAAATGCAGACACTTCATTTTCATCACTTTTGTGTCAAAATTTTAATTGGAATGGCTTTCCATAATAATGCACAAATATAGTCACAAATCATCAATTAAGCCAACTATTCAAAAAATTACCAATTTAATCTAAAATTATGATGACACATCCCTAATTAGGGAAATTCATCATATCACAACATTTAATTCAATATCAGCATCCTGAATCAAATTGATCTTTTGCAAGTGTTATTATATGACAATTAAATGAATATTTGATTGGAAAAAGAACATTGTAAAAGGCCACTATTATTCTAATTAAGTATAAATCTTGTTTAATCAACCTAATCTTCTTATAATGGAAATTTTCATGGATTTGGAATTATATATTTTATAAATGCATAAATTGAATTATTGCCTCACCTAAGGTGACATCATCATACCAGGGGTACAAGTAAGAGCTCTTATAAACTCTTACACCTCTATTACACACCCTTGCTCTTACACACTCAAAAAAGAGGGTTATGATTTGAATCTATTAAATTTATATGAAATACTCCATCCCTTTTATTTTATTAGAATGAAGGACTAATCTTGGGCCCTTGATATTCATCTCAAGATGGATGGTCTTCACTGATTCAAAAATTCTATAAATTGAATGTCCCCCCTCTATAGATAAGCTTCTTGTACCTAGAATTACTTTGCCAAAATACACAATGAGATTTACCATTCTCACACCAAATCTCAAGCCAAACCAAATATGCTACCCACATGTGGAGTAAACATTGCCAAATACCTTTAGTTCTACAAGTCACGTGCATGCCTCTTCGGACCAATAAACAAATGGAGTCTTTCAAGGAAGGTATAGATGTTTTTGTTTTGTATTATATTTGATTCATAATTTTATTAGTCTTGGTCAAACCTAGTGGATAGGCTTAGGATGTTAGTCTCATGTAACTATTTTGATTTTCATTCACTAATAATGAACTAACCCTATTTAGATTCCTAATCTACAAACTCTACCTATTCCTTACCTCACCTAATTTCATATTTCAAATAAGATAAAAAAATATATCAAAATAACATTACCAACAACGGGGTTTGGATTCCATTTTAGCTCATCAAGAAGGAATATGTTATGTAAATATACTCATAATAATTCTTTTGTTGTTTTTAAGAAGAAAAGAAGGCCTCATAAAACTACCTAGATCTGCTTCCCTCCAAAGATTTAAAATAAGCAATCTTTCCTAGCTGAATCTTGATATATTTTTATGTAAAAATCAATAAGTAAGATCCATGAGGAGGTTGACAAGATTAAAGTGGTGTTCTCATTTCCCATGTGTTGGATACCAAAATTTTAATTTGTTAATAGTAACATTATTTCCATTAATTTCTTTTGCAGCTTCTTGTTTACTTGATTTCAATTATTCCATTAAATATTTTATTTTCCCTAAAGTATAGCTTAACTATTTATTAAGGATTATGACCATTTTATCTACGTCTTTCCATAACATGTGAATTGTGTTGATATGGTCTTCCATAGATATTTTATACGAAGGGTTTTTCCTAACCACAACATCAATTAATTGGGTAGGTTTAGAGTTAGAGGGAATATAGTGAGACTGTAATATAGATATATTTAGAGCATTATCTATGACATTTGAAAGAATAACCAACTTATCCATAGTAGACTGTGACATCTCTTTAATTATTCTTTGAAAGGTATAAATTTATTCTTCTTGACATTTTGTTTTGTTAAAACAAGATATAGCTCAAAATTTGAGAACAAAACATCCCTATCTTCATTCCCCTGGGTCTAGACCTCAACATTACCCTCTTTTGAAATAAACATAAAACCCTCTGTGGTAGTATCATCAAGTATTATAATAATGTTTCCAATAGTATGAGAAGTTTTCCCTTGGATTCTTTGATTCATACAACTCTTATTTTCAATCCCTCTATCCCCAATTCTAACAAATATTTAGTATCCCATATATGTAGAGACCATTTTCTAGGGAGATTCATCTTGAGAAAATTTTGAGGAAGAGGGTAGAATGAAATTTTATTTCACTTATTAGGCAAGGATAAACCTTTCGTAACAATGTTTTTTGAGATACATATTTCATCCCAAGAAATGATCAAGATTTTACAAGTAAAATAATGTAAAATAAGGAGCTTCACCAAACTGTGGTGAACATGGGCCTTGTAATTTCAAATTTATTACTTCCAAAATCATTCTTTCCACTAAATTAAAGAGGAAAAATGAAAATTAAATAAGTTTTTATGCATAAGATGAGACATTAATTCAAAAAGATAAAAAAAAAAAACTGCGGACCTTCCCTCACATGTTATATACTCCTAGATATAAAAAGCTATAAAAAGATAAAAATATGGTAAATAAACACAAATGCTTCCCTTAAATGTGTCTTTAAATCTCTCTAATAATAAATAATTCCTTGTAATAATACCTATTTGTTAAAATAAGTCATGTTTTACCTCTTCCATACAAAATAATAAGCCTACAGAACAAACAAATTTGTTAAAATAAGCCTTGTTTTACCTCTTTCGTATAGGTAGGGTACAACTCAATTATATGGGGATGATACATAGAGATTTATCTACCACATCCAATTAGCTTCATGGTCACCTTACCCCATTTGGATGCTTTAATTTCAATATTTCCTCCATCAGGTCTAAGAGATGGTTGTGAGGGTTTTAGAGTCACTTAAGTCTTAGATTTTGTTCATGAAGACCAGACATTCAAATCCTTGCTTGATGAATATAAGATAATCCTAGGAGCCTCCTCTAACATCTATAATCACCTTATCTTTCCATGCAAAGTATCATGTAAGTTCTAAGCATTCAAACTGGCCATTCATGTCCTTCTCCCTTCATTTTATAGGATTTAGGTGCCTTCTAGCCAATAAAATGGATTATGATGGAAAACTCTACAAATTATAGCTAAAAAACCTTTTTTATCTCCCAAGAAACATGATTAAACAAGTGACAAGCTTCCCTCATGTCAAAATTGTAATTGACTTCTCAATAGGCTTTAGGTCTAGTGATGGCTCTAAGGCCTGTCTGTAACTTTTGATGGTTTGGGCCATCCAATTGAGATTATTTGATTTATATAGGTTAAAACATATCTGTTGACATTCCCAAAGCATTATTAAACAATCTAGAATGCTCAACCAATTCTACACATGAAAATGACCACTTTAACCATCTATCATGGTATTGACTGCAACCTTAGATGCATAGAGTACCTTGTTTGGTTTTAAACCTTGATAAAAGTTTTTTCATGTTGTTATATGTGTTTTACAACTCCACAAACCTTTTCCAAGGTCAAGACAATCTCTGGCCAATGTTTCTATCCTCTTTTATCAAAAAACATGGTTTTGTATAAAGAGAAAGTGCCCTACCTTTGAGATAAAATAGAGACATGTTTCATTATTTTATTCTCAAAAAAATTATTGTATGGGATTCCTCAACTCATCCTTATTCCTTGTACCAATTTTCAGCTCCTGAGTCCAAGGGTAGAGCCTCTAACTTCCTCAATTTCCTAGGTATATTGTCTGCAGGGTATGAGTGTTGACCACATTATACACAAATTCAAACTCTCTTAACCTTGTTTTCATGGTAAAAGTGTCTCTAAAGGTTTACATACCTTTTATTAATGTGTTATAACTCCTATTCACCCCTAAAACCTGCCCTTGTTCATTATATGCATGTTGAAGACCCCAAATTGGGCTCTCTAATATAGGACTGAAACACCCCTATCTCCTTTGCCTGTAGGTGCAATTGCATGTTTTGAACCCTGAAAAGAATGTTCTAAGACCCATTTGAATCACTAATCTCATTATTAATTATTTAGACTTGGGAATCACAAGTAGAACATATTGATCACACAAAAGCATCATTCCTCATACTTCACTATTTGACTAGGACACTATACTGCTAGTGACCCCTATAGGTGCTTAAGTGTATCTTTAGGTCTAAAAGTAACAGAAAATGCCTCATTTATACTTATGAGGTCTCTTAAAAATCATATGTGTCACCTTGAATAGTCCAAAACTCCATTTATACACCTTGCTTTCAACCTTGTATTTATGCTTAGCTGTAGGTGTTGATTTGCCCTATGTACGAACATAGTATGAGCTTGGGGGGGTCTCAAAACATATAATCTCTCTTCTAATGATCTCTTGAGATTTCAAAAGTCCTTTATGCACCATAAAAACTATTCAAGCATGAAACATAGTTTGTTATTGAAACATTTGGGTGAAAAAAGGTCTTTTTAGGTCACATTCCTGTAGATGTTACTGATTGTCCTCAGTGTGTTAATAAGAAACTTTAAGCATTCAAATGAGCATCTTAAACTTAACATCTTGATCTCAAAACTTGGTGGAGGCCTTTTCCATGGTATAGGATTTAATTTCACTCACTTATATGTCTTGATACTCTTTCCAAACATGTCTATCATATTGAAAAAGCTCCCAGGCCTCTGTTTAGTGTTTTTAGGGATAGAGAGACCAAATACAGTCTTATCATATTTTGATCATGGTTTGCCTCTTTCATTGCTCATGATATTGGAACTAGGTCTACCATGATGAAATTCAATGCATTAAAACTTTTAGGGTAACTTCCTTGCTTTTTTCACATTCCTCAAGGGTTCCCTATTCCTTATCAATGGTTTTTCGTAAGTGGTGATGAATTGCAGTAGGTAGTGAATACAAGAATGGCAGGGAGAATTACTATGATCATCTCCATGAAATGTGAATAAAATAAACTTCCCAAAATGCACTCTTAATGTCTCCAAGATATTGAAACCATTACCAAGGCTATTATCAAAGAATGATGTCATCATGCAAATCCCTATAGGTACACCTTTTTTGAATATGCAGACAGTGAAGGGAAAAGTGGACAAGGTGCATCATTTAGGCCTCATGATTCTTACTTTGGTCATCAAGTTCACCTTCATAGTTTCAAAACATCTAAGACACATTCATTTCCTTCATCTTAATGTGGAAAACCTTCTTCATGGCACCTGTAGATGCATATTTTAAGTGAAAGGTAGCAAGGATGATCTATGGCCAAGAACAAGCCTAGAAGAGGCTTATGAGTTCATGAATCCTCCAAAATATAGAAGATGATGGGAAAACCTATGGATAGGTCCTGAGAAACATATGAAACCATCAACACCATCAAACCAAAGAATTTTTTTTGGAACTATCTCAAATAGTGACTCCTCTTGGATGAAGAAGCATAAAATCTACCTAGCTTCTTAATGATGATTCATAAAGGAGGGGCCATGAAATTGAAACTTGTTACCATGAATTTTTACCTTACTTAGACCCCATTCAATCCTCAAGAACATTCCTCCCAACTTCACCTATATGGCTTGTACCAAGCATGCAAAGCTTACTCTCCTTGGCTTGCAAAGGTAAGAAAGAAGAAACATAAGAAAAATTTGATCCATCTAACCTTTTATATACAAAACAAGTGTGGTAAATACTTTAGGGAGATGAAGAGGCACAATCCCATGTTTTTAGTTGAAGGTGGACTTCCCAAGTCCGTACAAGTACCATTAAGGGGTAGTTTTGAGGAGTTTTTCCTATTTTCAAGAATGAAACTACTTATTGCACTAAATATAACTGCATAATAACATATTATGAAATAATCCACATTTAAATATTCCTTGGTGACAAATTTGCTTCTTTAACTAATCTGTACAAGTCATTTAATGAGCCAAAAATGTGACAAAAGGGCATTTTTGGACTATGAAACATAGAAAAGGATCAATTTGTGACTTAAAAACACTTTAAAACACCTAAATGACAACATTATGACATTTATAAAATAATTTTATCCTTTTACCAAGTTTGACTAGAGTTGACCATAGTTGACTTTGGTTGACTAGGCAAGTACAAGGAAGATAGGCTTAGAGTAAGGCTAGAGCAAGGATAGGTAAGGTGTATAGACACACATGAGACCCTATTAGACATATGGGAACTTTTGAAAAGTTTAAATAAGTAGGGGTTGATCCAATTTGACCAAAATTCAAATTTGTTCAACAATACCCACTTTTTTCACTTTGTATCATAATTCTAGGATAAGGTAAATTATTTGGCAATGCTTTCATCATAACCTTGGAAATTTAAAAAAAATTGTAGTGACCTTTATTCCTTGAAAACCTTGAGATAATTAACGTTTTCCTTTAAAGGCGTACAATCCTTAGGCTCATACATTGTTATAGGACTTCTCATGATTTGAATGACAATGTAACCCTCTTCAAATGGATATTAGGATGGATAAATGGAAAATTAGAAACTACAAAGCTCAAGAGAAATAAAGTGAAGAAAATGTAATAGGAAATTATAAATAATAGCCTCCCATTCATTTATAACATAAGGAAAAAAACAAATACCTAAATTTTTACTAAGTATTAAACCAAACATTATGAAGGAATTAATTGATTGGAAATGGAGAAGCATATGCAAGTTAGAGAGAGTGCATGTCATGAAAATAGTTTTATTCCTCTTATCATATTTTTCTAGTGTTTGAACTAAAAATTGTCCTGAAGCCTAAATATAACCTTAAAATCAAAACACATAAAATGGTAGAATTAAATCGAAGGCATACTTAAATGACAATAACCACTAAAGGTGATCCCATACCTAAAAGTAGTTGTCAACAATAGGGGTTGGATAATATAGGAAGGGCGTAAGATTTTCTCGATTCTATTTACATATTCATTACAAATTATTTTATCTATAAATGCATGTTTTGAAACCCCCAATAAACCTTTCTCTTTAGACTCTTTTACTTTGTCATCTAGAGAGAATGTAAAAAGTAACCGTAATTCCTCCCTATTTTTTGATAAAAAATTACAAGTGACCTAATTAACATACTATACTTCCTTTCTTTCCATACATAACACTTATTATTAACATGGACCAATTTTTTTAAGCTATGCTGTTCTTTTTTAGCATATGAAAACTAATTCTCCACAATGAATTTTTCATTGCCATAATGTTTCTCAATATCTTTGTTTAAGAAAAAACAATAATCTTGTTTGATAAGAGCCTCCTCATGCAAAAAAAATATTATGATGAGGCTACTGTAAATATTCAATTTCTAATTTTTTAGCTTGATTTTTCCCTATACCCTACCCATGTAAAACCTTTTATATTCTTATTAGAAGTAGTTTCCTCCCAACAATTCCTTTCCAAATGACCCAAATAAGAATAAACATAACATATATTTGAGAGATGTCTATCATAAAAAATTCTAAAAAAAGATTACCATCTATTAGAGTGAGAGATATAAAATTAGATAATTTAGTTGAATTTATATCTTCATCCTTACATACCATAAAGAAATCCTCTTTAAATATCTAGAATCCACAATATAAAATCTTCCCATGGAATCCCAAACATGTCTCAAGGTTTTTAAACTCTAATATTATAATGGATGTTCATACAATAGTATATAATATTCATACTCTTAGGCTTTAGATTCCATTTTAAAGTTATCTTCCCAAACTTGAAACTCAATATTACAGTGGCTTATATTCTAGAACTTAGATGTAAGGACAATGTACCTATCCTCCAAAGTTAAAAGCAAGATCAAGAATAAATCATTGAGATAGAAAATACTATTCATATCCACTCCTTTCCAATACTTCTTGATCTAATGATCAAAATTTATATTCTTGAAGAACCTTCCTTCAACTTTTCCAATTAAATTTTTGCAAGTAAACTTGAGTCTAACTTTTTGAAAATATTCATTATCAAAAAGAACCTCTTAAGAATTGGGAAAAACATTTTGATTAGAAAGACACTTTGGAAAGATTATTATTGAATTGAAACAAAAAAGGATATTTTGAGAAAGTATTATCTTGGCTAGAGACATTGTTGGATTCCATCTTCTCATCCATAGATCACAAAATCCTAGAAGTAGCAATTGGGGATTCTAGTGATGGATTAGCTTCAAAATAAGGGGAGGAATATGAAGTTATATCTTGGTAATTCTATGAAAATAACTTAGATCATAAAAATTTAGCCCCAAAAGTATAATAAAGAGTCCCCTCTAATAAGGAAAATAGATCAAATTAGGTTTTTATCCAGTTTTACTATCCTGAACAGTGTTATCTTCGAAAGAAATCTTTTCCTCTTTGTATATTGGGACCATGATATCCTTCTTATAATTATCACTATTTTTTTAAATTGAATATTTTGATATTTTACATAAGTTCATCCCATTCCAACCCATATTTTCCTTTGATCATTTGAATATGCACTTTATAAAACAAAGAGAGCATCCAAGGAGTGATTTTTTCACCATATAATTCCTCATTTTCTAGCCAAATTTTTAAGAGTTCATGTACAATTTGAAATATATCATTAATGGAAAAAAATTATTAATGTACTTTAAAAAAATCCCAAATCCATCATTGTATTCTATAGTGGGCCTTGCTAAAAATTCCATAGCCTTTCCATGACCTTCTTTCATAACTAGTTATCATATCACAACCACAAGTGTTCATTATCATCTATGCCCATTGATTCCTTTTTATATCCACCATCAAATAATATAAATTAAAACCAAGGTATGACATCCTTGAAAAAAATATATTCATCATGGTCATATTCAAAATTATATGCATCTGTATCCTCCTCATTCTCTTTTAGAGCTAATGTAGTTATCTACTTTACGAACTGATCATAACTACCTAGAATGTAATAATTGATAGAGTTAGACAGCTAAACATATTCCATATTCAAATTTTGATTGCAGTCTTTTACCATAGTGTAATATGTAACCTCTTACATAAATGATACCCTTTCCATTTCCATCCTCTAAATATTATATCAAGATTAATGAAGAAAATTTTAGTCTTTTCATGAGAATGTAAATGAAACAACCAAAGTGTATTCCTAATAGAGAAAAAAGTAGTCGAAGGAGACTAGAAATTAAGAGGTAGCATTGGCAATCTCACCCAGATGGGTGTAGAAGAGATAATGTAAAATTAAGGGTCAAAAGATGAGTAGCATTTATTTTAGAATAAATTTTTTTCCCTTAAATCTTAACATTCGATAATTAAGAAGCCCTATGTTTAAGGATAAATGAAAATCTTTCAATAAATCAGGGGTTTCTAAGAGGAGGAGACCCAATGGTGAAGGTAAATCAATTTATGCCACAACACATTAAAATGTAATTTAATCCCATGTTCCTTGAAATAATATTCTTTTTCAAAATGTTCATTCTCAAGTTTAATGATAGGGGAAACCACATAAGCTTCTGTGCACAAGCAACCAACATGAAGAGTTACAGGGGTGCACATAAAGTGATTAATGTCAACCTTGTCAGATAGAGGAGAGATCTAGAAAGAATAAGAAATATATGATCTAGAGCATAAAAAATATATAGAGGTATAGGGTTGAGATAACCCATTCTATACAGGAAAGGACACATCTATAGATAAAATAACAAGATATGAGCCTAGTGAATGTGGGGTACTAGGGTTGTGAATAAATGCATTTTTGGATGGAGTTGAATTAGTTTGGAATGTATAGGAGTAGTTAGAATAAAAATTCCCAATGGGAGGGTGTTTGATATGAAAAAAATTCATTTCAAAGTTTGTTATTTTTTCCACACCAAATTATGAATGTTTTTTTATTAGTTCAACTATATCATAATATAGACAACAGTTTGGCTTGATAACACCTAATGGTTGGGTCCATGATTTTTTTAGAGCATGGATATATGAGAGATTTATGATGTGTTGGTGTCTATGAAAACTGATATAGATTTTAAAAATATTCCATCGATTTATGTGATGGAATTGGGGCCATTGATACAATCTTGAGTTGGTTTTATGAGACTAGACATATTGGCGAGAGGGATATTATATGAAACTCATATGTTTGGAAAATTGATACATAGACATCTTGTTCTAATATATAAAATCAATTTTTTAGGGAGTTTATAATAGTTTTACATTTGTGGGTGGAGGAAAAATTATGTGATATTGTTATATCCTTGTTTGGGTTGGTACACCTAGAGATATTAATGGATTTTCCTCTATAGTGGATGATGAATTTTTGGTAGGGATTCCTATGCATGAAGATCTTGTGGTAAAGAATGCTACCCAAAATAGGGATTAGAGGGTAACGAATGAGATACCATATTTATGGGGGTGGGAGTGGAGCTATGGAGGCTAGGAGGTGGGTAATTGGAACCCATAGACCTTTAGATTAAAAACATTTTGGAAAAATCCCTAACATAACAAGCACTATCTTGACCTTAAATTTTATTCCTATAAAGGGGTATATGGGAGTGAATCTTGATCACTTATAAATATAATGATGATTATGTGGTTCTCAATAGGAGAAAATATGGGAAGGTTTTCCTCAATTAACAAGATGGAGATCTAAGTAAAATTTTTGGTATTTACCATATATAATCAACTTGAAAAAGAATAAGATTTGATAAAGCAAGCTAAAATGTGAATAGGAAATTGAATACATATATAAAAAAATATATTTATGTGTAGGTATGATGGCAGAGTAAAATTCATGGATTGAGGCCACACATCATGACATACTAGATGGAGCGCTACGTCAACATGTAATTTTCATGATGTAAAATTTTGTAGGAACATTGACAAGGAGACATGTAACAACCTTCAGGGTAGTATGAGAAATTATACTTTCAATTGAGAGGTATAGAGATGAACATGGTCATTCTTATTTCATGGGAGGTGTAGATAGAGATGATGCTCTAAAATAACATGTGGTAGACCTAAAACAATGCCTTATGGAGGAGCAATAGGTGCACATGAGTACCATGCACCATGATGTAGATATAGATCACTTTGGTTGGGTGCAACTTATAGCTGAAATGGGATATTTCCACTACTTAGGGAAATACATAGGGTTGTGATCTAGAGAAAATACTTTGATAAATCCCTTAGTGAGGCCAAGGAGGCTACATCCTTACATAGTATGGTCCCATGCCTAGATCTAAGTATTGGAGGCGTGTAATTCATAGATCATTTATCATTTTATATCAAAGTAACACACATACACTTATGAGATATTTGATCCCATGTTACTCTATGCACATTTTTGTTTTTTATATTCATGTGATGTTGTAACTGTTAGTATGTGATATTTATTATTCACTAAAAATATAAGAAAGTGCATTTTTTGTAATGACATAACTAATGGATAATGAAAAAATTGTCAAAGTAGAAAATATAATGCTATAAAATATGTGATAAAAAAATAATAAAGGAAATGAGTCTAAACAAATCAATGCTTGTGTTAAATATTTTCAAAGGAAAAAATTACCATCTAACATCAAGAATAACGTCAAAAAATGGTGACATGTATATGGTAACATAGGACTTATTTGTTCATGATGAAAGCATAGTTGATTCTTCAGGTGTTATGTGCCAAAACATAGCTAAATTTGGCATTATATGTTATAATTTAAATTATCTATTTCTCTACGAAGCTCATATTTTATAAAGTGTTGGGTTTGAATAAATAGCTTACTCAATAAGCTAACTAAATTTTATTTTACCCAATTTTTAATTTAACTATTAATATTGTACTAATAGGTATGAAATTTGAGAGAGATCAAAATGCTAAAGATATACAATAATTAACAATTATAATTTTTTAACTTGCTAAATATGGAAAATCATTATTTTTGGAAAACACTAAGAACAAAGGTACTTAGATAAAATATGAATTTTTATTAACTATTCTTGATATATGATAGTGAAAATCACAAAAATACTAACTGTGCATGCTTAAAATCAGGACAAAATTTGGAACTATTTTTGGAAAGGTCTGTGCTCCTTAGGTAATAATTCATGATAGTCATGGTCTATTGATTACTCACTCATCCTAGTTAATTTTCATTCATGTTTAACAGTGAAAAAAAAAAGAAAATTAGAGTTATGATAATGTAAAATTAGGAACAAAATATGAGAATATTCCTAAATAGAACCATGCTCCTTAAAATATAACATAGGCTGATTACATCTATTGAATATGGACTTGTCTACTTTGATTGTGAGAAAAAATAGTCTGCTTCACTTTATGCACCTATGTCTACTGATTGGTTGAGATAATTAAATTGTGCCACATAAAATTCATTATTTTCTTCTTATTTGCTTTACAAACCCTAGGGGTCTTCGTTAGAGATATAAACATACAAAAAAGAGAGGGGAAGTGTAATGGGTTGAGTTGGCCCTAATCACCCACTTGATGACTGAATGCTATCTACATATATAGATACTCCAAATATACAAACCAAGCCCACATGGTTCTCCCACCTAGAGTGATTGTGTAATTGTGCTCCTTGACTATATGTATGTAGCTATAAATATGGGTTTGATAATTGACAATGATAACTCTTGAATTATTTTGAGATGCTTTAGACTTAGCTTATGGATGCTCCTTGTGAATTATCTTGAATTTGAGAAGAATAAATATTTTTTCCCAATGTGAAATTATGTGTAGGTGATCAACACATAGTTCCAAGCTAGGAACCAAGTCCTTTTGAAATGAGGTTTTGATTTGATTATACAATGAAATATTGCGATACTTTCCTTTATCTAACCTTGTTAAATATGCAAGAAAACCCAAAATATTATTTTGAAATTTATAAAATAGTCATTATTTGTTGCGTGACATGGAATATATTGTGATATGTTCCTTTATCTAACCTTATTAAATGTGCAAGAAAACCCAAAAGAATATTTTAAAATTTATAAAATAGTAATTGTTTAGTGCATGACATGGAATATACAGGTGGATAGGTCCATGATGGCATACCTATCTACTTAGTATGGAATTATTATAAAATAATAGGGAAAACTATTTTGAGCTAGAGATAGTCTGAGGGTAGTATAAAATAATTTAAGCATTTAAAGTTGGAAAGTTATATATAGTAGTGATGGTGAATAAAGGGTCAAGCCTACATATAGATAAATGGATTAAAGGAAATTAAAATTAGAGTCATGTACTTAGGTGCAAGTCATGTGGTTTAAGATGTGTCAAAAATGAACATTGTCAAGTACTTGTGACCAGATTTAGGTATCTACATCCCCCCTTATTCTAGTAAAAAATTACTATAGTAAAGGAGAAATAATCAAACCTAACAATGTAAAACACAATTTTTATTTGAGAGGATGCTCCAATTATGAATTGCACTACAAATTTATCAAACCTTGTAATAACACATGAAGTAGTAATTTGTCCATATTTAAACATTTGAAAAATATAAAAAATTTAAATTGAAAATAGAAAAGAGAAAAAGGAAGGAGTACACTTATAAGGTGATGAAAATATTATCAATAAAATTTGCACCCTAAAGGAGGTCTACTCTAGACTCCTTTAATTTGATGTAACATGAAAACATCTGATCCAGAGTTTAGTTTGAAAAAAGTTTCCAATGTGTGACAAAACTAATTTCACAGGGTAGAGCTCGTCGAGAGCTTTTCAACACTTTTTGTGGTTTGAAAAATGGACACCGTATGTAAAAGATATGGTCTGTTGAAGTTTTCTTGCAATAGGGAAAAATGTGATGATGTGGCACAATGTGGACACGCCAAGTGGACCAATCAAGTGGTGACACATGGCAGTCAATGGAGTTTGTAGATTTGTGCAAATTTCATAAAAACTTCTAGTTTTTATATTGCATTACAAGTCTGTAGAAATTTCTCATTGCATGGCAAAGTCCGTAGAAAATATTGCATTGCATAGTCCGTAGATTTGTGCATAGTCCGTAGATTTGTGCAAAGTCCATAGAAATTTTAAAATGACAAGTTTGTAGAAATGTTTTGTAATGCCCCGGCCACATGGGAGAAATAAGCCAACTTGGCATGCCACATGCCGTGAGAAATGGGAGAATGGATCACGTTCCACAAAGGCTGAGTCAAGCTCAGATATTGAAGATCGAGAACCTTGTGCAAACCAAGGACATGGAAAATGCCTTAGCCAAAAGGCATCGATGACTATTATGTTGGAGACAAGGCTATAAAAATCCTTTTCAACCTACTATCCCCACGTATGTGGGATAATTATTTTCCATTTTGTAAAAAAATGGTTCAAATTTGCCATGCCAAGACCACATGGTATCTTCAACGGTGGCCTAAGTTAGGTGATTGTGATAACCTTAAGCACCTAAAAAGGGACGTTGGCATTTAATATGGGGGCCGCCAAGCCTTAAAAGGCATGTAAATAGTTGTAAACTCCCAAATGTAGGACTAAAGACATAGTTCAAGTGCCCAAATAGGTACGCCGATGACTTGAACCTGGTGCCTATCATGTAAAAGAGATATGCTTTGACCACATGAGCCATAGGTTTTGAAGTGTTTTAAAAGCCATGAAATTTTATTTGAAGTCATGCTTTGTAGGGACTGTGTAATAATTTTTAAGAGGCCGAGAGCTAGATAGAAGCTTGGAGATGGTTTTATCAAGCGGATATTAATCCAATTTCTGACCTCTATACACAGGGTAAGCCTTTCAGTTATTGTTTTTAATTGAAAGAGAGTGTTATTATTTTTATTTTGGATAAACCAATAGTTGAAGTGAAGGGACCAAAGCACATTCAAAAGGGGTTGAAGACTGAGGAAGAAATTCGTGTGGCTGAGCTTGAGTATATCAGCTAGGTGGAAATATTGAATAGAGATCAGGCCTGAGGGAAGTTGTGTAATGTGTCAAGAAATTTGTAAACCATTTTTTGCACAAATTTAATAGAAATGGTCCTCACTATTGAGCAGACCCGGAGACATAGGCATTAAATGCCAAACTCCGTTATCAATTTCATGTGGTAATTTGTCATTTATTGCATGTTTTATTTTTAATATTTTGATTTTTAATTAATCAAGAACTCATGCAATATTTGAAAAATTGACAATTTATGACATTTAATTTATAAAATAGAATCCAATTTTATTGGTGAATGGAAGATATTAGTCTTTTGACAATTCTAATCCAATTCGATAACCGAGAATACTTTGCGAAATAATTTGCAAGTTCTTTTGAGTACTTTCAAGAATTTGTTAAGTTTGAGAAATTCAAAATCC
The DNA here is from genome assembly GCA_037957365.1 of Torreya grandis. NCBI lineage: Eukaryota > Viridiplantae > Streptophyta > Pinopsida > Cupressales > Taxaceae > Torreya > Torreya grandis. The sequence goes on from JARHVA010002033.1 coordinate 2,087,350, forward strand.
ATACTTTTAAAATTTCACTTTGAGTTTCTTAGTGGTGTTTACAGATCAACATCTCTCAAGTTGTGGGTGACTTATGGGAGAGATGAATCTCTAAATTAAAGGGCTAGCTCCCTTACACCACACCTAAAACTAACCACTAATATACTTGATTTGAAGGAAAAGAGATTAAATAAGACTAACACTAATATAAAAAAGGTGATGCACCAATATGTATCCCACAAACCTACATGTACTTACATTATGAAATATAATTCACAAAATTGACCCTAACATCCAAGGTTCTCCTAACAAAAGTGTTTCAATATGAAGGTTGAATGCAATGTGTTTCTCAAGGTAGATGATTAGTAAGTCTGAGCATAGACACTAATAGTCTTATTTACACTTAAATATGCACAAAATAATTGATTAAACTTTATATGACCTGATAGAAGTTAGATTAATTACACCAAGCATGAAAGAGTGAGATGAACACAAGAAAAGATGACCTTTACTTGCTATTCACTATGAACTACTTCACACACTTAAGCAAGAATTTAAGAATTCAAAACCAGTTTGAAATATTTTATTCCAAGGCAAAATTAGTAGTTATTTTAGTAGGTCTTTGCGATACCAAATGTGGATATCTTACAAGGCCAAAATTGGTTGCTTATATAGAGAATTGGGTAGAGAGAGAGGCGTAGAAGGAGAAAGTCACCAAGTGTCCACATGGAAGTTAAAAAATAGGAGTTATGAAATAGTCTAAATAGACTTCAAAATCTATGTGTTTTTATTTTGAAGATACTCCATCATCCAAGTGGCATAGGAGTTAGAACTTGGCTTGACACCTTGATCATCTTCTTCAAAATTGCCCTTCTTTGCATAAGAAGAGTGATAAATTGGATTATAAAAAATAAAATATACATGAATGAATTTATAACTTATCATTTTACATATTACTTTCACTAAGAAACTCCTTTGATCTGACATTTCATCATTCATATGCCTAGGTGTCTTAAAACTCCTCATTTCTCATGCCTAGCTTTGTCCAAGTAGCTCAAAACTTGAGTTCATATTATCCAAGGCTATATATCTCCATGTATGGACTTAAAATATCTTATTATACCTAAAATAATCCATTTTGTTTTTTATAACAACTCCCAAGACTCCATTTTGCTCTTCAAGCTCTCATTAGGGTTATTTTCCTTGTATCCCTAAAAAACTATAAACCTTTTTATGTATAATAATGTATAGATGTTATTGATAATATAAGAAAATATTTGAGGACCCAATATCCCATTATAGTTTCATGTAAAATTTCATGTCCTGACTCTGAGTGAAAGTGCCTTTTTTTGCCTTTCTCTCTCCTTAATTAGGCCTCCTTATCTAAAACCCTATTTTTTTGATCCAAACCTCTCTAAAATGTGTGAAACCACCCAAAAGTATTTGATTAAAATTTATCTAGAATATCAACAACCTCCATGTCAAATTTTAAGCCATAAAACTCTATGGAAGTGTGAGAACCATGAAATTGCCTTACCACCTAGTCTCATTTTAGGCCTATTTGAGACTGCCTTGGAAAACAAGCTTTGTTTAACCACTCAAAAAATATCCTATTAATATTTTTTAGATTTAAAAGATTAAATACATCTTATGACACCTCATTCAATTGTTTTAAATTTACCCTTTACTCCAAACCCATGTAAAACACCAAAAACCATGCAAAATAGTGATTTTATTATAGTTCATACAACTAAAAGTACATAAACAATACTCATAGATGATATAATTGGAGTCCTAAATAAAATAAATGAGGTTTTAGTATCAAAATATTTTATTAAATGTGCTTTATAAGTCCATTTCTCTTGACTGGTCACTATTAGGGTTTTAGGAGAGTTTAGAGTGGTTTTGATACTTCAAGATTGTTCATAAAGAATAGATATTATTTATCTCTCTTAATGCCACAATATTGTATTTAGGGGACCCATATATGACCTCAAAACACCACTATTTCCCATTCAAAACCTCATAAAAGTTCTAAGTGTGAGAAGTTGACTCTCAGGTTGCAAACAAGCCATTGGAGAGGGGTTTGAGCCCTTAGACTTTATTCATGCAAGTCAAAGACTTAATCAAAAAAATGATGCCATAATAATTAAGTATTAAGACCTTTATAACTCCTATAAAATCCATTTATCTCCATGTATTAGGTTCATGTTATAATAGGTGAGAGAAAATTACCTTTTGGATGATAGTCCGGCATGAAGAGAGCTCGAGGTGGTCTTAGGGCCAAAATTGGCATTTTTATTGATTTTAATCTATCTTTTATGATTATTGAAGGTGTGAAACTTAATTATTCACCTTAAAATTCCATTAGGCCTTCACTTTATCCCTAAAAATCCCCTTGTCTCATGATTGTACCTATGAACTTGTGTGTGATCTTAAGCTCATTAGACCTATATAGGGTTTTGACCTTCTTCACTCTTGTTATTAGGTCAAAGGGTATAATTGAGGTCATATATCATCATTAACCACATTAAAAGAGTCTTAATTTCATAAAACCTTTTAACATACCTTTACCCTTCTCTAATCAAGAAAAAACTCTCATAAAAGTAGGCAAACCTGTAGATGGTCTTGTTGACTGTATATGCAAAGTTTTAAACTCTATTTTGATCAATATAATTTGTCATATCATCATGTTTCATTATATATTAATATGATATCATGACTTGTATATTCACTTGAGATAGACATCAAAGCTTTCCATATACATTCTACTCCTTACTTAGGCTTGAAACTAGCTTATTCTTGACTGTAGCCTGTAGGTGGTCATAGAGAAGTCTGATTGTATTATTTATTTAGTATACCAGATTCACACCAATGATCCTATCAATTAATCTTGAAATTTTTTTGATAATAAAAATTAGGCTCTAAGTTCTTTTTATACACCTTTGCATTATTTATTCAATTTAAAGTTAGATTGATCCCTCTAACATGCCTATAGGTGACCTTTAGGGTAGTTTGAGTGCATTATTTGTTTGTAGGACTTTAGTTTTAGAAATTTGACATCTATTGGCATGAAACTTTGTCAGGAAGACAAATTTATGACTTTGCATCAACAACATAGGGAACAAAGTCCCTCTCCTATTAATAGTCAGAGCTACCTTTATTGAAACTAAAATAGGAAAACAAGAAATATTTATAAATAATGGAATGTAAATCATGGGGTAGTATTTTTAACCTAAAAGTATGAAAAAGAATTTTTTAGAAAGGAAAATGTAGGATATGAGAGAGAGAAGAGAGAAGTTGTTTGATCAACAAACTCATCAAATTATAAACTAGAGACTAGATAAAGGCCTTGAGAGAAAATTTTGACTCTCGAAAGAGGAAAATCTCTCTCATTCATTGGGTCAAAAAGACATAATCATATCCTTAAGGATATGAAACATGCACCATAAGACTATTCAATTATGACAATATAAACTAATAACCTTCTGTATTTTCTAATATAAATAACTAATAAATTATCCATATTCCCACCAATATTTTCATGTGTGTTGGAAATGTAAATCACAACTCAAAATAAAAACTTTGTAATCTAATCTCCTATTCTCAACAGTTTGAAATTTATAACAATGACAATAAAAATCAGATACAATGAATTCAGCAAAAGACATAATTCAAAAGATATGACTAATGCAAAGTTTATAAACACCTTTCTTATATTGATTCTAAAGATTAAAAAAACTAATCTCCTTTTACAATGATTTGCCAAAAATTCTATCTATTTCAAACCCTTATTGTGAAGCCCTAATTTGTATTTCTAGGCTAAAATGGGTGGTTATGTTGTAGAACCACCTATTTTTCCTTTTTATAGAAGTGCTAAAACACCAAAGAGAAATTACAATTTTGAAATAGTGCAAAACCTTTTTAAGCAATTAACACCACTTGAGAAAATAATTGGGATTTTTACACTACTTTCAAAAGCACATCATCAACTTGCACAACATGAAAAATTAAGTTGGAAAAATTACAAAAACAATTTTTAGAATTACAATGCATATTTACAAGGGGAAAAATAGTGCAACAACACAAGTTAGGTACAAAGAAAAAAGAGAAGAGAATGTAGGAAAATTGAAAGCAATTCTTAATTCTTCATAATGTTGTATTGACAATTCTTTCACTTTTAAGAAGTCATCAAATATTTGGAGAATTATCTTGATATAGTCTTCATTTAGTCCATCTATATACCTATAGGCAATGTCGTCCGAGTAATCTAACTCTTTCATTTCCTAAAACTTGCCTCAAAGACTATTTATTTTCATATCTAAACTATCCACATTCATTTGGCTCTTGGATAACTGATGAAGTTATTCATAACCAAACGTAGGTGTAGTGGTAATGTTCTAAATTTGTTCTTTGAATTCTCCAATTATGGTCTCAATTGAAATCAGATTTCCCTCTTGATCCTTGTCATTGACTAAATGACAATCTAACTTCTTGACTTCAGTGTTGATTTACATCATTGTGTCACTTCCTAGTGACCTTGCATTACTAAATTTATGAACACACTCTTGAAGGGATCAGATTCTAAATTCGATGGCCCAAAGAAATAAAATCTGATAGACAATTTCATATTTATTGACTACCAATCTTTCAACAAGATCAATAGAATGGAATTTCAAGAATTTGAACAACCTAGGCATGATTTCCTCCCAATTTTATTTTTCTTGAGCGTATCCATTTTCATTTGTTTCTAATTGTTCATATTGTGATTGAATTTCAGATAACATCATTGTTGTGGAAAGAATTATTGAGGCCCTTTGATTTACAACTTTTTCAATCCAATCTTTCACTATATTACCCATTTGGCCCACTTCTCTCACTTTTTCCAGTGTTTCAAATTGAAGACTCGATGAAGTGATAGTAGGTTAAACTGGCCTAATCAATCTATGTATCATTGAGCTCAATTGTTCCACTTTCTCTTTTAGTACATCTTTTATCACCTTATTTTTGTCTATTTTTTTAAAGATGGTGCCAATTGCTAATTGAACATCTCCTTTCATCCCTTTTCTGGTTGATTTTCCTAAATGAACCCTGGACACATGGTAGTCTTCAACTCTGATTTCTAACTTATCTATTTCAATTGTAGGAATGGCCATTTCTGCATATTTTTCTCCCTTTTTATCTGTCACCATTTGTGAAACTATCTTTGCTTTCTTTAGCCTCTTTGAACAAGAATCTGTCAAGGTTCTAAAATTTATCTCTTTAAGTTCAACAATTTTTCTTGTTCTTTTCACTACTGTAGACAATCAATCTAAAGTTATCATGTTTGAGGAAGGCAATGGGATAGAAGTTGAAACATGTGGAACAATCCTAGCTTTAGTTGAAGAAGGTGTTTTCTCAGTTGGGACACTTTGAAAAGATGTTTTGATTTGATTTTGTGTATTGATTGTTTCAAGAGTAATTCTTGGATAAATAGCAATGGGAAACTCAAGATTTGAGGGAGAAGATGAAGAGATAGGAGTAACCTTTTGTAATGAGAAAATAGAGGACATAGGAAACATTGTATCATTTGAAGTTAATAATTGTTGAGTTGTGTTCTCTATCAGTTCTTGAGAGAATGGAAAGCTATCAAGTAGAACCTCTTGAGGAATTAAAATTTTAGGGGAAGAATAAACATTTTCACCAAATTTTTTTATTTTTAGATTTATAGTCTTTCATGGTTGAACATCTTGTTGAGTAGCTTCAGGTTCATGCACCTCTTCTATCATGAAAGGTTCTCCACTAGGGCCTACCTCATCTATCTTTTTTGGCTCATCTTGTTGCTTATAGAAGCTACCAAATTCATCTTTCCTAGGAGGTGTAGGGAAATCAACATTCATAACATCAACTCCCTTGCCTTTCAACTATCTAAGAGTTCTATCAAGCACAACTCTTATCCTACTTCTTAGAGAAGTAGATTCCCTTTTGTCTCAATGTACTATAGACAACAACTTTGTTGTGATGCCCTCTCTTTCAAAGATGAGGTCTAATGTGACCTCATCATCTACCAACTATTTTGGCACTTTCATTATGCCAAATTTGACTATTTGTCTCATGGTAAACCATGAATAGTCTCTAATTCTCACTACTTTCTCGTTGTCACAATCCATCTAATAGTTTTCAAAAAGTAAAACATGTTGAAATGGAGATCCAAGATTCTATTCAATTAGGCCCTTATTATCAAATGAAAATCTGATTTCAAATTTCTTGAGGTTATAGTGGGACATGTATTTCTCAACTATCTTGGCCTTCACTGATGAAGGGCAAGTATACTTGCCAATAGAGATTGAAAACTTGATCCCAATTTTATATTGGTTTGTCAAAAACTTGTGTTTTTTAACAAGTTGTCTCACTAATTCCATCAATGTCTATTTATCACTGACATATCATGGGAGCATGTAAGGAGATACTTCACAACAATTGATTCTCAAATAAATGAATGTTGAAAATTGTATGAACCAAGCTCCCCACCTTTTTATTTTTGTAGTGGCCATAATTGATATTTTTGGATTGAAGAGTTCCTTTTCAAATAACTGAATGATGAAATGAATAAAGTAATCATTAACTCTTTTGAAGTGATGAGTGTTTTCCTTAAATGTTAGCTGGGGATAGAACTCGTACACCATTGCTTTCCTGAAATCACCCACTATATGCAATGCATCAAAATACCTTCGACTTGATATAACATAAATAAAGTACAAAGTCATATAGAATTTTGATGTGTCTTTTACCTTCATGAGTTGCTTGTGAATGACATCACTGATCAACTTTCCCTAATTGATATATTACCTATTCCTTAGGATGATCTAGATGAATATGTACATCCATGTCTAAAAATTCTTTGCCATTTGATTTTCCATTATCCTGTGCAACAAGGTGATCATGTCACTTATCTCATTTTTGAAATTTTGCAAGATTTTGTGGAAGCCGAGTGGAGGAATGCTTTAGCTTAGACAACTAAAATTTATTGACTTGTTTAAAACATTCTATAACATTATCATCCCAAAATCTTTGGGAGGACTCTGGGGTTAGATGCACAAAAGCTTCACGATCTAGAAGGAGAAAAATGTTGTCAATTTGATCAGGTGCAAAACTCACTACCAACTCCCCCTAGGGATCTCTTACCTCTCATGTCTCTAAGTTACAATTATTTTCCACAATCAAAACTAAATCAAAGGAATGTAATGACATTGAGAATGCTACCGCATGTGCCAAACTATTGTCACAAATACTTTGGCTGAAATCCATCTTAAGTACTACATTCATTCTTTCCTAAAACACGTCCAAGTTGATGTGGCCTAGATCTATGTCAATGATATTTCTAACATTGGACTCCAGTGGTGAAGGAAGAATCATACCTTGAAATTGGTACTTCATGATTTCTTTACCTTTACTTAAAATCTCTTTTTTCAGAGTATGAGATGAAGACATCAATTTGACAATAAAATTGACAAATTTAAAAATTTGTGAAAGAGCCCCTAATTTATGAGAAATGACAGAAATGAAAATTAAGGTTGTAATCTCAAATTGATTGTGTAAATTGCTCTGATGTATTTTTAATGATCTTTGTATGAATTTCAACTTCTTTTGACCAAATTCCCTGCTTGCAAATGCACCTGTTAAAATTTCTATATGTACTTTATTACAAACTTTATCAACCAACGAGAATGAATGGAAAAAATTATAAAATTAATTTATATTTCAATTTTCAAGCTATTCCCCTGTTCCATGTGATTTTTTAAAATTTAAAAAATTTAAAAAATCTCACAATTTTTTTTTAAAAATCACCACTCATTGTTGAGAAAATTTGTGATCATGCAATAAACCAAAATGATTAAAATTCACCTCTATCAATTTTATTCATAAATTTTTACTATTTGATGAAAAACAAAAATTTATCAAGAAATCTCGTCAACCTTTTCAATATCCTCCTCAAAACCAAAAATGCCCCAATTCACAAATATGCAAATTGAAGCTTTACAAAAAATTTTAAAATGGCAAATTATCATGCCAAAATCTATACATTCATTTTAACTTTTTATTTTTTGCTTTTCCCATTATTATTGTTTTTTATTTTCCTCCACTCAATAATTTTCTCTTGTTTTTCCACTCAGCAATTTTTTTTACTATTTTCTATTTCAGTCAAACTTTCTAATTTTTAATTTTCTTCTGCGTTTCCCACCTAGGCGTATGGCCTCTGCCATATGACATCTATACAGTTGGGCATTGGAAAGAAAGAATATAAATTTTATTAAATAAAATATTGCTTATTTGGATAGGCCGTAGATTTGTTGGAGGGGAAATAAATTAAAGTTTTTGAAAATTTTTACTTAAATCCATCCACACATGCAGTTGTATGACTTTGTGGAGGAATAATTAAAAAAAAATGTTTTTAAAAAATTGACCCAAGGTCTGCAAAAATTGAGCCGTATGACTTGTTTTTAGAGGAAAAAATAAAAAAATTGAAAACTTTAAACCAAGCTACTCAAAACCTAGGTCGTACGACTTACCCAAATTCCCCACCTTGTAGAAAAAATCATGAAAGCCACTGCTAGATTGAAGAATGGCACAGGGCTTACTACTGGGAGAAAAGATAATTTTTTTTTTGAAGTTTGCACAGCCTATATCGCTGAGGAGAAAAAGAAAAATTTAATCTTGCTTTCTTCTGAGTTTGTGCAATCGAAATGTTGCTTTTTTTGGTAGAGGAAACCAAAAAAACATTCATCAAAATGCATTGTTTGCTATTTCATTTTTGGGCCTTTTAGGGGAAAACTCGATGTAGTATTTAGCTATGTTTTAGAAAAGATTTTTGAAATTCTTGAATTTGCATGATAAAATATTTTTTTTCTTTCAATCTTTTTCCCTTCGGTGAATTTATGAAAATTTACTCTTGGTAGTTGCTGGCTAAAATATGAATGGACAATTAATTTTTAAAACATTTGAAAAATTGTTAAAATGAACATGCAAATCGAAAAGATAAATTTGGAAGAAAGACAAACTTCTTTTTAAAACTACCCGAAGAAGCAACTATATTTGCACAAGTTATGGAAAGAATTTATGAGTTTTCATGTAGGTTTGAAAAAGAAGTTTCAATTTACAAGGGAAAATTTGCAAGGGAAACATGCAATTTACAAAGTGGAAGTTTGCATTAACATGGCTTTAAAAATGTAATTTATATCTGCATAATTTAAGGAAGTGTGACTTTGAGTTGTAGGGAAAATTAAAATGTTTTTGAAAATTACATGAAGTTTAAAAACGTTTTTACAAATTTCACGGGAACTGAAAATATTTTCACAATTTACATGAGAATTGAAAACATTCTCACAATTTGTAAAGGAACAAAAAAAGATTTTGTAAATTCCACGAAAACTCAAAATGAAATTGCAAATTGCACCAAAGCTGACAAGGATTTTGTGAATTTCACTGAAACCAAAAAAGTTTTTGCAATTTGCATGACTTGTGAAAAAAGAAAGTGTGCTTATGCAACTCATAAAAAGCAAAATAATTTTTGAAACTTATAGGGAATGCAAGTGGCTTTTTACACAGAGTGTTTAAACATGTTTTTAAATAGTTCGGGATAAAAAATGGAAAATCCATAATATTTTAATTAATCAAATTTTTAATAAATAATTAAAATTTTTGATTTTTTCAATATTTTGACATTTTGGGCAAAAATAAAAAAATTTAGTCATTTATTTAAAAATTGATTTTTTTGTCGATTTTCACCATTTTCAAAATATACAACATCTCAATGACTTATTATATTTATGAGAATATAGAACCATTTCAAAATGCACTCTCAAGTCACTTATGACTTCATAACTTACAGTGTCCAAAATTGCTTTCTCAAAGTGGCTGTAGGTGACTATTTAGAGAAGAATTTATGCATGAGGCTTGGAAGTTAGTCTTGAACTCTATCATGACACTTTGGGAAGGTTCCAACTTCAAAGGAGTCTATTTCATTATACTCAAAAGTCTTCCAACCCCATTTATGGCATTTTCAAACCCCTTCTCATTTGTGCACATAGACCTGTAGATAGTCTTTTAGGATTGTGAACTCAGTCCCATTTGACCCTCATTGGATCTCAAACACTTAGATGTTTTCATGTGTCTATGCATTGATTTCTTGTCTAAAATTTATGGAGTTATGATTTAACCCTGATTTTGAGCCTCTTTTATAGTTGGTTTTAGTCCAAAATGAGGACCTACAGGGCTAGGGTCTATAGGTCTTCATTTTGCTTGTATAGGCTACAAATACAACTTTTTGAGCCTTTCGACACTTTTATGTTGAGTCAAATTTTATATTATTTTATAACACATCTCAATATCTTATAAACCTTATTTCTAAACATCATGTCATCTTCAGCTTGTCTCTCTGGTTTATACAAACCTGTACATATAGTCATCTCATGTCTTTATATGAAAGTTTATGCATATTGGTTAGGTCTCTTAATCACTCATACCTTGTTGGTGATCTTTAATGGAATCAATAATATTTTAATGAGTGTTAAATAGTTCAAGGTATATCTCAATATTGTCAAGACACCTCCAAAATAGATTTAGACTCATATCTACTTGTAGGCTTGCAGTTCTGTGTATGACTAGAACACACTTCAATATTATTTGAGAGTATAATTTTGATAAAATCTCTTAAAAAATTAAAATTTAAACCTTTTAAATAGTAACCTTACATGCTAAATTATTAATTTATTTCCACTCAGGTATAACATTGATTTTCAAACCTGTAGAGAGCCATTTATGCATAGACCATGCTTTTCAAAGAGCAAGACATGGTGCCTCTTGAAGGACTATTTTCAAAGAGATACTTTTCAAGAGAGAACACATGAATTATAGGAGAGTGAGTAAGTTTTTCATGATAAATGGAGTAATGGAAACCTTTGAAAGTGATAGACATATCAAACAACCAAAAATTATAATAAAAGTGACTAAAACACCCTTTACATTGAGACACTTTGCCTCTTATTAAAGACACTTCATGAAGATGAATTAGCTTATGATACTACCATGGAAAGGAAATATTTTACCTATGAAAACATTCCTAAAAATCATTTTTCTCCATCGAATTCTCAAGTGGAGAAACAAGAGCAAAATTAGATCCTTCTTGGATGGATAAGGCATAGTGACTTGCTATCACTTTTAGTGATTGTTCATAAAAGAGGAGACATGAATATAAAAAATAATTCCACTAATTTAAATATTATTAGGACCCCTAAAAATGGCCAAAATTTTAGCTCCCAACTCTCTCTCTCTCCTGGCCATACCATCCACTTGAATTTTTCCTTTCTAAGCTTATGAAGGCAATGATGGAAGAGAGAGAATGTCTAAAGCATATGTATGACCTAAAACTTGGTCCAAATCCTAAAAATTATTTTTAGAATCCCAAGGGACACTCTAAAACTATTTCCAATTGAAATATGATCTTCCAAGGCTATACAAGTGACCAAAAGAGCTCGTAAAGGGGTAGTTTACTTAGTTTAGGCATTGAATTATAGATTTGAAGTCTCTAACCATTTCTAAACATTCTTTGACATCAGATACATTGATTAACTTTATTAAAATATTTTATTTTGAATATGGTATGTAAAACTCATCTAAATAGTTAAAAAGGTGACTAAAATAACAATTTTGCATATAAGGACATAATAAAATATTAACACATGATAATATGACCTTCAATACACATTAATAACCTCTTATAATGAATCTAAACCATATCAAAACTTTGACCACACTTGACAACACCAAGACCTCATAAATGAACCCTAGGACTAAACAAGTACACATGAGATCAAACCTTGGACCAAGCTAAGAAATGACTAATGTGACCATATGAAGAATATTTAGGACCATTTAAGACCAAGACAAGACCACATACAAGTTTTGATAGTTTCATGCAAAGTTTCAATTTAGAGAGGTTGACCCATTCTGACTTGGGTTCAGAATTTGCTCAATAAATTGGTGATTCATAGAGGTAGCATCCTTTTGATGCTTATGTATCAATGGCCTTATCCTCCCATTTGGCAATGGACTCACTCTAATACTATAATAAAAAATTGACATGCCTTCTAAAGACTTCAAAATCACACCAAACTTCAATACAAGAAGGCAAACACACTATGCCAAAGGCATTTAGAGAAAGATGCATACAAAAGACTCAAAACAACACACCTAACCTACTATTACAAACCTCAAAACATGTTTGAGGTGATGAAATAACTCCTCTTACTTCAACTAGGGTCAAAAACAATGTTCCTAGAGTCACAACTACTCTATGAGAATAAATCAACATATGATGAATGTTTGTCAAAGAAAACTTGTTTGTGAAGGTGATCAAATGACTTATCATTCATGAGTCCTCTACTATCTACAAGTGCATCACTTGAGAATCCTTTGAAAGATATTTTTATCTCTCCTTTTGGCCTGCTTGACATTGTAACCTGATTGATCTCTTTCATGGTCATTTGATGCTTTTAAAATTTCTTTTTGGGAGTCATGAAACTCTTATCAACTTCACCTTCATTTAGGCTAAGATGTTCTAGATATCTAGAGGCATTAAACCTACCTCCTCTTTATGCTCACTAGGTTCATCATTGACCCTATCACCAAGTTTATGTTTGTTTTGAGGGAGATCTATCCCACTTGTTCAAATTCTTGCATTATGGCATGGTACTTCTGCCATAGATCATCATGTCCTTCATGAATATCATATGTATAAATATATTCTTCTTGGGAAGGCATAAATTCATCATCTTCTTGGCTATCATGCTCTAACACACTTGGAAACTCATTTGCATCATCCATATGCAAAAAATAGTTACCCCATGAAACTAGTTGAAGGTCATCATCAAAATTTACCTTAGGACACTCATCATCCTCTTAATGAATGATATATTTGCCAAGACCTATCTCTTCAATATGCGTGTATGGATCAAACCCATGTTTATCAGCTCTTCACTCATCAAGGTATAGGTCAACTATGCCATCAAGAGGTGTTAGAGGTTTTTGCTCATTAGGATAGTCTCTCTCATCATTGATATTGAAGTTCATTTTTGAAGAATTATGCACATGTGGATCCACATGAAACTTAGCTAATGTTTTAGATTTGATAGAGACCCTAGCCCCATACTTTCTCCTAAATACCATGTAGGACCAATCTAAAGTCAAGTACCCTCTAATCTTGGTAGTGAAGTCCCTTGACAAGAAAAGGGTAAAGTGAGGTGGCACATATAAAACCACCACATCTTGGGAGATGGAGAATGTAGGAAAATTATGGATAGTGAGCTTTAAACCTTTGATAACTCCAAACATCTTGGAATCTAATCCATCCAACTAAAACACCCCTTTTGAGTGTGACTCATACTTTAACTTCAGCTTATTTATCACTTGTTTGGGCATGAGTGATGTACTTGGTCTACTATCAATCAATCAATTATGTACTAATGAATCTATAATAATGATGGAGAGCTAGAATGGAAGAGGTTTATATTTCCTTTTAGATTTGATTGGTTATCTGTCTTTGGTAGTCAACTCATTTATCAAAACTACCCCTCATTCACTAGGTTACCTAGATGATGTATTGAGATTGAGGAACTCATTTTGAAGCAGGTATCTTTGACCAGGTAAAAATAGTGTTTCCCATATTAGGATGATTACATTAACCTTATTTATATGTTTAAAAATATTCATAGGATAACTACCAACTTTGTCATGCCCTTTAGGAGCTATAACATTACCACTAGCTTGTGTAACTTGATGCATAGGAGAAGGCATAAAAGGAGTCCTAACATTCAAAGTTTTCTAATTTACCTGAGCCATGAAGGATGAATTTGAAATACCTAATCCTTTATGTGATTGAGAGTTTATATTTGGACCAATACTTTCTCCTTGGACTTCTTCCACCACTCTCTTCTTGACCTTGTGTTTGCAGTTGTGGAGATTGAACCAATGTTGAGATTAACTTGGTAGTTGACTACACATGATTATTCTTGATAGTAATTAAATAAGGTAACATTTTATTGAACAACTCCTCCATTATTCTCTCCTCCACTAGGCATCTCCTCTTGAGTCATGGAAGGCATTGCTCCCCATTGAGCCATATAGGCTTGATTGAATGCATCATTTGTGTAAGTGGAAGAGTCATGAGGTTGATCCCATGAAGGTTACTCTCCATTGTCTTATACAATGTTGTTTTGGATAGGTACAAGTTCTTTGGAAGTATAAGGAATATTTTTATTTTGTCCATTTTGTTTCCTCACTTGAGTTAGCTACCCTTGTCCTTGATATTAACCTTAAAAAGGTTGTCTAGGATCTTGATAAGATTGGTAGGGATGGAAAGGGCCTTGAAAATACCTCCATTTCTATTACTATTTTTGTCTCTTAAGAGTTTGAACCTCTTATCTAAGAGCCTTAATTGTATATTCTTTATTTTGCTTGCTTGGTTGATTAGGGGAAACTTGCTTGTGCTTGGGTGTGGGAATAAGATCAATGGTAGGCATAAGATCTTGCAAATTAATAAATAAATGAATGGGGGGTCTAAAGGTTATCTTCTCATCTTGAATAAAATAATTATCAGCCCTTATGGTAGTCTCATAGGAATTAGGCAAAGTATCCTTTCTCATGGATTAAATCATCATAGAGATATCACTATTGAAAGCATTGGGAAAATAAAGGAAATAATGATGGGAAGTAGGCCTTACCAAGAGTGGGATCCTATCCCAATTTTTTTGGAATCATGTGTTGAAGTATTAAATTGCCTCTTGTGATGCTCTCTTTATTGTAGTCAACTGCTCAATCAAAGACAATTGGTCAGATTTGTCTTCAAATATCCTTCTCAAAGTATCAACCAGTTCATCCCATGTAGTGATAGATTTGGGAGCCAAACTGCCATACAAATCAAGTTCCTTTAATTTGAAATAAACAACCAACAATATGATAGTAACATCCTCTTTAGTGATGTTATGTATATTACAAAAAAAATTAATGTTTTTTATGTGTTCAATAGGAGTAGTGGAAACTTCTCCCATGTATGAAGTCATGTTGGAAGCATAATTACTGAGAGGGGGGTGAATTAATTATAAAAAAATTCATTCATTTCCACTTAACATTCATGATCCATTCATACAAACATATATATTAATCAAATCAAAAGCAACCATACATATGAACATGAAATACAAGAACACATCACATATATGAAAAATCCTCAAGGGAAATAAAACCCACTGATATATGCAAATAGACTACAATCCTATAAGACAAAAATCAAATTTATTGAAGCACCAACTTCACATGGAGCACTAATCCCAACTAGCCAAGCACCCACTTGACTAGGATTTAGCAAGCACCCACTTGCAAGGAGGTACCAACCCCCTAGATGAATCAAAACCAACTCAACCACCTGATTTATTTAATAACCTTCATAACACTATGTTGATCAAACAATTTATGATGCCCACCTCTTCAACTCTTCACACTCTTATCCCTCTCAAACTGTCTTTTAGGCTTATTCACTCAACTAGGTCTCTTTAAGACTAATTAGGTCATATGACCTTGAATTTCATTCTCAAACCTCCTATTATATATTCATGATAGTACCTATAATATATTATTATATTATATGATACATCTTTCTACTCAAGGATATTCTATCTTATTCTTTCCATTATACAATCCTCTAACTAGCCAATTAGGCCTAAAAGGTCTTGTTGTTATACAAGCCTCTTGATCATACACCTCTTGGTTAGAAACACACACTTGACCATTTAGATTGACCACATAATAGGCCTTAGGAAAAATTAAAATCAATAATCAATCATTACATTAGGTCTTCCATAACTCAAATAGACCAAATCCTTCTTTAGGTCTCATGGAGACCTAATTCCATTAGGCCTACTTTAGGAAATGTTACCTTATGACCCCTTGAAACAATCTAAACCTATATGAACAAAAAAAAAATTCATACAAAAATACAATAGGCCTTATCCAACTTCCTCTGAGTACCATGATACTTTTTAGGTCCAACCACTACTTGAAACACTCCATTAGCACTATTCACATTAGGCCTTTAAACACATTGAAAAGTTTGTCTTGAAAAACTAAAGATAACACATCATTCACCCAAAAAACCATGAAAATACATAGATTATATATAATCTAACTAAACTAAAAAATATCACCATATCCATTAGACACTTCCAATCAGGAGATAATGCTTCAAGAACACCTCTGGAACTCACTCACTCAGAATTGTCAGGTTACCTCAAAACACATTCATGGTGACTTAGACCTCCAACACTTGTATAGACATTTTCAATTAATTATGATGCATGTAGATAATCCTATGAGATCATTATAATTTTCTCAAATATAAATATCGTATAGTTAAATAGTAAATATTGGTCTTGCAAACTAATCTCATGACCTTATATCTCACTGTCTCATTTGAACCAGACAAGTCAACTTGTGAGTAGATTTTTCACTATATTCACTGACCTCCAAAATTATACCAAACATGAACATGTATTAAAATTACTAAACAACATCTTTATGTACTTTATTTCATCATTCTATCATAAAAACACATTCCAATTCATCTTTTCACTACTACTTGGGTTTTTCACTATTTGCACCATTAGGCCTGTTAGCGATTAGCTAACTTAGATGATAGGTTTATCCAATTTTAGGACTAAAACCTATCTATAAACATTCATGGACATGAAACATGAGTCTCTACCTTCTTCCTCAATCCATTTTCTTACTATGTGCAATGCAAATTTGACTTCTACAATAACTTCTTCAAAAATAAGCTTGTAACTCAAAAGTTTCTCTCTCCTCTCTCTAATAAATACCACCTAGAGGTACCTAAGACAGTACAATACAAGATAAAATATTTTACCTAATAAAATAAATCCATCTTGAGCACTTTTGAGGAACATCTTCAACATTGGGTCTTTATTAGGGTTCTAAGAGGGTTTAAACCTATTTTCACTCTTAACGATCATTCATAAAGCATAGCCCATCAATCCAAAGACTAATGCCTAGAATTTTGAGATAGGAACCTTACCCATATACCATGAAATTATTTGGTTACCATGCCAAGTTTTAATGAGCTAATGAGAACCCTTCATTCTAAGCACTCGAGAGACTTCCAAACAACTTTTCATGCCTTGTCCTTCACACTATGACCTCAAACTATATGAAAAAACTTGAAAAAATATAAATCACATTTTAAAGTACTTACATGAGCTAAAACAACTTTAAATCTGATAATGACCCCTCATTAGGCCATATTCTCTCTCTTTGCTCTTTAGACCTTGAGCTATAAACCACATTAGGCCTTGAAACTGACCTTCATGCCTCTTTACATGCACTCTCCACCTCACTCACATAATAAATAAACCTATACCATGATTAAAAACTAACATACATCCTTCACATTCCTTGACAATAGATCATGATACCTCATTAGTCCAGATAGTGTCTCAAAGTGGTCTAGGTGCAAACTTGGTCTGAAGGTCCTAAACTTGTAGGCTTACCCTGAGACTCTCATGAGTGTTCCAATGCCTCACATATATTATCATTCAATGTAATGCAACCACTCATGCCTATGCTCACTCATCTCACCAAGCCACCATGCTCATACCTTCTCACAAGGTCTCTGCCAAGACTAGTCTTAGACTACTTAAGCACTTGACCTCAAAGACCTGTACTAAGGGATTAGTTGTCTTCAAATTCTCTTTCATGATAACATCCTTTAGTGAAAACACTCCATCAATTCCCCTTATCACATCAACACATTTCCAACTAGGCACACTCTCTCAATGGCATCAACCTCATGCAAGATGCACCTTTGACATCAATGACAATACTCAACAATCTCCACCTTTATCATTGATGTCAACCACTCTATAAAATATTCTCTCAAAAATAAACTTATCCCTCATTCTAAACTTTCTCCACCTTTGACATAAATGACAAAGTGATGTCTACAATTCATTGGATCACACTCCTTAAAACCAAAACACTCAACATACAATACTATGAATTTATGAGTTATCACACAAATATGATCCCCCTATCTCCATGCATACCTTCTTAGAACTACTCACCTACACTTGGAGCTAATAAAATTACCAATTATCTCTCCTTAAGCACTTGACTTCCTTAGTGAATACTAGGGGTAGGAACTACACACAATTCCTATCTTAGGTGTTTAAATGTTGATTTTGGAAGTTACTTGGTCAAAATGTCTGCACTATGATATTGTGTAGAAACATATTAAAGTTTGACACTTTGTTCACTTACTTAATCTCTTAGGAAATGATACTTGATAAGAACATGCTTAGTCTTTGAGTGCATGACAAGGTTCTTTGACATGCTTATAACACTTGTATTATCACAATAGGTAGGGATATAACCATAATACTCCACCTTGTAGTCTTTTAAGGTCTGTCTCATCTATAGGACCTGAGTGCAACATGAAGCTATTGTAATGTATTCAACCTAACAAGTGGATAATGCTACTGATGGTTTCCTCTTGTTTATCCATGAAACTAGTTATTGAGAAGTGTTTCCATGATGTCAAGGTTGATTTCATTGATGTCAAGGTTGATGCCAAGGTTCATGTCAACATGAAGTTATCATTATTGTCATTAAAGATTCTTGTGAAGGTATGATGACAAGTAGGTCTATGATCCAGAGGTCAATTAAAAAAAGGTCCCATATCAGACCAAATCTTATACCATTATGAAGATCCTATCAAAAGCTTTTTGACCATATATAGAACTCCAAAAATAGAGCTCATTTGATCCTTATGTGGTTGGTCAAAGTTCTAATCAAAGTAGGTCAATAGGTGGTCAACGCTAGTCAAACTAGAAAAATTGATGATCTTGTAATGTTTATGAACTAGTTCCATGATTTAGATCTCATCATAAGCTTTTTGACACATTTTATAGATCAAAAAATGGAGTCTGTATGTGCAAGTTATGACCAATCAAAGTTATGGTCAAATTTGATGATGCGATAATAAAGTGATGTGGAAATATAGATTGACCAAGTCATTAATATTTGTAAATTCCACCTTAGTAAATGGGGATAAAGATAAACCATCATAAATTGGGGAATAATTATCACCCCATATTTTAAAATGTGATGATAATTTAAAATCCCATAAAAATTGGGTACGGGATAATTATGAAATTTATTAAAATAGATTGAGGATAATCATCCCAATCAGAAAAATTGGACCTCCAACAAGTATATAAAGGGGTGAGGCATTATTTGGAAATCATTGGAATTGAAATTTAGTGAATTCATTCCAAAGTCTCAAAGATCTCATGTTAGAGTTGCGAGCCATAACTGAGAGCCAGAGCCAAAGAGTCGAGAGCTATAGCCAAAGATGATTCCAACCATTTATTGAGTGTCTAAATTTGAGGTATTTTGATGCACTTTCTAATGCTTCAAAGTGAATAATAGAGTAGACTATGTATAGGCCATAATAAATCAGTTTACAAAATCCCAAGTTTTGAGAGACTTGGAGAGATTTTCACTTCTCAATGTAAACTAGGGATTTGTCCTAGACTTTGAGATGATTTCAATAATATGTTTAAATCCCTATGACAATTTTTATAAGACAATTTTAAAATTCCATTTTTGATACCTTTGATGGAAATCCATAGGATTGTGTGATTGCATTCACATGACAGTAAGGTGGAAGGTCTATTTGTGAATTTACCGAGACTTTCTAAAGCTCTATTGTTTAAATTGTGTGAAATATTAGAGTATCCATTTGACAATCATGAGGGTTGGCCATGTACTCACTTTTAAAGGAAATGGATTGGATCATACTATAAGTGAACCCAAAGATGTAGGCATTGCCGAACTCCGTTATCAAGTGCTTGTCATGAGTGATTATATTTGTGCATTCTCTTTCTGCATTTTGATTAATTTTGTTTATTAATAATTATTGAATGCATAATTAAATATGACATATTAATGAAAAATTGACCAATTTCAAGTTTGAGACAAATATGTATTAAAATGTCAAATTTAGTTTCATTTCCTTGAGTGTTTTAGGAAATTGTGTAATTTGACAAAAGTATCCAAGGTAGACTATTTTTGCACAAAAACAAGTACTAGTTTACAGATTAGGTTTGGTATCAGAGTAGTTAGTGTGTTGGGATAACATTTGATTGTGTGGATTTGATATCATTTATTTTTAGTTTAGTTTTTAGTATCATTACAAACTATTTGGGCCTATTAATATTCCATTTTTAGTGTGCAATTTGTGGGATTAGGTTGTTTGCAGGAAATAGGAAGCCATGGGCAAAGCCTTGAAAAGAGAGAGGCTTAATGAGCTTGAAACAATTAATTAGAATATCCAAGAAGAGAATGATTTCTTGAGATCTCATTTTTACTCCCTGGAAGAGGAGATTGCCCACTTAAAATTAGAAATACAAGCTAAAGATGAACTCTTGGCATAGATGTAGGATGAAGAGAAACACTATCTTCATCAAATGCCTTCCATTGTAGATGCAAGAACTATGACTGATGAGTGCACTATAAGTTATCCATTTGGTAATTATTTTCATTTAGTTTCAGATATTGCTCTTGGTAGTTTTCAAAAATACACTAAGACATTGGATCTAAATTATTATTAAAAATAAGATTTGATGGAAGGGGCCTTGGTAAGAATGGCTCAGGTATTGCTAACCCAATACATGTAGAGAATAGATCTCACCATGCAGGATTGGGTTATGCTAGTGAGAAAGTGGATGTTGGAGAGACTTCTTCCATTTCTAAAAGAGGACAAGCTTCTGACAACCAAGATCTGAGGCCACTAGCAGAGCAAAATTCTTCCCTACAAAGGAATGATAAGCAGTGTAAGAAATAAATTAAAAGAGGTATTGAGATTACACTTCCTCATTCTTACATTAGAAAAGGCACCAATAGGAATATGAATTATAAGACATCTGATTCACTTCTACCATTTAAGAAATTTGGTTTTGATATTTAGAAGATGTTGCATTCTTTTCCTTGTACATTCTACAGATTAAATAACCATTATGCTACATATTGTTGGAAAAGACAAGCTTTACTGAAGCAATTTGTAGGTGCTAAAGACCATTCTCATACTAGCAAAGTGAGAAATGGTAAATGGGTGACTTCACCTAAGAAGAGGGATGTTTGCACTCATTATTATGTGAGTGGACATTGGGTTGAGAAGTGTTGGAAACTTTGACCATCCCACCATCCTGGTAATGGTAAGAAGAAGATGGTTTATAAACCTATTGATAAGGTAATTAATGAAGTTTTTATTCAATCAATCCATGCAGATGTCAATAAATCCACTAAGAAAATTAAACACCCTAAATAAGAGAATCTGATAAAGAGGGTTAATAAATAGTTTCTTAATTTGATGTTGTCATGATTAGTGGATTGATAATGCATTATGTTTCAAATAATTACTGGGATTGTTGTTTTATGTTGACAAAGGACATTTACCCATGCTTTGATATATGCATTTTGGAGCTACTATAGTGGGAACACTTTGAGACAGGTTTATCATGTAAATTTTTTAATTCTTACACTTATGTTTTGGAAATCTCTATTTTTGGAATATCTAGTATTATCTTTATGAATTTTCTATTGAATTATTAAGGAATTTAACTCATTGATCATCTTGGGAGATTTGATAGTAGTTGCATAGGTTATTGGTTGCATTGGTGATTGTTGTAGTATTTGGTAGTTCACCGATTACAAGATGTGATAGTGGGCAGTCAGTTGAAAGATGTTGTGATTCTATTGGTAGTTAGAACCATGTAGCATTTTAATGTAAATCTAGGATATGAGATCTATGTAGATGCTCATTGAGGCCCTGAAGTAGAGATCACTAAGCTTATATGTGTGGAGGCTCTTGTAAAGATGTGCAATAAAGGAAGTAATCACACCTTATTATATGTAGAGGTTATTGATAGTTGTGCAGTAGTAGAGGGATTGTAAAAGATGTGATCAGTCAGTTGTTCCAAGCATTGTAGGCATAGTTACAAAACTTGAGTAGATTGATAAGACCCATCAAAATTCTTCAGAATTGACTGACATTTCAGAGGATCAAGTTGGGTACCAACATTTGGAAGACCAAAAGCCCTCTTAGTGGGGATGATTGATATAAAGGTCAATTTTTAAAAAGTACTAGATCAGACCAAAGCTTATACCATTGTGAATATCTTGTCAAGAGATTTTTGATAGTATGTGGAACTCCAGAAATAGAGCTTGTTTGCTCCTTATATAGCTAGTCAAAGTTCCAATCAAAGTAGGTCAATAGGTGGTTGACACTAGTAAAACTATAAATATTGATGATCTTGGAATGTTGATGAATTAGTTCCATGACATAGAGATCATTGTAAGCTTTTTGGCACATTTTACAGTTCAAAAAATGGAGTCTGTATGTGCAAATTATGACTAGTCAAAGTTATGGTCAAACTTGATGATGTGGCAATAAAGTGATGTGGCAATATGGCTTGACCCAAGTCATTAATATTTATAAAATACACCTTATTAAATTGGGATAAAAATAAACCATCTTAAATTGGGTAATAATTATCATCCTATATTTTTAAGTGTGATGGATAATTTAAAATCCCCAAAAAATTGGGTATCAGATAATTATGAAATTTATTAAAATAGATTAAGAATAATCATCCCAATCAAAAAAAGTGGACATCCCAAAAGTATATAAAGGGGTGAGGGGTTATTTTGAAATCATTGGAATCAGAATTCAGTGAATTCATTCTAAAGTCTCAAAGCTCTCATGCCAGAACTGAGAGCCAGAGTCGAAGAGCTGAGAGCCAAAGTCGAGAGCCAGAGCCAAAGATGATTCTAGCCATATATTGAGTGTCTAGATTTGAAAAAGCCTCAAAGTGAATAATAGAGAAGACTGTGTATAGGCCATAATAAACTAGTTTTCAAAATCCTAAGTTTTGAGAGACGTGGAGAGATTTTCACTTCTCGATGTAAACTAGGGATTTCTCCTAGACTCCGAGATGATTTCAATAGTATGTTGAAATCCCTGAGATGATTTTTGTAAGACCATTTCAAAAGTATGTTTTTGAGACCTTTTATTGAAATACACATGATTTCAAGATTACATTCATGTGACAGTAAGGTGGAAGGTCTATTCATGGGTTTACTGAGACTTTCTGAAGCTCTATTATTTGAGTTGTGTGCAATCTTAGAGTACCCATTTGACAATCATGAGGGTTGGTCATGTACTCATTTTTCAAGAAAATGGATCAATTTGTACTATAAGTAAACTTAGAGACAGGCATTCTCAAACTCCATTATCAAGTGCTTGTTGTGAGTTGATTGTATTTATGCATTCTTTTTCTATATTTTGATTAATTTTGTTTATTAATCATTATTGAATGCATAATTAAATATGACATATTAACAGAAAATTGAACACTTCAAGGTTTGAGACAAATATGTATTAAAAGGTCAAATTTAGTTTTATTTATTTTAGTGTTTCATGAAATTGTGTAATTTGAAAAAAGTATCCAAGGTAGACTATTTTTGCACAAAAATAAGTGCCAGTTTATGGATTAGTCTGTAAGAGTGTTATTGTGAGCAAGCCCAATTGGTAGTGTGTGTTGTGATAATATTATGAGAAATGAAGGTATGTAGTATGAAATAGATTATTTTATTGGTTATAAATGTTTTCATGAAATATAATTTGAAGGAAACTAATGCCTTAGTATATGTCTTTTAGGTTAAGTACTTAAGTAGCCTAAGCTTAGTCATGGCATTAAGAGACCTTGTAAGAAGGTATGAGCATGGTGGCTTAGTGATATGAGTGAAAAAATTAATGAGTGGTTATATGAGGCTATTTGACCATGTATGTGAGACATTTTAACACTCATAAGAGTCTCAAGGTGAGCCTATAGTGATAAGACCTTCAGATCAAGTCTGCACCTAGACCACTCCTAGACTCTGCCTGGAATAACAAGGTATCATGATCTATTGTCAAGGAATGTAAAGGATGTATGGTAGTGTTTAATAATGAGATAGGTTTCTTGAGTATGTAAGTGATGTGGATAGTGCATGTAAAAAAACATTAAGGTCAATTTTAAGGCCTAATTTGATTTCTAGGTCAAGGACTAGAGAGCAAAGAGAGAGAATGTGGCCTAATAAAGGGTCATGATAAGATTTCAAGGTGTTTGAGATCATGTAAGAATTTTTAGAGGTGAATTATGTTGTTTCAAGTTTTTTCATGTAGTTTGAGGTCATATTTTGAAGTACAAAGCGTGAAAAGTTGTTTGGAGGTCTCTCAAATGCTTAGAATGAAGGGTTCTCAACCCAAGAATAATTTTGTTACGCTAATTAACTCATCAAAACTTTGAATGAGAGCCTAAGATATTCATGATATATGGGGAATTGTCCTAGCTCAAAATTTTAGGTGTTAGTTTTTGGATTAAGGGGCTATGATTTACGAATGATCGTTAAGAGTGGAAACATGTTTAAACCCTCTTAGAGCCCTAATAAGGACATGATGTTGAAGATGTTGATAAAAAGTGCCTAGAATGGATTGGTATGCTCAGGTAAGATTTTTTATCTTATATTATACTATCCCAGGTAGATCTAAATGGCATTGGTTAGAAAGAGGAGAGAGAAAATGTTGAGTTATAGGCTTATTTATGAATAAGTTACTGTATAAGTCAAAAGTTGCATTGAACATTGAACATAGTAAGAAAATACATGGAAGAATAAGGTAGAGAATCATTTTTCATGTCTATGAATGTTTTTGGATAATTTATAGTCCTCAATTATGCTAAACTGGTTATCCAAGTTAGCTAGTCACTAACAGGCCTATTGGTGTAAATAGTGAAAAACCCATGCAACAATGAGAAGATGAATTGGAATGTGTTTTAATGATATAATGATAAAATAAAGTGAATATATATATGTTTTTCAGGAATTTTAAGACATGTTAATGATTTTAATAAGCTTTGGAGGTCATGTATGTAGTGAAAATGTTACTCAGAAAATGACTAGTCTGGTTTAGTTAGACTATGTGATATAGGGTTAAGAAATTGGTCTGCAAGACCAATATTTGAGATTTGATCATATGATTTTTATATATGATTATGGTATATTGATATAATATTATCATATACATACATCATAATTCATTTAAAGTGTCTATATAGGGTTTGGAGGTCTAAGTCACCATGACTATGTTTTGAGGTAAACTGGTAGTTCTATGTGAGTGAGTTGCATAGGTGTTCTTCAAGTCCTATCTCTTGAGTGGAAGAGTATAATAAATTTGGTGATGACCTTAAGGTAATTTATACTATTTTTATATAATTATTTTATCACATTTGAGTGTCTAAATTATGTTTGAGCTTCATTGTTGCAAGATAATGTTGTGAGACACACATGCCTAATAGAGCGAATTCTACAAAATTTGGACAATGTGAGAAGTTTATTTTTGGTGTGTCTTTAGGGTATAATAATGGGTCAAAGTGCATGAGTATGTTTTTTTAAATTTTTATGTCCTATTAATTCTTGGTATAGAGCTTGGAAGTTAGGTATAGTGGTGAAAACATTGAAGTCAAAATGGCTTATCTGGTTTTGGTGTGACTGTGAGAAGAGAGGTCTAAAGATTGGTATTTATGTCTAATATTTACAATTAAAAATTATTGTATATATGTTTTAATATGTTATTAAGGTATATGAGGATTATTTTAATATAAAATTAGTATTTGAAATAGGTCATATAGGTGTTGAAGGTCAATGTTTCATGATTGTGTTTTTGATAGTCTTGGCAATTCTGAGTAAGCAAGTTACAGTGATGAGTTTGAGGCTCTATGATATGATTTGAAGTGTTTAATGAATATGGTGATATTTTAAAGTTAATTTAGGTTATTTATAATTAATTTATTGTTATGGTTGTGTGGTTAATTTATGTGTTATCTTTAATTGTTCAAGATAGACTTTTTTGTGTGTTCAAAGGCCTAATGTGAACAGTGCTAATGGAGTGTTTCAAGGGGTGGTTGGACCTAAAATGTGTCATGGTGTTTGGAAGATATTTTATAAGGCATATTTTAATTTTATATGATATTTTAATATCATGTGTGGAGGTTTAAAGCGTTCCAAGGAAGGTAAAGTGTAACATGTGTCTAAGAAGGCCTAATAGGTCTTCATGAGACCTAAAGGAGTGTAGCCTAGTGAGTTGTGGCTGACCTAAGATTGTGATTGATTATTATTGTAACATGTTCTAAGGATTATTATGTGGCCAATATAAGTAGATAATTGTGTGTGGAAGACCAAGGTGTGTATGAGTATGAGGCTTGTATAAAAGCAAGGTCTAATAGGCCTATTTGGGCATGTAAGAGGATTGGATTGAAGAGAAAATGAGATAGAAGATCCTTGAGTGGAAGGAGGTATTATATACCATAAAAAGATAGTATATGTAATTTCATGAATATATAATAGGATTTATACATATGAATATCAATATCATATGACCTAATCAGTCTTGAAGAGACCTAGTTGAGTGAAGAACCTATAAGGCAGTTAAAGAGGGATACGAGTGTGAAGAGGTGGTAATAATATGTTGGTTGAGGAAAATAGTTTTATAAATATGATAAAATTAATTAGGTGGATGATTTGTTTATGATTCATCTAGGGGGTTGGTGCCTCCTTGCAAATGGGTGCTTGATAAAGCCTAGTCAAGTGGGTGCTTGGCTAGTTGGGGTTGGTGATCTAT
This sequence comes from Torreya grandis, assembly GCA_037957365.1. Classification (NCBI taxonomy): domain Eukaryota; kingdom Viridiplantae; phylum Streptophyta; class Pinopsida; order Cupressales; family Taxaceae; genus Torreya; species Torreya grandis. The sequence goes on from JARHVA010002033.1 coordinate 2,114,153, forward strand.
GTAAAGTTGGTGCTTTACTAAATTTGGTTTTTGTCTTATAGGAATGTAGTCCATTTGCATAGATTAGTGGGTTTTCTTCCTCTTGAGGTTTTTCAACATATGTGATATGTTTTTGTGTTTCAAGCTTATGTGGATAGTTACTTATGTTTGATTGATCTACATGTTTGTATGTGATGAGTGTTGTTTAACACCTAATTTAATCAATTTTATTAATTAATCTCAATCAAATTAGGGATGGCGTCTAAAGCTATTTGTAGAAAGAATTATGACAATAGATCTATATATTGGTCTTTGGGGGGGGGGTAACTATTACTAATGAAAGAGAGCTTTTATACTATTTGTTTCACACTTGCTAAAGAAAAGATCAACCATCAATTTAACTAATTCAATCTCCTGCTTGAATTCAAAGCACATTTAATCTATTACACACTTTTTTAGAAATGTAAATCTAGATTTAATTCACACTTGAAGGAAATATAAACACTCGGTTAGAAAGGTAAATCTAAATTAACTCATTCCCTTCAAAATAAATACTAGGTCTAAATCACACTTGCTTGAAAAGAGAAATGATTGATAAAAAGTGAATCTTGAATTTAATTTTTATAAATTACCATTACATAAATGTATTAGGAATATTTTGATTATCTAATAATTAACAATAACATAATACATACAAAAATTCTTGGCTCTAAGGAGAGTGGGCCCTTGCTCTTCTTAGAATCAGGAGTAGAATCTACTTAGTACTAGGTATTGGAATAAAACTGCATTTTTTTAATGAAAGATGGAATGTTTACAAAACTATCAGAAACCTAAAGCGTGACTATATTCAATACTCAATAATTATTTCTTAAGACAAAATACTTACAATTTTATATTAATGAATATTAACTAAAAATAGTACATGGAAAACTAGGACTTCCTGATCAATCTACCTATCTCCAAAATAGGAGATTTGGATTGAGTAGGATCTTTAGGAAATACAACTATCTAAGTATGTACAAAGTATATCAAAATATAATCTTTCAAAATAGAAGTTGAATATTGCTTTGATACGACTCCAGCTAGAATGATTATCCTTTACTACTGGTCTGCCTAAAAAATCTCCAGCATCTTAGGCTTTGGACCTACATAGTTAATAGAAATGGACTTGCAAAGTTCATAGATATGGACCTGTTGAGTCTGTAGAAATGAGTTCTTAGTATTACCGAAGATTGGAAATCTGTATAGTTCATAGATAAGGACTGGTTGAGTTTGTAGATATCAGCTAAGTAGGTTCATAGCGTAGGAAAACTAGAATAAAAACTAGAACTTATTTATCATGCTATATTTGCCATCTTTTTTGTACATTCTTCAAAACCAAAACACTAAAACATGCTATTTTTTAGGCATAAATGATAAGGTAGTATTTTAATCTTTAGTTTGACATAAATGAGATAAATTATCTATTTTCCATGCTACAATCAACTAAAAGTTTATGATTTACATAAGAATATATCCTTGGAGAGATGAAATAAAGGAAATACTATGTAAATAATGAGCCATATTTTGAGCTCATCATCTCCCCTAGGATTTACCTTTTACAAGTCCCTTTTGTAAAACTTCATCTGACTCCATAGGCTCTATTTCTATCTTCTAGACTTTGGCTGAGATTATAATCATCAAATTCATCTTTATATGAGAATCTACATTACTGGTGAATCCTCTGTGGATCAGAGTTAGATCTTTCTAGACATCAAATTGTTTATCAGATTATGGTGCCTAGTTTTTCCATCTTGAAATTGGTATAACTAACAAAGGGGATCTGTATCTCATTCCAATACATATCTTATCTCCATTAGAATTTAGTACTTCCATAATTTCCTCAAGAATTGCTTTAGCTCTTCTTCTTCTCCATCTTACATTGTTAGGAGATATAACTTCACATTTCTTAAGAGAGACTGGTAATAAATCCCATCTCTTAACACTTGTTGCAACAACTGAATCAAAATTCTACCTTATGAAAAGATCAAATGAGATGCTGTAATTGTATAAGGATTCCAAATAATGATTTTTGACATCAGCATTCTGGTAAACATCCTTGAATTTCTATTTTATCAGACTGGGAATGGAAAAGCTTGGTCTTATGCATAACCCTATTGTCTTAGCATGTGTTGAATAATCTTCAAATTTCTATTTCCATGCAAAATAATTTTTAAAATTAGAATGGAGTGCTTGTAATTGAACTTATCCCACATGAAGATTAATTAAAAATTTGTTGTGATCATGGTCTCCTATTATTAAGTCATGCAAATAGAATTCACAAAGGAGATCTTGATTTTTAGGGCCAACACTATAAAATATTTCCAAAAATGTAGAAGGATCCAAAATTTTGTACGGAAGCTGACAAGAAAATCTAAGGAGCTACCAACTATAGAACTACTCAAAGAGAAACAAGCTATATGTAGGAGGACTTATGCAAGTTAAAAGAGCTTTTGCTAATTTTCAAGCATTCTACAAATATTCTTCTAGAGTTTGCATTTTGGACTCTAATATTTGTTTCTCATTTTGTAATTTCTCATTTGCAATAACTAAATCCTTATTCTTCTTTTTGATTGTCTGATATTCTTCTTGTGCTTGATGCAACTTATCTAATGGTAGAATAAATGGATGGCTTGTTTGATTCCCTTGATTCAAAAATGTTTTAGAGGTGGAAGTGGATTGGCTAAACTTTTGAGGAGAAGAAGTAGGAAAGGTTGTAGGAAAGTTCAATAGCTAGTACAACATTTTGTTCTCTTTCTTAAGACTCTCTATAGATATCCATTGTTCAATCTCTTCTTCTTCTTTTTGTTCTATGATTTTTTTCAATTTATTAACTTTTGAATCATGATTCAAAGATATTACTTATAATTTTTGCACAAACATAGAATTAAGTTGATCCTTACTATGAAGTTTGCTGACTAGATCAACAATGTATGTTGCCTATTATTGGATCCGTGTTTAAACCTTAAAAAGTTACAGTGTTAGCTACATCATAGGGTCTATTGGACTAGATGGTTTTCCTTCTTAAAATGTGCATGGAGCTTTTCCTTTGTCTACTAGAACTTTGATTTGAACATTTTGTTACTCTGCAATGTTATCCTTTTTAGCTTTGGTTTCCATTGTGTTGACTAGAGGACTTCCTGAGTCATCAAGTGGCTAAATAATAAGATTGGCAACATGTTTTTTCATAGGAGTTATTTTAAAAGTTCCTTATTTTTCAATATTTTGCTGATCTAAAGGTTGGGATAGTTGTCTAAAACTATCCAAAATATCCACTGCCTCTTATTCATCTTTATCCAAGATCAATTTTCTTCTTCTTCTTTTGGTTCTTTGAGCTACACTTGATGGTCCATTTGCTGCAATAGTTAAATCTCTGGCCTTCTCATGCCCTATTGGAGTAGAAGCCCTTCTTTTTAATTTCTTTGTTTTTGAAAAAGGGACTAATTTTTCAACAGGTGCTTGAGGTTCTTGTAGGGCCTCTGAAACAATGGAGGTTTGAGCAGCTTGAAATTTGGTAATCCTTCTGGAGGAAGGAGTTTCCCTAGAAGCCATAGGCTATTTTTGCTTTTGCTTTATTTTCTTTGTAGATGGAGTAGCTATATTGGATGGTCCTTATGATTGAGTTGAGCCTGAAGTCCTATCTTCTTCTTATATAGGTAGGGCTAGAATTTGTCAAATTACTCTATTTTTCCAAGCTTCCCAAACTTCTTTCCCTTACTGCAAGAAATGACACTGAATAATAAGGTGAATGAGGCCATGATGCTTGAGAGAATCATTAAGAGTGTTTGTCATAACTTGAAGGGAACCATATAGGTAATATGGAATATTAATTCTACACTATGGGTTTTTTCTCTCATGTTTCATATGTATCAATATTTTCATAGCTTCTCCCCCCAAAAGGCTACATTATCCCTTATAGGTTATGTATTTGATGACCCAAAATGCTACAAACTACCACAACTCTGTAAGTAAATCTCTACGGATGCCTTTAGCCTTTAATTTTGAATTAAACAAACATTTAGTTCTTATTCATTTATTGCCATTTAATTGGGTGATAACATCATTAAATGGAACCCTCCCTGTTACTTTCATTCCCGTGTTTGGGATTTTTATGATTTCACTAATAATTTGACTAGAAACTAGAATGACTATGCCTTCAACAATGCAAAAATTAGGGATAAGGTTTTTTATAAATTCTCTTACCAGTGTTTCATGAAAGCCCTAAATTTTTTGAATAAAAGGAAGCCAGTCATTTGCCTCGAACATTGTTATAGAAGCCCTATCATTGAGAAATTTAGTGGGTGTCTTTGGATCTGATCACGTCTTCTACCCCATTCTTCCTTGGATGAATACTGATCAAATTAATATGAATGGTAGTAGAACTTAACAAATTAAAACTAGGGTTTACACTAATTTTTCTTGGAAATTCACAAAAGAAGGATTATGTTGCACTTCATAGCGACTAATAATTTCAGTAGGAACATATGGAGTTAACTTCCCACATGCTGATGGAAATATAATCATTATTTTGCATAAAATTTGGCCTCATTTTATGTCTATAGAGTGGAACTTCTAACTGTTGAGGTGACATAATCATAAACATGATTGTTTGAATGATGGTTGTACATGGGGGTAGTTAATGGCTCGCATGGAAGGGGTAATTAGTTATACCACCACCAAATAATTTCTAAATTTAATTAATTAATGATTAAAGAACCTTTTATTTTGAGGCTTTCCATGGATACTATCATGATTTTCCGTCATAATGACAATGATGCAATTGATTGCATGCAATTATTTGTTATGACACATGTCTCATTGATCCCCTTTTCTGTTTGTCCACTATTTTTATTCTTTTATTTAAGGAATTCATGATTATCTAATCAATATTCTATCTCTATAGGATCAATCTTATTTAAATAAAAAAAACTTTTAATTTAATAAACATGAATAAATAAAACTTTTCACTCACTTATTCATACCCTAGATTGAGTTCTTTCTCCGCCATTTGTCCTGCACAAGTGGAGTAGCATGAATTAGTTAACATATTTCAAAAGAATCAATATTTGAATTTTATTGCTTATGGAAACCAATCAAGATTAGTTGATCAATCTCCTTTTTTTTAGTTTTTTTACCCTTGGTCAGACATTGCTAATTTTCTGACCAAGGCCCTTTATGAAATGCATGGCTAGCTAGGACGCTGGTTTTCCAACCATGCATTGTCAATAGCATCCTTACATAGGATTTTCACTATTTAATATTTTATTATTTTTTTAAATATTTTTATTATTATTATTTTTAATGTTATATATATATATATATTATGATTAACAATCATTATCATAACATTTCCCTAGAAGAAATAATTTCTTCTAGGAAAGCTACATGGTGTCTCATATTCTATACAAAGTCCTCTTTATTGAGAGGTTTTTGATAAAGTTTCAATTGATGACCATTGACCACAAGAGTCCTTTTGTTTTCATCAATGGGCATTAATTTTACTAAACGATTCTCAAAAACTTTTTTTATTTGATAAGGTCCAAGCCACCTTGTCTGTAATTTCCATTTAAACTGTTGAAATTTAGATTCAAACAATAGTGCCCAATCTCCTTTTTGAAACTTTTGTTGTTTGATGTGTGAACCATGATAAATTTTCCTCTGATTCTACACCAATTCAATTGTTTGTAATGCTTCCATTTTTATTTCATCAAGTTGATTAAGTTGCATGAGTCTCTCCTCTTATGTTGTGTCCAATTCAATTCCCACTTCCAATGCTATTTTCAATGTTTGTAATTCAAATTCAATAGAAAATAGAGGTTTCTTACCATAAACTAACTCATATGGTGAGAAGCCAATAGTTGTTTTCTAAGTAGTATTATAAGCCCAAACTACTTCTGGTACCTTATCTGCTTAATCCTTTTGGCTGGTACTAACAATCTTTGTTAAAATAATCTCTAATTATCTATTTATAACTTCAACCTATCCATTGGCTTGTGGATGGTATGGATAAGACTTTGTATGATACGTTTGATACACTTTCATGAAGTATTCTATCATTTTTGACATGAATTGAGGTCTTTAATCTGAAACTATTTCTTTTGGAGCACCAAATCTTTGCATAATCTTGAAGTAGAGGAAATCTACCATAGCTTCTTCTCAAGCATGAGTTAGAACTTATACTTCTACCCATTTGGTGACATAGTCTATTTAGACTAACATATATTATTTTCCTTTGGAAGGAGGATTAACAGGTCCAACAAAATCAATTCCCCATTTCTCAACTGGTTCTAGAACCAGTTGAGGGTGGAGAGGCATCTCAGTTGAGAGAGTGGGCTGCTCGGTTCTCTGACATGTGTCATAGTGTGTGATATAATTATTCACTTGTCTATGAATATGAGGCCAATAATAACCTGATCCAAGGATTTTGTGTATTTTTCTATGAGTTGAGTAATGTCCTCCTCCCAGTTCATCATGATAAGATCTAATGATATCATATGCTTCATTATTTGTCACACACCTGTGAAACACATGATTAGGTCTAAGTTTGAATAATATTCCATTAATCCATTTAAAATAATAAATTTTTCTAGTTAACCATTTTCTTTCTTTGTGTGATAAATGCAGAGGAAACTTCCCTAGAGCAAGATAATTGGCAATATCAGCAAACCATGGAGAATCTATTGAAATGACAAACAATTGTTCATCTAAAAAATCATCCTCCACTGGTTCTTATTCACCTAAAATATTTAATCTAGGCAAGAAATCAATAACCACATTAAACTTTCTTATTTTATCTATAATAGTAATATTAAATTCTTGTAAGAGTAATAACCATATGATAATCCTACCTCTCACTATTAGTTTGTTGGTAAGATACCTAATGGCTAAATGATCTATGTAGATAAACACATATTAATACTCCTAAAAAACAATGTTATCAAGGCTATATTCAATCCTTATAATCCCAATCTAAATAATCACAATCACATCAACATCACCTACCTAATGATCAACAACAGTTACCCCATACCTCCACCTCATCTACTAATGTTATCCAAATCATATTTGATCCTTCTTCCTACACCAATAAGAAAATGATAGTTCACATGAATAACTTAAAACAAGTGGTTTCATTTGTTAAACCTAAACCTCTTAGGTCACATGAACTAAATGATCACTTAGTTCAAATTCTTACTCTAAATCACTTCATAAATGGTCCTCATTTACCTTATTGACCTCTTCAAAACACTCCTACATGTCTTATGTCAATTTGAACATCTTAATTGACTTGTGCCTTATTGACTTGTTATGTAATGTTTGAATTTATTTATTACATGGACTACAACAAGGAATTATTTTTTAGTCATGGTGTAATTTCTTTCAGTAGGAGTCATATTTTTGCTAATGTAATATATGACATACATATGATCATTTTCATTTTTTTGTCCCAGAATTGCACCCATTGTTGTGTTGGAAGCATCTGTGTATATATGAAAAGTTTGTGTCTAATCTAGGCCTCTCAATACTGGAGTAGTACTAAGTTTATATTTGATGGTTTCAAAGGCTTGTTGATAATCATCATTCAATATAAACTCACTGTTCTTTGTAAGAAGTGCAAGTATTAGAGCATCTATTTTATTGAAGTTATCTATGAAGCATCTATAATAGCCAACATGACCCAAGAAACTTTTTACTTATATTTGTGTATGTGGAATAGGCAAGTTGGAGATTATTTCATTTTTCTTTGGGTCTACCTGAATACCCTTTGCTGAAATGTGATGTCCTAGCACTATTCCCTGATCCATCATTAACAAGCATTTGTATGGCTTAGTGATAATTGATGTTCTTCACATCCTGTCAAAACTCTTTCCAAATTGGTAAGGGATTCCTGATAGGTTCCTCCATGGATAGTGAAATCATCCATGTAGACTTATACACAATCATTTGTGAGGTTAGAGAATATTGCCAAAACTACTCTTTAAAAGGTTGTTGGAGCATTGCAAAGTCCAAATAGAAGCACTCAATAGGCCAAAGTTCCACAAGGATAGATGAATGTGGTTTTTAACTAATCCTTAGCTACAACTATGATTTGATTATATCCATTAAATGCATCTAGAAAAGAGAAATATTTCTTTTCTGCTAAGTCATGAAGAACTTGGTCAATGAAAGGCAAGGGAAAATAGTTTCTCAAGGCTGCCTTATTTAATTCCCTATAATCCACACATACTCTCTACTTCCCATTATTTTTTGGAACAATCACTAGTGGTGAAACCCACTGGATATCTAATATGGGGTAAATGAATCCCACATCTAATAATTTTTGAATTTCTATTTTCATTATATCTTTCAATGCTGGGCTTATTCTCCTCTGTGGTTGTCTTATTGGTTTGAGAGATTCTGTGTAAATGTAGTGTTTACATATATTGGGGTGAATTACTTTCATATCAGTATAATCCCAATAAAAATCCTTAGTATGTCATTTTAGGACATCAAAAAGTTGTACTTTCTCATCATAAGTTAACCAACTGTTGATATTCAAAGTCTTTCCAGGTAGTATCATAAGAGGTTTTATGTCTAGGTGCTTGGATTCTACCTATTTAAATTCACTCATTAGTAAATTCAGAGCACATGGATGAGGGAGTATCATATGGAATTTTACTACATTTTTGACAAATTCTTCTCCAAGAGGAATAGCTCTTGCTAATGGGCAATGAAATGCATTTAATAATTATGTTTGTTATTCTTCTGCCCAGTTTCATACACTTGATTGAGTCAAACTATGATCATATGATGAAGAGGAAATATAAGGATTGAGGTAATATATATTAGAGGAGAATATAGAGTCCATATATTCTATTCTGGCTCTACAAAGTCCATAGATTCTTTTCTGGCAAAATCTGTAGATTCTGCTAAATGCTTATATTCCTCAGATTCTGGAATAATGTCTTCACTCAATTCTTCTAGATATTTTTTAACTATGATCATGGATAATTATGAAATATAATTTGTGTTGTTTTATTTATCTACCTAAAGATTTTCTATGTTGTTTATTGATGGTCTTGCAGGAGGATACACATAAATGCATTTAAATTTTAGACCATTGGAAATGGTCATATCTCCTAACCTACAATCAATCAGTACTACAATATTAGCTAACCATGGTATTTCTAAGATTAGAGGATATACCAAATTCTTTGTTTTAGGTTGTAGCAACATAAAATCAATAAGATATTCTCAAGACTCAATAAGTACTATAACATTTTCTATGGTTCCTTTTGGTTTAGTTACAGACTGGTCTGCCATTTGGAGAATGGTAGATGTCGGCTACATTTATATGAGGGATAGTGTTTTAAGAGTATCAGTAGTCATGACATTAATTTCTACCCCTAAGTCCACTATAATGTTAGGAATTTCCTTTCTTCCTATTGTAACTATGATGACTGGACTGCCTAGGTCTGCATATTTGGGTATTAACAATTTTCTTGCTAACAAATCAATAACTTTACCATCAACACATATGGTTTTTGGGTACTATTTTTTCCTTCCAGGTGTTTTGACACACAAAGTCTTGATAATTCTATTCAATTCAAGAATGTCCCTAATATCTTGTAATAGGAGTACCTCAATGTTAATTTTTTGTAATTCATGGATCAAGTCTAATTCATGTTTGATTTCAAGCTCTTTTAATCTATTAGGAAAAGTGGTTGTTGGTGTAATGATTTTTTCCTTAGATTTTTTAGGACCTTCATTAGTTTTATCTTTCTTATTATTTGGTTCAGGCAATTGTGTTTTTTCTTTTTCATTAGGTATCTCTAAAATGAGAATTAGAGGCTCTCTTACAGTTTTTCTTGATCTTAGTTGTATATCAGAACAATTAATAGCTCCTATGTTTATGGTTTCTCCTTGGTCATTGACATAAATGGGTACTTGTGGTTTATTATTTATATTTGTTATTGGTTGTGCAGGCATTGGAGGTTGATTAGCTTGTTCTGGCTGTTGAATGATAAGAGGTGGCATTATGGTTTTCTATTGGGGTTGCCTTCTTGGTTGATTCTATTGTTGATGAGGGGTCCATTATGGATTCCATTGTGGATGAAGTTGTTTCTGTGGTACCCATGGTTGTTGTGGCAACATCCATAGTTGAGGGGATACCCAATCTTGTCTAGGCCATGACATCTGAGTTGGTGGCCTTTGAGTTTGACCCCACATTGGTGGGGGTGTTAGAACATTCCAAGGGGATATCCATGGATTAGATAAATTACTTGCACAAAAATTCCCTTGAATCTAATGTTGTGTAAGAAAATTTTACCTTTGGATATAATTTACTTCTTTAATAGATTGAACATTTGATTTTATTTGATTTTTTAGAGTAGGCAAAAGAGTACAATAGTTTGTGTCATGGTTTGTTCCCTCACAAATTATACAAGAAGAAATGTTTGTTTTGTCTAAAGGAAAATACCTAAGAGCATGTTTCAATATGCACTTAGGATAGTAAATGGATAATGGTTCTATTGCATTGGATTTAACTTGAAGGCCATCTAATGTATTATTTAGTGTGACCAAAATATCAATTTTTAGATTAGCAAATTATTCCATTAACTTACCCAAGTCATTGGATTTTCCTTGCCTTCCTTTCCTCATTCTTGGTTTTGTTTGGGAATAATTAGGATAGAGTTATAAAATCTAATGAAAGGCTAGTTTATTTATATCTCTTTCACCCATTAAGTTCAATGCATCTCTAATATCTTCATCTAATCCTTTGAGGAAAACAAGTTTTAGGACTTCTTCAGTAAGTGGATAACTACTTTGTTTGTGTGTGAATGAAAATCTATCCAAATAGTCATCTAAAGATTCATCTTCATTTTGTTTAATTTTAAATAATTCCTCCTTCCTTTCTCTCACCTTATAGTAATCCTGATATTTGTTCAAAAATGTAGTTTCCATTTCTTCCCATGTATAGATGGAGTTTCCTAGCAAATACATGAACCATCTCATGGTTGCATCTTTGAGTGTTGATGGAAATAATTTTAGTTTTTGATTGTCTGATGTGTAGTCATATGTTTGATAGAGAACTTTAAATTCAAACAAAAACTAATTAGGATCTTCAGTGGATCTTCCCCAAAAATTTGGTAAATTTATAGGAGTAATATTTTTCATGGTGGTTTGATCATTAGGATTTACTATAATTGGAAATTAAAAAGTCCTCCCTGGTTGTGCAACCTGTCATTCTTGTTGGTCACCCATATCTTCTTTTGATGTGCCTTCAATACTAAGATTAGTTATCTAGTGAATGTTGGTATAACTACTTGAGGTTGTTCAAATTATTCAAAACTCTTTTCAGTTATATCCCATTCAAATGCTTCTTCTAAATCTTTGGCAGCCTCTAGATATTCTCTCCCTTTGAGTGGATAATCTGGATGTACTCTTCCTATAGGACTTACTTGTGGCAGGGTTCTAGTACTAAATAAGATTTCAAGAGAATCTTGAAGATGTGATTCAATAACCTATTATAAAATCTTAGCTAAAGATGGTGATGGACTTTATTTTCTAAATTCTAGGGTAGGACTTTCAACTAGAGATGTTGAAGGACTTTCTGCTATTGTTTTTGGAGGAAATTTTGAATCAAATCATCCTTTTAAATCTCTTGGTCAAAACATAAATTGATTTCTCATTTATGATTTTGATGTTCTTTGTTTTTACCTATAGATCAATAATTTTTACCTCACTAACACCTTAAAGTTCCCAGGTAATGGTACCAACAATGATGAGTGTCCTTTAACTCCTCATATAATCAATTTTCTTAGTTGATGTCAATCAAACCAGGGCTAGTGTCTAAAGCTGTCTACATCAAGGATTATGATAGTAGATCTATAGATTGGTCTTTTGGGGGAGTTATCTAGTGAGTCTATTCTAAATATTACTAATGAAAGAGAGATTTTATACTATTTGATTCACACTTGCTAAAGAAAAGATCAACCAACAATTTAACTAATTTAATCCTTTGCATTAGTTAAATCTAGATTTAATTCACACTTAATCTATTCCACACTTTTTTAGAAATGTAAATCTAGATTTAATTCACACTTTCAATAAATATAAACACTCAGTTGGAAAGGTAAATCTAAATTAACTCATTCCCTTTCAAAGAAATACTATGTCTAAATCACACTCGCTTGATAAGAGAAATGACTGATAAAAAGTGAATCTTGAATTTAATTTTTATAAATTACCATTACATAAATGTATTAGGAATATTTTTATTATCTAATAATTAACAATAAAATAATACATACAAAAATTATTGGCTCTAAGGAGAGTGGGACCTTGCTCTTCTTAGAAGCAGGAATGGGATCTACTTAGTACTAGGAATTGGAATAAAATTACATTAATTGATGAAAGTTGGAATGTTTACAAAAATATCTAAAACATAAAGTATGACTAAATTCAATACTCAATAATTATTTATTAAGACAAAATACTTACAGTTTTATGCTAGTGAATATTAACTAAAAATAGTATATGGAAAACTAGTTTTTCTTAATCAATCTGCCTATCTCCAAAATAGAAGATTTGGATTGAGTAGGATCTTTAGGAAATAAAACTATCTAAGTATGTACAAAGTATATAAAAATGGAATCCTTAAAAATAGAAGTTGAATATTGATTTGATATGACTTTAGCTGGAATGATTATCCTTTACTACTAGTTTGCCTACAAAATATCCAACATCTTAAGCTTTGGACCTACAAAGTTCTTAGAGATGGACCTACATAGTGTATAAATATGGACCTGTAGATTCCATAGGAATGAGTTCTTAGTATTACCCAAGGTTTAAAGTCTATAGAGTCTATAGATAAGGACTGGTTGAGTATATAAATATCAATTGAGTAGGTCCATAGCTTAGAAAATTGGTTGATCTAAAACTTCTTTATCATGCTACATTTGCCATCTTTCTTGTACATTCTTCAAAACCAAAACACTAAAACATGCTATTTTTTAGGCATAAATGACGAGGTAGTAACTTAATCTTTAGTTTGACATAAATGAGATAAAGTATCTATTTTTCATGCTACAGTCAACTAAAAGTTTATGATTTACATAAGATTATATCCTCAGAGAGACGAAATAAAGGAAATATTATGTAAAAAATGAGCCATATTTTGAGCTCATCAGTATGAATTGGTCATGAATTTTAATTTGTATTGAATTATTTTTTTAATATTGATTTACCCCCCTCTCAGTCATTATGCTTCCAACAATTAGTATCAGAGAATGGTCCTTTGAAGTAGGCCTAATAGCCTGAAGGAGATCTTAGAAGTGCAAGCATGGATTGTGATGATGATAATGTTTATCATGATAGCAATGTAGATCAATTCATTTCATAAGCTAAGTATGTAAGAGAGATGTTGAAAAAGTTTTAAGGCAAGAAGAAGTGATCTAAGGAAAGTGATAGTAATGTTTCTGATGATGATGATTGTGTTGATTGAGTTGGAAATGGAGTTCTATTATTGGCTAAAGAAGTAGGTTGATTCAAGGAATAAGACAACTTGTATGATGAATAAGTCTAATATGACAATGAAGAAGGAGAAACTAAATTAGATATTGAACATGAGCTCATAAGTACCCTAGATGATTTGAAGTACCAAAAGAAGAGGAAGCATGAGTTGAGATTTATGGTCAAGGGTCTTAAGGAACAAATATGTACCTTTAAGAGTGACTAGGTAAAAGAAGACAAAAATTATGAGAAGATCATCAAGGATCTCAAGAATTAGTTAAAAGGTGTCAATACAAATTTCATATAAAAATAAGTTGAGTATGATCAGTTGAAGATAGAGCTAGATTTTTTGAAGGTTGAGCATGAGCAATTCATAGAAAAGATGAGCAAGTTTGAGAAATAGATTGAGAAGCCAAAACAAGTTAAGAGCACCAACATGAAGAAACTAATCGAGAAGCCTAATGTAATTAAATATTCTATTTATTTCAATGGTTTTTTTTTCTTATCATATCTTTGGTCATAGAGCAAGTGATTGTAGAATGGTCTCAACGGATGAGTTGTCATGGGACCATGGGAGAAGGAGTGATCAGTTAAGAGGTAAGAATAATAATTTTGTTTGCTATAATTTTCATAATGTGGGACACATTTCAAGATTCTATCCTAATAGAATTATAAGGCCCTCAAGACATAACAAGGTATATTGAGCTCCTCGAGTGAATTAGAAGGGTCAAATATTTGTATGGAAAATAAAGATAGTCAAGGTGAGTTATGATCATTCTAATAGTTAAAATAGACTATTTGATAATGTAGAGAAAGGATAAGATGTGAAGGAATGTCAAGAACATGTTTTATCTACACATATTGACAAGGTAGTCAAAGAGAAGAAGAAGGATGACAAGGTGGATGAGTCAAATTATTCAGTCAAGCCTAAATGGAATCTAAAGAGGGCCTATCAATCTCATGATTGTAAGATGGTTGAGAAGAGTGGATTAGAGGTCTAGGAATCTCTTGAGTTCAATGTATTTTAATGCCCTATGAAAATGGGTTACTCCATTAATATTCATGGAGACACTCATCTATCTATAAAATCAAGAGGTTGTAGTCAAAGAAGGATTCATCTTGAGAGGATTTCGGGTTGTTTGTGTTGTAAGGAGCCATGGTATGGAATGCAAAAGTTTGTGCTTGATTCATTTTCAGATTTCCTTTTACATTATTGTGAGTAGTTTGAGAGTTTAGTGATCTTGGTATCTTTGAGTTTTGAAGTAAGTAGGAAGCATAGTGAGAGATCTAAGGTTGACATCAGGATTTTGAGGTTAAAAAGTAGTCAATTGGTATATGATAGATTTGGTTTTGGTATCAAGATGCTTGGAGATAGTTGAGGATGATCTGTGAGTTTTGTTGATTCATATGGTGTGCAAGATATGAATACAAAAGGGGAAGCCCCTAATTCTGTAGTTGGTGTCAAGAGTGTGGTAGCCTAGTGAGTCATTAAGAGTTTGATATGTCTTGTCAAAGAAGGTAAGTAATCTTGAGTTCCTAGTTCATTTAAAGAAGACATGCTTGGTTTAAGGGAGAGCTTGGTAACTCTAAGTTATTTATCAAGAGAGTGGTTGCCTTTGGTATCAAAATAGAGGTATGCATGGAGTTAGCTAGAGTAAAGGATAGAGCTAAGTTTTGAGGGAGATTATTCAGAATGGAGAGGTAGCCTATTGAAAAGAGCGGGTCTTTAAGTTTTTTTGCCATTTAGTGTCTTTGAGAGGTTACATTAGCTTAGGGGGAGAAAATGTGTTGTCAAAAGTTTTATATAAAAACTGGTATTAAGGTGAGTATTTATTAGCATTTCATTATGTTGTTTATTAAAGTTTAGGTCCAAGGATCAGATAGTAATTTGTGGAAGAACCTTTGTTATTAATGTCAAAGGGGGAGAAAGACTAGAATGGGGGAGATGAGAATGATCAGGTTGTAGTGTGTTTTCCATCAATGACAAAGGGGGAGTTTTTTGAGAAGTGTTGTCATTGATGTCAAGGTCTATGTCAAGGTTGATTTCAAGGTTAAATTTAGCATGAAGTTATCAGTATTGTCATTGAATATTCTTGTGAAGATATGATGATAAGTAGGTTTGCATGAGTGTTGTTGTCATCAAGACCAGTTGGCAGTGTGTGTTTTGACAAGATTATGAGCATTGAAGGTATGTAGTGTGAAGGAGAGTATTGTAGTTGTTATGAATGTTATCATGAAAGTGAATTTGAAGGAAACTAATTCCTTAATATAGGTATTTGAGGTGAAGTGCTTAAGTAGCCTAAGATTAGTCATGGCATGAAGAGACCTTGTAAGAAGGTAAGAGCATGGTGGATTGGTGAGATGAGTGTACACATGAATGAGTGGTTTTATCAGGATGTTTGATTATGTATGTGAGGAATTGGAACACTCATAAGAGTCTCAGGGTGAGCCTATAGGGGTAGGACCTTTAGACTAAGTCTACACCTAAACCACTCCTAAACTCTACTTGGCCTAATGAGGTATCATGATATATTTTCAAAGAATGTGAAGGATGTATGGTAATTTTTAATCATGAAAGAGGTTTCTTTAGTATGTGAGTGAGGTGGGGAGTGCATGTAAATAAGCATGAAGGATAGTTTTAAGGCTTAATGTGATTTCTAGGTCAAGGTCTAGAGAATAAAGAGAGTGTGGTCTAATGAAGGCTCATGATCATATTTCAAGGTGTTTGAGATCATGTAATAATTTTTAGAGGTGAGGTATGTTGTTTCAAGTTTTTTCATGTAGTTTGAGGTCATGGTTTAAGGACAAGGCATGAAAAGTTGTTTGGAGGTCTCTCAAGTGCTCAGAATGAAGGGTTCTCAACCTGATAAGGATTTTATTATGATCATTAGATCATAAAAACTTTGAATGGGAACCTAAGATATTAATGATAGATGATTAAGGGTCCTAATTCAAAATTATAGGAATTAGTTTTTGGATTTAGGGGCTATGCTTTATGAAGGATTGTTAAGAGTGGAAATACGTTTAAACTCTCTTAGAGCTATAATAAGGACCTGATGTTGAATATGTTGATCAAAAGTTACAAGAATGGATTGGTATTATTAGGTAAGCTATTGTATCTTGTATTTTACTCTCATAAGTACATCTAGGTGGTATTTTTTAGAAAAAGGAGAGAGAAAATGTTAAGCTACAGGCTTATTTTTAAAGAAGTTGCTATAAAAGTCAAAAGTTGCATTGGACATAGTAATAAAATGGATGGATGAATAAGGTATATACTAATGTCTCATTTCGATGAATGTTTTTTTATATTTTATATTTATAAAGTATGCTAAACTAGGCATCTAAGTTAGCTAGTTGCTAATAGGCCTAATAGTGTAAACAGTGAAAAACCCAAACAATAATGAGAAGATGAAGTGGAATGTGTTTTCATGATATAATGAAGAAAAAGTGCATATATATGTTTTTAAGGACTTTTAAGACATTTTAATTCTTGTAATAAGCTTTGGAGGTCATGTATGTGGTGAAAATGTTACTAAAAAAATGACTAGTCTGGTTCAGTTTAGACTATGTGATATAGGGTTAAGAAATTTGTCTGCAAGACCAATATTTGCCATTTGACCATATGATTTTTATATATTATAAGGGTATAATTATCTCATAGTATCATATACATACATAATAATTCATGTAGAGTGTTTATATAGGGGTTGGAGGTCTAAGTCACCATGACTATGTTTTGAGGTGTGAGTGAGTTGCATAGGTGTTATTCAAGTCTTATCCCCTGAGTGGAAGAGTCTAATGAATTTGGTAATGACCTTGAGGTCATTTAAAAAATATATATATAATTATTTTATCACATTTTATTGTATATCTTCATTATTTCAAGATAGGTTTTTGAGGCACATAGGCCTAATAAAGCAAATTCTGCAAAACTTGGGTAGTGTGAGAAGTTTGTTTTTGGTGTGTCTTCAGGGTATAATGATGGATAAAAGTGCATTAAGATGTTTTTTTTAAATTTTATTTACTATTCATGCTTGGTAGAGAGCTTGGAAGTCAGGTATAGTGGTGAAAACATTGAAGTTAAAATGGCTTATCTGGTTCTAGTGTGACTGTGAGAAGAGAGGTCTAGAGATTGGTATTTATGTCTAATATTTGCCAGTATACCTTATATTTTTATGTGTTTGAATATGTTTTTGAGGTATATAAATATTATTTTCATGAATCAGTAGTCTTTGAAATTGGTCATATAGGTGAATGTTTCATGACTGTGTTTTTGACAGTCTTGGCAGTTTTGAGTAAGCAAGTTACAATGATGAGTTTGAGGATCTATGCTTTGATTTTAAGTGTTTCATGAATATGGTGATATTTTTTAGGTAATATAGGTTATTTATAAGTTATTTATTGGCATGTTTGTGTGGATAAATTATTTTTTATCTTCAATTGTTCAAGATAGACTTTTTTATGTGTTCAAAGGCCTAATGTGAACAATGCTAATGGAGTGTTTCAATTGGTGGTTGGACATAAAATATGTCATGGTGATTTTATGATGTTTGATAAGGCCTATTTTATTTTTATATGATAATTTACTTCTCTATGTGGAGTTTTAAACTGTTCCAAGGAAGGTAAAGTGTACATGTGTTGAAGAAGGCCTAATAGGTCTCCATGAGATCGAAAGAAGGAATGCAGCCTATTGAGTTGTGGCTAACATAATATTGTGATTGAATATTGTTTTAATGTATCCTAAGGCCTATTATGTGGTAAATATAAGTGGAAAAGTGTGTGTTTCTCACCAAGGTGTGTATGAGAATGAGGCTGGTATAAAAACAAGGTTTAATAGGCCTATTTGGGCATGTTAGAGGATTGGATTGAAGAGTGAATTAGATATAATATCCTTGAGTGGAAGGAAGTATTATATAAAATCATAAAATATTATAGGTACTATAATTAATATATAATAAGAGGTTTGCATATGAATATCAAGGTCATATGACCTAAATAGTCTTGAAGAGACCTAGTTGAGTGAAAAAGCCTAGAAGGTAGTTAGAGAGGGATAAGAGTGTGAAGAGATAAAGAGGTGGTAATAATATATTGGATGAGAAACTTAGTGTTATAAAAGTGATAAAATAAATCATATAACTTTGTGTTGAGTCATCTAGGGGTTTGGTGCCTCCTTGAAAATGGGTGCTTGTTAAATCCTAGTCAAGTGGGTGCTTGGCTAGTTGGGGTTGGTGCTTCATGTAAAGTTGGTGCTTCACTAAATTTAGTTTTTGTCTTATATTAATGTATTAAATTTTTAGATATCAATTTTTTTAATTCCCCTTGAGGGTTTCCCATATATGTGATATGTTCTTGTATTTCATGCTTATGTGGATAGTTGCTTATGTTTGATTGATCTACATGTTTGTATGAATGGATCATGAATGTTAAGTGGAATTAAATGAATGTTTTGAAGAATGATTCACCCCATCCTTAGTAATTATTATTCCAAAACTAGGCATGTACATAAGAAGAAATATCCTCCACTAGTACCCTTCCTATCATCTAGGCTTCCTTCCAAGTTTGCATCTGTATCGGCTTTTTAATTGAACTCCTTGCTCCTTGGATACCATAACCCAAACTCCATAGTCCCCTTAAGATACTTGAGTATCCTTTTGAATACTTGAAGATGATTTTATTTTGTATCTACTTGAAACCTTCCCATAAGACCTACTTCTTGTGTGATATTAGGTCTACAAGTAGTGGTGTATAGTAAACTTCCAATCATTGACCTATATGGTGTTTGATTGACCTTTGGAGACTCATCTTCCTTGCTCAACTTACACCTTATGATCATAGGTGTACTAACTACCTTGAAATATTCCATCTCAAACTTCTTCAACATCTCTCTTATGTACTTGGATTTTGAAATGAATATACCTTTTTAAGATTGAGTGATTTGAAACCCAAGAAAGAATGATAGTTATCCCAGTATGGACATCTCAAACTCTTTCTTCATCACATTTGCAAAGGCCTTGGTCATGTTCTCATTATTTCCACCAAAGATGATGTCATCCACATAGACAAAAACTATCAATTGCTGGTAATATTATATTTTTATGTACATATTACTATCTACAACTCCTCTTTTGAATTTTTAATCTAACAAGTACCTATCCAACCTGGCATACCAAGCTCTAGGATCTTGATTTAGACCATAAGGAGACTTTTTCAGCCTACAAACATAGTCCTTATCACCTGATAGTGAGAACCCCTTAGGTTGTTCTATGTATACCTTTTATTCTAAGTTTTCATTCAAAAAGGTAGATTTGACATCCATTTGGTACACCTTAAACCCTTTAAATCTTGCATATGCTAAAAAAAACATGATGGCCTCCAATCTTTCCATTGAATTTATCCTCAAAGTCTATCCCTTCAACTTGTGCATATCCCTTGCATACCAATCTAACCTTCTTCCTAGTGACTTATCCATCTTCATTCAACTTGTTTCTAAATACCCATTTTGTGCCAATGACATTCTTGTCTTTAGGCCTAAGAACTAGCTCCCAAGTCTCATTCTTCTCTATTTGGTTTACCTCCTCATTCATAACACCTATCGAATACTTGTCTTTTCTTTCTTATACAAGGTTCTTAAGTTCAATATTGGAAAATAGAACAACATTCTATTGATTTAGGTTACTCATCAGTCTCCACCTTATTTGCATACCTACATCCTTATTACCAATGATTTGTGATTCAGGATAATCTCTTTGAATCTATCTTGATGGTCCTTTTGAGTCTTGTCTTTCCTCAACTTATTCTTCTTACTCATCAACCTCTATAGTTTCCTCTTCATTCTTGAAATCCATATTTTCTAATGTATCCTTTATCTGTGAGTGTGATTTACTTGTCTCATCAATCTTCACATTGGTGCTTTCCACTATCTTTTATAACCTCTTGTTATAACATCTATAGGCTGAGCTCATTGATGAGCATCCTAAGAATACACCTTTATCATATCTAGAATTAAAATTTTATAAGTTTTACTCATTTATTTTGATGAAACATTTTCTCCTAAACACTCTAAAGTGTTCCACATTAGTAGGTCTACCTTTCCATAGTTCACAAGGAGTCTTATTTCCATTAGTCCTTATATATCCTCTATTCAAAATGTAGACTATAGTGCTCATTGCCTCTCTCTAATATCTATCAGATAATCTAGAATTATTTTGCATAGTTCTTACCATCTCTTGAACTGTCCTATTCTTTATTTCTAATACTCCATATTGTTGAGGTGTCCTAGCTACTGAGAACTCTCCTTATTCTATAAACTTCAAAGAAGTCATCAAACTCATTAGACCAAAAGTATCCTCCTCTGTCAGGTATTAAGCACTTGATCTTCCCATTCTTCTCATTATAAATAAAGGCCTTAAATGTATTGAACTTATCAAGAGATTTTGACTTTTCTTTCAAAAAATCTACCCAAATCATTTTTATATAGTCATCTATGAGTAACATGAAGCAACTATCTCCTTGAATGCTTTGAATTCTTATAGGCCCATAGAGATCAGTGCATATTAACTCCAAGGGTATTGTAATAGAGTACTCCTTGGACTTGAACCTTATTCTCATCTGATTACCATGTTGACATGCCTTTCAATTATGTTTGTAGGTTTGGTGATCTTAGGCATGTTCTTCATAGACTTCTTAGTGTTTATCTTGACTAGATTGTTAAATTTTAGGTGACCTAACCTTCTGTGCCATAACCAAATTTCATCCATATTTATCATAAAGCATATCTCCTTCTTTATCTCATTCAAGACATATATATTGTTCTTAGTCCTCTTAGCATTGACAATTAGACTTCCTAATTTGGCTCTCTTTATCTCACACCCTCTGTAATGAAAGGTTAGTATGTGTCTTTAGTTACACACTTGACTTACATTAAATATGTTATGTTTCAAACCTTCCACATACAACACATTTTCTATCTTAGTCTTCCCATTGTCCAAACTCAAGATACCTTTGCCAACTATATTGGAAGTTGTGTTGTCTCAAAATATCACTATGCTTGTAACATTATTATTCAATGAGATGAACTTATTTTTGTCTCCTATCATGTGACTTGAGAAACCACTATATATATATATATACCATTTCATGCCTTCATATTGAATGTGAAAGGCAGTCTGACCTAGAATAGATTCTTCTTTAGTCTCCCGCTCTTCCTTAGTAGATAATCCATCTTGATTTTTGAGCTTAATATGATCAATCCTAACTTACTTTAGATTCCATACCAATGCCCTTATCATGTACTCTAGGATATCCATATATCTTTTTGAATATTGAGGGCCTTATAATTCTATTAGGACAAAATCTTGCAATGTGTCCCATATTATGACAACTATAGCAAATAACATTTCTTTACTTACCTCTTGATTGATCACTCATTTTCCCATGGTCAATGATAACTTATCCCTTATTACATTGGGATGCTTAATTGGTATTTTCATGTTGTTACTCTTGACCTTTTCTAAATTCTCACACTCTTTCTCAAACTTGCTCATATTGTCTATGAGCTGCTCATGCTAAACATTCAAGGAATCTAACTCTATCTTCAACTGATCATACTCATCTTATTTTAATTTGAACTTTGTATTGACCTCTTTTAAATGATTCCTAAGATACTTGATGATCTTATATTTATGTTTCAAATCATCTACATAACTTATGATCTCAACTTCAAGGTCTAATTTAGCTTATCTTTCTTCACTATCATAGTAGACTTCTTCATCATATTGGTTGTCTTGTTGATCACTAGACATATTGTGCTTCTTAGGATCACCTTCAAGCTATTAGGCTTGCTTTAAAGGACCAAAATCTGATACAGATTATTGAAATTAAAATGAATGAGAGGGGGGGATGAATCAGTCATGAAAAAATTCATTCACTTCCACTTAACATCCATGAGCCATTCATACACACATATAGATTAATCAAAGCATAAACAACCATACATATGAATATGAAATACAAAAACACATCACATATGTGGGAAACCCTCAAATGGAAGAAAACCCACTAATATTTAAAAATGGACTATGGTCCTACAATACAAAAACTAAATTTAGTGAAGCACCAAACTCACATGGAACACCAACCCCAACTAGCCAAACACCCACTTGACTAGGATTTAATAAGCACCCACTTACAAGGAGGCACTAACCCCATAGATAACTCAAAAAAAACTCATCCACATAATTTCTTTGATCAACTTCAAAAAACTATGTTGTTTAATCAACTGATGATGACTATGTCTTCATCTCTTCATACTCTTATCCCTCTCAAACTACCTTCTAGCCTTCTTTTCTCAACTAGGTCTCTTCAAGACTGATTAGGTCATATGAACTTAAATTTCATTCTCATACCTCCTATTATATATTAATGATAGTATATATACTATATTATGATAGTCTATAAGACCTCCTTCTACTCAAGGATTTTCTATCTTATTTACTCCACTATATAATCATCTAACTAGCCAATTAGGCCTAAAAGGCCTTGTTCTTATACAATACTCTTGATCATACACCTATTTGTTATAAAAACACACTTGCACACTTAGATTTGACACAAAATATGCCTTAGGACACTTTAAAATCAATAATCAATAATTGCATTAGGTTGGCCATAACTCAAATAGACTAAACCCTTCTTTAGGTCTCATGGAGACCTAATCCATTAGGCCTACTTTAGGACACATTACCTTATGACCCATTAGAACACTCTACACCTTTATGAATAATTTTTTTTTAATACAACAATAAAATAAGCCTTATCCAACATATTCTAAGGACCATGATACTTTTTAGGTCCAACCACCATTTGAAACACTCCATTAACATTGTTCACATTAGCCCTTTGAACACACAAAAGTCCATCTTGAACAACTGAAGATAACACATCATTTAACCACAAAACCATGAAATATATAAATTATAAAAAATCTAAATGACCTCAAAAATATCAACATATGCATTACACACTTCCACTCAGGAGATAAAGCAACTTTTTAACTATATTCACTGACATCCAAAACATATACCAAAAATGAAAATGTATTAAAAGTATTGAAAAACATATGTATGTACTTTATTTCATAATTCTATCATGAAAATACATTCTAATTCATCTTCTCATTGTTGCTTGGGTTTTTCATTGTTTTCACCATTAGGCCTGTTAGTGACTGGCTAACTTGGATGATCATTTTAGCACATTTGAGGACCATAACCTATCCAAAAACCTTCATGAACATGAAACACGAGTCTCTACCTTCTTCTTCAATCCATTTTATTACTTTGTCTAATGCAATTTTTGACTTCTACAGTAACTTATTCAAAAATAAGCCTATAACTCAACATTTTCTCTCTCCTCTCTCTAACCAATACTACCTAGAGGTACCTGTGAGAGTCCAATGAAATATCCAATAGATTACCTAATCAAATCAATACATATTTATCATGTTTTAGTAACATCTTCAACGTCGGGTCTTTATTAGGGTTCTAATAGGGTTTAAACCTATTTCCACTCTTAATAATCCTTCATAAAGCATAACCATCAATCCAAAGACTAATGTACATAATTTTGATCTAGGACCCTTAAAAATATACCATGAACTACTTAATTTACCATGAAAAGGTTTGAAGAGCTAATGAGCACAATAAAATCCTTTTCAGGTTGAGAACCCTTCATTTTGAGCACTTAAGCGACTTCTAAACAACTTTTCATGCCTTATAATTCACACTATGAACTCAAAATGTATGAAAAAATTGAAACAACATACCTCACCTATGAAAATTATTACATGAGCTCAAACACCTTGAAATATTATCATGAACCCTCATTAGGCCACATTCTCTCTCTTTGCTCTCTAGACCCTAACCTATAAACCACATTAGGCCTCGAAATTGACCTTCATGCCTATTTACATGTAGTTTCCACCTCACACACTCAATCATCCTCTCTCATGATTAAAAAATTCCATACATCCTTCACATGTATTGACAATAGATCATGATACCTCATTAGGCTAGACAAAGTCTAGGAGTGGTTTAGGTACAAACTTGGTTTGAAGGTCTTACCCTTGTAGACTAACCTTGAGAGTCTCATGAGTGATCCAATGCCTCAAAAACATGATAAAAAAACTTCATAAAACCACTCAGGTACGTGTTCACTCATCTCACCAAGCCACCATGCTCATACTTTCTCACAACATCTCTTCATGCCAAGACTAGGCTTAGGCTACTTAAGCACTTGACCTCAAAGACCTGAACTAAGGCATTAGTTACATTAAAATTATCTTTAATGAAAACATTATTCAATGAAAAAAATCCATCAATTCCCCTTATCACATCAACACACTTCCAACTAGGCACACTCTCTCACTGACATCAACCTCAAGCAAGATGCACCTTTGACATCAATGAAAATACTCAACAAGGCACACTTTTAAGGGATGACATAGGGATGTAATTATAGTGAGAAAGTGATAAAGGGATATGTATATTTAAGGAAATAAAGGGAAGGTTTCTTGGGGATGACATCTTGCAAATTGGACCCAAGAAAAGTCTCCTAATGGGTAAGTGAGAAGCCAAAGACTTTTTGGAGTATGGATGGGTATTATAAAACCTCTTTTCTCTAAGAGAATAGTAAGGTAACCATAAAAATTAAAATTTAATGACTTTATTAGAATATATTGTGTTTACCTTAGGCATGAAAATGAAGCACTAGTCTGTAGCCAAGAGCCAATGAGTGCTGGAATCACCAAATGCTGCATGAATAAAGCTTTACAACTTCAAATTTGCCAAGGTCGTCATCTACCTTTGACAACTTATTAGATTATGAGTCCCACCAAACGTGAAAAAAATATTATCAATCAAATTTTTACCCTAAATTAGGTCTATTCCAACATCCTTTAACTTTATTTAATGTGGAAACATCTCTCAAGTTGTGGGTGACTTATGAGAGAGATGAATCTCTAGATTGAAGGGCTAGCTCCCTTGCACCACACATAAAACTAACCATTAATCTAATTATTTTAAAATAAAAGGGATAAAATAAGACTAACACTAATATAATAAAGGTGATGCACCAATATGTATCCCACAAACCTACCTGAACTTGCACTATAAAAGACAATTCACAAAACTGATCCTAACACACAAGGTTCTCTTAATAATAGTGTTTCAATATGAATGTTGAATGTAATGTGTTTCTCAAGTTTGATCATAATTAGGTCTAATAATAGACACTAATATCCTTATTTACACTTAAATATGCACAAAACAAATATTTACACTTCATATGACCTGATAGAAGTTAGATTACTTACACCAAGCATGAAAGAGTGAAATGAACACAAGGAAAGATGACCTTCACTTGCTATTCACTATGAAATACTTCACACACTTAATCAAGAATTTGAGAAATCAAAACCAATTTTAAATCTTTTATTCTAAGGCAAAATTAGTATTCATTTTATCAAGGCTTCTCCATACCAAATGTGGATATCTTACAAGGCCAAAAATGGCTGCTTATATAGAGAATTGGGAAGAGAGAGAGAGGGGTATAGAAGGA
Organism: Torreya grandis; assembly: GCA_037957365.1. Taxonomy (NCBI): domain Eukaryota; kingdom Viridiplantae; phylum Streptophyta; class Pinopsida; order Cupressales; family Taxaceae; genus Torreya; species Torreya grandis. The sequence goes on from JARHVA010002033.1 coordinate 2,140,277, forward strand.
GAAGGTTTCAAAGTATCCACATGGAATTTAAAAACAAGGAGTATTTATGAAATATAATAAATATAATTCCAAGACCATGTGTCTCTCTTCTGAAGATATTCCATCCTCTAAATGGCATAAGAGTTATAACTTGGCTTGACACCTTGATCATCTTCTTAAAAATTGCCCTTCCTTACATACAAAGAGTGATAAATGGGATTATAAATCATAAATTATCCATTAATTTATTAATACCTTATCATTTGACACCTTACCTATACTAAGAAACTCCTTTGATCTGACATTTCATCATTCATATGCCTAGGTATCTTAAAACTCTTAATTTCCCACACCTAGCTTTGTCCAAGTGGCTCAAAAATTGAGTTAAACTTCTCCAAGGCCCTATATCTCCATGTATTTAATTCAAATATATCATCAGACCTGAAAAAAATCCATTTTGGTTCCTATAATAGCTCTCAAGACTCCATTTTACTCCTCAAGGTCTCATTAGGCCTATTTTCCTTATAGCTCTAAAAAATTGTAAACATCCTTGTGTATAAGAATGTAAAATTTTTATTAAGAATATTAGTAAATATTTGAGGACCCAATATCCCATTATAACTTCATGTCAAATTTCATGTCCTAAATCTGAGTGAAAGTGCATTTTTTTGCCTTTCTCTCTCCTTAATTAGGCCTCCTTGTCTAGAACCCTATTTTTATGCTCTAGAACTCTCCCATACATGTGAAAACACCCAAAATCATGTTATTGAATTTTAATAGGATATTACCAACATCCATGTCAAATTTGAGGCCCTAAGACCCTAGGAAATTGTAAGAACCATGAAATGACCTTACCACCTAGTCTTATTTTAGGCATATTTGAGATTGCCTTGGAAAATGAGCTTGTTTGACCAATTCTAAAATATCCCATGAATATGTTTTATATTTAAAGGATTAAATACATCTTATGTGACCTCATTAAATTTTTTTAAAGTTCCCCTTTACTCAAAACCCCTATAGAACACCAAAAATCATGCAAAATAACGCATTTAATGTAGTCCATACAAGTGAAAGTATAGAAGAAACACTCATGGAGGATCTAATTGGATTCATAAATAACATATAGGAGGTTTTAGGAAAAAAATAGGTCATTAAATTTTCTTTATAAGTCCATTTCTCTTGATTGGTCACTAGTAGGGTTTTAGGAGGGTTTAGAATGGTTTTGATTCTTAAGGATTGTTCATAAAGAATAGATCCTATTTCTCTCTCATAATTAAAAAATATTGTAGTTAGGGTACCCTTACATCACCTCCAAAAACCAATATGTCTCATGAAATTTTTGAGTGTGAGAAGTTGACTCTTAGGTTGCAAGCAAGCCATTAAAGAGGGGTCTAAGCTGTTAGCATTTATTCATGTAGGTCAGAGACTTAAATAAAATAATTGATGCCACAATAATGAATTATGGGGAATTTTATACATCCTTTGAAATAAATTTTTATCCATGTATTAGGTTTAGGTTACAATAGGTGAGAGAAAACTACCTTTTGGATGACAATCCTGCATGAAGAGAGCTCGAGGTGGTCTTAAGGCCAAAATTGGAATTTTTATTGATTTGAATCTATTTGTGATGATTATTAAAGGTATTAAAATTAATTATTTACCTTCCAAATCCATTATGCATTCAATTTATCCCTAACAAGCCACTCGTCTCATGACTATACTTATGAGCCTATATGTGGTCTTAAGCTCATTAAACCTAGATAGGGTTTTGACCTTCCTCACTCTTGTTATTAGGTTATAGGGTATAAATGAGGTCATATATCATCATGAACCATATTAAAAGATTCTTAATTCCATAAAACCTTTTAACAGACCTTTACCGTTCTCTAATCAATCAAAAACTCTCATAAAAGTAGGGAAACTTGTAGATGGTCTTGTTGACTATCTATACAGGGTTTAAAACTCTATTTTGATCAATCTCATTTGTCATTTCATCATGTTTCATTTGATATTAAGATTATATAATGAATTTTATATTCACTTTAGATATACCTCAAATATTTTCATATACATTATGCTCCTTACTCAGGCTTGAAACTAGCTTATTCTTGAATGTAGCCTATAGGTGCTCATAGAGAAGTCTAACTGTATTATTTATTTAGGACCCCACATTCACAAAAATGATCCTATAAATTAATATTTAAATTTTTTTGATAATACTAATTAGACACAAATCTATTTTTATATACCTCTACCTTCTTTCTTCAATTTGAAGCTAGACTAATCCCTCTAACAGGCTTGTAGGTGACCTTAAGGGTAGTTTGAGTGCATTATTTGTTTGTAGGAATTTAATTTAATAAATTTGAAATATCAATGACTTGTTTTATTTATGATAATATATAACCATTTCAAAATTCACTCTCAAGTCACTTATGACTTCATAACTTATAGTGTTCAAGGTTGCCTTCTCAAATTAGTTGTAGGTGACTATTTAGAGGAGAATTTAAGCATGAGGCCTGGATGTTAGTATTGAATTATATCATGACACTTTGAGAAGGTTAAAAATTAAAATGAGTTTATTTAATTATACTAAAAAGTCTTTTAACCCCTTTTATTGCATTTTCAAACTCTTGGTCACTTGCTTCCACACACAGACCTGTAGGTAGTCTTTTAGGATTGTGAACTTAGTCTCATCTGACCCTCATTGGTTCTCAAAAAATTATATGTTTTCATGAGTATATGAATTTATTTACTAACTAAAATGTATATATTTATGGTTTAACCTTGTTTTTGACCCTCTTTGACAGTTGGTTTTAGTCCAAAATGAGGACCTACAGGTCTAGGGTTTGTAGGTCTTCATTTTTCTTGTATAGGATGTAAAGACAAATTTTTGAGCCTTTAGAAAATTTTATGTTGTATAAAATTTTATATTATTTTATAAAACATATAAATATATTATATACCTTCCTACCAAACATCATGTCATCTTTAACTTATCTCTCTAGTTTGTACAAACCTGTACATATAGTCAACTCATGGATTTGTATGAAAGCCTATGCATAGTGGTTAGGTCTCTTCATCACTCATTCCTTATTGATGATATTAAATGGAATCAGTCAGATTTGAATGAGTATCAAAGAGTTAAAGGTACATCTCAATTTTGTTAATACACCTCAAACATAGATCTAGACTCATGAATATCTACTTGTAGGCTTGCAGGTCTGTGTATGACTATAAGACACTTCAACATTGTTTGAGAGTATAATTTTATCACATATCACAACAAATTGAACTTAAGAAAATTTAAATAGTACCTTTCCATGATACATTAGTCATTTATTTCCACTCAGGGACAACATTGATGTTCAAACCTATAGAGAGCCATTTATGCACAGACCATGCTTTTCAAAGAGCAAGACATGGTGCCTCTTGAAGGAATATTTGTAGAGAGATACTTCTCAAGAGATAAAACATGAATTATGGGAGAGTGAAGAGGTTTTTCATGATCAATGGAGTATTGGAAACCTCTAAAAGTGATAGACCTCTCAAACAACCAAAACTTGTAACAGGAGTGACTAAAACACCTATACATTGAGACACTTTTCCTCTTATTGAATACACTTCATGAAGATGGATTAGCTGATGAAACTATAATGGAAATGAGATATTTGACCTCTTAAAACATCCCTAAAACCCATTCTTCTCCATCAAATTATAAAGTGGAGAAACATGAGAAAAATCAGACTATACTTGGATGGACAAGGAAAAGTGACCAGCTGTCACTTTTAGTGTTTTTTCACAAAGGAGTGTCAATGAATATACAAAAAAATTCCATGAATTTAAATATTATTATGATCCATAACAATGGACAAAATTTTAACTCCCAACTCTTTCTCTCCTAGTCGTAACATCCATTTGAATTTTGCCTTTTTGAGCTTATAAAGGCAATGATAGAAGAAGGAGAATCTATTAAGCATATGTAAGATATAAAACTTGGTTAAAATCTTGAAAATGATATATGGAATCCCAAGGGACACTCTAAAACCATTTCCAACTGAAATATGATCTTCCAAGCTCGTACAAGTGCCCAAAAGTGCTTGTAAAGGGGTAGTTTGCTTAGTTTAGGCATTGAACTATAGATTTTGTCAGTATATGACCATTTTAAAATATTATATGACATAAGTTACATTGAGTAACCTTATTAAAAAAATTTATTTTGAATATGGTATGAACAACTCCTCCAAATAGGCTAAAAGGTGATTAAAATAACAATTTAGCACATAAAGACATAATAAAATGTTAACACATGATAATATGACATTCAATACACATTAATAAACTTTTATAATGACTCTAAACCATATCAAACCTTTAACCACACTTGAAAACACAAAGACCTCATAAATGACCCATAGGACTAGACAAGTACATATGAGATCAAACCTTAAACCATATGAAGACTATTTAGGACCATTTAAGACTAAGGCAAGACCACATACAAGTTATGATAATTCCATGAAAAGTTTCAATTTATAAGGGTTGACCCATTTTGACTTGGGGTCAAAATTTTCTCAACAAATTGGCGATTCATAGGGATACCATGCATGTAATGTTAATGGATCAATGGCCTTATCCTCCCATTGGGTAATGGAGTCAATTTTATGCTACAATATGAAATTGACATGCCTTCTAAAGACTTCAAACTCATACTAAACCACATAACAAGAATTAAACACACTATGCAAAAGGCATTTAGGTAAAAGACTCAAAACAACACACCTAACCTACTATGTACATACCTCAAAACATGTTTGAGGTGATGAAACAAATCTTATTACTTCAACCATGGTAAAAAGTAATGTTCCTAGAGTCATGGCTACTTTATGATAAAAAATCACCATATGATGTATGTTTTTTAAAGAAAAATTACTTGTGAAGATGATCAAATGACTTACCATTCATGACTCCTCTGCTAGCTACAAGTTCATCACTTGAGACTCCTTTGAATAATCTTTTTATCTCTCATTTAGGCCTTCTTTAAATTGCAACATGATTGATCTCTTTTAAGGTCATTTGATGCTTTTGAAATTGCTTCTTGGGAGTCATGAAACTCTTATCAACTTCACCTTCATTTATACTAAGATGTGTTTGATATCTAAATCCATCAAACCTACCTCTTTATTGGCCAAACATATCTACACGTGAATCAAGATCAAATTAAGTTCTATGCTACTCTTAACTCACATAATCTTATGCCTTGACCTAATTGAATTCCTTCAAGGCTTAAATATGATTGAAAGTGACTTGATAATCCTCTTTATGCTCACTAGGTTCATCATTGACCCTATCACCAAGCTTGTGTTTCTTTTGAGGGAGAGTTGGACCACTTGTTCAAATTCTTGCATTATGGCATGGTACTGATGCAATATATCATAATGTCCTTATTGAATATCATATGCATAAATATCTTCTTCTTGGGTAGGAAGAAATGCATCATCTTCTTGGCTATCATGCTATAACACACTTGGAAACTCATCATCATCCTCTTCATGAAGGATATATGTGCCAAGACCTGTCTCTTCAATATGATTATATAGATCAAACCCATGTTGATCAGCTCCCCACTCATCAAGGTATAGGTTAGCTATGCCATCAAGAGGTGTTAGAGGTTATTAGTCATTAGGATAGTTTCTATCATCATTGACATTGAAGTTCATGTTTGAAGTACTAGGCACATATGGATCCATGTGAAACTTAGCCAAGGGTTCAGACTTGATAGAGACCTTAGCACCATACTTAGTCCTAAATGCCATGTAGGACCAATATGAAGTTAAGTACCCTCTAATCTTGGTAGTGAAGTCCCTTTACAAGCAAAGGGCGAAGTGAGGTGTGACACCTAAAACCACCACATATTGGGAGATGGAGAATGTAGGAAAAACATGGAGAATAAGCTAAAAACCTTTAATAATGCCAAAAATCTTGGCAGTTGATCCATCCAACTATAACACCCCCTTGGAGTGTGACTCATACTTCAAATTTATCTTGTTTCCCCCTTATTTAGGCATGATTGATATACTTGCTCCACTATAAATCAAGAAATTATGTACCAATGAATCACTAATGATGATGGAGAGGTAGAATGGAGGAGGTTTATCTTTCCTTTTAGGCTTTATTGGCTATCTATCTTTGGTCTTCAACTCATTTGTCAAAATTGCCTCTCTTTCGCTAGGCTACTTAGATGATGTATTGAGCTTGGAGAGCTCATTTTGGAGTAGGTATCTTTGATTAGGTATGGATAGTGTTTCCCACATTGGGATGCTTACATGAACCTTATTCATCTATTCAATAATGTTCATAGGATAGCTTCCAACTTTATCATGCTCTTTAGGAGTTATAAAACTATCACTAACTTGTGTAACTTGATGCATAAGAGAAGGCATAGAAGGAGTTATAACATTATAAGTTTTATACTTTACTTGAGACATAGGGGCTGTATTTGACATACCTAATCCTTGAGGTGCTTAATATTTCATATTTAGACCACTACTTGCTCCTTAGACTTCTTTCACCACTCTCTTCTTTGACCTTGTGTTTGCAGCTATGTAGCTTAAACCAATGTTGAGATTACCTTGGTATTTGACTTCACATGAGTCTTATTGATAGTAATTCATCAAGGAAATATTTTATTGAACATATCTTCCATTATTCACTCCTCCACTAGGCATCTCCTCTTGAGTCATGGAAGGCATTATTCTCTATTGAGCCATATAGGCTTGATTGAATGCATCATTTGTGTAAGTGGCTCTAAGAGTCATAAGGCTGATCCCATGAAGGATTCTCTCCATTATCTTGTAAAAATTTGTTTTGGATAGGTAGAAGCAATTTTAAAGTATATATATATTTTTGATTATGTCCATTGTGTTGCCTCACTTGAGTTAGTTGCCCTTGTCCTTGATATTGACTTGGAAAAGGTTGTCTAGGAGATTGATAATATTGGTAAGGATGTAAAGGGCCTTAAAAATACCTCCATTGTTATTATTTTTGTTCAATCTTAAGATTTTGAACCTCTTCTCTAATACCCTTAATCATATCTTCCTCCTTTTGCTTGCTTGGCTAATTAGGGGCAGCTTGATTATACTTGGATGTGAGAATAGGAGAAATGGTAGGCATATGAGCTTCCACATTAGGAAACAAAGGCATGGGGGGTTTAGGGGATATCTTACCATATTGAATATGATATTTTTTAGCTCTTATGGTAGTCTTATAGGTATTAGGCAAAGTATCCCCTCCCTTGGACTGATTCATCATAAAGATATCACTATTGAAAGCTTTGAGGAAATAAAGGAAAACATGATGTGCAATAGGCCTTAACAAGAGTAGGATCATATCCCAAGTATTTTGGAATCTTGTGTTGAAATATTTAATGGCCTCTTGCGGTGCTCTCTTTATTGTAGTTAGCTACTCAGTCAAATACAAGTGGTCAGATTTGTATTAAAATATCCTTCTCAAAGCATCAACCAATTCATCCCATGTAGTGATAGAGTTGGAAGCCAAAGTGCCATACCAATCAAGTGCCATGAAATAAACAAAAATAAATATGATAATAATGTCCTATTTAGTCATGTTATGGATATTTCAAAAAAATTCAATGTTTCTTATGTGTTCAATAGGAGTAGTGGTAACTTTTCCCATGTATGAGGGCACACTTTTGAGGGTTGACATAGGGATGTCATCATAGTGAGCAAGTGCTAAAGGGATATGGCCATTGAAGGAAAAAAAAGTTAGGTTACTTGGTTCTTCCATCTTGAAAATTGGACCCAAGAAAAGTCTCCTAATGGGTAAGCGAGAAGCCAAAAACTTTTTGGAGTATGGATGGGTATTAGCAAACCTATTTGCTCTAAGAGAATAGTAAGGTAAATATAAAAATTCAAATGGAATGCCTTTATTAGAAGATCTTGTGTTTATCTTAGGAATGAAAATAAATCACTAGTCTCTATCCAAGAGCCAATGAGTGCTAGAGTCACCAAATGTTACATGAAGGAAGCTTTACAACTTCAAATTTGCCAAAGTCAACATCTACCTTTGACAAATTCTTGGACTATGAGTCCCATCGGGCATGCCAAAACTATTATAAATAAATTTTGCACCCTAAAGGAGGTATAATCAAGCATCTTTCAATTTGATGTAACATGGAAACATCTCTCAAGTTGTGGGTGATTTATGGGAGAGGATAATCTCTAGATAGAAGGGCTAGCTTCCTTGCGCCACACTTACAACTAAAAACTAATCTACTTGACTTGAAGGAAAAGGGATAACATAAGACTAAAAGTAATATAATAGAGGTTATGCACCAATATGAATCCCAAAAATATTCTTTAACTTGCACTATGAAATATAGTTCAAAAAACTAATCCTAACACCCAAGGTTCTCCTAACAAATGTGTTTCAATATGAAGGTTGAATGCAATATGTTTATCAAGATAGATAATTATTAGGTCTGATCATAGACACTAATAGCCTTATTTACACTTAAATATGTGTAAAACAACTATTTACACTTCATATGACTTGATAGAAGCTATATTACTTACACTAAGCATGAAAGAGTGAAATAAACACAAGGAAAGATGACCTTCACTTGTTATTCACTATGAACTACTTCACACACTTAATCAAAAATTTGAGAATTCAAAACTAGTTTGAAATATTTTATTCCAAGGCAAAATAAGTAGTTATTTTAGTAGGTCTTTGCCATACCAAATGTGGATATCTTACAAGGCCAAAATTGGTTTCTTATATAGAGAATTGGGTAGAGAGAGAGGCGTAGAAGGAGAAAGTCACCAAGTGTCCACATGGAAGTTAAAAAATAGGAGTTATGAAATAGTCTAAATAGACTTCAAAATCCATGTGTTTCTCTTTTGAAGATACTCCATCATCCAAGTGGCATAGGAGTTAGAACTTGGCTTGACACCTTGATCATCTTCTTGAAAATTACCCTTATTTGCATAAAAAGAGTGACAAATGATCTTATCAATCATAAATTTTCCATGAATGCCTTCAAAATTTCTCATTTGACACCTTACTTGCATGAATAAACTTCTTTGATTTGACATTTCATCATTCATATGTCTAGATTTCTTAAAACTCCTCAATTCCCATGCCTAGCTTCGTCTAAGAGGCTCAAAAATTGAGTTCATATTCTCCAAGGCCATATATCTCCACGAATGGCCTTTAAATATATTATCAAACTTGAAACAATGCATTCTGGATCTTGGAAAACTCACAAGACTGCATTTTGCTCCTCATGCTCTCATTAGGCCTATTTTGCTCCTTGTAGGCATATAAAAATGTATGGAGGTTATTGATAATATGAGGACATATTTGAGGACCCAATATCCCCATACCAATTCATGTCAAATTTCATGTCTTGACTTTGAGTGGTAGTGCCTTTCTCTACCCTTCTCTCTCCTTAATTAGGCCTCTTTGCCTACAACCCTATTTTTATACTCCAGACCTCTCCCACACATGTGAAACCATCCAAAATCATGTGATTAATTTTCCATAGACTATAACCAACATCCATGTAAAATTTGAGGCCTCGAAACCCTGTGGAAGTTGAGAACCATGGAATGGCCTTGCCACATAGTCTCATTTTAGGCCTGTTTGAGACTACCTTGGAAAATGAGATTTTTTTAACCTATTATAGAATACCATATGCATATTTTTTGGCTTTAAAGGATTAAATACATCTCAGGTGACCTCCTTTAATGGTTTTCAAGTTTCTCTTTACTAAAAACCCTTAAAAAACACCAGAAATTATGTAAAATAGTACTTATTATAGTATGTACAACTGCAAGTATAGAAAAATACTCATGGATGATATAATTGGAGTCATAAACAACATATAAGAGGTTTTAGGATAAATTAATTCATTAAATGTGCTTTTTAAGTCTATTTCTCTTGACTTTTCACTATTAGGGATTTAAGAGGGTTTAGAGCGGTTTTGGTTCTTAAGGGTTATTCATAAATAAAATATCTTATTTATATCTAATAATTCAATAATATTGTATTTAGGGGACCCATAAATTACCTATAAACACCACTAGGTCTCATGTAAAAAATTATGAAATTTATGAGTGTGAGAAGTTGACTCTTGGGTTGTAATCAAGTCATTTGAGAGGGGTCTAAACTCTTAGCCTTTGTTCATGTATTTTAGAGACTTAATCAAACAAATGATTCCAAAATAATGAATTATGGGGAAATTTATACCTCATTTTAAATACAATTATCTTCATTCATTAGGTTCATGATATAACAGGTGAGAGAATACTATCTTTTGGATGATAGTCCTACATGAAGAGAGCTCAAGGTGGTCTTAAGGCCAAAATAGGCATTTTTATTGATTTTAATCTATTTTTGATGATTAATTAAGGTATTAAACTTAATTATGTACATTAAAATTCAATTATTCCTTAAATTTATCCCTAATAAGCCACTTGTCTCATGACTGTACCTATGAGCCTATGTGTGGTCTTAAGCTCATAAGGCCTAGATAGGATTTTATCCTTCTTCACTATTATTATTAGGTTTGAGGGTATAAATGAGGTCATATATCATAATTAACCATATTTAATCAGTATTATTTTTATCAAACCTTTTCATAGACCTTTACCCTTCTCTAATCAATAAAAAACTCTCATAAAAGTAGGTAGACCTATAGATGGTCTTGTTGACTATATATGCAGGGTTTTGAACTCTATTTTGATCAATATCATTTGTCATTTCATAATCTTTAATTTTATATTAATATGATATCATGAATTTTTTGTTCAATTGAGATATAACTCAAAGCTTTTCATATACATTATGCTTCTTACTCAGACTTGAAACTAGCTTATTATTGACTGTAACATGTAGGTGCTCATAGAGAAGTCTGACTGTATTCTTTGTTTAGGACCCCACCTTCACACAAATGATCCTATAAATGGATATTTAATTTTTTTTGATAATACCAATTAGTATCTAATCTTTTTTTATACACATCTACCTTCTTTCTTCAATTTGAAGCTAGACTGATCCCTCTAGTAGGCCTGTAGGTGACCTTTTGGGTAGTTTGAGTGCATTCTTTGTTTGTAAGACTTTAATTTTATAAATTTGACATATAAATTAATTATTGTATGTATTATAATATATAAAAATTTAAAATTCACTCTCAAGTCACTTATGACTTCACAACTTATAGTGTTTAAAGCTACCTTCTCAAAGTGGTTGTAAGAGATTATTTAGAGAAGAATTTGAGCATGAGGATTGGAAATAAGTCTTGAAATTTGTCATGATAATTTGATAAGATTAAAAACTCAAAGGATTTTATTTAATTATACTACAAATTATACCAACCAATTTTATGTCATTTTCAAACCCTTGCTCACTTACTTCTGCACATAGACCTGTAGGTAGTCTTTTAGGATTGTGAACCTAGTCCCATTTGACCCTCATTGTCTCTAAAAAAATAAATGTTTTCATGATTATATGAATTTATTTAATATATTAAATGTATGTATTTATTATTTAAACTTATTTTTAAACCTATTTGATAGTCAGTTTTAGTCTAAAATGAGGACCTACAGGTCTAGGGCATGTAGGTCTTCATTTTACTTGTATAGGCTACAAAGACAACTTTTTGAGCCTTTAGACACTTTTATGTTGTATAAAATTTTATATTATCATATAAAACCTATATATATATTATATAAATTATTTAAAAAAATCATGTCATCTTTAACTTGTCTTTCTGGTCTGTACAGACCTGTACATACAATCAGCGCATGGATTTGTATGAAAGTTTATGCATAGTGGTTAGGTCTCTTCATCACTCATACCTTTTTGATGATATTAAATGGAATAATTTATATTTTAATGATTATAAATGATTTCAAGGTACATATAAATGTTTTCAATACATTCCCAACATAGATTTAGACTCATGAATGTCTACTTGTAGGCTTGCAGGCTTGTGTATGACTAGAACATACTTCAACATTATTTGAGGGTATAATTTGATCACATATATAAATAAATTGAAATTCAAACATTTTAAATAGTACCCTACCATTATTAATTATAAATTTATTGATAATCAAGGACAATATTGATGTTCAAACCTGTAGAGAACCATTTATGCACAAACCATGTTTTTCAAAGAGCAAGATATGGTGCCTCTTGAAGGACTATTTGAAGAGAGATACATCTCAAGAGATAACACATAAATTATTGGAGATTTAGCAGGTTTTTCACGATCAATTTAGTACTATAAACCTCTAAAAGTGATAGACATCTCAAACAACCAAAACTTGTAGCAGGAGTGACGGAAACACCCTATACATTAAGACACTTTTCATATTATTGAAGAAACTTAATGAATATGAATTATATGATGAAAATACCATGGAAAGGAGATATTTTAACTTTTAAATCATCACTCATAACCATTATTATTCATCTAATTTTAAAGTAGAGAAACAAGAGCAAAATTAGACCCTGCTTGGATGGACAAGGCATAATGACTTGTTATCATTCTTAGAGATTGATGATGAAGGACGGGATATTAATATAAAAACCAATGCCAATAATTTAAAGATTATTATGACTCCTAATAATTTCAAAAATTTTAGCTCCCAATTCTCTCTATCCTGGTCATACCATTCACTTGAATTTGCCTCTTTGAGCTTATGAAGGCAACGATGGAGGAGAGAGAATGTCTAGAAAATTTGTATCAATTGAAACTTGGTATAAAGCCTAAAAATTATTTGTGGAATCCAAAGAGACACTCTAAAACTATTTCCAACTAAAATATGATCTTTAAGGCTATACAAATGCCCATAAGTGCTTGTAAAGGGGTAGTTTGTTCAGTTTAGGCATTAAACTATAGATTTTGTCAATCTATGACCATTACTAAATATTATATTACAATAAATACATTGAGTAACCTTATTTAATTTTTTTTTGAAGACGGTATGTAAAAATCCTCTAAATAAGCCAAAAGGTGACTAAAATGACTAGCACATAAGGACATAATAAAATGTTAACACATGATAATATGACCTTAAATACACATTAATAACCTTTTTATAATAACTCTAAACCATATAAAACCTTTGACCACACTTGACAACAACAAGACCTCATAAATGACCCTGCGGATTTGAAAAGTACACATGAGATCAAACCTTGGACTAAGCTAATAAATGATGAATGTGATCATATGAAGACCATTTAGGACCATTTAAGACCAAGACAAGACCACATAAATTTTTTTATAGTTCCATGAAAAGTTTCAATTTAGAGGGGTTTACCCATTTTGACTTGGGGTTAAAATTTAGTCAATAGAAACCATGTTTCTTTACAACTTGTAATAGATGGATAAACATGTCCCCCTAGTCGAAGAAATTGAATTTTTTTGACCATTGATAAATTGAGAGTGATCAAGTCTTAATTTTTAATAAGTAATCAATTCCTTGATTTGGAAAGATAAATATTCTAACTCTCATGAATGGGGTAAATTAACCAATGTACTAATCTAAAATAAGGTGGAACCATGATGGGTTTAATAGAAGTGATGCCAAATCCATTGAGTATCACTATACTCAAATGTACATCACCAATAATAGAAGATAGAGCCACACAATGAGTTCACTAGAAGTAATGCCAAGGCTATTGAGTGTCACTAGATTCAAACATACATGACCTATAACAAATTAAATCACAATTCTATAAATAAATATAGATTATATTTACATGATCAAAAGAGAATGAAGAATATTCATACCCCCATCATGACCTTAGTGCCAATAAATTTAAATTTAAATATAACCATTTATTTTTGAAACTATAACTTTTGAAATTTTGAAAATGTGTGTAAATAAGTATCATGGCTTTTGGAATTTAAAAAATGTATATATGTGCATGAATAATTATCATGCCCTCTTTAAACTTTGAAAATCTATAGATGTGCACGATCAATTATCATGTCCTATGAGTTTGTACCAAATGATATAAAATGCCATATATTTATATGGTCAATTATAATTATATTTGGGATGTGTAACTATTTTTACACATGCACATGTATATGAATTCAATTATGTATGTATCCATACTTTGAGTTGTTGTAAAGTGAGTGAATATGCATGTCATATGCCTCCATAATCTATTATATGCCCTCATAAAATATATCATTATGCCAATATTTAATTTTTGAATTATTTTGAATCTTTGAAAATTCGTTATCTGTTATAGAATGTGATCTTTGAATTATTTTGAATCTTTAAAAACTTGTATTTTAACTCTTTTAAACTTTTACTATGTCATAAAATATGATTTTACATTAATTTGATTCTTTGAAATTTCTGTTTTAAATCTTTATACCTTGTATACTATCCTAAATCATAGAGGCTTAGATTTATAAGACAAACACATTATGATGCCCCTCTTTTGAGATGAAGGATGTAGCTTGCAAGTTACTCATATCAAAATAAGAGTTAGCTATATCATGTGATAAATATATAATCATGTCAACATGTGGAGTGTATGCTATCATAGAAATGTAATGAAAATATCTTTAAATCATGTATGTAACATATTGAATGTGAGGCATATAAGTGTTATGTATAGATACATATATAAATGAGGTATGTAATTGAAGGAACCATATTTTAAGTAGACTACATAGTAAAAGTGTATGATATAGATAATGACACCACTAATCAGGCTCAACAATCACAACAAGCATAACATATAATGTCATGTAGTGGCACACAATAAGGCCAAGGGCCACATACAAGAGACATGTTCAAATGTCATGTATATAATTAAACATTGTATACATAGGTCTAAAGACCATAAACAATGGATGTCTTTAAAATTTTAACAAGTTGATAATACATGCATAGGGTGAAGAGCCAAAAGTAATGGACATGTTCAAAATGTTACACAAATAAATATTGCACACATAGGGCCAAGGGCCAAAAGTAATGGACATGTTAAAATGTTGCACATAATAATAAATCATAGGACCAAGGGTCTCAAGCAAATGGATATGTTTAAATGTCACACAAGACACACACAATAAACAAGCAATGTCTAGCCTATCATGTAAAAAGTAAACAATATCGAAGGAGCATAAAACTAAGTGAAAAGTAATCTACACTATCCATATCTATCAATGCCATATCATATAAAAGTATCATATTCATGTGGAAAAATATAAAATATAAGAAATTAGAAGCACACTTGTAATATATGTATCTCAACATGGAATTTGAGGTCATTGATAGATATAACCTATTATAATTAGACTTGTAGAATTAGATGCCCTCACCATAGGCATGGCCATGATGTAGAAGGGAATCTAACATCTAAGAATCCATATAGATATCTATGTCCTACAACACACTCATATAACTTGTGAAATGCATGTATATAGAAAAATAATATTCTATCTACCAAAGTATGTGATAAATAAAAAATGTAAAGAAGTAAACTAGGAACTCATGTCATGCTTAAGGCCTGATTTGTTTTATTTTTAAAAATATTTGGATTTTTTTATATTTTTGATATTTTTTGAATTTGTTTTTTGAATTTTTTAAGTTTTTGAAAGGAAACTAGCCTACGATCCCATTAATGGGAGGATAATAGTGTGTGCCTATATCATACAGGTGGAAGGTGACTTTCTATGGACAAAAAGTACTACATGTAGATGAATTTAAATTTGAAAAGGTTCAAGTGTTGTAGTGTAATTATATTGATCATTGTTCATAGAATATTTTTTAGGATATGTAACTCAAATAAGGTGAGATAATTGGAGGAGTATACTGTTTAGTAGGAGAAGGTCTCATTGCCTATGTTTGCTATGGAACATGCTAAATTATCCAGGTAATGTCTTAGGATGCAAAATAGAAGGTTTATATTTATTTTAACATTGAGTAACTATTTGATGTGATTATTTTTGTCTAGGAGGGTGTACCAATTTCATTTATACTTACTATATATCAATAGTTTTTATAGGTACAATAATTGATTCTACACTATACTCTATACTAGGTTCCATAATTATGTTTGTACTATGCTCTTGAATGGGTGCCACAACCAACTATGATGGTGGTGGTAGAGGAGGAGGATATACCATTGACCATAGAGGGTAATCATATTGAATTATTGGAACTTAAAACACTTGATTACAATGTATCTATTTGAGAAATTGATTTACTATTGATGGTACTATGTGGAGCTTCTATATTCAAGGGCATCCAAATAAAATATCAAATACCCCTTTGCTTGGTAAGACTACAAATGGATTAGACATTGTTGTCAAAACAACTTGGAGAGGAAACATTGTATGCCCAAGAGTATTATATGTATGTCCATCTAATTTATTGACTATTCTTAACGTAGCTTGTAAATAATATTATGTGTACCTAATACTATAAATAAGTGTCATTGTACATACATTTTCACTTGAAAATTTTCAATCATGACATTGGGTATTGGTCATTTGTTGATATAAGCTCAGATAAAGAGTGAATATATGTCTAAATCATCATAAAAAATCTCACTATTATCAAATGTGATCATAGGATGTGATGTTATTGTGCTTGTAAATGTACCAATTACACCATTATTGGATTTCCATAGGATTTGGTACTGATGTGACTATAAATTTACCAATAATACCATCTATTGGATGCCGTACATGTCAAATGAGGAGGATGTGAATTTTACACATGATGTACCTCTAAATTATCCATATTGTTTATTGTACCATGGTTTAGAAATGGGTTACTAAATATTTTTAGCTTTGTCCTTTTCATGTGATTTATCTTCCTTTGTGGGTGTGCTTAGCTCAATAGTACTATCATTGACAAGATCTTATATCTTGCCTTAGCCTAAAACACTTATTTTTATAATTCCCAATACATATGTGATAATCAAAATATGTATTACTATTGCATCTCTTATGTTGAGGCTTGGTCATATCAACCTCTAATGGTGAATGAAGAGATATTATATTATAATCAAGTAATTTTTGTATTAAGATATGTGAAAGTTATGGTAACCTTAAAAATTTCCTCCTTGGTGGAGTTGTCAGTTGAAGCTTATTTTTTTGTTGTGATACTACATTGATTAATACTTTTTCTTCATTCTTTCATTATATTTGACTTTATATCTTGGTTTTCTTTGAAACTTATCATTTGAATTAGATGAAACAATTGGTGATTTTTTTAGCTTGTTAAAATTTAAAAGATTGACTTCTCTTTCTTTGATTATATGGTATAACTCATCAAATATTTGAATTTGTTGACCATGATAGACTCATGAAGTGGTGATAGCAAACTTTGTGTGAAGATATATTGTAATTCATTATTTTCAATATAATTTGTCATATTGAATAGCATATTTTTGTATCAAAGATCATATCTATTGGTTGGCTCATTGAACGTTTGCTCAAGTTTTTAAAATTGTCCATAAGATAGTTTTTCACCAATGTTAATAGAGAAGTGTGATAGAAAATGATCCTTAAAAGGGGTGAGATCTTTAATTGATTGTATTTGGCGGTCATAGAACCATCATAAAGCATAATATTTGAGGCTTCTTGGAAATATTTTGGCTAGTCATTTGTCATTGTAGGCATAATCTAAGAATGCTGCATGGAATGATCAAAGATGTTGCCTGGGATCACCTTTACCTTCATAGAGTGGTAGCTTAGGAGCTACAAAGATTTTTGGTAATGGGTAAGATGCTATCTTGAGTGATAAATGAGTATGAATAAAAGTGTGTGAATCCATTGAATGACTAGATATAGAGACACCTTATTCTAATTGGAATAATTTAGCATGTAATGATTTTTATAAGAGAATATGCATTAGAAAGGTTGGTGGTGGATGATGCGTAGTATTCAAAGGATGTGTGTATGATGCATGTGTATAAATAGGCATATTAATATATTATAAACCATGTGATGCCTCCATACCTAAGGATGATGGCACATATGTAACTGAAGGTGTTGATATAGGAATAGAAGCAATAGAATAAACTAGAAAAATTGAAGTGGGATTATTAAAAAATTTGAAAGGAAATTCTTGCTTTTATGTTTGTAATGATATAACATTTGCTTGATGTGAAGTCATAGATGCTAGATGTATTTGGACAACCCTATCCACCTATTTAGGACATTGATGCAATCCTTAATAGAAAGTGGAAAATTATTTGACTTGATAAGGATATACCCCATTAAGGTCATTCAAATAAATTCTATTGGAGCTCTTAGGGTTATCTTCATAGTTTAAATATCTTGATTATCATGTTTATAATTAACATCATCTTTAATATGTACATAACTTTGCATAATTTCATTAACATATTAATCAAAAGTGTCTATGTTATCCAATTTAGAAGAGATCAAAGGAATTTAAATATGATCTATATGGATTCCACTTAATCTAGCACTACACGTTAGATGAATATAGGAATTGACCTTCTTAAGTGGCATGCAAACATGTAAAAGGAAAAGGACAATGGGTGTAACTAAACATGGGGTGTTTTGTTTGTATGATCTTAGATATACTAATCCTAGTTGTAAAATAGTAAATAAGGCCTAAAGGGAACTAACTATGAAGGATTTCACCATCTTGTAGCTGCACTATACCATCTCTAAGGTATTTTGAATGTAACTTACTAGGAACAATTGCTTACTGATACATGACAAGAATAAATCGTAGAAGGATTAGTATGTCCAAACATCAAAACCTTATGTTTTTATGATATAATGTGATATATGTGAAAATTAAAATCTATATATAGTGTTGTCTAGTGGATTGAGTATGGGAGCAATACACCTCACACCACAACTCAAGTAAAATTGAAGACTATTTTGTCTAGAGTGACAACTCCTATGAGTTTTAAATTTTTTAGCACACCATTTCTAGAAAAAAAGGGAAAGAAAAGAAAAAATAAATTGAAAACCATTAAAAGCAAGAAAATTATGTAAGGAAATCAAGCATTCAATCTGAATCCCTGAGGTCAAAGAAAATTTATCTTTAGTTTCTAGAAATCAAGAATTCATTTGAAACCCTAAAACAAAATTAAAAAGGAAAGAAATTCTCAAAAATAAAATAAGAGTTCACCAATATGTTTTACCCTATTTTTTATTTAACAATTTTTTTTACTAATAGGTATAAAACTTGAAAGAGATAAAAATGCTAAAGATATACCATACTTAACAATAATAATTTTGTAACTTGTTAAATATGGAAAACTACTATTTTTAGAAAAAACTAAGAAGAAATGTAATTAAATATGATTTTTTTGACTGATTGGTATTTGACAATGGAAATCAATAAATAAATGAATAGTATATGCTTAGAATCAGGAACAAAATATGAAACTATTTATGGACATATTGCACTCCTTAAACAATAGTGCAGTTCAATCATGTATGTTGCTGTGGACTTGTCCCACTTGAATGTGAATAATGTTTAACAATTAAAAATATATAAATGTAGAACTATTATAGTGTAGGATCAAGAAAAAAATTGAGAATATTCATGGATAAGAC
The DNA here is from genome assembly GCA_037957365.1 of Torreya grandis. Lineage (NCBI taxonomy): Eukaryota > Viridiplantae > Streptophyta > Pinopsida > Cupressales > Taxaceae > Torreya > Torreya grandis. Next base: position 2,159,865 of record JARHVA010002033.1, read on the forward strand.
TACACTCCCTAGACAACAATGTAGGCTGACCATGTCTATTAACTATAGACTTATCTGTATTGATGATGACAAAAATCAAACTGATCCCCTATATGTGTCAGTGTCTACTAATTGAGCTAACATAGTTAAATTCCATATAATTTGTTGTTTCCTTATTCTTTACTTTAGAAACCTTAGGGGTCTTCATGAGAGTTAGAAAATTACAAAAAATATAAGGGGAGTGTAATGGGTTAAGCTGACCCTAATTACCCACTTGATAATTGAACATTACCTATATATATATATATATATATATATATATATATATATATATATATATATATATATATCCAAAGAGGGAAATCAAGCCCATGTAGTTATCCCATCTAGAGTGTTTGTACAATTTTTCTCTTTGACGATATGTATGTAGCTTAAAATAAGACTTTGATAATTGAAAATGATAGATTTTTACTTACTTTACGATGCTTTAGACTTGGGTTATGGCTGCTCCATGTGAATGATCTTGAATTTGATAAGAATATGGAAAACTTCCTCAATGTAAAATAGTGTAAGTTCTCAATAAATAGTGTCAAGATAGGAACCAAGTCCCTTTGAAATGAGGTTTTGATTTTATTATATAGTGAAATATTTTTATAATTCCCTTTATCTAACCTTATGAAATGTGCGGGATGTCCTAAAAGACTTTTGAAATTAGTAAACTAGCCATTATTTAGCATGAGACGTAAACACCCTAGGTGGATAAGTTTGCAGTGGTGAACATCTACTTAGTATAGACTTATCCCAACAAATCATGGATAAATATCCTAAGTTGGAAACAATCTGAGGGTAGTATAAAGTAGTTTGAGCATTTGACTTTGTAAATTTATGTGTAGTATTGATGATGAACAAATGGTTAAGCTCACATTTAGATAAATGGATTAGAGAAATGGCGAATAAGAGTCATGCATTTGGGTACAAGTCATGTGGTTTAGGATGTGTAAATAGTTATAATTTTCAATTACCTATGATTAGGTTTAGGTATCTATAAATTCAATATATCTAGACATGTTAGGTTCTAGCTAGTAGCTTACTCCATAAACTACCTCTTACAATGTTCTAGTTAGTTTTAGTAGGTGGGAAACCAATATTTTTGTGAAAATATAGGTGTAATACCACTTTGGTTTAGGGAACTAAAAATCACTCATTTTATTATAAATAAGAGGCTAACCCTCTTAATATCATTTATTTTCATATCAATATAATAATGTGTTTATCACATCTTTTGGAGAAGCATTTCCTCCACATTTACTTTGGATTTGCAAGTGCAATCCACATTTTGGGTCTGTAGGTGCACCAAATTTGGGTGTGTATGTGCCCACATATAAATTATTTTGTGAAGTTACTCTTCTTAAGATTTTAGCTACACTACAGGTGGAATCATAGCCAATTTTGGATCTATAGGGCATAAAATGGGTCGTTTAATAATGAGGCCATAAATTTATCCTTAGGATCAAGTTGTGACAATTATTTTTTGTTGGAAAATAGACACCAAGGTGTTTCCAAAAATATAATTTAATAAATTTTGGATTAGTATTGAGGGATATATAAGAGATAAAAAATGCCACTATGAAATTTTGTAGAAAAAATGTAATTTCTAGTAACCTGATTTCAAAAAAGTACGTATTTTAATTTAGGCACTTGATTGAGGTGTCATTGTTTTTGTTTGAAAGTATATTTAGTAATATTTCAAATGAATGATTTATAATTATTATTTATGAAGTATTCCAAGATAAATAGGCTATGAAACTAGAATGTTTTTATCCTCAAAACCCTAGTCTAGGAAAGATGTTGAAAAAAAGATAACATATATATTTAAAGAAAGGACAAAAATTTAGTTGTGAAAGTAATTTCAAATATATTTGATAAATTTACCATTCATTAAGATGTGAGATCAAATTATTAAAATGAGATAGATGCACAGATATATTTGGAGGATAACTACATAGATTGTATTAAAAAGGACATAATAGCTAATGTATCTTCAACATAAAAACCATTCACATGAATTTTTTAGATAAGAGAGAGATTCAAAAATAAAAATGCATTATATAAACTATGTTTAATATACAATGTATGTGTGCAACCATAAATGGTTTCACTAGAACATGACTCTCTAAAAGACTACATCTCCAATAGCTCAGAAGATAAATCTAAGCTCCATTAATTTACACAAGAACACAAAGGGATATTATAAGTAAAATTAAGATGTGAGTGAGATATTATTATTGGTGGAGTAATAGGTGGAATATTTCCCCAAGTTAAACCTAGCCTTTCTCAAACATGTGAGGATAACTACCACATTAACTATGTATTTAGTAATTACCTTCACATAATAAATCACACCTTGATAACACATATACCTAACATTGAATTCACATCAAGTGCGAATATGACACAATGCAACCCACACCCCCACCCATACCTCCACTAAAAATAAGGTTAGCTTAGGTGATGTGGTAAAAAAAATGTCTTATGCTCATAAGTATGGATGGAAACAACTAGGCCTGATGAGCTTACCATATATAATGAAATATCAAATAGAAAAATGAAGCTACTGAATTAAATATTTTAAAAATTTGATGAATCCTTCATTATAAATAATTAAAAGTAACTTCCATGAATATAGTTATGTGAACATGAGTGACTATTGGTATGTGTTCGATCTGAATGGAATACATGGTTAAATAATAGAAAATGGAGTGCTATGTAAATAATTAGCCTTTACATCTTATAGGAATAATCACTAAGTACATAACGTACTCAAACAACCAAGGAATCATTATTAGTACAAAACACCCCCTTAATGCTGACTAGGGAGTGAAGACAAAATAAATCAATATCTTTAAAAGTGTCAATGTGGTAGGTGTAGACACTGAAATCGTGTCTACCCCATAGGTCTTCTTTCACCCTTGGCCCCCCTTGGCCCATGTCCTAACCCTTGTCCTAGCCCCCTCCATTTATCAAATAAATATTTTAATTTATTTGGCCCTCTTCCACCTCACCCATGCCACCTTGGATCCCCTCCTTGGATCCCCCCACCTCTCTCCTAGCCTTTATTGCCCAAATCTCCCCTTTATCCTTCCTCCCACGTCCATTTATGCCTCCCCTGACCCTTTTCCCATGGCCCCTTGACCCGACAGCGTGCAAGAAAGGACAGAGGCTAATTTTAGCCTCTGTCCCCATTCTTCGGCCGCCGACATCGGTCATTATGCGGCCGACGTCGGCGATACTGCCGACGTCGACAGCCTTCAAGACCATTCTCTGCAACCATTCTTTGAACCCCCATGAACAGAACTCTCTTGATGCTTTTGCATTCATATTTTCTTCTCCTCCCCCTCGTATAGCAACACCAGCAGCCATAGGCACCTTGCAGGAATAGCTCCAAGCAACAGTGCCATTTGCAGGTCCTTCAACAGCTCCAACAACGGGTTTCTCCATTCTCCAACCAGCAAGCAAGAGGTAAGCATAGTGTTGTTTTCCATTTCATTTCTTATATGCATTTATCTATTTAGCTAACTACTACCTAGACCTTCCTTGTCTGTCCCTGAGAGGCTGAAAAGCCTTCTCAGACCCCTGCCTCTCATCCATCCCCCTTTTGTGCTTCTGGTTCTCAACCAGTCACTTTCCCGATAGTCCCCTCTGCCCAACCAATTCTGCACAAATCCTCAAACTACTCCTCAAACCCCAAATAGTCCCTCTGAATCCCACACAGAGCCTTAGACCCTTAGATGAAGCCTCAATCCATTCTGTAGGCTAAGACCAGACTTGTAACTCATCCCTGACTTTTGCCCCAGTTGACCTCATCCATTTCCCCTATCGACATCGGCAGACTAACTGACGTCGGTGACCTTCCATGACCGACGCCAGAAATATCACTGACATCAGCGACTGTGCAAAAGCAGATTCCTTATAAATAGGTACACATTTGCCTTAAGTTCTTTCTTTCTATTTTTCATCATTTATCACTTTCTATTTCTGATCAACATTCTATTTTTAACAGTGGACTGTCATCCCCCAAGAAGCCTCTGCGCTTCTAGGACCAAGCCTTCGCTTGGCAGTCCACCCTTCTGTCATCTAACGTTCTTTCGTGTTTAGTGTCTTTCCCTTTCAGGTGTCATCCTCCACAACCAAAGAGGAGTTCTCACAACGTCTAGATTTTGGTGCGCACGTCTACAACCTGGGTACATACAAACCCTCGTCCTTCTTCTTAGTTTCTCATTTTTTCTTTCTTGAATGTGAAAAGCAAATCTAGCATAGAAACATTCTGGCATGCCCGGTGGGACCTTAGGGTCTCCCTTGGGTTCCTTTCCTTTCTGTTCATATAGGTGCATTAAGTTTCTCCCTTTTCACCTCTTTCTTCTCTTCTAAACGACATCATAAGCAGGAATAAAAAGAACTTTTCTTTTCTTTTCTTGCACTTCTAGACTAGTCAAAAATCATATCCTTCAACCCTTTCTCAACTTGTTTTTCATCCGAACTTAACATTTCGACTTGGGGCTTAAAACACATTGCACTTTCATTTCTTCTTGCTTGCATTTCTTAGTCCACACCTAGTAATTAATAACCGCATATTGAATTAATCGTAGTCCACTTGATGTTACACAACCGAACCACTTACACTAAATCAAACATCAAACTTACCTGAGACAAGGCCTGACTAGGATTTCATCCCCCAGTGGATACCTTACCCGTCCCGACGATCCTACTTGGATTTCATCACCGAGGGGAAAGCCCACTCTGTTCTCTGGTAGAGTCTAATCTCTAGGGAAAGTATATTTTGGCTAAGCGAGACCAGCTTACCACTGGACTCGTGAAGTGAGGGGAGCTTGCTCCTTAGCACCAAGCCATGTACGGAACCTAACCCAGACTTTTGAGCACCTAAAAAAACCTAAAACCATCCATAGACTACCTCTTCTAGGACCCTTCTAACAGCCAACCTCCCCAAACATCACTTTAAGGCATAAGCCACACGAGCTTAATAATTTATTTCTAGGGATTTAACGCTTAGGCTCTGCTTGTGTTCTTCATCTTTTCTGTTCTTATCTGCTTGTTTGAGGTAGTGAGGACGTTCTTCTTCCTATTTTTCAAAAACTCTCAAATCTTTTGGGTTTTTGGAAAACACAGTCACCGGCATCAGTTTTACCACCGACGTCGATAACCTTTTCTCGTCAGAATCGGTTATCTGACCGACGTCGGCCATCTTTATCACTGACATCAGTTTTTCAATCGACATTGGTCTCTATCACAGTTCTTTTTCTTCAAAACAATAGCCTTAAAACCTGCCCCTTTTTCTGCCAAAACCCCATTCTAAGTTTCTAAAACTGAAAAAACACAGTTTCTGAAACCTGACCTTTCTTGCCTTGAATGGTTCTGACTCGCAGTCAAGCCAAGGCTTTAGTCAACCACGTGAGGCATCAACCGCTTCCGTCTCCCCCATCCATAACCAGTCCTATAATGGAGTTCCACTCGGAGACTGAAAGAACTCCTACTCGCCCAACCCCGCCCCAGACTCCTATTGTCCCAGAAGGGGACCAAGATTTTGCATGATTCTTGGACCTCAACGTCAAAGCCTTACAGCACTATCTCATGCATAGCCGAACGTGAGACTCCTTAGGCAACCCAATCTATGGGATGCCAACTTCCTTAGTCAAGACAATGATCACATCAACAGCATCTACAATTCAACCTATAGACAATCAAGCCAACACCTCGACCAATAACCCAACCGTCTCCTACCTTCAAAATTTAGCCTCTCCTTTTAGACCTACCTCCATGGGGGTTCCAGTACCCCCTCAACCTCAAACAACTCAACCAAATCCTACACCTTTCCAAAACCTAGTGGTCTCTATCCCCCCTACTCTTGCACCTATCAACACAAGAGTAACTGTCCACCCTTCAACAAGTGTGGCCACTCCTCAACCATCTTTGATGGCCCCTATCCAACTTGTGCCTACCAACCCCATAACACAAGTGCCCTTGGCTCCAACTTCCACCCCGATAACTAGCCACCCATATGTTGCGTCTACGCAACCGACCATGTCATATGCCCCTCTCAATATCTTTCAAGCACCTTATAATCTAGGGGGTGCTCCACCCACCAATCCATCAGCAGATATCATCAAAATGCTAATGGACAAGATGTCTAGCCTAGAGACCTCCATTTTTGGCTCACATAATGCTCTCTCATACGAGCAAATTTTCAATGAGCCCATTCACCCTTCTGTCCCGATCAGGCCATACCCCAATCAATGGGAGCTTCCTAAATTTTCTCACTTTTAAAGCAAGGAAGACCCACAACAACACTTACAAGCATTCAAACATGCCTATTACCTTATTGCCCATGACGATGCATTGCTTTTATGCACGTTTTCTATGTCTCTCTCTGGTGCTGCGCTTGACAGGTATAGCTCTCATGCCAGCCATTCCCTCTTCACATTCACACAGTTGGCCCAGATCTTTCTTGATCACTTCTCCATCAACATCACCAAGAAGGTCTCAATCACAGAGCTCTATTCTATCTGCCAATTCGAGGATGAATCCATAGCTGACTTCGTTGCTCGCTGGAGAGGCCTCATCAATCAACTCTCCTTTTCCCTACCCCAACTCGAACTTATTGAACTTTTCTCCCAAGCCTACACCAAACATATTTCTTCCACTTTAAGGGTTCAGACCTTCTGCACCTTCGATGAAGCCTTCACGATGACCCACAAACTTGAATTACGTGCCATTAAGGAGAATAAAGTCAAGTTGCGGAGCAAGAATCCCAACTCTAAGACCAATGACTCCTCTTCTTCTAAACCTTCATCATCCAATCCTAAGTCTAAAGCTTCAGCTAATGCTGTGGTCGTTAGACCTTCATCCTCTTCACCTTCAACCAATCAGCCTGAGCCATCCACATCTCAGAGTGCCACCCATCAATTCCAATAGAGATACGTACAATGACAGTATACTCCTCTCGAAGAATCATACGTGTCTATGCTGGAAAAACTTGTTAAACAGGGGGTTCTCAATCTCCCCCAGATCCGACCACCTCCACAATTTGATCCCTCACGCACCATCCTTGCATGGTATAGGGAAAATGACTTCTGCAACTACCACCGTGTTAAAGGACATGACACGGAAAACTACAAAACCCTTAAAAACATAATCCAAGACATGCTTGAAAAGGGTGACCTCATCCTAGACAATCCCAATGCACCCCCTAATCAAGGGATCGACATCTTCAAACAACCATTCCCCAATCATCCACCGAACCAAAACAATGTCCAGACCTTGATTAACAACACTCATGAACACAACATTCAGACAGTCAATACGGTCTCGCCCTTCATCCCTGACCAACCTCAAGAGGTTAGTCCATCTATCAATCCATCACGTGTGGATGAATCTCTTTCCCCGGTTAGTTCTCCGTCAACCTCTCTCATCTTGGAGGATGCCTCAACCTTACCGAAACCACCGGTCTCACCATCCTCCTTCTTGCTGCCTATGGAAGACCCGACCCTTCCTACTCCTCGACCACAAGTGGAGGGCACCATCATCCCTGCCCTTTACCCACTTGAGGAGCCTCATTCTCTAGTTTCTTCTCCACCCAGGGAAGAACCTGCCTCTCCTTCATCTCCAACCAAGGACGAATCTGTCACGACTTCATCATGCCATGGGTTCGAAATTGCTACACCCATCTCATCTTCGGCCCCACAACCGTCAACATCTTCTCAAGGACCCAAACCTCATCCAACATCTTCTCAACCATTTTCCCGAATAGTGGAGAAAATCAGACTTCTCCCTTAAAGGAAAGTGGAGCATCAGGTGTTGTGGGAGCATCTTAAAGCTCTTCAACATGTTCATGCCCTCTTGTCTCATGCTACCAATCCTCCCAAGGCAGAATCCCCCAAGACTCTCAACAAAGACCAGACTCCCGCTTCTAAACCCGCATCTACCCCATCTAAACTTATCAAGTCACTTGGCATTCACCCTATTTCTACCCTCACTCACCCACAAGTGAAGGTGGACTTAGACCAGACCTCGACTAATAGTAGTCTTCCAACCAAGTCGAAGAAGACTGCCAGACCACAGAAATGAATGCCTCTTCCCCCGTCACCATTACCCTCTATTTTGGGCCCCCATCCTTCGACCCTGACCAGAATCCTTCCCACTCTGACCTCTAATCAAAACCAGTTGCCTCCTTTGCTTCCTTTACCTACCTCCAGCCTGCCCTCTCCCAAAAAGGTGGTACCTCTCACGAAGAAAGTGCCGTCTCTGCCTGTCACCGCACCATCAACCCAAAAGGTGGTACGAAAACCTCCTCCAACTCTACCTAAGCAAAAGTCACTGGCATCACACACATCAAATAGCATGGACCCTTTAGTGGGCTCATACTCGTTGATATTGCACTGACTTTTTTAGACTTCCAGCATAACCCTTCCACCCATCAGGTCTTTCCAACCTCTCGAGTCTAAGCCCTCTTGGTTTGAAGACACAAAGATTTGCTTATACCATCGTACGCCAGGACATGATACCGAGACTTGTTGTGCCCTCAAGGCCATCATTCACCACTATATGGAGAAGGACACTCTTCTCCTTGAGGACACTCTTGACCAACCCTCAACACCTTCCCATCCAACCTCTTCAACCACATTGACATCTCACCAGCAGGCCATGACCCCTTCTTCACCTCATATCTTTGAAATCAATGCCATCCACATAACCACTAGGTCACAAAAGAACAAGGCAAAAGAAAAATCCACCATTCCTTGGACCTACCCTTTTGCCAAACCACCTCTAGCACCCAAGCCTAAAATTTCTATCCTTGGCGCATCTCAGCCTTCTTCTTCTTCCTCTTCCGGGCCGATTCATGACTCCATGTTGAAACAGCTTCACCAGATGCCTGTGAAGATGTCCCTTTATGACCTCATCCAAACCTCACCTCAGCATTGTCAAGCCCTCATCTGAGCCTTGCAGGCAGTGGAGGTCCAACCCAAGGACCCCCAACCACTTGCTGCCCTCGTCCACTCTTTACCTCCTGTTGCCCCCATCACATTCAGCGATTCTGAGATTCCCACATCCAACGTGGAAGATCAGGATGCTGCCCTCTTCATCACTGCCTATGTTGATTAGACATGCATTAAATGCATTATGATTGATAGAGGTGCCAGCATCAACATTATCTCCACTCATGCCTTTGATCAGTTGGCTCTTCCCAAGAATTGCGTCTCCAAAACTGACGCAATCTTGTGCTCCTTCAATGACACCACTACCACGAACATTGGCACAGTCATCCTTCACATCCGCATTGGTCCATGCATTGTCCTGGAGCTCTTCTATATCATCAAAGGAGAGTTTCAATACAACATGTTGCTGGGCTGACCCTGGATCCGCGCCATGGCTTGTGTCCCCTCCACCCTGCACCATTGTGTGAAATTTGAGCACGACGGGCAAGTCCACACCATTCCCGCTGACCCTTCACCCTTCAAAACTTGTAACACCACCTACCGTCCAAGTGACGTCCTCATTCCTATCAAGCCATCAACCCCGACACCGCCTCCATCTGTAGAAGCTTCAACTAGTTTGCAACCGGCGGTCGCCCTCACCCCTCTTCTTCAAGCGACTACCAAAGACCCCTTGGAAGACATCTTCCAACGACTTTCACTTGGGGAATATCACTTTTTGACCTTAGACATGTTCCAAACTCTGCAAGAGTATGGACGCCTTCACCACAGCCCCAGTTACGACCATCGGATCGAGATGGTCATGCCTTATGGTCCTCCTCACCTCCAAACCAATCTTGTCTATGGGGGGCTCAATCAAGCTCCTACTAATGACAACCCTCTCTCTTCACCCCAACCATTCACATCAGACTTCTCATTTCTTGGCAACCCCACCTTTGCACACACTTACCTTTACAGGTGCGCATAGAAGGGTTTTGGTTTTAGACGCTATGAGCAGGGCTCCCATCAGCCCATCGAGCCGCTCAATGATGATGATGCCAAGAAATGATACAGCCTGGGATACCACGACCCCACTCAGGCTCTATCAGACCTTTGCCCCGAGCCAACCATTGACCAGTCTCCTCCAAGCTCACCCATTCCTCCTTCTTCACCTACAGAGTCAGTGGTTTCCATCCCTCCTAACTTTTTCAATGCCTAAGCGCCATTCGCTTGGAAACCTCTGACCTAGCTACCAGGTGGGGTACCCAGGTCTCTCCTCCTCGCCTTCTCTCCATCTCATTCATCTAACCCATTGACCATCCACACTGGGTGTTAGACATTCTTCCTACCACCAAATGGCTGGGGGGAGTTTGACTTTATACTGCCTATCATGACCTTGACCAAACATCAATCACACATTGACCATGACCTCAACCAATCATCAAACTAGACATCGACCAGACATTGACCAAGTCACGACCAAGTACCATTTGACCAAACCTTGACCAATCATCAACCAACCTTTTAATCATGACCAAACACCAATCTCGACTTGACCATCGACCAGTCTCGAAAAAATCAGTGACCACATCAACCCACTTCTTAATCATCACCAGCATGTCACCAATATGGAGTGAAGTAAACGAGGCATGTTTGCCCCTAATTGGCTCGAATCTTTCATCATCACACACAAGTATGGGTTAGGGACTTATCATCTATCTTCTCTCGACGGACGGCCAGAACCTGAGCCTCTCAATGCCTTGCATCTGCGGCCATTCTACTATTAGTCGAGTATTCGTCCACTTGACATTTAACTTGAGCTCATCCCTTGAGCAATTCTCATCCTCCTAATCCTCATTCCTTTCAACCCTATTCCCCTAAACAAATCCTCTATAACCCTTTTATGATGCATGGATGCTTTTTCCTAATAAAAGGGAGCCCTTGCACTTCTACAGTCTTGTCCATGACTCCAAATTCTGTCAAAAAAAAAAAATCAATCAAGATGTCAAAACATATCCAAGGTCACCCAATCAAATCAAAACGCAGACTGCTCCCTCGAAGGATAGCTGTACTATCATTGCTGTAGCTAATAGACTGCTCCCTCGAAAGACAGCTATTCAAAGCCCTTATATATAAAGCAAAAATATAGACCACTCCCTCGAAGGATGGCTATGACTAAATCTTGCTACAAACAACACTTTCTTAGAAGCTTCCTGCATCAATCAGCTTCACAAATGACCACCAAGCAAAATGACATCTCTATGTGGACTTCCCGCATTGATCAGTCTGCTCTTTCAAAAAAAAAAAAAAAAACGGGTCATGGACTTGGCTTGTAGTTGTCTCAGGGTCTCCTATAAAAAGGGGCAAGGTTATCCCTGCTCTAAAATGGGTTACCCTATCCTCCTCCTATCATAACACCTACTCAAGGGACTTCGAGCTCACTTTAATGCCAAAGTGATTCGATTACCGTTCTAACACAACCATGGTCAACGACGTAATGCATGAATGGGGCTCTTTGTTCTAACAACCCCTATCTATGCTATCATTTTGGTCCTTGTCAATGAAAGGGAAATTATGCCTTTCACTTTCTGCTTACATTTTGGTCATATTTGAACTTCATCATTTGTCTAACCAACTCAACTCCAATCTCTTTTCAGACCACTCACATAGCCTATTCACACTAGTTTCTATGGATACCAATACACATGGAAACTATGGACTACACAATTTATGTTAAGCATAAACCAATACTTGCTGAAGCATAAATAGACCTCAATTCATTTTTAGCATACATCCATCACAAATATGGAAAATTGCTAGGGATGAAAGACCCCTCAACCAATGTTACAGAATACACCATTTGAAAAAGGCTGTAACATCTTTTTCTCCTCATCATTTCGACACATGACCAAACCAATCATCGACCAATCTTATCACCTCGTCTGAACTACATTGGTCTGAGGCCCCTTCCAATTTGGGCTATGTAGGCAACACTCAGATGACACAATGTCTTCTGGGGTTAGCTCGACCACCCTCATTTGTTCGTCTCTCTGATGGACAAACCTTCTCTTCTTTGACCATGACCTTAACCTCGACCAAGACCAAATCACTTCAACCCTCTTCCTCCCTCTTTGGGAGAACTACATTGGCCTGAGGCCCTTAGGACAAGGGCTATGTAGTCAGCACTCAGTTGACATGGGGTCTCCTGGGGTTAGCTCGGCCATCCTCTTCGTCACTTTCTTCCATCCCATTCTCTCGTGACCTGGCAATCATATCATAGTTAGTCACATTTTTTCATAATCATTTTCATCATATCCATCCATAATCATTAAACATCACCATTTAATCTAAAAATCATAACCATTCACATCAAATATCAACATCAATATCATTAATCATCATCATATAACCATTTTATTGAACATCACATTCATCATCACATTAGTCATCATAATAAAAAACATAGCATCATAGCATCATCATTATACACATCATATCAAAACATACATCAAATCAAAGTGCCATAAACATTAAACACATCCATACAATTTCTCATAACTCATGCCAATAAGCCAACATCTCATCATATATATCTCAAAATTTTGTACAATCGCACAATCTATGCCTCTCTCTCTCTAACAAGTCACGTACATCTCGCATCATCATCACGTAGGCTGATATATACATCACATCACAATATGGCCTCACGGCTGTGGCTGTGGTGGTGGTGGTGATGGCCGAGAAGACACTGTATCCTCTCTCCCCTCTGATTTGCACCATCTGTGCAAATTTGTAGCAGTTGCCCGTGACATAGACCACTATCGGCTCAACTCTACCCTCATATCTGAGTATCATTGTATCTGAGGAAACCCCCTAATGGCTCCCTCATAATATGCGATCTCATCCAATGCATTATTGTATCTAACTATAGATACAGTCTGCGGTGGACCCATCTGACCTACTGCCATCCCCTGTGCTGACCCCTACAGCTGTGAAAATGTCAGCTACATCGATGCCGATGGTCCTACCCCTTGTGAAAATGCTGGCTACTAAGATGGTTGCTGCAATGGGCCCTACCCTCCAAAACTCTAACATGCCACTACCTATGCCTGGGCTGCAGCTAGCTGTCCCTGTAACAGAGTGACCTGCCCTGTCAGCACTACGACCTAACCTGTCATCTCTGTCACCTGTCTTGTCACCCCCGCCAGCTACCCCTACAAAACCATGACTTGTCCCTATAAAATGGCCACTTGAGCCTGTGCCACGTCCCTCTCCTGTCGTGTTGTGTCTCTCTCTTCACACGCTGTATCCCACTCCCTGGTGATAGCCTACAGATTCAATTGGGGACCCACCTGTACACCTGTGTACTGACTTGCCCACCATGCTGTGTAAGCATCTATACACCCTGGGTCGGCTACCCTGGGTCCTTCCAGCAACTCCTCAAAATTTGGCCCCTCTGTCTCCTCTAGCAGTGGGAGCGGTGCCTCTATATCATCCCGCCTGTACTACAGGAATGCAAGAGGTACATCTTATAGCAACCCATACTAGCACTGCACTCTCTCTGCTGGGATCCTCTCGAGCTCACTGGCTCGCCTACCTCTGACCCATCGCATGCTCTGAGTCCCGACCATCTGCTTGCCCTGGTCTCTGAACACTAGATATACCAAGTATGGTCTCCATATGATATCTGCTAGAATCAGGGCCTCTAGTACCCCTCTGTAGTGGTCAATATCTCTGACCACTCCATCCACCTGTGTCTGCGCCATCACCTCACGCCATCACCTGAATCCAACCCTGAAGTCGGCCTAAATCACCACTGGGAGGTCGAGAGGTCATGTAACTGTGATGTGCTCATAGGCCAACAGTGTAGAAGGTGGCCTACACACAGACTATACTGCCGCCATCGACTGATGCCCCATAGCTCTCTATATACCTGGGCCAAAAAGATGGGCACCCAGGCAAACACTGTCTGCTGCTCTAGGATGTCCATCAAAACCCCAGTCATGGTGATTGGGAACCTGCCTCCCTTTGCATCCAGCAATGCATAAACTGTGATGCCGATCATCATCAAGACTGCCAACCGATGTGCACCCTCATCTGCCACGTATAGAGGCTCATAAGCAAAACTAGCTAAATGGTAGCTCATCTCGGAGATGTGCTCCCTAAACAACGTGACCATATGAATGTCATGCGCCTCTCTCGAGCACGCATAGATGTCAACTCCATGTACCGACAGCCACAAAATCTAGTACACGTCCTCGACTGTGACCTTCAGCTCTCCTGTGGGTAGGTGGAAGGTGTTGGTGGAATGGTCGCATCGCTCGATCAACTCCACCATAAGACTCATGTCTCTCGCCACTCTACAGTAGTGTCTCAACCCCCCTAATCCAACTGTGCTCATCTGTGCCCACTCCTCAACCGTCACACCTTCGTACATCTGCGTCAGCAAAGTCAGGAGGTGATCTCGCAACATCAGAGTCTGCCTCGCCTGCATCCATCAAAAATCAATCTCATGTTAAATCTGTTCCTACTCTTCCTACTTGACCAACCTATTTGACCATCTACGTCCATCTCGACACCTAGGAAGTCTTTGGCGTAGCTTCGACCCCTCGAATTGACCATTTTTCATCACTCTTTTTGACCAGGTATCCATTGATATCAGTTATCATGCCGATGACAGCACTCACCTAACTGCCATCGATCACTTAGTGACCGACGTCGGCAGGTGAGTGACCGACGTCAGTGGCTAGTTGGCTGACGTTGGCAAACCCACCGATGTCGATGACTGGTTCGGCCCTAGGGCCGAATGGGGCGAGCCCTAAATTTAGGGCTTCCCCATTTTGGCTCCCCCAACCCTCCTAGACCTTCCTAAATCATCCCTAATCTATCCTAGACCCCCTAACCACCTTCCTAGCTACCCTCCCCCCTCAATTTTTTCCTAAAACAACTAAAATTTCAAAAATCAAATCAAAACAAAAATCAACCAAACAGGGCTCAGAGACCCTCCTACCTCATCTCGGCATCGCCGACGTGGTGGCACAATGGGTACTGCTGGTGGTGGACCTCCCACGGGTCCTCTACTCCCCTCTGCCATCTCTTCTGTGCCAATGACTCTACACGCTCTTGCTAGCCCACACACGTCCCTACAACATCCAATCGACTTCCTCTCTCCACCAATGTTCCTCTGCCACCTCGCACCGCTCCTCAGTCAACTCTGGGTCACTTTCACTCAATCAAATCTAGAGCTCTTTTTTCTCTCAATCAACCAAATCATAAATGACTTTTGGTGGGCTGCCAATCCAATTTTGTCAGATTTGGTAGGCCACCGATGTCAGCATTTTTGTGCCCTTATCTACCGACGTCAGCCAATTTCTACCGACATCGGCCCCTTTTTGTTCCCCGATGTTGGTTAGTTCACCAACGTCGACATGCTTCAAACCTCCTCATTGCCTAAAATCATGTCGCTAATCAGTCAGCTCTCCAGTAGAAGTCATCTTAGCCCCCTGGGGCACACTTGAGATCACTATTGCCTCCGTCCATCGACCACCAAACCTTGGAGATCATGACCATCTCCTGTGACCGTGACCACTTCCAAGATGACTTTGCCTTGGTTGTTTTTGCATGTATGCTACCTCACGACTGGTTAGCAAAATTGTGCACAGACTTTTTATGACTCTCACAAGTATAGGATCGCAAGCCGGTTGATCCCCACTACTTGTGGCATTTTCATATTTTTAGGAGCACTTCCTGAGCCCGAGATACCTAAAACACGATGACCATTGGAGCTTCAGCTTAGATTGAATAACCCGATCAGCTACGACCAAATGCTGGGGCCTGGTTATTTCAATTTTGGCACTCCTCGACCTTGACCTGTGACAATTTGACCTGACCATCCTGTGAAGTGGTATACACACAATCATGACTATTGCAGCGTTCACACTCACCCTCTCTCTATCCATATCTCTGTCAAATCGACACTCGATCTCAGGTTCCCTTCCCTCGACTTTCACTTTGAGGGGGGAACACCTCATCCCATACCTGGGGCAACTAACTCCTATTTTTGTCTTGCAGTTCGTAAAAAACAACCAACAAGACAAAAAGGGGCAAATGTAGACACTGAAATTGTGTCTACCCCCTAGGTCTTCTTTCACCCTTGGCCCCCCTTGGCCCATGTCCTAACCCTTGTCCTAGCCCCCTCCATTTATCAAATAAATATTTTAGTTTATTTGGCCCTCTTCCACCTCACCCATGCCACCTTGGATCCTCTCCTTAGATCCCCCAACCTCTCTCCTAGCCTTTATTACCCAAATCTCCCCTTTATCCTTCCTCCCACGTCCATTTATGCCTCCCCCGACCATTTTCCCATGGCCCCTTGATCTTGCAGCGTGCAAGAATAGACAGAGGCTAATTTTAGCCTCTATCCCCATTTTTCAGCCACCGACGTCAGTCATTATGCGGTCGGTGTCAGCAGCCTTCAAGACCATTCTCTGCAACCATTCTTCGGACCCCCACAAACAGAACTCTCTTGACACTTTTGCATTCATATTTTCTTCTCCTCCCCCTCGTACAGCAACACCAGCAGCTACAGGCACCTTGCAAGAATAGCTCCAAGCAACAACGCCATTTGCAGGTCCTTCAACAGCTCTGACAACAGGTTTCTCCATTCTCCAACCAGCAAGCAAGAGGTAAGCATAGTGTTATATTCCATTTCATTTCTTATCTGCATTTATCTATTTAGTTAACTACTGCCTAGACCTTCCCTCTTTGTCCTTGAGAGGCTGAAAAGCCTTCTCAGACCCCTGCCTCTCATCTATCCTCCTTTTGTGCTTCTGGTTCTCAACCAGTCACTTTCTCGACAGTCCCCTCTGCCCAACCAATTTTACACAAATCCTCAGACTACTCCTCAAACCCCAAATAGTCCCTCTGAATCCCACACAGAGCCTCAGACCCTCAGACGAAGCCTCAGTCCATTCTGCATACTAAGACCAGACCTGTAACTTGTCCCTGACTTCTGCCCCAACTGACCTCGTCCATTTCCCCTACCGACATCGGCAGACTAACCGACGTCGGTGACCTTCCATGACCGACGCCGGTAATATCACCGACATCAGTGACTGTGTAAAAGCAGATTCCTTCTAAATAGGTACGCATTTGCCTTAAGTTCTTTCTTTCTATTTTTCATCATTTATCACTTTTTGTTTCTGATCAGCATTCTATTTTTAATAGTGGACTGTCATCCCCCAAGAAGCCTCTGCGCTTCTAGGACCAAGCCTTCGCTTGGCAGTCCACCCTTCTGTCATCTAACATTCTTTCATGTTTAGTGTCTTTCCCTTTCAGGTGTCATCCTCCACAACCAAAGAGGAGTTCTCACAACGTCTAAATTCTAGTGCACATGTCTATAACCTGGGTACGTACAAACCCTCGTCCTTCTTCTTAGTTTCTCATTTTTTCTTTCTTGAATGTGAAAAGCAAATCTAGCATAGAAACAGTAGGTGTAAATAAAAATCACTACAGACTCCTCATTTTAGAGATCCCAATATGAAAGATTAAGAACCAATGCAAGGTGAAAATAAACACCCTTTGGATGGACCAAAATCTAGTCTATATATAAACATAGGAGCTAACAACTCATCATGATAGACTAAAAAAACTCAAAATATGGTCCTACTAATAACTCATGATGATGCACTACAAAAACTTAAAATATGTTGCTGCTAACCACTCATCGTGATGCACTAAAAAAAATCAAAATATGGTCCTTAAAACATGCTATAAGATAAAAAGGTCATTTTCCCTTCCCTTTGGATCATTCTTACCCCTCAAAATTCTCTAGATCTAAGTGGAATAAAATTTACATAGATTGACAAATGAGATCATGGTGTCATATTCAGGTTAAAAAAAAGTCAAAATTAGCTTTCTAAATCAATCTGAACATAATGTAATGTTTGATACACAACAAAAATAATCAAACAAAATTTATTTTAAAATATAATCCATAGAACTCCATATGTAGATTTACAATTGGTATATGAATAAAATTGAAGGAATGGACTGGATCTAAATAAAATAGATGGGATTTAAAAAAATTCTCATAAAAGCTGATGAATAGAGAAAATTTTATCCTTGCCACTTTTTTTTATTAAGGATTAAAGCTTGGGAGTGCCTAAGTCTCCTTCTATACTCTTTCTCATGATATTCCTAAAAGCTAAACTTTGAGAGTGATATGGATCTCTTCTCAAACACTTTCAATGATCTTCTTAAGAAATATCTCTTTGATACCATATTAGAAACTAGAAAAAAATGTCTTATATTCAACATAATAATGAAAGTACATAGAGATGAGGGTATATATGGATAAAAATTGGTATTTAAACTCTAAAAAACTATGCATTTACACATATGTAGTGTTTAGTATATGTAGTGCCTCTATTTTATGTTTATGAGTAAAGTCATCATGTTGAAACACTACATCAAATACCTAATATAAATTCAAAAATGACATTTGTTACATCATCCATTTAAATCTCCAGAGAGAAATAAGGATCACAAGTTCATTTTTATCTTTTTCCTCCATCACCTATTCATCACTATCATTAGATGTAAATCCTAAAATATTGTAATTACAATCATATTAGGAATTTACACTGATATAAAAGGATTTATTTCAATAGGTGTCATTGATAGAACACATCATTTTCATGCACTTTATCGATACCCTGTGTCACTCTACTCTCACATGCTTTAATGTTTATTTAACAACTACTAAGTATATAGAAAGGATGGGATTATTCCATATATCATTAGGTATATAAGAAGGTCAAGCATATCAACATGTTTGGTATACCAGTCTAATGGTATATATAAATGGAGAAATTTTGGAGAAATAAGGAACCAATCCATCTCCCATAAATAATTTTGTTTAAAATGTCAAGAATTGGATAAATATCTATTCTGCTAGATTTACATCTTCTTTGTGGTGATAACTATGTTGTGTCGAATACCAAGGTGAGAAGTCACCTAAAATTTGATGATATTTGTCTGGTTGTTGATGGATTATAAACTCAACATGCCATAAATGTTGACCAATAATGTAAGTTTGACAAAGTAAACTAAAAATGAAGTTGATCATTATGTTCAAGGTATTGGATGGGGTATAACCTCATATCTGAAATGCTACTTTAGCCAAAGATGCCTATGATAAATTAAACACTATCTATAAGGCCAAAAACTAGAATACCATTATTCATCTACAAAGTGAGCTTCACCATCTCAATTTGATGATAGGTGAGAAGGTTTAAATGTTTCTTTTTCATGTTGAAATATTGTGGGCCTCACTCCAAGATTTGGGTGAAGAAGTGTTAGATGACTCCCTTGTATCTATCATCCTAAGAACACTACCCCCCACCTACAAGATCGTTGTGAGTACTCTAAATATTTCATAGATGAAACCAAATTTAAAAGTTGGTTACTATGTTTCAATAGGAAAAATCCATGTACACAACAAAATTTGATGAATAAGAAAATGCACTTGCATCACAACAAAAGGGGAAAAGGCCGATGAAGCCTTAAAAATAATCCCCTAAGCAGAACAATCAACAAAAAAAACAATGGAACAAACCTCATTCACATAAATTTAATCTAATCTATGGAAAGGTAGGTCATGAACATAAAGATTGATGGTAAAATGCATTTACGCATGACTCATATAGAAATAAGAAGACCACATAATAATAATCTCCACAACCATGGAAGAGAAAAATCCACAATCTACATGCATTAGGAGACATAAGCCTTTCTGAAAACACTAGCATGGGAAAATTTCAAAAGATAGTGATTCCTTAAATAAGGATTTTGTCTACACTACATAGATAACTAATGATATCTCTCCTCCAAATTTAATTTGGTACATAGAAAATGGATCCACAAGGCACATGGTTGACTAGAAAGATTGGTTTACCACTTTTAGCTATTCATCATATTATGGTAATGTATCTCTTAGAGATGATACATCATATAGCTTAAAAGGTATAAGTGACATTTCCTTACCACTTAGTAATCATGGATGTACAATTAAAAATGTCCCATATGTTCTAGGCCTAATCAAAAATATATTGTATGTAAATAAATTACTCGATCACAACCTTACGGTTGAATTTGATCAACAAAATGATAAAAACATGTATCTTATTTGAGAAAAGTCTCAAAGATAAAAAATTTATTGAAAGATCTTCTAGTTTAGCCAAAATGTTTCAGCTCAATGTTGTCCACAAAGAAAGTAAATATCTAGTTTTAAAAGATACAAACTTAGTCAAACTATGGCACATGAAATATGAAAATTTAAGCTTTGGGTACTTGATTGAATTAAGTAGACATAACATGGTGAGAGGCCTTACCTCACTTAATAAGACCACTGATATTTGCTCTAGTTGTTTATATGGAAAACACTATAAAGATTATTTTGGCATAAGTACATATTGGCGACTTGTCCATTGGATTTAATGCACACTAATCTATGTAGACATTTCACTCCCACTTTTAGTGGATCCAAATATTTTTAGCTCTTTGTTGATGATTAATCATGTAAAGTGTGGGTATACTGCTTAAATACCAAGGATCAAGGCTTTTAAGCATTTAGATAATTCAACTCTCTAGTTGATTAATAATCTACTCATCACATACATATCCTCCAGTTAAATTAGTAGGGACGAGGGGGGGGGGATAATACACCAATAATGAATTATATATTTTTCAAGGCACATGGCATTCACCATCAACTACCTGCTCCTTATACATGGTAAAAAAATGGTGATGCTAAGATACCTAGTCATACCATTATTAAAATGATGTGATGAATGTTGAAAGATGCCCACTTGGCATGCCCATATTGGGAAAAATTAGTTCACTCAAAAATCTACTTATTGAATTGTGTACCCACCAAAGATATTGATTGTCACTTAAACTGAAGCATGGTTAGGGAATAAGCATTCTCTCTAATTTTCATGTTTTTAATTATAAATATGATATACACATACTTGTAGATTATATTTTGTGATTATGTAGCACCTCAGTATTATACACTTGACAAACTCATACCTTGGTTGTTCCTCTTATTTCTACATATGCCTTGATTCTATAAGCCTCACATATTCTCTATCTTGTGCCCCTTGGCCTATTTCTGTGATATCCCTTCGAATATCAAAACAAAGCTCTGAATTGCTTATCTGAATTTCTACAAAAATATCTTCAAATAGATAAGTAAATCACAGTATAAACTCTTATTTATTTGCTCATGAGCTTACAATAGAGATCCTCTGTCAAGTATACAAAGAATATTGAAAGTACGGCCTGAATAGCCTGAATATTCTGCAAACTGGAAAAGAATTCTGAATCTAGTTCGTCTCGGCCTGCTGTGCAAAAAAACATAGTCGCCGACGTCGGTTATACTATCGTCGTCGGTCGATCTGTAGTCGTTATCTCACCGATGTCGGTTGTATGTCGACCGATGTCAGTCTCTGTAAGTATCTGTTCACCGATGTCAGTACTTGTACTTTCTGTTGATGCGTACGGATTTTCACGGATCTATACGGAACTCGTACGACTGCTGATATAACACAACCTGTATGCTTGATCCTGATCTGTAGAATTATGGGCTAATACAAAAGATCTATATCTGGATAATTCTTGAATCAAAACCCAAAATTAATGAAAATACCTGTAAACCCTTGTGATAGCTTCTGAGTGAAGTTATCTCTCAAATACTTGTAATACTATGATAACTTCTGGGTGAAGTTATCTCTCAATTTGGCAATAGATCGGCTGATCTTTCACAACCTCTGAATCGCACACAATGAAGAGTTGACGTTCTTCAATGCAATTGGAATCCTGGAACCCTTGGCTCAGTCTTCACAGAAGAATTTCTTAACAAGAATCAATATCAATAATAGTCATGAATTCAAACTCTCTCCCATGAGAACTCTTATACCCTTCCAAAGGTGTGCTGGCTAAAATTAGATTTCCTCAAATTAGAACTTGGGGTTCTAAAATTAGAATTCCTCAAATTAGAACTTGGGCTTCTTAAATTAGAATTTGGGTCTTAAAATTAGACCAATTAATTAATAATTAATAATT
Organism: Torreya grandis; assembly: GCA_037957365.1. NCBI lineage: Eukaryota > Viridiplantae > Streptophyta > Pinopsida > Cupressales > Taxaceae > Torreya > Torreya grandis. The sequence goes on from JARHVA010002033.1 coordinate 2,181,956, forward strand.
AATTAATATCTAATTTAAAATTAGACCAAATAATTAATTAATTAATAATTAATTAACATCTAATTTAAAATTAGACCAAATAATTAATATTTGATTAAATCAATCAAATATTAATATCTCCCTCAATACATGTCGGATCCTCGAACTGTCTGAAGCTGGTGAACCAGGGAGTGATTCTGCACATGACCATATCAAAACAAGGGTGCTCTGCTATATGTCAAATATCCCTATATAATAGGAGCTCAGGCCCAATGTGTCTAAAATAACCTGAATGAGAGCCAACTATAGGAATTCTGTAAATCAAAGCCAAGCCAATCTCCATCATGATGCTCTATCCATCCAATCAGCCTACGAAGGTCACATAATAGGCTAATCATCAAGCCTGTCAATGTCCATGAAAAAGGGGACATGACAATTTCTTAGTCTGACCAACATTTATATTTATGCCACAAACATTCCATCTTACCCAAAATGCTTTAAATATATTTATCTTACACCTCTAAAAGTTCTGATCCTGTGCCTATTCTCCTACTCCCTAAACACTAACATCTAGGATAGATAATATTGTAGACATTACTATCCTAACTTGATGCAAGTGTCTAGTGCCCTAAAGTCATCCAATTTTCAAATAAAACATATTACAATGGTTAGTCTAAGTGATTTAATGAGAGTTATCTATCGATGAGATTGGTATAAATACAATATCAACCCTCATTCATTCTTGACCTATAAATTAGACCAAAAGAGTACTCAAAAAGTACTCAAGTTACCAAAAGCTTTCTTATTTTTACCTATTCTGATATCAATCAAAGGAACAACCCAACTATAGGTTTGAAGTACTAAAAGAGCAGTCATAAGGTTATATTTTCTGAGTTAAAAGCTAGGTCACTATTTTACTTACTTTACACCAATTGCATGATTCACACACAAGCCAACACGTAGGGGAGAACTACATGAGTCTAGATCCCTCTTCTAGAGTATTAGCTATGTAGGTAGTGTCCTTTGAAAATGGGGACATTGAGGGTCATATCGATGTTATGTGCCCACTAAACCATTTTTCCCTAAGGTCACATGGAAGATGGAAAGCTAGGGTTTTGCCATTTCACTAGGAGTGACAATCCATGACCTAGATTTGAATACACTAGAGTGATGATGAAGTTGAACCTAGAAGCATTTAGGTGGTTTTACCCTATTTTAGTTAATATTATATAAGGACACTAGTGTCAAACCTAGACACTAGCATTGATGCAAACATCCCAAGATGACACAACTATTTAGAGATCTAGAGACACTAGATCCAGACTCTGATGACTATTCTAAAACTATCTTCCTACTTTCTTTCATCTTGTTCTAGATCCAACACTATGTTAGCATCATAACCAACTAAGTACTATATTTTATGTCATTTCTATATCCAACATAGTTTCACTTTCCATTATTATCATATCTTAGTTTAATAAATTCATCATATAGAACATCTAAGTTTAGCACATTAATTGGCCTACTAGAGATCTAATATTCACCCTTTTACCCTATCATTTCTATATCCTTAACCCTATCTACCCAAGTAGGATTCCATAATCCAAATTAAGGTTAAAAATTTGGTGAACCTGACCTTTTGAGAATCATTATTGTATTGGCATTATCTTGTAGATGCTTATTTTGTACCTAGTCCTAATCTTTGTGTTCTTTTTTTATTTCATCATGGATGATGTTGATTGATTTGATGATTATGACTATGAAACCCTTTAACAATATCTCAAAGATTCAAAAAATACACATTATAAATAAGATGAGGAAAATGTCAGACAAATAACATTTAGAATGTATATTTATTAGATATAACAAAGATTCGAAGGCCTACAAACTCATGGATTATAGACCAAGAAGTTATATATCAATAAAGATGTTGTATCTGAAGAGAAGGGTGAGTCTAATTCACCCTATAAATAGGCACTTGATATAAGCATTAATCTATAAAAAATATAATTTTGATAGTGGTAGTGAGGATGAGGATAATGATGATGGTCTATAATGTCCTCAATCTCTACTACCACTAATATTGTTCAACATATGCCCAAGTGGTATACATGTGAAATTCTAGATCTAAAATTAGATTGAGTCCTAAACACTTCAAATCTAATATCAAGGACTCATAGCATGGATAAAAAATGAGTTAATTTAGTTCTTATGAGCACAATTGAATAATAATTTGAGCCCTTAAATTTCATGAATTCTAAGAGTCAAAACCTTTTAAAGAGGCCATGGATGCACAATATCATTCACTGATGAAGAACTATACATGACAACTTGATATTATAATAGTGAAGAAATCTATCAGTTGTAAGTGGGTCTTTAAGACCAAGTACAAAGTAGAAGACAACACTAAAAATTATAATATAATATTTGTATAAAATGGATACACATAAAAATAGGGTATTTATTATGAAAATAATTTATCTCCCATATCCAAAATAAAGAATAGCATAATGACCTTTTTGACAACCATTCAATTCAGATGGAATTTCATCATATGGATGTAAAAAGTGCCTTCTTGAATGGATATTTATAAGAATAAGTTTAACATTTGGTTAAGAAAAAAAGGTATGTATAATCATCAAGTTAATGTATGGTCTCAAGCAGGATCCCTGATCTTGGTATATCAAGGTTAACAAACATCTCATTCAACATGGGTTCCAACAAAATCCATATGATCCAAACATATACCTCAAGGAGCAATGGGGAGGTTGTGATTCTAATTATAAAAGGTGATGATTTAATTATCATTTTCATCTCAATGAATATGATTGATACAAAAAATAATGATCTTAAGTGATCATTTGACATGAAAGATCTTGAGCTATTGCACTATTGCCTTGGTTTGCAGGTATGGCAAATGGGACATCACATATTTATGTCTCAAAATAAATATGCCAATAAAATGATTGATAAATTATGGATGATGGATTTTAAGATCATTACAATACCCTTGGAGAAAAGACTTAAACTATTTTGTTTATATCCATCACCACCAGTAAATTTCACTCTCTATTATCAGTTGATTTAAAGTCTCATTTACTTGAATTACAATAGGCCATATGTTAGCTCTACTATTAATTTTATTTTAATATTCATGTAGGAACCAAAGGTGATTAACTAGAAAGAAAGAAATTAAATATTGATATATATTCAAGGTAATTTGGATCATGGCCTAGAATACAAGAAGAATGGTAAGTATTTTTGACATGATACATAGATGCAGATCATGTAGGATTTATTGATGATAGGAAATCCAAATTCTAGATTTGTTTTCTTTCTAGGATTTAGTGTTATCTCATGTGGGATAAAACATTATTTATTTATCTTCCACTAAGGAATAGATTGTAATAGGAGGAGATATCTATGAAGCGATATGACTATGTTGCATATATGCAAGTCTGGGAGTACCATAAGTGCAACCAATGATTATGTAATGTGATAATCAAGGTGTTTTGTAACTTGTTCACAATATAATGTTTCATGAGTGCATTAATCAAATAAAAATTCAAATCCATTTCATATGCAAACATGTTCAACAACATAACATTTAATTGATATTTTTACCCACCCAAGGTCAGTGTGTAGATGTATTCACCAAGTTACTTGCATGTGATAAGTTTGAGGCATTAGTCAATTATTTCCCTTGTAATCTTAAGACTATGATTAATTAAGGGGGGAAATGTTAAAATAATTAATTATATCATATTCCACATAATTTTTGGTGAAAATATTAAATGTAATAAGTGATGGTGAAAATATTAAATGTGCACATGTAGGTTAGTCACATGTGTCACCACATTTTGGAAATTCCAACATTAGTTTAGACAATAATAAAAGGAGGGATAGATATTATTTTATCTATAAATACCCTCATATCTATGTACTTTCATCATTATGTTGAATATAATAAATTATTTTATTGTTTTAATTTATAATAGTTTGGAATTATGACTTCTTTTTGCTGGATGAGAATAATTTGTTTTGGATTCTCTTTGAATATTCGATAATTTATGATGAATAAAGTAATTTAAAACCTATGTTATATGATTCTCCTCCTTTTTATGATGATTTTAATAATTATTATGATGTATAAGAGGTGAACGAGACCCTCAAATTTCTCTCTAATGGATCACCTCTTCTCTAAAGTGATTTTAATAATGAGGGAAATGAATTTTAAAATAATGTTAAGAAGGAAGAGATCATTTAGATTAGTCACAAAAAATAGAAAAATATGCTCTTCATCTCAAAAATTATTATTTATAGGATGAGGATTGTAATTAAAGAAATAATTATTTCTTTGGTCTTCCATTACATATGCATGATTTCTTACAAATTTATTTTCAGAAAGATAATTATCATTGGGCATGTATGGAAGTGATGGTTGTAATCACATAATTAATATGATTAATAATATTTTGGGGTTACTCTTTTGAGTTTTACCATTGATTTTTCAAACTTTAATTTGATTTCAAGATCAATATGGATTTTCAAGTCTTTAAGCTCAGTAAATCTATTGATTATGAATCCAATCATCATGATATTCTCCTTCTCCAATATGTCCTATCACTACAAAAATTATGGAAGATGTAGACCCGAATTATGACATGGATTAAATGAGAGGTGTCAATGTTGATGAAGTGGCAAGGGTAGAGGAAATATGTCTAGTGAGGGTGGTAGATGTGTAAAATGACATTGGAATGTTCACAGTTAGCTTCAATTGTGGTTAAGTGGGAGTATTTGGTCTCGTACGAGACATCTTATTATTATTTGGGATATCAATAGGAATAATGGGAACATGGGAAATAGTGGCAGCCAAGGATTGAATAAAAGGTATAGATGGTCTTAGAATATTTAGAATTCTAGGCATTATAGTCAGTAAGGAACTTGGTCAAATATTAAGTTCAACCACAATAGGTATTTAAAATAATGAAGGGATGTTAGGAGTATGAAGCTGTGATTCTATCACTATAAATTTTGGAGAAGTGTGAAAAACATATTCAATAGTAGAAGTCATGAAGATAAGTGGAGGACTAGTAGTCAATGTGGCACTTTAAATTGTATAATTCACTATAAGATTAGGCATAGACTGATTATAAGTGATCATAGTAGGGGCCTTGGATACTTGTTCAATTGACTTAGAAATAACACATCTTATTTGGGAATTAGGGCTAGCTTGAGACACAATGACTTGTTTAATGAAAATTTGGGTCAACCCTAATAAAAAATATAGACTAATAAAAATAAGGGAATTTATTTGATTTCTTGTGCTTAAAAAATGAGCACTGGACAAAGAATCTATATATAAATTAGTTATTTAGGGGAGGTGGCCAAAGAAGCTATATATTTAATCAAAGTAGAAGGGGGACTATTACTTGGGTAATTGGGTTCCCTAAAGAGTATGTCTGGATTGAGGATGGATAAGATAGAGGTAAACCTTATAACAACTTTATTTTGAGAGCTACATCTATTCAATGTGGCTACTCTTTTACTAAGGACACCTAGGCATCTGGTCTCTCTTTTACAACTTGAGGTTCTATTTTTAAAACTAGTGGTTTAAATAAGAATGTAGACTTAAAATTTTCCACCATATCATCATCATTATTTGAATTCATATGATACATGTCATTAATGTGAGGACTATGATTATAACCTAGAGTTATTTTTCATCTTAATGTTTACAAATTCCTCTTGTCATTCCATTTTGGATCCCATTATTTTGATTGTTCAAATTGTATGAAGACTTGTGTTCATATAATTTTTGAATGGATGGCCATGTTTTGTAAATATTCTTCCATTTCTTGAGTGGTGGGATTGACCATGGCTTATGATTCTTGAACTTTTAGTGACCTCCTACTACATTGAGGAACTGATATGCAATTTCTTGTTTGGCTAGACTATCTAGAACATAGTATGGAAGAATGTGAGGTGAAATCAATATGTGTTCAATTCTGATCACTATATATCCATAGTAATACCAATAGGCTCATATCTACTTGATATATTTCATCATTTTTTCCAAGAGTCTAAACATTTGTTTCTCATTTATGGCCATGTATACAAAAGGATAAAATGAGTTTCAAATGTCTTCTCTACATTTATAAAACATGTGCACATACAAACTATAATACTGAAGATGTATAAGGGTAAGGGAATAATTAGGATGCCTACTCAAATCTAAGTGATTTAATTTCATTGTGGCATAGATGTCCACAAGGTATAAAATCATATAAAGGTTATATGTGAGGATACTTCTACACAAATTTACAAACTATAGAATATAAATGAACAATGATATGAAATTTGGAAAATAACCCAAAATAAACTTTAGATCGCAGGCCACTTCAAGGGGGGAACCTACTTTGAGCAAACTCAACACAATAATATTCATGGATGCCTTCATTGGGCCTCAACACTTACTTAAATACTAAATCTATTCTAACAATTACTAATTCTCATGTATGTAGGATAATTCAAATATGCTCAAGGGATAACTTACAAATCATATGCATCCATAGAGACTAATACACTAATAATGTAAAGAGAAGGGTAAGAAATGGGTTCCTAACATCCCCTCCCACTTAGAAAAAGCTTTGCCCTCAACAATTTAGATGTGGGAATCATTGTTGAATTTGGAGTAGTGGTTACCATGTTGTGTCTTATAGTTACATGGCATGCCACTAGATTAATACTTTCATGATTAAGAAAGAGTGAATTTTGTGGGTGTGCCCATCTAGGATTGCTTCTAGTTTGAGAAGGATGGGAGCTTCATGATCAATTTTTGGTAAAACTATTTGCATTGTGATGGTGGTTTTAAGAACTTTGTTCAAACAAGAGACATGAAATACTGGGTGAGCTTGAGAGGAAGGTGGAAGCTCCAACTTGTAAGAAACATACCTAATCTGTTAGAGAACCTTATATGGCCCATAAAACTTTAAATCCATTTTTCAAAAAATTACGAACTATAGAAAATAAATGAACTATGAAATTAAATTTGGAAAATAACCCAAAATAACCTTTAAATTGCAAGCGACTTTGAGGGGGAAGCCTCTGAGAAAGATCAATAAAATAATATTTGTGGGTGCCCTCATTGGGCCTCAACACTTAAATATTAAATCTATTCTAACAACTACTACTTCCCATGTATATGGGATAATTCAAATATGCTCAAGGGACTAATCACAAAGCATATGCATCCATAATGACTAATACACTAATAATGTAAAGAGAAGGGTAGGAGATGAGTTCCTATCATTATGACCCTATCAAACTCTTTAAAGCTTCTTTTTAAAATTAAATGAGATGATATCTCCTAGGTGTTAGTAGGGGAATGTGTACACTAATCGATCGAATATATGAACATGCCACATGGACAGGGACAATGGATTCTTTTTGGTTAATGATTATTATACAAGATTCTTATGATGTTATTATATTTCCAGATGGGATCATGTACATGGAATCTTTAGTAAAAAAATATAGGTTTACATATCTAGATGCCAATATAAACATCATGGTTACAAAAATATAGTTTTTAGGATTATATATTCCTATGGATTGTAGTATAATGGGTTGGATAATGTTGGGTAATATTGTATGAGGATATTTTGATTAATTTTCCTATGAACGCATGAAGGACTAAGCATAGAATTTGGATATCTATAATGAATGTGAGTGCCTAATAGTATAAAGATTTTAGAATTTCTATTATGTTAATTGATTACTAAAAGGTCTACCCTCTATGAAGATGACAACTATGTATTCACACCTCAATATTGCCATTATTTATTTATCTAAGTAGGCATTCATAGGATTACCTAAGATTGTGCTAAACCTTGATGATCCTAATATATAATTAAATACCTTTTAATGATTTATCCTTTCCCTTAATCTCTTCCTTAAATTATAGGAGTTATCCCTATAATTAGCATGTTCTAGTGAACCTAGGAACCTATGCTAACAATGGTGTGGTGAGTGTAGAACTCACTATTTGAGGATATGCTAAGGTGGTTGCATAGTCAAATAGACTTGAAACACTAGATAGATCAAAAAATCATCAAGTTTACATATAAGGAAGTGCAAATAATAGGGTGTTCTAAACAATAAATTATGTAGGAACACATTTATGATGAAATTTATGAGATATTCTGGTGTGAACTACTTGGATTACTATCTAATTGGTTGGCTCATCTAGAATACCCTTATTTAAAATCTCATGAGATCATTGACATTACATGGTCTAAGGATACGATCAAACATATTTTGACCTTAGACACCAACTGGACCTATGTAGTAGATCATTTATTAGATTTTACCATTGATCAGTATATCACATAATTTACAATACAAGCCTACGTAGCATTTGAAGTGGCAAAGGATCCATTTATGAGAGGGATAAGAGGAAAATTATTACAGTGACTTCCTACACTCATTAATATGTTGGATGTGGAGAAAATGATGTTACCTATTCACTTCCATATGGAGTAGTCACTTCAAGCACCATGGGGGTGTGTATGACATAAGGGAGAATGAATAAAAGATGAAAAAATAGAGATTGAATTTGAATCCAAAATGGAGAATCAAGAGGAGAAGGACTGAAATAAGACTATGGAGTCAGAAAGAGATTTGTAACAACAAAGGATATGGAATAAACAAAGTACACTTTAAGAAGTTATGAATAGGAGAAGGATTAGTAGTAGTATTGATGATTGGATGAAAGGAGAAGAAAAAGAGAAGTGCATGGTGAGGAGAGACGGAGCAAGGAGCCTGAGAAAAGTAAGGATAGAGAATGAGGAAGTGATGCAGATCTAGCATGAATGAAGGAGGAAGGTAATAGTATAGAAGTATATCATATGGTTAAATTCTCACAACTTCCAAGAAGGTTATTCCAAAGAAAAAAAATGATTTACCTATAGTTACAGACATAACACAAGTTCAATTTTTGAGAGATATATTTTTGGAGGTAAGGATTTTTTCCCAAGGGAGAACACATCCCCTAATCCCAATTTTTTAAAAAATCATCATAATTCCTACACAACTTTAGAAAACAACAATTGACAAGGACCAATTCTAGAAGAAGTTCACAAGAAAACCCTAGAAGTACATAAGACTGCATATCAAGAAGTTGCCTAGAGTTTCTTGGCCCAATAAAAGAACATAAAAACATTGTTATTAATAGAGACATACCCCATAATTATTGCACAGGTCAAATATTTCATTACACAACTTCAAATTTTAGAAGAAGAGGAAGGAGATGACAAAGATATCTTTGTAACTACCACATCCACAAAACTAGAGGAGACATCGTAAACACCACCATCCTAGGAGGCATCTCAAATCCCTCAAAAACCCCAAAAACTATAACCATCCTAGGCATAGGTTGAAACAAAATCAACTATGATACTTTTAGGAAACACAACTATGACAACTCAATTGGGGGATTTGACCCACATGGCTCCTTATGATGGGTCTATGGACCTAGAACAATACCTACTCACCTGCACTATGAAATGATAAGATAAAGTAATCACTGATGAAGTGGTGATGAAGTGAGATTTGATTGGAGTGTTGGATAGTAGAGAATTAGAATTTATATTACATAAATGTGTCAACCAAGTGACACTACAAGAAGTCAAAACAATGTTGATAATAGAATTTATAGTCCAAAAATGCTCTAGTCAGACCATATAAGATCTCAAAGAAATTTGACATGGAGACAAAGAGACTATCTTTGAATATGATTGTAGATTTTCATATGTAATGAATAAATTTGAGTTTATTATGGAAGATAAAGATAAGGTTGCTTGGTTTATAGAGGGATTGAAACCAAAGATAAGGTTTTCTATTTTGCAAACCTAGTTCACTAATAAAGTAGAAGCAAGGACATCTAAAATATGAGTGGAGTAGATCGAAGACTATGGAGGAGCTTTGACTCTTCGTTCATAGATAGAAAACACATTAAAACTCCTTATAAAAAGATTAAAATAGAAACAAGAAGAAACACAAATACCTAGTTAGATATTTGGTGTATAGAGTGTGGTAAAGAAGGTCACCATAGGAATGAGTGCTTGAGAATAAAAACTAAGTTTTGTGATATATGTCACGTAGTAGGACATGTGACATCTCAATGTCACCTGATGAAAAATTACATGAGGAACCTATAGACATTGTAATTTAACTTATACAAATCCCATAATCATGATGAGAAGAACTATTGAGCACTAAAAGAACTGAGAGAGGATGCTACCAAAAATGTCTTTGTAGTGGCTGCATAGAAATAAAATATGACAACGTAGGCTATCATCACACCTGAAGCAAATAAGACTAGGAATAATCTTACTGCTACATCTTGGGCACCAATATTACTAGCCTATTAACCTATAGATATACCTAGTTTGAATCCACCTATTCAGAACTAGACAACCCCTGTGCATAATTAGAATCCATTAAATTCTATGATTTTGTAACCAACATAGTCTAATTGGGCATTGAAACCAACTCAAGACCAATTCGATTGATATAAGGGCACCCAAAAAATACAAAGGTAGAATCCACAATATAATTATGTGAACTATGGACCACAATAGTTTTGTAACTAGAATTTCCAAATGAATAGAGGAAGATACTGGGGAGGAACTAGGGGATGTTACCAAGAAAAAAAACATGGAGGTTGAGGAAATAGATCATGACCTCAAATTCAATGTTATTTGTATGGTGAGTTTAACCATATATAGAAGAGTTACCCTATGAATCTAAAATGTCAATCCTACTATGATTATTGTAGGGTTTTTGAATAACATGATACAAAGGATTGCCTAGGGTTAGAAAAGCAATGAGAAGACAAAGTTGTAAGAAATGTAAATATGGTAATTGCACATCCCTGAGAGGATGCATTATTACAAGATGTCACTCTTAGGAAACATGTAAATAAAGGATTACTCCCTTTAGAATTGCCATAGGACCACGAGATTAGGAAAATGTAGCTAGAAAAGTATCCAAAACTAGTCATGGAGAAAGGGTTAATGTGTGAAGTAGTGCACATTCTAAAAATGATTCAACAATAATAGACCACTGAAGATGATGTTGCAACCACAAATGCATAAATTTATGGGTAGATATTACACATGATGCAATAAGATGGTTTTGTAACTACCTTGATGGACTTGATGAAACTCCTTAGTACATTTTATTATGAGGACATCTCATAAAACATCATCAATTTGCTCTAAAATCTACTAGAGTGTGCATAGCAGGGTCAACAATGAGTGGATCAGATTATCTGTTATGTCAAAACCAAAAAACTATGGGATGTTGATTCAATAATGGACATTGAGATAATCAGGTATGAGGTAGCCAACATAGTGTTCAATTTTATTAGCAATGTCAATATGATCCCTCGATCAACATGGGTAGCTATTGGCTGCCCTTCGTTGAGTTACAACCCTATTACACTAAGTCTTGTGGATTATGGGAATGTTAAACCAATTATTTGATTGGAGGATATGGATATCACATTAGCATAACTTAGCCTACATGGTGACTTCAAAGTCATATATATGAAGATAAATGAGACACATTATCCTGTGCTAATTGGAAAAACTGGGCTTATGATGGTCATATGACCATCGATATAGTAAGGAACTAGTTGGAAGCTCATCAAGGAGATAATATTATAATGATCCATTTAAATAAGGATGGACAAAAGACATACTACATCCCTAAAGATCCAGACTCTCTTTATGTCTACAGAGAGAATAATTAGATGAAGGTGAACACTAAAGATAGATGACATGCCCTACAAGCTATTGAATGTGAATTATATAATTTCACAAGCCTATCGAAGGTGCCATTATGTTTAGAAGATTTATATCTCAACCCTATGCTACCATGATAGAGATTCCACCATTAATGATAGATGATGTACATTCCATGTCTATAAGGTCACCAACTTAGTCAGACATAGATTTTGTATATCATGTTAGTTGAACAGATCAAGATTACATGAAACCAATAAGAGAAGGCATTATACCTTAGGATAGGGATTTTTGGTAATTTTAGATTCCAACACTCACATTCTCAATTGGATGAAGGTTAACCATGAGGTATGAACTCTACACATGGTATTTGTAATAAAATGCCAACTACCACACTATTTTTCCATTAAATATGTTGGCTAGTTTATTCTCTAATTCCAATAATATATGCTTGATATTAACAAGAGAGTTAAATATCTCACCTATGCATTGAAGGGAATTACTGTGAACTAGTGGTCTATACATCAAAAGGCACATATGCAATGGGATGAAGCCTGCAAAATCCTTCTAGCTTAGTTCCATTTACCAGAGGGAGTCATAAAGGATCGGGTAATATTTCATGAAGGAAATTGCCCTAAGCTTCATATTTATCAGTGCACTAAGGTCTAGACTGCAGATGCTGTCACCCCAAAGTATTAGTTACATATATTCCACTATACTCTGGTTACCCTTCCTACTACTTGGTACATATGCTAAGAGCACATAAGGGAAACAAGACATTGGGCATAGGTTCATGAAAGTTTCATTCATACCTTTATTTTTTAAGATAATAACCCTTTGACACACAAGGCATTGTAGAAGCTAAAGGTATTTTTATGCCATGGGAGGATTGAAGATTTAGATGGAATAATAGATTCCTCATCCTCCCATGATGCAGGCTAATGATTTGAATAAATACCTATATAACTATAAATCAGAAAAGGACAAGGCAAATATCTATGTTTAACCATGTCATAGAATACAAGATGAATATGAGTGGATAATAGATTTAGCTAAGGAATATGACTTGTCCCTTGTATAATTATTTGAACCAGAATGAGAAGTTGAAATACTTCCAACTCTAGTCACATAATCATCCGAAGAAGAAAGGTTGCATCATCTTAATATTCTAGAATGAGAAGCCAAATGGATACTATGTGATTTCATTCCTAAAGAAGAACACAATATTTACCATGAACCCTTGAAAGATCACATTGAGAACATTAGAATAAAGACCATTCCAAAATTGGCACATATTAGTGATTACTAGTCATAAGAAGACAAATCTTAAGTACTACAACTCTTACAAGATTATCAGGGTGTCTTCCCAAATAAATTCATGGAAGTCAAGGGTGTAAACTCATATTAAGGGGAGATGCACATTAAACTGAAGGAGTGCACATGGCCGATGAAGAAAATGCCATACTGGTTAAACCCAAATATGATGCTAAAGGTCAAAGCTAAACTAGATTGTGTGCATGAGGTAAGAATTATATTTCTTGTGGAGAAATACAACTGGGTGAGCCCTATGGTTGTCCAACTAAAGAATATGGATGAGATCAAAGTCTATAATGACTATCATGTTTTGAATGAGTCTTGTGTTAATGACCCTTTCCCTATTCCATTTACTGATGAAGTTCTGGAAGTGGTCACAGGCTATGATGTGTATTCATTTACTGATGGTTTTAGTGTGTACCATCAAATCCCAATCATCAAAGAAGATAGAGCCAAGATGACTTTTGCAACATAATGGGGTTCTTTTGCATACAAAGTAATTCCATTTGGATTGAAAAATGCACCTACAATTTTTTTGAGGGATGTTATAGCTGGATTTAAGATTTCATCCATGATTTCTTAGAAGTCTATTTGAATGATTGGGTAGTATTTTAGTTGTTTATAAATCATTTATCCAAATTAAGATTGATGTTAGAAAGATGTAGAGTGCTATAAATAACACTCAAATTAAAAAAATGTTTAATTTTAACACCCTTTGGGGTTTTATTAGGGCATGTGTCTACAATGAAGGTATCTTGGTAGATCCAGCCAAGATCACAGTAATTATGGGAATGCCACCACCCACAAGTGTGATAGAGGTGCGATCCTTCCTTAGACATACAGGATACTATAGAAAGTTTATTAAGGGGTATACTACAATATCAACGCCTTTAGAAAAATTACTTAAGGACACATGGTTCATCTAGATAGAGGAATGCTATGCAACATTTATTAATTTAAAGTAGATATTGGTAATTGTGTTAATATTAATTTTCCTAGACTGTAGTAAGTCTTTCCACATACATGTGGACATGTCAAAGATTGTAGTTGGTACTATGTTAGCACATCTAGGAGAAGGTGTACTGGATCACCCCATTTATTTTGTTAATTAGAAGCTATATGCAACCAAAAAAAATTAAACTACCACAGAGCATGAAGCCCTTGCAATAGTATTTTCACTACAAAAATTTGGCCATTACCTATTAACTATGCTATTTGAGTTATTCACTGATCATCAAGCTCTATGCTACCTGGTAAATATACCTTTGTTAGGAGGTTGCATATATCAATGGTTAATTTTTTTCTAGGAGTTTTAGTTTTATATCAATATCAAACTTGGTTGAGAGAGTGTGGGAACATATCATTTGAGTTGGCTCCAAAATGGTAAAGAACCAAAAGAAATTATAGATGAATCACCTAATGCACACCTATTCTGTGTGTCTGTAATTCCTAAACAACTGGAAGAGATCACATAATTTATGAAGTAGGAAACATTTCTAGAACACTACATAAAATGAGAGAAGAAGTAATTGATTACTAAGTCCTTTCCTTTTACTATCATTGAAGGATTCTTATACTATTTAGGTAAGGACAAAGTACTATTTAAAGTAACACTCGAACATGAATGACCTCAATTACTTGAGGAAAAACTTCAAGGCATCACTGAAGGTCACTTCACTAGATATGCTACTAAAATAAAAGTTTTGCAAAGTGGCCTATGGTGGCCTTATTTATTTCAGGATGCACATCAAATTGCACAATAATGCGATGTCTATCAAAGGATGAAAAAGCCAAATAAAAAAAATGAAATGCCACTTCATCTAATGCTTGTGAAATAACCCTTTGAATAATGGGGGATTGATTTTTTTGGGAATATCAATCTACCCAAAAAATGATGTCATGCACAATATATAATTGTAGAGTAAATTTTTACTCTATGTTGCATTCAAATTTTCAATTGAGCACTGCAGTTTTGGTTCCCGTATACCTTGGTTGTGGCGGCAGAGTTGGGGCAGAGCACGGGTTCATTTTCCATCTAAGTGTCATAAAGCAGCAAAAGATGCCAAGTGTCACTCTCTGAGAATGGGTCTCCTTTTTCCCTTTTCTTTCCATCGTCTAATTTTCCCCTAAGTATTGAATTTGAGTGGAAGCAGCCAAGTGTCATGTTTTGAAACCCAGAGCTGGCCAATTGGCGTCTTCCAAGCCCCTTTTTTGTGACTTTAGGGAAGGCCACAGAATGTGCCACGCACCCAGTAGCAGTTAAGTAGAACACACCATGTGTCAGTGTCTGAGTCTCATAGAGGCACCCACATTTCATCCTACTTTTGACGAAGACTTTCAACAAGCCAAGCAGCAAAAAAGTGGAAAGCGCCAGGTGGCAGTCACAAAAGGCCCCAAACTACCTTTTGAATAAGTAGCGGAAGTCACCACATGTCAGCATTTGGGAGACTTTGGTCCAACACTTTTGTTCGATGCATAAAGGCGTCATTTCATTTTGCTTAAGTGATGAGAAGCAATGGATGCTGCCAAGTGTCACTCTCTGATCCCTTTCTACTCCATCCCAAGAAAAAGTGGAAGGCGCCACATACCCTTAGATAGAGAAATGGAAGATGCCACATATCTTCCCAAAAGCAGTGGAGGTCACCATGTGTCAACTTCTGACAGACCATCTTCGAGTTTCATTGCTGAATAAAGATTGTGGTGGGCCTCAGGTGTTACTTCAGGTGTCTGTGGAAACTACCAAGTGTCACCATCTATAATAATTTGATATGTGTCTCGAGTGATACTATAAAATAGAATATAGAGAAGCGGAGAGAGCCGTGTGTCTTCAATGAATCTAGAGGAAAGCACCAAGTGTCATTTTCTAGTGCCTTCTAAGTAACAAGAGGATTTTTTAGGAAATTGACTAAGTGTCCTCTCCCTTTTCAACCACAGAGTGTTTTATGTCACTGTTGCCACAAAGTGAAATGGAGGGAAAATCGGTTGGAGTTAATTCAAGTAGATAGAACAGTTCCTCAGGTAGATTTTTGGAGCCCCCAAAGCATTGAAGGCACTGTCTCTTTTTGTCCCCTGTGAGTGAAGGACGGAGTGGAATTGTGTGGGAAAGAAAGTGATCGAAGGAGACACCTGAGGCTATATAAGAAGGATTGTAAAATCTAAAAAGGGGGGATAATTCTATAGTTTTAGACTTTCTAGAATTTTGACCAGTAATATCATTTGCTCTTGTCTCAATTTTCTTGATTTGTAAAGTTGATATAACCATGCATGTTTGTGTGCCCTTTATGTGGCTGAATGAATTAAGGAAATTTGAACTCCATGCCTTGGTTGGTGTTATCTGTGTCATTTGCAAAGTAGTCTATACTGTAGATTTTTTTGTAGTTGTGATTAAGAATGTCATTTGCTTTTATCTCATTCTCTTGAATCAGAAGGTTTACATAACTGTACATGACTTTTGTGCCTCGTATGTGATTGGAAGATTCTGTTAGGAAGATTGAACACTATGCCCTTGTTGACATTCTCTGTATCTCAATGAAATAACTCCCTATTGTGAGCCTTTCTTCCTGTTATTTCAATCTTTTACATTGATCATGCACTTGTCTGCTCTTAAATGTAATTGAATCCTATAATAGTCTCACTGTGCTCAGGTTAGGATTAGGATTACACTCAGGCGCATTGCCATAGTTAGGTTTCAATTCCTGCATTTGCATTTCTGTTTAGTCTCCTATCCCTTTTCCCCAACACCCATACAAAAGAAGAGACCAACTTCTCTAAAATTTGGAGGTTGTTTCAAGCTGCATTGTCCCACAGCTTGAAACTTCTCATTGTTGATTGATTGAGATCAAGCACAATTTTAAATCATCAACAGTTTCTGGCACGCCCAGTGGGACAAGTCTTAAAGTTTCTTTCAAGACCACACGAACCAAAGAGCTATGAGGAGTCGAAGCTGTGGACTAGTCACCAGATCACAATCTGTTGCAAATCCAGGTATTCTTTTGCCACCTTTGGTAATTAGTCCAAGAAGAAAAGCTAACCAGTTTGTACCAATACCAAACATGGGAGCCCATGTACCCCCAAGAAATTATGCAAGCTGGAACACTGATAGCCTCTTAATCCTCCCAACACCACCAGATGTTTGGGATCCTATCCCAGTAAATGCTCTAAAAGCTCTACCCAAATTCAGCAGGCAAGACTCAAAAACACCCGTGGAACATCTTCAAGATGTGTCAGATGTCTGTGCCATACATGGTGTCAAAGAGCAAAATGTGGCCCTAAGGTTGTTAACAACCTCATTCAAAGGGAAGGCTTTAGAATGGTATCAGTCTTTGACCCCAAATACCATATCTACATGGGACCAACTCAGAGATCAGTTATTTAAAAGATTTGTAGAGAAAGGTGACAAGTCTTCTTTATTATAGCAGTTGATCACCATTCAAAGGGGACCACAAGAGGACATGACTGACTTCAACACCAGATTCTAGAAAACTTGGGACAGAATCCCTGTTGCAGCTAAACCACCACCTGGTATGGCCATAGTATTCTATCTCAAAGCTTTAAATTTAGATATATCTGTTATGATTCAGTCACTGGGAAGGCACACTTTGCCAGTAACTTATGACCTCACGGTCAGAGCTGAGAATCATTTAATTGATGCTGGGAAGTTACCTCCAAGGCCTCCCATGCCTGTATTCCTAGAAATTACTTTACCCCTACCCCAAGAGGTTCCTAAAGCTGTAAGCCTGCCTCTGTCTATGTATACTTACCCTTCATCATCTGTGAAGCAACTGGCCCCTGCTCAGTCATCTGAGATGGATGATATCAAAAGTATGCTAAGGACATTCTCCAATGAACTGATAAATATGAAGAGGCATCATAATACTTTCCCTAAGCCTCTTTATCAAGGCTATCAAGGAAACAGGTTTTCGTCCCAACCAAACCAATATCAAGGCCCTCCAAGGCAAACCAACCATCAACCAACAAATTAGTTAGTTGCTATTCCCACACCCTCACAGACCATTCCTCCCAACTCAAATAGGGAGATGGTTCTAGGTTAGAATAATTACGTGGGTGATACTAATGCTTAGTGTTTCCCTTGTAACGATGCTCACACACCCAAAGATTGTCTTAGAGGTAATCTTTAACAAAGGGTAGATGAGCAGAGAAAAATGGATGGTCAGTTTGCCAGTACCAGTAGCAGTCAAGCATACCAGTCTCTCGGTATGTAGAATTCAGTCCTAGTGGCTTAGATGCAAGGAATGTCCTTGCAACAAGAGGAAGAAATAGCCCCAGAACATGCTCTATTCTCATGGGTCGAGGATGAAGAAATGGTTTTCTTGAACAAAGCATCTACCTCCCAAAGGCCAGTAGTGTAATCTGATTATTACACCAGATCAAAGAGGAGGATGGTGGAGCAGCTCGAGATTGCAAGTGGTCAGGTCAAGAATAATCTTCCATCTTAAGGGCAAAGGAACATTGCTGTTAGACAAGAAGTACCTCAATTGGTACAAGATCAAGGGTCCCTATCTAGATTCAAGAAAGAATGAGGTATCCCTATTACCAAAAAACTCAGTCCTTGGGACCAATCAATGTAATAGACCAATTAAAAAGGACTCCAACACAAGTATCTATATGGGATATCTTGGCTATTCCTAAACAAAAGACACTACTGCAAGAAGCTTTACAAGGGCAAGCAGTGCCCAAAGGTGCTATTACCAAGGAAAGACCTGTTGGAAAGGAGAAACTCAAAGATACGGTTCCTCCAATGACAATAGCCTTCGTGAACAATACAACACAAGTAAGTAAATCCAAGCCAGAGCCTTTCTATTTAGCTCTGATAGTTGGAAAGAAACTCCTACATAATGCATTGATAGATTCAAGAGCTAGTACAACTGTGATGCCTAAAAAAATAGCTGATGATTTGGAAATAAAATATGAACCCCTTGCAAAGGGAGTTATGTAGCTAGATGGCAAAATAGTGCAAACCATAGGGAGAATTAAACAACTCCCCTTGCAATTATACACATGTCCCAGCATAATTGTAAACCAGGATATAGTTGTTATAAGTATACCTCCCATCTTTGGTTTATGTTTATCCAGAGACTTTACAACAAAAATAGGAGGATATATGTCTCTTGACTGGTCCCACCTCATCCTGAGAACCAGATATGGTTCAAAGATGAAAATTCTATCTGAACCACTGTCCAAAGACCACATCACCAATGAACCAACAACAAGATTAGAAGTAGATCATGCCATGATGAATAAAGAAGAAATAAATTTTGTCGAAGAACTAGGAGACTAGACTGAGCATGATCAAGAAGAAGAAAACAACCAATTGTTGGCTATGATGCAGAGCGACCCATATGGAAACTATGAATCTACTGGTTTGGGCACGTATGTCATTTTTGATGAGGATCAGGTGATCCCAAATGTTATAAAGAAAGAGGCACCTACTGCTCAAGATTCAGAGGTCTAGACTTTGAATTTTGATGGGGCTAGAAGTAAGCATGGTGTTGGAGCAGGAATTTGTCTTACTTCTCCAAATAGTGATAAGATTTTAAGGGCTATCTGATTTCAATTTGCTTGCACTAATAATGATGCAGGATATGAATCTATAGTACATGGGCTCTTGTTATCCAAGAAAAAGGGAATAAAGAACCTAAAAGTAAAAGGAGATTCAGAATTAGTAGTAAAGCAAATTAGGGAAAAGGCAGTAGCCAAAAATGTGAGAATGAGATCTTACCGACATAAGATTTGGGATTTGATAAAAGATTTTGAAGCTTCTAACATAGAGACAATCCCTAGAAGTCAAAAATCCGAGGCTGATAGGATGGCTCAGATTGGCTCACAGTTTAACCCAGCAATTGGCCTATTGGTTAACAATAAGTCAGTAAAAGTTATAGTGAGGCCAACCATCCCAGACACTGATGAAAACTGGCAAGTATTTGAAAATGATGCTCAGGTAGTCTCTTTCTTACAACAATTAGATGAGTTTGCAGACCAATTGCAAACTAAAATTGAGGAGGCATATGGTGATCAGATTATACAATTGAGGACTAATAAGCTCCCCAAGGGATTGATCACCTTAGAAAACTTATTTGACCTAGAGGATGTAAGCCTGGGAAAGAAAAGGTTCTAAGTAGATAAAGCAGACTATTCTGAGGTAGAGGTGAGTGACGGGAAGAGGCTAAAAGTTGGAAATTATGCAACTCAAGAAGAGAATGAAAGACTAATTGAATTGTGCCAGAGATATAACAGAGTCATAGCTTAGAGCTATGAGGACCTACATGGATACAATAGAGACATTATCTAGCACACAATAGAATTGACTAAGGGATCCAAACCCATTAGATAGAAATAAAGGTCGGTAAATCCAAGGATCGAGCCTCTAATGGTAGATAAGTTGCAGAAACTTTTAGATTCCAAAATAATATTTCCAATCAAACACTCAACCTGGGTATCAAATCTAGTCCCAGTCAGGAAAAAGAATGGAGATGTAAGACTGTGTGTAGATTTCAAAGATCTAAATAGAGCATCTCTAAAAGACCACTATCCCTTGCCCTCCATGGAACAAATTTTTCAAACTGTGGCTGGATCAGAGAGGTTTTTTCTACTTGATGGTTTCTCTGGGTATAATTAGATTTGGCTAGCTGAGGAAGACTAGTACAAAACTGCTTTCACTACCAAATGGGGAACATTTGCCTATGAGAAGATGCCATTCAGCTTATCAAATGCAAGAGCCACCTTTTAACGAGCTATGGATATAGCTTTTGGTGAAATTATAAATAAGGTCATCCTGGTCTATCTGGATGACCTCACTATTTTCTCAAAAAATGCTGATGATCATTTTGATCATTTAGAATTTGTCTTCAAGAAATGTCAAGATTTTGGGATATCATTGAATCCCAAGAAATGTATTTTTGCTGTACCTCAGGGTAAACTATTGGGTCACGTAGTATCTAAGGAAGGGGTTTCTATAGATCCCAAGAGGATCGTAGCTATAATGGACCTACCTCTTCCAGCAAATAAAAAGGCAGTCCAGTTTTTTTTAGGAAAGATCAATTTTGTCAGTAAATTCATATCTGATTTTGTGGGCTTGGTTAGACCAATAACACTCTTGCTAAAAAAGGACCTAATTTTCAAGTGGACTACAGAAGGAAGGCAAGCTTTTGAAGGGGTCAAGTAGGCTATCTCAGCAGCCCCAGTGCTTAAGAACCCAGATTTTTCCATGCCCTTCATAATGTATGTCTATGGGGGAGAGTCAAGTATTGCTGCTGTCTTGACTCAAAAGAACGACAGGCTAGAGGGGAGCACCCAATAGCCTTTTTCTCAAGAACTCTCAGAGATTACGAGACTAGGTACAATTTTGTGGAAAGACAAGCCTATGCCATGGTAAAAGCCCTCAAGAAATTCAGGCATCTGATATCAGGGAACAAAATTCTGATACTTGTAGCTCACCCAAGTTTTAAGGAATACATCATGGAGGGGGAGATTACTGAGAAAAGAGCCAATTAGATCACTAAGATCCTTGAATACGATGTAGAAATCAGACCCACCAAGCTGGTTAGAGGCAGGGGCTGTGCCAATATATAACCCAAGAGCTTGAAAAGATGTTACCTAAGGAAGCAGATCCAGAAGGAGAGATAGAGACAGTGCTAAAATTACAAGAGGTTGATCAAGAATCTTGGGTCACAAGTAGGATTCAATTCATGAAAAATGGGATTTATCCAAGAGAACTCCCTCGAAACAAGAGGAGATATTATAGGATACAAGGAGTTCATTTTGTTTTAATTGAACAAGTCATTTTCAGAAGAAATTCTGATGGAAAATTGTTAAGATGTGTTGAACGAGCTAAAGCTAAGAGGATACTACACGAAATGCATCATGGAACATTAGGGGGGAATTTTTCTGCAAAGACCACAACCATAAAGATAAGTGAGGCAGGGTATTTCTAGCCTACTCTATTTACAGAATGTTATCAGTTGGTTAGAAAATGTCAATCCTGCCAGTATTATATGGGGATGAGGAGGAATGCAACCATGCCCCTTAGTCCTATAGTTGTGGATGAACCTTTTGATCAATGGGGTCTTGACTTCATTGGAATGATAAATCCAGTGTCCAGTATGGGTCACAAATGGATATTAACTGCCACAGACTATTTCACCAGATGGACTGAGGCAGTCCTACTTAAAGAAGCAACAGAGAATGTGATCTTAGATTTTCTAGGGGGTATCACTACTCACTTTGGGGCTCCTCACACCATCATTTTAGATAACACTAAAGCATTCTTAGGGTCTAAGGTATCCAATTTCACCTTAAGGCATGGAATATATCTAAAAACTTCATCTAACTATTACCCTCAAGGTAATGGTCTGGCAGAATCAACCAACAAGAACCTGATAAGACTCATCAAAAGGATAGGGGCTGATCATCACAAAGAGTGGCATAAAGTGCTTAACCTGGCACTATGGGCTGATAGAATCACACCCAAGCAGGTGATCAAAATGTCTCCATATGAATTGGTATATGGAAAGTCTGTTGTGATTCCCCTAAGCTTGGAAATCCCTACTCTTCAGCTGATCAAACAAATTGAGATTGAAGAAAATGGCCCCATGTAGGTCAGACTTGCAGAACTTTTGGAAGTTTAGGAAAAGAGGGATATGGCCCATGATTCATTGATCAAGCATCAGGGAATGGTTAAGGACTCTTTTGATAAAAGGACTTCAAATCCTAATTTTGAAGTGGGCTCGATTGTTTTAAAATGGGATGCACAGGCTACCAAGCCAGGTCAGCATACAAAATTCAAAGCACTATGGACTGGCCTGTATAGAATTCACGTGTGCAAGCAGAAGAATTCTTTCAAGCTAGAGTCGATGGAAGGAGAACCTGAAGAGATTCCTGTAAATGAAATCTATTTAAAACATTTCAATTGACTTGGGTCTCTCATGTATTATAGTTAAATAATTTCCCTTTCTCACGTTGTTTTTCATTGTTTTCCTGCTTTGCTTTTGAATAAGTGTTTTAGACATATGTCGACGGCTCTTTTGAAGCTGTAATTTTCACAATTTTGATCTAGCGCGATGTGGAGTTTTCTTTTTGAGCAGGTTCAAAAGTCTTGAGGGTCACCAGTAATTGTAGAGTAAATTTTTACTCTACGTTGCATTCAAATTTTTAGTCGAGCACTACAGTTTTGGTTCCCGTATACCTTGGTCGTGGCGACAGAGTTGGGGCAGAGCGTGGGTTCATTTTCTAAGTGTCATAAAGTAGCAAAAGCTGCCAAGTGTCACTCTCTGAGCATAGGTCTCCTTTTTCCCTTTTCTTTCTGTCATCTAATTTTCCCCTAAGTATTGAATTCGAGTGGAAGCGGACAAGTGTCACATTCTGAAACCCAGAGCTAGCTAACTGGCATCTTTTGAGCCCCTTTTTTGTGACTTTAGGGAAGGCTGCAAAATGTGCCACGTGCCCAATATCAGTTAAGCAGAATGCACCACGTGTCAGCATTCGAGTCTCATAGAGGCACCCACATTTCATCCTACTTTTGATGAAGACTTTCAATGAGCCAAGTAGCAAAAAAGTAGAAAGTGCCAGGTGGTAGTCACGAAAGGCCCCGAACTACCTTTTGAAGAAGCAGTGGACGTCACCACATGTTGGCATCTGGGAGACTTTGGTCTAATGCTTTTGTTCAACACATAAAGGCATCATTTCATTTTGCTTAAGTGCTGAGAAGCAGCAGATGCTGCCAAGTGTCACTCTCCGATCCCTTTCTACTCCATCCCAAGAAAAAGTGGAAGGTGCCACATACCCTTAGACGGAGAAATGGAAGATGCCACGTATCTTCCTAAAAGCAGTGGAGGTCACCACGTGTCAACTTCCAACAGACCATCTTAAAGTTTCATTGCTGAATAAATATTGTGGTGGGCCTCAGGTGTTACTTCAGGAGTCTGCAAAAACTGCCAAGTGTCACCATCTGTAAGAATTTGATGTGTCTTGAGTGATACTATAGAACAGAATATAGAGAAGTGGAGAGAGTCGTGTGTCTTCAATGAATTCGGTAGAAAGTGCCAAGTGTCATTTTCTGGTGCCTTCTAAGTAACAAGAGGATTTTTAGGAAATTGACTAAGTGTCCTCTCCCATTTCAACCACATAGTGTTTCGTGTAGCTGTTGCCACAAAGTGAAATGGAGGGAAAATTAGCTATAGTTAATTTGAGTAGATGGAACAATTCTTCGGGTAGATTTTTGGAGCCCCCAAAGCATTGAAGGTGTCGTCTCTTTTTGTCCCCTACGAGTGAAGGATGGAGTGAAATTGTGCGGGAAAGAAAGTGATCGAAGGAGACACCTGAGGCTATATAAGAAGGATTGTAAAATCTTAAAAGGGGGGATAATTCTATAATTTTAGACTTTCTAGAATTTTGACCAGTAATATCATTTGCTCTTGTCTCAATTTTATTGATTTGTAAAGTTGATATAACCTTGCATGTTTCTATGCCCTTTATGTGGCTGAATGAATTAAGGAAATTTGAACTCCATGCCTTGGTTGGTGTTATCTGTGTCATTTGCAAAGTAGTCTATATGTAGATTTTTCTGTAGTTGTGATTAAGAATGTCATTTGCTTTTGTCTCGTTCTCTTGAATCGAAAGGTTTACATAAATGTACATGACTTTTGTGCCTCTTATGTGACTGGAAGATTCTGTTAGGAAGATTGAATACTATGCCCTTGTTGACATTCTCTGTATCTCAATGAAAGAACTCCCTGTTGTGAGCCTCTGTTCCTATTATTTCAATCTTTTACATTGATCATGCACTTATCTGCTCTTAAATGTAATTAAATCTTATAATAGTCTCACTGTGCTCAGGTTAGGATTAGGATTACACTCAAGCGCATCGCCATAGTTAGGTTTCAATTCCTGCATTTGCATTTTTGTTTAGTCTCCTATCCCTTTTCCCCAACACCCATACAAAAGAAGAGACCGACTTCTCTAAAATATGGAGGTTGTTTCAAATTGCATTGTCCCACAAATTGAAACTTCTCATTGTTGATTGATTGAGATCAAGCACAATTTTAAATCGTCAACAATAATCACTACTATTGACTACTTTCCCAAGTGGGTAGAAGCTACTGTGACTACTAGTTGTGGTGAAAAAGACATAATGAGGTTCTTGTATGAGAACATAATCACCAGGTTTCAGTGTCCAATAAAGTTGGTAAGCGATAGAGGTACACACTTTTTAAATAAAAACATAAAGACATTCACTGATGAATTCCTCATATTATAGCTTACCACCCTCAGGCAAATAGTCAAGCAGAGGCTAAAAAACAAAGTGTTGGGTAAGATGCTTACAAAGGTTTGTGATGTTCAACGAGATGACTGGGAGGATAGAATTCTTGAAATCTTATGGTCATATCACACACATTACAAATGTGCCTTAGGGTTTATCCCCTTTCAATTGGTCTATGTTTTAGAAGCAGTAATGCCCTTAGAGAATGTTATACCCATCTTGAGAATCATAATCATCAAGCATATAAGAGATTGGGAATATTTGATGAGTAGGTTATTAGACCTCAAAAAATGGATGAAGACTATTGTAGAGCATCCTAGACATAAGAGGTAAATAAGAATAGAAAAAAAGTTTGGCATGATAAGAATCTGCACATTAAGGAATTTTAGATAGATCAACCAGTCTTACTGTATGATAGCCAATTTTGAGCCTTTTCAAGAAAATTGGACATCAATTAGAAGGGATTTTATATTATTCATGAGTTAATGTAGCTAGGAACGATGGTCTTGAGGGATTTATAAGGTAACATTTTCCTTGGAAAGGTGAATGGAAGTAAGATCAAAACTTAAAGCTAGTATTCTATGTGCCTAAGAAAGGACAGGTGCTAAATCACACCAGTTTAGTGTAGGTTTCATTTTCATTCATGTTGTGTGGATTGGGTTTGGTTTTTGTTATGTTGTGTGTGTAGCTCAGAAGTAGGTGTAACTAAAGTGATACAAGTTATCTAAAATCAAGAGACATTGTTCATGATTAGGAGGAAGGAGTCCACACCAATGTTAAAATGGGTGCCATTGAGAGACAATTAAGTTCTAGAATGTTATGTATGACAAAGATCTTTGATGATGACTAACGAATAAGTTATGGTTGTTAATAACCAAACATGTGAGATAAGAGTCATATATCCCAAGTCACCATACTAATCAACATCAAAAAAATAAATAATCAATTCAAAGATATAGCGGGTCACACCATTCCACCAGGCCACCACAAAAAGATGCCAACTTGACAAAAAGTGTGCCAACTCATCCATTCAAAGATTTAGTTACCAATGTTTTTCAAAAGAGGATCCCAAGACAACTTGGTGTATTTAAATCAAAAGGATATAAATGGGCATGAAAAGACATATAGATAACACATATTGTCAGTTGATCCACAGTTTCATACTTAGCTAATTTCAAGCAATTTTGTACTCATATCTCCAAGTCTCTCGCAAAACTTTGTACTCTTTGTCTTCAACCCAGTTTAGCCATAATGAAGAGGCATTCAAGATGTCCACATTTTGACATCCATAATTCATAAAAATTATCTCCATTTCACAACTAGAAGATATTAGGATTGGATCAAACATATGCCAAGCTAAGTTTTTAGATCCAAAGGCGTATGTTTCCATCAAACATGCTGAAGAAAAATTGTTTGTCTACAAAGTATCCCTAGACACACAACCCTTGTAAATTGCACAACCACATAGCTCCGCAACATTGATGTTGGTGGTTAATTAGGTTACCTACATTTGGCCAAATGATTGAGATAATGGAGCTTATATTGGGAAGATTCAATGACAATTTTTTTTATCTGTCTATAGACATCACCATCTATGTGAATGAAGCTATGATGGCAAGGGATACAGGCATGATGGCACAAAGATGCTCTCTTGGCCTTATAAATTAAAATCCCCACTAATTCTACTTGAGATTAAAGAGGCCTATACTTGAGGAAATCATGTAATTCTATTGGAAGACATCCAAAATTAAGTAGTCCACATTCTAGCAGAATGCATTACTACGTGGTTTTGGAAAACAATAAAAGCCATGAAGGAGGCTACAAAAGGGGTCATAGATATTATTATTTACATGATCCATAAGGAGGAACAATTTAATTTGACAAAATTTCTTGTTGTAGATCTTACAACCAATATTGAAAAAGTCATTGCGTCTACATGATAGTCTTTTTAATATCAATTTTTGGTTATGTTGCTCATTTTCATGCAAAGGAAGTATCTCAAAGGTGTAGTCCATCCAGATGTGGATTACTATCCATACATTACATTCTATGACCTAATTTGGAAACATAATGAAAGTGGATATGTTATACATCAAAAATTATTCAATGCATGGTGGGATGAACTCTTAGAATTGGTTCTTAGTAACCTAAGAATCCCACTACCTGTGATGCAATTTATGGGACAACATGCGATGGTCATGAATCTTCCAAAAAGAATTTATATCTACATTAATGAACTCCTAAAGGATCCATTTGTGCCTTTGCCTTTCATTTTTTATATGCATATGGCATAAAAGGAACTAACCCAACATAAAACTCTAGCTGCATGTAGATCAAATACACTATAGACAATTCCACATGATGTTCCCATTTATGTGGACATTGTACAAACCTATATGATGAGCTATGCTCCATTAGACTGAGGGAAGTGTAAATCTCTTGTGAGTCATCGATCACCTTCTCCTCTAATAAGGAAGACTCACAGTCAGAAGACATGGTTAGATGATCCCCATGTTCTTTGAATTATTATGGAATGTCAGTGGTAGAACATTCAAATTAATCAACATGAAGTCTATCAGGCTATGATTGTTGACATGGCCAGTGATCTGTATGAGAGAAGAAGAAAATTATTCTAGAAAATAGTACATATATTAAAAATTCATAAGAAGGTGCCCCAACATTTATGGCCAGAATTCCTGCCTTGCATATAGTCTATTATTGTTGACACTATCAGCATAGAAGCCGAACTTCAATGACTCCAAGAAGAAATTACTACAAAAGGCATATTTGGTGGTTTCTCTTAGACCTAGTTGATTGATTCTCTCATTGAGATCCCAATAATGTCTCTTAAACATAAGCATCACACTCTATAGAGATACAAGCATACTGCTGAGGAGGAAGAGGAATAATTCACACCCACAGTCCACTAGCTCATAGCAGTTCCAACATCTTTAAGGGGGACTGCATCATTAATTCCTAAGGACTCACTTAGCTACGAGCACCAAAAAGGTCATGTGTCACAAAAAATAGTGAATAGGTCCATTATGATTTCTTCTTCATCTCAATTAGATGAACCTCTCACTGATACGAAAGAGGTGGTGTTGGATACATAAATGCATGATGAAAAATAGGATACAAAATAAGTGTAATGATCTGAAAAGTGCAAAAAAAGAAAAGAAGAGAAGAAATAATAGAAATAATTAGCAAAGAAAAAGGCTTTAGAGGTGATTTGTTGGATGCTTCAATCTTATGTTGTGCCTTAGATTCTTCAATCTGTGTGGATTGGATAGTGGTGTCCAATGGCAGTTGAACTTCTTACATAGTTTGTTGGAGAGCTTATTCCACTATCATTATTGTTGGATCCCTTGGATCAACAACTGGTTGCATCCTTATAAGTTTGTTGAGGTTGAAGAAGTGTGGAAGTAGACCATCATTGTCAAGTTAGAAAATAAATAGGCTGAAGATGCAGCCAAGAACAAGCTTACTATGGAGTTAATAAAGACACAACTTAACACTCCCAAAAAATGCACATAAGAGGTAATGAAAGTCTTGGACATGGGGATAGTATGACCTTCACATATTACTCTTTAGCCTTCATTGACAACAATAGAGACCATAACTGCACCAATGTTGCCAAAGGATCACACCACTCCTCTATAATAGGTTGAGGCCGTACTAAAATATCCTCCACAAAATCCATCTAGGACTCTACCTATTACCTCTTCCACTTCTTAGTCCCTCTTAACCCAAGGTCAAGCCTCACTAAAACATGATTCAATTGTAACATCTGGATTCTATCACTTAGCCCTTATGAATGTTCCTTTTACACCCTCATGTCGCACCATTTTCTCGTTCACCCTCTCTCCCTTGCATCGCCTTCCTGTCACTTCATCCACTATTGTCTCTGTCGTGCCTCCACATACCATTGAAGCATCTTTAGCTGTTTCTAAGATTTCATTGGCCAAATAGTTGGAAGGTGCTTTAGCATTTCAGGAGTCCATTACACAAACTATTATTTCTTTAGAAAATAGGGTGTCCCAATTGTAGAAGGATAACTATGACCTATGGAGTGTGCTCAGTAACATTTTTAATTTAATTAAAAATAACTATCCCACCCTCTACCCCCAAGTTATGGGCCCTGATTTTATGCTGGATCACATATAACTTCTAAAACTAGTGGCCCAAATTATACAAGATTGGGTCAGCATCCAACAAATCACTAGTTTTGAGCTACAAGGTCAGACCATCAAGGTAGATTTGATTGAGTTATGTGAACTCTTGGAGCTTTATCAAGGTAAACTCACCACTATAAATGGCCAGGCCATGACTATGGCCCATTTGTTGATCGATTGGAAAAAATAAGTGGATGTGGTATGGAATGGTGCATTTCTTGAGTCTAACACTATGAGTTCTTCCAAGGCTACAATGCTCGATCCCTTTATCATTATTTTTGGGTTTGCTTCTACATTTTAAGCATCTGTATAAGCTCAAAACTCCTTCATGCAATAGTTGTAGACTTGGCAAACTCAGATACTATGCAACAATGTTTTAGGAATCTAAGCATAATATCATGTTGAGAAGCTTACCCATCTTCATACGGATATCTCTAGAAAAATGACTTATACTTAAGTCACTCCTCTTTTTATAGTTGACAGTGATATTTCTCAACTTTTATATGCTTAGATTCCATTACAGGCACTTTTATGAAGTGTTTAGGAGTACTTGATTGACTTACATAACTATAAGACGGATGTCATTGATTTTGATAGTACCAACACTACTCTAGTTGATGTACTTGCCATTATTTCTCTAAGTCAACTTCAGTAGTAGCTACACCAGAATAAGATTGTTGCTTTTAGTTCTTCACAGAGTGCTCCATCAACTTCACAACCATCAACTACATCTGTTTCTCCATAGATTGCTCCTTCATTCAAATAAGTTTTTTGGTAACATGGCATTTTGAAATTTTGCTTTTCAACTTTCTATTTGATAGGAGCACATGGACACATAGGGATGGGTTGGTTAATAACCCATAAAGAGTGACCATCTAGTTTTTTTAGTCTATTAAAAACTTAAAAGGGAGGTAGATTGGTTTGCTACTTAGTTGAAAACCCATGAGGGCGACTAAGTAGTGCACAATGGGTGAAAATCAGCAAATGACACATTGAATGATCTACAGTTCATGTGCATTATACCTATATTTTTTTCTACAGACTCTAATTTTTTTGTGATGTTATCTTAGGATGAAACAAAATTTAAGTTTGAAAAAGTGTTAGTAGGGGAATGTGTACACTAACCACTTGAATACATGAACATGCCACATCGATAGGGACCATGGATTCTTTTTGGTTAGTGATTATTCTATGATATTATTATGATGATATTCTATTTTCAGCTGGGATCATGTACATGGAATCTTTAGTAACAGAATACAAGTTGACATATCTAGACACCAAGTATATACATCATGGTTACAAAAAAATAGTTTTTAGGATTATATAGCCTTGCAGATTGTAGTATAATGGGTTGGATAATTTTGGGTAATATTGTATGAGGATATTTTGATTAAGTTTCCTATGAACACATGAAGGACTAAGTGTAGACTTTGGATATCTAGAATGAATGTGTAATGAGTGCCTAATAGTATAAATATTTTAGAAGTTCTGTTATGTTAATTTATTACTAAAAGGTCTTTCCTCTATGAAACTAAAAACTATGTATTCACACTTGAGTATTGCCATCATGTATCTATCTAAGTAGACATTCATAAGATTACTTAATATTGCACTAAAACTCTATGATCCTAGTATAGAATTGAACACCTTGTAATTATTTCTCATTTCCCGTAAGCTCTTCCTTAAATCATAGGAATTATCCCTAAAATTAACATGTTTGGGTGAACCTAGGAACCTTTGCTAACACTAGGGTTGGTTTCTTCCTATAATTAATAATAATGGTTAGAAGAGGAAGCTATAACTTGTTCACATGAGTGATGTCAGAGGCTCCATATAACCGACTCATTAATAACATTCTTTTGTAACCCCTCTTCTGAATGTCTTGATGTTGTAATTATCTGTCTCTTATGTTTAACTAATGTTCAATGTTCTATACCTAGTTTTGTAAGACTTTCATTAGGTCATTGTTTTCAAGACATTATGATGAAACCTCTTGGTTATATAAAAATGTGGGCTCTCATAATTTATAATATTTCTCAAAATTTATCTAAGTGATAAAAGCTATTTTTTCCTCTTTTTTATGAGAAAATAACATCTTCCTTCATTGCACACCTAGTGAAAAAGATATGGAAGATGTCACTGCAAGTGAATACCTCTCATTTATCCATGGCATGATGCAGACCATCCATTTTTTTTATTGAAACCAGCCATCCATGTATTCAATATCATCTTGTGTATCCTTTTATTCACTATTCATTGTGTGCCTCATTTTCTTTTTTTAACAAGGTTTTGTAGTATTTATATTTCATGACATCTGGGGAAAAGATGGTATCTTTAAATTCCTAGGGTGAACTAGAGGAAGAGGATGCATGCATTGGGACTAATCTGTGCTCAAATATACATGAGAAAATTTTAGTGATTACTTGCTTTGCAATGACCTATAAATCGTTGGAAACTCTTGGCTATTTCTTTTTAAAATTTTACTAGTAATAGTTATTGCTTTGAGAAATGAATTTGATATATTAAATCTGAATCTAATTTCTTCACAATTCAAATATTGAGAGATCATTTTGTCATGTTGGTTCATGCGAATTAATTGTAAAAGGTGGCCTTTATCTTTATTTATTAATTGTCTATTTCCAATGTCTTTTATATTTTTATATTTTAATGTTTTAGTGGATTTAATTCCAAACAAGGCATCTCTTCCATCCATGTTTATAGATCTTGTGGCATCATAAACACAAAGCTCACACATTCTCCTCATACACACCTCATTCATTATGAATTTTGTGGACACATGTAATTTTTGAATTATCTTTTATCTTGATTGAAAGCTGAGTTACTAAAAACCCTACCCCTGTCAAAATATGATGGAATGTACTTGTGATATATTTGGGTATGCTATGGTACTTAATTTGTCTTGCCTTTATTGTGAAGTTGGATACCCAAAATGTGCAACTACAGTAGGCACATACTCAGAAATAGAAGGTGTAGTAATAAGTGTAGCAGACACATTAGCAGAAGCTACAATATGAGCATCATAATAGGAACATACTCATTTACTGACAAATCAGGGTCAATAAGTGTGGGAGTAGTGATTTTAGGTGAATCTAGTATGTCATAGTCTAAAATCACATCAATTGGACACGTACAAGATTTAAGAACATTACATGATGGACTAGGAAAATGATAGTGTAAGTCTAGTGTATTTCTTTGATGTTGTAAGATTTTTTTTTTCTATTGCAATGAAATTATGAGGGAGTCCTTGTCAGAAATAAGGGACTGTAGAAGAGAGTTTTGCCTCCTTATTATTCTGTTTTCTTCCATGAATTTGATCATGTCATCTTGAAGTGGATATAAATAAAAAAATAACATGTCATTTCCATATTAACTGTATGATAATTGAAGCAACAAGCCATGATGAAAGCAACACACACACACACACACACACACACACACACACACACACACACACACACACACACACACACACACACACACAAATGAAATCAACACCCAAGGGGTAGACGTTAGGTTCACTTGGTAATGAGTTCGAGCTCAGATTGAAAATGCAAATAACGGAGAAAAAACCCCCTAAGAAGCAGATGTTGGGTACCACCGATAATGCGTTCATAGTTCACAATAATGTGCAAAGGTATAATAAAAATGAAAATTTTACATCAAAATTAAATTGCCTCACCCCCACCTCTCCCCTTTAATTCTTTCTCTAGAAAAAATTTCCCTATTTTAAGAAAAATCTCCTTTACAAAAAAATCCCCTTGTTTTGAAATACCACCTCTTAAAAAACCTTTAATAAAAGATTAAGAACTTGTTCTTGGGAGTTCAACCCTTGGATCTCTCCTTAGAAAATTATTTAATTTACAAAAATATACCAATCGAGTTTCAAATAACATACAATATCTTTTAGAAGACACTGTGTATAGTTTTGACAATCGACGTGTTTTGGATTCACTACTGTGATCCTTCATCATGGAAAACACATATGAGAACATTAGATCCTAGCATCTTAAAAGTTCAAAGTAAATGGCTATTACAAAAAAATTTTCAAATAAAATACAAGATAGTCATTATAAAAAATTACTAAAAACAAAACCTAGAAAACAAAAAAGAAAAAAAAAAAGGATTTTAAGTCCTATTTTAATT
Organism: Torreya grandis; assembly: GCA_037957365.1. Lineage (NCBI taxonomy): Eukaryota > Viridiplantae > Streptophyta > Pinopsida > Cupressales > Taxaceae > Torreya > Torreya grandis. The sequence goes on from JARHVA010002033.1 coordinate 2,215,672, forward strand.
TTGATATGCATAATTATAAAAGATTTAATCATTAAAAGGTTTAACATTTATAAGTTTTTTATTATATCTAAGTGTATTAGAACATAATAATCTATAAAGGTTTTACATTTATAGGTTTTTTATTATATTTAAAAAATACCAGAAATAGGCATATTTTTGATAGAGCTAGCCTTTCTTTGCTTATAGATTTGTGATTGGCAGGACGAGGTTTGACATGAGTAACCTATCAGATGAGTTGTCTAAACTACATGTAGAACTAGCCAACGTTCTACAAGCATACATATGGAGAAATTTCGACGGTATGCCACATGCCAGCGGCATTGAGTGCATTTCAGAAGGCGGAAACTAGATCAAAGAAAAAGTTTTTATTGCTAGAGAGGAAAAAGCAGAATGTGCAGGTAAAAGATACTATGACAGGTGAGTCCTCTTTAGATAATTATTTTAAATTCAGTTGGAGAAATTATAATGGAGATTATAATAAAAACAATTATTCTCTTTTGTGTTCACATCCTTATTTATCTGTTGTGGATGAAATTAAAGGACGGGAGATACACGTAGAAAGTAGCATTAGAAATAAAATTTTAGCTCTTAATAGCATTAAACCTAAATGCATTTTTTCTGCTAACACTTTACTAAGTTTCAGGTTTAAACAAGACCCTACAGCTATATGCTGCACTCTTATGGAGAAAGGATGGATTCAGATGTTACTGTAGCCTCATCCCATTGAAAATAGCAGCAATTCAAAGAAGAGATATACCGAGTCATCGTCTCAAAGCAGAGACATACACAACAGAAGAGTTTTGGAGCAGCATAGGACAAATAAAGAAACAACAATAAAGGCACTGACCATAATGGGAAACATCATAGAAGAAAGTTTTGTTGATCGCCATACCAGCACACTTGGAGGGAAAGTTTCTATTTATCAAGATTTTAGACCGAGGTTTAAATCTGAGTCAGAGTCTGTAATTAATCGTTCTGGACATTGTAAAAATTTAAGTGTTTTTAATTCCATTGATAGTACGGTAGAGTATGGTAATTTTTTTTATTAATAATAAAAACAATAATTATAAGATCGATCCTATTACTACTAATAACATCACCATTACTAATAAAATGGATGAAAAAAGTAAACACAATGTTAACATTAGCGATATTAATAATAATATTAACATTTGTGAAAAACATAATCTCATATTATTATTAATAATAATATCCGGCTAAAAGTATCTTGGTTGTTCCTCCATTTTCGAAAAAATGCCAGGAAATTCAGGGAAGTCCTCATAAGGATGTAGTTTAGGGGGTAGAAGAAGTTTTGATCTAGTTGGAACCAGGGCAAAAATCCTCTCCTACTCTGGATAAGGAAAATGAAGCAAGGAATATTGGGTTAGCGGATACATAAAACTTTTCTTCTATTTTGGAAAATTCTTAGTAAAAGAAGATTCAAAAGAATAAGAGGTGAACTAGGAAGAAGAAGAAGAAGAGTTGGAAAGTAGGGCGATTTTGACTATAGTTCAGTGCTCTAACTTTACCCAGACTTCAAACTATGGTATAAAAGAGAAAAGAGGTAGGAAAATAGAAGCAAAAATATTATAACTGGATGCTCAAAATTCCATTCTCGACAGCACCCAATGGACAATGGAATCTTTGCTTTCTAGCAGGCACAGAAGAACGTTGACAACAAAATGTTGAATCATTGATTGAGTTTGAAAAGTTTTTTGTTGTAAGTTGGTTTTGGTAATGTCATAGGTTTAAAAACTAAGAGTGGCTATATATTTTTAAGCTGTTTTTTCTCAAATTGGTAGAAGTTTTCAAGGTTAAAAAATCTTGGTTGAATTCCAGCATTTATTTTTTAGGAGACTTTACCTCCTGATGTGTTCCAAAACCGATTTGGCTTCAGAAAAAAGCTAATAATAATAATAATAATAATAATAATAATAATAATAATAATAATAATAATAATAATAATAATAATAATAATAATGATGTTGAAAATAATAATGATAATAATATAGACAAAATTAATATGAATAATTATTGAACCAATAATAGTGTGAGCATTAATAATATAATTTTTTATTCTAAGGCTCAAAACTCCTATTATTTCAGACTAGGAGAATAAATTAGTGGTTAATCTTTTAGATTTCTTTTTTGATAAACCTTCTTTCAACTTATTGAAAAGGGGATTAGGATTTGTTATGACCTCTAGGAACATACCTAAAGAAGATTTTATAAGAATAGATAGTGATCTTAAACATCTACCTTTTAATTTAGTAAAAGAACTCAGACAAGATTGTGTGATGGTTTTACGTAAAACAAAACCGCCATCCTATAACATTTCCAAAGAATAATGGGGAACTCTTAAGTCTCTGAAGGGTAACAATGATATTATGATTTTTAAAGTAGATAAAGGAAATACTACAGTGGTCCTTAACAGTTGTGATTATGACATAAAAATGTTAGATCATCTTTCCAATAGTGGAAGTTATAAAATGCTTGATTATAACCTGATTTGCAACACAATTAAAAATATCACTAAAGCTATCAAATCTTCTTCTTTTGATGATTCGATTAAAAAGAAGTTGGTTACCAATAAGGAAGTTATCCCCTAAATATATGGTGCTCCAAAAATTCATAAATAAGGAGTTCCATTAATACCTATTGTAGACACAATTGATTCTCCCACTTATAAGCTTGCAACATTCTTAGCTAATAAATTGTTAGACTTAGTGGCAAAACCTCATCTTTTGTTGGGGATTCAGGTGACTTTTATCAAGAATAAAAAGGTAAATAACAATGAATTGTTAATAAGCTTTGATGTTGTGTCACTCTATACCAAGGTTCCCATCCATGAAGCAGTTAAGTTAGTCCACAATCTTATGAACATATAAATGGCTAATCTTGTTACGTTGTGTTTGAACTCTACCTTTTTCACCTTTAAGGGTATCATTTATGAGCAATGAGAAGGCATGGCCATGGAATCTTCTCTTTCTCCTATGGTTGCCAACCTCTTTATGGAAAAATTTGAAGATTCTACGTTTTATTCTTTTCCATTAAAACCTAAATGGTGGAAAAGATATGTTGATGACACCGGATTATGTTAACAACATGGATTGGATAAGTTAGAATATTTTCATTTCCACCTCAACAATCTGTTTCCTAGAATATAGTTCACCAAATAAATTGAGATAGAACAACAACTACCTTTTTTAGATGTCCTCTTGATCAAGAAAGAATAGGTTTTTAGCTAGGAAAGTCTATAGAAAAGGTATATATATAGAGTTATACCTACATGCCTTCTCCCACCATCATCCTGCTCAAAAAGTAGATATTTAAAAACTTTAATCACTAGGACATTTAAAATTTGTGATGAGAAAAACATTGATCTTGAAATTAAACACCTTAACAAAGTTTTTAAATTGAATAGTTACTCAAGCAAATAAATATCTAAAGCTATCAAACAAGTCAAAGAAAATATTAAAAATAAAGATAAAAAATCTTTGGTAGATAGACCTACAACTTTTTTACTTTATATAGAAGGCATTTCTAATAAACTAGCCAAAATTCTAAAATGGCAGAACATTCACTCCATTTCCTTCTTGTCAATAAATTATGCAAGATGTTAGGGTCAACCAAAGATAAGTTGAACCCAAACCTTAGGAGTGGTGTCTATAAAGTTGATTTTTCATGTGGTATTTGGTATATAGGAGAAACATGAAGGTCAGTTAAAACTAGAATAAATGAACATTCAACAAATATTTGTTTTGAAAGAAAAGAAAAATCAACCCTTGCTAAACACTCGTACAAGACAAAACATGCAATAAAGATTGAGGACGCAAGAATTTTAGAAATTGAAGACCACTACCATAAGCAAAAGTTAAGAAAAGCCATTGAAATATTTAAACACCTCAATAATTTAAACAAAGATGAAAGGCTAGAAAGTCATGCATGAAAAACTATGGTTTATAAAAATTAGTGCTCACCTGGGACGTAAGAAGGCATGTTTAGACTTAGTTCTTCTTTATTTCTTCCTAATTTATTTTCTTTTTTATTTTATTTTTAGTTTCATTTTCCTATACTCATTTTAAATGTAAACTAAGTATTAATAGATTATTATGGTATAATACACTTAAATATAATAAAAAACTTACAAATGTTAAACCTTTTAATTATTAAATCTTTAATAATTATGTTTATCAAAATTAAAATAGGACTTAAACTCTCTCTCTCTCTCTCTCTCTCTCTATATATATATATATATATATATATATATATATATATATATATTTCTTATTTTTTGTTTTTTAGATTTTATTTTTAGTAATTTTTTATAATGGTTATTTTGTGCCTTATTTTGAAACTTTTTTGTAACAGCGATTTTCTTTCAGCGTTTAAGATGCTAGGATCTAATGTTCTTATATATGTGTTTTCCTATGAAGGATCACAATAGTGGATCCAAAATGCATTGATTCTCAAAACCATAGTAGCATTAATCATCTGAGGAAAAAATCATTTTTTCAAAAGTATAAGTATTTTTAAAAAAATCATAATTAATTGGCAAAAATCGTGATTAATCAGGAAAAAATCAAAAAACTTAAAACCATCAAGAAAATGCGAAAAAAAAGAAAAAAAAATAAAAATTTAAATGCATTTCCATTGCATCGAGATACATATTAGGCATTTCAATTGCATATAGAATAGATACATCATACAAATATGCAATCCATGAAAGATAAATGAGATTGTATGCCATCTAAATTAGTCAACTATTTTCTTTCATTACTTTTCTGAGATATTCAAATTTCATTACATTTTCATTTCAGAATGCATACTATTGTCATTAGTGGAACAAAAAAAGGGAAGGGAACAAATGGTAGCACATAGACTATGGTTTAGCAGGTATACACTTCAATATATTTTTAGAGTTTTTGCCTCTCCTAATTTGAGAGATGGCTTTCACATCAATCCCAGTATCATCCATGACGTCGAAGTTTAATTCCTTTTTTTAACCCTCTCTATGTGCTTTAAGGAATTCTATACCCACTTGTATAAAATCATGAAAATTAAAATCTATAATTTTTGATGATTTATGTATATTGGAAAATGAAAAGTAAATAATTTTATACACATAAAAACATTTAAAATTTATTTATTTGATAAAAATTAATGTTAATAATATGTAAATTTATTTTAATGATATATTAAGAATAGATTAAATTTATATATATATATATATATATATATATATATATATATATATATATATATATATATATATATATATATATATATATATATATATCATACAAAATGCGTTTTAATCAGAATGGTCAACAATTTTTGACCCTCGAGCTTGATTAGGAATAAACTTTGGTTATATCAGTGAAAAAAGCATTTTTTTACCATGATTCAAGATTAATCATGATTTTTACCGATTTCAATAACTATGATCAAAACTATACAAAGTTTCTTCCAAAAAATATTGTATGTTATTTTATGGACCATAGAAACATAAAATCTTTAAGTTTCACATAATTTCATCTTTTAAGCATGCAAATTTGTATTTAAGTTTATCATAAAAATGTCAACTCATTGACCTGTAAATGGATTAGGGTTCACTTTGCCTATTTTAGCTCATTGTGTCATTATGCTCAGAGATGGAGATGGGTCAATGAGACACAAAACTCTGTGTGAGAGTCTTTGATATGCATCTTAATATTCATGAGAGGAGAGTTGTAAATAGATTTGACTTGACTTTAGTGTCAATACTCTTATTAAGTGGTTAAGGTTTTACTATGTTTGCTTTTTATGGCAATCCAAGAACATTCACTATGGTAGATATTTTCTTATTTGTGCGATAAACTCACTATAAACTACTGTACAAAATTTCTATGTGCACATTTAGGTTGCTTGACTTCATGCCCCTTTTAGCATAAGCCATTCCATGCATAACTAAGCAAGAGAATAATTCAACAAAATAAAATAGAAAGCATAAACTAAAATAGAAAATACTAGTAATAACAAAGAAAAAATATGAACTTGCTAAGATTGAATAGACTCTACCACTAGTTACTTGTCTAGTTTGATCTTGAACCAGTTAGAGAAATAATAAATTGATAACTCACTAGCTGAAAGTACTCTGTCCCATCTGTTTAATGATAAGACATCCAAATTTGTGCAAAGGATACAAAGGATAACCTGAGTAGGGCATATCCATCATTATGTTATGTTATAATGAGATAAAAAAAAGCTCTGGTGACCAAATAACCTATATCCATCCAACTTTCCAATCAATGACTAATTATAATTTATGCATATTGGCTAGAAAATATGTAGGCCTATTAGCTTCACTAAATCAATGAATAAATTTGTTTCTGATCGAGAACTCTAACACAAATATTTAAAACAGAATATCAACAAAAAAATAATCATCCTTTTTATTGAAAATGTAAGTCAAGAAAATTGAACTAGGAGACAAGTTCATGCTTTCAAAAAATTATAGTTATACACTATGGGAATCCATGTGCAATTTTTTTGCTCAGCATTTTTTCACTATCATTCCTTCTACAAGATATGTTATCCTTGTAATGATTTCATTTCTCTCCTTAATCTATAAAATCCATGAACAACATAATTATCTTGCTCTGATTTAATTTTGTGAGTCCATGTTCTGATACAATGTGATCGAATATAAATATTCCTCATGCGACAAAAAAAACTAGTAAATGACATATATCATGTTAACTAACTAAAATATGACAATAACTTGAAACTTTCAATATAAATTGCCATGAATTTCTAGTTCATTAATGTATTTAGACATGTAATAATCCTTGAAAATTGAAAAAGTAATTAGGTTCTTTCAATCATAGAACACTTAAATTCTATAAATCTAGAACTTTTTGGTGCAAAGGGATTCTATCCAAAAATAAATATTGACATCAAGATAATTAATGCATACATTAACAACTAAAACTAAAGGATTTATAATTTTTATGTAATTTTTCCAAGCCTTGTTTTCCTAATCTATAGTTCAACATTGACAAACACTGTGGCAATCAATTTTTTGTTTTAGCTATTTATCATTTCAATTGAATATATGTCTATCTAAAAAATGTGATCCTTGTAGCTATTCTATAGAAATGCCATTAACTCTACTTGATTTTGAACTTTGACTTAAAATACTTAATTTTTATTTTGGTGCTCTTTAGAAAAATCTAATGAAAAGAAAAATTTATTGTGTATGATTACTTTGGCTATTGTTTACTGTAAACTCACTGCATTTTAAAGGGTATTAAAGCTAATACCATTGCATATTTTTCCCTGTAAAAAGAATTGTAATGAACTCAAAAACTATCAAGAACAAAAAAATTAGCAATAGGTCAAGATCTTGAAAAAATACTTAGAATTGATTCATATTGATTGCTTAAAATAATTAAAAACCTAAACCATGCTTAAATACTCAACATTTAGAGTTGACATGTAAAAATTTGAAAAAATTTAAAATCTAAAAAAATATCTATTTTTAGCAGCTGCTATTTATAGTAAGTTTCACATACAAGTGCACATGACTCTAAACATTTTTTGAAATAACCTAAATACTAAAATTAGCCTATGGAATGAAATTCAACTAAAGTTAACTTTCGGTTCTAAAAATATACAATTTCTAAAAATAGAAAATTCCATAAAAAAATATTAAAGATTAATTTTAGACTCTCAAATGATCACTTTTGGCCTCCCAAAAATATCAAAATCAAATCTAATCTCGAACAAAATTTATGAATAAAAAGTTATGGCCTTCGGAAGGTTAGCCTATTTTTTTTGCATCATTCTCCTCTGATTGAAAACAACTCTACTCCTGCTAGTTGCCCTGATTGTACTACTACCATTTTTTCTTATCAATCTTCTTTATATCCTATTCTATAATATAAGTGTTGTCTTCTTGCTGCAATACTTCCCACTGCACCAAATACCTATTATAATTCCCTTGCCTTGTGCTCACTATCTTCATATCCAAAACTTGCACTATTTTTTTCTTCTTCTTTTAAACTTGTTGCTCCTAATATAATTCTTCATCTCCATCATTTTCACCATCTTCTCCATGAAATTCATATAAATCTAAAATATTAAATACTGAAGATATATCAAAATTCTATGGTAAACTCATCTCATATGCATTATCATTGATTTTTTTCACAATTCTACATAGTCTAATTTTCTTGTACTTCAACTTATTATATGTGCCTTTTGAAAATCTCTCTTTCCTAAAGTAAACCATTACCAACTCTCCTTATTCAAATACCTTGAATCATCTTCTGACATCTATTGTTGCTTTATATTTCTCATTACTTTCTTTCAACTTTCTTCTTACTCCTTGCAACTACTGTATATGCTCGGCAAATGCTTCTGCATTATCACTAATTTGATCCACAATTGGCAATTGTACCAAATCTAAAATAACTATAAGATTTTTCCCATAAACAATTTGAAAAGGTGGCTTTCCTATTGATCTATTCACTGAAATATTATATGCAAACTTAGCTTGTGGTAAAGCTAAGTCCCATTGCTTTGGCTTTTCTCCCAATATGCATCTCAATAAAATTTTCAAGCTCCTATTTACAACTTCTGTCTATCCATCTATTTGTCGGTGATATGCACTACTAAATTGTAGTTTAGTACCCATATTGTTCCACAAAGTCCTCCAAGGCTTAGAAATTTTGTCCTTATCCGAAATAATAGTTTTTAGAACACCATGCAATCTCACAATATCCATAAAAAATAATTCTACAACCCTAATGGCATAATTGGTTTTCTTACATGCAATGAAATGAACTATTTTATAAAATCTATCAAAAAAAAAAAAAATTGAATCATTACCTCTCTGTGTGTTTGGCAATCCCAACACAAAGTTCATACTAAAATATGTCCATGATCCTCTTGGAATCGGTAATGACATGTATAGTTCAGTATTTTGTACATGTTCTTTAGCCACCTGACATATTCTGCACCTTGAAACATACTTTATCACATCTCTCTTCATCTTTGGCCAAAAATACTTTTTCTTCATCAAAGTTATTATTTTTGTCTTACCAAAATGTCCAGCCAAACCACCACTATGCAATTATCTTCTTATATTGTCTCATAGAGATCCAATTGGAATGCATAATTGTTTCCCTTTGAAGAGATAACCTTCTTGTATAAGATACTCATCATGAATAACATCTATCCCACTTGTTAATATAATCTTGCACTGCTCAACTACCTTACTAAAATATGGATCAATATCATATAATTCTTTAATAGCTTTAAATCCAAATACTTCACTCACCATAATAGTTAATAATGTTACCATCCTGCTCAATGCATCAGCTACTTGATTTGATTTTTATGATTTATGTTTCAACACAAAAGTATACCCTTGTAAGAAAGAAACCCACTTTTCATGCCTACTATTCAACTTCTTTTGTGTCTTCACATACTTCAAAGCGTCATGCTCTGTAAATAGTATAAAATCCTTAGGCATCAAATAATTCCTCCAATGTCTTAACACTTGTATAATTTCATAAAGTTCAACATCATAAATATAATATTTTATTCTCATCTCATTCAATTTCTTACTAAAATATGCTATTGGCTTTCTTTCTTGACTCAACATAACACTAATTCCCAAAAATGAAGCATCACAATCAACCTTAAACACATTGTTAAAATCTGGTAATGCTAAAATTAGTCTTTTTGTAATCTTCTTCTTAAAAAATTCAAAGCTTTCTATGGCTGCTCTAGTTCATGCAAAGTCTTTCCCTCTCATGCAATCTATTATTGGTGCCACAACACTACTAAATTTTTTAATAAACTTTCTGTAAAAAGTTGCTAAACCATGGAAACTTCTTACCTCTATAATGCTTTTTCGATTAGACCACTCAACAAATTTTCACATCATCTATTGAAACTACAAATCCCAAAAATACCAAACTATTCTGCATAAATATGCACTTCTTCAAATTTGCACACAACTTCTCATTTCTTAACAAATTCATTACCATTCTTAAATGTTGTAAGTGTTCTTCTTTAGTCTTACTAAATATCAAAATGCCATTAAAATAAACAACCAAAAACTTACCAATATATTCTCGTAGCATTATATTCATCACCCTCATAAATGTGTTAAGTGCATTAGATAATTTTAATGACATCACCATCCACTCATATAAGCCATCCCTAGTCTTGAATGCAGTATTCCACTCATTTCTTTCATGAATTCAAATATGATAATAACCACTCTTTAGATCAATCTTGGTAAAATATTTTACCCTTACAAGTACATCCATCATATCATCTAAATAAGGTATAAGAAACATATACTTTATTATAATTTTATTAATTTCTCTACTATCCACACACATTCTCCATCCTCCATCTTTATTTGGAGTTATCAATGATGGTGTTGCACATGGGATCATACTCTCCCTTACCACTTATTTTCTTAAAAATTTAGTAACTTATTTATTTATTTCTGTATGTTCTATTGGACTCATCTTTTAAGTTGCTTGATTGGGTAGAGTTGACTCTAGAATCAAATCAATGTGATGATGAATATCTCTATTCAATGGTAAACCATTTAGTAACTCATCAGGGATAACATTTGCATATTTGTTTAAAACTCTTATTGCTTCTATTGGTATTAGCACCATTTTTATTTCTTCATTCTTTGTTACTGTACCACCTTTCCAAAAAGTGTATGTGTTCTTTGCTCCATCATGAACTACTTTCCTATCAAATTTCCATAGTCTCCCCAATAACACATGACATGCATCCATTGGAATAACATCACACCATATTTGATCATTGTAAGTTTTTCCTATAGAAAACTTGATTAATCACCTTTTATCTATTGTAACCTCATTCCTTTTATTAAAACATGAAATTCAATAAGGGTTAGGATGCTTTTCACATTAAAAATTTAGTTTGTCAATCATTTTTTAAGAAACCATATTTTCACAACTATCACCATCTATAATTATTTTTTATACCTTTCCACCCGAAGTACTTTTTTGAAAAATATTTGATCGCAATCATGTATCACCACCTTATTAATTCTACACTTGATCCTTCCTTGGAGTAATCATGGTTCTTCTCTCCAATCTCAGCTAGTGCAACTTCAATAGTCTGCTCTTCTATTTTATCCTCAACTAGATTTACTCTTGGGTGATCTTCTAGCCTCCTTTCTTGATCTTGATAGTGTGGACACTTAAACGCTCTGTGCCCTTCTTATCCACATCTATAACAAACATAAGATTACACTGATTTAGAAACCATCCTCTAGCACTACCATAACCTTGTCTTCTCTGAAATCCTCTTCTTTTTTATTGGTATTAAAACTCTTGCCTATTATCATCTTGCCTTTCTGCACCACGTGATGATTCAATTTTATTGACATTAAAGCCACCTCTAGTGGTATTAAATCTAACTCATCCCTTAATTGGAGGGGATCCACCTCTTTTTGGACCAATAGATGTCCTTTTAAAGTTTTATCTATTTTATTTTTCTTTTGCCTTCAAAGCTAATTGATAAGCCTCCTCCATGTTAAGTATTCTATGTATGCTTAATTCATTTTGAATAATTTTTTAAAAATCATTTACATACCTTGCAACCATCTGATCTTCTATTTCATCATGCTCCACTCATATGGAAAGCTTATAAAATTCATTTGTATACTCTTATATACTGTGATTTTTTGCCTCAAATTCTAAAATCTTCTGTATAAAGTTTGTGCACAATCCACAAGAATTTTTTTTCCCTCAACGTCTTCTCCATCTTTTTTCATGAATTAATCTCTTTTTACCTCTTCTCTATCTCTCTTTTTGCAAGTGATCCCATCAAATCATTGCATGACCTTTCAATTTCGTGCATGCAAACTTTACCTTATCTTCTCTCATAGTCTTCCACTCGAAGAACTTCTCCATGCTATTCATCCAATCTATCAATTCCTTTGGTTTTAAAATACCTCCATAATCTGGAACATCAACCTTGATTCCTTCATTTCTTCCTTCTAAATCTTGAACCATCCTCTCTCCATTGATGGTGGCCACTATTACTATTCTTCTTCATCACGATCTGTGTCTTCCTCATCACCACCTTGTCTTCTCCATTGATTGGTGATAACCTCTGTTAATTTTTGAACTTGCCTTTACAGGGTTTGTATAGTCTGGTTCATTTACACAACACCTCTTCATCCTCTTGCCATTCTTTACTCCTCCAAGATTCGAACTTGCTCTAATACCAGATAATGAACCCAAAAACTATCAAGAAGAAGAAAATTACTAATAGGCCAAAATCTTGAAATAATACTCAAAATTAATTCGTGTTGATTGCTTGAAATAATTACAAATCCAAACCATGCTTAAATAAGCATCAACTCAGAATTTAGAGTTGACATGTAAAAATTCAAAAAAATCTAAAATCTAAAAAAAATATCTATTTTTAGCAACTGCTATTTATAGTAAGCTTCGCATGCAAGTGAACGCGGATTTATTTTTTTTTAAAAATAACTTAAATACTAAAATTAGTCTATGGAACAAAATTCAATTGAAGTTGACTTTCAGTTCTAAAAATATACAATTTTAAAAAATGAAAAATTCATGAAAAAATTATTAAACATTAATTTCGGACCCTCAGATGATCACGTTTGACCTCCAAAAAATATCAAAATCAAATATAAGCTCAAATGAAAATTATGAATCAAAAGTTATGGTCTCCGAAAGGTTGGCCTATTATTTCTACATCAAATTGTATTTAGTTTTACATATTTTGGAAGAACAACATTACAATGAATTAAATGCTTCAAAACCATTACTTCTATTTTATTCATTTTTTATGACTAACTATTATTTCTATCCAACAATATTTCCTCTAATAACTCGATTTATAATAAAATTGATTTTATCCTCAACTACAATAGCACATAACACCTTTGTTTCAATAAAACAATATCTTATGAATTTCTCTTTAAATAATTGGTGAACACTTTCCTATGCCCTTATTTTAAGGTTCATGCATATGTTCTTAAATTCCTTAATGAATGGACTCGATTCCATGTTTGAATTGGAATTCAAAACACATTATTTTGAGTTTTTGCACTTTTGGAATCAAAAGACTCCGTGATCACATTGGGAAGGTGGCTTGTACCCTTTTATTTTGTTAAAGCTTTGGTTTATGATTCACACATATTGATTATCTAACAATATAATCACAAGTTTGTTTGATTATTGTGTGTAGGTGAACTAGAAGCGACCATTTATACAATGGATTTTAAAGTCCACGAATTTGCAAGTCTCACGGAGATCAACCTAGAAAAAATCGAACTTCATGAATTTATCGCTATTCACTGAATGCAATCTTCGGATTTATCATGACATTATTTAATTGTCGTCTTTAAATTACAGCGTGATTATATTTATATGAGTTGCTTACGTTATAATGTTTGCGCACCAGTATATATGTAGACTCCAAATAATATACAATGAATTATAGAAAATCACGCGTCCATAGACTTCGTAACAAAGATTAAAGCAATCATAGGTGGACACTTCTCATCCCAATTACCCCACAAAAGAATCTTGGATTGCAGCGAGTTTAACATTCTGATAAATCTCCGACAACTAGTGGATATGCGCAGTACTGCCATCGTACTCTGCACATTGACAGAAGGTCCGTTCTGCTCGTCATACGTCTCATGATTCGAGTCAAAAGACTGTAAACATCAGTGTATTCATCTTTCAACGAATATATCTATAGCTCGTCACGGTTTGTCCTTCCATGCATATGTATGGTTAATTTCTTTTCAGATTCTCTTGCAGTCAATGTTTTGAACCTCTTGCAGCCTCTCTGTGGTTCTAAAATATTCCATATGTCTATATTAATCTAGTCGTGCATCGCCATATCTGCATGTTGAACACATCATTCATCTTCGTGCATTCTCGCCTCAGCTTACAACTCGGCCAAGCGTTCCATTCACAACTCGACGCCCAACTGGAATGATGAACACTCGATGTAACTTGGCATTGCACTCGCCCTCCGTCTGGCCATCCATCACTGGCTAATTCTATTAGTTCTTTCCGCCGGTCAATGACCATCCTCCAACATTAGGATATATTTAAAATGGTTAAGTCGCATTTAGGTTTCTTTAGCTTTTGTTATGAATGCATTGTTTTAAAGTCTTTAGATTCATCATGATCAATGGAAGTAGTGGCATTTCGGTACGTAGCATAGTTATATCTTTTAAGGTCTAATTGTTTTAAAGTCTATTGTCAAATACTTATTAGTAAAAGTGTTAATTCAATTGAAAACGATTTTTTTTTAAAAAAATTAAAGAGTTAGTTATAGTTATGTTGAAAATTTAATATTTAATTGTATTTTATTTTTTTAAGTGTTATTTGTTATACGTGTTGTTAATGTATATTTTGTATCATTTAGTGTTTGTTAAAGTTTTATGTTAATTTTTTTTTATCATTGTATAACCAAAATTATTTGTGTGTTGTCAAATTTATATTGTTATAATCATTTGTATAACATTGGTTTCTAATTCAAAGTTGTCAAATGTGTCAAAAAAATTGTTTACATTTCAACTAGATGTAATAGTGCTAGTACATGATGTCTATCATTGTAAAATAAGCTTCAAATCCTATTTCGATAAGTAAGTAGTCAAGTATATAAGAAGATGGAGGATACAAGAGGTTAGAGGACAAATAACATCCTCTTGCAAGTCATTAACGATGGGGATACATTTTAGGATAGTGGTGTACTATGGGCCAAAATGATTATGCCGAGGATGATCAACAGTAACATTGATGACTATCTATGTTATGCGACATTGAATAACACCAATCACGTGCAAAGGCTATATAAATGATAATAAAGATTTAATCATTTTTAAATTTTTATATTTTCAACATTTTGTGTGGTATCTTTTGAAATAAGAACATAAGTATTTCCCTATTTAGAAATGTAATAAGTGATCAAGATTTATATATAGTCCCCAAGCACAATTTTAAAGCAACATCATGATATTTGAAGAGGTTGAATAGATGTGTCTATTCCTGTTCGTAGTTAGTCTGATTAAAACCTTTTGAAAGTTGAACAATTGAGAATTAATATTAGTAGATTCTACACTAGTTAGGTTGATGAGTTCCTATTAGTGAATGGTTGATGAGATGTAGATGGTCCCTATTCCTAGTTCTCACACCGACTCGGTAAATATGTTCCCAACAATGAATGGTTGATGAGTTCATTCTCTACCTTCAATTTGAATTATATACCAAAATCATGAACACGCAGAAATGACACACTGTACAAAAAATGTAACTATTTTCAACTGTGTTAATATTAAATAGGAAATGGTAAGAATATTTATATTAGTGTTCACATTTATATAATTGAGTAAATATTATTTGTAATAATTTACGAGTTGTGACAATTCATAATATTAGGATAATATATTATTGTGTATATGTTAAGTTGTAATAATAACTAAATATTAGAATAAATATGTGAAATATCTTGAGAAAGCATGTGAAAGATTTGTGGAATCATATGGATAGATATGAAGGATAATAAGAAAGGTTTGAACTCCTAATTTGTAGAGAATCCAAAACTTATTTATATATAATTTTTCATATTAAAATTGGTCTTAAATATATAAAAATTCTTAAACGCATTGAATATCCCATACAAATTTAATAAAAGATCATTATTATGTGTTAGAGTTTAAGTTATTATCGAAATTGTATTTACATAAACTCTGATCAAATTTAAAAAATAGAAGGGGCTCAAAAACTCAGCTAACCCTCAACACAAACCCGCAAAATATCTTTGTTTTCTTTAAAATTTCAAATATTTATATCCAATTGGAGTTATGTTTTGCAGGGGATTAGAGCTAAAGATCAAGAAACTCAGCAACAATTTTAGAGGTCAGAATTAGAACACTATCGTCAAATTGTTTCAAAGGTTGTCTACATTTTTATCCAGAATGGCTCCTGCTAAGCCATGCATATTCGTCCTTGACATTCACACTTTTCCCTTTCCAAACGCCGACTCCTTTTCACACAATTCATATTTCTGATTTCACTCCTGCACTTCATCACTTCGCCATTAGTAATCCCTGTAAAAATTAAAACAGCCAAGGAAGAGGACTGTCAATAAGAAAAACAATACAACAAAAATTAATTTCCGATAAAAGGCAGCATAGCTTCATTATGAAATTAAAGGGCAGAGACTGATCAACAAAACTCACCCCAGGGAGCCTCCACTCCGGATCTGTCGTTAATATTCTGCTTTCCATGTAATGCAAGCGAATTAGGAAGGGTAATAGAAATTGCGAGTTCCAAAATGGGAGGCATCTCTTCGACTGTAACAGAGGAATGCAAACGAAAGCAATTTTTTATTGAAAGCGTAGGAGATGATAACACCTCCTTCCATGAAATCTGAAGCAGTCCAACCACTTGGCTCTTTAATCCTCCAAATATTCTTTTTCTTCTTCTCCACCTCACTTCAAATACAACCATACCTGACCTCATTACTTCATTAATTCTTTGCCCCCGACATTCCAAGCAGAACGTCTCTCTCCATTCTGGCTCTGAGGATGCCTCCACCTCCTTTGTATTCACTGCTATATTCTTGTTTAGATAATATCTAACAAACAAACTACCTTTGCAGGCAGGCTCAAGTGCAATATTACTTGCCCCTACAATCTCCAACTTTACTTGCATGTTGTCCTTCGCTTCAGATTGACTGAGATGCTCTTAACAATGAAACGCTCGTGTATAATGCATAAGAATATATATGTAGAATGTTATTATCAAAATAAGTTACTCTTTTCGTTTGTGGAGTGTCTAGATAGGTTTTTCCCAGATGTGTTTGCAAATATAGGTATTTATTTCAGCACAAGCCATTTTTTAATGCAGAGGTTCTTCCCGGCCATTTCAATATCGAGCTGGGTGGGTACCAGGTGTTATGAAATTCGTGGTGAAGAATGATATGTTACTAGTGTTATATCATTGTTTTATTGCAGTAATGCGGGCTGTGATGGGCCTCCAAGGTAGGATATGACAGATCCAGTAAAAGTATTAGAAAGAGGAAGATAGTGATGAATTATGATTGGGGAAGGAATCTACATGGTACTTTACCGGCTGTGACTGAATTGGAAGGTTGGAATAACCATGGTTTTGGCAGGGGCCGTAAACATGATTGAGGGGGCTTCCACTTCGAACTAGCTTTTTCTTTTTTAAATAGGAAGAGGCAATTTAACTTTAACCTTTCTAAAATGGCAACTTAAATAAATATTTTACCTTGCGACATGAGAAAATGGAGTTTAAATGATTAAAACAGGAGGTTAATGTTGCATTTTCGAAAGAACATTAAAATTCAATCACTAATCTTTGGTTTTTTTAAATTTTTTGTTTAATTATGGTCAGACATATTTTGTGAGGATATATATTAATATTAAATGTGTATCAAATAAAGTTATATACATATAAATTGTATCTTAGTAATAATATTATTTAATGTAGATTTTAAAATAAGTGGGAATATGATACATATAAATATCCGTATGAAGATCAATTTAGATGATGTAGTAAGAGAGAAGAAGTCTTAAACTTATAAATATAGGTCCCAACAACTTAACCTAATAAAGTATTCACTCATGTATAGCGATAGAGAAAAAAGTAGAATGAATCAAGTTGTTATAAATGATTGTTGAATCCGCTGAAACCTCTAAAAGAATTAATCAAAATTAGCTTCCTTGAATTTGGCTATATAAACAAGAGTATGTGTTCTATCTGACTAGAATGCATGGGTAGAAATACTAAAATGCATTGGCTTGTCATATCTCTACTTTAGAAACCTTAACTTTCTTCTTATAATAATTGTCTTGCGCCCTTAAAACTAGTAGAAAAATCTAAGTTAGTGCTCACATTTATGGTGAGCAATTTATCATGAATAATGGAAGAGAGTTGTAAGAACAACTTACATATAATATTTTAAGGGGATTAAGAGAAATTTAGAAATAAAGTTGAATAATTTAAAGAGATATTATAAAGATTAAGATAAGAAAAATCTTTTTAATTGTAAGAGATATTCACACTATAAATATAAACATATGCAATTGAATAAAATATGATAAATTGATTTATTGAAAACTTAGTGATTTTTAATATCTGATATCACAAAAAGATCTTCCTTTAAACTTTTTTATTCATTTTCTATTTGTTTATTGCTTCTCAAAATGACTCACACAATAACTTTGCAAGTATAGACCACTTTCAACACTCATTAATTTGTCCATCGACCATTCTTATATCTTATCAACAATTTTATAATGCGAACCACTTACAAATCTATAACATTTGTCATTCATTTACATGTTTCTTCCTTTCCACCTTGTTTATTATTTCAGTTGTTTTCATCTTATTTTGTTCACAGTTTCATTTCCAAAATTATTAAAAAATTACTTTAGCCCTGTTTTATAGCATTCTATATCGAATCGGACCTCATTTTCGTGTCTGGAACAACCAAAAACATTAAAATTGACTGTAAACACACAATATCTTTTCAGTCGAATTTGGTGTTTTTAAGGTGCTTGCAAGTTTTTAAGCTTTCTGGGTATATTTAGATCTGAGGAGGAAGAAGGAGAACAGGAAAAAAAATCGGTTTCGAAACCCAATCACAGGCCACCCTGGAAGCAACTCCATATTTGAAGGGTTATACACTGGGATCGCTCTAGATGGACTGTGTTATTTTCAAATGCCGCAGTTTTTCTTCCTTAATGTCTATATGCCTCATATCATGGCATTTTGTTGGATCAGACTCGGATTTTTACTTAAGGGCGAGCTTCTCCCTTTTCTCGGCACACGGGAATCTTCCAAGCTTCACACTTTGCAGACTCGGACAGCGTCAACTATGTATCTGTGTAAATGGCTTACCATCAAGCTTCACTCTACCCAGCGGTAGATTCAACGCAACCCTCTATATTGAAGTCGCCTGAACCTGGAGCTATACAGGGCTGCTACTATACTGTGGATCGGTGATTTTCTCTTTAAAAAGTACATGGTTTTCAAAAAGCAGCTTGTCGTTTTGTATTTTTTAAAGTGGTTTTAGGTTTCATTTAGCTTTTAGATTATACATGTTTATGTATGTTTGTTTTTTATTTATATTAGTTTTTTTTTTACTAATCAAGTCTTTAAATTTAAGTTAAAAAAAAAAAAAACTAAAAAAAAAACAAACAACACTATGAATGGTGTTTAGTTTTTTGAGTTTGTTTCATAGTTTTATTTCATAATAGCAGTTTTTAAGTTTTGTTATTAGGTTTTTAGTGTTTTGATTTAGTTTTTGATTTGTTTCAAATTTAAGTGTTGTGGTTTTGGTTTTTTTTTTCTTTTTCCTTTTTT
Source organism: Torreya grandis (assembly GCA_037957365.1). Taxonomy (NCBI): domain Eukaryota; kingdom Viridiplantae; phylum Streptophyta; class Pinopsida; order Cupressales; family Taxaceae; genus Torreya; species Torreya grandis. The sequence continues at coordinate 2,235,111 of JARHVA010002033.1, forward strand.
TAAAAACAGTTAATAAATTTATTTATTTTTATTTTTATTAATTTTAATAAAGAGTTTATTTGTGATTAGTGTTTTTTATTTAAAAAAAAATTAAATTAATTTTTACTGTTGTCGGTGTTTGTTTTTTTAAGTCAAGTTTTTTTTTAGTTGAAATATTTAAATAAAATTTATGTTGATAAATAAATAAATTTTTTAATAAAACATACATAAAGATTTTCTTGTGTATTTTAATAAAAAAATATTTTTTGCTTGTAAAATTGAATACATTTTTAGATGAACCTAAGGTCCACATTTCAAAATTTTAAGGGGAGTAATACAATGTTTAGTCCTTACAATTCCTCACCCTATGTTAACACTAATGGAAGGACTATTAGGAAAATCTATGTTGGTGCTCATATTTGTGGTGAACAATTATATTAGTAGGTTAATTAATTTAAATCGATGAAATAAATTATTATGAGTAATATAAAAAAGTTCAAGGTTCTAAAAATAAGAGTTTTGGGTGAAGTGTGGCTTAGTACACAGTAGTGAGAAGAAGAAAGAAAATTAATTTGAAGGACATTTCTACTGGGATTTCCATTTTTTGAGGTAGGCCATTTTAATTTCTTATTTCATTTTTAAATTCATAAAAGTAATGGTTGTATCATATTTGCTTATGTAACAAATATTAGGGAAGATAATAAATAAAGTTTGAAATTGAAAAATTATATTTTTCAATAAAGCCTAAATGTTCTAGTTTACAACAGTGGGATGCTAGTTCTTAAAATTTTTAGAGCACAATAAACTTCATTGACCTTGTTTTCTAACGCAATATAGTTTGAAGAAGAACTAAGGTTGTATATAATTTTTTTGTAGGTCATAAAAAAATAAGATTGGTTATGGTGTAATATAAAAAAGAAAATAAACAATTAAGAAATTAGTTTGTAATTGTAAGTAAAAGAGAAGTACTTATGGTGTATATCTTTTTTCATCTTAGAGATTATTTTCAGGGATCAATATAAATGGTGTATATAATTCATAATTTTTTTAAAGATCGAAAAGAGGTAGGTAAGTTTATTAGGTGGGGTTTTTCAAGTCATAAGGGTGAACAATAAAGTTCTAAGAATAACAAACAATCACTTAGACTAGTAAGACCTACTGACAAAGCTAAGTTGTCTTTGGAAAGATATATTCACTACGATGTCGAGTGAGTATTAATTGGTTGCATGAAAAAAAAATCTAGTAAGGTAAAATAAGTTAATAATTTAATATGAAAAATAAGATAAAAATATTAAATAAGTTTTTTTCTAAATATCTCTCTTCCATCTCCAACATTACCTTATGTTCCAAGAACCTTTTACACCCAAACTTATGATTAGGATAATTAAAGCCTTACTAAACCCATCGATGGTTGGGCTTAGCTGAGTCAATCATAGTAAAGTTATCTAAAAATATGAAAAGAGTTATTTAATAAATAATTATTGATTTTAAATGGTTATGGTAGTATTTTACTTGTAACTATTAAATTACATTGAGATCCATTGACCTTTATGCCATGCATTATAATTTTGTGGCTATGAAATTTTGTTAAGAACAACATATTGAAAAGATGAAATCTATGACCAAAACATGTTTGTTGCAATATCTCAGGTTGTAATTGAGGTTTATTTACCATTTCTGTCTAGTGGCAAAACAAACTAATTTATGGTTTTGATATCCTTGAAACTGAATGGATATGACTTATGTTTTTAATATGATCATAAGATTTATACATTTTATAAATAAAAATGGTCAAAATTATAAGGATAGGGAGATATGGATTTTGAAATTATTTGAAAAAAATATTAAAAGATTGTAAAATGTGTATTGAAGATTGTTTAAATTGCAATTATTTTGTTGGAAATATATATAGTTTATGTGTATGTGTGTGTATTGATTATAAATGGATAAATTTTATTTATTTGTTCTATTTTTATGTAAATTTCTAACTCTGTTCAATTATACCATTTCTTATTTGCAAATAGATAAATTACATTTTTTTAAAAAAAATTATATAAAATGGTAATTATTTTATAATTGTACCATTTCTTGTTTTTAAATAGATAAAATTTATTTAAAATATTTAATGTTTTCATAATCTATAAGAGTGATAAATTGATTTTGTTAGATTGTGATATACACTCATACAACAACACGATCTCTCTTGCACACCATTACCATAGCAAAGCCATTACAAACATTAAGCATACATAACAAAAAATTATGTATAATGATCAAAATAGTCTCATTATTATCTCAAAAGGATTATATAATCCGTAGCATCCTCTCTATATACATACATACATACATACATACATACATACATACATACATACATACATACATACATACATACATACATACATACATAGATTCTTTGATTATATATAGATAAATCTTATATACCTATTATATTTATATCTAAACTTCTAACTCCATCTAATTATACCATTTGTTTTTTGCAAATGGATAAATTACATTTTTTTTTCTATTTTTATATAAAATGGTAATATTTTTCATAATTGTGCCATTTCTTGTTTTCAAATAGATAAAATTCATTTAAGAGCTTTGATGTTTTCATAATCCATAAGAGTGAGTAATTGATTTTATTAGAGTGTGATATACACCCATACAACAACAAGATCCTTCTTGCACACCATTACCATATCAAAGCTGTTATAGACATTAAGCACACACAATAAACAATTATGTATAATGATCAAAATAGTCTCATTATTGTCTCACAAGGAATATACAATCTATAGCATCTTTCTCTACCACTGGCTTAAGAAAAACATAAGGAATGCCTATTAAATAGACTAATAAGTTGGTTTCATAAAAAACCCACTTGATTATTGTGATTCACTCAAAATAGATTAGATTGTCTAAATATGTGCACATCAAATATCTTTTGAGTAATAAAGAATCCAATAACTATAACAAACTCCAAATCAATATGAACTCCATGAGTGGGTGTGAACATGACTAAGACAAATAGGTTCATAAATAACTCAAACTAATAGCCATTGTGAACAAGACCAATACAACACCCTCCCTTAAGTGAAAATAAGGAGTGACAAAAAGATAAAGCAAATAAATTGAATGGGTCTCAACAACAAGGCTTGATCAAGTAGCCATGTACGAAATCATAGTGAAATATAAAGTGTGCTTATGGTAACCAAACCATCTTAATGGAATACATAGATGTCGAGTCACTATAACTTCCAAATCAAAGAGGAAATGGTACTTTGTATGAGGATCACTCCATAAAAAATACTGATAAAAAACTAGGGAAAAAGGGTCACCATGGATAAAATGTGTCACCGTAAGGTACCCAAAAACAAAAAATCCACAATGAAAGTCATGAAGAGAAATTATGCTACAAGGCATCTCAAGAAACATGACTCGAAATATCAACACAATGTTATAGTATGTCCACTTGATGAATTGAATCCCATCAAACAAAAGTGCACTCAATCAACTGCCTCTAATAGAGATGTCATACACCGAGGACTAGCAAAGGGCATGACACTTGAAGTAGTATGTGTACACACACATCCATAATGCTAAAGTGGGTGTAGTGATTAAAAATAAAATGTATGAGTGGGCCAATCCCACCAATTAAACACTAAAATTAAGACACTAGGCTACACCAATCTAGCTATACTTTCGAATAAATATGAAGGAGACTGTCAACATTAAATATGCATATACAAAATTTCCCAAGAATAAGTCCTTGGTGGCAATAGGAGAGTCACACAATTGATGAAGTACGTGCTTAAAATGGATCATACACACATGAAAGAAAAAAAATCATGACTCTTAGTGTGACTACAAAATAGATCCCATCCAATAAAATATAGCACCAAGTTATGCAAGAAATGACATATACTGTCGAATATGCCATCTATGAAATGGGAGATGCAAGATCCAAAAAAACAAATCTACCTAATAAGGAGCTCAAATAATAAAGGACCATCCAAAGGTTAGAGGAATAATGCGTAGTTAAAGAAGTTGAGTGGTGAATGAACTCCCCTATAGAGTCCTCTCAAAGAATGATGTTGACACCACTAGAAAAAATAAAAAATCTACCCTGAATGAACACAAGTGGTAGATGAAGATGCTTGCATATGAGTGGGAGAAAATTCCACATTATAAGAATGTGAGGTAATATCCCAGAATGTGTCAGGTGGATCACGTCTAACCACATTAATCTCAGGTTTATTAGGCCTAAGTGAAGGTACAAAATATCTTATATTTAGCTCACTCCTTTATGAGAAGTGGAGCAAACAAAGGATATAGTTATATCAAAGATCCCAAAGAAACATATTCATGTTATAACTAATGAAATTATAATCAATCCAAGTGAAAAATTTCATAGGGGTATAAATACCCTATAGATGATTAAAATTTCCCACAAGTCTAGTGTGTCCCCATGGAATGAAGCATGCAAGAGCCAAAAGTAGTTGTATGATTCTCAAAAGAAGTAGGCATATATGCAGGTGAAACTAGAGTGGGATGTGTAGAGTGTGCAACAATAGTAGGCACAAAAGTATCATCTAAAACAATAGGATAAATAATAATAATGGGTTGCTCAGGATTTGATAGGATGCATATCATATATAGTAACATTACATGATGGACTAGGAACATGGGCATTAGTGTTCAACATATCAGTATGATGTTGTATACTAACTAGTTTCTTCTACAAAGATCATATGATGGAATCATTTTTGTGAATTAGGGAGTGTAAAAAGGAATTATGTTTCATTAGTTTTCCATTTTATTCCTAAAGTTCTAGGAAATAGGCCAGGTGATCAATGAGTTACTTAGGGTTTCGTATCTTACTAGAAACAATCATACCAGAATCAAGAATGGAGCAACAATCACAATAACAAAATGTGCATCAGTATGTGAAGGAGGTGAATAAATTTCATCCAAGTGACCACCAATAATCAAATTTGCAACATGAGCAGTAGGAAGAGGTGGTGGAACTGTCTCATCCTCAAGAATGGAAAGAGAACAAAAACCAACAAAAAGAGGAGATGCCAAAGGTTCCTCATGCATATCACCATCAAGAATCACATCCTCACAAATAGGAGAAGATGATGGAGGAATGTCAACAATGTCACAAAAAAAATCCTCACTAAAAGAGAGAGAAAGAGGTATAGTTGGAGGTGAAGTGACCTCCACAAAGAATGATAAAATAATGTCCCAAACTTTCTTAGGTGATGTGGCACATAAAATGTGAATCTGTAAGCTATCAAAAACATGGAGGTGAATGAAACAAAGTTCCTCATCTTGCAAGTATATAAGTAACACAATATCTTCCTCACCTTTAAAGGTAGGATAGTCACCAAGAACAATTCTTCGTAAGCCTTTGATCTACATTTTGGTTTTCCATGTGATATAGTTGAAAACACTGAGGGGATCAAACATACATGAATCCATACCTAAAAACATGAAAAATAATAATGGAAAAAATATTCAAATGAAAACAAAATTGAGCCCCCAAAATAGATGTCAGTTACCACTAAAAATACGCATGTGAGTACAAGTGGCTCAAAAATGCAATGCACACTCAAAAAATAAAATGTTAGACTCCACTAAAAATGCATTTGCGAGTTTTCAAAGTATGATAACAATAAGAGTTAAATTGATACAAATGTAATAGGCAACCTTCAAAAATAAAGTTGAAAGCAAGAAACAAATTTGTAGTCCCTTTGAGAGAGTCAAACCTCTTACCAACCTAAACCTTACCTTTTATTTTTGACAAACAAGAGATAAAATAAATACAAAAAAAAAAAAATGTAACTCTATTTTAAAATATGAGACACCTATTTAAAAAAACCTTCTATTAAAAATGACCACCACTTAATACCCCCCGAAAAAAATGGGCCTTTTTAATAATAGCCTCCATTATTAAATAAATGTTTTATTAAAAAAAAAAAAAGGTTTAGTGGGGCTCGACCCCTATACCTAGTGGTTTGGAAGGTTTTACCAAAACATTCCTACAACCATGCTATTCCATCTATTTAAGCTTCTGTTTTTAAATAACTAGAATAATAAATTTTAAGCCTTACTTTGTTAGCCCCCTCTGAGTTAGAGAGGTTCCAATGGCATGTAATAGGTGGCAGATGGCGGTCGGGGGAGTGGAGGAGAGGTGGTGGTGGCCGTGAAAGGTGGGAAGGAACTTGGAGCATTCCAAAAATAATATCCACCAAAGCTGAGCCTAAAAAAGTTTCAATGTTCAAAGGAGCTACCTAAACTGTTGGTTGGTTACTGTGAATGTTGCTGGTGGTTCGATCTTTTCTAGAGATCTCACTGTCTGTTGCAGGGTTCACCGTGCGAAGAGAGGATGAATACCAAGATTTTGCAGGCTGGGCATGTGGTTGGATGGGCGACGAGCAGGCCATGGTTAGAACATGACTAAAATAAACTCAAACAACTGTTGAAAGAACAGTAGGCCGTGTAAAGGCGAAGTCATGTGGTGTTTCCAAACAACGATGCAAATGGGCCAAGACACTGGCAGTGGGAAACAACGAACCCAGGTGACATGTTGAGAAAGCCACTATAGATGGTGAAAGAGGATATTAGATGATTTTATCCACAATCCAAGAGAGTGGTAGGTTATCGTAGAGAAGGCACTGGCCGAAAACATGGAGTGCAACAAACAAGGCAACGTCTGTACTTCGCAACATATCTAATTAGTTAAAGTGCTTGAATCACAACAACCTGTTACCACCATCGGTAACACCAATAATAATGACGTCAAAATGCAAGAAAGTTCTTTTTGTTGACATTGTCACAAGAGGAGAGACAGACCCAAGACAAACTAGTTACCAAGTGGCCTTCGTGATGGGAGGACCTAAGCCGCTATGCACAACATGTCCATGGATGAGAAAAACCTTCACTCGATGCAAAATCGCATTGTAAATCAATGCCAAGATAAACTGATTACAAAAACAAATTTGATCAATTTTTCTGCATAACATTGATACAGGTGTACGACTTATTCAAATGGAAATTACAACAAATGTAGATTTGAATTTGTGAATCCATATAGTAAAAAACCAGAAAAACTGAAAAAAAAAATGATGCTACGACCCAACACACATATGCAGATTAAAAAAAAAAAAAAAATCAGCTACAATAGAAAATGGTTGAGTAATAGTTGGTGGAGATTGCTTTGATACCATGTCAGAGTGTGATATACATTCAAACAACCACATGATCTCTCTTGCATGTCATTACCACATCAAAGCTAATATATATATTAAGCGCACACAACAAATAATTATGCATAATGATCAAAATATTTTCATTATTGTCTCACAAAGAATATACTTTCTCTAACATCCTCTCTCATCCAATAGTTTAGGAGAATTATAAGGAGTGCTTATTAAATAGGTTAATGAGTTGCTTTCACAACAATTATTTAGTTTTTGTGATCCACTAAAAATATTTTAGATTGCCTAAATAGGTGCACACTAAATATTGTCGGTGCAGTCAACAATCCAAAAATTTTAACAAATTTTAAATTAAGCTTAATTCCATGAGTGGGTGTGAACACGGCTAAGTTAAACTAATTTACAAATAAATTAAACCACCAGCTAGTATGAACATAACCACTCCAACAGATTTTTAGGTGAAACTTTGTGTATGTTTTGTAGTTAGCACATTTCAAATCACCATCTGTAATTCATCGTCAACAAATGTTTATAAATGAAACTATAAACTATCTTCCATATATTTTTTTTCAATGCATACAAAGATGTTAAATGCTCAGCTTTGATAATAATATAGAAGAATGTTTCAAAGCTAAATGATTAGAAGAGAAATTAGTGTTGAAAACAACTACCTATGTTTTAGGTGAGAGAGAGTTATTAACTGATAGAAGGAAATAAAAAACATAATTGCATGAAAAATATTAAAAAGTTTATTAGGGTTTTTTAAGTTAATCTTGGGCACGTTTGTTTTTATTTTGATAAAAATAATAATTTATAAAACTTAGAGCAAACAAAGGTTCAAATAACCACAAAACACAAATCAAAGGCTCAAACTAAATATAAGGAGGGTAATTTTTTTAAGTGATGACATTCTTTTATATTATTATAGTTGACTGTTTACATGTTACATGTATTGTAAATATTTATAAGGAAGTTAGCCTACAATTTTATTTATGAATATTTTTTAAGGATGAATCATAGACGATGATTTAAAATGAATCGACCAAAAATCATGCATACAATTTCATTAAAAAATTAGTTGCGTAAAATTCATTTAGATATTATATTTTAAAATAAATTAATATTTTTTGAACAACCACACCAATTCTTATTTACAAATGGATAAAATCAGATCAGCCGTTCTATTTCTATTTAAATATATACATTAATTACAGATGTTCAAAAATATATATACAATCTGATGAATTAGATGTAGTAAATAAGTTTTACAATAAAGATTGTTAGATTAGTATAGTTACTCTACTTTTCGAATAAGTAATATCAAATGGCAATGGAGACATTTAAAATCTGTATTTGGAATACAGATCAAAATTGAGCACTAAGTTTTAATCGTATTTTATATATGAAAGTTGAACTTCAATAGTCTATTGAACTACATACCGGTGATAAGTTTAAAATGAAAACTTGTTTCCATTCCTTACACTGAAGAAAACTTCAATAGCTTATCCATTCTCTTTGTATTTTAAAAGATATCATTTGGATAATTAAAACTAATTTTTACCTAGTGATAAGCTGAAAACTCTCTTTGTTTTGGATTTTTAGCTTAAATCCAATAAGATCTTCTAGGATGTTTACAAATCTGTTTGTATATATACGTGCAATGAATGTCTTTATTTTATTTTTTATTATTACCTAAACAAGAGCGTTGGTTTGTAGGAAAGGATCTTTTCTTTCAATATGGTTTAATAACTTTTTTATAAAGGCCTCAATTTCTTTCCGATATCTATCCCGGGGTTAAACGAAAATGTGATAAATAGATGTTGAGCGAGGTTTCCGAGATACTTTGTATTCAAACTTTGTCAGTTTTAAACCATCTTAACCTTGTTACTTGAGATCGGTCTCACATTTTCTTTCCCTTATCTCTAAAATCTAAACATTTCAATATCTCTCTTTCCCGCCTTCCAGCCCCACTCTCTCCCCCATATATACAAGATTTTATGCGGGTTCTCTCATTTTTGGTATTAGAGCCAGGGTAGGAAATATATTTTTATTTCTTTTGAATAGAAAGATTGATTACAATTCTCTTTATTCTCAACACCATGAAAAATGGTGTGAACACGGAAATCTTTTTAATGTTAATTCCAATGTAATAAACCTGAGAAGAGGGAGGGCTACAATTAATAGAGGGGAACGAAATCAAGACCCAAAAATAGTTCAAGGTCAAGACCAAAGCAACCAAGAAAACCTGCCCATAGCAATAGAAAATGTTGAGGTGCTTCAATGAATCCTATGAGTGTTAAGGACCATTCAAAATCATCTTGATGAGCAAGAGAATCATTTGACTGGCCTATTAGGACATCAAAAACCTTAACTGACGGACGGTCAATCATCTGAAAGTGGAACCAAAACCCCATAGGATGTGCATTCCTTAGACCAAGGCATAAATCCATTCATATGCGAACTTAAGAAGGTACTATTACCCTTATTCAAAATAAAAATATCGATGATTCTATTAAAGCTTGGATCTTCAGCCTAGAGCAATACTTTGTGCTTAATGACATGATTTCAAATATGCAAGCTCATATAACTACTTACCACCTTGAGGGAGATCTTTTTCTATGGCAGCACCCTTTTTGAAATGAAGGGGTATGATAAGGCAACTCTCTCTTAGATTTTATTTGTTTTTTAATAAAAGGTACATTTCAGTTAATTATCATAAACAAAAGAAAGTTGAATTCTAGTAATTATAACAAAATAATCTCACGGTAGAAGAAAGTTGAATTCTAGTAATTTCAAAAAAATAATCTCTCGGTAGAAGAATACAAGACAAAGTTATTGTATCTCCTCAGATATATTAATTACAAGATGGATGAAGATACTATGGTCACTAAGTTTAAGCTAGATTTAGACGATGTAAATATGCACGATGTAAATCTTACCAAACCAAAAATCATTAGTGTTGCCATTGATTTAACATATATGGCAAAAGAGGAGGAGAAATCTAGGATAAAGTATCATCCCTCCAACGTAATAGATTTCTTATTTATCCTTTCGAGAAAGGGTTTAAAAGACTTGATTTCAAAAAAAGTAATTATAATAGAAAGTTCAAAAATGAATCTAGTATATACAAAGGTAATGCTAAAGATAGTCATAATAAAATACTCATTTTTATACTTAGAGGTTTACACCTATTACTGGAGCCAATAAAGTTCAATTGGCGTAATAAGGACTAGCTCAAAGATGTTGGATATGTGGAGGAGGAAATTATAATAAATATTTTCCATAGTAATTTGTTAACCAAGGCAACCATTGTATTTTACAGCCATGGACAACCAAAAAGTTGAGTTTCAAGCCACTCCTATTGAGGTATCATCCTTGGAATTCATTTAATTGTTTTGATAGACTCTAGGTTTTCTAATAGCTTAATTTCTCAGAATTTCGTATCAAATTGTAAATTTAAGCCTTCAAGAATGAGAGGTGTGGCAAGTTGAGTTTGGAATGAGAAATAAATTTCATGTGTTACAATTCTTATAGAACATAGAATTATATTTGGGAGTGTTCAAAACTAGATTAAATATGCATCTTACACCTTTAGGATATTATGATGTTATCCAAGACATGGATTGGTTGTTTAACCATCAAGCTAGCCTAGACACATTTAGAAAAAGATTTGAGATAGCCTAGAGTAGACCCGACAAAGTTTAGAGCTATCAAAGAGTGGCTCACACCAAAAAATATGCATGAGGTGCATAGTTTCATGGGTCTTGTTGGGTATTATATAAGGTCTGTGAAAGAGTTTTGCAGAATAAATTATCGCATCAATTCCTTTCAACATAAGGGTATGAAGTTTGAATGGACATCTAAGTGTGAAGAAGCCTTCCAAAGACTCAAGGAACTCTTAATTTTAGCATGATTATTACTAGTTCCTAACCCTAATATATTTTTTGAATTATGGATAGATGCCTCCCTAAAAGGACTTGGAGGAGTTTTGACACAAGAGGGAAGACTGGTGGCCTTTAAGTCTCAATAATGAAACCAAATGAAATCAATTATCCACTGCATGACATAGAATTATCTATTGTGGTTCATGCTCTCTAAATGTGGAAGCATTTCATTTTTGGTAAACCATTTAAGTTGTTGATTGATCACAATAATATTGAAAATTAGTCTACCCAAGATAATCTAAACACCGGAAAATGCATATGAATCAAGCTTATTAGTGATTTTGACATGAATATTAAGTATGTTAAAGGTAAGGAGAATCATGTGGTTAATGCTCTGAGCATGAGATATTTCATTGCCACGTTTTATTATCTAATGAACTAGAAATATTATCAAGACCAAAAATTACAATAGCCAAGATTTGAAACAATAACTCAAAATTGATTTGTATTGATTGCCAAAAATAATTGAAAAATCATACATAAATAAGCCTCAACTCAGAAGTAGAGTTGACATATCAAAATTTAAAAAAAAAAAAAAAAAATCTAAAAAAAAAATTCTATTTTTAATCACAATTTTTTTTAGTAAGTCTCACATGCAAGCGCATGTATCTCTAAAAATCTCCCAAAATAATCTACACACTCAAATTAGCCTATAGGATGAAAATAAACTAAAGTTCATGTCTAGTTATAAAAATATGAAATGTCTAAAAATAAAAAAATCTTAAAAAAATCATTAAACTACAATTTTAGACCCTCTTAGAGAAGCAATTTTTTTTTGAGATGGTCGTTTTGACGTGTGGAAGAGCTCAAATAAAGCTACAGATCAAAAGTTATGGTCCCCAGAAGTTGGCCAATTTTTTCTATATCATTATTCTGAGCAAAATCAAGGGAGTAGATATTAGAACACCAATTAAAAGATGAATTTTACAAAAGAGTAAGTTAGGAACTTACTAAGGTTATAGTGGATAGAAATTATATTAGTTTCACCTCAAATGTAGATGGTATTCTTAAATTACAAGGACACATTTTTTGGTATAGAATAGGGTTGTGTTAGATAAAATATTTTACAAGAAGTTTATCTAGCTCCCCATTTTTCCCATCCAGGTGTTACAAAGATGAACCACAAATTGAAACATTTCTATATTTGACTCAAAATGAATAAAAATGTGGCTCATTTTGTAGCAAAGTGTTTGGAATGTCATGGGGTGAAAGCTAAACAATACCATCTTGGAGGTCAATTGTACCCACATGATATTCTTATGGATACATGGGCAATCATAACCATGTATTTTATCATTGGCTTACTTAGGTCAAAGAAAAATAATGATACCATTCTGGTGTTACTTTTACAACTTACAAAAGTTTCCCATTTTAATCCAATAAGTATTTTAGTTGATGTTGCCATTCTAGTAGAGAGATTTTCAAAATAAATATTTTACCATCATGGAATGCCTAAATTGATTATATCTAATAGATACAAATTGCTTGCATCAAGATTTTAGGAAACCTTAATGGTAGATTTCAGTACAAGGTTGAGCTTTATCCCTTTGAATCATCTTGAAATAGATGGTCAAACTGAAAGAGTTAATCAAGTGTTATAATACATACTCTGTATATATGTGATGTATTAATAATACAAGTGGGAGGTTTACTTTTACTTGGTTAAATTTGCATCTAATAATACATACCATACATTTCTTAAGATGGTATATTTCTAATCTCTTTATGGAATAAAGTATAAAACTCCCCTTGGTAAGGAAGGTTTAGAAAATAGAGTCACTTCAAGTCTTAATATGCTTCATGAGTATGATGATCAAATGGTACTCATTAGACAAAATATTAAGGCAAATTCAAATTAAAAAAATAGTTATGCAGATTTAAAGAGGACACCCAGACAATTTCATGTTGGAAACAAGGTATTATTAATAGTTCAACCACATAAAAATTAAATTAAAGAAAAATTGGCTCCTTGGTTTGTGTGACCCTTTGATATCCTACACAAAATCAGCCTTGTTGCTTATAAAATAGCCTTACCACCCTTTATTTCCATGACTCATGATGTGTTCCTTGTATCATTACTTAGAAAATGTATACCTGATGCCACTCACATTCTAAGTTGGTAGAATTTATAGGTAGAGGATGGGGTGAACTTCAAGTTCGAACTAGTTGGGATCCTAGCTCATTGTAGCACTAAGCGACAAAGTAAGGAAATTCAACAAGTATTAGTCCAATGGGACCAATTAAGTGAGAGAAATATTACATAGGAAAATGAAAGCATTTTTTGTATAAATTTACCTCATATTTTTGGCATTGGGATGCTTCTTTATTAAGAGGTGAAGGATGCCATATCCTTACTTTTGGAACCTTAATTTTCTTGTTGTAATAATTGCCTAAGGGCCTTAAGACAGTGTTTAAGACATATAGTAGTATTTTTAATTGTTAGAACTAAAACAAAATAATGTTTTAGGATGTATTTAAGGAAACATTAAATATTTTGATACAAAGTTTTTAATTAATTTAGATGTTATCGTATGTTAAATGTGTTTAAATTAATCTACAATAGTGAAACTCTTCTTAAAATTTATTCAATTCTAGTAATTTTCTTTACAAAAATTGATTGATGTGTGTATGTGTGTGTGTACATATATGTATATGCAGATATGTGTATGCATGTATGTATACATACATACATACATACATACATATACATGTGTGTATGTGTGTGTACACACACATATATACATATACATGTATATATACACATATATACATAAAAATACATACATACATACATACATACATACTTAAGTATATGATTATTCTTTTATTTTCTCCTTGTAGATACTATGAGTTTTTGTCTAGTATTTTGCGAGTATCAGAATTGACCAGCAAAGCTAGTTTTGACTGTGAAATACCCTTGAAACAATTTTCATGAAAAGAAAAAGAGATGGAAGATAGAGAGAGATATAATAAAAAAGGTCATAACAATGCAATATCATTTATTTTAAATTTAAAATAGTTTTCTTTATAATGTCAAACTATTTTTTATTTTCTACCTTAAATGTTAGGTAAAACTTGAAGCTCCTTAATAACATAGTTAAGACTTGATCAACACATCTTATTTTTTTTGAAAAACATCACTACTAGGAGTGAGACTCTGATTTATTAAGTGCATCAAATATTTTGAATAAATGCCCTAGTTTTAGTGTAAAATAAAATAAAATAACATCATGTTTTGAATTGGAGACCATGCATTTCAACATGAAAATAATTAATAAAAAGACCCTCTTTTTGGTTATTGCAAGGGGAACAAACTTAGTTAAATGGAAAAAAGAGAACCATCATTAAAATTTTGCAAGAACCACTAAGTGGCACAACCCCAAAAAAATGGAGCACATGAAAGGAGTTAAGGTGATACTATTTTGAAACCCTAAATTCTTGGTCCATTCATTGTAATTATGATAGATACCTTAGTTGAAGACCATAAGACAAAGAAAATGAGCTTTATTGTTGCTTATTATATGCAGGACTCATGGAACTTCTTTATAGCATAGTATTTGACTGATTTATCTCTCTCCATAGGTCATTACGGGTTCATTCAAGGTATAAAAATCCTAGGTGTTGTTTATGAAAGATAATTTTCTAATTTTCAACATATTAGATGAGTTTTAGGTGAACTATGACATCATATGTAGTAGCGAGAAGAAGAAAAACTAGTATAAAGTAGATTTCTATTGACATTTCCATTTCTTAAGATAGGTCATTTAAATCTCTTGTGTCATTCTTGTATTCATAAAATTAATGGTTACATCATATTTTTTTATGTAAAAAATATTATGGAAGATAATATTTAAAGTTTTAAATTAAAAACTATGTTTTCACTTAGGCCTAAACACTATAACTTACAATAGTAGGATGCTAGTTCTACTTAAAATTTCAACGCATAATAAACTTCATTGACTTTATTTTTGGATAAGATATAATACGTATAGGGAAGAGTAAGGATGTACATAAATTTATGTAGGCCATAAAAGATTAATGTTGGTTTGGGTTTAATAAATATAAGGAACAAATAATCAAGGAATTCATTTGTAACTATAGATAAGAGAGACGTATCTTGTGTATACCATGTTTTATGTTAGAAATTATTTTTGGGGATCAATAGAAATGGTGTATACAACTTGTAAAAGTTTTGAAGACCAAAAAGAGGTAGGTAAATCTAGTAGGCGAGGTTATAATTGTGAACATTAAAGTTCCATGAATAGTGAATGGTCACCTAGAATAGTAAGACCTTTTAAAAAAGCTAAGTTGTCATGGGAAAGGTATATTCACTATGTTATCAAGTGAGTATTTATTGGTTTCACCTTTATAATGATTTTATAGTGAGGTGAAAAAGTTTAAGAATAATTTAATATGAAAAAGAAGATAAAAAAATTAAATGGGTTTTGTTTTCTATCTCTATTCTATTTCTAGTATTGCATATTTTATAAGAGGCTTCCATACTGAAACTGAGGGTTGGGGTGGGTAGAGCCTTAATAAACCCACCCATTATTAGGCTTAGTTGACTCTCCTAGTGAATATATTTGAAAATATTGAAAGAGTTATTCGATAAAATATTTCTAGTTTTAAATGGTTTTTGTAATATTCTACTTGTAAGTACTAAATTATATTGAGATCCACTAAAATCTATACCATGTGTTATATAATTCTTTGAATATTTAATTTTGTTAAGAATGATATATTGAAAAGTTTAAAGATGAGAACGAAACATGTTTTTTTGGAAAAATATTAGGTTGTAATTGAGGCTTATTTACATTTTATGATTAATGTCAAAATAAACCAATTTGTGGTTTTGAGATGCTTACAACTAAATGGATATGATCAAAGTTTATATGAGCATAGTATTTATACATTTTCTCTATGAAAATGAATAAAATAACAATCATAGCGAGCTTTAGATTTTTTTTTGATGAAATATATCTATATATTAACTTAACAAAAATATAAAAATAATTCAAAAAAAAAAATATAGGTGGTATGAGAGCATGCCACACAGTCACACTAAGCAAAGCCTAGGAACCAGAAACAAACGTATCACTAACAACTAGGCAAAGCCTAGGAATAAGTCACATAATAAAAGATAACATTAAGTAGCAAGAGGAAGGATAGAAGATGGAGGATCCATATCATTAGGACCCCAGCCCAAGCTTTAAAAGTCATTGCCATCTAGAATAGGCTCCCAGCCAATAGCTTGAGTAGTGTCCCTATCATCATCTTTTTATTGTGTTTGAGTGGGTGAAATGGATAGAAAAAGCCTAGGGAACTTGTCCATCACATTTTATCAACCTCAATGTAGCACTCCCAAGCATCCAAAAGTAGAGGAGGAGGAGGAGCATCCTAACCATCCTACTCAGTATGGGAAGGAGGCAACAACTACCACCCTCACTACTGCCTAAGAGGGGTTATGCACTGGTATGGGTTACCACTTTGAGAATGACACTAGAAATGGTTATGATGATGCCCACCATGAGGTAGCAAAGCCAATCTATCCTCTAGTCTGGGATCCCTAGATGGAGATGGTAGAACTTGAGCCATTGCACAAGGGGCATCTCCTAGTGGTAGAAGAAATCTTGAAGGTGCCCAAGCTCCATAGCCACTTTATTGCCTTGAACTTTAATCTACAAAAGAAGATTAGAGATGATAGAGGACTTGTTTAAGGCAGAAACATTAAAATCAACATAAGTATTATTAAACACAAAATTATTTTTTTCTTTCCAAATTTAAAAGAGAATCTCCACTTTGAAAGTATGTCAGACTTGTGTATATTTGAAGGGTATCACGGGTTCAAATCTAAGGAGAATGTGTTGCCAAATAAAAATTAGGATGGAAGGGCCTGAAGAGATCATGGATCCAAGTCCAGAACCTTTGAGCTTTGAAATAGTACCATAAAAAATGAGGAATCATCTCAAGGTAACCACATAAAGGGTAATTAAGCAAGTGAACTCCTATTTGGATGAGTTTTCTACCAATGGGTAACCCTTAGTTTAGTATACACCAATAAAAATGAGAAATCTTGGGATCCACACAAGCCCCCTAGATAGTGTTAAAGTGATAGGCAAATGGGGGGTGATCCATCCATAGCCAAGCCGAGGAGTGTAGTTGTGAAAGGGGGTCTCCACATACCACTTCCTGTCCTTCCACCATGGTCGAGTGGAGTGGAATGATATTTTTTGGAGCATGGAGGGAGGCATGGCATTAATTATCTCTTGGTAAGATTCTTATTCCGTATTAGCTAATTAAAATTTGGCTTTGACCTCCTTCTAGGATAACCAAGAGCGAGTTCCCCTGTAGTAGATATCATGGACAGTACGAATTCCCCTTCAAAAATAATTGAGTGTTGATCCAAGGGAATTTTTCTAGGGACACTTCATTGAGATTTAAAATGGGATACCACCAGAGTGAGTGGGTATTAGTAGATAGCTCATTATAGAATCTTGAACCATTCTAGAGAAACCATGGCTTAATATTTTCCCATTCCTTCCAGATGCTTTTATCCACAAAGGACCGTATGATTTGGATGGGAGACTTAATGAATTTTTTTTTGGGGAAGTCGAGTCCTTTCCAAGATTTTTTTCCCTCAGGCAAGCCTGAGGAGATACAGTATTTGAATAACACCTTCCACGCCTTTGGCCCTTAATGACCTACACAACCATTTAAAATATAAGGTAGTTCCCTATTGGGCCATGTCAATGAGCCCCATATGATCTGTAAACTAAATAAATAATTTATAAAATAGACATTGAATCTCTCAATTCCTATTTAATGACATAAAAATTGGTTGTAGAATAATCTAGGAATGAATGCAAAGTATTTAACAAACTTTGTAAATTTATTCCTGCATTTAAAACTTATATTTTGTGTCTTTTATAATTTACCATAATTAATCTTTCTTTGTGTCTCATTAATTCATTCACAAATTGAATTAAATAAAATGAACTCATAAATAACTGAAAAGAAAAGTTGACACCAAACATGATAATGAAGTTCACCCATTTGGACTATGTCTCCGAGTTCATGAAATAAAAAATTGATCCATTTAAAAATGATGCAAATGTTAATAAATTACCAACTCAGATCATAATGAATTTTAGAAACCTGTAATTAAAGTTGATAACACACAACCATGGCCTTATAAAGTCAATGCATAGGCATCAATATGACTCATTCTGGGTGTGAAAGTGAATATTATCCACTATATATGACTCAACCCATGGCCCAAGGGCCTTTCAAATAGGCATCTCACATATCATTTGTGCCCAAAACTTCAACATCCTTTCCAAATAGGCTTGGGTCTATGTAATAATTTCTTAGTCCTATAAATAATACTTGCTTAGGGTTCAAAAAGCCCAAGTAGATGAATTATCATACCAACATACATACTTCTCAATTTGGTAAATTGTGAATGAATATCCTACAAGAAAAAGAGATATTCATCCTTCTCCATTCATCAAACTGAGTGTGAATACACATGCTCGCTTATATGCTACTTTGTCTGTGATCATTGATATCTTCCTCTCCTTAGTTTCAGAGACCCTTGATCTACCAAAAACCAATTTTGTGATCCCTAAAACTGAATACTTACATATTTGTGAGTTTCTTAAATGGATATTGAGCCATCCCTATAAATGAAAGTAAGCCTCCACTTCCTAAAACCTTCGCTAGCCTGATGCAATGTCAAACCCAACAACATATTCTTTGGGAATGTCAGTCAAAAATACTATGTGCAATAGCAATATTATTATTCAATGGATGATGGCCACTCGAATGGAATAAGTTACCATCCTCTTCTATCTTCACATAATGAGTTAGGTAGTGTATCTCTCAGCCCGACCTATTCTACCGCTTCCATTCTAGACTCCCCATATAACAACTCAATCACCCATCTAAATACAATGGGTTTTTTTCTAATGGCCATGGTTTGAATCCCTAATCCATAACTTTAGCACTTATTATGGGATAATAATCCCAATTTTTTCATGTGTCAAACAACTGAACTTCTTTTATAGAGTTTCGTGCCTTTATAATGTGTAGCTTAGACCATGTCCCAACCGCCTTTTGTTAAAGAATATTTGCATGGCCTTAGGTTTGTTAATATGTGTTAGCCATTTAGTTTGAATGTTATAATAATGGCAAGTTAGTATGCATTTGGTTGTTGATACCCATGCAAATTGAAATGATGAACTAGTTTACTAAACATATAACTTGGTAACTCAGGTTGGATTGCCATTCTGAGTTGATGGTTGAGTTGGGTTGGTTTTGAACTGGCACTTGGTTGTAGTTTGTAACAAGTGTCTTGGTAGTTTGGTAACTTAGAAAATAGAGGATGTGGTGAATTGAAGACCCACCATGTGGATCTCTCTAAAGGCTCTTCATCCTGCCACGTCATAATCATTAGATAAAACTATTACTATATACGATGATAGAGTCCCCTTCCATTATAAAAGCAGGATCCAATGGCTATGGTCTCTATATGTAGCCTTTTTAATTACCGATGAAAATGGTGACTATAATCCTCTGGATCAAACCTCCCCACAAAGAGGCTTTTGGTCCCCAAAAGTTTTAAGAATCCAACTGAACCTACTACAATGAAAATGGTGACTATAATCCTCTAGATCAAACCCCCCCACAAAGAGGCTTTTGGTCCCCAAAAGTTCCAAGAATCCAACTAAACCCAATACAATTGCAACATATATATGGAGAGTAAAAATAAAATTTGTATCCATTCTTTCAAATTTCTTGTTACCCAAAATAGTCGTACTATCTAGCATCTTTTCTCAACCCTTACACTGCATCAAGGTTAAGGTATTCTCCTTGTTATCACATAAGGGAAATCATATTGTGTTGCTTACACTTATAGGATTTAAAAAAAAAATTCACACACGTATACTTACATTTTACAAACATTATCCATTTATGGGTCTTTTGAAAGTACACTTACATGATGCGACTAAAAAACATACATGTGTGTACAAAAACTTTGTAATACAAACATTGCCCATATTACTATGGGACTTAGATGTATAAAATTTCAAGTATAAAAATGTATAATGAACTTGTCTATTCTAAGATGATTAATGCACAATAGCTAAAAGCATAGTCAAGGGAACTGTAAACAACATAGTTAACTCTTGTGTCCTTCACATCTTCCTTTGTACTTGTCAAACTCTAATGTTAACTTAGAGACTTTCTATAATAAGGGCTTATTTACAAACTCATATATTTTAAAATTAACTATAAGAAAATTATCATATAAAGGTGAGGAGAAACTAAGAATTTTAAACCTATCTCAAGGTTTTCTTTACCATTTGATTGCTTCCTGATTCATACCTCCACAATCATTCAAATTGAGTTAGTTTTCAAAATCTTATCACAATAAAAAATTGAAATTAGAAGATAGCAAATATATATCCTTCTAAACACAACTTTATCAAAAATTCATTCTCTAGATCCAATAGTTAAGATTTCTCTAAAAATATTGTGTTGAAGAGAATAAAAACATACTAATCCAATGTTATAATCATGATTATCAAAACTATTCAAACAAACCATTTCATCAACTTAAGGGCTGTTCCCTTTTCATGGTTTTCTCAAATGAATAGTAGATGGTTTCATCTTATTTTAAACTCTATCTTCTAAGAGTTAGATGATCCATTTATATTCTCAAAGGATTTTAAAAAATAATTCTACATAAAGGAATGTTTTACTTACAAAGTAACCCACACAAAGGTTATCTTGACATCAAGGATTCAAACCATAAATTGTGCAAATATAGTTACACTAAAAATAACTCATACCTCTTTGTGAACTGTGAAATACACTTATTAAGTACTAGGTAGTATACTATTGGTGTCTTAAACAAATTTATATTTGTATCCTTTAACTCTTAACAAAGTTGTGAGGCATACCAATCTATGAACTAGTTACAAAATCAAAACTCAAAGTGCAATATTTGTTCAATATCTTGAACAATGCCCTATTGTCATTTCTATATCTTACCATGGAACTAGTTTTTTCACTTGTTCTTATCATGAAGGACATAGGCATCCCTAATATGATTAGTAATCCAAAATATAAAGGCTACACAATTGGTTATAAAAGACCAAAATATTGTGTCAATACTAATATGAAATTAAACCATAATTATACATCTACCTTTTGTGTAAGAACGGTAATTAAACTGCAATTGACTCCTCTTGGAGATGCATTACTAAAAATCCCTTGCATTTTATCTGAATGCTTCCCAAGAAAGAAAGGTTGTTCCTTTCACAACACCATCTCACACCTCAAGTGACCATGTGTTGTTCTTCATCTGTGTTGATCTTGTAGAGCTAGTTATTTTAAAACCTGGGTTGTTAGAAGCTTGTCTTCTTACAGTGAATTGGAAAACTTTCTAATTTTCCTTTGCACTAGCCTTCTTGCATGGTCAACTCAAATAAAATAATCATAAAGCAATAATATGATATCTAAAAACAAACTCCACTTTGAAGTGTATCTAGCAACTGAAGCTAATCCCTGCATTCACCTACTCTGATACCAAATTTGATTTGTAAACTGGGTAAATAGTTTCTAAAATGGATACTGAATCTCTTATTTCCTATTTAATGACATAGAAATTGGTTGCAAAATAATCTAGGAATGAATGTAAAGTATTTAGAAAAATATATAAATTCATTCCTACATTTAAAACTAATGTTTTGTGTCTTTTATAATTTTCCACAATTAATCTTTCTTTGTGTCTCATTCATTCATTCGCAAACTGAATTAAATTAAATGAACTCAGAAATAACTGAAAAACTTAAAAAAATTTACCCTTCACTAATCAAGACTGTGATTACATCCTCATGTATAGGTTCGGGCTACTTTCTTCATTCGTCATAATCTAAAGCATTACAAAATAGGCGATTTGAAACATCATTAAACGAACCGTTCTACCATTGGATGCTAGATTCAGAGGCCAGGTAGAAGGTGTTGAGACACTGCAAGGCATTGTCCACTTTGGATTCATCCTCAATGAGAGTAAGGAGTCATTCGTAAAGTGACCATTAAGTAATTGCATATCTTCTTGCGGGTTCATGGCATCAGGAGGGAGATAAATTCCTTTAACAAGGTCCCTAGCTTGGGTGTTGCTAAGAGATATCCAAAACCCTCAGCTGCAAACACATACAAGGTGGGAGCCAATGGGCACCCTTGATGAATGGAGTGGAACAAGCCAAATTTCTCAGAGGCAACTCCGTTAAAGAAGAGCATGTTTGAGGCATCTACAAAAAGCATCTAGATGGTTTGGATGAAGATGGGTCCAAAGCCCAAAACTTGAAGCATGGCTATTATGAATGGCCATTTGATGTGGTCACAAGATTTTTTAAAGTCAATTTTAATGAACATAGCTTGATACTTAGATTGCCTTGGCCAGTCCATCCCTTCCTAGATTGCAATGATGTTATTCAAAATATAACAGTTTCTGATAAAACCCATTTGTTTCAGATGCACGATGAGAGGCAACATATTGCACAACCGGATCGCTAGAACATTGACAATGATTTTATATGAGACAATTAGGAGGGTGATGGGCCACCAATTGCAGATCAACTCAGGATCTCTCTACTTAGGTATGAATTTAATATTTCCTTTATTTATATTTTTACCCCATGAATGAGAACAAAATGCTTCTTGATAAACCTTATGTAAGTCACTACCCACAAGGTCCCAAAGGGTTTTATAAAATTTGTAGAGGAAGCCATCAATTCCAAGAGCTTTGTCATTAGCCATGTGAGACTCTGACATCATGCATGAGGCAAAAAAATTCCCAGGTCACTCTATGGAATCTTTTACCTTGAGGGGAATTAGCCCAAATAAAATCTTTATTTAATTTCCCCAACTTCTAGTAAGATTTCTTAGAAGGCCCCCAACATGACAAGTAGTATACATGGGTGGTCACAAAAAAATTTGATCAGATTTGAAAATTTCTTGCTAATGAAAGAGACTTGGTCACCTAGTATTCTAGCTTCTTAACAACGCTGTCAACAACATATTACCACAATAAAGGTGGTGAAGCATCAAAAGCAAAGGAGATGCTAATAAATTTAAATATTTCATCATGTTGAATCCACTTCCAATCAAATTTTTTAGACCACGTCGATATAGGGAGATAAGATTGTTTGTAGGAATGAGTTTTCTACCATTGGATGCTGAAGCCAGAGGCCAGGTAGAAGGCATCGAGACACTGCAAGGCATTGTCCACATTGGATTCATGTTTAATGAGAGTAAGGAGTCATCTTCAAAGTGACCATTAATTAATTGCATATCTTCTTATGGGTTTATGGCTTTAGCAGGGACATAAATTCCTTTAACAAGGCCACTTGCTTGGGTATTGCTAAGAAGATTTACAAAACCCTCAGTTGTAAACACATACAAGGAGGGAGCCAATGGGCACCCTTGATGAATGGAGTGGAACAAGACAAATTACTTAGAGGTGACTCCATTAACTGAAAGCATGTTCAAGGCATCTACAAAAAGCATCTAGATGGTTTGGATGAAGATGGCTATGAATCCCAGTACTTGAAGCATGGTTAGTATGAATGGCCATTCGATGTGGTCACAAACTTTTTTAAAGTCAATTTTAATGAACATAACTTGATGCTTACATTGCCTTGCCTAGTCCATCCCTTCCTAGATTGCAATGATGTTATTCAAAATATAACGATTTTTGATAAAATATGTTTATTCCAGATGCATGATGAGAGGCAACATATTACACAACCAGATCATCATAGCCTTGAAAATGATTTTATATGAGATATTCAGGAGGGTGATGGGCCACTAGTTGCAGATCAACTCAGGATCTCCTTGCTTAGGTACAAATTTAATATTTCCTTTATTTATATTTTTACCCAATGAATGTGAACAAAACACTTTTTGATAAACCTTTTGTAAGTCACTGTCCACAAGGTCCCAAAGGGTTTTATAAAATTTATAGGGGGAGCCATCAATGGTAGGAGATTTTTCATTAGCCATGTGAGATGCTACCTCATGCAAATCATCCATAGTGAAGGGCCTATCATAAGCCACCCACTGGTGGGAGTGAGTTTGCATGGCACCACTGCAAGGCATTTTTGAAGGGCAATTTAATGCTCGGTCGAGGATGATTGAGCTTTAAACGCTTGTTGATAATGGCAGATAAATTATTTAATAATATGTGGTGTTTTTGTGAGTTTATTTCTAGCCTTAGAGATGACTTGTATTTTTTATTTTGAGATCTTGGATCGCAACATTTGGAAGAAATGCTTTGAAGCTTTGTCCCTTATCTTAAGCCAATGAAGCCTAGTTTTGACTTGGGCTCTCCGGGCATTATAGTTATCTATAATTTGAATGTAGTGTCACAAGGAGGCAACTCTAACCTATAAGATCTCATTGAAGGGATCTTTTTCTAGGGATATATATGTGCATCTCAGCTTTGAGTAAGTAATAGAGTAAGAATGTCTCTAAATTTTAGCAAGTTGTCGACCATAGATTCGTAGAAAGCAAGAGGTCATTTTGATGGCATCATCCCACTTAAGAATCCAACCAGATTCTTGGGAAGGATGTGGATCCAAATTCTAAACTCTCCTAATGTGCACCACTGTGGGCCCATGTTTGAGCAAAGAGGTGTTAAGGAAGAATTATGTTTTATGGACTATGGGTTTCATAAACTGCCATGTCACTTTGAACCAAATAGGGGATGGTTAGAAAGCACACAATTTGATAGCACCTGCATCAGAGGGAAAAAAACCCTTATTAAAGGAAAAATATAGTTGGGTGGACATCATTTCCCTATCTAGGTGCTTCAGAATCCAAGCGAGGCCTTTCCTAAAATTAATCCAAGTGTACCAAATGCCATCAGTGGACCGACACATTAAATTATGGTCATAAAGGCTCCAATTAGTGCACATGTAAGACCATGCCTTCCTTTCATCAACTACCCACCTTATAGGCAAGTGGACCATGTTGTCCTTAGGAGATGATACCATATTAAAGTCACCACAAAATACCTAATGAACATCATGGAGATCATTCACTATCCACCACTATAAATGGGTAAATTCCAAGGCATTATTTGAGGTATAAATATTAATAAATCCCAAAGAGTGGCTTTTAATGCTAAAAAGAGCCCATACTAATGGTTGGTGGGGTCCATGTCATATTACACTAAGTGTGGTCACCACTTTAGAGAGAAGAATGTGATCACCCCTCCATGACTTGCAACATGATTGCTATGTAAAATGATACTATCATCCTAGATGGAATTACTAACAGTCGTCAATAAAAAATCCACCACCTTGACTTCTTGCAGACAAAGAATGTCCATCTCAAAAAACATCCTTCTGAAATCATGCATAACAAACTTGCATTTTGGGTCAGTGAGACCCCAATCATTCCATGAACAATAATTCATAGATGATGGGTGTTGAGGGACATGTCCTCCAAGTCCAAACCTTCCAAGGCATCATACTAGTTCTATAGAAAGTGCCCACTATTGGCATTTAATAAATCCTTAAATTTCTTCTTCACAGTAGGGTCAACTTGGTACTCTCCTTCCTTTGTCTCACCACTCCTCTGAGGAGGGTTGGGAGAGTGTTTGAGTAAATCCCACCGAACAGGAAGTGGAAGAGTGGTTGGTTGTGAGTTTGAAAATCTAGATGAACTAGGCATGGAGGTCTCAAAACCTTGGGACAAGGTGTTAGTAGCCAAAGGAGTGTCAAATACCCTAGGCTTTTCTACCAATTTCAAGGCTTTGAGGAGGCTCTTTTTCAACAAGAGCCTACTCCTATGGGCTATTTCTAGAAGATGGCTTGCCTCCTTTGGGAGCAACAACTAAGTTTGTGGGTTTGGAGTGGCTGATCTTCTTCCCTACCATAGTCCATCCATCCTCAGTTGGTTTTTTGATAGCTTTGAGAGAGGGCTTCGGGGAAAGGATGAGCAATTGGACCCATTGTTGTGCACTAACTGAAGGGGACAATCCCATATCTTATGGTCTGTGGCTTGGCAACAAAATTCAGTGTTAGACAAGTTGATATACAGGACTCACTGAGAGTGCCTCACATCCCCAAATTAAATTTTCACAAACTCCTTGAGGTCCTGGGAGAGGTCTACTTCTACACAGACCCATTTTTGTGGTCTAGTAGAGTAGAACCAATTTTATTCTTGACAAACCACTGGCCTATGGAGGATGCTATCTAGTGAATAAAGTGCCAATAGGGGAGCAAAAGGCTTGGAAATTCAACCCAAAATAGGACTTTAAGATCAGTGTGCTCTGAGATGACAAAGTCTCATGTCTAGGGGGAGAGAACCATAAGCGAATTTATGACATACCAAGTGGTAGACTTATGGAGGATTCCTCCTACATGGGAAGGGTCAGAAAAATGGAAGACTAAAAAACCCTTACTCATGTTTTGGACGCTCTCTAGCTTAATGTTGTGCACTGCCCAATGAGTTTGAACCCAAGACCGTAGCATACTTTCAAAGGGGATTCTCCCAATAAAATATTGTATTAAACAAAATTTATCTAACCATTGACACACAAAATTAAATTCAAGAATAGGCAAGATAACATCAGGTTTCGAATCATTATCTTGTGGTAAACCTTTGGAAAAAACTTCTTTAGGCTCTTGCAGGGGGCCATTGCTCGACGCTATGCTGTTCTTCTCCACAACTTTAGATTTTAAATATAATAGAAATAAGATTGAAAGATTTTAAAGTGTATAATGAAGATTATTTACAATGCACCTATTCTATTGGAAATTTTAATACAATTATAGGTGTTGATTTTTTACACCCACATTTTATATATATATATATATATATATAATTGGATCTATTCCTTGTTTACAAATGGATAAATCCTCTTTATTGGTTCTATTTCTTTGTAAACTGGTAACTCCATGTAGTTGTACCATTTCTTATTTCTTATTTGTAAATGGATAAATTAATTTTTTTTTGTTTTATTTTTATATAAAATGGTATTTTTTTTATAGGGGCATCCTTTTTTGTTTGAAAATAGATAAAATACATTTAGATCTTCTATTTTTACATAAATTGGTAATTTCTACACAATTTTACTAATTCGTGTTTATAAACAGATAAAATCAAACCAGCTCTTCTATTTCTATTTAAATTCATACATTCAGTACAAGTGTTCCAAAATCTACATACACTAATGAAGTAGATGTGGTAAATAATTTTCACAATATAAATTTATACATTAGCACAACTGTTCTACTTTCTGAATAAATAAAAATAAATAGTAATGGAGATGTTTAAACTCTGTATTTGAAATGCATTGTATTTAAAATACAGTTTGAAATTGAGCACTAAGTTTTAATCATATTTTATATATGAAAATATAACTCCATTAGTGTATTGAATTACATAGCAGTGAGAAGTTTAGAATGACAAATTGTTTCCATTCTTTTACATTGAGAAAAACTTTAGCAGCCTATCTGGAGGCTCTGTGTATTTTAAGCGATATGATTTGGATATTTAAAAGTAATTATTAGCTGGTGATAAGATGAAAACTCTGTGTTCCGGATTATTAGTTTAAATCCAATAATATCTTCTATTAAGTTTACAACTTTGTTTGCATAAATACCTACGATGAATGTTTCTTTTTTAATTTATTACCCAAACAAGAGCCTCGGTTTGTAGTAAAGGAACTTTCCTTTCCAAATGGTGAAGGATTTTTTTCTAAAAGCCTCAATTTATTTTTGATGTCTTTTCCAAGGATCTTTTGTATTTAAATTTCTTTCGTAAGTTATCCACTTTTTAAAACTGTCTTAACTGATCGGTCTTATGTTTTCTTTCCTTTACCTCTCGAATATAAACTTGTCAAATTCATAAAAAACAATTTAAGATTTTTTTATCAGGGTTTTTTCATGGCTCAAATATTGTTCTGAATTTGATTGCACTAAGGAATGTTAACATAGAGACGATGCTCTGAATTTGATACCACTAGATATGGCTTAGAGATGATGTTCTTAATTTTAACACCAAAACATATGGATATGAAACAATATTATGAATTTTGATACTAGTCTTTGCATCTACATTCTATATATGAATGAACACAAGATGCATAACATATTTGAATAATCAAGAAGTATTAACAATACACAATACTCCTATAAAGCTGATTAGGTAGTGAAAGAAAAAGAAACTCAATCTCTAATAATGTGGAGGTGTGTAAGAAATACAACAAAAAAATTGTTATATCTTAATTTTTATTTCGATGGAAAATATTTTTGGAACTATGATATGATAATTTTATTGAATACTTTATATCTGTAAATTTTAGTTTTTTTGCAATTAATTGAACTTAGTTAATGATTGCATGCTCAACGCTATTTAATTGTAGAAATGAGATAAATTATAAAGATTATTTAAAAAAATGTTTTAGCATTTGTGGTCACATTTAATGCTTTAATTTAATTCTTTTTATCTGATTAATATGTTTATATATGTTTTTTTCATGAAAAATACTAACTTATTTTTTTGATGAGGTGGATGGAGGTAGTTGTACCCTTAGTATTAAAAATTTGAAAGGAGAGCATCATAGGGGAGAGGGTGGAAAATAGCAACAATTGAGGGTAGCCAAATTTGGAAGAGATAGTCAAATTTGGAATAGATGAATCTTTCTAGAGTGGGTTATAATCGAGGATCGATCTAGATAGGATTAAATGCACGAAGCTTAACTTGTATGGAGTAGTGAAATCAGAAAAAAATAACTCAAAATAAAGAAGCATGTCTTTACAATTAATAAATTATATTAGCAACATTTATTCATTAGCCATTAAAGCTTTAGGAAAGTACATTATATAAGTGAAAGATCAATATGTCCTCACATCTTCATGAATATGGGATTATCTTTTACAATGACCTTTATTAAATACCTAAGTGAAACCTGAGCAACCTAAATAAACATGCGTAGTAAAAAAATATTAAATAAAATAAAAACCTACACTAACACCCCTTTAAACATAGCTTAAGTGGGTATTAGAATTGGGTTCTA
The DNA here is from genome assembly GCA_037957365.1 of Torreya grandis. Taxonomy (NCBI): domain Eukaryota; kingdom Viridiplantae; phylum Streptophyta; class Pinopsida; order Cupressales; family Taxaceae; genus Torreya; species Torreya grandis. Next base: position 2,264,360 of record JARHVA010002033.1, read on the forward strand.
TCACAAAGGCTTGATGAGGTATCTAAGTACAATAAAATGCCCAATAGAAGAGGATATCGGAGTTACTTGAACCCCAAGAAGAGCCCACAAATGAAGATACCTATTCCAAGTAAAGGTTTTGGTGAATATATCAATAATTTAATCCATTGTATGGATGTAGTAGAGCTCATTAACTTGTCCATAGATAGTTCTTAAATGAAATGCATGTCAATCTCAATATGCTTGGTTCATTGATAGAGGAACAAATTCTTGCAAATTTGGATTATATTTTGGTTGTCACAGAAGATGATTGTTGGTCATAAAAATGAGATGCCAAACTCAGTGAGAATATCTTGAAGACAAATAGTCTTAGTAGTAGTATGAATAACTCCTCTGTATTATACCTATGTAGAAGATAAAGTAATAACATTCTGCTTCTTTCTTTACCAACTAATCAGAGTTGAATCAAGATAAAAACTATATCCTAAATTAGACTTATGATTATGAATATTACCAACCCAATCTAAATTTGTATAACCAATCAAGTCAAAATCAATGCCTACTCCAGAGTGAATACAAAAACTATGAGTACCCTTAATGTAGTAGAGATTCCACTTAGTTGCTTTTCAATGCAGCTCATGTGTTCCCTACATAAATATATAGACCATGCCCATTTCATATGAAATATTATGTCTTGTGTGCATAAGGTATATGAGACTACCAACAAGTTATTTGATATGAGGTAACATCAACCAAAGTAGATGGACAGTTAGCCTCAAGCTTCACATCAAATAGAAATGGAGTTGGTGTTGGATTATAGTAAGCCATGTTAAACCATGCAAGAAAATCAAAAGCATACTTGGATTATGAAATAGTGATCCTGGAGTTAGACTTTTCAATCTCGATGAAGTAATGCAACAAGTCCAAGTCAATCATTGAGAAATGTCAGACAATGCAACTTTCACTATTGTAATGATGGATGATAAACTCTTTGTGATCAATAGGTCATCCACATAGAGAACTAGAATCAACAATGAATCATCTTATCACAATATGTAGACATTTAGATCATAATGACATATAGTGAACCCAATTGAAAGAATAAATAAGTCCATCTTTGCACACCAAGATTGAGGAGCTTGTTTGAGGCCATAGATAGATTTATAAATTTTAAAAACTACAAATGAATATTCCACAAATCCTTATGGTTGATCTATGTATATTTCCTGTTTGAGGTCACTATGTAGAAAGGCACTCTTCACATCCATATGATGAACATATGAAAAATGTGTTGTGGCTATAACAATATTCAGTTAGATTAAGTTTATTTTGGCAATTAGGTTGAACATATCAGTATAATCAATTCCAAGTACTCGAGTAAAACCTTTTACTAGCAAACATGTTTTGAACTTGTCTACAAACCTATTTACTACAAAAATGTTTTGGTAGATCCACCTACATCGAATGAGTTTTTTCTACTTAAGAAGAGGGACTAAATCCCAAGTGTTGTTCCTCAACAAGAAACCATACTCCTCTTCTATAGTAGTATCCCACTCAGGAGCACCTAATACCTCACAAAATGACTGTGGATTAGAAGAAAATGCAATGAAAGCATGTGGAGAATAATAAAATTTTGAATGTGTTCCCTTATTTTTTAATGGATTTCCAACCCATTGGCTAACACTTTTTAGTGTTTATCTATCCCAAAGAGGACTAGTACTCAGAGAGTCAGGAGGATATTCCTCATCCTCTAAAGATATTCTAAGAAGAGGTGGTGAATCTTCATTTCGACTCTCATAGTCATAACTATAATAAGAATCTTGATCATCATGGAGATACTCAGGTATGTTTGAATCATCATAAATGTCATCAAATACCAATTATCCCAAGGAAGAGGGAGGAGTTTCATGTAAATATTATGGAGGACCTTATTGAAAGTGAACACTCTTCTCAATAAATAACTCATTAGTGGTGGGATGGAGAAGCTTGTATCCTTTAACACCCTTAAGATATCCAATGAAGATGCAAGGATGACTCCGAGATTACATTACCTTAGATTTCTTATTTGAAATGTAGGCCATAGCTTTATTGTGAACTCATTTATGGATATAACAAGCATAGTTGATGGCTTCAACCCAATACTGAGGTGTGATATACTTGGAGTGTAACATACAATTGGCCATTTCCTTCAAGGACATGTTCTTATGATTTGTAATAACATTCTACTAAAAACTATATGGAACTATATGTTGAAGTTCAAAGCCCTCTAAATTACATAATTATTCAAAACTATTACTGATATACTAACCACCATTATCGGTGCACAAAATCTTAATGGATTTACTTGTATATTTTTAAAAATCACCTTGAAGTATTGAAAATGATCCATGACCTCAAATTTCTACTTAAGAAAGTACACCCAAGTATACCTCAAAAAGTCATCGATAAAAGTAAGCATGTATTTATTTCTATTAAACGAAGGAGATGGAAATAGTCTAATGATGTCACTATGAACTATCTATAATATCTATGTAGCTCTCTAATATTTATCTTTTTTATACTTCTCCTTAGGATGCTTACCAAGTATGCAACATTGGTAAACTCCGTAAAAAAAATGAACATGTTAAAACCTTGAAACCACATAATGATGATTGAGTTACTCGAGGTAGTGATAGTTGAGAAGGCCAAATTGCTCATGTCATATTTTATTCACCCCATATGAATGAGTAAGTAGTGAAGTAGAGGATTGATTAGGAAAAAAATGTGAGAAAGTATACAATCATGATTATTTATCTGTTTTCCCAAATGCAAATATGGAGTCACTATTTACTTCCCTAATAATCATTAAATTTGGTGTGAATTCAACTCTCTTTCTTGAACTGATGTGAGTGCTTTGATAAATAGATAAGAGATTAGTGGATAAAGAATGAACACATATAACGTCATGAAATGTCCCATCATTCAATTCAATAGATCCTCTCCCACTAACCTTTGTAAAATATTATCACCCAAAAAGATGGAAGGCATAGAACAAGGCTCCAAGGATGAGAACATGTACTATGATGAAGCCATGTGGTACGAGCCACCAGATTCAATTACTGATATAAAAGGCTAGGATACAACTAAAAAAAGTACTTTACCCTTATATTTTCCTTTTTTAGTGTCTTTGGCCTTAGAATCCTTTTGCGTTGATGAACTCTGATTGGAAGAATCAGGGACACTAATATTGTGCTTCTCAAGCATCTTTGTCAGTTGGTCAAGTTGATTATTCATGCACTTGGTTTTACCATGCCCAAAGTATTTATAGTAGGTAGATGTGAGTCACTCTTTCTTGGATTTATCATTTGAAGAGGAGGACTCATTTGATGATTTAAACTGAACATCAAATTTTTGACCCTTTCTTTGATCTAGGTCCTTGTTATATTTCTTATACTTTCTACTGGAATCATTATGTTTGTCATGAATCAAAATTAAGGCATGGGATTTGGAGGACTTTAGTTTACCTATTTGAATCAGATCCCAATTTGGCAAGGATGAAAATAATCAATTGATCATCATTTTCTCAATGCCACATAGGTTCAAATACAACCTAAGTTATTTGAAATTTTTGAATAAGTCTTGTATCATATCAAAATCTTCTAGGCTCAAATTGATGAGCTCATTCTCCAACACATGACCCCTCATTATGTTCTGCTTTCTAAAGAGTTTTTCTAATGTGGTCTATACTTGGTTAGGATTAGTTGTAGATTCAATATGAAAGACAAGGTTGGGAGACATAGATAGGCATAGTAGACCATAGGCTTTGTCACTTCTATTGTCCCAATTCACCTTATCTGCATCCATTGTTGGTTCTATTTTTGTACCCATAGTGATCCACTATAATCCTTGAATCCTCAAGAGGATTTATATTTTGAATTTCCACTCGTGATAATAAAACAAATTAAGAAGAGTAACTTTGGATTGATCCATGGTAGTAAGTAGGTATGTGTTAAATTGAGTGTTCTAGAAAGACAAGGATGTGAAAACCTCCCTGAATCTCTAGAGGTTCCATTTTACAAAGCACAAGAATAATATCAATGCATAAAGCTCATAAAAAATTTCACTTAAAAAAAAAATGGTTCCTAGAAAGTATTTATTGGATGAAAGTTGTGGAAATTTGATGATTTCTTGTAAAAGAATTCTCCACTTTGCATAGATTTAGGTGTACAAAATTTTGGCCCAAATTTTGTGAGGAAAATTTAAGCCTCCTTAGGTTGGTTTTAACCAAGATAGAATTTCCAATGTGACCAAGGGCTAAGGGAATTTGGAAGACACAAGGACAACCATGGCAAGATGTGGTGCATAGTCAAAACATAGGATCACCTAATAGACACAATTATTGGTACAGTTACCATCACCTCACCACAACATCCTATGATCAAATTTGATGATAGTTAGATTGTTGATGATGATTCTAATTTCCATACAATATTTATATGATCTTATATAAATTACCAACCCATACATAATGTTATGATATAGAATGGTTTAAGTGATAATATGTGCACAATGACACTTATTTACTCCTTTGGATACACACAATAAAAAATTAAATATACATTAAGAGTAGTTAAGGTATTTTAAGGATAAAAATAAATCACCATTAGACACATAGTACTACCTATGTAGGTGGGCTCAACCATACTAACCACTCCATTCTTAGTTTTGCATAGTAACGGGATCTTTGACATGTTTTTAGGACACCCTTAGATAAAAAATCTTCCTGTAGTACAATCTGTAATGAATCAATGTCTCAAGTACGTACACTACAATAAGAGAGTCATGTTAAACTACAAAAAAATGGAAATCATAAGTTAAAAATATTCAATGATCTATTTACAAAGTATGAGACTATAATATTCATATAATATTCATCATCCACCTAAAACATAAGATCACCCAGTAGACATAATTATTGGTTCATTTATCATCTCCTCACCAGAGCATCCTATGATCACATTTATTGATAGTTAGATTATCTTTGATGATTTAAAATTCCATGTAATATTCATAGATCTTATATAAATGACCAATCCATACATATGTCATGATCGACAATGGGTCAAGTGATAATGTGTGCATAATGACACTTCTTTACTCCCTTGGATGACACAATAAGATATTCAAGATACATCAAGAATAATTAAGGCATGTTATGGATTAAAAAAAACCCTCGAACACATAATACTAACTAATTAGGTGGGATATACAATACTAACCACTCAATTATTAGTTATATAGAGTAAAGGGGTCTTTGATATGTTTCTCCTGTAGAGCCAAAGCTTAAGTGTGAAAAATCACAACCACAAATTTTCTATAAAACATACAACATAGTATATTAAATAAAAAACAATTACGTTTATAGGCAAGAATATCTTACAAATAGGGAGATCTTCCTCATTTGTAACCTCTAAAATATCTCAAACTATTCCCTAATCTACTCTCTAAATATCTCAAACACTTATCTCTTACTATCTCTCACCCTATCCCATAAATCTCTCTTAAAACTCTACATGATTTATTTTCACAACTCACATTATTTAATTATCTCTCCACATATTAAATACATAAACACTAATTAATATCTAATAAAGTGGAGTTCTAAAAAAAATAATACACCCATGTGAGGACTAATTCCTAATATCCCCCCTTCTCCCCTCACCCTTGGTGGTACATGGGAGAAAAATCATAAAAACATCTTTCTAGAGCTATAACTCAATAATTGGCCCTGTTACCTGTTGGCGATGCCTTCTAGGTTTTCATTGATGTTTGATGTTTTCCTTGTTTTATATTTCACCCCTCAATGAGAACTAGATTTGGATGTCAGTTTCTAGTGAGAATGCATCTATTTAAAATAATAAAAACTTTTAAAAGATTATAAAAAAACACACATATCTCCTTAAATTTTTTTCTGACAATATTAACTCCTTACAAAATATTTCAAAAATAATACCTTATAGCTCCTTTATAATTTTTTGATAATAAAATTCCCTCTTACAAAATTGTTGAAAATCCCTTATATATCCTTTACATTTATTTTTCCTTCTAATACTATATTCATTCTACTCCATTTACAAAAAAATAGCACATCCTTCAACATATAATTTATTTCTAAAAATTTTCCATATTGAAAAAATATTTACTTTTAAATAATTCTTAAGAATTTTCAATAAAATAAATTTAAGCTTTAGAGGAGTTGAGGGTCTACCTATAGACCTCCTCCCTATTAAAACATTATTTCAACAAAAAAAAAAAATATTTATGTTTTAAAAAATATGGTCATTGTAAAAATAGAAAATTTTGGTTGTAAAAATAGAATATTTTGAGTTTTTCATGCTATGTATGGGCCAAGCTTGGATGAATATAACCATGGCATGGATGCAAATATAATTATAATTTAGCAGGGTGTGCATTTGTTGGAGGGAAGAACAGAGTGTTGAGCAGAACAAATAGTTCATGGAGACTTGAGTTGATGAGTTTGCTATGGTAATCAATTGCCAAAACCATTGGGTGAAGCTGGAGTCTCCATGAAGAGGTGGATATTTTTACTAGAGGTATCTATGTGAACAAGTAATAGGATCCACACAAATTGAATTGAACCAAAATACTCACCATTGGAAAATAACTCCAATCTTATGTCAAGCCATGAAAAATAAGGTCCATTCAAGGCATAGATTCAACTAATGAATTATAATGAGAATGTAATATATAAACCTTCGATGTGAATTTGAGATATGATGCATGCAGGGCTCTGCAATGTCGTCACCATGAAAATGTTTAAATTATTATGAAGGGAATAGACACATAACATGCCTGAATCTGATCTAATATGAATATATTTATACAACCAAACATTCAATGGGATTTTCAAATGTTTAAAACTTGGAATGGAGAGTTATGTCTAGGTACAACATGAGATTGCACTCCAAAAAATAGAAAACTCTTCACTTTTTTTTGTTGTATAAATCTACACAAATCTATGTTTTTTATATTTATCCAAAATGATAAACCATATTAGGTTGAATTTTTTTTCAAGTTATTAAAAACACATAAAACTTCAAACCATTTAAATTTTCAAGAAATCTAGATCATACAAATATAATTATGACTTTTTGTTTAAATAGGTTTAGCAAATATTTACAGATTTAACTACAAAATTCCAAAATAGTCAAAAAATGATTGAAATAGAAATTTGGCATGCTTACAATCAATCCAAATATTTTAGGACATTCTGAATTCAACTATGAGGTCATATTTTCTCAAAAATGCTTTAGGAAAAAATTGAATCTCACAGGTGCTTATTCAAACACACCTAAACTAGGTTAAACACACTAATTGTTGTAGTCTTCTAGCATCAGTCTCCCACCTCTTAAACCATTCCAACCTCTCAGACCAAAACCATCTTGGTTCAATGATACTAAAATATGTGCGTATCATCGCACACCTGGGCATGACACTGAGCGTTGCTGCGCTCTTAAGGTTGTCATTCATCAACACTTGAAAAAGGACACCCTTTTCATTAAGGATCCTCTTGAACACCCTTTCAACAAACCACTGACACCATCCCATGCCTCTCAAACATCCTCACCTAAATTTGGATCTCAACGCAAGACTATGGTCCCTCTACCACCTTCGCTCCCTTTATTTGAAATCAACACTGTCAACGTGGCCACCAGGTCACAAACCATGAAGGATAAAGGGAAAGAGAAGGTTTCTACTCCTTGGACATATCCATTCATCAAGCCCTCTCCACCACCAAAACCCAAGATTTCTATCTTGGGCACATCCCAACCAACATCTTCGAAGCCAATTCATGACTCCATGGTGAAACAACTTCACCAAACCCCTGTGAAGACATCTTTGTATGACCTAATTAAAAGCTCTCCACAACATTGCCAAACCTTAATCAAAGCTTTATAGGCAGTGGAGGTCCAACCTGAGGACCCCCAACCACTAGCTGCTTTAATCAAAACATTACCCATTATTGCTTCCATCACTTTCAGTCATTCTGAGATTCCAAACTCCAACCTAGAAGATTAGGATCTTGCCCTCTCAAACTAAGCCTATCAAGCAAAAGCTTCACAGGATGCATCCTAGCATCACACTCCTTATCAAAGAGGAGCTTCATCGTCTTCTCTCTGTCTCATTTATCCAACCCATTGATTATCCACAATGGGTGTCAAACATTGTCCCTGTCACAAAAGTAACTGGGGGAATTTGGCTTTATACTGACTATCACGACCTCAACCAAACATCAACCAACTTCTTAATCATCTTTAACACATGACCAATATGGAAAAAAGCAAATGAGGCAAGTTTGCTCATAATTGGCTCGGACCTTATATAATAACGCACAAGTATGGATCAGGGACTTATCATCTGTCTTCTCTCAAAGGCCAGCTAGAACTTGAGCCCCTTAATGCCTTACATCTATGACCATTCTATTGTTAACCAAGTAATCATTCACTTGACGTTTAACTTGAGCTCATCCCTTGAGCAACCCTCAACATCCTCATTCCTATTCCCTTCAACCCTTTTTCCCCGCAAACATTAGTTAACCCTTTTTTCATTAATACTTTGTCTTAATAAAAGGGAAACCTCTAAACCTCTATAGTCTAGTCCATGACTAAAAGTTCAATCAACAAAAAACACATAAAACTAGGATGCCTAACAAAAGGTCATAAACTATAAATGTAGACTGCTCCCTCGAAGGATAGCTACATAATTACTGTAATTAATAGACTGCTCCCTTAAAGGACAGCTATTCAAAGACATTCAACCATACAAGGCAAAATATAGACCACTCCCTCGAAGGATGGCTATGACTAAATTTTTCTACATACACAGTGCCCCATGACCATAAAACATAACAACATCCCCACGTAGACTTCCCACATTGATCAGTCTACCAAAAAAAAAAATGACTGACAAACTATTAAGTCATGGACTTGCCTATAGTCGTTCTCAAGGTCACCTGTAACAGGGGCAAAGTTATCCCTACTAAAAAGGGTTATGCTATCTCACATATCACTTAATCACACCTATTACCCCAACATACTCAAGGGATTTTGAGCTCACTTAATGTCAAGTGATTCAAATACTTCTCTAACAAAAATCAATGGTGATTCGAATACTATCATTATGGTCCTTGTCAATGAAAGAGCAACACACCTTTCACTTCTACCTTCGTCACATACAACCAACTCAAACAAAACAAACCCAAACCAAACCAAACCAAACCAAAACATTTTCCTAACCAATAACAGAACCTCATGATATATTTAATAAAAATACCAATTTGTGTTATATAAATTATCATAGCCCACTCACACTAGTTTCTATGGAAAACAATACACATGGAAACTATCAACCGAACACAATTTATGTCAAGCATATACCATCACCAATATGGAAACTTGCTAAAGCATAAATATACTCATTTCATTTTTAGCATACACCGTCACGAATATGGAAAATTTCTAAGGATGAAAAACCATATAACTAATGTTATAGAATACACCATCACACAATATGGAAAAGGCTATAACATCACTATTCATGTTATTCTTAGCATACACCATCACTAATATGGAAAATTGCTAGGGATGAAAAGCCACATAACCAATGTTACAGAATACACCATCACATAATATGGAAAAGACTGTAACATCATCATGCATTCATCATTTCAAGCATGTACCATTACACATATGGGAAATGCTAAAAACACCAACATAACCAAACCAACTATCAACCTACCCTCTTCTTCCCTTTTGGGGAGAACTACATTGGCCTAAGGCCCTTAAAACAGGGGCTATGTAGATAGCACTCAGTTGACCTGAAGTCTTCTGAGGTTAGATCAGCCATCCATTCATTTGTTCGTCTACTTGATGGACCAACCATATAACCATTCATAACTTGACCTAGTCAAAACCCAATCCATAACCGAACCTCTTCTTCCCTTTTGGGGAGAACTACATTGGCCTGAGGCCCTTCAAATAGGGGCTATGTAGGCAACACTCAGTTGATACAGAGTCTTCTGGGGTTAGCTCGGCCATTCGCTCGTTCGTCTCCCTAAGGACGTTGACCATTCATTTGTTCATTTACCTGATGGACAAACCATATAAACTTTAACCATGACTTAACCTAGTCAAACCCAGTCCATAACCTACTCTTCTTCCCTTTTGGGGAGAACTACATTGGCCTGAGGCCCTTAAAATAGGGGCTATGTAGGCAGCACTCAGTTGACATGCCAGTCTTCTGAGGTTAGCTCAGCCATTCGTTTGTTCATCTACTTAATGGATGAACTATCTATACCAAACAACCAGCCTTGACATTGTAGTAGTCACCTTAGAATTCTTATGGGGCACATTGGAGATCACATATATCTCCCTAACCACAACAAACAAACACTTGAGATCACTTATATCTCAAACCAATTTGACAAACGACACTGGAGATCATGACTATCTCCTCAGACCACGACCACTTTCGAGACAACTTTGCCTTAGTTTTTTTGATTGCATATATGCTACCTCACAAATAGTTAGCAAATTATATGCACCCCACATTACGACCCTCACACGTATTGTCAGATCGTGACCAAGTTGATCCCCAATATTTGTGACATTTTTATGTTTTCCAAGAGCACTTCCTAGCTAGGATACTTGGAACATGATGACCATTGGAGATATCGCTTTGATCATCTAACCCAATCAGCTATGACCAAAAAGCTGGGGGCCGATTAGTTTGATTTTAGTCCTCCTCTATCATTGGAGCAAGAGCATTGATCATTTAACCCAATCAGCTACCACTAATAAGCTGGGGACTGGTTAATTCAATTTTAGTGCTCCTCAACCTTTCCTATGACAATTTGACCTACCTATCACATGAAGTGGTATACACACAATCTCAACCATTGCAACGTTCACACTCAAACTTCACCACACCAATCCACTATCTATCAAATCGGCAACCAATTTCAGATTTCCCTCTCTCGATTCCCGCTTTGAGGGGGAATACCTCATCCCATACCTGGGGCAATTAACACCTATTTTTGTCTTGCAGTTCGTCAAGAACAACCAACAAGACAAAAAGGGGCAAATGTAGACACCAAAATTGTGTCGACTCCCCTTAGTCCCTTACACACCTTATTAATTTAAAATAAATTACTTATTTTAAATTAATGATATCACCTAGACACCTCACCTTGGACACCTCACCCTAAGACCATTTCCTACCCTATGACTCACCCTCTGACTAAGTCCTTCAAATCATAACTACCTAAGACCTATTCCAACCACCTAACTAACTCTCGTGCCTAATAACCATGTCTTTTGACCGTTCTCCAATGGCAAATACACATGGCGGATGGAGAAATAGGCAAAGGGCTAAAAATAGCCCTTTTACCCATTCTCTGGCCACCGACGTCGATTACCTATCAACCGACACCGACATCGGTTACTTAAACTAGGTTCTAACCTTCTTCTCGAATCCCGCTACCTCTTCCTGAATCCTAATCCTGAATTCTTCCTCCTGGACTCTGAGACATCAACGCGCACACTCTGAGACCAAACATAAGACTTTGACTAATGCTCTTCTGGCTACAGAAACTCTGCAAAAGTGACTCCAGATTGGATTAGAACATTGTACGAGGGCTTCGACATTAGCCACAACAAGAATATGCGTTCTAACACCCTTAGTTCTTCTAACAGAGCTAAGTATTATTTTGTTTCATTTTAATAATTTAGAATACATTAGTAATTAGTTTCTATTTACTATTTCTAAATACTATCAACTAGACCCGACTTCCTATGTAGAAAGGCTGAAAAGCCTTCCTTATATTCTTATCCTCTTTTTACACCTATCCCCGACCTTTGCCCCCTCTCAGACCCTATTCACTATCTTGCAACCCTGCAAAGACCCTTAAACTCCCAGACTCCTCTGTCGTAACCTGAAACCCATCCAAGGCCCACTGCCTCTATCGACATCGATAAAATAACCAATGTTGGCATATTGACAAACCGACGCCGATAGGACTACCAACATCGGTGACTATAACAGACTGATTGTAGAGAATAGGTACACATTTTCTACTTTCTCTTTCTTAGTCTTTCATTATTTCTTTTCATACGACACACTTTTTGTCAAATAGTGGACTGTCATCCCTCACTGAGCTCTACGCTTTCGGGACCGAGCATTGCTTGGCAGTCCACCATATCTTTATCTAACACTCTCTTTGTTTGAGTTTCTTTCTTATCTATAGGTGTCTTCCTCCACAGCCAAAGAGGAGCTCCTACAATGCTTAGATATGGTGCACAACTTAATCTGGGTAACGTACAAACTCCAAACCTTAACCTTTAGTTTCTTCTTTCTTCTGAATGTAAAAAGCAAGAAAATGTAGAGAAACATCTATATGTGGCTAAAAAAATTAAACTACCACAGAACGTGAAGCCTTTGTGATAGTATTTTCACTACAAAAATTTGGCCATTACCTATTAACTATGTTGTTTGAGTTGTTCACCGATCATCAAGCTCTATGCTACTCGGTGAATAAACCTTTGTTGGGAGGTTGCATATATCGATGGTTAATTATTTTCTAGGAGTTTTAGTTTATATTAATGTCAAACTTGGTTGAGATAATGTGGGAACAGATCATTTGAGTTGGCTCCAAAATGGCAAAGAACTAGAAGAAATTCTAGATGAATCACCTAATGCACACCTATTTTGTGTGTCTGCAATTCCTAAAAAACTAGAAGAGATCACATAGTTTATGAAATAGGAAACATTTCTATAACACTACACAAAATGAGATAAGAATCAATTAATTACTATGTCCTTTCCTTTTAGTATCATCGAGGGATTCTTGTACTATTTAGGTAAGGATAAAGTACTGTGTAGAGTAACAATCAAACATGAACGACCTCAATTACTTGAGGAACAACATCAAGGCATCATTAGAGGTCACTTCATTGGATATGCTACTAAAATAAAAGTTTTGCAAAGTGGCCTATGGTGGCCTTATTTATTTTAGGATACATATCAGATTGCACAATAATTTGATGTCTATCAAAGGATGGAAAAGCCAAATCAATAAAATGAAATGCCACTTGATCCAATGCTTGTGCAACAACCCTTTGAATAATGGGGGATTGATTTTTTTGGGCCTATCAATCTATCCAAAAAATGATGTCATGCATGATATATAATCACTACTATTAACTACTTTACCAAGTGGGTATAAGCTACTGTGACAACTAATTGTGGTGTAAAAGACATAATAAGGTTCTTATATGAGAACATAATCATCAAGTTTCAGTGCCCAATCAAGTTGGTAAGCGATAGAGGTACACACTTTTTAAATAAAACCATAAAGACATTCACTAATGAATTCCTCATATTATAGCTTACCACCTTAGGTGAATAGTCAAGTGGAGGCTAAAAACAAAGTATTGGGTAAGATGCTTACAAAGGTCTGTGATGTTCAGTGAGATGACTGGGAAGATAGAATTATTGAAATCTTATGGTCATATCACACACATTACAAATGTGCCTTAGGATTTATCCCCTTTCAATTGGTCTATGGTTTAGAAGTAGTAATGCCCTTAGAGTATGTTGTACCCATCTTGAGAATCATAATCATCAAGCATATAAGAGATTGGGAATATTTGATGAGTAGGTTATTGGACCTCAAAAAAATGGATGAAGACTATTGCAAAGCAGCCTAGACATAAGAGGTAAATAAGCATAGAAAAAAGTTTGGCATGATAAGAATCTACACACTAAGGAATTTTAGATAGATTAGCTAGTCCTACTGTATGATAGCCAATTTTGAGCCTCTTTGGGAAAAATGAACATGGATTGGAAGGGATTGTATATTATTCCAAAGTTAATGTAGCTAGGAATGATGGCACTGAGGATTTAAAAGGTAACATTTTCCCTAGAAAGGTGAATGGAAGTAAGATCAAAACCTACGGCCAGTAATCTGTGCCCAAGAAAGGATATGTGTTAAATCACACTAGCTTAGTGTAGGTTTCATTTTCATTCATGTTGTGTGGATTGGGTTTGGTTTTTGTTATGTTGTGTGTGTAGCTCAAAAGTAGGTATAAATAAAGTGGTAAATGTTATCTAAAATCAAGAAACATTGTTCATGATTAGGAGGAAGGAGTCAACACCAATGTTAAAATGGGTGGCATTAAGAGACAACTAAGTTCTAGAAAGTTATGTATGACAAAGATATATGATGATGACTAACGACTAAGTGATGGTTGTTAATAACCAAACATGTGAGATAAGAGTCATATATCCCAAGTCACCATACTGATCAACATCAAAAAAATAAATAATCAATTCAAAGATTTAGCGGGTCACATCATTCCACTAGGTCACCACAAAAAGATGCCACCTTCACAAAAAACATGCCAGCTCATCCATTCAAAGATTTAGTTACCAATGTTTTTCAAAAGAGGATCCCAAGACAACTTGGTGTATTTAAATCAAAAGGATAGAAATGGGAATGTAGAGACATATAGATAGCACATCTTGTTAGTTGATCCAAAGTTTCATACTTAGCTAATTTCAAGCAATTTTGTACTCATATCTCCAAGTCTCTTACAAAACTCTGTACTCTTTTTCTTCAACCCAATTTAGCCACAATGAAGAGGCATTCAAGATGTCCACATTTAGACATCCATAATTCATAAAAATTATCTCCATTACACAACAAGAAGATATTAGGATTGGATCAAACATACGCCAAGCTAAATTTTTAGATACATAGGTGTATGTCTCCATCAAGTGCGCTGAAGAAAAATTGTTTGTCTATGGATTCTCCCCATACACACAACCTTTAGAAATTACACAACCACACAGTGTCCAAAAAATTGATGTTGGTGGTTAATTAGGTTACCTACGTTTGGCCAAATGAGTGAGATAATGGAGCTTATATTGGGAAGATTCAATGATAGAAAAATTTATCTATCTCTAGACATCACCATATATGTGAATGAAGCTATGATGGCAAGGGATATAGGCATGATGGCACAAAGATTCTCTCTTGGCCTTATAAATTAAAATCCCCACCAATTCTACCTAAGATTAAAGTGTCCTATACCTGAGGAAATCATGTAATTCCATTGGATGACATCCCAAATGAAGCAGTCTCCATTCTAGTAGAGTACATTACTACACAGTTTTGGAAAAAAACAAAAGCCATGAAGGAGGATACAAAAGGGGTCATAGATATAGCTATTCACATGATCCATAAGGAGGAAAAATTTAATTTGACAAAATTTCTTGTTGTAGAGCTTACAACCAATATTGAAAAAGTCATTGCGTCTGCACGATAGTCTTTTTAATATCAATTTTTGGTTATGTTGCTCATTTTCATGCAATAGAAGTCTCTCAAAGGCATAGTCTATCCAGATGTGGATTACTATCCATACATTACATTCTATAACCTAATTTGGAAACATAACAAAAGTGGCTATGTCATACATCAAAAATTATTCAATGCATGGTGAGATGAACTCCTATAATTGGTGCTTAGTAACTTGAGAATCCCACTACCTGTGATGCAATTTATGGGATAAAATGCGATGGTCATGAATCTTCCAAAGATAATTTCTATCTACATTCATGAGATCCCAAAGGATCCATTTGTGCCTTTGCCTTTCATTTTTTATATGCATATGGCACAAAAGGAATTAACCCAACAAAAAACTTTGGTTGCATGTAGATCAAATACACTATAGACAATTCCACACGATGTTTTCATTCATGTGGACATTGCACAAACCTCTATGATGAGCTATGCTCTATTAGATTGAGGGAAGTGTAAATATCCTGTGAGTCATCGATCACCTTCTCCTCGAATAAGGAAGAATCACAGTCAGAAGACATGGTTAGATGATCCCCATGTTCTTTGGATTATTATGGAATTTCAGTTGTAGAACATTAAAATTGATGAACACGAGGTCTATCAAGCTATGATTGTTGACATGGCCAATGATCTATATGAGAGAAGAAAAAAAATCTTCTAGAAAATATTACATATATTATAAATCCATAAGAAGGTGCCCCAACATTTATGGCCAGAATTCCTGCCTTCCTTATAGTCTATTATTGTTGACACTATTGGCACAGAAGCCAAACTTTAATAACTCCAAGAAGAAATTACTGTAAAAGGTAGATTTTGAAGTTTATCTCAGACCTAGTTGATTGATCCTCTCATTGAGATCCCAATAATGTCTCTTAAACATAAGTATCACACTCTACAGAGATGCAAACCTACTGCTAAGGAAGAAGAGGAGGAAGTCACACATGCAGTCCAATAGCTCGTAGTAGTTCCAACATCTTTATGGGGGACTGCATCATTAATTCTTGAGGACTCACTTAGCTAGAGGCACCAAAAAGGCCATGTGTCACAAGAAATAGTGCATAGGTCCATTATGATTTATTCTTCATCTCAATTAGATGAACCTCTCACTGATACTAAAGAGGTGGTGTTGGATACATAAATGCTTGATGAAAAATAGGATATAAAAGTAGTGCAATGAGCTGTAAAGTGAAAAAAATAAAATAAGAGAAGAAAAAATAGAAAGAATTAGCAAAACAAAAGGCTTTGGAGGTGCAACATCAATAATAGACAGAAGTGCCACTACAATTAGCAGGGATGCAACCAGTTGTTGATCCAAGGGATCTAAAAATAATGATAGTGGAATAAGTTCCCCAACCAACTGCGTAAAAGTTGAATTTCCATTGGACACCACTATCCAATCCACATAGATTGAAGAATTTGAGGCACAACATAAGAAGTTTATTGAGGTTGAATAAGTGTGGAATCAGACCATCATTGTCAAGTTAGAAAATAAATAAGCTGAAGTGCAACCAAGAACAAGCTTGCTATGGAGTAAATAAAGACACAGCCTAACACTCCCAAAAAATGCACATAAGAGGTAATGAAAGTATTGGACATGGAGATAGTATGACCTTCACATGTTACTCTCTAGCCTTCATCGACAACAATAGATACCATAATTTCACCAATGTTGCCAAAGGATCACACCACTCCTCCACAACAAGTTGAGGTCGTACTAAAAGATCCTCCAAAAAATCCATCTAGGACTCTACCTATTACCTCTTCCACTTCTTAGTCCCTCCCAACCCAAGGTTAGGCCTCACTAAAACATGATTCAACTATAACATCTAGATTCTATCACTTAGCCCTTATGGATGTTACTTCTGCATCCTCATGTCGCACCATTTTATCATTCCCCCTCTCCCTTGCATCACCTTCCTGTCACTACCTCCACTATTATATCTGTCATGCCTCCACCTACCATTGAAGCATCTTTAGATGTTTCTAAGCTTTAATTGGCCAAATAGTTGGAAAGTGCTTTAGCATTTCATGAGTCCATTACACAAACAATTATTTCTTTAGAAAACAAGGTGCCCCAATTGTAGAAGGATAACTATGACCTATGGAGTGTGCTCAGTAACATTTTTAATTTAATTAAAAATACCTATCCCACCCTCTACTCCAAAGTTATGGGCTCTAATTTTATGTTGGATCACATGAAACTTCTAAAACTAGTGCCCAACTTACACAAGATTGGGTGAGCATCCAACAAGTCACCAGGTTCGAGCTACAAGGTCATACCATCAAGGTAGAGTTGATTGAGTTATGTGAACTCTTGGAGCTTTATCAAGATAAAAATCACCACTATAAATGGCTAGGCCATGACTATGGACCATTGGTTGATCAATTGGAAAAAACAAGTGGATGTGGTATGGAATGGTGTGTTGCTTGAGTCTAAAACTGTGAGTTCTTCCAAGGATACAATGCTCAATCCCTTTGTCATTATTGTTGGGTTTGCATCTACATTTTAAGCATATGTGCAAGCTCAAAACTCATTCATGAAATAATTACAGACTTGGAAAACTTAGATACTATGTAATAATGTTTTAGGAATCCAAGCACAAGACCATGTTGAGAAGCTTACCCATCTTCATGCATATATCTCTATAAAAATGACTTATACTCAAGTCACTCCTCTTTTCATAGTTGATAGTGATATTTATTAAATTTTGTATGCTCAGATTCCATTACATGCACTTTTATGGAGTGTTTAAGAGTACTTGATTGACTTGCATAACTATAAGATGGATGTCACTGATTTTGATAGTACCAACACTGCTCTAGTTGATGTACTTGCCATTATTTCTCTAAGTCAACTTCAGTAGTAGCTATGCTAGAAGAAGATTGTTGCTTCTAGTTCTTCATAGAGGGCTCCATTAGCTTCACAACCATCAATTGCATCTATTTCTCCATATCTTTCTCCTTCATTCAAATAAGTTTTTTTGTAACATGGAATTTTGAAATTTTGCTTTTCAGCTTTCTGTTTGATAAGACCACATAGACACATAGGGATGGGTTGGTTGAAAACCCATAAAGAGTGACCATCTAGTTTTTTTAGTCTATTAAAAACTTGAAAGGGAGGTAGATTGGTTTGATACTTAGTTGAAAACCCATGAGGGTGAATAAGTAGTGCACAATGGGTGAAAATAAGCAAACGACACCTAGAATGATTTGTAGTTCATGTGCATTCTACCTGTATTTTGTTCTATACACTTTAATTTTTTTGTGATGTTATCTTAGGATGAAACAAAATTCAAGTCAAAATAAGTTTTAGTAGGGGAATGTGTACACTAACCACTTGAATACATGAACATGCCACATGGATAGGGACCATGACTTCTTTTTGGTCAATGATTATTCTATGATATTGTTATGATGATATTCTATTTTCAACTGGGATCATGTACATACAATCTTTAGTAACAGAATACAATTTGACATATCTAGACACCAAGTATAGACATCATGGTTACAACAATATAGTTTTTAGGATTATATATCCTTGCAGATTATAGTAGAACGGTTTGGATAATTTTGGGTAATATTGTATAAGGATATTTCGATTAAGTTTCCTATGAACACATGAAGGACTGAGTGTAGACTTTGGATATCTAGAATGAATGTGTAATGAGTGCCTAATAATATAAATATTTTAGAAGTTCTATTATGTTAATTTATTACTAAAAGGTCTTTCCTCTATGAAACTAAAAACTGTGTATTCACACTTGAGTATTGCCACTATGTATCTATCTAAGCAGACATTCATATGATTAATTAAGATTGTACTAAAACTCTATGATCCTAGTATAGAATTGAATATCTTGTAATTATATCTCCTTTCATGTAAGCTCTTCCTTAAATCACAAGAGTTATCCATAAAATTAACATATTCTGGTGAACCTAGGAACCTATGCTAACACTAGGGTTGGTTTCTTTTTGTAATTAATAATAATGGTTAGAAGGCAAAGCCATAACTTGTTCACATGAGTGATGTCAGAGGTTCCATATAACCGATTCATTAATAACATTTTTTTTAACCCCTCTTTTGAATGTCTTGATGTTGTAATTATCTGTCTCTTATGTTTAACCAATGTTCAATGTTCTATACCTAGTTTTGTAAGACTTTCATTAGGTATTTGTTTTTAAGACATTATGATGAAAACCCTTGGTTATATAAAAATGTGGGATCTTGTAGTTTATGATATTTCTCAAAATTTATCTAAGTGATAAAAGCTATTTTTTCCCATATTTTATGAGAAAATAACATCTTCCTTCATTGCACACCTAGTGAAAAGGACATGGAAGAGCTCACTGCAAGTGAATACCTCTCATTTATCCATGGCATGATGCAGACCAACCATTTTTTATTGAAACCAACCATCCATGTATTCAATCTCATCTTGTGTATCCTTTTCTTCACTATTCATTGTGTGCCTCATTTTCTTTTTTTAACAGGGTGTTGTTGTATTTATATTTCATGATATATGGGGAAAAGATGCTATCTTTAAATTCCTAGGGTGAACTAGAGGAAGAGGATTCATGCATTGGGACTAATCTGTGCTCAAATATATATGAGAAAATTTTAGTGATTACTTGCTTTGCAATGACCTATAAATCCTTGGAAACTCTTGGCTATTTCTTTGTAAAATTTTACTAGTAATAGTTATTGCTTTGAGAAATGAATTTGATATATTAAATCTGAATCTAATTTCTTCAAAATTCAAATATTGAGAGATCATTTTGTCATGTTGGTTCATGTGAATTAATTGTAAAAGGTGGCCTTTATTTTAATTTATTAATTATCTATTTCCAATGTCTTTTGTATTTTTATATTTTGATTTTTTAGTGGATTTAATTCCAAACAAGGCATCTCATCCATCCATGTTTCTAGATATTATGGCATCATAAACACAAAGCTCACACATTCTCCTCATATACACCTCATTCATTATGCATTTTTTAGACACGTCTAATTTTTGAATTATCTTTTATCTTGATTGAAAGTTGACTTACTAAAAACCCTACCCCTATCAAAATATGGTAGAATGTACTTGTGATATATTTGGGTATGCTATGGTACTTAATTTTTATTACCTTTATTGCGAGGTGGGATACCCAGAATGTGCAACCACAGTAGGCACACACTCAAAAATAGAAGGTGTAGTAATAAGTGTTGAAGACACATTAGTAAAAGCTACAATATGAGCATCATAGTAGGAACAAACTCATTTACTAAAAAATCAGGGTCAATAAGTGTGGAAGTAGTGATTGTAGGTGAATCTGGTATGTCATAGTCTAAAATCACATCAATTGGATGCGTACAAGATTTAAGAACATTACATGATGGACTAGGAACATGAAAGTGTAAGTCTAGTGTATTTCTTTGATGTTGTAAGATAAAAAATTTCTATTGCAATGAAATTATGAGGGAGTCCTTTTCAGAAATAAGGGAGTGTAGAAGAGAGTTTTGCCTCATTATTTTTTTCTCTTGCATGAATTTGATCATGTCATCTTGAAGTGGATATAAATAAAAAAATAACATGTCATTTCCATATTAACTGTGTGTTAATTGAAGCATCAAGCCATGATGAAAGCAACACACACACACAAATGAAATCAACATCCATGGGGTAGACGTCAGGTTCACTTGGTAATGAGTTTGAGCTCAAATTGAAAATGCCAATAATGGAGAAAAAACCCCCTAAGAAGCAGATGTTAGGTACCACCGATAATACATTCATAGTTCACAATAATGTGCAAAGGTACAATAAAAATGAAAAATTTACATCAAAATTAAATTGCCCTACCCCCGCCTCCCCCCTTGTAATTCTTTCTCTAGAAAAAATTTCTCTATTTTTAGAAAAATCTCCTTTACAAAAAAATCCCCTTGTTTTGAAATACCGCCTCTTAAAAAACCTTTAATAAAATATTAAGAACTTGTTCTTGGGAGTTCAACTCCTGGATCTCTCTTTAGAAAATTAATTAATTTACAAAAATATACCAATCAAGTTTCAAATAACATACAATATCTTCTAGAAGAAACTGTGTATAGTTTTGACAATCGATGTGTTTTGGATTCACTACTATAATCCTTCATCGGGGAAAATATATATGAAAACATTAGATCCTAACATCTTAAACGTTGAAAGAAAATGACTATTACAAAAATGTTTCCAAATAAAGTACAAGATAGTCATTATAAAAAATTACTAAAAACAAAATCTACAAAAGAAAAAAGAAAAAAGAATAAAAAAAAATGGATCTTTAAGTCCTATTTTAATTTTGATAAGCATAATTATTAAAGATTTAATCATTAAAAAGTTTAACATTTATAAGTTTTTTTTATTATATTTAAGTGTATTATACCATAATAATCTATTATATTTAAGTGTATTAGAACATAATAATCTATAAAGTTTTTAGATTTGTAAGTTTTTTATTATATTTAAAAAATACCAGAAATAGGCATATTTTTGATAGAGCTAGCCTTTCTTTGCTTATAGATTTGTGATTGGCAGGACGAGGCTTGACATGAGTAACCTATCAATGAGTTGTCTAAACTACATTTAGAACTAGCCAACGTTCTACAAGCAGTCATATGGAGAAATTTTGACGGTATGCCACATGCAGCGACATTGAGTGCATTTCAGAAGGCGGAAACTAGATCAAAGAAAAAGTTTTTATTGCTAGAGAGGAACAAGCAAAATGTGCAGGCAAAAGATACTATGACAGGTGAGTCCTCTTTAGATAATTATTTTAAATTCAGTTTGAGAAATTATAATAAAATACATCATACAAATATGCCATCCATGAAAGATAAATGAGATTGTATGCCATCTAAATTAGTCAACTATTTTCTTTCATTACTTTTATAAAATATTCAAATTTCATTACATTTTCATTTCAGAATGCATACTATTGTCATTAGTGGAACAAAAAAAGGGAAGGGAACAAATGGTAGCACATAGACTATGGTTCAGCAGGTCTACACTTCAATATATTTTTAGAGTTTTTGCCTCTCCTAATTTGAGAGATGGCTTTCACATCAATCCCAGTATCATCCATGACGTCGAAGTTGAATTCCTTTTTTTAACCCTCTTTATGTGTTTTAAGGAATTCTATACCCACTTGTATAAAATCATGAAAATTAAAATTTATAATTTTTGATGATTTATGTATATTGGAAAATGAAAAGTAAATAATTTTATACACATAAAATTATTTATAATTTATTTATTTACTAAAACTTAATGTTAATAATATGTAAATTTATTTTAATGATATATTAAGAATAGATTAAATTAATATATATTTAAAAAATATATATATATTTGATATTGTACAGAATGCATTTTAATTAGAACGGTCAACAATTTTTGACCCTCGAGCTTGATTAGGAATAAAATGTGGTTATATTAGTGAAAAAAGCATTTTTTTTACCATGATTCAAGATTAATCATGATTTTTTACCGATTTCAATAACTATGATCAAAACTATACAAAGTTTCTTCCAAAAAATATTGTATGTTATTTTATGGACTGTAGAAACATAAAATCTTTAAGTTTCACATAATATCATCTTTTAAGCATGCAAATTTGTATTTAAGGTTATCATAAAAATGTCAACTCATTGACTTGTAAACGGATTAGGGTTCACTTTGCCTATTTTAGCTCATTGTGTCGTTATGCTGAGAGATGGAAATGGGTCAATGAGACACAAAACTCTATGTGAGAGTCTTTGATATGTGTCTTAATATTCATGAGAGGAGAGTTGTAAATAGATTCAACTTGACTTTAGTGTCAATACTCTTATTAAGTGGTTAAGGTTTTACTATGTTTTCTTTTTATGACAATCCCAAAACATTCACTGTGGTAGATATTTTCTTATTTGTGTGATAAACTCACTCTAAACTACTGTACAAAATTTCTATGTGCACATTTAGGTTGCTTGACTTCATGCCCCTTTTAGCATAAGCCATTCCATGCATAACTAAGCGAGAGAATAATTCAACAAAATAAAATAGAAAGCATAAACTAAAATAGAAAATACTAGTAATAACAAAGAAAAAATATGAACTTGCTAAGATTGAATAGACTCTACCACTAGTTACTTGTCTAGTTTGATCTTGAACCAGTTAGAGAAATAATAAATTGATAACTCACTAGCTGAAAGTACTCTATGCCATTTGTTTAATGATAAGACATCCAAATTTTTGCAAAGGATAACCTAAGTAGGGCATATCCATTGTTAAGTTATGTTATAATGAGATATAAAAAGCTCTGGTGACCAAATATCCTATATCCCTCCAACTTTCCAATCAATGACTAATTATAATTTATGCATATTGGCTAGAAAATATGTAGGCCTATTAGCTTCACCAAATCAATGAATAAATTTGTTTCTGATTGAGAACTCTAACACAAATATTTAAAACAGAATATCAACAAAAAAATAATCATCCTTTTTATTGAAAATGTAAGTCAAGCAAATTGAACTAGGAGACAAGTTCATGCTTTCAAAAAATTATAGTTATACACTATGGGAATCCCTGTGCAATTTTTTTGCTCAGCATTTTTTCACTATCATTCCTTCTACAAGATATGCTATCCTTGCAATGATTTCATTTCTCTCCTTAATCTATAAAATCCACAAACAACATAATTATCTTGCTCTGATTTAATTTTGTGGGTACATGTTCTGATACAATGTGATCGAATATAAATATTCGTCATGCGATAAACAAAACTAGTAAATGACATATATCATGTTAACTAACTAAAATATGACAATAACTTGAAACTTTCAATATAAATTGCCATGAATTTCTAGTTCATTAATGTATTTAGACATTCAATAATCCTTACTTGAAAATTGACAAAGTAATTAGGTTCTTTCAATCATAGAACACTTAAATTCTATAAATCTAGAAATTTTTGGTGCAAAGGGATTCTATCCAAAAAGATTATTGACATCAAGATAATTAATGCATACATTAACAACTAAAACTAAAGGATTGATAATTTTTATGTAATTTTTCCAAGCCTTATTTTCCTAATCTATAGTTCAACACTGACAAACACTGTGGCAATCAATTTTTTGTTTGAGCTATTTATCATTTCAATTGAATATATGTCTATCTAAAAAATGTGATCCTTGTAGCTATTCTGCAGAAATGCCTTTAACTCTACTTGATTTTGAACTTAGACTTAAAATACTTAATTTTTATTTTGGTGCTCTTTGGAAAAATCTAATGAAAAGAAAAAATTATTGTGTATGATTACTTTGGATATTGTTTACTATAAAGTCATTGCATTTTAAAGGGTATTAAAGCTAATACCATTGCATATTTTGCCCTATAAAAAGAATTGTAATGAACTCAAAAACTATCAAGAACAAAAAAATTACCAATAGGTCAAGATCTTGAAACAATACTTAAAATTGATTCGTATTGATTGCTTAAAATAATTACAAACCCAAAACATGCTTAAATACTCAATATTTAGAATTGACATGTAAAAATTTGAAAAAATCTAAAATCTAAAAAAATATCTATTTTTAGCAGCTACTATTTATAGTAAGTTTCGCATGCAAGTGCACATGACTCAACATTTTTTGAAATAACTTAAATACTAAAATTATCCTATGGAATGAAATTCAACTAAAGTTAACTTTCGGTTCTAAATATATACAATTTCTAAAAATAGAAAATTCCATAAAAAAATATTAAATATTAATTTTAGACTCTTAGATGATCACTTTTGGCCTCCAAAAAATATCAAAATTAAATCTAATCTCAAACAAAAGTTATGAATCAAAAGTTATGGCCTTCGGAAGGTTGGCCTATTTTTTTTGCATCATTCTCCTCTGATTGAAAACAACTCTACTCCTATGAGTTACCCTGATTGTACTGCTACCATTTTTTATTATCAATCTTCTTTATATCTTATTCTATAATCTAAGTGTTGTCTGCTTGCTGCAATACTTCCCACTGCACCAAATACCTATTATAATTCCCTTGCCTTGTGCTCAATGTCTTCATATCCAAAACCTGCACTATTTCTTCTTCTTCTTCTTCTTTTAAACTTGTTGCTCCTAATTTAATTCTTCATCTCCATCATCTTCACCATCTTCTCCATAGAATTCATATAAATCTAAAATATTAAATACTGAAGATATATCAAAATTCTATGGTAAACTCATCTCATATGCATTATCATTGATTTCTTTTCACAATTCTACATAGTCTAATTTTCTTGTACTTCAACTTATTGTATGTGCCTTTTAAAAATCTCTCTTTCCTAAAGTAAACCATTACCAACTCTCCTTATTCAAATACCTTGAATCATCTTCTGACATCTGTTGCTACTTTATATTTCACATTACTTTCTTTCAACTTTCTTCTTACTCCTTGCAACTACTATATATGCTCGGCAAATGCTTCTACATTATCACTAATTCAATCTACAATTGGAAATTGTACCAAATATAAAATAACTATAAAATTTTTCTCATAAACAATTTGAAAAAGTGACTTTCCTATTGATCTATTTACTGAACTATTATATGCAAACTTAGCTTGTGGTAAAGCCAAGTCCCATTGCTTTGGCTTTTCTCCCAATATGCATCTCAATAAAAATTTCAAGCTCCTATTTACAACTTCTATCTATCCATCTATTTGTGGGTGATATGCACTACTAAATTGTAGTTTAGTACCCATATTGTCCTATAAAGTCCTCCAAGACTTAGAAATTTTGTCCTTATTTGAAATAATAGTTTTTAGAACACCATGCAATCTCATAATATCTATAAAAAATAATTCTACAACCCTAATGGCATAATTGGTTTTCTTAGATGCAATGAAATGAAATATTTTAGAAAATCTATCAACAAAAACAAAAATTGAATCGTTACCTCTCTGTGTGTTTGGCAATCCCAACACAAAGTTCTTACTCAAATATATCCATGGTCCTCTTGGAATCGGTAATGACATGTATAGTTCAGTATTTTGTGCATGTTCTTTAGCCACCTAACATATTCTGCACCTTGAAACATACTTTATCACATCTCTCTTCATCTTTGGCCAAAAATACTTTTTCTTCATCAAAGTTATTATTTTTGTCTTACCAAAATGTCCAGCCAAACCACCACTATGCAATTATCTTCTTATATTGTCTCATAGAGATCCAATTGGAATGCATAATTGTTTCCCTTTGAAGAGATAACCTTCTTGTACAAGATACTCATCATGAATAACATTTGTCCCACTTGTTAATATATTCTTGCCTTGCTCAACTACCTTACTAAAATATGGATCAGTATCATATAATTCTTTAATAGCTTTAAATCCAAATACTTCACTCACCATAATAGTTAATAATGTTACCATCTTTCTCAATGCATCAACTACCTAATTTGATTTTTTTGATTTATGTTTCAACACAAAAGTATACCCTTGTAAGAAAGAAACCCACTTTGCATGCCTACTATTCAACTTCTTTTGTGTATTCACATACTTCAAAGCATCATGCTCTATAAATAGTATAAACTCCTTAGGCATCAAATAATTCCTCCAATGTCTTAACACTTGTATAATTGCATAAAGTTCAACATCATAAATATAATACTTTATTCTTATCTCATTCAATTTCTTACTAAAATATGCTATTGGGTTTCTTTTATGACTCAACATAGCACTAATTCTCAAAATGAAGCATCACAATCAACCTTAAACACTTTGTTAAAATTTGGTAATGTTAAAATTAGTCTTTTTGTAATCTTTTTCTTAAAAAATTCAAAGCTTTCTATGGTTTCTCTAGTTCATGCAAAGTCTTTCCCTCTCATGCAATCTATTATTGGTGCCACAACACTACTAAATTTTTTAATAAAATTTATGTAAAAAGTTGCTAAACCATGGAAAATTCTTACCTCTATAATGCTTTTTAGATTAGACCACTCAACAAATTTTCACATCATCTATTGAAACTACAAATCCCAAAAATACCAAACTATTCTGCATAAATATGCACTTCTTCAAATTTGCACACTTCTCATTTCTTAACAAATTCATTACCATTCTTAAATGTTGTAAGTGTTCTTCTTTAGTCTTACTAAATATCAAAATGTCATTAAAATAAACAACTAAAAACTTACCAATATATTCTTGTAGCATTATATTCATCACCCTCATAAATGTGTTAAGTGCATTACATAATTTTAATGACATCACCATCCACTCATATAAGCCATCCCTAGTCTTGAATGTAGTTTTTCACTCATTTCTTTCATGAATTCTAATATGATAATAACCACTCCTTAGATCAATCTTGGTAAAATATTTTACCCTTGCAAGCACATCCATCATATCATCTAAATAAGGTATAAGAAACATATACTTTATTATAATTTTATTAATTGCTCTATTATCCACACACATTCTCCATCCTCCATCTTTATTTGGAGTTAGCAATGATGGTGTTGCACATGGACTCATACTCTCCCTTATCACTTACTTTCTTAAAAATTTAGTAACTTATATATTTAATTCTGTATGTTCTATTGGACTCATCTTATAAGCTGCTTGATTGGGTAGAGTTGATTCTAGAATCAAATCAATGTGATGATGAATATCTCTATTCGATGGTAAACTATTTAGTAACTCATCAGGGATAACATTTGCATATTTGTTTAAAACTCTTATTGCTTTTGTTGGTATTAGCACCATTTTTATTTCTTCATTCTTTGTTACTGTATCACTTTTCCAAAAAATGTATGTGTTCTTTGCTCCATCATGAACTACTTTCCTATCAAATTTCCATGGTCTCTCCAATAACACATGACATGCATCCATTAGAATAACATCACACCATATTTGATCATTATAAGTTTTTCCTATAGAAAAATTGATTAAGCACCTTTTATCTACTGTAACCTCATTCCTTTTCTTAAAACATGAAATCCAATAAGGATTAGGATGCTTTTCACATTCAAAATTTAGTTTGTCAATCATTTTTTTAGAAACCATATTTTCACAACTGTCACCATCTATAATTATTTTGCATACCTTTCCACCCAAAGTACTTTTTTGAAAAATATTTTATCACAAGCATGTATCACCACCTTATTAATTCTACACTTGATCCTTCCTTGGAGTAATCATAGTTCTTCTCTCCAATCTCAGCTAGTGCAACTTCAATAGTCTGCTCTTCTATTTTAGCCTCAGCTAGATTTACTCTTGGGTGATCTTCTAGCCTCCTTTCTTGATCTTGATAGTGTGGACACTTAAACACTCTGTGCCCTTCTTATCCACATCTATAACAAACGTAAGATCTACATTGATTTAAAAACCATCCTCTAGCACCACCATAACTTTGTCTTCTCTGAAATCCTCTTCTTTTTTATTGGTATTGAAACTCTTGCCTATTATCATCTTGCCTTTCTGCACCACGTGATGATTCACTTTTATTGACATTAAAGCCACCTCTAGTGGTATTAAATCTAACTCATCCCCTAATTGGAGGGGATCCACCTCTTTTTGGACCAATAGATGTCCTTTTAAAGTTTTGTCTATTTTATTTTTCTTTTGCCTTCAAAGCTAATTGATAAGCCTCATCCATGTTAAGTATTATATGTATGCTTAATTAATCTTGAATATTTTTTTTAAAATTATTTACATATCTTGCAACCATCTGCTCTTCTATTTCATCATGCTCCACTCATATGGAAAGCTTATAAAATTCATCTGTATACTCTTATATACTGTGATTTTTTACCTCAAATTCTAAAATCTTCTATATAAAGTTTGTGCACAATCCACAAGAATTTTTTTTCCTTCAACGTCTTCTCCATCTTTTTCCATGAATTAATCTCTTTTTACTTTTTCTGTCTCTCTTTTTGCAAGTGATCCAATCAAATCATTGCATGACCTTTCAATTTCATGCATGCAAACTTTACCTTCTTATCTTCTCTCATAGTCTTCCATTCGAAGAACTTCTCCATCCTATTCATCCAATCTATCAATTCCTTTGGTTTTAAACTACCTCCATAATCTAGGACATCAACCTTGATTCTTCATTTCTTCCTTCTAAATCCCAAACCATCCTCTCTTCCATTGATGGTGGCCATTATTACTATTCTTCTTCATCACGATTTATGTCTTCCTCATCACCACCTTGTCTTCTCTATTGATTGGTGATAACCTCTGTTAATTGTTGAACTTGCCTTTACAAGGTTTGTATAGTCTGGTTCATTTACACAACACCTCTTCCTCCTCTTGCCATTCTTTACTCCTCCAAGATTCAAACTTGCTCTAATACCAGATAATGAACCCGATAACTATCAAGAATAATAAAATTACTAATAGGCCAAAATCTTGAAATAATACTCATAATAATTCGTATTGATTGCTTGAAATAATTACAAATCCAAACCATGCTTAAATAAGCATCAACTCAGAATTTAGAGTTGACATGTAAAAATTAAAAAAAAATCTAAAATCTAAAAAAAGGATCTATTTTTAACAACTGCTATTTATAGTAAGTTTCGCATGCAAGTGAACGTGGCTTTAAATTTTTTAAAAAATAACTTAAATACTAAAATTAACCTATGGAACAAAATTCCACTGAAGTTGACTTTCAGTTCTAAAAATATACAATTTCTAAAAATAGAAAATTCATGAAAAAATGATTAAACATTAATTTTGGACCCTTAGATGATCACGTTTGACCTCCAAAAAATATCAAAATTAAATATAAGCTCAAATGAAAATTATGAATCAAAAGTTATGGTCTCCGGAAAGTTGGCCTATTATTTCTACATCAAATTGTATTTAATTTTACATATTTTAGAAGAACAACATTACAATGAATTAAATGCTTCAAAACCATTACTTCTATTTTATTCATTTTTTATGACTAACTATTATTTCTATCCAACAATATTTCCTCTAATAACTCGACTTATAATAAAATTGATTTTATCCTCAACTACAATAGCACATAACACCCTTGTTTCAATAAAACAATATCTCATGAATTTCTCTTTAAATAATTGGTGAACACTTTCCTATGCCCTTATTTTAAGGTTTATGCATATGTTCTACTTAAATTCCTTAATGAATAGACTCAATTCCATATTTGAATTGGAATTCAAAACACCTTATTTTGAGTTTTTGCACTTTTGGAATCAAGTGACTCCGTGAGGCTTGTACTCTTTTATTTTTTTAAAGCTTTGGTTTATGATTCACACATATTTATTATCTAACAATATAATCACAAGTTTGTTTGATTATTGTGTGTAGGTAAACTAGAAGCGACTATTTATACAATGGATTTTAAAGTCCACGAATTTGCAAGTCTCACGGAGATTAACCTAGAAAAAATCGAACTTCATGAATTTATCGCTATTCACTGAATGCAATCTTCGGATTTATCACGACATTATTTAATTGTCGTCTTTAAATTACAGCGTGATTATATTTATGAGTTGCTTATGTTATACTGTTTGTGCACAAGTATATATGTAGACTCCAAATAATATACAATGAATTATAGAAAATCACGCGTCCATAGACTTCGTAACAAAGATTAAAGCAATCATAGGTGGATACTTCTCATCCCAATTACCCCACAAAAGAATCTTGGATTGCAGCGAGTTTAACATTCTGATAAATCTCTGACAACTAGTGGATATGCGCAGTACTGCCATCGTACTCTGCACATTGACAGAAGGTCCGTTCTGCTCGTCATACGTCTCATGATTCGAGTCAAAAGACTGTAAACATCAGTGTATTCATCTTTCAACGAATATATCTATAGCTCGTCACGGTTTGTCCTTCCATGCATATGTATGGTTAATTTCTTTTCAGATTCTCTTGCAGTCAATGTTTTGAACCTCTTGCAGCCTCTCTGTGGTTCTAAAATATTCCATATGTCTATATTAATCTAGTCGTGCATCGCCATATCTGCATGTTGAACACATCATTCATCTTCGTGCATTCTCGCCTCAGCTTACAACTCGGCCAAGCGTTCCATTCACAACTCGACGCCCAACTGGAATGATAAACACTCGATGTAACTTGGCATTGCACTCGCCCTCCGTCTGGCCATCCATCACTGGCTAATTCTATTAGTTCTTTCCGCCGGTCAATGACCATCCTCCACCATTAGGATATATTTAAAATGGTTAAGTCGCATTTAGGTTTCTTTAGCTTTTGTTATGAATGCATTGTTTTAAAGTCTTTAGATTCATCATGATCAATGGAAGTAGTGGCATTTCGGTACGTAGCATAGTTATATCTTTTAAGGTCTAATTGTTTTAAAGTCTATTGTCAAATACTTATTAGTAAAAGTGTTAATTCAATTGAAAACGATTTTTTTTAAAAAAAAATTAAAGAGTTAGTTATAGTTATGTTGAAAATTTAATATTTAATTGTATTTTATTTTTTTAAGTGTTATTTGTTATACGTGTTGTTAATGTATATTTTGTATCATTTAGTGTTTGTTAAAGTTTTATGTTAATTGTTTTTTATCATTGTATAACCAAAATTATTTGTGTGTTGTCAAATTTATATTGTTATAATCATTTGTATAACATTGGTTTCTAATTCAAAGTTGTCAAATGTGTCAAAAAAATTGTTTACATTTCAACTAGATGTAATAGTGCTAGTACATGATGTCTATCATTGTAAAATAAGTTTCAAATCTTATTTCGATAAGTAAGTAGTCAAGTATATAAGAAGATGGAGGATACAAGAAGTTAGAGGACAAATAACATCCTCTTGCAAGTCATTAACGATGGGGATACATTTTGGGATAGTGGTGTACTATGGGCCAAAATGATTATGCCGAGGATGATCAACAGTAACATTGATGACTATCTATGTTATGCGACATTGAATAACACCAATCACGTGCAAAGGCTATATAAATGATAATAAAGATTTAATCATTTTTAAATTTTTATATTTTCAACATTTTGTGTGGTATCTTTTGAAATAAGAACATAATTATTTCCCTATTTAGATATGTAATAAGTGATCAAGATTTATATATAGTCCCCAAGCACAATTTTAAAGCAACATCATGATATTTGAAGAGGTTGAATAGATGTGTCTATTCCTGTTCGTAGTTAGTCTGATTAAAACCTTTTGAAAGTTGAACAATTGAGAATTAATATTAGTAGATTCTACACTAGTTAGGTTGATGAGTTCCTATTAGTGAATGGTTGATGAGATGTAGATGGTCCCTATTCCTAGTTCTCACACCGACTCGGTAAATATGTTCCCAACAATGAATGGTTGATGAGTTCATTCTCTACCTTCAATTTGAATTATATACCAAAATCATGAACACGCAGAAATGACACACTGTACAAAAAATGTAACTATTTTCAACTGTGTTAATGTTAAATAGGAAATGGTAAGAATATTTATATTAGTGTTCACATTTATATAATTGAGTAAATATTATTTGTAATAATTTACGAGTTGTGACAATTCATAATATTAGGATAATATATTATTGTGTATATGTTAAGTTGTAATAATAACTAAGTATTAGAATAAATATGTGAAATATCTTGAGAAAGCATGTGAAAGATTTGTGGAATCATATGGATAGATATGAAGGATAATAAGAAAGGTTTGAACTCCTAATTTGTAGAGAATCCAAAACTTATTTATATATAATTTTTCATATTAAAATTGGTCTTAAATATATAAAAATTCTTAAACGCATTGAATATCCCATACAAATTTAATAAAAGATCATTATTATGTGTTAGAGTTTAAGTTATTATCGAAATTGTATTTACATAAACTCTGATCAAATTTAAAAAATAGAAGGGGCTCAAAAACTCAGCTAACCCTCAACACAAACCCGCAAAATATCTTTGTTTTCTTTAAAATTTCAAATATTTATATCCAATTGGAGTTATGTTTTGCAGGGGATTAGAGCTAAAGATCAAGAAACTCAGCAACAATTTTAGAGGTCAGAATTAGAACACTATCGTCAAATTGTTTCAAAGGTTGTCTACATTTTTATCCAGAATGGCTCCTGCTAAGCCATGCATATTCGTCCTTGACATTCACACTTTTCCCTTTCCAAACGCCGACTCCTTTTCACACAATTCATATTTCTGATTTCACTCCTGCACTTCATCACTTCGCCATTAGTAATCCCTGTAAAAATTAAAACAGCCAAGGAAGAGGACTGTCAATAAGAAAAACAATACAACAAAAATTAATTTCCGATAAAAGGCAGCATAGCTTCATTACGAAATTAAAGGGCAGAGACTGATCAACAAAACTCACCCCAGGGAGCCTCCACCCCGGATCTGTCGTTAATATTCTGCTTTCCATGTAATGCAAACGAATTAGGAAGGGTAATAGAAATTGCGAGTTCCAAAATGGGAGGCATCTCTTCGACTGTAACAGAGGAATGCAAACGAAAGCAATTTTTTATTGAAAGCGTAGGAGATGATAACACCTCCTTCCATGAAATCTGAAGCAGTCCAACCACTTGGCTCTTTAATCCTCCAAATATTCTTTTTCTTCTTCTCCACCTCACTTCAAATACAACCATACCTGACCTCATTACTTCATTAATTCTTTGCCCCCCACATTCCAAGCAGAACGTCTCTCTCCATTCTGGCTCTGAGGATGCCTCCACCTCCTTTGTATTCACTGCTATATTCTTGTTTAGATAATATCTAACAAACAAACTACCTTTGCAGGCAGGCTCAAGTGCAATATTACATGCCCCTACAATCTCCAACTTTACTTGCATGTTGTCCTTCGCTTCAGATTGACTGAGCTGCTCTTAACAATGAAACGCTCGTGTATAATGCATAAGAATATATATGTAGAATGTTATTATCAAAATAAGTTACTCTTTTTCGTTTGTGGAGTGTCTAGATAGGTTTTTCCCAGATGTGTTTGCAAATATAGGTATTTATTTCAGCACAAGCCATTTTTTAATGCAGAGGTTCTTCCCGGCCATTTCAATATCGAGCTGGGTGGGTACCAGGTGTTATGAAATTTGTGGTGAAGAATGATATGTTACTAGTGTTATATCATTGTTTTAATGCAGTAATGCGGGCTGTGATGGGCCTCCAAGGTAGGATATGACAGATCCAGCAAAAGTATTAGAAAGAGGAAGATAGTGATGAATTATGATTGGGGAAGGAATCTACATGGTACTTTACCGGCTGTGACTGAATTGGAAGGTTGGAATAACCATGGTTTTGGCAGGGGCCGTAAACATGATTGAGGGGGCTTCCACTTCGAACTAGATTTTTCTTTTTTAAATAGGAAGAGGCAATTTAACTTTGGCCTTTCTAAAATGGCAACTTAAATAAATATTTTACCTTGCGACATGAGAAAATGGAGTTTAAATGATTAAAACAGGAGGTTAATGTTGCATTTTCGAAAGAACATTAAAATTCAATCACTAATCTTTGGTTTTTTAAATTTTTTTGTTTAATTATGGTCAGACATATTTTGTGAGGATATATATTAATATTAAATGTGTATCAAATAAAGTTATAAACATATAAATTGTATCTTAGTAATAATATTATTTAATGTACATTTTAAAATAAGTGTGAATATGATACATATAAATATCCGTATGAAGATCAATTTAGATGATGTAGTAAGAGAGAAGAAGTCTTAAACTTATAAATATAGGTCCCAACAACTTAACCTAATAAAGTATTCACTCATGTATAGCGATAGAGAAAAAAGTAAAATGAATCAAGTTGTTATAAATGATTGTTGAATCTGCTGAAACCTCTAAAAGAATTAATCAAAATTAGCTTCCTTGAATTTGGCTATATAAACAAGAGTATGTGTTCTATCTGACTAGAATGCATGGGTAGAAAATACTAAAATGCATTGACTTGTCATATCTCTACTTTAGAAACCTTAACTTTCTTCTTATAATAATTGTCTTGCGCCCTTAAAACTAGTAGAAAAATCTAAGTTAGTGCTCACATTTATGGTGAGCAATTTATCATGAATAATGGAAGAGAGTTGTAAGAACAACTTACATATAATAATTTAAGGGGATTAAGAGAAATTTAGAGATAAAGTTGAATGATTTAAAAAGATATTATAAAGATTAAGATAAGAAAAATCTTTTTAATTGTAAGAAATATTCACACTATAAATATAAACGTATGCAATTGAATAAAATATGATAAATTGATTTATTGAAAACTTAGTAATTTTTAATATTTGATATCACAAAAAAATCTTCCTTTAAACTTTTTTATTCATTTTCTATTTGTTTATTGCTTCTCAAAATGACTCACACAATAACTTTGCAAGTATAGACCACTTGCAACACTCATTAATTTGTCCATCGACCATTCTTATATCTTATCAACAATTTTATAATGCGAACCACTTACAAATCTATAACATTTGTCATTCATTTACATGTTTCTTCCTTTCCACCTTGTTTATTATTTCAGTTGTTTTCATCTTATTTTGTTCACAGTTTCATCTCCAAAATTATTAAAAAATTACTTTAGCCCTGTTTTATATCATTCTATATCGAATCGGACCTCATTTTCGTGTTTCGAACAACCAAAAACATTAAAATTGACTGTAAACACACAATATCTTTTCAGTCGAATTTGGTGTTTTTAAGGTGCTTGCAAGTTTTTAAGCTTTTCTGGGTATATTTAGATCTGAGGAGGAAGAAGGAGAACAGGAAAAAAAATCGGTTTCGAAACCCAATCACAGGCCACCCTGGAAGCAACTCCATATTTGAAGGGTTATACACTGGGATCGCTCTAGATGGACTGTGTTATTTTCAAATGCCGCAGTTTTTCTTCCTTAATGTCTATATGCCTCATATCATGGCATTTTGTTGGATCAGACTCGGATTTTTACTTAAGGGCGAGCTTCTCCCATTTCTTGGCACACGGGAATCTTCCAAGCTTCACACTTTGCAGACTCGGACAGCGTCAACTATGTATCTGTGTAAATGGCTTACCATCAAGCTTCACTCTACCCAGCGGTAGATTCAACGCAACCCTCTATATTGAAGTCGCCTGAACCTGGAGCTATACAGGGCTGCTACTATACTGTGGATCGGTGATTTTCTCTTTAAAAAGTACATGGTTTTCAAAAAGCAGCTTGTCGTTTTGTATTTTTTAAAGTGGTTTTAGGTTTCATTTAGCTTTTAGATTATACATGTTTATGTATGTTTGTTTTTTATTTATATTAGTTTTTTTTTTACTAATCAAGTCTTTAAATTTAAGTTAAAAAAAAAAAAAAAAAACAACACTATGAATGGTGTTTAGTTTTTTGAGTTTGTTTCATAGTTTTATTTCATAATAGCAGTTTTTAAGTTTTATTATTAGGTTTTTAGTGTTTTGATTTAGTTTTTGATTTGTTTCAAATTTAAGTGTTGTGATTTTCGTTTTCTTCTTTTTTTTTTTTTCCTTTTCCTTTTTTTTAAAACAGTTAATAAATTTATTTATTTTTACATTTAATAATGTTTTAATGTTAATAATTTTTATTAATTTTAATAAAGAGTTTATTTGTGATTAGTGTTTTTTATTTAAAAGAAAATTAAATTAATTTTTACTGTTGTTGGTGTTTGTTTTTTTTAAGTCAAGTTTTTTTAGTTGAAATATTTAATTAAAATTTATGTTGATAAATAAATAAATTTTTTAATAAAACATACATAAAGATTTTCTTGTGTATTTTAATAAAAAAATATTTTTTGCTTGTAAAATTGAATACATTTTCAGATGAACCTAAGGTCCACATTTCAAAAATTTAAGGGGAGTAATACAATGTTTAGTCCTTACAATTCCTCACCCTATGTTAGCACTAATGGAAGGACTATTAAGAAAATCTATGTTGGTGCTCATATTTGTAGTGAACAATAATATTAGTAGGTTAATTAGTTTAAATCGATGAAATAAATTATTATGAGTAATATAAAAAAGTTGTTAGTTAATTGTTCATTTCTAAGGATAAAATAATAATTGTAAGCTTGAAGAGCTTACAAGAATTTGGGCACAATTTCAAGGTTCTAAAAACCTTAGGTTTTGTTTTTAAAAAATATTTCTGAGTTCTGATGTAGTATAAGAGTTTTGGGTGAAGTGTGGCTTAGTACACAGTAGTGAGAAGAAGAAAGAAAATTAATTTGAAGGACATTTCTACTGGGATTTCCATCTTTTGAGGTAGGCCATTTCAATTTCTTATTTCATTTTTAAATTCATAAAAGTAATGGTTGTATCATATTTTCTTATGTAACAAATATTAGGGAAGATAATAATTAAAGTTTGAAATTGAAAAATTATGTTTTCAATTAAGCCTAAATGTTCTAGTTTACAATAGTGGGATGCTAGTTCTTAAAATTTTTAGAGCACAATAAACTTCATTGACCTTGTTGTCTAACGCAATATAGTTTGAAGAAGAACTAAGGTTGTATATAATTTTTTTGTAGGTCATAAAAAAATAAGATTGGTTATGGTGTAATATAAAAAAGAAAATAAACAATTAAGAAATTAGTTTGTAATGGTAAGTAAAAGAGAAGTACTTGTGGTGTATATCTTTTTTCATGTTAGAGATTATTTTCAGGGATCAATATAAATGGTGTATATAATTCATAAATTTTTTAAAGATCGAAAAGAGGTAGGTAAGTTTATTAGGTGGGGTTTTTCGAGTCATAAGGGTGAACAATAAAGTTCTAAGAATAACAAACAATCACTTAGACTAGTAAGACCTACTGACAAAGCTAAGTTGTCTTTGGAAAGATATATTCACTACGATGTCGAGTGAGTATTAATTGGTTGCATACAAAAAAAATCTAATAAAGTAAAATAAGTTAATAATTTAATATGATAAATAAGATAAAAATATTAAATAAGTTTTTTTCTAAATATCTCTCTTCCATCTCCAACATTGCCTTATGTTCCAAGAACCTTTTACACCCAAACTTATGATTAGGATAAGTAAAGCCTTACTAAACCCATCGATGGTTGGGCTTAGCTGAGTCAATCATAGTAAAGTTATCTAAAAATATGAAAAGAGTTATTTAATAAATAATTATTGGTTTTAAATGGTTATGGTAGTATTTTACTTGTAATTACTAAATTACATTGAGATCCATTGATCTTTATGCCATGCGTTATAATTTTGTGGCTATGAAATTTTGTTAAGAACAACATATTGAAAAGGTGAAATATATGAACAAAACATGTTTGTTGGCAATATCTCAGGTCGTAATTGAGGTTTATTTACCATTTCTGTTTAGTGGCAAAACAAACTAATTTATGGTTTTGATATCCTTGAAACTGAATGGATATGACTTATGTTTTTAATATGATCATAAGATTTATACATTTTATAAATAAAAATGGTCAAAATTATAAGGATAGGGAGATATGGATTTTGAAATTATTTGAAAAAAATATTAAAAGATTGTAAAATGTGTATTGAAGATTGTTTAAATTGCAATTATTTTGTTGGAAATATATATAGTTTATGTGTATGTGTGTGTGTATTGATTATAAATGGATAAATTTTATTTATTTGTTCTATTTTTATGTAAATTTCTAACTCTGTTCAATTATACCATTTCTTTTTTGCAAATAGATAAATTACATTTTTAAAAAAAAATTATATAAAATGGTAATTCTTTTATAATTTTACCATTTCTTGTTTTTAATTAGATAAAATTTATTTAAAATATTTAATGTTTTCATAATTTATAAGAGTGATAAATTGATTTTGTTAGAGTGTGATATACACTCATACAACAACACGATCTCTCTTGCACACCATTACCATAGCAAAGCCATTACAAACATTAAGCATACATAACAAAAAATTATGTATAATGATCAAAATAGTCTCATTATTATCTCACAAGGATTATGTAATCCGTAGCATTCTCTCTATATACATACATACATACATACATACTTGCATGCATACATACATACATACATACATACATACATACATACATACATACATACATACATACATACATACATACATACACACATTCTTTGATTATACATAGATAAATCTTATTTACCTATTATATTTATATCTAAACTTCTAACTCCATCTAATTATACCATTTGTTTTTTGCAAATGGATAAATTACATTTTTTTTCTATTT
Source organism: Torreya grandis (assembly GCA_037957365.1). NCBI lineage: Eukaryota > Viridiplantae > Streptophyta > Pinopsida > Cupressales > Taxaceae > Torreya > Torreya grandis. Next base: position 2,303,949 of record JARHVA010002033.1, read on the forward strand.
TCATATAAAATGGTAATATTTTTTATAATTGTGCCATTTCTTGTTTTCAAATAGATAAAATTCATTTAAGAGCTTTGATGTTTTCATAATCCATAAGAGTGAGTAATTGATTTTATTAGAGTGTGATATACACCCATACAACAACAAGATCCTTCTTGCACACCATTACCATATCAAAACTGTTATAGACATTAAGCACACACAATAAACAATTATGTATAATGATCAAAATAGTCTCATTATTGTCTCACAAGGAATATACAATCTACAGCATCTTTCTCTACCGCTGGCTTAAGAAAAACATAAGGAATGCCTATTAAATAGACTAATAAGTTGGTTTCATAAAAAACCCACTTGATTATTGTGATTCACTCAAAATAGATTAGATTGTCTAAATATGTGCACATCAAATATCTTTTGAGTAATAAAAAATCCAATAACTATAAAAAAATCCAAATCAATATGAACTCCATGAGTGGGTGTGAACATGACTAAGACAAATAGGTTCATAAATAACTCAAACTAACAGCCATTGTGAACAAGACCAATACAACACCCTCCCTTAAGTGAAAATAAGGAGTGACAAAAAGATAAAGCAAATAAATTGAATGGATCTCAACAACAAGGCTTGATCAAGTAGCCATGTACGAAATCATAGTGAAATATAAAGTGTGCCTATGGTAACCAATCCATCTTAATGGAATACATAGATGTCGAGTCACTATAACTTCTAAATCAAAGAGGAAATGGTACTTTGTATGAGGATCACTCCATAAAAAATACTGATAAAAAACTAGGGAAAAAGGGTCACCATGGATAAAATGTGTCACCGTAAGGTACCCAAAAACAAAAAATCCACAATGAAAGTCATGAAGAGAAATTATGCTACAAGGCATCTCAAGAAACATGACTCGAAATATCAACACAATGTTATAGTATGTCCACTTGATGGATTGAATCCCATCAAACAAAAGTGCACTCAATCAACTGTCTCTAATAGAGATGTCATACACTGAGGACTAGCAAAGGGCATGACACTTGAAGTAGTATGGGTACACACACATCCATAATGCTAAAGTGGGTGTAGTGATTAAAAATAAAATGTATGAGTGGGCCAATCCCACCAATTAAACACTAAAATTAAGACACTAGGCTACACCAATCTAGCTATACTTTTGAATAAATATGAAGGACACTGTCAACATTAAATATACATATACAAAATTTCCCAAGAATAAGTCCTTGGTGGCAATAGGAGAGTCACACAATTGATGAAGTACATGCTTAAAATGGATCATACACACATGAAAGAAAAAAAATCATGACTCTTAGTGTGACTACAAAGTAGATCCCATCCAATAAAATATATCACCAAGTTATGCAAGAAATGACATATACTGTCGAATATGCCATCTATGAAATGGGAGATGCAAGATCCAAAAAAACAAATCTACCTAATAAGGAGCTCAAATAATAAAGGACCATCCAAAGGTTAGAGGAATAATGCGTAGTTAAAGAAGTTGAGTGGTGAATGAACTCCCCTATAGAGTCCTCTCAAAGAATGATGTTGACACCACTAGGAAAAATAAAAAATCTATCCTAAATGAACACAAGTGGTAGATGAAGATGCTTGCATATGAGTGGGAGAAAATTCCACATTATAAGAATGTGAGGTAATATCCCAGAATGTGTCAGGTGGATCACGTCTAACCACATTAATCTCAGGTTTATTAGGCCTAAGTGAAGGTACAAAATATCTTATATTTAGCTCACTACTTTATGAGAAGTGGAGCAAACAAAGGATATAGTTATATCAAAGATCCCAAAGAAACATATTCATGTTATAACTAATGAAATTCTAATCAATCCAAGTAACAAATTTCATAGGGGTATAAATACCCTATAGATGATTAAAATTTCCTATAAGTCTAGTGTGTCTCCATGGAATGAAGCATGCAAGAGCCAAAAGTAGTTGTATGATTCTCAAAAGAAGTAGGCATATATGCAGGTGAAACTAGAGTGGGATGTGTAGAGTGTGCAACAATAGTAGGCACAAAAGTATCATCTAAAACAATAGGATAAATAATAATAATGGGTTGCTCAGGATTTGATAGGATGCATACCATATATAGTAACATTACATGATGGACTAGGAACATGGGCATTAGTGTTCAACATATCAGTATGATGTTGTATAATAACTAGTTTCTTCTACAAAGATCATATGATGGAATCATTTTTGTGAATTAGGGAGTGTAAAAAGGAATTATGTTTCATTAGTTTTCCATTTTATTCCTAAAGTTCTAGGAAATAGGCCACGTGATCAATGAGTTACTTAGGGTTTCGTATCTTACTAGAAACAATCATACCAGAATCAAGAATGGAGAAAAAATCACAATAACAAAATGTGCATCAGTATGTGAAGGAGGTGAATAAATTTCATCCAAGTGACCACCAATAATCAAATTTGCAACATGAGCAGTAGGAAGAGGTGGTGGAAGTGTCTCATCCTCAAGAATGGAAAGAGAACAAAAACCAACAAAAAGAGGAGATGCCAAAGGTTCCTCATGCATATACCATTAAGAATCACATCCTCACAAATAGGAGAAGATGATGGAGGAATGTCAACAATGTCACAAAAAGAATCCTCAGTAAAAGAGAGAGAAAGAGGTATAGTTGGAGGTGAAGTGACCTCCACAAAGAATGATAAAATAATGTCCCAAACTTTCTTAGGTGATGTGGAACATAAAATGTGAATCTGTAAGCTATCAGAAACATGGAGGTGAATGAAACAAAGTTCCTCATCTTACAAGTATATAAGTAACACAATATCTTCCTCACCTTTAAAGGTAGGATAGTCACAAAGAACAATTCTTCGTAAGCCTTTGATCTACATTTTGGTTTTCCATGTGATATAGTTGAAAACACTGAGGGGATCAAACATACATGAACCATACCTTAAAACATGAAAAATAATAATGGAAAAAATATTCAAATGAAAACAAAATTGAGCCCCCAAAATAGATGTCAGTTACCACTAAAAATACGCATGTGAGTACAAGTGGCTCAAAAATGCAATGCACACTCAAAAAATAAAACATTAGACTCCACTAAAAATGCATCTGCGAGTTTTCAAAGTATGATAACAATAAGAGTTAAATTGATACAAATGTAATAGGCAACCTCCAAAAATAAAGTTGAAAGCAAGAAACAAATTTGGAGTCCCTTTGAGAGAGTCAAACCTCTTACCAACCTAAACCTTACCTTTTATTTTTGACAAACAAGAAATAAAATAAATACAAAATAAATAAATGTAACTCTATTTTAAAATATGAGACACCTATTTAAAAAAACCTTCTATTAAAAATGACCACCACTTAATACCCCAAAAAAAAAACGGGCCTTTTTAATAATAGCCTTCATTATTAAATAAATGTTTTATTAAAAAAAAAGGAGGTTTAGTGGGGCTCGACCCCTATACCTAGTGGTTTGGAAGGTTTTACCAAAACATTCCTACAACCATGCTATTCCATCTATTTAAGCTTCTGTTTTTAAATAACTAAAATAATAAATTTTAAGCCTTACTTTGTTAGCCCCCTCTGAGTTAGAGAGGTTCCAATGGCATGTAATAGGTGGCAGATGGCGGTCGGGGGAGTGGAGGAGAGGTGGTGGTGGCCGTGAAAGGTGGGAAGGAACTTGGAGCATTCCAAAAATAATATCCACCAAAGCTGAGCCTAAAAAAGTTTCAATGTTCAAAGGAGCTACCTAAACTGTTGGTTGGTTACTGTGAATGTTGCTGGTGGTTCGATCTTTTCTAGAGATCTCACTGTCTGTTGCAGGGTTCACCGTGCGAAGAGAGAATGAATACCAAGATTTTGCAGGCTGGGCATGTGGTTGGATGGGCGACGAGCAGGCCATGGTTAGAACATGACTAAAATAAACTCAAACAACTGTTGAAAGAACAGTAGGCCGTGTAAAGGCGAAGTCATGTGGTGTTTCCAAACAACGATGCAAATGGGCCAAGACACTGGCAGTGGGAAACAACGAACCCAGGTGACATGTTGAGAAAGCCACTATAGATGGTGAAAGAGGATATTAGATGATTTTATCCACAATCCAAGAGAGTGGTAGGTTATCGTAGAGAAGGCACTGGCCGAAAACATGGAGTGCAACAAACAAGGCAACGTCTGTATTTCGCAACATATCTAATTAGTTAAAGTGCTTGAATCACAACAACCTGTTACCACCATCGGTAACACCAATAATAATGACGTCAAAATGCAAGAAAGTTCTTTTTGTTGACATTGTCACAAGAGGAGAGACAGACCCAAGACAAACTAGTTACCAAGTGGCCTTCGTGATGGGAGGACCTAATCCGCTATGCACAACATGTCCATGGATGAGAAAAACCTTCACTCGATGCAAAATCGCATTGTAAATCAATGCCAAGATTAACTGATTACAAAAACAAATTTGATCAATTTTTCTGCATAACATTGATACAGGTGTACGACTTATTCAAATGGAAATTACAACAAATGTAGATTTGAATTTGTTAATCCATATAGTAAAAAACCAGAAAAACTCAAAAAAAAAAAATGATGCTACGACCCAACACACATATGCAGATAAACAAAAAAAATAAAGAATCAGCTACAATAGAAAATGGTTGAGTAATAGTTGGTGGAGATTGCTTTGATACCATGTCAGAGTGTGATATACATTCAAACAACCACATGATCTCTCTTGCATGTCATTACCACATCAAAGCTATTATATATATTAAGCGCACACAACAAATAATTATGCATAATGATCAAAATATTTTCATTATTGTCTCACAAAGAATATACGTTCTCTAACATCCTCTCTTATCCAATAGTTTAAGAGAATTATAAGGAGTGCTTATTAAATAGGTTAATGAGTTGCTTTCACAACAATTATTTAGTTTTTGTGATCCACTAAAAATATTTTAGATTGCCTAAATAGGTGCACACTAAATATTGTCGGTGCACTCAACAATCCAAAAAATTTAACAAATTTTAAATTAAGCTTAATTCCATGAGTGGGTGTGAACACAGCTAAGCTAAACTAATTTACAAATAAATTAGACCACTAGCTTGTATGAACATAACCACTCCAACAGATTTTTAGGTGAAACTTTGTGTACGTTTTTTAGTTAGCACATTTCAAATCACCATCTGTAATTCATCGTCAACAAATATTTATAAATGAAACTATAAACTATCTTCCATATATTTTTTTTCAATGCATACAAAGATGTTAAATGGTCAGCTTTGATAATAATATAGAAGAATGTTTCAAAGCTAAATGATTAGAAGAGAAATTAGTGTTGAAAACAACTACCTATGTTTTAGGTGAGAGAGAGTTATTGACTGATAGAAGGAAATAAAAAACATAATTGCATGAAAAATATTAAAAAGTTTATTAGGGTTTTTTGAGTTAATCTTGGGCACGTTTGTTTTTATTTTGATAAAAATAATAATTTATAAAACTTAGAGCAAACAAAGGTTCAAATAACCACAAAGCACAAATCAAAGGCTCAAACTAAATATAAGGAGGGTAATTTTTTTAAGTGATGACATTCTTTTACATTATTATAGTTGATTGTTTACATGTTACATGTATTGTAAATATTTATAAGGAAGTTAGCCTACAATTTTATTTATGAATATTTTTTAAGGATGAATCATAGACGATGATTTAAAATGAATCGACCAAAAATCATGCATACAATTTCATTCAAAAATTAGTTGCATAAAATTCATTTAGATATTATATTTTAAAATAAATTAATATTTTTTGAACAACCACACCAATTCTTATTTACAAATGGATAAAATCAGATCAGCCGTTTTATTTCTATTTAAATATATACATTAATTACAGATGTTCAAAAATATATATACAATCTGATGAATTAGATGTAGTAAATAAGTTTTACAATAAAGATTGTTAGATTAGTATAGTTGCTCTACTTTTCGAATAAGTAATATCAAATGGCAATGGAGACATTTAAAATCTCTATTTGGAATACAGATCAAAATTGAGCACTAAGTTTTAATCGTATTTTATATATGAAAGTTGAACTTCAATAGTCTATTGAACTACATACCGGTGATAAGTTTAAAATGAAAACTTGTTTCCATTCCTTACACTGAAGAAAACTTCAATAGCTTATCCATTCTCTTTGTATTTTAAAAGATATCATTTGGATAATTAAAAATTAATTTTTACCTAGTGATAAGCTGAAAACTCTCTTTGTTTTGGATTTTTAGCTTAAATCCAATAAGATCTTCTAGGATGTTTACAAATCTGTTTGTATATATGCGTGCAATGAATGTCTTTATTTTATTTTTTATTATTACCTAAACAAGAGCGTTGGTTTGTAGGAAAGGATCTTTCCTTTCAATATTGTTTAACAACTTTTTTATAAAGGCCTCAATTTCTTTCCGATGTCTATCCCGGGGTTAAACGAAAATGTGATAAATAGATGTTGAGTGAGGTTTCCGAGATACTTTGTATTCAAACTTTGTCAGTTTTAAACCATCTTAACCTTGTTACTTGAGATCGGTCTCACATTTTCTTTCCCTTATCTCTAAAATCTAAACATTTCAATCTCTCTCTTTCTCGCCTTCCAGCCCCACTCTCTCCCCCATATATACAAGTTTTTATGCGGGTTCTCTCATTTTTCGTATTAGAGCCAGGGTAGGAAACATATTTTTATTTCTTTTGAATAGAAAGATTGATTACAATTCTCTTTATTCTCAACACCATGAAAAATGGTGTGAACACGAAGTGAGAATAATATGGAAATCTTTTTAATGTTAATTCCAATGTAATAAACCTGAGAAGAGGGAGGGCTACAATTAATAGAGGGGAACGAAATCAAGACCCAAAAATAGTTCAAGGTCAAGACCAAAGCAACCAAGAAAACCTGCCCATAGCAATAGAAAATGTTGAGGTGCTTCAATGAATCCTATGAGTGTTAAGGACCATTCAAAATCATCCTGATGAGCAAGAGAATCAGCAAATCATTTGACTGGCCTATTAGGACATCAAAAACCTTAACTGATGGACGGTCAATCATCTGAAAGTGGAACCAAAACCCCATAGGACGTGCATTCCTTAGACCAAGGCATAAATCCATTCATATGCGAACTTAAGAAGGTACTATTACCCTTATTCAAAATAAAAATATCGATTATTCTATTAAAGCCTGGATCTTCAGCCTAGAGCAATACTTTGTGCTTAATGACATGATTTCAAATATGCAAGCTCATATAACTACTTACCACCTTGAGGGAGATCTTTTTCTATGGCAGCACCCTTTTTGAAATGAAGGGGTATGATAAGGCAACTCTCTCTTAGATTTTATTTGTTTTTAAATAAAATGTACATTTCAGTTAATCATCATAAACAAAAGAAAGTTGAATTCTAGTAATTGTAACAAAATAATCTCACGGTAAAAGAAAGTTGAATTCTAGTAATTTCAAAAAAATAATCTCTCGGTAGAAGAATACAAGACAAAGTTATTGGATCTCCTCGGATATATTGATTACATGATGGATGAAGATACTATGGTCACTAAGTTTAAGCTAGATTTAGACGATGTAAATATGCACGATGTAAATCTTACCAAACCAAAAATCATTAGTGTTGCCATTGATTTAACTTATATGGCAAAAGAGGAGGAGAAATCTAGGATAAAGTGTCATCCGTCCAATGTAATAGATTTCTTATTTATCCTTCCGAGAAAGGGTTTAAAAGACTTGAATTCAAAAAAAGTAATTATAATAGAAAGTTCAAAAATGAATCTAGTATATACCAAGGTAATGCTAAAGATAGTCATAATAAAATACTCATTTTTCTACTTAGAGGTTTACACCTATTACTGGAGCCAATAAAGTTCAATTGGCGTAATAAGGACTAGCTCAAAGATGTTGGATATGTGGAGGAGGAAATTATAATAAATATTTTCCATAGTAATTTGTTAACCAAGGCAACCATTGTATTTTACAGCCATGGACAACCAAAAAGTTGAGTTTCAAGCCACTCCTATTGAGGTATCATCCTTGGAATTCATTTAATTGTTTTGATAGACTCTAGGTTTTCTAATAGCTTAATTTCTCAGAATTTCGTATCAAATTGTAAATTTAAGCCTTCAAGAATGAGAGGTGTGGCAAGTTGAGTTTGGAATGAGAAATAAATTTCATGTGTTACAATTCTTATAGAACATAGAATTATATTTGGGAGTGTTCAAAACTAGATTAAATATGCATCTTACACCTTTAGGATATTATGATGTTATCCAAGACATGGATTGGTTGTTTAACCATCAAGCTAGCCTAGACACATTTAGAAAAAGATTTGAGATAGCCTAGAGTAGACTCGACAAAGGTTAGAGCTATCAAAGAGTGGCTCACACCAAAAAATACGCATGAGGTGCGTAGTTTCATGGGTCTTGTTGGGTATTATATAAGGTTTGTGAAAGAGTTTTACAGAATAAATTATCACATCAATTCCTTTCAACATAAGGGTATGAAGTTTGAATGGACATCTAAGTGTGAATAAGCCTTCCAAAGACTCAAGGAACTCTTAATTTTAGCATGATTATTACTAGTTCCTAACCCTAATAGATTTTTTGAATTATGGATAGATGCCTCCCTAAAAGGACTTGGAGGAGTTTTGACACAAGAGGGAAGACTAGTGGCCTTTAAGTCTCAATAATGAAACCAAATGAAATCAATTATCCACTGCATGACATAGAATTATCTATTGTGGTTCATGCTCTCTAAATGTGGAAGCATTTCATTTTTGGTAAACCATTTAAGTTGTTGATTGATCACAATAATATTGAAAATTAGTCTACCCAAGATAATCTAAACACCTGAAAATGCATATGACTCAAGCTTATTAGTGATTTTGACATGAATATTAAGTATGTTAAAGGTAAGGAGAATCATGTGGTTAATGCTCTGAGCATGAGATATTTCATTGCCACGTTTTATTATATAATGAACTAGAAATATTATCAAGACCAAAAATTACAATAGCCAAGATTTGAAACAATAACTCAAAATTGATTTGTATTGATTGCCAAAAATAATTGAAAAATCATACATAAATAAGCCTCAACTCAGAAGTAGAGTTGACATATAAAAATTCAAAATTAAAAAAAAAAATCTAAAAAAAACTTCTATTTTTAATCACAATTTTTTTTAGTAAGTCTCACATGCAAGCACATGTATCTCTAAAAATCTCCCAAAATAATCTACACACTCAAATTAGCCTATAGGATGAAAATAAACTAAAGTTCATGTCTAGTTATAAAAATATGAAATGTCTAAAAATAAAAAAATATTAAAAAAATCATTAAACTACAATTTTAGACCCTCAGATGATCTAGTTTGGCCTTTTAATTTTTTTGAAAAATGCCTATAAGTAGAAAGAACAACTTAGAAAAGCAATTTTTTTTGAGATGGTCGTTTTGACGTGTGGAATAGCTCAAATAAAGCTATAGATCAAAAGTTATGGTCCCCAGAAGTTGGCCAATTTTTTCTACATCATTATTCTGAGCAAAATCAAGGGAGTAGATCTTAGAACACCAATTAAAAGATGAATTTTACAAAAGATTAAGTTAGGAACTTACTAAGGTTATAGTGGATAGAAATTATATTAGTTTCACCTCAAATGTAGATGGTATTCTTAAATTACAAGGACACATTTTTTTTTATAGAATAGGGTTGTGTTAGATAAAATATTTTACAAGAAGTTTATCTAGCTCCCCATTTTTCCCATCCAGGTGTTACAAAGATGAACCACAAATTGAAACATTTCTATATTTGACTCAAAATGAATAAAAATGTGGCTCATTTTGTAGCAAAGTGTTTGGAATGTCATGGGGTGAAAGCTAAATAATACCATCTTGGAGGTCAATTGTACCCACATGATATTCTTATGGATACATGGGCAATCATAACCATGTATTTTATCATTGGCTTACTTAGGTCAAAGAAAAATAATGATACCATTCTGGTGTTACTTGTACAACTTACAAAAGTTTCCCATTTTAATCCAATAAGTATTTTAGTTGATGTTGCCATTCTAGTAGAGAGATTTTCAAAATAAATATTTTACCATCATGGAATGCCTAAATTTATTATATCTAATAGATACAAATTGCTTGCATCAAGATTTTAGGAAACCTTAATGGTAGATTTCAGTACAAGGTTGAGCTTTATCCCTTTGTATCATCTTGAAATAGATGGTCAAATTGAAAGAGTTAATCAAGTGTTATAATACATACTCTGTATATATGTGATGTATTAATAATACAAGTGGGAGGTTTATTTTTACTTGGTTAAATTTGTATCTAATAATACATACCATACATTTCTTAAGATGGTATATTTCTAATCTCTTTATGGAATAAAGTATAAAACTCCCCTTGGTAAGGAAGGTTTAGAAAATAGAGTCACTTCAAGTCTTAATATGCTTCATGAGTATGATGATCAAATGGTACTCATTAGACAAAATATTAAGGCAAATTCAAATTAAAAAAAGAGTTATGCAGATTTAAAGAGGACACCCAAACAATTTCATGTTGGAAACAAGGTATTATTAATAGTTCAACCACATAAAAATTAAATTAAAGCAAAATTGGCTCCTTGGTTTGTGTGACCCTTTGATATCCTACACAAAATCAGCCTTGTTGCTTATAAAATAGCCTTACCACCCTTTATTTCCATGACTCATGATGTGTTCCTTGTATCATTACTTAGAAAATATATACCTAATGCCACTCACATTCTAAGTTGGTAGAATTTATAGGTAGAGGATGGGGTGAACTTCAAGTTAGAACTAGTTGGGATCCTAGCTCATTGTAGCACTAAGCGACAAAGTAAGGAAATTCAACAAGTATTAGTCCAATGGGACCAATTAAGTGAGAGAAATATTACATAGGAAAATGAAAGCATTTTTTGTATAAATTTCCCTCATATTTTTGGCATTGGGATGCTTCTTTATTAAGAGGTGAAGGATGTCATATCCTTACTTTTGGAACCTTAATTTTCTTGTTGTAATAATTGCCTAAGGGCCTTAAGATAGTCTTTAAGACATATAGTAGTATTTTTAATTGTTAGAACTAAAAAAAATAATGTTTTAGGATGTATTTAAGGAAACATTAAATATTTTGATACAAAGTTTTTAATTAATTTAGATGTTATCGTATGTTAAATGTGTTTAAATTAATCTACAATATTGAAACTCTTCTTAAAATTTATTCAATTCCAGTAATTTTCTTTACAAAAATTGATTGATGTGTGTATGTGTGTGTGTACATATATGTATATGCATATATGTGTATGTATGTATGTATGTATACATACATACATATACATGTGTGTATGTGTGTGTACACACACATATATACATATACATGTATATATACACATATATACATACAAATACATACATACATACATACTTAAGTATATGATTATTCTTTTATTTTCTCCTTGTAGATACTATGAGTTTTTGTCTAGTATTTTGCGAGTATTAGAATTGACCACCAAAGCTAGTTTTGACTGTGAAATACCCTTGGAACAATTTTCATGAAAAGAAAAAGAGATGGAAGATAGAGAGAGATATAATAAAAAAAGGTCATAACAATGCAATATCATTTATTTTAAATTTAAAATAGTTTTCTTTATAATGTCAAACTATTTTTTATTTTCTACCTTAAATGTTAGGTAAAACTTGAAGCTCCTTAATAACATAGTTAAGACTTGATCAACACATCTTATTTTTTTGAAAAACATCACTACTAGGAGCGAGACTCTGATTTATTAAGTGCATCAAATATTTTGAATAAATGCCCTAGTTTTAGTGTAAAATATAATAAAATAACATCATGTTTTGAATTGGAGACCATGCATTTCAACATGAAAATAATTAATAAAAAGACCCTCTTTTTGGTTATTGCAAGGGGAACAAACTTAGTTAAATGGAAAAAAGAGAACTATCATTAAAATTTTGCAAGAACCACTAAGTGGCACAACCCCAAAAAAATGGAGCACATGAAAGGAGTTAAGGTGCTACTATTTTGAAACCCTAAATTCTTGGTCCATTCATTGTAATTATGATAGATACCTTAGTTGAAGGCCATAAGACAAAGAAAATGAGCTTTATTGTTGCTTATTATATGTAGGACTCATGGAACTTCTTTATAACATAGTATTTGACTGATTTATCTCTCTCCATAGGTCATTACGGGTTCATTCACTATTCCTTTTTGAGGAGACAATAATAATTATAAGCCTAAAGTGCTTATAATAGGTTGGGCCTAGTTTCAAGGTATAAAAAACCTAGGGGTTGTTCATGAAAGATAATTTTCTAAGTTCCAACATATTAGATGAGTTTTAGGTGAACTATGACATCATATGTAGTAGCGAGAAGAAGAAAAACTAGTATAAAGTAGATTTCTACTGACATTTCCATTTCTTAAGATAGGTCATTTAAATCTCTTGTGTCATTCTTGTATTCGTAAAATTAATGGTTACATCATATTTGTTTATGTAAAAAATATTACAGAAGATAATATTTAAAGTTTTAAATTAAAAACTATGTTTTCACTTAGGCCTAAACACTATAACTTACAATAGTAGGATGCTAGTTCTACTTAAAAATTTCAACGCATAATAAACTTCATTGACTTTATTTTTGGATAAGATATAATACGTATAGGGAAAGTAAGGATGTACATAAATTTATGTAGGCCATAAAAGATTAATGTTGGTTTGGGTTTAATAAATAGAAGGAACAAATAATCAAGGAATTCATTTGTAACTATAGATAAGAGAGACGTATCTTGTGTATACCATGTTTTATGTTAGAAATTATTTTTGGGGATCAATAGAAATGGCGTATACAACTTGTAAAAGTTTTGAAGACCAAAAAGAGGTAGGTAAATCTAGTAGGCGAGGTTATTGAAGTTATAATTGTGAACATTAAAGTTCCATGAATAGTGAATGGTCACCTAGAATAGTAAGACCTTTTGAAAAAGCTAAGGTGTCTTGGGAAAGGTATATTCACTATGTTATCAAGTGAGTATTTATTGGTTTCACCTTTATAATGATTTTATAGTGAGGTGAAAAAGTTTAAGAATAATTTAATATGAAAAATAAGATAAAAAAATTTAATGGGTTTTGTTTTCTATCTCTATTCTATTTCTAGTATTGCATATTTTCTAAGAGGCTTCCATACTAAAACTAAGGGTTGGGGTGGGTAGAGCCTTAATAAACCCACCCATGATTAGGCTTAGTTGACTCTCCTGGTGAATATATTTGAAAATATTGAAAGAGTTATTCGATAAAATATTTCTAGTTTTAAATGGTTTTTGTAATATTCTACTTGTAAGTACTAAATTATATTGAGATCCACTAAAATCTATACCATGTGTTATATAATTCTATGAACATTTAATTTTGTTAAGAATGATATATTGAAAAGTTTAAAGATGAGAACCAAACATGTTTTTTTGGCAAAATCTTAGGTTGTAATTGAGGCTTATTTACCTTTTATGATTAATGTCAAAATAAACCAATTTGTGGTTTTGAGATGATTACAACTGAATGGATATGATCAAAGTTTATATGAGCATAGTATTTATACATTTTCTCTATAAAAATGAATAGAATAACAATCATAGTGAGCTTTAGATTTTTTTTGATGAAATATATCTATATATTAACTTAACAAAAATATAAAAATAATTAAAAAAAAAATATAGGTGGTATGAGAGCATGCCACACAGTCACACTAGGCAAAGCCTAGGAACCAGAAACAAAAGTATCACTAACAATTAGGCAAAGCCTAGGAATAAGTCACATAATAAAAGATAACATTAAGTAGCAAGAGGAAGGATAGAAGATGGAGGATCCATATCATTAGGACCCCAGCCCAAGCTTTAAAAGTCATTGCCATCTAGAATAGGCTCCCAGCCAATAACTTGAGTAGTGTCCCTATCATCATATTTTTATTGTGTTTGAGTGGGTGAAATGGATAGAAAAAGCCTAGGGAACTTGTCCATCACATTTTATCAACCTCCATGTATCACTCCCAAGCATCCAAAAGTAGAGGAGGAGGAGGAGCTTCCTAACCATCCTACTCAATATGGGAATGAGGCAACAACTACCACCCTCACTGCTGCCTAAGAGGGGTTATGCACTGGTACGGGTTACCACTTTGAGAATGACACTAGAAATGGTTATGATGATGCCCACCATGAGGTAGCAAAGCCACTCTATCCTCTAGTCTGGGATCCCTAGATGGAGATGGTAGAACTTGAGCCATTGCACAAGGAGCATCTCCTAGTGGTAGAAGAAATCTTGAAGGTGCCCAAGCTCCATAGCCACTTTATTGCCTTGAACTTGAATCTACAAAAGAAGATTAGAGATGATAGAGGACTTGTTTAAGGCAGAAACATTAAAATCAACATAAGTATTATTAAACACAAAATTATTTTTTTCTTTCCAAATTTAAAAGAGAATCTCCACTTTGAAGTATGTCAGAGTTGTGTATATTTGAAGGGTATCACGGGTTCAGCTCTAAGGAGGATGTGTTGCCAAATAAAAATTAGGATGGAAGGGCCTGAAGAGATCATGGATCCAAGTCCAGACCCTTTGAGCTTTGAAACAGTACCATAGAAGATGAGGAATCATCTCAAGGTAACCACATAAAGGGTAATTAAGCAAGTGAACTCCTATTTGGATGAGTTTTCTACCAATGGGTAACCCTTAGTTTAGTATACACCAAGAAAAATGAGAAATATTGGGATCCACACAAGCCCCCTAGATAGTGTTAAAGTGATAGGCAAATGGGGGGTGAAATGGGGTCTCCACATACCACTTCCTGTCCTTCCACCATGGTCGAGTGGAATGGAATAAGATTTTTTGGAGCATGGAGGGAGGCATGGCATTAATTATCTCTTGGTAAGATTCTTATTCCGTATTAGCTAATTAAAATTTGGCTTTAACCTCCTTCTAGGATAACCAAGAGTGAGTTCCCCTGTAGTAGATATCATGGACAGTACGAATTCCCCTTCAAAAATAATTGAGTGTTGATCCAAGGGACTTTTTCTAGGGACACTTCATTGAGATTTAAAATGGGATACCACCAGAGTGAGTGGGTATTAGTAGATAGCTCATTATACAATCCTGAACCATTCTAGAGAAACCATGGCTTAATATTTTCCCATTCCTTCCAGATGCTTTTATCCACAAAGGACCCTATGATTTGGATGGGAGACTTAATGATTTTTTTTTTGGGGAAGTCGAGTCCTTTCCAAGATTTTTTTGCCTCAGGCAAGCCTGAGGAGATACAGTATTTGAATAACACCTTCCAAGCCTTTGGCCCTTAATGACCTACACAACCATTTATAATATAAGGTAGTTCCCTATTGGGCCATGTCAATGAGCCCCATATGATCTGTAAACTAAGTAAATAATTTATAAAATAGACATTGAATCTCTCAATTCCTATTTAATGACATAAAAATTGGTTGTAGAATAATCTAGGAATGAATGCAAAGTATTTAACAAACTTTGTAAATTTATTCCTACATTTAAAACTTATATTTTGTGTCTTTTATAATTTACCATAATTAATCTTTCTTTGTGTCTCATTAATTCATTCACAAATTGAATTAAATAAAATGAACTCATAAATAACTGAAAAGAAAAGTTGACACCAAACATGATAATGAAGTTCACCCATTTGGACTACGTCTCCGAGTTCATGAAATAAAAAATTGATCCATTTAAAAATTATGCAAATGTTAATAAATTACCAACTCAGATCATAATGAATTTTAGAAACCTATAATTAAAGTTGATAACACACAACCATGGCCTTATAAAGTCAATGCATAGGCATCAATATGACTCATTCTGGGTGTGCAAGTGAATATTATGCACTATATATGATTCAACCCATGGCCCAAGGGCCTTTCAAATAGGCATCTCACATATCATTTGTGCCCAAAACTTCAACATCCTTTCCAAATAGGCTTGGGTCTATGTAATAATTTCTTAGTCCTATAAATAATACTTGCTTAGGGTTCAAAAAGCCCAAGTAGATGAATTATCATACCAACATACATACTTCTCAATTTGGTAAATTGTGAATGAATATCATACAAGAAAAGGAGATATTCATCCTTCTCCATTCATCAAACTGAGTGTGAATACACATGCTTGCTTATATGCTACTTTGTCTGTGATCATTGATATCTTCCTCTCCTTAGTTTTAGAGACCCTTTATCTACCAAAACCCATTTTTGTGATCCATAAAACTGAATACTTACATATTTGTGAGTTTCTTAAATGGATATTGAGCCATCCCTAAAAATGAAAGTAAGCCTCCACTTCCTAAAACCTTCACTAGCCTGATGCAATGTCAAACCCAACAACATATTCTTTGGGAATGTCAGTCAAAAATACTATGTGCAATAGCAATATTATTATTCAATGGATGATGGCCACTCGAATGGAATAAGTTACCATCCTCTTCTATCTACACATAATGAGTTAGGTAGTGTATCTCTCAGCCCGACCTATTCTACCGCTTCCATTCTAGACTCCCCATATAACAACTCAATCACCCATCTAAATACAATGGGTTTTTTTCCAATGGCCATGGTTTGAATCCCTAATCCATAAATTTAGCACTTATTATGGGATAATAATCCCAAATTTTTCACGTATCAAACAACTGAACTTCTTTTATAGAGTTCTGTGCCTTTATAATGTGTGGCTTAGACCATGTCCCAACCGCCTTTTGTTAAAGAATATTTGCATGGCCTTAGGTTTGTTAATATGTGTTAGCCATTTAGTTTTAATGTTATAACAATGGAAAGTTAGTATGAATTTGGTTGTTGATACCCATGCAAATTGGAATGATGAACTAGTTTACTAAACATATAACTTGGTAACTCAGGTTGGATTGCCATTCTGAGTTGATAGTTGAGTTGGGTTGGTTTTGAACTGGCACTTGGTTATAGTTTGTAACAAGTGTCTTGGTAAGTTGGTAACTTAAAAAATAGAGGATGTGGTGACTTGAAGACCCACCATGTGGATCTCTCTAAAGGCTCTTCATCCTACCACGTCATAATCATTAGATAAAACTATTACTATATACGATGATAGAGTCCCCTTCCATTATAAAAGTGGGATCCAATGGCTACGGTCTCTATATCTAGCCTTTTTAATTACCAATGAAAATGTTGACTATAATCCTCTAGATCAAACCTCCCCACAAAGAGGCTTTTGGTCCCCAAAAGTTTTAAGAATCCAACCGAACCTACTACAATGAAAATGGTGACTATAATCCTCTAGATCAAACCCCCCCACAAAGAGGCTTTTGGTCCCCAAAAGTTCCAAGAATCCAACTAAACCCAATACAATTGCAACATATATATGGAGAGTAAAAATAAACTTTGTATCCATTCTTTCAAATTCCCTGTTACCCAAAATAGTCATACTATCTAGCATCTTTTCTCAACCCTTACACTGCATCAAGGTTAAGGTATTCTCCTTGTTATCACATAAGGAAAATCATATTGTGTTGCATACACTTATAGTATTTACAAAAAAAATTCACACACGTATACTTACATTTTACAAACATTATCCATTTATGGGTCTTTTGAAAGTACACTTACATGATGCGACTAAAAACCATACATGTGTGTACAAAAACTTTGTAATACAAACATTGCCCATATTACTATGGGACTTAGATGTATAAAATTTCAAGTATAAAAATGTATAATGAACTTGTCTATCCTAAGATGATTAATGCACAATAGCTAAAAGCATATTCAAGGGAACTGTAAACAACATAGTTAACTCTTGTGTCCTTCAAATCTTCCTTTGTACCTGTCAAACTCTAATGTTAACTTAGAGACTTTCTATAATAAGGGCTTATTTACAAACTCATATATTTTACAAGTATCTATAAGAAAATTATCATATAAAGGTGAGGAGAAACTAATAATTTTAAACCTATCTCAAGGTTTTCTTTACCATTTGATTGCTTCCTGATTCATACCTCCACAATCATTCAAATTGAGTTAGTTTTCAAAATCTTATCACAATAAAAAATTGAAATTAGAAGATAGCAAATATATATCCTTCTAAACACAACTTTATCAAAAATTCATTCTCTAGATCCAATAGTTAAGGTTTCTCTAAAAATAATGTGTTGAAGAGAATAAAAACATACTAATCCAATGTTATAATCATGATTATCAAAACTATTCAAACAAACCATTTCATCAACTTAAGGGCTATTACCTTTTCATGGTTTTCTCAAATGAATAGTAGATGGTTTCATCTTATTTTAAACTCTATCTTCTAAGAGTTAGATGATGCATTTATATTCTCAAAGGATTTTAAAAAATAATTCTACATAAAGGAATGTTTTACTTACAAAGTAACCCACACAAAGTTTATCTTGACATCAAGGATTCAAACCATAAATTGTGCAAATATAGTTACAATAAAAATAACTCATACCTCTTTGTGAACTGTGAAATACACTTATTAAGTACTAGATAGTATACTGTTGGTGTCTTAAATAGATTTCTATTTGTATCCTGTAACTCTTAACAAAGTTGTGAGGCATACCAATCTATGAACCAGTTACAAAATCAAAACTCAAAGTGCAATATTTGTTCAATATCTTGAACAATGCCCTATTGTCATTTCTATATCTTACCATGGAACTAGTTTTTTCACTTGTTCTTATCATGAAGGACATAGGCATCCATAATATGATTAGTAATCCAAAATATAAAGGCTACACAATTGGTTATAAAAGACCAAAATATTGTGTCAATACTAATACGAAATTAAACCATAATCATACCTCTGCCCTTTGTGTAAGACCGGTAATTAAACTGCAATTGACTCCTCTTGGAGATGCATTACTAAAAATCTCTTGCATTTTATCTGAATGCTTCCCAAGAAAGAAAGGTTGTTCCTTTCACAACACCATCTCACACCTCAAGTGACCATGTGTTGTTCTTCATCTATGTTGATCTTGTAGAGCTAGTTATTCTAAAACCTTGGTTGTTAGAAGCTTGTCTTCTTACAGTGAATTGGAAAACTTTCTAATTTTCCTTTGCACTAGCCTTCTTTCATGGTCAACTCAAATAAAATAATCATAAAGCAATAATATGATATCTAAAAACAAACTCCACTTTGAAGTATATCTAGCAACTGAAGCTAATCCCTGCATTCACCTACTCTGATACCAAATTTGATTTGTAAACTGGGTAAATAGTTTCTAAAATGGATACTGAATCTCTCATTTCCTATTTAATGACATAGAAATTGGTTGCGAAATAATATAGGAATGAATGTAAAGTATTTATAAAAATATATAAATTCATTCCTGCATTTAAAACTCATGTTCTGTGTCTTTTATAATTTTCCACAATTAATCCTTCTTTGTGTCTCATTCATTCATTCGCAAACTGAATTAAATGAAATGAACTCAGAAATAACTTAAAAACTTAAAAACTTTTACCCTTCACTAATCGGGACTGTGATTACATCCTCCTGTATAGGTTCGGGCTACTTTCTTCATTCGTCATAAGCTAAAGCATTACAAAATAGGTGATTTGAAACATCATTAAACAAACCGTTCTACCATTGGATGTTAGAGCCAGAGGCCAGGTAGAAGGTGTTGAGACACTGCAAGGCATTGTCCACATTGGATTCATCCTCAATGAGAGTAAGGAGTCATTTGTAAAGTGACCATTAAGTAATTGCATATCTTCTTGTAGTTTCATGGCATCAGGAGGGAGATAAATTCCTTTAACAAGGCCCCTATCTTTGGTGTTGCTAAGAAGATATCCAAAACCCTCAGCTGCAAACACATACAAGGTGGGAGCCAATGGGCACCCTTGATGAATGGAGTGGAACAAGCCAAATTTCTCAGAGGCAACTCCGTTAAAGGAGAGCATGTTTGAGGCATCTACAAAAATCATCTAGATGGTTTGGATGAAGATGGGTCCAAAGCCCAAAACTTGAAGCATGGCTAGTATGAATGGCCATTTGATGTGGTCACAAGATTTTTTAAAGTCAATTTTAATGAACATAGCTTGATACTTAGATTGCCTTGCCCAATCCATCCCTTCCTAGATTGCAATGATGTTATTCAAAATATAACAGTTTCTGATAAAACCCATTTGTTTCAGATGCACGATGAGAGGCAACATATTACACAACCGGATCGCTATAACATTGACAATGATTTTATATGAGACATTTAGGAGGGTGATGGGCCACCAATTGCAGATCAACTCAGGATCTCTCTACTTAGGTATGAATTTAATATTTCTTTTATTTATATTTTTACCCCATGAATGAGAACAAAATGCTTCTTGATAAACCTTATGTAAGTCACTACCCACAAGGTCCCAAAGGGTTTTATAAAATTTGTAGAGGAAGCCATCAATTCCAAGAGCTTTGTCATTAGCCATGTGAGACTCTGACATCATGCATGAGGCAACAATATTCCCAGGTCACTCTATGGAAGCTTTTACCTTGAGGGGAATCGGCCCAAAGAAAATCTTTATTTAATTTCTCCAACTTCTAGTAAGATTTCTTAGAAGGCACCCAACATGACAAGTAGTATACATGGGTGGTCACAAAAAAATTTGATTAGATTTGAAAATTTCTTGCTAATGAAAGAGACTTGGTCACCTAGTATTCTAGCTTCTTAACAATGTTGTCAACAACATATTACCACAATAAAGGTGGTGAAGCATCAAAAGCAGAGGAGATGCTAATAAATTTAAATATTTCATCATGTTGAATCCACTTCCAATCAAAATTTTCAGCCCACGCCGATATAGGGAGATAAGATTGTTTGTAGCAACGAGTTTTCTACCATTGGATGCTGAAGCCAGAGGCCAGGTAGAAGGCGTCGAGACACTGCAAGGCATTGTCCACATTGGATTCATGTTTAATGAGAGTAAGGAGTCATCTGCAAAGTGACCATTAATTAATTGCATATCTTCTTATGGGTTTATGGCTTTAGCAGGGACATAAATTCCTTTAACAAGGCCACTTGCTTGGGTATTGTTAAGAAGATTTACAAAACCCTCAGTTGTAAACACATACAAGGAGGGAGCCAATGGTCATCCTTGATGAATGGAGTGGAACAAGCCAAATTACTTAGAGGTGACTCCATTAACTGAGAGCATGTTCAAGGCATCTACAAAAAGCATCTAGATGGTTTGGATGAAGATGGCTATGAATCCCAGTACTTAAAGCATGGTTAGTATGAATGGCCATTCGATGTGGTCACAAACTTTTTTAAAGTCAATTTTAATGAACATAACTTGATGCTTACATTGCCTTGCCTAGTCCATCCCTTCCTAGACTGCAATGATGTTATTTAAAATATAACGGTTTTTGATAAAAGATGTTTATTCCAGATGCATGATGAGAGGCAACATATTACACAACCAGATCACCATAGCCTTGACAATGATTTTATATGAGATATTCAGGAGGGTGATGGGCCACTAGTTGCAGATCAACTCAGGATCTCCTTGCTTAGGTATGAATTTAATATTTCCTTTATTTATATTTTTACCCAATGAATGTGAACGAAATGCTTTTTGATAAACCTTTTGTAAGTCACTGTCCACAAGGTCCCAAAGGGTTTTATAAAATTTATAGGGGGAGCCATCAATGGTAGGAGATTTTTCATTAGCCATGTGAGATGCTACCTCATGCAAATCATCCATAGTGAAGGGCCTATCATAAGCCACCCACTGGTGGGAGTGAGTTTGCATGGCACCACTGCAAGGCATTTTTGAAGGGTAATTTAATGCTCGGTCGAGGATGATTGAGCTTTAAACACTTGTTGATAATGGCGGATAAAATATTGAATAATATGTGGGGTTTTTGTGAGTTTCTTTCTAGCCTTAGAGATGACTTGTATTTTTTATTTTGAGATCTTGGATCGCAACATTTGGAAGAACTGCTTTGAAGCTTTGTCCCTTATCTTAAGCCAATGAAGCCTAGTTTTGACTTGGGCTCTCTGGGCATTATAGTTATCTATAATTTGAATGTAGTGTCACAAGGAGGCAACTCTAACCTATAAGATCTCATTGAAGGGATCTTTTTCTAGGGCTATATATGTGCATCTCAGCTTTGAGTATGTAATAGAGTAAGAATGTCTCTAAATTTTAGCAAGTTGTCGACCATAGATTCGTAGAAAGTAAGAGGTCATTTTGATGGCATCATCCCACTTAAGAATCCAACCAGATTCTTGGGAAGGATGTGGATCCAAATTCTAAACTCTCCTAATGTGCACCACTATGGGCCCATGTTTGAGCAAAGAGGTGTTAAGGAAGAATTATGTTTTATGGACTATGGGTTTCATAAACTGCCATGTCACTTTGAACCGAATAGGGGATGGTTAGAAAGCCCACAATTTGATAGCACCTGCATTAGAGGGAAAAAAACCCTTATTAAAGGAAAAATATAGTTGGGTGGACATCATTTCCATATCTAGGTGCTTCAGAATCCAAGCGAGGCCTTTCCTAAAATTACTCCAAGTGTACCAAATGCCATCAGTGGACTGACACATTAAATTATGGTCCTAAAGGCTCCAATTAGTTCACATGTAAGACCATGCCTTCCTTTCATCAACTACCCACCTTATAGGCAAGTGGACCATGTTGTCCTTAGGAGATGATACCATATTAAAGTCACCACATAATACCTAATGAACATCGTGGAGATCATTCACTATCCACCACTATAAATGGGTAAATTTCAAGGCATTATTTGAGGTATAAATATTAATAAATCCCAAAGAGTGGCTTTTAATGCTAAAAAGAGCCCATACTAACGGTTGGTGGGGTCCATGTCATATTACACTAAGTGTGGTCACCACTTTGGAGAGAAGAATGTGATCACCCCTCCATGACTTGCAACATGATTGCTATGTAAAATGATACTATCATCCTAGATGGAATTACTAATAGTCGTCAATAAAAAATCCACCACCTTGACTTCTTGCAGACAAAGAATGTCCATCTCGGAAAACATCCTTCTGAAATCATGCATAAAAAACTTGCATTTTGGGTTTGTGAGACCCCAATCATTCCATGAACAATAATTCATAGATGATGGGTGTTGAGGGACATGTCCTCCAAGTCCAAACCTTCCAAGGCATCATACTAGTTCTATAGAAAGTGCCCACTATTGGCATTTAATAAATCCTTAAATTTCTTCTTCACAGTAGGGTCAACTTGGTACTCTCCTTCCTCTGTCTCACCACTCCTCTGAGGAGGGTTGGGAGAGTGTTTGAGTAAATCCCACCGAACAGGAAGTGGAAGAGTGGTTGGTTGTGAGTTTGAAAATCTAGATGAACTAGGCATGGAGGTCTCAAAACCTTGGGACAAGATGTTAGTAGCCAAAGGAGTGTTAAATACCCTAGGCTTTTCTACCAATTTCAAGGCTTTGAGGAGGCTCTTTTTCAACAAGAGCCTACTCCTATGGGCTATTTCTAGAAGATGGCTTGCCTCCTTTGGGAGCAACAACTAAGTTTGTGGGTTTGGAGTGGTTGATCTTCTTCCCTACCATAGTCCATCCATCCTCAGTTGGTTTTTTGATAGCTTTGAGAGAGGGCTTCGGGGAAAGGATGAGCAATTGGACCCATTGTTGTGCACTAACTGAAGGGGACAATCCCATATCTTATGGTCTGTGGCTTGGCAACAAAATTCAGTGTTAGACAAGTTGATATACAGGACTCACTGAGAGTGCCTCACATCCCCAAATTAAATTTTCACAAACTCCTTGAGGTCCTGGGAGAGGTCTACTTCTACACAGACCCATTTTTGTGGTCTAGCAGAGTAGAACCAATTTTATTCTTGACAAACCACTAACCTATGGAGGATGCTATCTAGTGAATAAAGTGCCAATAGGGGAGCAAAAGGCTTGGAAATTCAACCCAAAATAGGACTTTAAGATCAGTGTGCTCTGAGATGACAAAGTCTCATGTCTAGGGGGAGAGAACCATAAGCGAATTTCTGACATACCAAGTGGTAGACTTATGGAGGATTCCTCCTACATGGGAAGGGTCAGAAAAATGGAAGACTAAAAAACCCTTACTCATGTTCTGGACGCTCTCTAGCTTAATGTTGTGCACTGCCCAATGAGTTTGAACCCAAGACCACAGCATACTTTCAAAGGGGATTCTCCCAATAAAATATCATATTAAACAAAATTTCTCTAACCATTGACACACATAATTAAATTCAAGAATAGGCAAGATAACATCAGGTTTCGAATCATTATCTTGTGGTAAACCTTTAGAAAAAACTTCTTTAGGCTCTTGCAGGGGGCCATTGCTCGACGCTATGCTGTTCTTCTCCACAACTTTAGATTTTAAATATAATAGAAATAAGATTGAAAGATTTTAAAGTGTATAATGAAGATTATTTACAATGCACCTATTCTATTGGAAATTTTAATACAATTATAGGTGTTGATTTTTTACACCCACATTATATATATATATATATATATATATATATAAAATTGGATCTATTCCTTATTTACAAATGGATAAATCCTCTTTATTGGTTCTATCTCTTTGTAAACTGGTAACTACATGTAGTTGTACCATTTCTTATTTCTTATTTGTAAATGGATAAATTAATTTTTTTTTGTTTTATTTTTATATAAAATGGTATTTTTTTTTAATAGGGGCATCCTTTTTTGTTTGAAAATGGATAAAATACATTTAGATCTTCTATTTTTACATAAATTGGTAATTTCTACACAATTGTACTAATTCGTGTTTATAAACAGATAAAATCAAACTAGCTCTTCTATTTCTATTTAAATTCATACATTCAGTACAAGTGTTCCAAAATCTACATACACTGATGAAGTAGATGTGGTAAATAATTTTCACAATATAAATTTATACATTAGCACAACTGTTCTACTTTTCGAATAAATAAAAATAAATAGTAATGGAGATGTTTAAACTCTTGTATTTGAAATACATTGTATTTAAAATACAGTTTGAAATTGAGCACTAAGTTTTAATCATATTTTATATATGAAAATATAACTCCATTAGTGTATTGAATTACATAGCAGTGTGAAGTTTAGAATGACAACTTGTTTCCATTCTTTACATTGAAAAAAACTTTAGCAGCCTATCTGGAGGCTCTGTGTATTTTAAGCGATATGATTTGGATATTTAAAATTAATTATTAGCTGGTGATAAGATGAAAACTCTGTGTTCTAGATTATTAGTTTAAATCCAATAATATCTTCCATTAAGTTTACAACTTTGTTTGAATATATACCTACGATGAATGTTTCTTTTTTTATTTATTACCCAAACAAGAGCCTCGGTTTGTAGTAAAGGAACTTTCTTTTCCAAATGGTAAAGGGTTATTTTTCTAGAAGCCTCAATTTATTTTTGATATATTTTCCAAGGTTCTTTTGTATTTAAATTTCGTTCGTAAGTTATCCACTTTTTAAAACTGTCTTAACTGATCGGTCTTACGTTTTCTTTCCTTTACCTCTCGAATATAAACTTGTCAAATTCATAAAAACAATTTAAGACTTTTTTATCAGGGTTTTTTCATGGCTCAAATATTGTTCTGAATTTGATTGCACTAAGGAATGTTAACATAGAGACGATGCTCTGAATTTGATACCACTAGATATGGCTTAGAGATGATGTTCTTAATTTTAACACCGAAACATCTGGATATGAAACAATATTATGAATTTTGATACTAGTCTTTGCATCTACATTCTATATATGAATGAACACAAGGTGCATAACATATTTGAATAATCAAGAAGTATTAACAATACACAATACTTCTATAAAGCTGATTAGGTAGTGAAGAAAGAGAACCTTAATTTCTCTAAAAGTAATAATGTGGTAGGTGTGTAAAAAATACAACAAAAAATTGTTACATCCCAATTTTTATTTCGATGAAAAACATTTATGGAATTATGATATGATAATTTTATTGAATACTTTATATCTATAAATTTTAGTTTTTTTGCAATTAATTGAACTTAGTTAATGATTGCATGCTCAACACTATTTAATTGTAAAAATGAGATAAATTATAAAGATTATTTGAAAAAATGTTTTAGCATTGGTGGTCACATTTAATGCTTTAATTTAATTCTTTTTGTTATCTGATTAATATGTTTATATATATTTTTTTCATGAAAAATACTAACTTTTTTTTTTGATGAGATGAATGGAGGTAGTTGTACCCTTAGTAGCAAAAATTTGAAGGGAGAGCATCATAGGGGAGAGGGTGAAAAATAGCGACAACTGAGGGTAGTCAAATTTGAAAGAGATGAATCTTTCTAGAGTGGGTTATAATCGAGGATCGATCTAGATAGGATTAAATGCACAAATCTTAACTTGTATGGAGTAGTGAAATTAGAAAAAATAACTCAAAATAAAGAAGCATATCTTTACAATTAATAAATTGTATTAGCAACATTTATTCATTATCCATAAAAGCTTTAGGAAGGTACATTATATAAGTGAAAGATAAATATGTCCTCACATCCTCATGAATATGGGATTATTTTTTACAATAACTTTTATTAAACGCCTAAGTGACACCTACGCAACTTAAATAAACATGTGTAGTAAAAAAAATATTAAATAAAATAAAAACCTACACTAACACCCCTTTAAACGTAGCTTAAGTGGGTATTAGAATTGGGTTCTATCACAAAACCCTGATGAGGTACCCAAGTACAATAAAATGCCTAATAGAAGAGGATAGGAGTTACCTGAACCCCAAGAAGAGCCCACAAATGAAGATACCTATTCCAAGTGAAGGTTTTGGTGAATATATAAACAATTTAATCCATTTTATGGATGTAGTAGATCTCATTAACTTGTCCATAGATGAGTTCTTAAATGAAATGCATGTCAATCTCGCTATGCTTGGTTCATTGATAGAGGAACAAATTCTTGCAAATTTGGATTATATTTTGGTTGTCACAGAAGATAATTTTTGGTCATCAAAATGAGATGCCAAACTCAGTGAGAATCTCTTGAAGCCAAATAGTCTTAATGGTAGTATGAATAACTCCTCTGTATTATACCTATGTAGAAGATAAAGTAATAGTATTATGCTTCTTTCTTGACCAACTAATCGGACTTTAATCAAGATAAAAACTATATCCTAAATTAGACTTATGATTATGAATATTACCAACCCAATCTAAATTTATATAACCAATCAAATCAACATCAATACCTACTCCAGAGTGAATACTAAAACTATGAGTACCTTGAATGTAGTGAAGATTCCACTTAGCTACTTTTTAGTGCAGCTCATGTGTTCCCTACATAAATATATAGACCATGCCCATTTCATATGAAATGTTATGTCTTGTGTACATAAGGTATATGAGACTACCAACAAGTTGTTTGATATGAGCTAATATCAACTAAAGTAGATGGACAATCAGCCTCAAGATTCACATCAGATAGAAAGGGAGTTGGTGTTGGATTATAGTAAACCATGTTAAATTATGCAAGAAAATCAAAAGCATACTTGGATTATGAAATAGTGATCCTAGAGTTAGACTGATAAATTTCAATCGTAATGAAGTAATAGAACAAGTCCAAGTTAGTCATTGAGATGTCAAACAATGAAACTTTCACTACTGTAATGGTGGATGATGAACTCTCTGTGATCAATAGGTCATCCACATAGAGAACTGGAATCAACAATGAATCATCCTATCACAAGATGTATACATTTAGATCATAATGACATATAGTGAACCCAATTGAAAGAATAAATAAGTCCATATTTTCACACCAAGCTTGAGGAGCTTGTTTGAGGCCATAGATAGATTTATAAAGTTTACAAACTATAGATGAATCTTCCAGAAATCCTTATGGTTGATCCATGTATATTTCCTCTTTGAGCTCACTATGAAGAAAGGCACTCTTCACATCCATATGATGAACATATAAATGATGTGTTGTGGCTATAACAATAGTCAGTTAGATTGAGTTCATTTTGGTAATTGGGTTGAACATCTCGATATAATCAATTCCAAGTATCTGAGTAAAACCCTTTGCTACCAAACATGTTTTGAACTTGTCTAAACCCATTTACTACAAAAATGTTTTGGTAGATCCACCTATATCGAACAAGTTTTTTCTGCTTAAGAAGAGGGACTAAATCCTAAGTGTTTTTCCTCAACAAGAAACCATACTCCTCTTCCATAGTAGTATCTGACTCAGGAGCACCTAATACCTCACAAAATGACTGTGGATCAGAAGCAAATGCAATGAAAGCATGTGGAGAATCATGAAATTTTGAATGTGTTCCCTTTATTTTTGATAGATTTCCAACCCATTGGCTAGCACTTTGTAGTGTTTATCTATCCCAAAGAGAACTAGTACTCAGAGAGTCAGGAGGATATTCCTCATCCTCTGAAGATATTCTAAGAAGAGGTGGTGAATCTTCATTTCTACTCTCATAGTTGGAACTAGAATAAGAATCTTGATCATCATGGAGACACTCAGTTGTATTTGAATCATCATAAATGTCATCAAATACCAATTATCCCAAGGAAGAGGGAGGAGTTTCATGTAAAGATTATGGAGGACCTTATTGAAAGTGAACACTCTTCTCAATGAACAACTCATTAGTGGTGGGATGGAGAAGCTTGTATCCTTTAACACCCTTAAGATATCCAATGAAAATGCAAGGATGACTTTGAGATTACATTACCTTAAATTTCTTATTTGAAATGTAGGCCATAGTAGGAGATCCAAATACTCAGAGGTGTTTCACTGTGGGTTTTTTACCACTCCAATATTGAAAAGGCATGACTCCCTTCAATGCTTTATGATGAACTCATTTATGGATATAACAAGCATAGTTGATGGCTTCAACCCAATACTGAGGTGTAATATACTTGGAATGTAACATACAATTGGTCATTTCCTTCAAGGACATGTTCTTGTGATCTATAACACCATTCTACTAAAAACTATATGGAACTATATGTTGAAGTTCAAAGCCCTCTGAATTACATAATTGTTTAAAACTATTACTGACATACTAACCACCATTATCGATGCACAAAATCTTAATGGATTTACCTGTCTATTTTTTACAAGCACCTTGAAGTCTTGAAAATGATCCATGACCTTAAATTTTTACTTAATAAATTACACCCAAGTATACCTCAAAAAGTCATCGATGAAAGTAAGCATGTAGTTAGTTCTATTAAATGGAGGAGCTGGAAATAGTCTAACGATGTCACTATGAACTAGCTATAATATCTATGTAGCTTTCTAATATTTGCCTTTGTTATAATTCTCCTTAGGATGCTTACCAAGTATGCAATATTGGTAAACTCTGTAAAAAAAATGAACATGTTAAAACCTTGAAACCACGTAATGATGATTGAGTTACTCTAGGTAGTGATAGTTGAGAAGGCCAAATTGCTCATGTCATATTTTTTTCACCCCATATGAATGAGTGAGCAGTGCAGTAGAGGATTGATTAGAAAAAAAATGTGATAAAGTATACAATCATGATTATTTATCTATTTTCCCAAATGCAAATATGGAGTCACTATTTGCTTCCCTAATAACCATTAAATTTAGTGTGAATTCAACTCTCTTTCCTAAACTGATGTGAGTGATTTGATAAATAGATAAGAGATTAGTGGATAAAGAAGGAATACATATAACTTCATGAATTGTCCCATCATTCAATTCAATAGATCCTCTCCCACTCACATCTGTAAAAGTATTGTCACCCAAAAAGATGGAAGGCATATAACAAGGCTCCAAGGATGAGAACATGTACTATGATGAATCCATGTGGTGTGAGCCACCAGATTCAATCATCCATATGAAAGGCTAAGATACAACTAAAAAAGGTGTTTTACCCTTATATTTTCCTTTTTTAGTGTCTTTGGCCTTAGAATACTCTTGCACTAATGAACTCTAATTGGAAGAATCAGGGACACTAATATTGTTCTTCTCGAGCATCTTTATCAGTTGGTCAAGTTGATTCTTTGTGCACTTGGTTTCACCATGCCAAAATTATTTATAGTAGGAAGATGTGAGTCACTCTTTCTTACATATATCATTTGAAGAGGACTAATTTGATTATTTAGACTTAACATCAAATTTTTGACCCTTTCTTTGCTCTAGGTTCTTCTTGTTATATTTCTTATCCTTTCTACTAGAATCATTATGTTTGTCATGAATCAAAATTAAGGCATGGGATTTGGAGGACTTCAGTGTACCTATTTGAATAAGCTTCTCTTTCTCCTAAGTCAGGTCAATAGTAAAGTCATCCAAGGATGACATGCTTCATGTAGCTATAAGGGTATGTTTGGTGGCATGGAAGGTAGAAATCAAGACATAATAATCAGATCCCAATTTGGCAAGGATGAAAAGAATAAATTGATCATCATTTTCTCAATGCCACACATGTTCAACTACAACCTAAGTGATTTTAAATTTTTGAATGAGTCTTGTATCATATCAAAATCTCCTAGGCTCAAATTGATGAGCTCATTCTCCAACACATGACCCCTCATTATGTTCTGCTTCCTAAAGAGTTTTTATAATGTGTTCTATACTTGGTTAGGATTAGTTGTAGATTCAATATGAAAGATAAGGTTGGGAGACATAAATAGGCATAGTAGACCATAGGCTTTGTCACTTCTATTATCTCACCTCACCTTCTCTACATCCATTGTCAGTTCTATTTTTGTACCCATAGTGATCCACTATAATCCTTGAATCCTCAAGAGGATTTATATTTTGAATTTCCACTCATTATAGTGGAACAAATTAAGAAGAGTAACTTTGGATTGATCCATGGTAGTAAGTAGGTATGTGCTGAATTGAGTGTTCTAGAAAGACAAGGATGTGAAAACCTCCCTGAATCTCTAGAGGTTCCATTTTACAAAGCACAAGAATAATACCAATGTGTAAAGCTCATAAAAAATTTCACTTTAAAAAAATGGTGCCCAGAAAGGATTTATTGGATGAAAGTTGTGGAAATTTGATGATTTCTTACTTGTAAAAGAATTCTCCACTTTGCATAGATTTAGGTGTACAAAATTTTGGCCCAAATTTTGTGAGGAAAATTTAAGCCCCCTTAGGTTGGTTTTGACCAAGATATAATTTCCAATGTGACTAAGGGCTAAGGGAATGTGGAAGACACAAGGACAACCATGGCAAGATGCGGTGCATAGTCAAAACATAGGATCACCCAATAGACACAATTATTGGTACACTTACCATCACCTCACCACAACATCCTATGATCAAATTTGATGATAGTTAGATTGTCAATGATGATTCTAATTTCCATACACTATTTATATGATCTTATATAAATTACCAACCCATACATAATGTTATGATATATAATGGTTCAAGTGATAATGTGTGCACAATGACACTTATTTACTCCTTTGGATACACACAATAAAATATAAAATATACATCAAGAATAGTTAAGGTATTTTAAGGATAAAAATAAATCACCATTAAACACATAATACTACCTATGTATGTGGGCTCAACCATACTAACCACTCCATTCTTAATTTTTCATAGTAACAGGGTCTTTGACATGTTTTTAGGACACCCTTAGATAAAAAATCTTTCTGTAGTACAATATGCAATGAATCAATGTCTCAAGTACGTACACTACAACAAGGGAGTCATGTTAAACCATAAAAAAATGGAAATCATAAGTTTAAAATATTCAAAGATCTATTTATAAAGCATGAGACTATAATATTCATACAATATTCATCGTCCACCTAAAACATAGAATCACCCAGTAGACATAATTATTGGTTCACTTATCATCACCTCACCAGAGCATCCTACGATCAAATTTATTGACAGTTAGATTATCTTTAATGATTTAAAATTCCATGTAATATTCATATATCTTATATAAATGACCTATCCATACATATGTCATGATCGACAATGGGTCAAGTGATAACATGTGCACAATGGCACTTCTTTACTCCCTTGGATACACACAATAAGATATTCAAGATACATCAAGAATAATTAAGGTATGTTATGGATTTTAAAAAACCCTAGAACACATAATACTAACTAATTAGGTGGGATCTACCATACTAACCATTCAATTATTAGTTATATAAAGTAAAGGGGTCTTTGATATGTTTCTCCTGTAGAGCCAAAGCTTAGGTATGAAAAATCACAACCACAACTTTTCTATAAATCATACAACATAGTATATCAAATTAAAAACAATTACATTTATAGGCAAGAATATCCTACAAATAGAGAGATCTTCCTCATTTGTAACCTCTAAAATATCTAAAACTATTCCCTAATCTACTCTCTAAATATCTCAAACACTTATCTCTTACTATCTCTCACTCTATCCCATAAATCTCTCTTAAAACTCTACATGAGTTATTTTCACAACTCACATTATTTAATTATCTCTCTGCATATTAAATACATAAACACTAACTAATATTTAATAAAGTGGAGTTCTAAACTAACTAATACACCCATGTAAGGACTAATTCCTAAGATCCCCCCTCTCCCCTCATCCTTAGTGGTACATGGAAGAAAACATCATAAGAACACCTTTCTAGAGCTATAACTCAATAATTAGCCTTGTTACCTGTTGGCGATGCCTTCTAGGTTTTCATTGATGTTTGATTTTTTCCTTATTTTGTATTTCACCCCTCAATGAGAAATAGATTTGGATGTCAGTTTCCACTGAGAATGCATCTATTTAAAATAATAAAAACTTTTAAAAGATTGTCAAAAAACACACACATCTATTTTAATTTTTTTTCGACAATATTACCTCCTTACAAAAGATTTCAAAAATAATACCTTATAGCTCTTTTACAACTTTTTGATAATAAAATGCCCTCTTACTAAAATTGTTGAAAAGCCCTTATATCTCCTTTACGTTTTATTTTTCCTTCTAACACTATATTCATTCTACTCCCTTTACAAAAAAATATCACCTCCTTCAACATATAATTTATTTTTAAAAAAATTCCATATTGAAAAAACATTTACTTTTAAATAATTCTTTTGAAATTTTCAATAAAATAAATTTAAGCTTTAGAGGAGTTGGGGGTCCACCTCTAGACCTCCTCCCTATTAAAAAAATATTTTAAAAGAATATTTCAACAAAAAAAATTGCTTTATGTTTTAAAAAATATGGTCATTGTAAAAATAGAAATTATTAGTTTTGATGAGTTATATTTTGAGTTTTTCATGCCCTGTATGGGCTGAGCTTGGATGAATAAAACCATGGCATGGATGCAAATATAATTATCATTTTATCAGGGTGTGAATTCGTTGGAGGGAAGAACAAAGTGTTGAGTAGAACAAATAGTTCATGGAGACTTGAGTCGATGAGTTTGCTATGGTAATCAATTGCCAAAACCATTGGGTGGAGTTGGAGTCTACATGAAGAGGTGGATCTCATTGCTGGAGGTATCTATGTGAACAAGTAGTAGGATCTACACAGACTGAATTGAACCAAAATACTTGTCATTGGAAAATAACTCCAACCTTATGTCAAGCCATGAAAAATAAGGTCCATTCAAGGCATAGATTCAACTAATGAATTAGAATGAGAATGTAATATAGAAACCTTCGATGTGAATTTGAGATATGATGCATGCAGGGATCCGTAATGTCTTCACCATGAAAATGTTCAAAAGACTATGAACAAGGGAATGGACACATAACATGCCTAAATCTGATCCAATGTGAATATATTTATGCAACCAAACATTCAATTAGATTTTCAAATGTTCAAACCTTGGAATGGAGAGTTATGTCTAGGTACAACCTGAGATTGTGCTCCAAAAAATAGAAAAATCTTCACTTTTTTCTTGTATAAATCTACACAAATCTATTTTTTTTATATTTATCCAAAATGATAAACCATATTAGGTTGAATTTTTTTTCAAGTTATTAACAACACATAAAACTTCAAACCATTTAAATTTTCAATAAACCCAGATCATACAAATATAATTATGACTTTTTGTTTAGATGGGTTTAGCAAAAGTTTACAGATTTAACTGCAAAAATCCAAAATAGTTAAAAAATGACTAAAACAAAAATTTGGCATGATTACAATCGATCCAAATATTTTAAGACATTCTGAATTCAACTATGAGGTCATATTTTCTCAAAAATGCTTTAGGAAAAAATTGAATCTCATAGTTGCTTATTCAAACACACCTAAACTAGGTTAAACACACCTAAAGTAAGGATGAACACAATGGAAAACAATAGAGTGAGTTATCATGGAAAGAGTAAACATAATAGATGTTAATGATATGTAGATGAATGGTGCATGCCGATTGGTTTTACATGTGGTCTAAACTATTTGATCATTGATGAAAAAGTGCAAGAAAGGTTTGAATGATCAAGTAATGATTTTGCACATGGTATGCACTACATAGCCATTGTGTCGATTTGACAACAAATAATGAGAGGAAGATGTTAGGTTGTGGAGCTAAAAGCTTCACTGATGCAAATAGGGGAGGAGGTTGCTAAGTGTCACAGACACCGGCATCGATCAAGCCAACCGATGTCGATAGGGTGTAGGCAGAAGAGAAATCGACGTCGGTCATAAGTCGACCAGCATCAGTCACCTCCAGGCAGACAGGGACCGACGTCGGTCGCCTGTGTAGTTTAGAACTGCCAGTTCCATGGACAGTTAGTTAACGAACCGAGTGTTTGCATGTTGAGGGCTAATTATAGTCTCAAGCTACGGATCTAATTATTGTAATTAGGTGTCTAATTATTGTTTGCATGAGATCTATATAAAGACTCATGGGTTGTATTGTAAATGAGTGCTAGAGAGTAAGAGAGCAAAATAAGCTCCTTCAAATTGAAGAGAGCATGGTGTGTTCCTCCTAGTGCCACAGTACCAAGTGTGGGTGCTGGTTTGGAGAATCAAAAAGATTCTTCATGTATGTATGATCTTGGTCAGCAAGTGTGCAAGGCCACTTTTGGAGATCTACATGGGTAAGTAAGATCATTGATCTGCAGGTGTATGTGTGTGCATGGTCTAGGTTTGTAAGTGTGCAGAACCAAGTTGATTTGCAGGTGGCAGCAAGATCAAGGTGCCAGCAACACAACAGGTAGCAAGATCAGGCAGGATCTACTTAGAGTATGGTGTGTACTCGGAGCAAAGAGGAAGGCAAGGTAGTCCCTTCCAAAGTAAGATCATTTGGGTTGCAGGGTGTTGCAGTTCATGGGAGATCTACTTGGAGTGTGTTGTGCACTCGGTTGAGTATGTGTGTATAATCAGTGTACTGGCAGTAGTGGATACTGACTGGTTAGAGGTGAACATCAACTCTATGTTTTAGTTGTGTGTTGGGACCGTAAGAGAGAGAGTGAGCTCTTGAAGAGATTTACTGTTTATGCCCTAGAGGTGTGGGAGCCCTAGAGGTGTGTAAGGAAGAAGAATTGTGGCAATCTTCTTTGTTGTATTTCCTTTTGGAAGAGTATGAATACAATTGGGTATTGTCTCTCATATTCTGTGTTATTTTTGAATTCTAGTTACTTGTTACTTCTGGTTAATTCCACATATTTTAAGTTACTTGTATATGGTAATCAATTGTTGCTTTCGGATCCTAATAGTGGAATCAGAGCTGTTTGTTGTTCTTGGATTCCTGATAGAAGATAAAAAATAAGAAGAGAGGCCTATTATGAAACCCACTCTAATATCAGATGTAGGTTTTACCCTATATCAAGGTAGATCTAAAGCTCAAGTGTGCAAACACAACCATAACTTTTCTATCTATCATATACCATAGTTTATTTAATCAACAACAATTACATTTATAGGCAATAATCTCCTAAAAATAGGGATATCTTCCTCATCTATAATCTATAAAATATCTCAACTTATTCCTTAATATAATCCCTAAATCTCTCACACACTTATCTCCTACTGTTTCTCACCATATCCCCTAAATATCTCTTAAAACTCTATCTGAGTTTTTTTCACAACTCACATTAATGAATTATCTCTCCAAATATTAAACACACAAACTTTAATTAAATTTTATTAAAGTGGAGTCCTAAAATAACTAATGTGTCCATGTGAGGAATAATTCTTAATAGTTAGGATGCCCTTGGATGAAAAATATTAGTGCAATACCATCTACAGTGCATTGATGTCTCAAGTATATAAATTGTAGCAAGGTTATCATAGTTATAGGTTTATGATATGAGTATCCTGTATATCTAATTTTATCTCCTCCACCACCCTCATCACCACTGTAGTTGGTTCATACACCCATAGAAAATTATTATATATAACTAGTGGTTACACATATGCAATATTTTCTTATAAACCCAATGGAGAGGAGATTAGTTAAGTCTACAAAAACTCTATCCATTCAGTGCCTTAGCGTCATATATTTATTTACACAAAGGCAATCATATTATATTTCATGTACTCAATTAGTACCACATAAAGTTTAGTGTGTTGTACAAGGAACATAAATAATGAAACATTCTCCTACTATGCAACACACCCCATAGATTCTTATACCTTCTAGAATTAACCATCATACACAATATTTTAAGAGCAATAATCATGATAGTTACCATATATCATGTGATTTATGATTACATTATAATATTCCTACATTTGGTACCTTTCACTCATGACAAGTGACCCTCAAAGTATGTGATACAAGCACTTTCTATTGTCCTCCCATTGATTGGATCATTGGTTAGCATTTTTCAAATTTAAAATATATCAAACATTAAAAAAATAAAAATATATGTAAAAAATAAAAATAAATCAAAAATATAAAAACATTCAAAATATAAAAATTAAGACCCTAACATGGCATGATTACTATGTTATACTATTTACATGTGTTATTTATCACATGTTTGTTAGATGACATATTTTTTCCATAAACATGCATTTCATAGTATCTGAGTGTGATCTAGGACATAAAGGCTACACATGGGCATATGTATGTTGGGATTTCCTCTACCCAATGACCATGCCAATACTAGAGGCATCTTATTCCAAAGATTTCACTCTCACAAGTTCTATATTTCTATGACATTTATACCAAGTTGGGATACATATATTTATTATATATGTATTTATAGTTACTCATCCCTTACATAGCGCTACATGGATATTATATTATATTATGATGTGACATTTATATTATATTATATTATGAGGTGACATTCATTGATGTTGTTATTCTTGCATGATAGGCTAGTTGTTACTTTTCTATTATGTACAACTCTTCACCTTGATGCGACATTTATGTCTCTTGTTTGTGACATATTTATGTCCCTCACATGTGTACCTTAGCATTTTTTGATGTGAAATATATTCCCCCTATTTACAAAATTTATATGTCCCTTGCACGTGGCCCTTGGCCTTGATTGTTTTGACATAGTTATGTATGTTGTATGTGGCCCTTGGCCTTGTGTGTTACACAAACTCTTGATATTGTTGAGCTTGTTGACATTGATTAGTTCTATGATCCATGACACACACATTTAATTTGTAGTCTTATTCAATTATCTTTCACTGATGGTTAGTATTATGTGTTTCATTGATACATCTATCTAGAAATGACACGTATATGCCCTGCATTACATATGATACATACATACCTTGATTGACATATGAATTACTATAATATCATACTTGCCACATGTTCACATAATTAATCATGGCATGATATGATTAAATATTATTTTAAGATGAGTAACTTACAAAACATATTCATCATCTCAAATGGGGGGCATTATATTGGAATTGTCAAAGGGACATAAGCCTTCATGAATAGAAATCAAATTTTGGAATCAAAGTTCAAATTTTAGAGATACAATTTTTTTTTGAGATATGATGGTTCATTCAAATGATTTATATTATACATATCAATACATATTATGGAGGTATATGTCATACATATGCACTTACTTTATATATGCTTGAGTATAAACTAATACACACTTGAGCGCATTTGTAAGGTCATATATGCACATTTTACAATGAAAACTATTACAATTATTTATTTTCAAACACTTTTTCAATCTACACTAAATAGTAAGCGACCTTGAATCTATAAATTTGTCTCTAGTGGTTGATTCATTTTTTATGGGTATTGTATGGTGAGGTTTAGAGATGTTGAATCACCATGTAATTAATTCTATCAAACTCATCATGTGGTTCCCATATTTATTATATATAATTACTTACTTAGGTTAGTACATTGCATACTTCTTCCCATATATATGAGGGTTGGGGCATGTGGTCTTGCCAACCCAAGGGCTTGCATAATTACATGAAAATGGGGTTTGATCACCTTCAATTTATACATAGTTCAAAAAGAGGAACCAATATTCAAGTTATTTAGTGGAAATCACATTTATCCAATGCTTCAACAAATAAGCATCATCTCTAACAAGTTTCAATAATAAACATGGTTTTCACCAACACACAAGTGTAATTCTTCCTTACCATATAATTTTTAAATTTAAAGTTCATATTTAAAATTTGAATTTATGTAAATTGACTACCATATGTTTCTTTTAGGTTTGGATTTTCACTGACCTACATAATTGAGCTTCCTATGAAATACAACTTGTGGTATACACACTCAGGTACTCTTTTTATTTTTACTCTAGAAATTTTATTACTATAATAAAAGTGGGGAATTTATAGATACTACAATATGGTATTAATTACTTACTAATGAAAAGATTAACATAAATTTTCCATGCATAACTTTTGCACACAAGTCTTGTCCTAACCCAACATTTTCTCACATTTACATTCTACCTTGTGAATTTGAATCTTATGTTTTGTTATTGCACACCTACAAGAGCCTCACTGTTTGTTTTAAACCTACATACTATCCTACATATATAGGCCTAGATGCTTAGTTTATTCCTCTTATGAACATGTCAATAACATTAGACTAGGTCAATATCTTTAGTTGATACTAACATGTGCATGTCAATAGTGACCCTTTCCTAGAAACAACTACTTTTAAAAATCAAATCTTGACATGCACGGGTTAGTATCAACTAAAGATATTAACCAATTATAAATTACCCAATTAGACTCATATATATTCAAATCAAGGCCTCACTTGATAGGGGACTTAGAACTTATCTAATACAAATTTATACACTATTTTTTGAGTAAAACTTCCCTATACCTCCAAATTCAAAAATTAGACACTAGGAGTAGTCACAAGACAAGTATGAAGTATATCAGAGCGAAGTCAAAGCAAACATTATCAAGTATCAAATCCAAATAATTAGTTATATAGTTATGGAGCATAATTTAACAAGAACACTAAATGGGAGAACTACATGTGGATTAATTTCCCTCTTTGGAGTATCAAATATGCAGGCAATGATCAATCATCAATAGGGGTGATTTTGGTCAACTCAACCCATTATACTTTCCTATTTTTTGCATGTTTTTAAACCTAACAAATAAGCATAGGGTTTTAAGGTGAAGGAGTTAATGGGTTATGAAAAAAAGCAAGCAAATCCATTGAATGACTAGTTCTAGATGCACCTTGCTCAAACCACAACACCTTAGCATGCAAAGTTGTAAAAGTATATTGAATTGAATGTGCAATAAATGATATTGATGATGTAATATAAATAGTCATTATAAGAGGGATAAAGGTTACCTATGTAGGAGTAGGTGTGGTTATTTTTTATAAGCCTTGTGTTGTCTACACACTTTGGTTAGATAAAAAATGTGTACCTTAAGGTGTAGATGTAAGGATCATAGTATTGGTATAAGTTTGACCACTTATAATTGGGTTAGTACCTCAAAAGGATTATTTGATATCATAGGAGTGATATTTTTACTCATATCTAATAGTTTGATCCAAATTTTTATGTTCATATCTTGCGATATATAAAATTGCATCAATCTGATGTGAATTCAAATTAATATATTTAGTGAATTATTTATCATTGATGGAATCCATTTAATCCATAGTAGTTGTTTAATTAGTTTTATTGTCTTAAAATTCATGATAATCCCATAAATAGTGTGAGTAATATTTATTTTATAATACATAAAGAGAGCAGGAGGAACAAAGGAGTTTTTTAACATAGGTTCCTAGAAAACCCATCCAAACGTGCTAATGTGTGTTTGTGTATGATGTAGGACACAGGTTCAAAATGTACAAAATATTATAGAGCAGGTCAATTATTCAATTGGTTCATAATTACATGTTTATCTAGAGAAACACAAAATTAAATTATATATAACATTCATTATTGCTAAGTAATTAAATAGATTTAAGCAAGATAGGGTATACACTATTCATGAAACAAATACAAAAAGACATTAAAAAAACACCATCATCTGATCTTTATATTAATCTCTATATTTTAGAGCTATTTTCCTTTACAATTGATAATTATATATAGAACTTACAAAGCTATAACACTTCACATTCTATCTTTTCAATTTTAGCTCAAAGGAATCTTTTCATATTCTACAGTATTTTGGAGTACATACGTAGGCCAAATATATACAAATTGATATATGTTATAAACATTGTTATACAGCACCCACTTGTCATGCATCTACACTCTACAATTTTACAATCTTATTTTAATAGCAACACTTTCTTGGACTTAAACAATTGTATCATGTTGTGACAAATATATAGGAAGTGTGACAAATGCTAAAATTAGTGACTATTTAGATGGGTTGGTCTAAAACATTACATGTAGTAATCACTCAAAATATTGTATACCAATTTTCACCTCTTATGCATTACTTATCCACCCTTGTGTGTTTTTAACTAAGTAATGTACCAATATACTACATTTTTGGGTTTTTAATAGATTAGCATAACTAGGAGGCCACCCTTTATGGGTTTTCAACCATCATGGCTCTACTCCTAATGTTTAAGGAATTACATACTTTAAAAATTAAAAAATATTCAAAATTTAGACCTCGTAGTAACTATAGAAAATATGGAGGTATAGATTGTGTTTTTGGAACTAGAGGAAGCTACAAATATGGTGCTATGATTGTAGATGTTTTAGATTATGTTGCTATAGAAGAAGATGGTGCTCCTAGAGTTGTTTTTGATGAATTTTCACATGCAAAATCTCTTTCTAGAGGTGTTTTTTGTGATTGGATGGTTAGATGTGTAGCTTTGGTAGATTTTATTTGTTGGAGTTCTTGTTGGATTTATTGTTGGAGCTAGTTTGGTGTAATAATTTAAGGACCATCAATGACTTATGTGATATAATAATCTAGATGGGATAATTCATTATTGAACATCTTCCAATTAAAAAGAGTTTCCCACACCATATTGATCATAGTGTGCAAAGGAACTTGGCACATCATGAGATTCTTAATGTCATCATCCTCTATTATCATAAGGGTGGCCCTACTATTTGATACCTTTTACTAAATTTCTTGTGTCAACTCCTCTAGTCTATCTACGTGCCTCTGTGTCTAAATGCCAACACATGTATTACACAAAATCTCATTTTTTTAGGTTTTCAACTTCTATACCATATTATCTCTTAAATCAAGAGACTCCTTTAGTGTGGCATCTAACTACTTAGATGTAGTTGATTGGTACCCCATTGTTGCTTTGACTTGGTAAGCCTTGGCAAACTCTAGCTTGGATTCTCTCCATGTGTTATTTTTCTAATACTTCTATTCAAGCATGATTTTAGCTATGTGTTGAGTTTGGAGTGCAGTAGTGTCTAAAACTTGCTCATATTATTTGAGGAGCTCAAATATACCCTCTATTTTTTCCTTTAATTTTGACCTTGCATTTGAACCTATTATATATTCTATGTAGTGATCCAATATTTTTTAAGACAATATAAAATGGATATGAGTTTATTATCCTAAACCATGACTTGGTTTCTCAAGAAATAAATGACCAACCTAATATACATATCGTCAATGATTTGTCTAGCCTTATTGAGGTAGAGATGAAATTATGTGTTATCTTACTTACAATGGGTTGCATCATATTGTAATTAATATGCCTTATGTGTAATTTATTCTTATAATTTAGTAGTTCCCTCAATCGTCTTTACCAAGGATTATTTTGTCACATCAAGTGACACCTCCAACAATATCATGGCAAAAATAAATGGATAAGTTGCATTTATTATTAGTGATAGTTAGTGTCACATTTATTCCACAAGGAGTGTGAATGTTTTCCTCCACTCCAATTCACTAGGATATCCCAAAACCAATGAATGAATATTGGCCTACACTATTCTTCTTCTTGTTTGGCTCCTTAGGTTGATTTTGAGATTTGTGATGTGCCAGATGGTTGCTGATATTTTATGTGCATCCACTTGTTTGGCCTCCTCTACTTACGGTTTGGATATAACTTAAACCTTATTATTTTTCTCTTTCTCCTCCTTGGATGTGGCATCTACCTCTACTTATGCCTCATCTTCTTCCTTTTACTTATACATATCATCCTTGGCAGCTTGTTCCTCAACCTTTTGTTTATTTTCTTCTTCTTAATTTTGTAGGGCCTCTTTCTTTTTATTTTCATTTGCCTTGGCTACTGCATCAACTTTGACATTTTTATGTTTCACATCTTTCACTTCCTTATCTACATTATCCTTGTTATTT
Source organism: Torreya grandis (assembly GCA_037957365.1). NCBI lineage: Eukaryota > Viridiplantae > Streptophyta > Pinopsida > Cupressales > Taxaceae > Torreya > Torreya grandis. The sequence continues at coordinate 2,346,757 of JARHVA010002033.1, forward strand.
TAATATTTTATTTTTAATACTTCTTCTTCTCCTCTTTTTCTTGATCTTGCATCTTATTTTTTACAACTTACTCTACTTGTTTCTTCTATTTTTTATTCTTCTTCCTCCTCCTTTTTCTATGAATCAACTTAATATTTATTCTTCTTCTTCTTCTTCCTCTCCTCTATCCTTCCTTTATTTTATACTTTTGTCTATGCTTTGTTTTGTGTTATTTTGGCCTAATTGGTTCCTTGATCTACTACAATTTCCTCCTACACATTTGGATCTTTGGATATTGGTGCCTACTTGCTTGAGATTCTTGTGCATGAATGGATGAATATTGAGATGTATATGGATCAAGGGTAATGGGGATGAATGAATTGGTGAATCATGAGGGGAGGAATAAGGGGAATACATCACTAATTTGGTCTTGAAAATTGGCATCTTTAATCGATTAGGTAATATGAGAACCTTCTTCAGGCATTTATATGTGGGTAATCTCAAAAAGCTATTGTTAATCTACTTTCTATTATTTAGAATCAATCACCTCCATAGATTATGGTTAGACAAAGGATCCCATGTATTTTGGAATGTAAGGAGAGGTCATTTACATTATGTGTGTCCTTATTTAATATATCATTGGTTGTTGAGGGCTTGTTTGTTACTCTGCACCTTGCTCTTCTATTGGTTATTGTTGGGATGCCTATGAAACTAAGATTTTGGTTCATAATACTACTTAGAAGATGGATGATATTCTACATATTATCTCTTACTATTTTGTGACAATGTCAACTATGATTGACTTAGTGTTTATGGGAATGTCAACCATTATTATTTTTGGAAGATTTTTGTGCACTTGGAAAGTGCAGACTACATTCTATAATAAAAATTATTTTTATTCCTTCTCTTCTTAGAGTTTTGTGCCTATGTATTCCAACATATACTTATACACTTTTTCCTTGGCGACTCAGTGTTTATGGGAATGTCAACCATTATTATTTTTTGAAGATTTTTGTGCACTTGGAAAATGTAGACTACATTCTATAATAAAAATTATTTTTATTCCTTCTCTTCTTAGAGTTTTGTGCCATGTATTCCAACATATACTTATACACTTATTCATTGGTGACTCCTATTTTTTCAAGATAATGATTGAAAAAAATCCTTGAGACATTGTTATTATTGAGCTATGGATTTGTGTTGCAAGTATTTTTATTTTGTGGTGGAGGTGGTGTTGTCCTATGCATCGATACCTTCCTTTTACCTGTGGCCAGTTTGTGACACACCCACATATATATGTGAAGGTTCTTGGTTCCTGTGCTTCATCTTGTGACTACATTAAGGGTTGTTATGACAATAATTTTTGCATACCCTAAGGCATAATCACAAATATTAGATAGTTCTAGTAGCCATAACTTTATGTCATAAGACTTCTACTTGCATATCTAACATGGTAATTGTTATCACTTGGATTTGCACCCTTTTAGGAGATGAAAATATCTCATCATCCAATTGGCATAATGGAATCACCTCTAGAATTGTGGGCAGCCTAAGGAATGAGTTGAGTCTCTAGATAGGGCTAGCTTCCTTGATGTACTACTTAGGATTGAACCTACTACTAACTTTTGGGGGTGAAAAGGGAGAGAGATAATTGAAAGAAAATATAAACTAAGGAGGTGATACACAAAATAAATTTTATGACTTCCAACCAATTTCATTCTACACTTGAGACCAAGAAACAAAATAAAACATACACTCCTTCAATCTTCCTCATCTCAAATCAATGTTACATTGTGAGAACATGGGTGAATGTGCAAAGCTAGGAGGACTAGACAAGAGGAATTAGATGGAAATAATGAAAATAATAACTCACTCAACATTTAAAATCTTCTAAAACACTTCACATACCTTGTAAGAAGAAGTTTTCCAACTATAAACAAGGTGAAAGAATGAGACCACATACTAGGAATCCATAGTCTTCACTAAACAAGATTCATATTTCAAGTGGAACACACTTATTAAAAATCCTGAAGATGTAAAACTTAATCATTTTATTGATCAAAATTTATACAATTGAGCAAGGATTCACTATACTTAGGTGGAGCATAGAATACAATGCCAAAATGGCCAACTCTTATAAAGTTTGAGAGAGAGAGAGAGAGAGAGAGAGAGAGAGAGAGAGAGAGAGAGAGAGAGAGAGAGAGAGAGAGAGAGAGAGAGAGAGAGAGAGAGAGAGAGAGAGAGAGAGAGAGAGAAGTCCAAGGGTCACAAAGACACTTTTCAAGCTAATAATTTCATTTATCCATGTATGGGAAGAGTATATGGGTCAAACCATGTAAGGACAAGAGCTAAACATGCCAATCCAAGTCATCAAAGTTATGCAAAGTGGCTTAAAACTCCTTTTCTTGCATAGAAAACTACCTTAATGATTAGGCCTATTTGAGTGAATTGTAACTAATATAGGGAAGGTAAAATGATTTTAATGGAAGGGGAGGATATAAAACATTCTTATCCATGCATTTCTTTTCATGTTTGGTCTTTTAGAATCACCTAGAAGAGATCCATCATCACCTGCACTCTAGGAAACCTCTTTCTCATGCACTTTGCACACTTGGCTTTAAATTTGGATTTATTTGTTCATTAAATTCCATAAAATGTAGTGGTTGACATGTTTCAATACCCTCCATGTCCTTTGAAGCATTAGGGGCACCTTAAAATCAATTTACTTAAAGGATTTCCTCCCTTCTCTCTAGCTTGCCCAATATACTAGATTTGACTAGCTGAGTTGAAACACATGGTTTGGGAACTTATATGATATTTCATGTCATGTAATGAATATGAGGATTTATCATAATTTTTAATATTTCTCCCAAACTTTGTTTCATCTCTTAACTCCTCCTTTAGCCTACACAACACACAAAATAATGATAAAAATCTTGTTTTGCTCCCATCCGTATAATTTTATAAAACTAATCATGGTGTGAAGTAGAATTGGGAAGTAATATAAAACCTAAAATCATCATTATATACAAACTATTCCATTTTTGTAGCTATCCAACTCCATTTTCCAAGACTAGTCCTTAGCAAGGGTTTAGTAGGGTTTTAGACCTGTTTTTGGTCTTAATGATTATTCATAAAGTTGGGACATCTAAATTGAGAAAATTTTTCATTAAAATGTCCTATAAGACCCTTGATAACATACCCTAACTTTTATGGCTCCCATTCATATCTCCATGAAATATATGAGCATTGGAACTTGGTTTCTCATGCTTGTTTTCACCATTTTATACCGGTTTGAGTTGGTTTTGGACCAAAAATGGCGCTCCTGATGATTTCATTAACTCCAAAAATCTTGAAAGTATCTGTATTGACCCCAAAAACATGATAAAATTGATTATAATTCTCACGTCATGCTATAAGTGTGATGGAATCCCCACTTGGGCACTAGGTTTCACCATGCCTAATAGGCATGTTTTAATTTTTAAGCTCAAGGTGAGTTTTATAGGTTCCCTTGCATATTTTCAGATAAAAATATTATATAATTACCATTTGAACATGATTAAATCTATCTATAATATTAATTCATGTTATAAATGATGGATGACTTCTTGCTTGGGCATTAGGCCTCAATCTTGCTTTTAGGTCTGACAACTCCTCTGAGGGTTTAAGCTATTTTGTTTGGTTTCATTCATCTGTGGTTAGTTTCCATGATTTTCATTAGTTTCATATATACTATCAAGCCTTCTTGAAATATATCCTTGACCTTTGGTTCAATCTCTTTCCCTAATCTTCCAAATTGTCAATCTCATGTACAAAGGAGTGCCTTCTATCTGAGATAAAATAGAGAATACTCCCCTATCTTCTCAGACCAAAGTGGATATCTAAGGGTGTTCTCCATGTCACAAGGGTATGATACATAAAATTTTATCCCATTATTATAATCATAGGCCCCTCAGCTAACTAAAACATCTAAAATAGACTAGTGAAGGCACCGTTTGTAGGGTTTATGCTTTGGACTGTGTTTAGCCTTTGAAAGGTGCTTTCCCTTTGATTAATGGAGCACTGTGAGGGCCTATGGAGGTCATTATTATTAATATTAATGTGTTTCAATATTTTATACCAATTTTACTTTCCACATATTCTCAATACTTCCCTTGAACCCTTGTATAACCTAGACTGAGCATGGGATGACCCTGACTATACCCTGCCTTAGACTGAACTTGTAGGTATGATTTGTATAATATAGATTCAAAATGGGAATAAAAACCTCCTAAAATTCCATTAGGTTCACTTTAAATTTATCTGGTTCCTTTTGATATCATGTTTACACCACTCATACACTAAAACACTGTTGTTTTGCTCACCGGCTATTCACTATCTCAGTCTTAGTCAACTGATTGTAGGTTATTTAGCTCCTACTAGTATTGGTTAAGGTGATTAGGTACCTTTTTTTATACTTAAAGGAAAAAACATCACTTTTTTATGTTGATATTTATCTTGTTACAATAAAACATCATCAAAACATCATGATTAGGTCAATATTTGCTATAAACTGTTGTAGGTATGAATTGTCTGTACAAAGACAGTCATGGATCACAAAGGGACACTTGTATTCACCTTAATTTTATAATTTTTATTACTTTGACCTCATATCACTATTTGAGGGCCCTTATTCATAATCCTAGCTCAATGCTAATCCTTTGATGCTCAAGTCATTGTTGCCTATATCCATTTTTGACCTGGATGTAGGTTGCATTAGAGCCCTATGAGGTCTTGCTATTAATTTTTAGAGTTTTATTTGTAATTACAAAACCAATTAGTGTTTTATTTTTCCTCCATTAACTTTTTAATGATTAAAACACTCTCAAAACTCCATTCTAGGTCATATTTATCACTCCCAGTTGTAGGTGTACCTTTCAAGCCTATGTACGAATTGTGGTTGACCATTGACTACAAATAGTCATGGATAAAAATCTCTTGATATCCCCTTTGAATTATAATTTCACCTTCACCATATATAAATTTTCAATCATTAATTCAAGGTCTCAAACCACCATATTGTGGAGGAGTCACTTTGGAGTTTCAAGCCTATAGATTTCAATGTAGGAAATTAGTGGTAAAGGATGCAAGTTTGAATCCTCCTAACAAGAAAACCAATGATTAAGTCGCATTCCTCCTTTTTATAAGCTTTTATCCCATGTATAATATAAATTTTTTTTCCATTTAGGTGCCTCAAATCCTCTTGAAACTCTATCATGAGATCTCAATAGAAAACTAGGGTGCTTTGTTATGTGTTTTTAGGGAAATGATCCCTAAAGCCTATAGACCTTATCCTTGAAAGGTTTCCCCACAGTTGCATACTATCCTAACACATTTTATAGGTTTGTTATGATCTCTTCACTATTAAATGGATTAGACACCAATTAAATCACTCATTTCAACACTAGGAAAGGGTGTCTAGCTCTAAGTCAAGCTATCTGTAGGTAAGGATTTTGTGCTTATAGACAACAAGAGAGAAGAAATGAACAATGATGCATTTTTTATCTCAATTTACATACTTATACCTTATGAAAATTATTTAAATAGGTGTATAAACTCATGAGGATCTTGAACCAACTTCAAACCATCTACTCATTGTGAAAAGCTTCTTGCAAACACCTTATAAATAGGGGTTACAAGTGATTGTTGATCTAGCATGTGATCTTGCAATTCATGAGAATTCATTGGATTATAAAAGTGAAAGGTAAAGAGGAGAGTATTATGACTATAAAAACATTTTTAAGACACTAAAACAAAGCCCTAAATCCATAACAAATCACAAAACTCCTACAAATTGGTGAAAACTCTTCATAATGCAAAATGGTGTATCCTCCTGAAAATTGAGTTTGTTAGCATAGAAAAACCACTTGAAACATGAAACCAAGTATGTGAATAATTAGATAAGGAATACAAAAATATTTTTAAGTAACCTTAGTAACTAGTTTGTACGGACTTCTCCAAACAAGACCAAAACCTAAAGGGTGCACAAATTGATAAGCAGTTTTGGAAGCTAAACTTCAAATAGATGGTTCATAAAACATGGGCCACAATTTCTCAAAATTATTATATTAATTTGAAATTATTAAGTTTATAATATTCCCCCAAGAGCATTTTTCCTGAAACCCCATGTGTTACTTGTACCGAGCAAAAACCTAAGTGTCACCTGAGTCTGCTAAGAAGAGCAATAAGGGAGTTAAATGGTTTTTTCTTGAAAATGGAAATTTCATATAATTAAAAATATGGCTTTTAGATTAAAATATTATAATACATCCCATTACCATTTCCCATGTGTCACACTTCTCAAGGAGGCTGTACAAGTACCCAAATCTTCCCTTTTCTTCAAGAAAACTACCTTTTCTAAGTTTACTGACAATTTTCAGTTAGTGACAGTTACTACAAACCTCCTAAGACACATGGCATGTGATAAAACTCTTTTACACTTTCAAATTTTCCAATAAACCCATACAAATCATTAAATGTACTATTTTAACCCCCTAAAATGACTCAAAATGATAAATGGACTAATGAAATAAGTGACCAAGGCTAATATAACATTGAATGGCATCAAATGACCTATTAAAAATCTTATGACATGATATTAGACCCCAAAATATGCCTAAAAATAATTTTTTACTAGGGGTGCCCTATTTTGACCTAAAAGTTAAAATTGGTCAACAAATTGGTGACTCATAGGGGTAGTATGCCTGATATACTAACTAGACCAGTTGCCTTATTATTCCATTGGGATTATGGAGTCATCTAAGGATTGAGACAAACAATATACTTTGACCATTGACTCAATTTTTATCAAAACAAGACAACTAAGACTACCTCAACCACACAAAGGAAAAAGTCACACACAATAAAGAAAGCAGACACACACATGTGCATAATCACTTAGTAGAATAGGAAAACAACCTATTATGCACAACTAACAACTAAAAACAACTCATTTCTAGGATCAAAAGGAAAACCTTTGTCAAGCATGGTTCTCTTTGAATTGAATGCTTTGTGGATCAGACCTCTTTCTTGGCACTTCATTTGATCTAATCTCAATTAGATCATCCTTGAAAAAATCTCCAACGAATACATATTACTCTTGAAAATGTTCACATACTTCATATTTCTTCCCATTCTTCACCTCATAGTCAACTTGTATCTCCATAGTATCCATGTCTCCAAGAGGACTGGTTTCATGTTCTTTGGAAGATTTAGGCCAACAAGAGCTTGATCCATATTTCAATATTTGATATGTTTCTCCCAAATGATTGAGATGATTATATCCCATCTTCATGACTTCAAACATGTCATCATCAAAAGCAGATGCTTCTTCAAAAGATAGATTTGAAAGGATTCTTTCCCTTTGCATACTTACTTGTGTACCAATGTTGCCTTCTACATCTTTGACCAACAAATAGCCTCCTCATCAAGGAATATAGATTTCTCCAATTATTTCAAACAAGTCATCTAAAATATGATTAATAACTTGTCCATGTTCATCTATGGTGTCTTGCAAAGTGAGGAAGGAGTTAATGATCATTTCTTCTTCTTTGTAAAAAAGGAAACATCCTTCTTTAAAAGCTTATGAATTGTCCTTTTGTTCACCAAGGGGAGTGCCTATGGTTATCTCCTCCTCATAAACACTCATGATGTCTTCTTTATCAACCATGAATTGAGCATAGTCTTCTTCATTTTCATTTCTCAAGATAGGCTCTTCAACATAAATAAAACATTCTTCATCATCAACCAAGAAAAAGGATTAAATACAAGACTTACCTTCTCTTCATCACTTAATACTTATTTAGGGATTTAAAAATGAACCTTATCTATCATAATATAATCTCTTTGGTCAAGGGTTGCAAGATTTTCAACCTCCTTCATGGTGATGCCAAGACTAGGCATCTTGAAATCATGTGATCTAGCCCAATGAGGCTGCCAAGGAGGTAGGTTTTCTTCAAGCAAGAGTTCTCTTTCTTTATCAACCAAATGATCCTTATTTGGTTCCCACACCATAGGTCCATCAATACAAAGGGTTATGGGGTAAGGATAAGATGAACTAGTTGGTGGAGGTGGTATATAGAACTCAAGATCATATTGAGAATGTAAGGTAAGGTACTCTTTTGGAAGCTCTTGAAGAAGGGGACATAGGGTGTGTTTAGGCATAGGATCTTCTTTTGGGTATAAACCTTCCACCTCACCTTGACTTATCAATCTAATATTTTATTTTAATTCCTATATTTACTTGGTTAGGTTCTCTTGGAAAATCTTCTCTTGAAGTTGATAAGAATCATCATGGGGATAAGGATTTCATGAATGTTGCCATGGAATAGAGGAAGATTCTTGAGGAAGGGTGGGAGGGACTTTCAAAGGATTAACTCCATCTTCCACTTCACACTCTTGGACAATGCTCCCATATTCTTTCTTACCCCATGACTCTACTATCTTGATCCAACTTAAGATGTTAGGATTATATGTCTTCTCAATTTCACACTCTTGGTCAAGACTTTTCTCCTATTTCTTTCCCCATGATTCCAATATTTCATTCCAACATATGACATTGGGATTATGAGTCTCCTTTTTAGGTGGTTGGGATGGTATGTGAGAGGTAAAAGTATGAACTCCACTTCCTTTGCTGCCAACATATACTATTTCATATGCATGTTAGCTAACTCAATTTACCTATCAATATTGGCCTCAAACACAATACTTTTTGTTTCAATACTCTCCTCCAGCTTATTAAGAATAAGATTACCTTGATAGGCTTGGTTTGGCTCATGAGTAGGGGTCATGTATGGATGGTATGAAACTTGGGCAAATGGATATGAATGTTAATAGGTATGGTGAGGTTGCCTTTCATGAAATTCTAGCTTATCCTCTAAGGAAGAGACTAAACCACTCACATCAAGCATCTCACTTGTGATCCTTTACCAATTGGCTCTCTCAATAGGTTCCCACTCTTTCTTGACTAACTCTAATGCATTTCTCACTTGATGGATGGAATGATTAGGAATCCTTTGACCACATCCCCTTCAAGTATCAAGCTCCAACATATACCTTTCATAGCCCAAAAGTGCTTGTTTGAAGGTGGAAATGGGTTGATTAGAGAAAGGATTAGGTTGACTAGGAATAAGACATTGATAAGGCTAGTTATATGATTTATGCAACTCATGACAGGGCTGAATATGATCATATTAAGACTGATAATGATCATAACAAGGTTGACCAAGAACTTGTTCATATTGATAGGGAATGGGACAAGATGGATATGTCTCACAAACTTCTAGAGGGCAAAACTCAAATTCAAGGTCAGCCATGAATCTTCATTAAAAACAAGAACACAAAGAAATATGTTACCATCAATATTCAAAGGATAACTTGGGTTTATTGACCAATTGATATGTCTTCAGAGTCGCCATTAGTTCTTGCATTGATGCCTCTAAAGAATGATTATTGAGAGACAACACCAAAAATCTCTCAATCTCTTGGAACAAGAATCCCACCGAGCATACTAAACAATTTTGTCACTTATATTTTCACCATTTGAGGAGATGAAAATCTCTCCTCATCCAAGTGGCACAATAGAATCACCTCTAAGATTATGGGTAGCATAAGGAATGAGGCAAGTCTCTAGATAGGGCTAGTTCCCTTGATGTACCACTTAGGATTGAACCTACTACTAAATTTTGGGGGTGAAAAGGGAGAGAGATAAATGAAATCAAATCTAAACTAAGGAGGTGATACACCAAATCAATTTTATTATTTCCAACCAATTGAATTCTACACTTGAGACCAAGAAACAAACTAAAACATACACTCCTTCAATATTCCTCTTCTCACATCAATGTTACATTATGAGGTCATGGGTGAATGTGCAAAGCTAGGAGGACTAGACAAGAGGAATTATATGGAAATAATTAAAATAATAACTCACTCAACATTTCACATCTCCTAAAACACTGCACATGCCCTGCAAGAAGAAGTTTTCCAACTGCAAACAAGGTGAAAGAATGAGACCACATGCTAGGAATCCATAGTCTTCACTAAAAAAGATTCATAATTCAAGTGGAACACACTTATGAACAGTCATGAAGAGGTAAAACTTAGTCATTTTATTTATTAAAAGGTATATAATTGAGTAGGGCTTTTTCCATACTCAGGTGGAGCATAAAATACAATGCCAAAATGGCCAATTCTTATAGAGTTTAAGGGAGGGAGAGAAGAAGAAAAGTCCAAGGGTCAAAAAGACACTTTTAAAGATAATAATTTAATTTATCCATGAATGGGAAGATTATATGAGTTAAAACATGCAAGGATAGGATATACACATGTCAATCCAAGTCATCAAAGTTATGCAAAGTGGCTTAAAACTCCTTTTCTTGCACATAAAATTACCTTCATGATTAAGCCTATTTGAGTGACTTTTAAATAATATATGGAAGTTACAATGATTATAATGGAAGTGGAGGATATTATACATACCTATTCATGCATTTTTTTCATGTTTGGTCTTTTGGAATCACCTGGAAGAGATCCATCATCACCTGCACTCTAGGAAACCTCTTTTTCATGCACCTTGCACACTTGTATTCAAATTTGGCTTTATTTTTTAATTAAATTCCATAATATGTAGTGGTTTACATGTTTAAAAACCCTAAATTTCCTTGGAATAATTAGAGGCACCTTGAAATCAATTTACTTGAAGACTTCCTCCCTTCTCTCTAGCTTGCCCAATATACTAGATTTGACTAGCTGAGTTGAAACACCTATTTTTGGAACTTATAAGATATTTCATGGCATTAAATTAATATTAGTAGTTATTATAAGTGTCAATATTTCTTTCAAACTTGGTTTTATCTCTTAACTCGTCCATTAGCCTGCACAACACACAAAATAGTGAGAAAAATCCTATTTATGCTCCCATATGTATAATTCCATACAACTCATCATGGTTTGAAGTAGCTTGGGGGATTAATATACAACATAAAATCATAATTTTGGATAAACTATTCCATTTCGGTATCTATCCAACTCCATTTTCCAAGACTGGTGCTTAGCAAGGGTTTAGTAGGGTTTTAGGCTTATTTTTGGTCTTCACAATTGTTCATAAAGTTTGGACATCCAACTTGAGAAAAATTTTCACTAAAATATCCTATTAGACCACTTATAATATCCCATAATTCATATGGCTCCCATGCATATCTCCATGAAAGATATGTGCATTAAAACTTGGCTTCTTGAGCTTATTTTCACTATTTTGTACCAGATTGACTTGGTTTTGGACCAAAAATGGCTCTCTTGATGATTTCCTTGACTCAAAAAAGATTTAAAACATATTAATTGACCCCAAAAACATTATATAATTGATTTTAATTCTCACCTCTTGCTATAAGTGTTATGGACTCCCCACTTGGGCACTAGGTTTCATCATGCCTAATAGGCCTATTTTGATTTTGAATCTCAAGGTGAGTTTTCTAGGTTAACTTGAATATTATTATCTCAAAAAATTCTATAATTACCCTGTGAACATGATTAAATCCATTTATAATCTTAATTCATGTTATAAATGATGGATGACTTCTTGTTTGGGCATTAGGCCTCAATCTTGCTTTTAGGTTTGACTGCTCCTCTGAGGGTTTAAGCTATTTTGTTTGGTTTAATTAATCTATGGTTAGTTTCCATGATTTTAATTAGTGTCATATATCCTCTCAAGTCTTATTTAGATATCTCCTTGACCTATGGTTCACTCTCTTTCCCTAATCTTCCAAACTGTCAGTCTCATGTACAAGGGAGTGCCCTCTGTTTGAGACAAAATAGAGGGCATTCCCCTCTCTTCCCAAACCAAAGTGGATATATGAAGGTGTTATCCATGTCACAAGGGTAATATACATAAAATTTTATCCTTTAATCCAAGCATAGGCCCCTCAACTGAACATAACTTCTAAAACAGACTAGTGAAGGCACTGCTTGCAAGGTTTGTGCTTTAGACTATGTTTAGCCTTTAAAAGGTGATTTACCTTTGCCTAATGGATCACTATTAGGGCCTATGGATTTAATTATTATTAATATTAATGTTTTTTAATCTTTTATACTATTTTTAATTTCCACATATTCTCCATACTTCCCTTGAACCCTTATATAACCCAGACTGAGCATGAGATGACCTTGACTGTACCCTACCTTAAATTGAACTTGTAGGTATGCTTTGTATAATATAGATTCAAAATGGGAATAAAAACATCCTATAATTCCATTATATTCACTTTAAATTTATATGGTTCCTTTTGAGATCATGTTTAGACCACTCATACACTAAAACACTACTATTTTGCTCACTGTCTCAGTCACAGTCAACTGATTATAGGTTATTTAGCTCATACTAGGCTTGGTCAAGGTTATTAGGTACCCTTTTTTTATAATTTAAGGGAAAAAAATACTATTTCATGTTTATATTTATCTTGAATTCAATCAAACATCATCAAAACATCATGATTAGGTCAATATTTATTATACCCTATTATAGGTATGAATTGTTTGTATAATGAGCACCTGTAGACAGTCATGGATCACAAAGGGACACTTTTATTCACCTTAATTTGATAATTTGTATTCCTTTTAACTAATCACACTAGTTTATGGCCCTTATTCATAATCATATCTCAATTCTAATCCTTTGATGCTCACGTCATTGTTGCATATATCCATTTTTAACCTGGCTATAGGTTGCATTAGAGTCCCATGAGGTCTTGTTATTAAGTTTTAGAGGTTTATTTGTAATTAAAAAACCAATTAGTTTTTTATTTGTCACAAATTCACTTTTTAATGATGAAAACACTCTTAAAACTCCATTTTGGGTCATAGTTATCATCTCATCTATAGGTGTACCTTTCAAGCCTGTGTACCGACAATGGTTGACCATTGACTACAAATAGTCATGGATCAACCTCTCTTGATGGTCCCTTTGAATCATAATGTCACCTTTATCATATATAAATTTTAAATAATTTTTGAAAGGTGTCAAACCACCATATTGGGGAAGGGTCACTTTGGATTTTCAAGCTTGTAGATTCCAACGTAGGAAATCAATGGTAAAGGATGCAAGTTTGAATCCTCCTAACAAGAAAACCAATGATTAAGTCACATTAATAATTTTTTAAATATATTATTCCATGTATAATATATAAGGTTTTTCCATTTAGGTGCCTCAAATCCTCTTGAATCTCTATCATGAGATCTCAATAGAAAACTAGGGTGCTTTGTTCTGTGTTTTTAGGGAAATGATCCCTAAAACCTGTAGACCTTATCCTTGGAAGGTTTACCCATGGTTTCATACTATCATATCACCTTTTATAGGCTCTTTATGATCTATACACTATGAAAGTGTTTAGACACCAGTTAAATCACTCATTTCAACACTTGGAAAGGGCGTCTAGCTCTTTGTTAAGCTATTTGAAGGTAAGGATTTTGTGCATATAGACAACAAGAGAGAAGAAATGAACAATGATGCATGTTTTAAAATAATTGGAATACCTAAACCTTATTAAAATTCTTAAAATAAGTGTATAAACTCATGAGTATCCTAAACCAACTTTAAACTATCTAATCACAGTGAAAAACTTCTTGCAAACTCTTGATATAAAGCAAATAGGGGTTATAAGTGATTGTTGATGTGGAATGTGATCTTGAAAGTCATGAGAATGCATTGGAGTATGAAATTTAAATTTAAATAGGAGAGAAATATGACTCTAAAAAAAATTTGAAGACATTAACACAAACCCTTGAAGCCATAACAAAGCATAAAACTCCTACAAATTGGTGAAAACTCTTCACAATGCAAAATGGTGTATCCTCCTACAACTTAAGTTGGTTAGAATAGGAAAACCACTTGAAACATGAAACCAAGTGTGTAAATCATTTTAAGAGGAATAAAACAAGATATAGAAGAAACCTTAGTATTTTTTTTGTATAGACTTCTCCAAACAAGGCCAAAACCTAAAGGGTGAATAGATTGATAGGCAATTTTAGAATTTGAACTTCAAATAGATGGTTCATAAATCATGGGCCACCATTACTCAAAATTATTATATTAATTTGAATTTATCTTAGTGTATAATATTCTCCCAATATTATTTTTCTTGAAACCCCTTTTGCTACTTGTAACAAGTAAAAACCTGAGTGTCACTTGAGTCTGCCAAGAAGAGCAAGAAGGGAGATGAATTGTTTTTGCTTGAAAATGGCACTTTCAGATCATTAAAAACATTTAATTGAGTTTATAAAGATGAAAATACATCCCCTGACTCTTTCTCATGTGGCACACTTCCTAAGGAGGCCGTATAAGTGCCCAAATCTTCCCTTTTCTTAAAAAAAACTACCTTTTTTGAGTTTCCTAACAATTTTAAGTTAGTGACAGTTATTATAGACCTCATAAAACACATGGAACGTGATAAAACTCTTTTAAACTTGCACATTTTCCAATAAACCCGTATAAATCATTAAATGCACTATTTTGACCCCCTAAAATGACTCAAATTGATAAATAGACTAATGAAATAAGTGACCAAAGTTAATATAACATTTAATGGCATCAAATAACCTATGAAACATCTTATGACATGATATTAGACCCCCTCAAAGGCCTAAAAATGAAGTTTTTTACTAGGGGTGCCCTATTTTGACCTAAAAGTCAAAATTAGTCAACAGTGATGTAGAAGGGAAAGAAAGTGATTTGTGCCTTGGGAAACTCATGGACTCAAATTTTAATCCCATCATGTAACTCTATAATGACTAAAATTTCCACTAGGTATTGCATGATGTCTTTGGGAACTCAAGGATGAAAAATAATTATACTTTGAACCTCCACCCACCATGCATTAAACTAGACAAATTGATCATAGTACTAACATATCTTGGTCTATGCAATGTTGGAAAATGTGGTCATAGGATAGAATTCAACATAAGGTGAAAAAATAATGTTAAGATACTTCCATTTTGTGAAATAGATGAGAAATACCATAAAATGGTATTGGAAGGCTTGCGACATGCAGTTGATGAAATTTTTAATGTTTTTGATGAGCTAGGAGACTAGAAACTCAATAGAGTTGAAGTTGTCATTTTGTCATACCATTTGATATGCAATATTGATGACCCATTTGGTATCCTACCTAACACTTTTGGTGGTATATTAAAATTGATTTATAATAAATTTAAACAATACTTGCACCATAACATCATCTATCGAGTCACTCAAAATTCCTCTAGATGACCTAGGATTCTTATCCTTAATATATGAGTGAATTGGAGGGGCCTTGGTTTTGTATGATAGGAGGTATTTTCCTTGTGCTACCAGTCTTGGTTCCCTCACCATTATTGTTATATTGATGAATATGATCACATCCTTAAATAGATAGAATATGCCTTCATTATAGTGACTCAACAATGTCATCATCATTTCATCCAATTGGCCAAATATAAGGAGTTTAATGTGTCACTCTACATTAGATCCTTAGAGAGGCTGTTGAAGAGCTAAGGATCTTGGTTGTGGTGTTGTCACTTGGTCTACGATAAAAATATTGAAATATACCATATCAATAAAATAAAATATATTTGGATCATGGTACCATGTTTACCTTAGTGCAAGGATAATTCCAAATTCTTATTTTTGTTCATCTATCAATGGAATCAAGAGTTGTGATTGATCCATATATTTTCTTTGATAGGCCCTTGGTAGATGGATGTAACTCAAATTCATTCTACTGAAAATCATACGCTCAGGTGAATTAATCAGGCTCAAATCATAGATAATTTTTTTGTAAAGTATTACAATGGTGGTTCACTCTATATGCCCTTATATAAATTTCCTTCACTCCACACATCTAATGATTTACATTGAATTATACTAAGTTGTCTTGGGTCATTATGCTCTTGGTTTGAATTCCATCAGTCGTTTTGATATGACTTGACACTTCACTAGATAAGTTAAATGTTTTAGATTATGACATTATTTGATGTGACGTGCCATATTTTATTCTATAATGACTTTCATTTATTTTACATTAATTAAATATGACACATCAATCTATTTTTAGAAAGATGTAATCTTCAGAGTGATTTGTCATTAACCAATTTATGAGTGATCGTTTGTTACTTAGTGACTATTTACTACCTATCCTACACACCCATTTTGTTAGTGTTTCCTTCCAAGACTTAATTGATTGACCTCATGTTGAATTATCTTCACATTTATCCTTAATTATTTTATTTCTATCCTTTGATACTATGCAATGTTAACTTTTCAAACTATGTTCTGATGGCCTATGATATAGATATCTCAATAACTTACAAAAAGAAAATAAACAAGTAAATGAAACAAAAATCCTAACTACATGTTGATTTTAATCACCCACTCTATTTTCATCTTGAGAATATAGAGATCATTGGTGATAAGGCTTAAGACTACAACCATTTACACATCCTAGAAGGATGGTTACTTGAAAGTATATTAGCATTATTGTTCCTTATTATGATACCTTGTGGATGACATATGGCCCTATCCACCAATTGCACAATTTACCTAGACATGCCTAAAATATATTATCATACAATAATACCATATATTCTATATAAAAATCCTTAAATCACAAATTGAGATCATGTCATGATTTTTGACATTGTTATTGATTTCATGTGTTCAACTTGCTCTTTGAATTGTTTCTTCCATGTGAGTTAGATCCAAAATAATTTACCAAAGTGAATCTTGATTTCCTAACCAAATTATAAATATTATTCACAAACTTAGAACTATATATTCCATAATCATAACTAATTCTATTCCATAAATTAGTTGTAATAGAGTGAACCTTGTCGCATGCTTATAGTTAGTCATGTATTCCCATAGGATCGCATGAATTATTTCCTCCCAATCATCTCTATGCACATTGCATATTTTTGTGATCATATTCTCAAGGAATTTGTTGTATGATTCTACCTATCCATTTCATTTAGGATGATATGTTGTGCTTTTATGGTGTGAGATCATGAATTCTTTCATCAGAGTCTTGATAGTTTTAATAAGGTAGTGTGTTCTTCTATCACTAACCAAGCTCACTGGACATACAAACATAGTAATGATGTTCTCATAAAAAAACTTATATGCATCTCTTGTGTTCTATCTTGGTTTCATAAAAACTTATACCCATTTGGTGATGTAATCTATTTTAGTAATTATAAACCTAACATGAGTGTGTTTGCTTGGAGGATTAATAGGTCCTACAAAGTTAATTCCCCATTGTGAAAAATGTTTCATTTATAAGATCATATTGAAAGGAATTTAATCCATTTGATTTTCTATTCATATTATTTGACAAACATTTTTAGTAGGGGTTACTAGAAAACCCATTAGAACATGCTAGTGTAAAATAGGTTATAGATTTAGGATATAGACAAAATTGTATAATAGGTCGAGTATTCATTTGATTTGGAATTACGTCAATCCATAAAATACAAAATTATATTATATAAACATTCATTATTTTTATGTAATCAAACATATGTAATAAAAATAGGGTATACAATTGTGCACAAAACAAGTAAAAACCACATTCAAAAAAGCCATTTGATCTCTATATTAAACTCTATATTTTGAAATTATTCTCCTTTACAATTTTTCACTATATATAAAAATTACAAATATTTTGTGCTTCACATTATATCTTTTCAATCCAGCTTGAAAGAGTCTTTTCACATTTCATAGTATTTTAGAATACATATATAGGCTGAATACATAAAAAAAAGATATATGTTACACAAAATGTTCTACATCACACACTTATCATGCATTTACACTCTACAATTTTGTAGTCCTATGTTTAATACCAAAACTTGCCCACACTTAAATATATGTTTCATCTCGATACAAAGTCATAAGAAGCGTACTACTATCAAAGCTGGTATAATTGCCTTACACTAAGGGGTTGGTCTAGAAAACATTGCCTGCAACAATCATGTAGGGTGTCATTTATCGATTTTCACCTCTTACTTACTAATTAGCCACCATTTTATGTTTTTAACTAAAAATCATACCAATATACTACTCTTGTGAATTTTAAATATATTGGCATAACTAGAAGGCTTTCATTTATGGGGTTTTAACAATCCTGGCCTTATGCCTAATGCTTTGAACTTCCCTAGTTCAATTTTATGTAAAATTTTACAAAATTAGGATTGCATAATGCCTACATAGATGGGTTGGTGACTACTAAAATTGAATAAGTACCATACATATGCACACTTACATGATTTAGGTAGTGTTTAACACCATTATATAATAGGAATGCATAATCCATACCACATAACTAGTGTGCGTGCTTCAAATGGAATTTACATTAAAGTAGATGTTATCTATCAAAACTATGTTAAGCATGCTACATGTCAAAGTGGTATGACCCAAGGAAAATTATCCACATGGACCTCAGAACTATAGGGGGTATTGTAGGGGAAAGAGAAGGTGGATTGGCTTGATATAGATCCTAATACAAAGTTATTGTGGTATGGAAATGAAAGGTGTGGTAGTTGGCCTCTAAACAAGATGGCATTTCAAATATGAAAATGGGTGATAATTTGAATGCTGACACATACTAGGTGGGAAAAGAGATAAAATTAGTATGTAATAGGAAAAGAGAAAGGAGGAAGCTAAGAAAAATAGATAAAAATATAAAAAGAAGGAAGGAGAAAGCTAAATAAAATTGGTAAAATAAATGAGTCAATTGGTGAAATAGCAAAATAAGACTTCCAGAGACCACAAGTGGAAGAACAAAAGGTCCCAAAAATAGGAGGCCACTAAGAGAAGACAAGAGGAAAAACACAAGATATATAAGGAACAGGGAGATTAGGATCTTGGTGATTTGATCCATACTTGTAACTATCAATACCCCTTTCTAGTTGTAATCTTTGATGTAATATATAATATTATTTAATAAAATTATGCTTAAAATATTTATCTCTTAAAAAATTGGGTATACTATTGATATGATATATTTGAGTGTATCTTCATGGATTAATTCTAACACACCTCTCTCCCCTTCTCCTATAATATTATTCTTCCCTAGTTTGATAATGGTTTCATGAGATTCTCCCCTAAGCACACTTAGACACCCCATCCAAGTACATGATAACTTGTCATTTCACATGACTAACCCCAACCCAACCTTGATCCTCTCTTTATTTATGATTCAAGTGAGTGTGAAAGGTTAATCCCTTGCATGAAATGCCAGTGTAGGGATACTATAAGGGTAAGTTGGCACCAGTGGTTGAGAACCCTTCCAAGTAGCTAGACTAGCTAGCCAACATTATTAGTTCCATTATTAGGATTAGTATTATTTTATTGTTATATTAACTAGAGGAAGGTGTATTAAAATAAGAATTAGATAGGTGTTTGACCCAAACCTCCTCACATAGGTTAGTTTATAAGATAATTGATAGAAGATTAGACTCAAGAAGAAGAGAAACATATTGCATGATGGAGATTCCTAGTAACTGCAAGCTTAGGAGGCATCGATACAATGAGAATTGACAACAAGTAACGGTAGAAATGGATCCTAGGAAGAGGGGAGAGCCTTATTCAAGAGATATTGTGAGGAACTATATAATTTTGGAAGGGTATGAGGAGGAATCTCATGTGGTAAGATACAGGCCAATGATGAAGAGACGAGTGTCAATGAGCATTTATAAGATGCATAAGAAGGTATGAGATTCATAGGAAGAGATCATTATGATGAAGTTAATAATGGAATGTTTGAGCATCAGGACCAAGATGTTTGAGATTATCTAGATTCATATTCATACGATGAGTTTTAAGACATTTTTAAGGCATATGACACTGACAGACCTGACGCCTAAAGGCAAAAAAATGAAGGCATCCAGATTCATATTCATATCCAGATTATCTAGATTCATATTCATATGATGAGTTTTATATAAAGTTTCATATGTCCTATGGGGTCATATATTGTCCTACATGTCTCACTTACCCTTTCCCTAGTCCTTGTTGAAACCCATCCTCCTTATACTGACTCATTCAACCAAAATCAACATTGGTCAAACCTAGTCAAACTTAGTAAAAGTTCCAAATTATATATAAAATGTCCTAAAATTGTATTTTAATTGTTTCAAGCTTTATTCAAGTCACAAATTGGCCATTTACTAGGTTTTATGTGGTAAAAGGGTCATTTGGCCACTTTCTAGCTAATTAATTAACTTGTACGGATGGTGTGAGTTAAAAAATATGTCATCAAGGTGGATATAAATGTGGATAAGGTAAAATAATGTCAAAATCAGTTATGTTATATTTATAAGTCTATTATGATCAAGAAATGACAATTTTTCCTCAAAAATAGGAGTTTTTGGGTACATATATAGACTTCTCAAGTCCACCATCAGTTGAAAACGTGGTGGAGTGAATATTCACCTCCATAAAGGTCATTTCCATGTTTTTATTGCAAGGATAATTAAATAAAGTTCATATGCAACTTGTTTTCCTCCATTTTCACTTGGTAAGCAAAGAAAGGCCAGATTCAATCACTTGGCATGGGCCATACAGGTGGAATTGGAAAGAGTGATTCTAGGGGTGGATATAAATCTGAGTACACTTCACATCCATAATAATAACTCTCATATTGGTGGCTCCTCTTTCATGAACAATCACTTACATCCTAGGTAACTTTTTATGAACTTGCATTCAAGAGGGGTATAAGTTTTCATCTGTTTCTTTTTTTCAATATTACATGGAGATATGTGGGTTTTATGAATTGTTTTCATGTGGGAATAGTCCATTTACAATTGTGTTTCCATCATCCAACACTTCTCTCTTAATGTCTTTGAAGGAGATTTCCAAAATTGTGCTTATTTTTCAAGAAGGCAACTATGTATGGGTGACCTGAGTTTTCTCAATATGGAAGGTGGATCCTAAAGATGTTTAATATTATTGGGTTCATTTTTTCAAATTTATCTCATTTAATTACCTTGTGAAAGATCAAATTAGCATACTCTTCCAAAGCCAAATTTCCTAATTTCCTTATTCACTGCCTAGTCTGCTCACAGTCAGCTTATGCTTGAGTTCAAGAGGTTTATACAGAGGTGAAAAGAGTGAAATACATGATGGAGTTCATTTTTCAAGTCCTAACATACCCAAAGGTTCATATTGTTCATGCCATTAGAATTAGAATGCTATGCTAAGTGGAATTTTCCTTCAAAATAATGATTAGACTGTATTGGTTCTTTTGTCCCTATAAGTTGCAGACAAAGATTCTTGAGATTTTGTGAATTAACATTTTTCATGAGAGAATTAATTTCCAATGATCTTAGTTTTTTCATCTAATATCCCTATCCACCCACAATAACTATGGCAATTTTAAGGAGAAAAGGAAGAGTGGAGATGAGATTTTCAAGGTCTCAAAGTTGCAAAAAACCCACTGAAAAGGGGTAGTGATATCTATAGGACATTGATTGGAAAGTGGTTTTGCATTTAAATATGAAAATACTAAGCTATACCACTAATATTTATAAATTTAAACTAGTTCAAATATCATTCCTCAGCCAATATGTCAAATAATATATGAATTTTGATGTTTTGATCACTAATGTACCCTTCCCTATCTGTACATAGGCCTAGGAAGGGTCATCTACAGCAGGTTTGGGTAAGATATTGTCTCAATTGGGCATATATTAACAAATTTGGATGTTTAGAGTGAATTTATTACTTTAAGGACACTATACCTAAAGTGAAAATATGATTCTATTAACCACATGACCTAGGTGATCTCAAATTAACCTACAGGCAGCCTAACACAATCATGTGAGGCATGTTGGCAGTGAGGAAGAAATTTAGAGTTTGGACTTGGTTTGGAGTTATTAAATTGGATTAAAGTGAAATTAAATTGATAATTTATATCAAGGAACTCATGATTAAACTTATACAACATGAAAAAAGTCTGATTCCAAACCCCAAGCACACCTACAAGCCTATCTCAATCCAACCAGGCAGAGGGGTATAATAGTTAAGGAATTAAGCATGAAATGATATGGTTTGAAGGAATATAAGTGAATAAAAAGAATTAATATGTTATATGACATAGGAAACATGGAACTAAGGTCCAAACATCAACTAAATAGCAACCCATAACTACCTACAGGCAGCTTTTGATTTATCTCAGTCCTTAATGAGTAGGTGGCCTAATCTTGATAATGAGAGATGTATTGGTGTAATGGATGGAGATAAATATGGAAAAAAATGATGTATCACCACTCACATGAGATTATGAACATAAATGGAAGTGTATATTTTGTTCTTAAAGTCTAAAACTAAGCTCAGATAGTCTACATGAAAGCCAAAACAGGGATCCCCTTCGTAGGCAGTCATAAGACCTAGTATAGGTATCCAAAGGCATAATAAGGTGTTTTAGGGGATAAAAAAATATGAAATGGTTTGAATAGGTTTTTTTATGCATGTAATATACCTATATGTCATGAAAAAACTCAAATCAACCACTAAAATCTCCAAACCCAACCTATACCCTACCTACCCTCAAACTTTGCCTATTCAAAAGTCTACCTTGGGAATTTGGAGATTTGGATGGTATAATGAAGGATTTAGGTGCCAAAATTTGGGTAAAAAGTACCATAAAGACCTATTTAATATTATCCAATAGTTAATTTTCAAAAATTATCAAGGAAAACCCTCTCTATTTTGTCTCAGATTAGGGGCAATTTTCCTTTGCGTGGAGATGATAATTTTGAGAAAATTGATGAAATTGAAGAGCCATAGGAAATTAAACCTTGGATGATGGCTGGATAATCTGTAAAAATACCATAGAGATCCAAACAAAAATTATATAAGGTTTGAGGGCAAACAAGATACCCTACACAAGGAGGTTTGCAGTCACCATGGCAAGGAATGATAAGCAAAAGGCTTGGTAAGGATGGTCATTTTAATTTTTGACCTTATTTGTGCTTCCTACGTGATTTTAACATGCTTATAGGATTACTTGAGAAGTTTTTAATCCATAATAAGTCAAAAGAAACCATTGGAGAGTCATTTTGAGTCAAAAGTGCAAGCAGGCTCATTGGCAAGGCACAAGCCTAATGCCAAACAGGGGTTAAGTTTCATATTTAGCTCTTAAAGAGATATTAAAATAATGGAGACATGTTAATGGGACATATTCAGAGGTTTTTAAACCATGTGTTTTCAATTAAATTCATCAAGAGGCCAAATCTTGGCTTAAAATCTCTCAAACCCTCATAGAATGCACCAAATGGTTTGAAATGCCAACTTCAAAAGCTTAGAACTTTCACCAAACTTTGCATGGGACATTTAGATATTAAAGGGAGTTTAATGATGTCCTTGAGGATCCCTCAATGTAATTTTTAAGAATCTCCAATGTGTATCCTATATGAACAAATGCTAAGAGGGTTAGTCACTCCAAAACCCTCCAAGAAGCCTGATTTGAACCCGATGAGAGAGAAAGGCCAAAAAAAGCACTCAAATGGATATTTAAAGATTTAAAATAATCAAGGTGACTTTGGGAACTCCCCTCATGTTCATCACATGCCACTGGTCCATAACTAAAAGTGTAAGGTTGTACAAAATAGGTTAAGAAAAAGTATTTAATGCTAGAATAGGGGTCTATATAGATGATCAGGAGCTCAAATTCAACATGAGGGATGATGAGGAGATTAAAAAAGTGAATCATAGTCTAATTTATTATTTCACATGTGTGGGAGCACAAAATGATCATTTTTTCTCCTCTAGGCTAAAAAGGCCTAATTAAGCCTAATTAGGAGGACTAATTGATCTAAAAAACACACTTACCTTGAGTGTAGCACCATGAAACTTATCAAAGATAAAAATGAGGGAAAATGGTAATAAAAAAATTTCTCACTTAGTCTTGAAAGTCTGTACATTCTCCTACACGAGTGGACTTGTGTAAAAATAGGGCTAGAAGAGGACTAGGCCTAGTGAAGGCTCTATAAGTAAAATGGGGTCTTGGTGAGAGATTAATGGTTTAAAATGGATTTTTTCCAATATAATATGGTTAAAATATGACTCTCATGAATAAAAATTTCACCAATTGAGCTAAATCCAAATTTTGGCTATTTTGGCCAAATTAGGCCTAATGGGACAAAGAGGTATTGTGACACCTACGAAGGAAATTGATGATTGCAGATGATGTATCCATTTTTAATGATTAAATATGATTTAAAAGTGTCCTTTGGATGAAAATATAAGTATTCAAGAGATCTCATGATCAAACTCTTTCATTTTTCCACTTGTCAAGAAGGAGTTTCAAGACCTAAAGATGCTTGTGAAGAGTTTCAACACCACATGTGAGTAAAGTGCTCAGTTTGGGATGGACACATGTCCAAATCAGTTACTTTATCTCTCTTTCACACAATTTATATTCAAATTTTTTCCCTAACTTGCTTTTAAGTTCTCAATAAAGCCCATGACAAAGGTAGTTTCACAAGAGAGAATGATTGAGGAGATTGCTATGCCACATTTGGAAAAGAGGCTTATCTGGGATAGAATGATGTGTAAATTATTTTTATGACTCCTTCTCCACTTCATACACATGAATTTTAACTGATTTACACCTTTTAACACTTATCCTTGTGCCTTTTCAACTTCTCTTCTCTCTCTATTCTTCCAAATTCTATAAGTATGAGCCCTCTTGGCTATTGTAAAGGAGAGACCACAGCTAGTATGGCGAGGCCCTGATGGTATGACATTCCATTTTTTGTCTTTAAACATTAAATACAAGTCTAATTTTGAGTTATGGACATTTTTTCTAAGTATGAGAGTGATGTATAGTGGAGATAAGTGATGGTGTCATCCTTACTCCCTTTATCCTTCATGTTTAAGCAAGAGTTATGATTTTAATAGGTCATGTGAAGTGTATGGATTTTACTAGGCTCCTCTTCAAGTATTAAATTCTCCCTATGGTGTTAAATCTTCCCCTAGATCAGTTATCTTGTTGTTTGTCCTATGTATGTTATCTCCATATTGAAACACTAAGTTAGGATCCTTCAATGCATAGAATTGGTCTTGGATAGCCTTGTTGCTTAGTAAGAGTGTGATAGTTTGTGGGATATGTCTTGGTGTATCACCTCTTTAGTGTAGTTTCCATTTCATGAAAAATCCTAACCCTTTTCCATGAATAGCATTAGATTAGGTGATAATCACTTAAAGATGAATCTAAGGAGTTAGCCCTCATAATCTAGAGATTCATCTCTCTTATAAGTTCACTTAGAACTTGAGAGATGATTCCATGTTGCATCAAATTGTAGGAAACTCATAGAGTATCCTAGGGTGCACAATTTGAAGACAATAGTTAGGTTTAAAGATATGATCTCTAGGTTTTCATATACACTACACCTAATGCAACACACATAATGGTTTGTAGGAGGAGTATGTTTCCTGACTCGATGTGCCCTCGCTATGTAGAACTTTGTTGAGCCACAAGAGGCTGCATTATGAGCTAAATTAACTAGGATGATAGAAATAGGGGACAACATACATTTTATCATGTAGCTAGAAACTATGGGGATGATGTTACAATAGATTTTGGTAAATCAAGAATAAGGTATGTGCCTGAGACTATGTTGTTTGGATTGAAAGAAAGAAGGGCATAATCAAATAAAATACCCTAGGAGGAACATATGCACCATAAATATTTCATGTGAAGTATTTCAAGAGGGTCATAAGACCTAGTCATGCCCCATTTTGTAGTACATAATTGAAACCAAGGAGACCATGTATTACAAAGTTTGAAATGCTTTCACGCATAACACAGATAACTATTAGGTAATAGACAATTTTCATAAAACTTAGTAACATAGTGTAAGGAAGTTTGTTTTAGGACATTTGAGTTATGGATCCAAGAAGTGGTGATATATCTATCCCAAATAATAGTCTAAAATAGGATACCTCACCTACAAATGAGGCAAAAACAAGCTTCCTCTATGTTTTTACTAAAATTGTAGCTCACCAAAACATATTTAATGAGGCTACTCCTAACATTTGAGATGTGCTTATTGTTATGGTACACACCTAATTAAATATTTCCTAGATTCATACAAAAGGATAATGTATAATGGTGGATAAAATAAGGATGCTGGTATGATCCATTATACATAAATATGATGACTAAAATGGTGATGAAGATAGAGACATAATGGGCCCCAAGTCCAAGTCTTAGCTTAGTTTGATGAATCGACACCACAACATGAAATTAGGACACCACACATACCTCTAAAATGACAAACAACACCTAAAAAATTAGTACCAATAACCTCCTAAGTAGAGAATAGAGTATGCCAAATGGAAGCTTTGAGCCATATATAGAGTGTAATCTAAAAAAATCAAGAATAACTTTAGCTCACCATAGAACAAGAAGAGGATGCTCGATGAAGAATCTAGGCTTGAGAGCAATAGGATGAAAAGTTTGTTAAAGTGATAGTGTTATTAAGGCACCCAAATATGGTACCCATGTTAAAAAAATTGATATACACTGATGAGAAGGAATAATAAAACACCATATAAAGTGAAAAAAGTGGTTAGAAATTAATCTTTGGTGCAAAAATCAATGACTAGTCTTTATATGATGTGTTACTAGATAGAGGGGATGAAGTCAATGTCTTCATGGAATGTGCATGGCATAAAATAGGAAGTCTTACACTAACACCATCACCTCACATCTTAACCATAGATGATAAAACTAAGGTGCAACCCATTGGAGTGTTAAGAAATGTTTATTTCAAGATCTAATATGTCAAGTTCATCATTAATTTTGAGGTGATCAAATTGGTAGAGGAAGACATCTATCTTGCACTACTCAAAAGACCATGGTGCTATGTGAATAATGTGGAGATGCACTTCAACCATTGGTACATAATAATGGAAAATGGGAGTGAATGCATGATCATTATTTTTTTTAATGATCTTAGGATTGGGTAGGTTTTACCATTTGACACCTCACATAACCTCCAATTCAATATGCCATATCACTATCACATCTCAGCTACAAAAAACTTAGAAGCTAATCAATGATGATGTAAAGAAATACACTTAAACCCCTTATTTTAACCTACACATAGTACCCCATATGCACAACCCACTTGCTTGGATTAGAATATGATGAAGAGATGTGATAAGACAAGGACTAGAATAACATAAACCTCCTCTTCTAATAAAAACAAACTCACTAGGATAACACCATCAAACTCAACCTATGAAAGCATTGAAGACTCTAGCATCCTAATACCAATCCCAAAATAATAAACCATCCATTAATTGATTGGGATGATATAAATATGTATGCAAGGAAATGAGGATGATGCATGAACCACACTACTATGTTTTTACCACACCTTCTAAAAACTTGCTCATTGGACCTCACTCTGGTACCAACATCCATTATGAATTCTTTCTTGGGTACTAGAACTACTTTTGTGTGTAATAAGGTGATTATCACCATTGTGTAATAAAGTTTTTGTTTCTATCATGTCATAATTTTCTCTTATCCATTTGATTGTTTCCTATTTTGTTTAGTTTCAAAAATGTTTTGGGTAATAAGACATGCTCACCTATTAATATCTAGTTGGGTAAATTGAGTAAGAACTTTCTTCAGATAGTTTCCATGCTAGAAATCTAAGTATTTATGATGAGATTGGGAATGATTTAAAAATTATAAAATTCATGTTGACTCCACCAAAAATAAAGTATTCTTTGACACCCTGAGACACATCTTAAACAAAGAACTATGTTAGTGAACCAGATGCAGTTTTTAGTGTGGGGTGGGAGATGGTGTCAAGAAGGAAAAGGAATGGAGGAATATGCCAAAGATATCTAAATAAAATTTCATGGAATAGAACATGGGGAAACACATATAAGAGATAAAAATAGGTGTGAAAAAGACATGTTGACCAAGTCAACTAGGTGAATATGAAAGGATAACTATCATGTCAATGCACAAGGAACAAGGTATGGGTGGTTAGAAAGCTCAATGGATAATAATGATGGAAACTAAGTTACTATACAATAGTACCAACATTATCTAGGGTCTAATCCATTTTTTTTTTTCAAATCTAAGCAATGAAGGAAGTGACTTAGCTAGTGAAGGATAATTGTGTGAAAGTTCAAGGCATATGCAATATTAGAAACCTGTCAAGAATTTAAATTTTTAAGCATGACTTGGACAAGATACCATATACCTAGGTGGAAATAGGTGCTAGTATGGACTGTTATCAACCCATCAGCTAGATTAAATAGTTAATCCTTTTGCACATATAAATAAAAAAGGGATGGATGTTCCATGGTACACATTACTAGATTAGGAGCAAAAGTAGAAGAGACCATTGAGATTTTATAAAGGTATCCATAAGAAGATTTTCTACCAGATAGATATCAAATAAATCCAAGAAGAGAAAAAGGAGGAAGGGGGAAATCATGTAGAGAGGGTTTAAGATCAATAGGTTGGACATGAGGAACTATAGCCAAGGATTAAAAATTACCACACTACCATGTGGACATGGCCATGTTGATTTTAAGAAGGTTATGGAATGGAAGATCCCATTTTGTCAAGATACTAAAAGAAAAATAGAGACTTGTAGGTAGTATGAGGAAGGAAATAAGTATAAAATTACTAATTATGGATTCATGGCCCTCCATAAAATGTGGATTGGTAGAGGCTACATAGAACTAGAGAAGATGTAAATTAATAATAAGGAACACACACATGGAGTCGATCCATAATAACAAAGATTATAGATCAAAGTTAGCAAGTGTAAACACATGATGAAGGATAATAATCACACCATGACCCAATGATGTGTGTAGTTGTGTTTTTAAACTAGAAGAACTAAGGACTTTGAGAATAATATTAGGTGGTGAGGCAAGGAAATAATAATGGACAAATATTTGCTACTATTCCAAGTAGCATTTAGGCAGACTCGTTAGGAGTTGATAGGAAGTCACTAAGGGCTAAGGTCAGGTGAGATGAAATAGGACAACCCCATAAAGTTTTCCTCTATTTTAAATATAATTCCATTGGCACAATATGATCAATATGTACCCATGTAGTTTCATGGAGATAGATAACCATCTCTGAATATTTCTACTTAAATGCTTGACACCCTAGGTGACTGACATGATTCCAAGGATGTTGGGAGCAAGATCAAAGTGATTATAAGTATGTAGTATCATAAAAATTCATAGAAGGATGCACAAATAAATGTTGCTAAGAAGTGTAAATTGGAAATCATTTGACATGCAATGGATGAGTACCCCTTCAAAGGGAATTGAAGGCTGACATAATCAACCTTGACATAGGTTGAAAGGCCAAATCATCCACATTTCTTGGAAAAAAATAAGTTGAGATATAGGATGGGATAAATAAATATACAAGGTGTGATAATGAATGGGAATTCTTGCATAAAGGTCACTGAAAAATAAAGTGTCATGAGAGGATTTGTAAAGGAAAGGCTTGTAAAATAGTGTAACTCTAGACAAAATAATTTACTATGACAAATCTTCGAGGGTAGATGTGTTATGAAAGGAGTGAAAGGATAAGAATAACCCATTATCTATGCGTGGATAACTTGTTTAGTGTGGTGTGATGTTGACCCTTTAAATTGGCTAATTTCAAGATAAGAACATACTTGCATTATTTAGTAAAAATTTAGTGCACAACCTAATAGGCTCACACAATATAAACCACATAATTAGTGTACACGCCTTAAATGGAATAGACATCAAAGTAGATGTCAGTTGTAAAAATAATGGCAACACATGCTATAGATAAAATTGGTAGTATCTATGTAAAATTAGCCACATGAATCCAAGAAACATAGGGGAGATTATGGGGGAAAGTGATAGGTGGATTGGTTAGCTATGGATCCTAACACAAAGTTATTATGGTATGGAAATAAATGGTGTGGTAGTTGGCCTTAGGCCAATATGTCATTTCAAATATGAAAATGGGAAATTATTTTAAAAACTTGTAGATCCTAGGTAGGAAAAGAGTTATAAAAGTAGCAAGTAATACAAGAAAAGAGAGACGAGGAAGCTGTGAAAAAGAGAATAAAAGAGATAAAAATAAAGAGAAAAATAAATAAAAGTGGTAAAACAAATGAGGATTCAACTGATGAAATAGTAGAGAAGACTACCAAAGACCACTAGTGGAAGAATAGAGGGGCCCAACAAGAGGAGGCCACTATGAGAAGAGAATAGGACAAATGTAAGATAGCTAAGGAAGAGGGAGATTAGGATCCTAGGAGTTTGAGCCATACTTTTAATTATCATGACCCATTTTTATTTGTAATATTTGATGTAATAGATAATAGTATTTAATAAAGTTACTTTTGTAAGCATTCTCTCTTAAAAATATGGGTATACTATTGATAGGATAGATTTGAGTCGATCTTCATGGCTTGATTCTAACACACCTCACTCCCCTTCTCCCATAATATTGTTCTTCCCTAGTTTGCTTTTAGTTTCACAAGATTATCCCCTAAGCACATTCAAACACATCATCTAAGTACTAGATAGCTCACCACTACACATAACTAACCCCAACCCAATCCATATCCTCTCTCTCTTCATGCTTCAAATGAGAACATAAGACTAATCCATTATGTGAAATGATAGTGTAGGTGACTAGAATGGTAAGCTAAAACTATAGGCTGATAACTATTCTAGGTATCTAGACTATCCAACCAACATGGAGTAAGCATGAAGTATGATGCTAGAGCTAGAGGAGGCTAAAAATATGGTAGGTGTGATCAATGTTGTGTCAAAATATGGTGTTGATGAAGAGAATGGCATTATATAAACTATGGTTGAAGATGATGAAGTTATATAGTCATGTACTATAGGTTGTGTCTACATTGGTTTGGACATCTCCCTATTTTGAAAATATTATGTGAGATGGGGTAGCGAGATGAATTGTAAATAATAAAAAATCACAACATTTAGGATATCTAGGTATGAAATATCTTGCTTGAATTCTTTTCAATCAATGAATGCCTCCTAGACCCTACTAATCAAAGTGCACAATAAATCTTAGCACTACATAATTTCTTGGGTGTCTTTAGCTTCTATAGTGGAAATGATTACCTATTATATGGGAGATTTAAGTAAATATCTTGTGACATTTCCTCTAGTCTATCTGCATACCATTAGGTCTAGACACTAGCAAATGTGTTGTAAAGAATCTCATTTTTCCACATAGTCATCTTTTTCATAACCATGTATCTTGAGTTAAGAGAAAAATTAAGTGAAATATACATGAGGTTTGATATAAACATTTGATCATCCATGATGGTTTTGTCCTTGTTCACCTTTGATAAATCTGACCAAACCTCATTGAGTGAATTCTATAGTGGTTGATTCTATTCTATCATATTGTGACTAGTTTGGTTGGATTTTTTTGCAATTTGTCCAATACTTGGTCATAATCCTCATTGAGCTAGAAGAGGATTTTTTTTTTCACTTTCAAGTATTTCCCTTGCACTCAAAATTGCTAAATTTTATACACAACCATCAAATCATTGGTGAGTTGAGAAAGCAATGCAATGAATTATTTATCTTCAAACATCACTTGGTCTCCTATGAATTGGACCACCAACATTAGAAAATTATCATATATGACCATGTGGGCCTTGGTTAGCTAATCATCCAGATATATGTTTTCCTCCCTTAGCTATAGGTTGTCTTGTTCCATCTCAAGGTCCTTTTGTGATATGGACTATTGAAATGTGATTGTTCTCTCAACTTGATTTTCTAGTGTTATCTAGGTCACATCAAGTGACACCTCATAATTTATTATGGTCAAAGTAAAATAAGTTGCAATAGTTTTTTATGGGGCCTTTTGGTGTCAAATTTGCATAATTGTAAGTGTGAATGTTGTTGGTTACAAGTGTGGGTATTTCACATCCCATAACCATTGGTTGATTATTTGAGGTATATTATGCAATGATTCTTATTATGCACCTCCTAGTGCCAATGATGAGCCTTGTAATGTGTTGGAAGGTTGTGGGGCACTAGTAATTAGTTATTGTGTGAACTCCACTATTGGCTTAATAAGTTATTTTAGTTGTTCAACCTTCTTAATATCGGTTGTGACTTTAGACTTATTCTTTGTCTCCAACTCTTGTTTTACCTTAGAATTTTCCTCAATTTATGCTTACGTTGTCTATTCTAATTGTTTCATAACATCCTTGGTATCTTGCTCCTCAGCCTTTTTCTTTCTCTCTTCTTCCTACTTTCATAGGGATTCCCTATTTTTCTCCTTCTCTTCTTTGGCTATTACGTCAACCTTGACATTTTTCCTCTACACTTCTTGTGATACCTTATCATCTTGTTCATTTTTTTATTTTTCATAGATTATTATTCTTCTTGTTTATTCTTTCACTCCTCTTCTTTATCTTGTTTCTTCTTTTTTTATGTAACTTCTTCTTCATATTTATTCTTCTTTGTAATAACTTATTATACATTTTTATTCTCTAGTGCACCTTATTTCTTCCACTATTATTCATTTTTTGTCTTTCACTCATATTTATTATTATTATTTTTCATTTCTTCCTTTTTGTCTTTTTTCTCTGCTTTATTCTGAGCCTTCCCTTGATCTATTTTTTCCTATGTAATTTATTCTTGTGTTACAATGTTATCTTATTGAGGATGAGATCTGGATTAGGGGATGGAGGGGTGAAGGGTTTGAATTATGAGGGGAAGAGGAGGGAAATTATATCACCACTATGTGATAGCTTACTGGTGCCTTTGTTGGGGTAGGTCGAATGAGAACCTTCTTAAATCACTTATAGGTATGACTGTCTTAGTAGATTGTTGCTCTAAAACCTCTTATTATTCATACTCAATATAATCCACCATTGGTAGTGTGAAAAATGAGCCCATGCATTATGAAATAGAAGGAGATGTGCTCAACATTTTGTGTGGTCTAGGTCTTCACATCAGTCGTTATTGAGGGATTGGTTATTTTTATATGACTTATGATGCTTCTAGTTTTGGTTGGGCACCTTTCATTTTGGATGATCCTTCTCCCATTATGCATTATAAGATAGATTTTTTTCACTCTCTTATTCATCTATGATAATGTTGACTATGATTTAATTCAAAGGTGTGGTAATGTCAACCACTAAAATGTTTTGCATGTTGTTGTGAATTTGGAAAGTGTGAACTACATTCTAGAATAAAAAATATTTTTATTCCTACTCATATAACTATTTGTTTATGTCTTCCAACATATACTTATATACTTACTCCTTAGTGATGATAAGTTGTGCAATATCATACTCTAGAGAAATCTTGGGTACACTTTTTCATTGAGCTAGGGGTTAGTTATTTGAGTCTTCCTCTTTGGTGGAGGAGGTGGTGTTGTCCTTCGCATTTGAACTTTTATTTTCCCATTAACAACCTCTATTGGGGCAATTGATGTCTAAGGTTGTGTTTTCCTATGTAGTTGTGCTTCTAATCATGGGTGCACCACTAGTTGTTGTGCTTTAGGGGCCATAAAACATATAAATATCAATGTTATTTCCAATAAGGCTTGTTTCATTAGAACCTATGCTTGTGCATCCAAAAAAGTAACAAAGAATGGCAATGGAACATGAGATGTTTTGGAAATTTCATTAAGTCATATTTGCACTATATCAAGAAGTTTGATGGTTTCTACATGGGGTGTAAGGTACTATAGCACATCAATGGTCATCCTAATGTGTAATGTTATGATCACCTACACTTAAATCCACCATTGATTTAAGTGGTATAATTATGCATAATACTAACCTCTTTTGCTATAGGACAAATTCTACAAAGCATTTGTAGGCCAAAAATCTCCATCTACTACAATTAGACCATCGAGAGACTTTTATTGAGTAAAATAGAGAAATAATACCATAATCTAGTATTGAAAGGTTTTTGATGCAACCCAAATAATATTTTCCAAGTTATAAATCAACTCAACCACTAGGAAATCTAGCCAAGTCAAATTATATTTAAATCATATCATTCTATAGGTAATGCCAATTCCCCCTTTTATTTCCTAGCAGACACTCTTTATGGTCTACTAGAATCTGCATGAAATGTAGTCTAAGAGCACTCACATTATAAAATATTGTACTAATTCAAAGGGGATTCCCATGGATCCTTTGAAATAATTATCATTTATGTATGAGTTAATAAGATGAGCCTTGGTGTTTTATGGTAGGATAGATTTACCTCACACTAGAATTCATGTTTGCCTTGCCATTACTATTATTTTAATGTGTATAGTAACATTCTTGAACAAGTGTATTTTTCTCTTCTTATTTAGACTTAGTAGTTTCATCACCACCTCATCTAGCTACCCAAAATTTCTTAACTTGGTCAATCATTCAACATCTAACCCTCATAACTAATGTTGTATAGCTAGGGATCCTAGTTGTGTGATAGTGGTAGGAACAAGGCCAAACAAAGCTATCTTTATTATGTTTATGAAATCAAAAAGGTCAAAATAATGTTACCTTGTTTATCTTAATTATAAACCTATTACCATTTACTCCTTCTATGCATCATTCAATGGTATGATAAATTTTGATCGACTTATATTTTTTATGCTTTATTGGAAACCTGAAGGGTTTTGTGTCAGGTAAATAGTTCAAGCTCAAATTGCAAAAGGATCATGTGATCTAATGATTTTTATATGTGTTTCACTATGCATGCCCTTTGTTAATATAACTTTGATTTATTCCATACATTTGATACTTCACATTGTCAGGAACCTAGAACAATAAACATGCTTCGATGCCTACTTAGTCAGGATCTTGCTCTACCAATAGAACACATATGATTACTTCTTGTATTAGCAACTAAACACAGAATTTAACCAGAATCAATAAGTAACTAGAAATATGAAACAACACATGAATATGAGAGACAATACACAATTTTATTAATAATCACTCAGAAGAATATACAATAAAGAAGATGCCACTTCTTCTTCCACCTCAAAGGTTCACCACACCTCAAGACCTTCTTCCCTCTCTCTCTTGGTCCCAACAATCAACTCCAATACAAAATTGATGTTCACCTCTCCAACTAGTCAGTATCCTTCACTACCAGTATTCCAGTGATCCATGCACTCCAAGTAGATCTCCTGCTCTCTGCTGCTACTTGCAAATAACTAGACCATACTCACCATGTAGATGTCTCTCTACATCCTTGAAGAACCCTTGTCCTTGCCTCACCAAGTCCTTATGATTCTTCAACCAGTACCCCAGTGGATCTTCTCCAAGAACTTGCACAACCTGCAACTCTCTTTGATCATACACTCTCAGTACCCCTATTGGTAACTAGGAGGAACACACCATGGCTCTCTTCTCTCAGAAGGAGCTTATTTTTGATCTCTTACTCTCTAGCACAAGTTTACAATACAGCCCATGAGTCCATATATAGATCTCATGCTTATAATAATTAGACTATCATAATTACAATAATTAGACATGCAAATCAAGACTAAGACTAGCCTTTGACATGCAAACAAACAATCCAAAAATAGACTCTCTGGGATCAACATGCAAACTACTTGTTCACGCACAGGCTGCCGACGCCAGCACCTCCATGACCGATGTCGGCCGACTGGTAACCGACGTCGGTTGGTTCTTCACTGCTATCTGACCGATGTCAATTGATCAGACTGACGCTGGTTGCCCTGCAACTGACTCTGCAACTCTACATCCTCCGTAACTTCTCTTGTTTGCATCCTGGTGAAGCTTTTAGCTCCACAACCTAACAATCTCCCACTTGGAGATAAATAGCTGCACCTGTACCTATACCTGTACACCATCTAAATTATTGCTTGGCTTATATCTCTCTTCAAGATCAATCCTAAAGACCAACCACCACACGACCTGTGATGTTATACCTGTCATTCAAGTAACCTGCCACATCCAAACCTACATATCCATGTAGTGAAGACCTTGACCCTGCATAGCAAGAATCCCTACTGTTAGTCCCACTGAACTGCCCTCCAATACTCCTTCCCTGAATTGGCTCCATACTTTCTGACAACCCCCACTGCTTAAGAAAACTCAGGTCTACACTAGACCTCATGTGATTTTGAACACTTGTTCTAAGCTAAGCTTGAACTATCCATCCCTTGGTGTGCTTTCTGATTCTGCATCCTGCATCATGAACCCTGCCAACACCGTCTTCACATTAGCTCCCACTAGAGATAAAATCCCCATGTCTCTTATGCCAAAGAATTTCACTACTCCAAATTCTTCATGACACACCTCTGAACTAACCTTACCCTTAGCTCAGCAAAACCCTGTATCTCTGAACCTATAACTAGTATACCATTCACATACAGTAACTAGATAATGTCGTGACTCATCATCCACCTTGTAAGACAAAACCACAGTAGTTACACTGACATTGACTGAAGCCATGCTTAGTCATCCACCTGTCAAAACCTGTACCACTGTCCTGCAGCTTCCTCAAGACCATATGCCTTGGCCTTCCATCTCACGTATCCATCCACTCTCTTCTTTAACTTGGGATTCCATTCCATCTCTCAGTGCTTACTTCTAGCTGATAACTCTACCAACAAATACCTATTTGGTTCTTCTCCAAGGACTCACACTCCTCATCCATGCCAAGCTCCCACTGTATCTAGATTCTACCTACATTGCCTCTTTGCATCTTCTTGGTTCTTGACCATCAATAAGCAATATAAAGAAGGTGAACAACAAATATGAGGTTCACTTACCCTTTCTGACCTTGATATGAGCATTTGAGACCTGTTGACAGCTAGCTGTCTGCCCACCATCCATTCTAGTGACTGATCTCAGCCATCTCCCAATCTGCTCTTGACCGATGTTGGTTCCCTGCACTGACCCTGACTGCCGACGTCATTTCCCTGTCTGACACCGGTGTCCCTCATATCGACGTCAGTTCCATCATGACTGACGTCAGTCTTCCTATTACAGACGTTAGTTACTGTCTGACCAATGCTGGTACCTGTGTTCATCTGTGAGTGATAACTTTTTACCCACGAGCTCTCCATGGATCAAAATCCTGTTTAAATCAACACAGCCCTACTCAGAATAATTTAGTTCCCTCACCTGATCTCTATCCATCATCTCTTCCATGAACACCAAGGCTTTCAAATTCTTTAGCTTGTCAAAAACATTTGTCTTCCGCTTAAGAACCTGCATTCCCCTCCTACATATGTGACCAAGCCTATAAAGCCACATCTTTGCAACAGAAGGTGAATCAGTAATATAAGTAGATAGATAAAGGATACCTACTTTCTTACCACCATCTAATTCAAGTGCATCCACTATGAGAGTTACAGTGCATCTCCCATCACCAAAATTTCCTAAAGAAATTAGACTAATCTCCAAGACTGGTACCTGCATGACTTCCTTCACCACTCGTGTGTTATCCACCTACAATTTCAGCTTCACTTCCCCTTCATCAATAATCTGACAAGGCTCTCCAACCCTTAAATAAATCTCTCCAAAGACATACCCATGAAAAGATGCTCTATTTTGGGCTGCATGGAAAGAGGCAAAAGAATTTGTAAACAAAGATTCTACTTTATCCAGAACATCCTGTGCAACATCACCTGCAACATATGTTTCTACGCGCTAATCTTTTGCCGACCAACAATCTCTTTTTACCTACTCTTTCTTTCCATCAATCAGACCATTCGTGCTATTTAGTTTCTCCATTTGTAGCTTACTATCTTCTGCCATTGCTATACTCCCACTCAATCTGAAACCCTTGAGAGTGACCTGTAATCAAAAACACTACTAGATCTGAAACCACCTGTTAGTCAACCCAACCAAAATCTCTGATACCACTTGTTAGGAACCTAGAACAATAAACATGCTCCGATGCCTACTTAGTCAGGATCTTGCTCTACCAATAGAGCACATATGATTACTTCTTGTATTAGCAACTAAACATGAAATTTAACTAGAATAAATAAGTAACTAGAAATATGAAACAACACAAGAATATGAGAGACAATACACAATTGTATTAATAATCACTCAAAATAATATACAATAAAGAAGATGCCACTTCTTCTTCCACCTCAAAGGTTCGCCACACCTCAAGACCTTCTTCCCTCTCTCTCTTGGTCCCAACAATCAACTCTAATACAAAATTGATGTTCACCTCTCCAACTAGTCAGTATCCTTCACTGCCAGTATTCCAGTGCTCCACGCACTCCAAGTAGATCTACTACTCTCTGCTGCTACCTACAAATAACTAGACCATACTCACCATGTAGATGTCTCTTTACACCCCTGAAGAACCCTTGTCCTTGCCTCACCAAGTCCTTATGATTCTTCAACCAGTACCCTGATGGATCTTCTCCAAAAACTTGCACAACCTGTAACTCTCTCTGATCATACACTCTCAGTACCCCTATTGGTAACTAGGAGGAACACACCATGGCTCTCTTCTCTCAAAAGGAGCTTATTTCTGCTCTCTTACTCTCTAGCACAAGTTTACAATACAACCCATGAGTCCATATATAGATCTCATGCTTACAATAATTAGACTATCATAATTACAATAATTAGACATGCAACTCAAGACTAAGACTAGCCTTTGACACGCAAACAAACAGTCCAAAAATAGACTCTCCGGGATCAACATGCAAACTGCATGTTCACGTACAGGCTGCCGACGCCGGCACCTCCATGACCGATGTCGGCCGACTGGTAACCGATGTTGATTGGTTCTTCGCTACTATTTGACTGACGTCGATTGATCAGATTGACGCCGGTTGCCCTGCAACTGACTCTACAACTCTGCATCCTCTGTAACTTCTCTTGTTTGCATCCTGGTGAAGCTTTTAGTTCCACAACCTAACACACATTGAAATTCACTAATTTACTTTCATATAATTCTGGTCTTGGTTTAAATTCTATGAGTTGTTATTATGTGACATTTGTACTTTATTGGATAGATTCATTGATTTTTCTTGAATCTTTATCTAATATGAAATGTTACCTTTATTCTTCTAAAACTTTCCTTTATTGTACATAGCCTAAGTCTGACATTTTGATCTACTTTGGGAAAGATGTAACCTTTGAAGTGATTCATCATTAACCACTTTGTGAGTGATCATTTTTTACCTATCATCCATACCCATTTTGTCATCGCTTCATTCCTATACTTAATTTATTGATCCCATGTTGACTTCATGTTGACTTATCTTCACATTTATCCTTCATTATTTTAGCGTTTTCCTATGATACTTTACAACATTGAATTTTAAAACTATGTTATGATAGCCTACGATATAAAGATCACACTATAAACATATATAATATAAACTTAGAAAAATACAAGAAAATAGTAAATGCAATGAAAACATTAATAACTACATGGTGTTATTCAACACCAATTCAATTTTCAACATGAGATTAATATAGATAATTTGTGATAAGGCTTAAGTATACAACCATTTACATGCCCCATAATAATTTTTATTTGAAGGTCCCTTAGTATTATTATTCACTATTGTGATACTTTTTATATGATGTATGGTATTTTCCATTGAATGCACAATTTACTTGGATGTGCCTAAAATATGCTATCATACATTAATTTTGTCTTCTCTAGATAAAAAAATTAGATCACAAATTCTAATCATGCCATGTTTTTTACTCTAGTTATTTATTCCTTTTATCCAACTCACTCTCTATTGAGTTTCCTCCATGTGATTTAAATCTAACAACATTGCCTAAAGTCAATCCTAATCTCATAGCTACTTTATAAATGTGATTCACAAACTTGAAACTATATATTCCATAAGAATAATTGATTCTCTTTCATAAGTTAACTAAAAATGAGTGAACCCTATTGCATGCTTATTATTAGTCATGTATGCCCATAGGATTTCATGCATTTGATCTTCTTAATCGTCTCTATTGACATTGCATATTTTTTAATCATCTTCCCAATAACTTTGTTGGATACTTATACCTACCCATTGGTTTGAGGATGATAGGTTGTGATCTTATGGTGTGATATCATAAATTATACTATTACGGTCTTGAAAATATTGGTAAATAACTATCTTCCTCTATAATTAACCAACTTCATTAGACATCTAAACCTGGTAATGATGTTCTCATACAAAACATTAGTTACATCTCTTGTTATTCAACTTGGTGTCATAGCAACTTCTACCCATTTGGTGAAGTAATTTATCACAGTAATTATATATCTGGCATGATTGTGTTTTCTTGGTGAATTAATAGGTCCTACAAAGTTAAGTCCCCATTTTTCAAAATGTTATAATGCTAACATCATATACAAATTAAATTCAACCCTTTGATTTGGCCCTCCTGTTCTTTGAAAAATATCACAATGATTTACAACTTTGTGTGTATCCAAGAAAAGGGTAGGCCACCACATGCCTCTCTATAATATATTCCTCACTACCTATTAACCTATGAAGTATCCTAAATTTTTCATGGGGTGCATCCTCCAAAAATTTTATTCTCTCATGATCCAAGGATACTTTTCACCCCACAACATACTTAGCCATTTTGTATAGAAAGTCATTAATAATATTGAAAGGTATGGCTCATGTGATCAACTAATTTTTAGCTTTTTAATGTTATCCAAGGAGGATATCACTTCAATAAATATTTTATGAGGTTTCATAATCACAATGACTTCTATTTTATCTTGATCAACCAAAATACCATCACTGCACATTATGAGGCTAAAAAGAAAAGTAAATAGTGTAAAAAATAAAAAAAATCAAATTCAATGTGATGCATAGAGATCGACATAGTTCTAACATGAGTCATGGCTTGGATAAGTGTCATTTTAATAAATATAATATAACCCAATCATGAAGATAGACTTATAGGAAGTCAATTACCATATCCCTATAGAAAATAATACGATCATTATTGAGACTAAAAAACATTGCCATGTATACGAAAGAACCCCATTTCATTGCAAATATGGTTTTAACTTGATCATCAACTATGATTGACATTTGGTGATAGCCACTAAATCCATATATGAAGGAAAAGACTTTGTGACTTATGATTGACTCTATAACTTCATTTGTAAATGGATTTGTAAATGGGTCATTACGCAAGCATAATTCAATGCCTATAGTCCCAATAGACTAATTTATTTTTATGTTTTAGGTTTCACCACCATTGGACTTACCCATTTTACCTTTTCTATTGGATATATAATCATTTCTTCATACATGCGGTCAATTTTAGTGTTTACTTTAAGCTTCATATTGGGATTTATCCTGCATGGGTGCTTTTTAATAGGGTATGTAAAATATTTGAGTTATATGTGCATCTTTCTTAATGAAATATCTTCACCCTTAACTTATAAATTTTTTTTTGGGAACACATATTTATAATATCACATAAATTTCAAGCTTTTTGTTATCTTTTATTGTGTCCAATAGTCACCTTAGGTTATAAGCTTAGGTACAGACTAGGTACCAGTCTTCCCTACCAATTTATTTAGTGGTTATTGATATATCTTGTAAAAATTCACTTGGCATAGAGTCTTCCAATGTCCTCTACCCTTCTTGTTCCTAAATTTTTAAATTTTGAAGTTATGCATTTTCATTTATCTTTGTGATTTTGGGTTTTGGTTCCTCTAATTCTCGCTTAGGTTCAAATAAACTATTCAAGTATATGTCCTAATTATTGTCACTTGGTTCTATATGTTCTCTAGTTTACATGTTCTATTATAGGGTCACACAAAAAACTCCTCTTTTTATTTATTGGCCTTGTAATTTTAGATATCTATAATCAAATCTTTGGTTTCTTCTTCTTGTGAAGTGGAGTTCATCATAGTGCTTAGATATTATTCTTTCCCATGACATAAAAATATTTTAAACATATAAACAGAATTTTTCACTAGGGGATTATCATCCTTAAATATAATATTCTGAATAAAAATCTTGATAAATTTGTGGCCAAATTTTAGTTTCCCACCTATGTTCCTAGTGCATGTACTATACTACTCAAAGAGATTCTAGAGTATAATTGAATACATGTACCTAGTATTTGGGTTATACACCTCATGAATACCATACATTAACACATTTATGAATATGCATTTTAGGACATTCTTCTTCTTGGAAAAAATAGCCACTGACTCATGATCATAAGTTCTATTTGAAATCAAGCTCACAAAAATTCACATTCATCTCCCCAATCAAATTGACTTGACCTATGTAATACACACCATGTCACAATAGCTCCCCTTAAATCATAATTCATCACAGTAGATCTTTGACCCACATTTGGAACATTTTGATCCAATACGAAAATAAATTATCCCAAGTCCTTGGTTCTAAAGTATTGAGGTAATTATTACTCTGTAGCAAAAACCATTCTCATTGGTCTCACCTCATGGTCTCTTCATAACGAATTCATCATACGGTATATGAATCACCACTTACTAAAGACATAGCTTCTTAAGGTAGAACACCTTCTTGATTTGTTTTGATGTAATCCATGTCTATCACACCCACTTGATATATCAAATCTACTAAAAGATTTTTGGTGAGCGTATAGATGGAGACTTGCATTCCCCTATGTGGAATTGTGGAACTTGTTATTTTTTAATAATATGTCTAGATGAAGGGTACTCTATTTTGTTTAATGACCAAAATGGTTCTATCTCTGATGGAAATAATTTAACTCTATAAATTGTAGTGCTTTATGCTTAGGATTTATGCCAAATTTAAACTTGTTGCTTTCATTATGTTTGTAGAGTGAGTTAGGTTATTTAGGAATGATATAAGGCTTGATTTCATATTTATTCATATGTATGATTATAATCTAATCCCCTTAATGTTACCTATATTGATTATGCACTATGTTGATGGTCATCTGCCCATTATATTCCCACTTGTTATCGATCAAGGTAGGGTAATGCATTTAATCAATATTCATATCCATGACATTTAAATTAACTCATAAAATTAGATCAACAAATTTAATTTCCAAATCTTCTAATCACCCAATAGGTTTTACCCTTTTTTAGTCATTGAGACTCAATGTAACTGAGAGAAGGTCATCCAATGGCTTCCCATGTTGATTGAGGGATCATATCTATTGTAATTTAAAATTTGAATAAGAAATTTAGAACTTCATACGTTACTATATATATATATATATATATATATATATATATATATATATATATATATATATATATATATATATTCCCCATGATTTCTTGGTCGTTACATACCAAACCACCTTATCAATGCACTACTACCCAATTTGTGCACAGTCTAACAAATTATGCAAAATATTTGTGATGTTTTATGATATATCTTAATTTTTTAGAGTACTTAATAGTTTGATTATATCCATCAAAGTAGTAACTAATTTATCCTACCTCATAATGCACATAGATTAATGATACATCTATGTGTTAATGACTATAGCATCCCTTTTGGATGCAGTTTAGTGTTGTATATTCTAAAATATCTATGATGCATGATAAATCATACCATTTTACCTTGTAGGATCATAATATTTATCATGTTGCACCTTTCTAATTTGTTGATCTTACAATATCTTTAAGGGTGGTAATCCTTGGTTTGCATGCTAATGATAGGTGATTGGTTGGATGTACACATGATCCCTTGGGTATGAATTCACCATGTTTACATTTCACACCAATTTTTATTTTATATACTTTTATAACACATGAAAATATTCTATGTGATGTCCTAGAAATCTACAATATAAAAGGTAGACATGTTTTTGTTAGTGGGTTTGACAATTCCATGTTAAGTGATTGTAGTCTCCACACAAATAATCGATAATGAGTTGTTGATCCTATCTCTCATATAGT
Source organism: Torreya grandis (assembly GCA_037957365.1). Classification (NCBI taxonomy): domain Eukaryota; kingdom Viridiplantae; phylum Streptophyta; class Pinopsida; order Cupressales; family Taxaceae; genus Torreya; species Torreya grandis. The sequence continues at coordinate 2,390,705 of JARHVA010002033.1, forward strand.
CTATGATTAACTCCTTGGTATTTTCCTTGGTACCCACCTTTATGTTCCCCTTGTTTTTGTTGGAAAACCCAACCTTTTTTTGTTGACCATCATATCATCCTTGTCACTAGGGTGAACCCCATCCTTATTTCTATTGACCATTATATCCCACATATGGTCCTTAGGGAGATGATGTGGCCCATATTTCTTGATATTATTAGGGTAATGTAGTACTCCATGACTATGGAAATTAATTAAATAGTGGATTCCCTCTTATATAATATTATAAATAGGTGGTGTCCAAATGGATAAGCTCAGAGGATAATACTAAGGTGAGGTTGGCACCCATCTAGGAGTATTATTAGTCACATTTTTCATCTCTACATTTGGGCCTATAAACCTTGGTTTCACAACATGGATATACTACACTATTATTGTGAAGACATTCTTTGTGATGTATTATTTCAATTGTGGTGAGAGTTTCATAAATTATAATATAGACTTTAATATTACTGGGTATATTATTGCAAGAGATGACATTTTTTAGTCACATGACTTACTACCCAACATATCTCACAAAAAAATTGTTTTGACTTTTGGGTAGTCATTAATTTGTGCCCCTCTTTTATGCACTCCATACACCAAAATCCTAACTTGGGCATGTTACATTCATGTAATCATATGTCTATTGTTATGGGAGTTTTTAAAGTAGACTACAAACTTTCCCCATAGTCTTTTATGTGCTCCACCAAGAGCACAATTGCTTGAGCATCTAACTTGCAAGTGAAATAAGTTTGAGCAATGGAAAAAATAATATGAGGTCATAGAACTTATATAAAAAATGCATCCTTATCTGTATCTTGCAACAAAAATGCGCTCTTTTCATTACATCAGATAACCTATGATCAGAGTCCCATATTAACTCTCCTAATTTTTGGTGAATCTCTTTAAGATCTTGTATTGTTTGAGTTGTACACTTATTCATTTTAAATTCTCATATCAACTCATTTTTTAAATCTTAAAATCTTAATTTGGTAGCATCCCTTTTTTACATGAACTTTATATTTGTGCCTATTAAGGCTCATATAAGGTCACACTTATCTGCATCATCTATTGTGAGAACTTTAACCTACCATTTCATATGGTGCCAAAGTGAAAAAACCTACAGTGAAATCCATGATTCCTGATTTCACACCTCAAACCATTAGCTTATATGGACTAGACTTTATCAACTTATTAAAACATGTTGTGACTTGAAATCCAACCTCAATCAATTTCTTCTTATGTAGCTATTTCTTAGTTTCTTCATAATATTTTACAAATTTATCTATAAAACATTCAAATCACATACTATATTTACCTGATTATCCACTTTTTATTATTTTCTATATTAATAAATTAGGCACATGGGATGTGTTCACTTGAAATGAATGATTATTGTATGTGACTCTTTCTTATTTTGAATTTGAACCTAATTTAATTCAATAATTTAACATAATTTTTTCAAAATATTATTCCTTATCTTCTCTAAACAATATTATCCCTTGTAACTGTGATCTAAAACTATCTTCTAATTATTGTAACTTCTTGTCTACTCTGTTTCCACTCTCTTCCATCTCTTATGAATCCCTTTTCCAATCTTTGTCCATTTTTTCACTCTCATATGCACCTTCTCTTCTTTTTATCCCTCTCATTTCCTTATTTACATAATCTCCATAATATTTGGCTCCTCTTTGAGATCCCATTCCTTATTTATCTTGTAAACTTTTTAATCTACTCCTACTCAAAACTACATTATGATTATTATGTTTATTCCATATCCTTTTTTGTTTTAGATCTCACTTTATCCCCAACATTCTCTTCTCATTTTTTTTATCTTCATTTTCCATCTTTTGGGTTTAGGTTCAATTTTCTCCACTTAGTTATTCATCATTCACTTCATCATTTTGCACATCCTCATAACACTCAAAGTGGATACTCAATGTTATCTAGGATAGGAACCATGGTATTTTCCATAACCAACATTATAAGTAGAGTATGTACTCACTACAAAATTTTTCCTTGATTGCCTCATACAAACAAATAGTGTGTAAATTTAAACTTGATATACGCAAGTGCACTAAAAACTAAGTGATGTATTTATCAATGGTAGTATGTATCCAATGATCTATTGTGCACATCTAATTAGTGTCCAGATTTTATATCTTTTATATCTTTCCTCAGTCTAAATAAAGTCATTTTTTTCTCTCAACTTGAAGAAATAATACTCAATTATGGACAACCATGTAGTTGGAAACCTAGTAAATTTACACAAAAATATTTTGTATATCTCTCCATGTACATTCCCACTTATAACCTCTCTCATAGAGCTTATTATCCTCTTTTCCTCCTCTTCAATGAAATTGTAAACTCTCTAATCCAACCATAATCTAAGTAACCATCTCATCATGTTTCAAAGTTACATGCTCACCACACTATTTTTATCAAATGTTCTTGGAAAACCCATCATAACATGCTAATGTGTGTTTGTTTGAAAATTAGGTTACAGATTCATGATGTGAAAATAATTTTAGAATAGGTTGAGTATTCATTCAATTCAGAATTACATGCCTATCTATAGAAACATAGACTTAAATTATACATAATGTTTATTAGTATTATGTAACTATACATATGTAATCAAAACATGCTATACATTTTTCATGGAAAAAGTACAAAAATACATTAAGAAAAACCATCATTTGATCTCTACATTTCATAACTCTTTTCCTTTATAATTGATCACTATATATAGAAGATAAAATGATTTTGTGCTTCACATTATATATTTTTAGTTCTATCTCAAAGGAGTCTTTTATCATTCCATAGTCTTTTGAAATCCATACATAGGCTGAATCCTAAAAAAATCATATACATTACATAAAATGTTCTACATTACACAATTGTCATGTATTTACACTGATTTTTCAGTCATAAGATTAATACCAAAAAACATCCTAGTGATTTGTGAATATGTGTGTATATAAGAAGGGGGTAGGCCACCATAGGCCATGCTATAATATCTTCCTTGTAGTCAATTTGCCTATGAAGTATCTTCTTGTAATTCCTTAGTATGCTTCTTCTAGTAATTGCATTCTCTCATGCTCCAAGAATACTTTGTGCAACATAGTATCCTTAACCATTTTGTACAAAAAGCCCTTAATAATACTAAAAGATATGGTTTATGTGATCAACTATTTTTTATCTTTTTTGAAATACTATGCATGAAAAAATCCTTGTTCTAGGAAAATGGCATGTCCTCCTTATTCTTTGGGATCGTAGACACTCTGAATAAGTGCACATTTGGTTACTCATCTTATAATTATTCAATATCATTACCGTTTCTTATTAATCTAAGATAATATGGTCGCACATTTTATATTCCTAGTTTCATATTGATCTTAAACTAAAATTCTTGGAATAACATTCCTTCCACATACCATAGGATTATTCACTAAGTAACACAGATCTTGGTGATATATAAGTAATTAAAATGGTTTTAATAAGAGCTAGTGACTAAATTTTTAAATAAAAAATACCACAGCCAAGACTTAGAGCTCTGTTTTAGTGTAATTATTCTCTGCTTCAAACAAATTTATGATTATGAAGTGAATGGGGTGATCCAAACCTCTATCTCTTGGCTTAGCCAATATAATTCCTATTGTGGTTCTTAAACCATATTCATGATCATGAAATGGATTTATTCAATAATATAACACCAATATTAGGGATGTTACTACTTATTTTTCAAATCCACAAAAGATGATTGGCACTTAGCAGTTCATTCTAACTGTGTATCTTTTTGGAATAGTCTCTCCATTGGTGTTGATATAGCTATGTATCATTTATAAACTTATGATAATATCTTATATGTCCTAGGAATTATCACACTTAAGTAGAGTTTTTAGGAGGTGGCATACCCATAATGACTAAAATTTTGGCTTGGTTAACCAAAATACCATCGCTACATATTATGTAACCCAAGATAACTCTAAATAGTGTAAAGAACAAACATTTTTTAAATTTAAATGTCATCCAAATGGATTGAAATCATTATAACATGAGCCTCAGCTTGTATAGTGTTATTTAAATAAATATAATACAATCCAAAAATAAAGATAGACTTCTATAAAATAATAGATAAAATATTTGAGCATAGTTACCACAACCCTAGAAAAAATAGCAGGAGCATTCTTCAGACAAAATTACACTATGTTGTTTTGAAATGTCCCCATTCTATTGCAAATGTTTTCTTAGCCTAAGCTTTGGATATGATTGGTATTTGATGATATCCACTAAAAATTTATGTGAAGTAATAAAATTTGTGCCTTGCAATTAACTCCAAAACTTCATATGTGATGGGAATTGGAAATGGGTCATTAACGTAGGAATCATTCAATTCCTTGTAGTCCTCACATACTCTAATTCCTCTTGACTTTTTAGGTTGAACCACTATTGGACTAACCTAGTATGTTTTTTCTACTAGATAAATAATTCATAATTCTTGCATCTGGTTAATTTCAACCTTCAATTTAAGATTCATATTGGGATTTAGTTTAAATGTGCACTTTTTAATAGGCTATGTTCACTCATTAAGCTCTATGTGAGTCTCTCCCAATGAAGGTTCTACACCCTTGACTTATTAAAATTTCATTGGGAACACATCTTTATTGTCTTAAAATAATTATAGACCTTTTGATATTTCTTGTTGTGTTTAATAGTCACCCAAAGTCACAAACATTGGTGTAAACTTGGTACCAATGCTACATACCAATTTATTTATTGGTTATTGATACATCTTATTGGATCCACTTGGAATAGAGTCTTATAGTGTCCTTTACCCTTATTATTCCTAAATGTCTTAATTTCATAGCTATGCATCTTCAGTTTTCTATACAATTTTTTATTTTTATTCATCTACTTATCGCTCAAGTTAGAATAAACCCTTAAAATATAGGTCCTCATCATTATCACTAGATTATGTTTTCTCTCCATCATCCATGATTCTACTAGAGGGGTGCACCAAAATTTCTCTTTCTACTTATTACCCTTATAATTTTTTATAGCTATATTCAAATCTATAGTTGTTTCTTCCTACAAAGAGGATTATGTCACAATTATTATATAATTTTCTCACCCATAACATAAAAACATATTAAAATTATGAAGAGTGTTCTACACTAGGGAATTCTCATCTTCAAAGATAAAGGTTTGAATAAAATCCTTCTAAAATTTGGCTAATTTCTAGTTTCTCGTATGCATTCTTGGTCCTTGTACTAGGATATTGGAAGAGTTCTTATCATATTCTTAAAAAAATGTATCTAATATCTAGGTTATACACCCTATAAAGACCATACATTAACACATTTATGAATATACATCTCAAGACTCTCTCCATCAAGGAAAATGGCCACTAACTCATGATCACAAGCACTATTTGAAATTAAGCTTGTAACAATTCACAAGAATATTCCCAATGAAAATTATTTGACTTGCATACTAACCACCATATTATAGAAATGCCCTTTAGATCATAACTTACTTCAGTGACTCACTAAATTCTAGCGGGAGATTATGTGTGCATTGCAACACACATGGAATATAGGTGACATGTCGGTTTGTTCACAATTGGTTGTAGTTTTTTTTGTTAGATTATTCTTAGACTTGATTCAAATATCTATTTTTTCCAATAAGTCATAGGATGTGCTAGCATTTGGTTGTGAGAGAAATAACCTGAAGGTTATAAATAATTACAAATATAGTATAAGTAACCCCTTTTGGGATTGTAATAGGTTGTTAATATTGTAATTTATTAATGTTATTCTCAGTAAGAATAATTTGGTGATTGTTCTATAGGAATTGATGAATGTTTTTAAATTAATCATTGTTCTTACTAGAAAATATTGGAGTAAGGAAGGAATGACAAGTTGTAAATCGAATGTAGGCTCACATATAGTTCTAATATGTATGTCTAAGTTATTTGCATCTTATGAGACTGTGTGGTTGTTTGATGACATTTTTATTTAATTATATTTGGTATCATAGTTAATATTTAAAGATTAAGCCTGAGTTATGTTCCTAATTAAGATATGAATGATATTAACATATGTGTTGTAAATAATTATAGTTAGTAAGTTGTAACTATATGAATCTTTGCAAAACTCTCTAGAATAATTTTTTATTAATACTAATAGTTATTCACTATCCCTTCTATGAGTCTAACAACTATTCCTATAATTATTATGTTCTAAGGTATCTCAAGACCTAATGCTAAAAATGGTGCAGTGAGCATGGAACTCACTCTAGATAGATATGCTATGGTGGTTGCCTAGCCAATGAGATGTAACATTGGCTAGACAAGGAAATTGTAGAATTCATAGAAAATTAAACACAAAGAATAGGGCATTCTAAATGATATACAAGAACACATTTAAAGTGAAATATATGAAATATTCTAGACTAAACTACCTAGATTATTATCTGATTGGTTGGCTCTTTTGGAATATCATTACTTTCATATCTAGAACAATTTATTGACATTGTATGGATTGAGGAGAAAATAGAATAGATTAAGACCTTGGAGAATAGATAGAATCATGTGATAGATCATTGGTTATCCACAAACATTGATGTATATATTAAAGAGTTTAATTTACAAGGCTATGTAGCATTTGAAGTGTAAAAAGATCTTTTTATGAAAGCGATAAAAGTAAATGTTGTTTAATGACTCATTATGCTAATTAAGATGTTGGCTATGGAAAAATCAATGGTACCTGATCCTTTTAAAATGGAGTAATCATTTTAGGTGCCATGGGAGTGTGTGTGATAGAGGGGTGAATGGTGAAATAATACATAGATAGTTATTGAATCTGAAATTAGAATGGAGGGTCAATAGGAGTAGGAACACAAGAAGACCCTAGAATTAGAGCGATAACTACAATAATAACAAAGGTGGAATATCATGAGGAATACTTATATACCTATGAACAGGAGTAAGAGGAGCAATAGAGTAGGAGAAAATAGTGATGATATAAAAATAGAAGCAAAGAAAGATGAGAGAATAAGGAGAGAGGAGAGTGGGTCCTAGATGAGTAGAGGAGAGAGGAAAATCAATGAAAAAAGAAGAGAAGATGAAGCTAGTAGTGTAGAAGTTGATCAAGTTAAAATTAGTTATACATCATAGTTAAATAGAAAAGTATTCCATATTAAGGAACTAGATATGTCACTTAAGGAATAGAGAGGAAGTTGTAGATGAAGAATAACAAGTTCAAGCTCTAGAAATGATGAGGGTAGAGGTACTGATTATTCACCCTTGGAATGCACATCCCCTAGCATAATTTTTTTCAATGTAGTAAAATTTATGTAGAAGCTTTGGAAGATGATAAGTGGTGAGAACTAGTGACTAAAGAAGTCCATGTCAAAATAGGGAAAGATATAGAGAAATACTATAAAAATGTAGCATAAAGGTTCACGAGAGAACAAAAGAGAGGCATAAAAACCTTAGCATTGACACAAACTGACTTGCATGTTCTTGAACAAATGAACAAGTGGATCACATAAATATAAATTTTAGAAGAAGAAGAATGAGTAATTTAGACACTTATTCATAATCAATTCAAAATCAAACAAAATAGACAACAAAGTCACCATCTAAGGTAACACAATCAAAATAGGTAAATCTTATTATTTCACAGATACCTTTGATCCACCAATTGAGTATCATAATTGTGACAACTCTAATAATAAAATTGTAGTTGGGTACCTTTATTAATTTGGTATCATATGATGGGTCTGTAGACCCTAAACAATACCTGCTATCCTATGACATTAAGTGGAAAGCTAGAAGAATGAATGATGATGTAGTGAATACATGTGAATTGATTGGTGCCTTATCAAGATAAGCCTTAGAGTTCATATTTCTCAAGGACATGATAAAAGTGAGTTTGTAGTACATAAATAATTGGATTATCATGGAGTTCAAAATAAATAAATGTTCTAGCCAAACCATACAAGACCTCAAGGAAATTTGACAAGGAACAAAAGATATTGTTCAGTATCATGACCACAGATTATCTGATGTAATGAACAAAGTCAAATTTGTCTTAGAATACAAGGATAGAGCTACCTAATTTGTAGAAGGTATGTGACCAAGAATAATTTTTTCCATTTCACAAATACAATTCACTACAAAAGTAGAGGAAAAAATAATTGTGATCCATGTAGAGTAGATTTAGGACTACAAAGAAGCTTCAGCCCCAAGTTCACAGATGGAGAATACCCTACAAGTCCTCATAAAAAGGTTAGAATAAAAACAAGATGTGACACAAAGGCCTAAATTTTGTCTATGGTGTATAAAGTGTAGCAAAGAAGGAAACCATAGAAATGAGTGTCCTTGAGTAAAAACTAAGTTCTACAATATATGCAGAATAGTGGGAAATGCAACATCTCGATGTCACCTTCTACAACAGTATATGAAGAACCCACACACATTGTATGAAAAATTATGTAAATAGCATAATCATGATGAAAATTATTATAAATATCTTAAATAAATAAAATAATACATCACCAAAAATTTCTTTACAATGGCTATACAATAATCAGCTGTTGTGACTTAGGCCAATCTAGTTTTTGAAGTAAATAGGCAAGGTACCAATCCTGATGTTGTACCATAGTAAACAAAAGTACCATTTTATCATCTTGTATAAATGCTTATGTGGAATCCCCATGTTAATAATTGGACACCTCTTGCCCAAAATTGGAATTCTTTGAATCTAGCAATTCTACAGCCATGACAACCTATTTGGCACCATAGTCATCACAAACCCAATATGGTGGATATGCATGTCTATAGAAAATACAAGCATGGGATGCCCAACTAAATCTTATAGATTTTGGGCCAAATTAGTCCTATAATTGGGGATTCCAAGCTAACATAGGAGGAGGTGGATATAGGGGAGGCTACCAAGGAGGTGCGCAGAGAAGAAGGGGAAATAGTTCTTGTTGACCAATTTTGACGCTAAGGTCAAAAGGTAAACCCTTATAGGTAGAAACATACTTATCATGTTTTAACATCCTTTTTCCTAACCATTTAATGCCTTATATGGTCTTCTAATAGTCCTTCTAAGGTCTTATTACCAGAGATTATGGTTAATTTGATAAAATTAAGGTAATACTTTGTCTTTATCTTTATCTTAGACTAGTATAGTTATGTCATGATGAGAATAGGGTTGGTAAAATGGTATCATAGGTCCTTAGGTTTATATTCAAGTCGTATTTTCCCCTTAATCAACTTGTATAAACATTTCATGTTGGTTTGGTGAAGTTAATGTTATTTTGAAAACTTTAAGGTAAATTCTTATGAAGAAAAAAATGTTTATGGATAACTCCCATGTGTGTCAAATCCAACCAAGGTGATTGATCTATACATGACACTTATCCAATCTTGTAGAATAGGTTCTAACATGTATATGATAGTTAAAAGTTAGTAAAAGATTCTTATAGTTTAACACTTAAGAAGAGCTTGTCAACCATTTATATGGACTTGGGAAATCCAATTTTAAGTGAAAATGGTTTAGAAGTGCTTACTTAGATTCCAAAATTTATATTCATTCTTGGAATGAAGTTTTAGATCTCAAAAATACAAAAACTGTTTCCTTCTCTCCATTGCTCCATTGGCAAAATCAAGAAGGCAATTTTCACATGTTCATTCCATATAGAGGAGAGAGAGTTAGGGCCTGATATTTTTACAAAGGAGGGGGTCCTAATGAGCTTTAAATTCATGTAAATAGTCATCATATTGGTGGTTTGAGATTTATGAATAGTCACTAAGACTCTAGGGTGGTCTAAAACTTCTTTCAAATCCCACAGGCTCAAATTTTCTCCTTGAAATGAGAATTTCAAATGGTTTGGATGTATGAGAGAAACAAATAAGATTAAAGGAGTTATGAATAACCATTTTATATATTCCTCCATCAAGATCACACATGTGAGCTTCTACTAGATCAAGAGAGACTCTCAAATATTTAAAGTTGCAAGTTTGTTCATATGATAGTGAGCTTCCAAACATGGGAAAAGAGACATTTTAGCTCTTTTTAATATTTATAGTAAAAATATGACTTTCCTATACACAATGGGGTCCCCATGAGGTCTAATATTTATGAAATAATTTAGGATTTTGAATATGCATCATTTCTTGAAACACACTCTCACATTGCAAAACTAAGCTAACAATGTTGACACCTTGGAATGAGAAAAGAAGTTACATAGAATCTATTGTAATTACTTAAATAATTCACTCAATTTGTATGAGTCTCCTCAGATGAAAACTAAGTCTCTAAACATAGGGAGTACTTTCTTGGTCTCACATGCTCTTCATCTATGGAGTGAACTTGTTAGTTGCAGATCTATGCAACAAAAGAGTATGTCATCTTTTTGTGCATGAAAGATGTACTAAAGATACTTGACAAGGCATGTAAATTTTTTCCAAGGTATCTAAGAAATATTGAAAGTATTCATGGTATCATAGATCCATATGAGATACCTAAGATCTCTATAGACATCTACGACCAGCTAAGTCTCTCAGGCCTTCAAGGTTGTAGGAAGTGGACATAGTTCTTATTATTTACACAATTTAAATATGTTGAGAAGAACATGGTTTGATTATCCAATAATTTTTAGGGATAACCAAGGTGATTGATGATAATGAATGGGGTGGTTGTATAGTTATAGGCCTAGATGGTCATGTACAAGTCTACCTACAAGAATGCAACCTATGAACATAATGAGGAACTAAACATTGCATTATAAGTGTTATATAAAGGATAAAACTTCATGATAAAATTATGAGGTAATAGAAGATAGTATGCAATGGAAATATATACCAAAATTCATGGTGAAAGGCTAAATCAATAAGAAAATCTAAATCACTTACAGTCAAGCCTATGTATGGATGCATAAGAAAAGTTTGTTAAAGAGGGAAAAGTAGAAGATAAAAAACATCCATAAGGTGCACACCTATTCAAGGTTGTCACTCCACTTATTCTCTCCATTGAGAAAAATCAAATCAAATACTCACCTACAACCATGAGTGTCCTAGTAGAAGCTTGCACACACAAGCCAATGTGCCAAATCATGGAGAAAGGATACAAGGTTGACTGAAAATGATGAATTTTTTGTCAAGTAGAATGAGTGAGATATTCATGATTCATATATTGTATCTTCAAACTATCTTGATGCTTTGAGATGAAAAGTAAGAAGTTAATATAAGCTCTAGAGTTAGATTTACTAGTTTACCTTCAAACCCTCAATTCATGGAGCATGAAGTTGTAGAGCTCAAATAGTGTTAATGAATCTTGGAATATATATAATACCATGACTAAGTTTTCTACCAAATGATGAGGGTCAACATTGAAAATGAAAAGACAAAAAATAGAGGATTAATGATTATAAGCTACTATTAGGTCTAGAACCCTTAATGGGCATGCTACAGTTAGTGAAGTCAAGATTTGAATTCAATTGGAATAAATATGTAATGAAAATAATATTCCAACATAGGGAAGTAAGATTCAATTATTATGGATATGGTCATAAACAAGATCTTGTGAGTTTTAAGGAATTGGATCTCAAAAGCTCATTCTTAGCCTCTCACACAATATACTAGCTGAGGGGTCATTTTTGAGTGATCAAATCTCCTTGAATAAGTTTCATGGTGGAAATATATAATTGGATGTGATGGTAGGGGTCTCCTACCTCAAATATTTGGCATTGGTTCAATATTTAAATCTTACACCTATATGAATGATCTCTAAGAATGTAAACTACTCCAAACTATATCTGAACCTCATGAGGAGCTCAAGAGAAGAGCATAGTTTTGATTATAACATAGAGGAGTTTTTTCATGGTGTTAAATGGAATTTGGAGGTGTTATAAGGGTGTTCTTACTTCCATATTGTGACATCAGGGGAAAGAAATAGGACATGTCCTCTATGAACTATTGTTTAGACTAAAACATGTTTAAAACCCTCTTAAACCCCTTTCAATAACCCAATGAGAGATATATGAATTAAAATGTATTATAATGGTTTAATTTGGATTTGAAATGATTATTATTACCTAATAGGTCTTGTGAACACCTGAGTATTTATTTAGTTGGCACATCCCAAGAGTACATTGTATGGAATAGGCCTAAAAGCTTGGTTGTAGGTTCTTTTGTGAATAAATAGGTTAAGGATTGGTTTTAAAACCAAATACAAGGGTAAATAAAGACTAATTAAAGGTTATAAAACCTTATACACTCCTTATTAGGTCTCATATAGAGGTATATGAACTAGACAAGTCATCAAGTTGGCCAAGAAGAGAGGAATGCATTATTTTTCAAGCCAAAAGACGTATATGTAGGCCTATAAATTACTTCAAGAGATCTCTCCTTAGTTGATTGAGTTTTAATAAGGTTTTTTATACCTAAAACGATCATTCCAAAGCACTAAAACCTGAAAATATCTTGGTAAACCACTTCAATCACCTCTCAAGCTTGTTCAAGAACATAGACTATGGTTTTGACCACTTTATGGTTCATGGTTCATATATCTGTACAAGATTTTATGAGATTTAAATTATCATGGATCATGGTAAGTTCATGGTTAGATTGAATCAAACACATTTAATAAGTTTCACACATGTGGGAGGTTTTTAGAGCACAAATTCAGTTTTTAGGCCTAGAGGCTTAATTAACGAAAGAGATTAGATGAAAAAGTGTACTTACACTTGGTCTGAAGTCCTAAAATCTAGCATGGAGATGTAATGGGATACTAGGTGCTAAAAAATATCTTTATTTTTCCAATATCTTTCATACATTATTCCACCTAATGAGCTTTGTGTGTTTTTAGGGCTACAAGGAATTGATGCTAAGTGAGAGCTTTAGGTATAGAATGAGATCTTGGTGAGTGTTTGAGGCCTAAAAATGAGTTTTTATAGGTATAATATGATATGGAGATGCCTTTAATGAAGAATAATTTTAGTTATGAAGGAAAAGTCAAGATTTGAAACTTGTAACCAAATATAGGCATGGTAGAGCTAAGGGGTTTCAAGACACCTAAAGAGTTACTTGATGATTACCACAAAAATTTCAATTTGAGGAGATCTTAATAAAATTAAATGTGTCAAGAGTAGATATATAATGTATCTCAACATGAATTTATGGTGAATGAGGTCACTTGTCATCTCAAAATCTAGGACAAAGGGCATTTTTAAAGAACAAGATAGGGTGTCAAGCAAGGTTTGAAACTCCCATGCCATTTGGAGTAGGAAAGCATCTTCATGAAATCACACTTATTATTTGAGACTTGATTAAATTTTTAGTCAACTCATTTCTTGGTTTTAACTCTCATGAGACACTTATCACCTCTCTCTCCTATGCTCTTATCTCTTATTCTCTCCCATTCTCTATAGATTTATCCTTGATAGGATATGTATGTATCCTCCACCTAGGTATGCTAAATCCATACCCATTTTAAGCCTTTGATCAATGATAAAATTTTGGTTTTATCTCCTCCTTTGAATGATTTCAATGTGTGTGCATGACTAGTTGATCTTGTCAAGTGATTAGCTTAGTTTCTCTGGCATGTTGTCTTGTTGTCTTTTTATAGCATCCATATTTAGTTTGAAACTTATTTTGAGCTATTTTGAAGTGTATAAGTGATATGTGAAGGTTTAGTGATTTTTATATTCACTAGTGTCATTCTATGACCTCTTGACTTTTCCTCCTAGCCCAATCATCTTTCATAACCTTCATGTGAAGTGATGATGTAGAGAGGCAGATTAGGAGTGGTGTTTGTTTTAGGTTAGTCTCATGGTTGAAGTGAAAATATAGCTAGTTGTTAATGGTCAAGTAAGTTTGGTGAATCACCTACATTAAAATAGGTATATCCCTCTTTTCCTAACAAGTTAGTACATTAGTGAAAGAGCCTAAGTGATACATCAAGGGGAAATAGCCCTTTAACCTAGAGATTCAATCCAACATTAGGTCACCCATAGCCTAGTATTGTCTCCATGTTATACAAAATTTGGAAGGCTTGAACAATATTCCAAGGGTGCAAATTTTGGTGATAATATTTCCCAAAGATAACCTATTCAATGTTATTTATGCAGATAATTTAACCATGTATAGATGAATTGTCTCTTAAATCCTCAATGGCAAGCCTATTGTACTTATTGTTGAGTGTTAGATAACCATGACACTAAATATTATCTAGTTTTGGAGAAATAATGTGTAGACAAGGTAGTGCATATGTTAACCTAATCAATGCAAATTCATAAGAAGATGTTATTATATAGGTAGTAATGCAAAAATAACATATAAAATAATGACTACCTCTTATTAAAATGTCATAGGATCAAAACATAAATATAGTTCACCAAGATAAGTATCTTGAACCTACTACTGAGAAAGGACTAATGATAGAAGCTATTCAGATCTTAAAAATAATCTAGCAATAGGGGACTATAGAGGTAGATGATGTCTCCATTGATACATAGATGTATATCTAAATTGTGTGTATTATGAATCAAGATGGAGTTGTTATTGCATTGATAGATCTACTTAAACTACATAGTAACCTAAAAAAATGGATATATCATAGAACATATCCAACATATATGCAATCATAAATGCATCATGTCTATAGATAGATCCTAGCTCGGAGAAGATAGAGCATACCTACACCCAATCAGGAATACATTTGTTAAGTGAGAGCATGACCAATATGTGGATTTGCTAGACCCAATTAGGGGATCACTTGTCATAATTAACCATGCTAGGAAGGGTTCCAAATCCTATAGTCTAATACAATCACATAACAACCCTAAAAGAGTCCTAGGTTTTGATATTCACTCTATTCTAATAAACAAAAAAGTAAATATAATCTAGTGCTCACCAAATCTTGTAACACAAAGTGGGATTTAGAAAAAAAATAAAATAAACTAAACATGCATAAAATACATACTCACATCAATGTATATGAAATCCTAATGCATGGGAGACAAGCACAGTTGTATTACCTATCTAATCTTGTAAAGGAGAAATAAAGTTAAGAATACTTACCTTTGAAGATGAATCCATCGAGCCTCAATCTCTCCCTTGGCCAAGGTGCTTTGTAAGAGATTGTTGTGGTATGTAAGGATAAAAAAGACAAATCAGGTCTAGGCTACACAACCTATCTATGCATCCAAAAGACTTCTCCATAAGACAAGATCTGTATCTCCAAAGAAAGTATAAAACCCTAAGATTTATTCCTTAAGTAGAATGGTAAATAAGAAGATGTTCATTCACACTTATTCTTATTCAATTCTCTATTATCAAATGGTTGGAAATGAACTTGTATATATATGTGGATCTTTCCCTAAATCCTTCTGAATATATTGGCTATATAGGGTCAACCTAGTCAACCCTATATGTTTTCAAGAGATAAATCACTAGGTCCCAAGTTAGGTTAGCCTAAGAGCTAACAAAAATATCAAGTGAAAATACCAAAAATAGTACAAGGTCGACCCAGTTGACCCTATATAGTAATTAGAGGCTGAAAACTATACAGGGTTGACCCAGTCGACCTAGTATAATCAACTGATGAAAGGGGGTCAAGGCAAGAAAAAGGATGATAAAACATGACAAATTATTGGAATAGGTATAACATAGAAGAATAATCTTAAGGTAAATGGTTTTAGGAGACAAGTTGTAGATGGAAAGTGGTAAAAGGGACAAAAATCTCACAAAGCACCAATGGTCTACCCACCCCTTTCCCAATGCACCCCTTAAGGCATGCACTTAGAGAGATTGAGGATCAATAGGTTCCTAAAAGATATAAACTGTTATTAAGTGATAAAAGTTTGAAAATATTATGTGTATACATATGCCCCACTCAAAGCTCAGCATGTGTCATGTACATGCAACACGCGATGGTGCTTCAAGATAGAACATGATAACACACAATGTTGATGCTAAGTAAAGTACAGTAAGAAACAAATAAGATAAATAAAAGGATAGAATTGAAAAAATATACCTTTACTTATCTTAGTTTTGTAGATAAAGAAGTATACTTCAAGAGAAAGTGAAGGCATCCAATGTGAAGAACACTAGGCAAACTTGTAGAAGTTAGTGCAAAAAATAGCCAAAAATTGAAATTTTTAGAAAATAGGCATATAGTAGTGTAAAATGAGTTAAGGAAAAGATATGAGGGTATTAGGAAAAATTGGAAAATTAGGATTGTTAAGGCAAGGATAGAATATTTAAGGCAAATGAATGATAAAATGATGACAAACTAATGACAAATGATGGTAAATGAATGACAAATGACTGTAAATGAATGAAAAATGATTGTAAAACACATTAAAATCATGTTGGAAAGTATGCAAAACACAAATGAAAAAAATGAATATAGAATATACTAAATCATGTTTGGAAGCATGTAAAACATGAATGACAATGAAATATTAATGCAAGAAAACTTGAACAAAGATATGTAAGAAAGTGAAAAAGTAAGCTCATGTAAGATAGGCAAAAATAAAAACATGAAAGATGGAAAATGAAATCTAATTAAAGATGTGAGACAAGCATGAATAATTCATACATAAATAAAAACATGTAATAAAGGCAAATTTCACATGTAAGATAAGTGAAGTCCACAAAAATTAAACAAGAACATGATGGATAAATGAAAATCAAAAAGCTCTAAAGGATGAAAACTTAAACATAGTGCGTTTTATAAGATGCAATGTAAGAAAACATAACCACCTAATGTCATGACTAAGATGATAATGAGATGGTGTGGTAAATAAATGGTGTAAGGGTGTAATCCATAGTTTCTCGAACATGTTGTTTTGCTTTAAGGATAGATAAAAATGAAACAAATTAATGCTAGAATGTTTTTAAGAGGTGAAGAAGAAGGAATAATAGAAGGGGGAAAATGTATTTAGAATCACAATTTCCCTATCAAGGGGGTAACTAAAATGGGTGGAGTGGAGAATGAAGGAAAAACCAAGGTAGAGAAACTTATTATCAATGTTAAGAAACTCAAATTAGGTTTATCAAAACAAGAGGACTTTAGACCTTAAGGACTTTAAAGAAATTCTCTTAACCACACAAGTCGTAGGTCAACAAATGAAGTATATAGATCCTCTAATGAAGGATATATGCATGAAAAGTAAAATGGACCTACCTTCTCAAAATTTGATACCTATTCTTTAGGATCCCTTATAGAGTCATCAGTCTATTATGAAGATTAGGTACTTTCATGAGAAGGTAGGTATCACCATAGAGTTTTTTGAATCCCCCTATTCCAATCTACTGACCTACCGTACCCCAAAGGATCTCGGCTCTATGTGAAGCCAAATATGGAGTTTAAGATTTGATTAGAGATAGAATATGTGCTTCTAATCATGTCTTTTGGTGTGATTTTGACTTTTGAGATTTGTATGTTGCCTTTTATATATCATTTCCTTTTGTTTCAAATGATTTGGCTTTTAATTTTCTTGATTGCTTTTTCTATTCCTCCTCCATACGGATTTGGAAAACCAAACATGGGTGCTAAAGATGACATTAATTTGAATACTTGGGACTTGATTTCTTAGATAGAGAACTTCAAATAGCATGGGGTCTAAGAGTCTCATAAATCTAGGTGAAATAAAAGTGCTATCTTGACTTCAACCTTGTTTTATCCAATGTGGAGTGAAAGAAAGTGGAAATCAAGAGGAGTGACAAAAAAAATTTGAATTCATTCAAATCTCAAAAAAAATGTGACAAAGGGAAAGAAAGGGATACAATGATAGTAAAGTGTGATTCCTTATCATAAGAATGAGGGAAAATATGCTAACATAGATTGTTGTGCAAATTCCATCTTATAAAAAAGAAGCAAAAGATAAAGTTGAGAATAAGGATCAAAAACATATTTTATAAAAAAATAATGACAAGATGGTAATTTTATGAGGAGAGATGGGTCCTATCCATGGTCTTATATTACAACTAATAAAAGAGAAACCCACGATGGTGCCAAAAAATAAAATGTGAAACAATAAAATGAGAAAAGAAGCAAATGTGGTATTTTTTGAGGAGGGATAGGTCCTATCCATGGTATTATACTACAAACTCACAAAAGAGAAACCCATAGGGTTAAATGCTAAATAATGGAAAAATAATCATAAAGCTACTAATGTAAAGAATAACATAAAATAGACAAAAATAAATGAGATATATAAGGACCAAAATGAAAGCGGATGCCAAATGTAATGTGTAATAAAACCAAAGAATGTAAAGAAAGATAATGATGATTATAAAGTGAAAGTAAAAGAAAAAGTGCACAAAAACATGAGACAAAAAGATCAAGTAAGATCAATGCTAACATTTGCATCAATAATGAGCATGTGAAATACAAATCGATAAGTCTCAAAAGGTTTCTTGAAGCTAAATTTATTTGTTATTATGCATTGCAGAATAAGAGTGGGCATCAGAAGATGTCCCAATGGTAAGTGGATATAGGTATGGGCATAGTAATATGCCTCAAAGTCTGAAGGGACATGTGGATGGGCATTACTAGATGCCCCAACATGTGAATTGGAGTGAGGTAACATTGAACTATTAGAATGATTTGCATTGGTTGGTAGGTGTATTGGAAGATAGGTAAATGTGTTGGTTTGTTAGATTTTAGGGATTTTGAAAGAGATATATGATTTTTAGGACAGGTATGAAGAGATAAAAGAGGTAAAGGAGGACCATGTATAATATGCATTAGAGTAGGCATTTGAACTAGGTACTCTTTTGGTGCATGTGACATAAGAGGTTGAGATTCAATGGATGAAATGATATGTTTAAGATTGTTCATGTTAGCTAGCATTCCCCTATTAGTGTAGGAATAAAAATGAACTATGGTTTGAAAAAAATTAGTGAATGAGGTATAGGTATGGAATGATTATTGTTGATCATTAGGTAGTTGATTTTGATGTGATTGTGGTTCTTGAGATTGAATTTGAGAAGCTTGAAGATAGTCTTGATAACATTGTTTTGTTAGAGTATTAATATTGAAATGTAGACTAAGGAAGAAATAATAAATTGATGAAGATCATGACAAGACTCATGAGAATGACCTATATTAGCATGCCACCAACAAAATTTATCAGGATTGTACCATTTTAGAGGAGGTTTGGTAGGATCAAAACTCATGGGTTCAAAGGGTGGCAATTTATTCTTAAGTTGTTCTAGAGTCAAGGGTGGGTGGGTTAGGTTAAAATTATTTGAATTAGATGATCCATTTTGAGTTGGGGGAGGATTGGATGAATCGATGTTATGATAAAATGGTTGAAAAGGTTCTTTAGTTGTTGTTTGAGATGGTTTAAATTGAGTCATAAGAAAGTCTTGCCTTTTTTCTTGGTCTAAGACTTCTTCTAAAGTTTAAGGTGAAAAGATATAAACTTTGAATTGAAGGGGAGGTTTAAGAGAAGTGACAAATAATTTTAAACAAGTGTCATCATTCATGTTATGGTCCACTTTATGAGTGAGATAATTACATTGTCTGATGAAAGTGTGAGCAGATTCATTAGGAAGTTGCTTGGCATTGATGAAATGGCTAAGGTAATTTTCAAGAAGATCGTCATGTTGAAATTCCTTCACGAGAGCATTGACTAAATCCTCTAGTTGTGAGATGGAATGTCTAGGAAGTTGGTTATACCATTCAAGTGCATCACCCACAAATGTTATGGCTAAGATCTTGGTGGTAGTAAAGGTGTTAATTTGGAACCATTCCTTATAGATATTACCAAAAAAATTAATAAAGAGAGTAGGGTCCTTAGTCCCATTATATGTGATAGTTGGATAAATGCTTCCAATGTATATGGATGCAATATATGGGGCTAAAGGTTCATTTGAAAGATGTTGAAGAATTTTGTTATTCATTAAAAGTTGAGGGATGATATTACCATTGGCATTTCTAAGAGGAGGAGGGACACAATTTTGATTTGGTTGAGACATGATGACTTGAGGTGGTCAACTAGTCATGTTTAATAAATGTTGTTGCATGTTCATAATTTGATATTGATTGGTCACCTACATGATGTTCATTTATTGGATGACTTGTCTAAGAAGTTGATTTGTATCAATAGGAGGGTTGGTTTTTGTAGGAGGGGTATTGGTGTTGATAGAAGGAGGATTATTTGTAAGTGGAGGACTCCCAACATTAGTGTTAGTTGTCATAAGTGTGGTAGAAGAAGAAGGAAGCTTGGTAAAGCCACCATTATTATGAGTGTAAATAGTATTATCATCAAGGTGTTTGAATAATTATTAACCATCTAGATTATCAATTTGAGTGGTTTCAACCATGTTACTTTGGGAAGTGATAATGCTAGGTGCTCTTGTTATGGGTGTAACAAGAAGATTGTGAAAATTAATTATAATAGGTGGAACATAATATGAGGTTAAAAAAATTGATGTAGATGGGTTTATGAGTTTAAGAATTCTAGTTTTAGAACGTGTAAAAGTGGTATAAGCTATATGATTGTCATGGTTTGGGATTTATCTAATAGGATTCTTTGAATCAATTATACGGTATGGGATAGATTGATATTGAGAATATTTTGATGAAGAATTGCACCATAAAGAGGTGTCTTCTATGGTGGACATGTAGGGTAGGAGAGAATAACCCATGTATATTCAGAATGGGTTGAGACTATCAAGAAATAATTTGATAAGAGGATCCATGATTCTAAGTAGGAGTTGATATATGAGGTAAAATAAGGATAAAATTGGTCAACAAGGGAAATAAAAAATAGAGGTTGAAAACTGTACAGGGTTGACAATGTCAAATCAGTAGGATAAAAAGTGTACAATATTAGTAGGGTCAAGCTAGTAGGATGAAAACAAAGTATAGGGTTGGTAGGGTTAAACCAGTAGGTTGAAAAGAAATGTATAGGGTCAATAATGTTGACCTAGTAAGTTGAAAAAACTATATAGGGTTAACAATATTGACCCTATAGGCCAAAAAAAGTACAAGGTTGGTAGTGTCGATGTAGTACTGGAAATAGGAAATTTTTTGCAAGTACTTTTGAAAGCAAGAAGTGAAAAGAAGGAAAATTATGGAAAATATATGATAAAAATAATGATGAAAAAGAATGAAATAATGTGAACAAATCTTGAAAGGGTTAGTTCAAGTCAAGCTCATTAGAATATATGCAATCATAAAGGC
Source organism: Torreya grandis (assembly GCA_037957365.1). Classification (NCBI taxonomy): domain Eukaryota; kingdom Viridiplantae; phylum Streptophyta; class Pinopsida; order Cupressales; family Taxaceae; genus Torreya; species Torreya grandis. The sequence goes on from JARHVA010002033.1 coordinate 2,411,944, forward strand.
ATTATGTCTATAAATCAATATTGTCTTGGAGAAGATAGAGCATACCTACACTTGCGATTTGGAATACATTTGTTAAGTTGGAGCATGACCAATATGGGGATCCACTCGACCCAATTAGGGGATCACTTATCACAATACACCATGCTAGGAAGGGTTCCAAAGCCTAATGTCTAACACAATCATGTAACAACCCTAAGAGAGTCCTAAGTTTTGATATTCACTCTATTATAATAAGCAAGAAATTAAATCTAATCTAGTGCTCACCAAATCTTGTGGCATAAAGTGGGATTTAGAAATTAAAAAAACTAAAATAAACATACATAAAAGACATATAATCATGTCAATGTATATGAAATCCTAATGCATGGGAGAGAAGCACAACTACATTATCTATCTACTCTTACAAAGGAAAAATAAAGTTAGGAATACTTACCTTTGAAGATGAACCCATCGAGCCTCCATCTCTCCCTTGGCCAAGGTGGTTCACAAGAGATTGTTATGGTATGTAAGGATAAAAATTACAAATCAAGTCTAGGTTACACAACCTATCTATACATCCAAAAGACTTCTCCACAAGACAAGATCCATATCTCCAATGAAATTATGAAACCCTAAGCTTTATTCCTCAAGGATAATGGTCAATAAGTAGATGTTCATTCATACTTATTATTCTTCACTTATCTATTCTCAAATGTTTGGAAATGAAATTGTATATATAGGTGGATCTTTCTCTAAATGCTTACAAATATTTTGGTTGTATAAGGTCGACCCAATCGACCCTATATGTTTTTGGGAGATAAATCACTAGGTCCTAAGCTAGGTTAGATGAAGAGCTAAAAAATATCTCAAGTGAAAATACAAAAAAATAGTATATGTTTGTCCTAGTCAACCTTGTATAGTAATCAAAGGTTGAAAACTGTATAGGGTCGACCCATCTGACCTAGTACAATCAACTAACAAAAGGGGTAAAGGCAAAAAAAGAGAGGATAAAGCATGAAAAATGACTGGAATTGGTATAACATAGAAGAATAAGCTTAGGGTAAATGGTTTTAGGAGACAAGTGTGTAGATGGAAAGTGTCAAAAGGGACAAAAATCTTATGAAGCACCAATGGTCTACCCACTCCTTTCCTGATGCACCCCTTAAAGCATTCACTTAGAAAGATTAAGACTTGACAGGTTCTTACAAGATACAAAGTGTTATTAAGTGATAAAAGTTTGAAAATATTATGTGATACACAACCTACTCCATAATATATTAGAGTGTGCATATAAGGGTTATTAGAGAATGAATAAATTGGTTTGGTGTGCCAAAATAAAGAAACTTTGGGAAATTGATTCTAGGATGGACATTGAAATAGATGGGTATGAAATACCAAATGTCATATTTGACTTCGGTAACACAATAAACATGATTCCCATATTGACATGGGAAGTTATTAGAAGACCTAAATTGAGATGTAGTATAGCTACCCTCAGTCTTAAAGATTATGGGAGAGTGGAACCTATCGAGAGATTAGAGAATGTAGAGATCAAAATTACAGACCTGACACTGTGAGGAGACTTTGAAGTCATCGATATGAATAAAATAGCCACATATTAACCTATATTGATTGGAAAAAAGTGGGCCTATGATGACCAAATGAAAATAAACATAGTAATGGACTAGTTGGAGTCTCATAAAGATGACAAGACCATTTTGATCCCATTGAACAAAGTAGAGGTTAAACCTTATATAATCCCTAAGGAACTAGATTCACCATACTATCTTATAAGAAATGATTGGATGAAAGTCAATGCATACATGGAACTACAGGCACTTCGATGGATAGAATGAAACCTTTTTTATGATAGTTCCAAACATTCACTATAATATATACAAAGTGAAACATTTCCATACAAGGTTGTTCAACCCACATACAATCTGATGTTGCATCATACATATATGCTTAAACTAGATAAGACAAACATATGAGTGATTTAAATAAGGTCCCTAACCCATTTTGAAGTAGATTTTATATATCAGATAGGTCACATAGATAAATACTACATTAAACCTATTCTAGAAGGCTTGCTAAAATAAGATATAATCTCCTTAATTAGTGATGACTCAGATACTCACTTATTGAACTAGGTAAAAGGAGACTATGAAATATAACCTCTACCATGGTATTTATAATCGTGCATCGAATACCTTAGTATTTTGTAACTGAGGATTTTATCCAATTCATTATATGATTCTAAAAGTATGTGATAGACATTGATCAAAGGATTAATGCACTCAAATAGACACTAAAAGGAATCATTGTGAATTGGTGGTTAATTCATAGAGATGAGAGGCTAGACTAAGAAGAAGTGTAAAAATGATGATAGCTTGGTTTCATTTACTAGAGGGAATTAAAAGAGACTGGCCAATATTTTAAGAGGGAGAGTGTCCATAGCTTCATATCTTTAGGTGTATTGATGTTTGGAATTAAGAAGGTATGGTTCCCATGTATTAGGTATATTGTTTCAAGTATACCCAAGGTGTTATTCTAAATATATGGTATATACACTAAGAGCACCAGAGAGAAATGAAGAATTAGATGCAAGTCCAAAGTGTTTTAATTTAAGGATTCAACTTTGAGAGTGACAACCAACTAGAACATCAAGTATTACATAAGTTAAAAGTGTTTATATGGCATGGGAGGGTTGAAGATATAAATAGTTTGATGGAGTTTGTTTTTGCAATAAAATGTATCTTATGACCTAAATGATGCCATATAGACCTATCAATATTATGATTCCACATCTAACTCAAAATAAGATATGGATAGTGTAGACCTATTTGCACCAAAAAAAGAAGTTGAGCAGCTATCAAATCTAATTAAAGGCCAAACCAAAGAAGATAGATTACAACACATTAATTTAAAAAATAGGGAAGGATAACAAACATTAATGGAATCCATTCATGAAGAGGAGTGAAAATTTTATTGATAACCTATGACATAATATGTTGGAAACATTGGAAAAAAGGACACTAAAAAAATGGCACACATAGGGGATTCTTGGACTCAAGCATACATCTCAAAAGTCATGAAAATTTTAAGGGATTACCAAGATGTGTTCCATACAAATCTTATAGAAGTCAAGGGTGTATATCCATCCCTAGGATAAATTTACAAAAAATAAAGAAGTGTGCATGAACTATTATAAAAAGATTGTACCACCTAAACCCCAACATGAAGTTGAAGGTCAAAAATGAGATAGAGTTCATGCAAGAAGCATGAATCATCTTCATAGTAGATAAATATGATTGGGTAAGTCCAATGATAGTAAAACTAAAGAAGACAATTGAAATTTAAGTGTATGGGGACTATTATAGTCTTAATGATGATTGTGTCAATGATCCCTTCCCAATATCATTCATTGATGAAGTATTAGAGGATATCATAGGACATGAGGTATACTCATTCATAGATGGATTCAATGTCTAACATCAGATACCAACCATAGAATAGGATAGAACTAAGATCACCTTTACCATATAATGGGGCTTGTTTGCTTACAAGGTGATGCCTTTTGGATTAAAGAATGCACCTATGATTTTCTCTAGAGCCATCATGACTGCATTAAAGGACTTTATCCAGGATTTCTTGGAAGTCTACTTGGATGATTGGGAAATGTTTTAATTATTTATGAATCACTTATCCAAAATTAGATTGATGCTATAGAAACGTAGGGCACTATGAATTGCCCTGAATTTAAAAAAATGTTTGTGTTTACACCCTTAAGGGTTTTTTTGGGACATGTATTATGCATTAAAGGAATTATTATGGATCAAGCCAAAATCATAGTGATTGTGAGGATGCCACAAACACAAATGTCAATAGAGGTAAGATCTTTTTTGGGACACAGTAGATATTATAGAAAGTTTATCAAAGGGTATGCAGCTATATCCACACCTTTAGAAAAGCTAATGTGCAAGGGCACATAGTTCCTATGGATAGAGGAATGCCAAGAAGCACTCATTAATCTAAAACAAAGACTGGTGACTATGCCAATACTGGTATTTACGTATTAGATTAATCCTTTTCATGTTCATGTAGATGCCTCAAGAATAGTAGTGGGAGTTGTGTTAGTGCAACTGGGAGAGGGAGGAGTGGACCACCCCACTCATTTCACAAGTAGAAAATTATTATTCACAAAAAATAACTATGAAGATTTAATAATGGTGTTTGCACTAAAAAATTTGAAACACTATCTATTGTTGAAACCATTTGAATTATTCATAGATCACCAAGCATTATGATACCTTGTTGACAAGCCTATTCTTGGAGGAAGAATGCAAATATGGTTGATGTTATTTTATAAAATTCAATTCTACATAAATGTTAAACCTCAACAAAAGAATGTAGGACCAAACCATTTGATAAGATTGTGTAATGGTGAGGAACCATAAGAAATTCATGATGAATCTCTAGATACACATCTTTTCCAAGCATATGTAATTCCATAACAATTGGAGGAAATCACATAGTTTTTGGAGTAGGGGATATTCCCATCACACTATCTAGAAAGAGAAATGAAGTATTTAATCATGAGAACCTTGCCATATACCATCATAAATGGATTTATATATCATTTGGGCAAAGATGAGGTTCTACATAGAGTATTTCTAGAATATGAATGACCAAAACTTATAGAAGAAGCACACTAAATAATATTTGGGGGTCATCTCATAGGTGATGATATTACAAGGAAGATTATACATAACAATTTATGGTGGACCCACTTTTTCTAGGATGTACTCCAATTCATATAATAGTATGATGTATTTCAGTACATGGGAGAGCCAAACTAGTGGGTTGAAATGTCATTACAATCAATGCTCACATAGCAACCATTTGACTAGTATGGGATAGACATTATCGATCTCATAAATATTCCTAGTAAATGTAGTAACACTAGATATATCATATTGTAATGAATTATTTCACACGGTGGGTAGAATCTACTATGATGACCAGTTATGGTGCAAAAGACACCACAAAGTTTCTATATGAAAACATCATTACTATTTTTGGTTGTCTAATCAAATTGATAAGTGAAAAAGGTACCCACTTCCTAAATAAAAAAATAAAAACCCTTTGTGATGAATTCTTAATTACACACCATAAAATTATGGCCTATCATCCACAGGAAAATGTCTAGGCAAAAGTTATAAATAAATCTCTAGGGAATATGATTACAAAAATCTATGATGTACAACAAAATGATTGGGAGGATTGAATTCCTACAATTCTATGGGCATATCACATGTATTAAAAATGCATGTCAAGATTCCTACCATTCTAACTTGTCAATGGATTGGAGGAAGTCATGCCTTTTGAATATGTGGTCCGTAGTCTACACAGCCAAAATTATGTGACTAGATGACCAATAATCATTGACTAATTGATTGATAGAGTTAAACAAGATGGAAGAACAATGAAATAGAGTAGGCTAGACATAATAAGTACATAAATGTAGTCAGAAAGTATGGCATGACAAAAACTTGTGCACTAAGGAATTACATGTAGAATAATTGGTTTTATTATATGACAACTCGTTCCATACATTCCTAAGAAAGCTCAATATCAGGTGGAAAGGCCCGTATGTTATTGATGAAATATTGTATCCTAGGATTGTGGTTTTGAAATATTTACAAGAAACTATTCTACTATTCCATGTGAATGGTTGTAGGTTAAATCCCTTCCACTATTGAATTGGGTTTACAAAGTTGAAGAGGTACTATGTCATACCATTTTAGTTAGGGTTTCTAATTTTGTTGTTGTGTGCATTTGGGTTTGTTATTTCATGTTGTTTGTTTTAGGTATTATGAAATTTTAGTTGAAATCACATTAGATATTATAAGGAACAACATTTCAGACTATTTGATCCGTGGATGATGAGGTTGGTAGAGATACATGGTAGAATAAAAATAATGGCATATGATAACTATTAAGTCTAGGATAAGACATGTGAGAAGAGATCTTTATTTAATATCATATAATAGTTATTTAGGACCATTAATGATAAAATAAGTGAGTGAATCAAGATGTATCTCAAAAAGAGATTGTACATCAACATCACCAAGTGAATAGATAGGTGCGAATGAAGGAAGGTATGATAGAACATCAAATAAAATGTCAAGCAAGAGTCCCAAGGGTCTCTATCTCAAGATGGTGGGTGCCAAATCAAAAAGAAACAATCTTGAAGTTAAATGTTCCCACACATGTGATCAGATGGTAGCTCAACACATTCAAGTAAATGGAGGTGAATAGGCATGTCAAAACCCATAAATAATTTATCACAATGGATGAGTTGACATTATAAATTTAGGAAAGTTTGAGCTTAGGTATATTCTAGAGTTCACAGAGTCTTTAATAATCCAAGTATTTCTAAACTTCCCACTTATACATAGAACACAAATACCAACTATGGCCACACTTGATAGAATCAAGGGACTCATAATGGCTTAAAAGGAAGACATAGGCAATGAAACTCATTTGCACCAAACTAGATTTGTAGACCCTAAGGCCTATGATGTCATCAAAAATGTAGAAAACTTGTTTGTACAACAAGGAATGCAAGGTACACAACCCCTAGATCTCACACAAAAACACCAATTTCACAATACAAATGTTGAGAGGTTGATATACCTACCTACATTCAACAACTTCAATAAAAATCATGCAATTGATTTTTAGAAGGTATAATGAAAGAAAGATTTATCTTGCCCTTGATGTCACAATTTATGTGGATGAAACTACCATGCTAGAGCAATGGGAATGACAACATGGGGGAATCCATTTGGGATGTAAAAATTGAATATCCCACTCATTCTATCTAAAATCAAAGTAGTGTATAATAGAGGCACACATGGGGTTCCATTGGAAGACACTGAAGATATAATTGTTCACATTCTTAAGAAATGTATTATAAAATTGTTCTGGTAGAATACCATATCCATGAAGGAAGCCAAAAAGGTATCATTGACATTGTGACTCACATGATTTGTAAGAGAGAAGACTTCAATTGTCCCACATTATTTATATTTAAATTGGCCACAAACATTGGGGTAGTGTATACCTCTTCAAAACAAACATTCTAATACCAATTTTTAGTCTTTTTCTTAGTATTTACACAATGGAAATAACCTAAGAGTATTGTGTATCTAGATGTAAACCACTAGCCTGACATCACATTCTAGAATCTTATCTAAAAATAATTAGAGAGTAGATACTTCACACACTAGAAATAATTTGACACATGGTGGGAAGAGCTTGTAGAGTTAGTGACTTTCAACCCTCACATCCCACCAAATGTGATGAAATACCTAGGCCAACATGGGGTCATGACAAAGCTACCACACAGAATCACCATGTGCATACATGAGCTACTTAAAGTACCTGATGTGGACCTACCTTTATTTGTTGATATGGAGATTGCACAATAAGAGATCACACATCAGAAGGCACTAGTTGTCCATAAAGTGACACCATTGCAAAAATTTAGGCTAGATGACCCTACTTCCAGTTCTTCCATTATGAAACCTACATTGATCATTGTAATATCATTATAATAAAGAAAAAAAAGGTTCCTAAAGTAAGTAGGCCTTCTTCACCTCCATAACATTGAATTTGGATCACATCATGGCTAGAGGATCTAGATGTGACCAATATTGATAACCAATTCCACTAGCATGAGTTTTCTATGGATGAGCAAGATGTCTATCATATAATGAAGGATGGTATGGCTGGAGATCTGCTCAAAGTATAAAAAGAAATAGAATATTTATTTAAAAAGGTAGCATGCACTATGTAGGTTTGAAACTAGATACCATAACACTTTTAGGTGGATATCCTTACTTTCACACCATTTATTATTGTTGAGAATATCACTGAAGAGGCTCAACTATAGAAAATCCAATAAGGTTTCATTATAAGTGGTGCATAGGGAAGCTTATCACACTTATATCTATTAGATCCCTTACCATAAATTCCTTAAGAGGTATTCTATCAAAGGAAATGCACAAAAAAAATATGCTTGAAAGTAGATGAAGAAATAGAAACACTGGATGCCCCTACACAAAAATCATTAGAAGATGCACCTACATCACTTCTCTCTCCATCACTAGAAGATAACATCATAATAACAAAATTTTATAGCAGATAGGTCACAAAACATCTGACATTATGAAGTAAATTATCCAAGTGTTAGATCTAATGCCTTAACCATCTCAATATGATGAACCATTAATAGATACTGAGGAAGTAGCATTGGACTCGTAGACACCAAAGGAAAATCAAGCTATGTGTAAAGAGGTAGAATAGGCTACAGAATGCAGATGAAGGAATGAATATAAAAGACAAAAGAAGGAAGAATATAGATGAAAAGAGGTTATATAACAATAACAACAATAGGTCGAGGTGAAATAAACAACCATGGAATCTAAGGCTTAGAAGCAAGCCAATGACATAGAGTTATTACATAGACAAACTAAAGAGCAAGAGGACAAGAAGAAGCAAGAGACTAAGGAGTTACAATGGAAGGATACTACGGAAGAAGAAGAAAAGAAGTAATAAGCTATCATAGAGGCATTGAAGAAACAAGCCACATAAGATGAGAATAAATGAAAAGTTGCTACTAACACAACTAAACAAGAGGCCAATGAAGAATAAAAGAGGAAGAAAGAAGAAGAAGAAAAGAAGAAGGTCAAATAAGATAAGAAACAAAGGGAAGAAGAGAAAAAGAAGAAATAGGTCGATGAGGAAGAATAAATGAATATGATTATAGAGGAATAATACAAACAGAAGACTACCACTAAAGAGACTTAGAAGAAAAATGAAGCAAAGTAGAAAAGGAAAGTTGAGGAAGATCTGAAGGCAAAGTCATCACAAGTAACTACACACCAAACACATATAGATCAAGAGGTAGTGTATGCATATAAATTAGCATCATAAAAGATTACCATACCCACACCTCACACCCCTAATACAACATCACTAAGTCAAAGCCTTTGAATGTGGGATGTCTCAACTTTTTCACCCTTGTGCACTACATTTTACTTCCCCATCAATCCCCTACAATAAGATTTAGCAACCATGGCTATAACCACTTTTGCACTTACACCCCCCACTATTGAGGCTTCTCTAGATGTTTCATAGTTTCCATTAGTGAAATAAATTGAAGGGGAGTCTACATTTCAAAATTCCATCACCCAAAAAGATATGGCCTTAGATCAACATGTTCAAAAATTAAGAAAGGAAAATGCCAGCTTATGCCAAACCAGATTGATTTGCAGAACCAAATTGATTTGCAGGTGTGCAAGATTAGGGAGGATAGCAACACAATAGGTAGCAAGATCAGGAGAGATCTACTTGGAGTATAGTGTGTACTCAGAAAGAGAGCAAAGAGGAAGATAGGGTAGTTCCTTCCAAAGTAAGATCATTTGGGTTGCAGGTTGTAGTAGTTCATGGGAGATCTACTTGAAGTATGATTGTGTACTTGGAGTGCATGGAGCACTGGTGTACTGGTAGTAGTGGATATTGACTGGTTGGAGGTGAACACCAACTCGATGTTTGAGTTGTGTGTTGGGACCATAAGAGAGAGAGAGCTTTGAGGGAAGATTTACTGTTTATGCCCTAGAGGTGTGGGAGCCCTAGAGGTCTGTAAGGAAGAAGAACTGTGGCAATCTTATTTGTTGTATTTCCTTCTGAAGAGTATTAATACAATTGTGTATTGTCTCTCATATTCTGTGTTATTTCTGAATTCTAGTTACTTGTATATTCTGGTTAATTTCCGCATGTTAAGTTGCTTGTATATGGTAATCAATTGTGTGCTTCCATAATTCCCAACAAAAGTGGTGGTAGAGTTTTTGGTTGGGTGTCTAACAAAGTGCCAGCATCGGTCAGGCCAATCGACATCAGCACTTTGTTAGACACCCAACCAAAAAATCTACCATCACTTTTGTTGGGAATTATGGAAGCACACAATTGATTACCATATACAAGCAACTTAACATGCGGAAATTAACCAGAATATACAAGTAACTAGAATTCAAAAATAACACAAAATATGAGAGACAATACACAATTGTATTAATACTCTTCAGAAGGAAATACAACAAAGAATATTGCCACAATTCTTCTTCCTTACACACCTCTAGGGCTCCCACACCTCTAGGGCATAAACAGTAAATCTTCCCTCAAAGCTCTCTCTCTTACGGTCCCAACACACAACTCAAACACAGAGTTGGTGTTCACCTCCAACCAGTCAGTATCCACTACTGCCAGTACACCAGTGCTCCATGCACTCCACAAGTGCTCCACACACTCCAAGTACACAATCATACTTCAAGTAGATCTCCCATGAACTGCTACAACCTGCAACCCAAATGATCTTACTTTGGAAGGAACTACCTTGCCTTCCTCTTTGCTCTCTTTCTGAGTACACACTATACTCTAAGTAGATCTCTCCTGATCTTGCTACCTGTTGTGTTGTTTTCCTCCCTGATCTTGCACACCTATAAATCAATTTGGTTCTGCACACCTGCAAACCTAGATCATGCACACACATACACCTGCAGATCAATGATCTTACTTACCATGTAGATCTCTTAACATAGCCATGCACACCTGATGACCAAGATCTTACACACCTGAAGAACCCTTCTGATTCTCCAAAACTAGCACCCACACTTGGCACTGCTATGGAACTAAGAGGAACACCCTTGCTCACCTCACACACAGAAGGAGCTAACTTTGCTCAACTCAAACTAGCACACCTTACAATACAGCCCATGAGTCTATTATATAGATCTCATGCAAACAACAATTAGACATCTAATTACAATAATTAGATCCACAGCTTCTAATCTAAAATTGGCTCTCAACATGCAAACACTCGGTTCATTAACTAACTATCTGTGAAACTGGCAATTTTGAACTGCACAGGCGACCGATGTTGGTCCCTGTTTACCTGGAGGTGACCGATGCTGGCCGATCTCTAACTGACGTTAGTTGCTCTTCCTATCTAATCCTACCAATGTTGGTTGGCCTGATCGGCGCTAGTGTCAGTGACACTCAGCAACCTCTCTGCAATCTCCTCCCCTATTTGCATCAGTGAAGCTTTTAGCTCCACAACCTAACAATCTCCCACTTGGAGATAAATAGCTATACTATACCTATACCTGTACCCCATCTAATCTATTTCCTGGCTTGTATCCCTCTTCAAGCTCAACCTTAAAGACCAACCACCACACAACCTGTGGTGCACCTCTTGTCATCCGAGTAACCTGCCACATCTGAACCTACAAACCCATGTAGTGAAGTCCTGACCCTACATAACATGAATCCCTGCTGTTGGTCCCTCTCAGATCCCTGAGAACCCACTTCCCCAAATTGGCTCCTAACTCTCTGACAGCTCCCATTGCTTGGGAAAACTTAGGTCTATACCAAAACTCATGTGATTTTAGACACTGAACTATCTAGCCCTTGGTGTGATCTAGTTCTGCATCTTGCGTATTAAACCTCGCTAACACCTGATTCACATCAGCTCCCACTGGAGACAAAATCACCCTGTGATCTTCCATGTCTCTCATGCCAAATAATTTCGCTGCTCCAAATTCCTCATGACATGCCACTGAACTAACCTTACCCTTAGCTCAGCAAAAAACCCTATATATTTGAACCTGCTAGCTAGCATACCATCCACATACAGTAACAAGATAATGTTGTGACCATCATCCACCTGGTAAGAAAAAACACAATGGTTATACTGACATTGACTAAAGCCCTACTTTGTCATCCACCTGGTACCACCTGTCAGCACTGTACCACTGTCCTGCAGCTTCCTCAAGACCATATGACCTGGCCTTTCATCTCACGTGTCCATTCTCTCTATTCTTTAACTAAGGTATCCATTCGTCTTAGTGCTTTCATACCGGATGGAAACCCTACCAAATCTCCCCCTTGGTTCTGCATCATATTCCTGCCACGCTCCCACTATTTCCTAGATCCTTCCTGCTTTGCAATGAGCAATGAGTATAAAGAAGAGGAACAATGAATTTGAGACTTACTTACCCCTTCAATCCTCCATATGGGCATTTGAGACTCCTTGACAGCTTGTTATCCACCCAAAATCCATTACAGTGACCAACCTCGGTCACTACACAGTCTGCATCTGATTGACGTCAGTTCCATGCACCTATCCTGACTACCGACCCTGCCGATGTTGGTGTCCACCTGCTGCCGATGTCGGTCCTCTTGACCAACATCAGTCTTACCCTACCTAACATCACCAGCTCTGGTTCGCACATGATCGACATTAGAACCTATCTATTCGATGCCAGTTCCCCTTGACCGATGCTGGTACCTGTGTTCGCCTGTGAGTGATGACTTTTTACTCGAGCTTACTTTGAATCAATCCCATGTCCAAACTACTCTGCTCAGAAGTATCCAGCCCCATCTACTGGTCTCTATCTACCATCTCCTCCATAAACACCAAGGCTTTCCAATTCTTAAGTCTGTCAAAGATATCTGACTTCCTCTTAAGAACATGCATCTCCTTCTTGCTCTTGTGACCAAGCCTACACATCCACGTCTCCACAACAGAAGAAGAATCAGTAATATAAGCAAGTAGATAAAGAGTACCTGATTTCTTACCACCAGCTAATTCAAGTGCATCCACTGTGAGAGTTCTTATGCATCTCTCATCACCCAAATTTTTTGAAGAAATTAGCCATATCTTCAACACTAGGACTTGCATGACCTCCTTCAACACCCATGTGTTGGCTGCCTGTAATTTCAGCTTCACTTCCCCTTTGCCAATTCTTTGGCAAGGCACACTAGGCCCTAAATAAATCTTTCCAAAGTCTCCAAAGACCTTACCATGAAAAGATACTCTATTTTAGACTGCATGGAAAGAGGCAACAGAATCTATAAAACAAGATTCTACTTTATCCAAGAAACATACCAGAGCATCTTGTGCCACATCACCTGCAACATCTGCTTCTTCAGTTCCTTCATGCTGATCTTCTACCAACCAATAATCTTTCTTTACCTGCTCTTTCTTTCCATCACACCATAAGTGATCATTTGTGATTTTCAATTCCTCCATTCTTAATGTACTTTCTTCTGCCATTGCTCTACTCTCACTCAATCAGAAACCCCTAAGAGTGACCTGTAATCAAACACAAACCGCTCCCTGCAACCTTAGCTCTAATACCACTTTTTTAGACACCCAACAAAAAACTCTACCACCGCTTTTGTTGGGAATTATGGAAGCACACAATTGATTACCATATACAAGCAACTTAACATGTGGAAATTAACCAGAATATACAAGTAACTAGAATTCAAAAATAACACAAAATATGAGAGACAATACACAATTGTATTAATACTCTTCAGAAGGAAATACAACAAAGAATATTTCCACAGTTCTTCTTCCTTACACACCTCTAGGGCTCCCACACCTCTAGGGCATAAATAGTAAATATTCCCTCAAAGCTCTCTCTCTTACGGTCCCAACATACAACTCAAACACAAAGTTGGTTTTCACCTCCAACCAGTCAGTATCCACTACTGCCAGTACACCAGTGCTCCACACACTCCAAGTACACAATCATACTTCAAGTAGATCTCCCATGAACTACTACAACCTGCAACCCAAATGATCTTACTTTGGAAGGAACTACCCTGCCTTCCTCTTTTCTCTCTTTTTGAGTACACACTATACTCCAAGTAGATCTCTCCTGATCTTGCTACCTGTTGTGTTGCTATCCTCCCTGATCTTGCACACCTGAAAATCAATCTGGTTCTACACACCTGAAAACTTGAATCATGCACACACATACACCTGTAGATCAATGATCTTACTTACCATGTAGATCTCCTAACGTAGCCATGCACACCTACTGACCAATATCTTACACACCTGAAGAACCCTTCTGATTCTCCAAAACCAGCACCCACACTTGGCACTATTGTGGAACTAGGAGGAACACCCTTGCTCACCTCACACATAGAAGGAGCTAACTTTGCTCAACTCAAACTGGCACACCTTACAATACAGCCCATGAGTCTATTATATAGATCTCATGCAAAAAATAATTAGACATCTAATTACAATAATTAGATCTGCAACTTCTAGTCTAAAATTGGCTCTCAACATGCAAACATTCGGTTTGTTAACTAACTGTCCATGAAACTGGTAGTTCTGAACCATACAGGCAATCGACGTTGGTCCCTGTCTGCCTGGAGGTGATCGACGCTGGCCGATCTCTGACCGATGTCAGTTTCTCTTCCTATCTAATCCTTCCAACATCAGTTGGCCTAACTGACGCCGGTGTCTGTGACACTCAGCAACCTCTCTGCAACCTCCTCCCCTATTTGCATCAGTGAAGCTTTTAGCTCCACAACCTAACACCTAATACAACATCACTAAGTCAAAGCCTTTGGATGTGGGATGTCTCAACATTTTCACCCTTGTGCACTACATTTTACTTCCCCATCAATCCCCTACAACCCACTTTTGCACTTACACCCCCCACTATTGAGGCTTCTCTAGATGTTTCATAGCTTCCATTAGTGAAATAAATTGAAGGGGAGTCTACATTTCAAATGTCCATCACCCAAAAAGATATGGCCTTAGATCAACAAGTTCAAAAATTAAGAAAGGAAAATGCCAGCTTATGCCAATAGCTATGAAAGGATAATGAAATATTTGAGGATGCTTATCCTAAATTATTTAAAGAGGTTATTGATAATTATCTTCTTTTTTATTGGGAATAGCTACCACTTTTACTCATATAGTTAACCATTGATTGGTTGTTTATTCAAAAGGTTGACCATCTTTGGGTGCAAGGCCAAGCTACCAAGGACTAAAGTGCGACTCTCTTTGAGATGATCATAGTTTATCATCATGATATATCTGAAGCCTCAACTCAAGTAACTCAATTTGCATGATACATGTTGGACTGGAAGCAACACCTAGATGATACATGGGGAAATACCCAATTAGAGTTTGCACAGGCATCCAAAACAAAGATAACCATAGAGGATAATGGGAGATATTATGATCATATGGATGTGGCTTTACAATAATACAATAGTACATGAGACAATGTTATGCAATGGTTCTAGACTTGGAAGAACCAACTAATACAAAACCACTTTATTGGAGTACAAGCATAGAGACATGCAAATAAACTCAATGATCTGTAACATGATATCAATAAGAAGGTTTATACTTATAAATCCCATTTTACCATCATTGGGGATGATGATTTGGTTCATCTCTTTTTGGATTAGGCTCTAATATGCACTCTTCTACACCTTATCTGATAATTCTTGTTGTATTGGAAGACATATAAGGTCGACCTCACTACTTTTAATTCTTTAACCACACCTTTAGTCATCACTCATTTATTCCACCCAGTCAAATTATGGTGAGTCTTAACAACAAATTCATTACGCTTAGAGTGTTCCTTCCTTGACATCACAACCTTATACCTTTTTCCATCACTCAGACCCCTCTGCCACCATCCAACTAGGTAATGTGTAGTGACCCTTTTAAAAAATTGGCTCCAATTTTGACATTTTACTATGAGATGCATATACAAGTTTCATAGGACTAGGATGGTTGAAAACCCATAAAGGGTGGCCACTTGGATATACTATTCTATTGGAAACCTGAAAGGGTAGTATACTAGTACACCATTTAGTTGACAACCCATAAAGATGGCTAAGTGGTGTGCACTGAGTGAAAACTAATAAATGATGCTTCATGTGATTTATGTGTCTCTTGCTTAATTTATATCCTATTTTATCTCAACCTCTCTATGTAATGGTTTATTCATGTCTGTAAAGTTGTCTCAAGATGAGACAAAAGTTTAAGTTCAGGATGGTGTTCATGGGAGATTGTGTGCATACTACAACACATAAAATATAGGTGACATGTCAACTAGATTATAGTTGGTTATAGTTTATTTCTTGTTAGTTTATTCTTGGAATCACTCCACATATATGTTTTTAATAATATCTTGGATGATGCACTGATAGTTAGTTACAAGATAAACAACCTAAAGGTTATAAAAAACTATGAATATAGTATAAGTAACCCCTTTTGGGATTGTAATAAGTTGTTGATGTTTTATTTCTTAGTGTTATGCTAGTAAAAGTAATTTCGCACTTATTATATAAGATTTAATGAAGGATTTTAAATTAGTCATTATTTTTATTAGATAGTATTGGAGTAAGGAATGGAATGACAAGTTGTAAATCGAGTGTAGGCTTGCAGACAATTCTAATATATCTGTATGAGTTATTTTCATCTTATGAGACTGTGTGGTCATTTGATGAAATTTTTCTATAATTTCATTTAATATCATAGATAATATTTAAATATTATCTTGAGTTATGTTTCTAATTAAGATACGAATGATATTAATAAATGTGTAGTAAATACTTATAGT
Organism: Torreya grandis; assembly: GCA_037957365.1. Classification (NCBI taxonomy): domain Eukaryota; kingdom Viridiplantae; phylum Streptophyta; class Pinopsida; order Cupressales; family Taxaceae; genus Torreya; species Torreya grandis. The sequence continues at coordinate 2,428,443 of JARHVA010002033.1, forward strand.
TGTTAAGTTATAACTGTACAAATCTCTGTGAAACTCTCCAGAATAGTGTTTTCTTGATACTAATAGTTCTTCACTCTCCTTTTTTTTTATTATAATAGTTATTCCCATAATTAGCTTTCTTTTAGGTCTCTTAGGAACTACTTCTAATACTAACCTATATTTGAAACATGTTTCTCCAATCTATAAATAAATTGGCCCAAGTTCTCAATTATAAAGTATGAAGGTAATTGTCACTTTGTAGTGTAAACCATTCACATTGGTCTCACCTCATGGTCTCTTCTCACCTAATTCAACATATGAGTATTTGAATCACTACTTATTTAACACATAACTTCCTAGGGTATAACACCTTCCTAAGTTTGTTCAATATAATCAATATCTACTGCACCCACTTGACATATCAAATACACTTTGGACTTTATTTGTGATCACATAGATGGAGACTTGCATTCCCCTATATGGAATAAAATAACTTGTTATTTTATTATCAATGGTCTAGACAAATTCTTCTCTAACTACTATAATGATTGAAATGGTTCTATCTGTAGTTGGAAAATAAATGAACTCTTCAGCTTGCAATGCATTGTGTTTAGGCTATGTTCCAACCTTACACAAGCTATTATCCCTATATTCATAGGGTGAGTTAGGATCTTTAGGAATGATATAGGGTTTGATTTTAAATTTATTCAAAGGTGTGATGATAATCTTATCTCCTTGGTTTGTCTCCAACTAATTATGCTCTATGTTGATGGTGATATAACCATTATATTCCCACATATTATCAATCAACATAGGGTAGTAGATTTCATCTGTCTTCATATCCATAAATTTAAAGTCAACTCACAAAATGAGATAAATAACTTTTATTTATACTTCCTCTAGTTTCCTAATAGGTTATATCCTTCCATAGTCTACAAGACTTAACATAAATGGGTTGTAACTAAGATCGGGTCATCCAATGGCATCCCATGTCGAGTAAAGGATCATATTTACTATACTTATAAAGTTGAATACAACATTTAAAACTTCATAGTTTTCCAATTTGATATATATTTTGGAGTCAACATCACATGGTTTTTTTGTCTTTACATACCATACCACATTATCAATGTAATAATGACCTCTTTATGTGCAATCTAACAAATTATGTAAGAGATTTGTGATATTCTATGATATATTTTCATTACATAAAATGATTACCAGTTTGAGTAGATCTATCAAAGTAGTAACTACTCCATCCTACCTCATAATGCACACAACCTAACCATACATACGTGTTAATGACTAGAGCATCACTTTTGGATGAAGTCTACTATTGTATATTTTCCAATACCTATGCTAATTGTTACATCAGATCCTTTTCCTTTGTAAGATCAAGATATTTGTATTGTTTTACCTTTCTAATTTATTAATCTTGTGACATCTCTTAGGGTGGTAATCCTTGTTCTACATGTTGATATTGAGTGACTAATTATATATAAATATGATCCCTTGGGTGTGAATTCACCATATTTACATTTCACACTAATTTTTTATTTTATATGATTTTATAACACATGATAATATTATGTGTGATGTTACCCTAGAACTATACAACATGCATAGTAGACTTGTCCCTATAGATTGGTTATAAAATTCATTCAAAGTGATTTTATTCTCCAAGAATATAAAAAATAATCAATGATCGGCCTTGTCTCTCATCTTTTCTATGATTACCTCCTTGGTATCCACTTTAGTACCCACCTTTATATCCTAATTGTCTCTACTAAAAATCCCTATCTTGATACTATTGACGATCATATCCTCCTTGTCACTATGGGGAACCCCACCCTTATTTTTATTGGTCATCATATCCCCTATATGATCATTGGGTAGAATATGGCCCCCATCACATCTATTATTTTTGGGGGGATGCAATGTTCCATGGCTATTAATATTAATTAGATGGTGGAGTCCATCTTATTTGGTATTACAAAGATTGCAGTGTCCAAACTACTAGGCCCTGAGGCTGATACTGATCTAAGGTTGGTACCTATCTAGGATTTATTTCAATCTCAATTGTAATCTCTACATGTAGGTTTGGGATACCTTATTTTGCATTTGGTATTTGTTGTGTTTTTGTTATAAAGAAATTCTTGGTGATGACTTCCTTCAGTTGGAGGGATCTCAAATTTTTATCATCATGATTGTGTGACTTGTAAATATTATAGTATAGACTTTGATATTATTAGATGTAATATTTTAAGAGATGACATTTTGTAGTCACATGCCCTAATACTTGACATATCTCATATAACTCTATTTTTAATTTTGAGCTACCATTCCTATGGTGCCCTTATTTTTAGCACTCTATACACCAAAATCCTAGTTTGGGCATGTTACTTTTGTACAACTCATCCATATTGTGCAAAACAAAATCTAACTTTATGTAATTTTTTGTAGTAGGTTGTAGTCTTTCCCCATAGTCCTCTATCATCTCCACCCTATGAAAAACTATTCAAGCATCCACATTACAAGTGACTTAAATTTGAACAATATAAAACCTAATTTGAGGTCACAAAACTTATAAAACACATACATCTTTACCTATATCTTGAAATAAAAAATCCACTCTATTCATTACATAAGCTACAATCATAATCCCATACTAACTCTCCTACTATTTGGTGAATCTCTTTCAAATCTTAGATTGTTTGAATCACACAAGTATCCATTTTAAATTCTCCTAATATATGATCTTTAACATATTCAAGGTTTAATTTAGAAACATCCCTTTTGTACTTAAACTCTATAGCTTTGTCTATTAAAACTCTTACAATTTCACACTTCATTACATCATCTATAGTTACACCTTTAACCTGCCATTTCATTTATTAGGTTAATAGGTATTGTTTGGGATCATTAGACCCATCATATAGTGGTAAAGTGACAAAAAATCTTATAGTGAGATACATGCTTCTTTTTCTTGTACTTAGAACTACTAATTGTTGTGGACTAGAATTTATCAACATCTTGAAACTTTCTATGATTTGAAACCCAACCTCAATAAATTTATTTTTATCCAACACTTTTTTATTGTCTTCACTAAGTTTCCCAAATTCATCTATGAAACAATCAAACCATTTACTATCCCTACCATCTTCTACAATTTTTATTCTTCTTTTAATTGGTAAATTAAGCATAGGGGATTTATGCCTTGAAATGAATGATATGTATATGTGATTCTTTCCTAATTTTGACTTGAACTTGATTTAATCAAATGATTTAACATAAATTCTTCAAAATAATGTTCCTTCTCTTGTCCAAATATTATTATCCTTTGTAAATGTGATCTAAAACTACCTTCTAACTAATCTAATGGCCCATCTACTCTTTTTCCACTCTCTTCAATCTCCTCTTAATCATTTTCCCAATATTTATTTATTTATGTAGTGTCATTTTTGCCTTCTCCTATTTTGGGACATCTCATTAATAATCTCCATAATATCTAGCTCCTCTTTGAGCTCCCATTCCTTCTTTATCTTCTAAACTCTCTACTCTAATCCTAATTGAAACTACATTAGGATTTTTTTGTCTATTCCATCTCCTTTGTTATTGTAGGTCTCACTTTAGCCCCAAAATTATATTCTCATTTTGTTTCTCTTTGTATTCCATAGTTTAAATTCAAGTTTACCCTCTTAGTTATTTATAATTCACTTCATCATTACACATATACTCATAATGCTCAAAGTGACTACCTAATGTTATATGGGGTAAGCAACATGGTATTTTACAAGACTAATATTTTAAGTAGAGTAGGTAGTCGCTACTAAATTTTCATCTAAATGCCTCTTACAAACAAATATTGTGTAACTTCAAATGTGTGTACCCTTGCATAAAAAACTCAATGATATATACATCAATAATAGTCTTTAGCCAATGATCTATTGAGAGTGTCCAATCAATCTCCATATTTCACATATTTTCTATCTTTTCCTTAGTCTAAAAAAATTTCCCTATCTCTCACCTTGAAGCAATAATACTAAATTCTCAACACCCATGAAACTAGAAACCTAGGAAATTCACACCAAAATATTTCATAGATCTCTCCATGTATATTGTTAGTTATAACCTCTCTCACAATGTTTCCTATCCTCTTTGCCTCCTCTTATATGAAATTGTGAATTATATCATCCAACCACCATTCAAAATATCTTTATCCAAGTAACCATCTCAACATGTTTCAAATTTCCATGCTCACTGCACCATTGTTAGTAGAGGTTCTTGGAAAACCCATTATAACATGCTAATGTGTTTTTATGTACAAAGCAGGATACACATTTAGAGGATAGACAAAATTATAGAGTAGGCTAAGTATTCATTAAGTTAATAATTACATGTTTATCCATAGAAAACAAGACTTACATTATATAAAACATTTGTTATTATTATGTAATTAAACATATGTTAGAAAAACAGGGTATGCAGTGATCACAAAACAAGTACACAAAGGCATTTAAAAAAACCAATCATTTGATATTTATATTAATCTCTATATTTCAAAACTATTTTCATTTACAATTGATCATTATATATATATATATATATATATATATATATATATATATATATATATATATATATATATATATATATATATATATAACTTACAAATATGTGGTGCTTCACATTCTATTTTTTTTGTTGTAGCTCAAAGGAGTCTTTTCATATTCTCCAATATTGTGGAATACATAGATAGGATAAATATATACAAAATGATATACATTATATAAAATATTATACATGTCCTACTTGTCTTGAATCTACACTCTATGCTTTTATAATCCTGTTCTAATACCAATATAGGTCATGCATTCCCTTTCGCATCTAGTAGTAATAAAATGTAACTTAGATTGAATGTTGAAATAATGTGATTTAAGGAAGGTTTGGGATTGTCCATTTCTAATTTTTAACTTATAATTGTTCTTATATTTGATCCATTTGATTATATAATTAATCAATATTTAACATACCTAAGTGTAAAAATATGAAATTATCACCTTCAAGACTTGCATTAACAAATCAAGACAATGGTCATTTATTATAACCATTGATAATGTATATATTAGGGAAAATTAGAAATCAAGTTTGAAAATAAAACACTAAAGATGAAATATAACACACTATAAGGAAGAAACCCTAAGCAAGACCGAGGGTTTGAATGGTTCAAATAATATATGGCTTCACTAATATGTTTCACCCTAATTTTGTTTAAAACCCCATAATAAGATATAAATTGGTATTTGAATTATGTATACTAAATTGTTTTGCCCAAATCAAGTGAATTAACCCTAATTTTGATAAATTCAATAAGATATAACAGAATGCTAGAAATGTACTTTAGACAAGCAGAACAAAAGTAAATAACCAAATTTGACAAGGTACAAATGATTAAAATTAGGTTAATAATGAAAATTAATTAAAAAACATAGTTGTTTCTCTCTAATTATTTACTATGTTGACTGAAAAAAAGTAGAAAGAGGAAAAACATGAACTATATTTGCAAGTGCCCCAAAATATGGATTTAAGTTATATGAGGATAGGAATGTCAAATAAGGATACAATTGAAATGTAATAACACCCTTTTTTATCAATTCAATCTTTACAAATAAATAAATTAGGGTATAGTCACTTTTGATAGTTTGATCTAAGTCTATATGCATAGATTTGACCTTCATAGGTATGTGAAAGCCATGCAAATAGATTTTGAAAGGTTAAAACCCTAATAGGGTTTACAGTGATTAAGAGACCTAAAAATAGTAAAATGGGGGAGTTTAATGTATTACATGCCCTGAATCACCCCCACATTGACTAAATGTAGCATATGTATCCAATAATCTAATGATGGAAATAAAACAAACACAATTTTCCCACTAAGAGTGCTTTATGTAATAGTTCTCCTTTAATTATATGAATGCATAAAGAGTCAAATTGAATACTTGATCATGATTCATTTAGGGCTAAACAAAAAAAAAATTGTGACTTAGTTGATGACTATTTCCAATGCTTAGAATTTGAACTGGGAAGAATATGTAACTTTTACTCAATGTGCAATAGTGTAAATGTGCCTCTATATTTAAATTTACAAGTGGAATAATGAGTGTCATGAATGTTATTTTATATAAATTAAAAGGTTGAAACCATATGTTAAGGAGCATAAAAACATGGAATATAGGGTGAGGAAGGTATGATTTCAAAAAATTACCATCAGAGTGCTCAAGACAAAAATGTCTAATAGGGACAAGAAAGGATCCCATTATTTTCCCTATTGGACATTACTATCTCACAAAGAAATGTGTAGGTTTTTGGATCTGGGTTTGGCCATATATATACTTAAGGGCATTTTTATCAATCATAACATTTTTAGGAGACATATGATATTTTTAAAAATAAATAGGTCCTCCTATGTGCTTAGTATATGGATAAGTTTAAAAATATGTACTAATTAAGTTCACAAGTTTTTTAAGGATAAAAAGGATAAAACTAACATAATCAAGTATTCATGACCATATTTAGGTTAGTAATTCCACCCCCCCCATTGTAAAAATGCAATTTATAGATTAAATGAAAGATATAAGTTAGTGTATAAAACACACTTTATCTTTACGCTAGTACCTCAATTGTGTAAGGCATAATAATATTTGACAAACTATGTAAACACATGAAGTAGTTACTTTGTTATTTTAAAAACTAAAATTTGAAAAAGATTGCTTTAAAGTTTGAAATATATTTGAATTTAATTTTTTTTGAAATTAAAATTTGAAAATGATTGATTTTTAAATTTTAAATAAAGGGAAGAATACTCCATGTATGTGTGAAACCAATGTTACTTTTGTGACTTTGCTTGGAGATGATGCTTCCTTAAAGCATTGGAGAATTGGTGCTTCCCATCAAGAACTTAGAGAAGATTGATTATTTAGTTGGACAAATGGATAATTTGAGGGTTATCAAGCCTTAAATTTAAATTTTTACTTGTATAATATAAATAAAACCCATTGGGGATGCATAACCCTCAATTTAACTTAGCTAGTATTTTTAACCTCAAAATATGAAAAGGGTTGAAATCCAAAATATATTTACAGACATAATGCCAAAGGACATTAAACCTCTAAGTTATGCACTTAAATTGGATCAACCATTATATATGGGTTGTAGATTCAATTTCAACTCGTTTCATGAATACATGATTAAAAGATAATAGAGTACATCCATGCTCTTACCATGTCCACAACTTACCAAATCATATTTTAAAATTTTTTAAAAATAGCATAGTGTGCATGAATTTGTATCATTTCCCCATTGTAATTGTAAAGTTTTTAATTATATGTATATGCCAATTATAAATCATGTTTGAAATTTATGCATAAACATGTATCATATACTTAAAACTATGTGAATTTTTATTTTAATCTAAAATATGTGTGCATATGCATGGCATAAGCCCCCATGATCTATGTCAATGACTAAAGTTTTAACCCTTTTGAAGCTTTTGAAACTATATTTTATGCCAAAATTAGTTTTAATCTTGGAAATGCTTATCTCTTATATGAAAATCCCATTAAAATTCCCTCATTTTGGGATGAGGTAATTGATCCTAAAATACACTCATATTATAGTAAGAGCATTCAAGGGTTAATGCAATATTGCATCAACCAAAAATAGAGTTCTCGGGTGTTTGTGTGATTTGTTTAATTTATTTGTTATTTTCGCATGGTTACTCATTCACCAATAGTTCTTGGTAGTTATATGAGCTTACACATCATTGGTGAAAGGATACAAATATTTTTTAGGATTTTGTTTACATATTTTAATGACTCCCCATGTGGCATATATTTTATGATATGAAGAAAATCCTTATAAATGCCCAAGTGGAAATAAAGTAATGAACCAAGGAATTCTAGTATGGAGAGGAAATTTTATCAAGTGGGGGAGGAGATAATTTGAAGATACATTCAACCAAGCAAATGGTGTGATAAAAAATAAGATGTCAAGTCACAAAATAGACAAGAACAAGTGGAATAAGTTTGACAAAAGAAACACTAATGGAAGGCGAACCAATAAAAGCTGAATAGTTTGCTAGATGAAATTTAAACTGGATTTTAGGAAGATAATGAAGGAAAATCCTAAACTATTAGAGGATGGTATGAGGGTTTGATTATTTCTTTCTATTGAAATTTAATAAGCCCATAGAGGCATTTATAACTATGTGGGGATGTGTACTTTTTTCATGGTAACAAGCTATTGAATATAATAAGAAGTTGCATATTTTGAGTCAAGTATGAATATGTGAAATGTGTATGAATGTAAGTATGAAACCATTGCAACACAAGTGTAATTTTTTTCCTTAGTTAGAATCCCTGCATCATGCTTACATGGATTGGTATTATAGAAAGGTATTTTGCCTGTAGGTTGAGTGTATGAAACTCTTATATGAGTCAATAATAGCTTGTGAAAGAGAACTCTATTGAGTGTGTTTTACGTTGTGAAATATAAGATTGCATAATTTTGTTTTAGGTATGAGAGAAGTATTTTAAATGTTAGGAATTGAGATTGGCTCTATTTTGAGTCCTTTGTAAGATTTGAAAGAGAATCATGTTGATTATGGTGAGATATGACACATATGAGAAGAACATAAAAGGTGGATGAATTGAAAGATATGATAAAAATATTCCAAATGAGATTAGAAATAATTGAGATGACTGCATACTTTTGAGATGTTATAGTTATAATTGAAGAGAATGAAGAGGAGATGATGATTAGGTTGTTGTCCCTAAAAGCAAGGTTAGATGATTTGGAGAGAGGATAAACAAGTGAAAGAAATGATGATAGTAGAATAAAAATACCAATAGAGGTCATGGTGAATGAAAGAGGTAAGTCTCTGATGCAGAGGTTCCTTGGATTTAGTCTTAACCCTATTCTTTTGATCACTCTCTCTAGTTTCTTGACTCTTCCTAGTAACCCTTTGTACCATATTTTATTACTAGTAAAAAAAAGTAAAAATAATTTGGACAAAACAAAAGTATTTTTCTATCCTCTATTTATACCCACTTGTATACCAATTTATAATATCTAAGTCCACCTGTAGACCCACTTTCAAGTCACTAGCCTTCCCTAATTAGGCCTCCTCAAGCCTAAACACAAGACAGTAAAAAAAAGTCTACACCAATGTGTTTGTACACACTTAAAACCATTTGAATCAGTTTTATCATCCCAAAATGGATCAGACTACTAAGATTTGTGAATTTTGGATAGTTGGAAATGGAGTTATGTAAGAAACCCTAGTTTAGGGTTTTTAGGAGCCTGTCACCAGTTGAGAGTGAAAAAAATTCACTTGTGGACATTTAAAGGTGTTTCAAAATTTTTTTAAAGATTTATTAGGTTTTTATTGACCCGATTCAACCTATCTAAGCAATTTTTATCACCTCCCAATTTGCTGCTAAGGGTTTTTAGCCCAATTTGTAGTTGACTATGCAAGAAGATAATGTAACTACATGCCTATGTTTTTGTAGAATAATCAAAACACAAAGTAATTAAAAAAAGGGTTTAATTGAGACTATAAAAACCCTCAATAAACATACCTCAACATACCAATTCTATTGTAAGTTGATGGAATGATCATTTCCTGCATAGAACAACACACAATATATGCCAAAAAGATAAGGTACAACAAAAACACAGTGTTTATCTATCTTTCCTATATGATTATGGAAAATTATTTGGATTAATTATTAAAAAAAAATTCACCATAAATAAAATTAAATTTAGACACATTTATCAATATAATTTCAAAATTCTTTAATCCTTAACAACACAACACAATCTGCACATAAAGAACAACTTGAAAATAGGGGTATGAATACACTTTGTTGACCAAGGAGCTATTTTTTTCTCTTCCTTTGAGTATGGTATATTCAAAAAAATTAAATAAATAAATACCATTTGATAATTTTCTCTTTTTTATGAATATAAAGCATTATAACTACCTTGTTCACCCTTCAACAGTTACAAGGTGAGCTACCAAGTATGCAAATGTGGTCACATATGGGTTTTTCATAAAAATGAGTCTTTGGACCCTTGATATGTTTTAAATAGGACCCTATTGGTTTTTATAACTTTCTCATAAAATTATTCAAGATTTTAATATACCCCTGCAAGTCCTAAAACACAAAATAAATTCAAATTTTGAAAATAACTAGTTTTGGCAGGAAATCCAAAATTTGAAATTTAGACTACCTAGATGCTTTCCTAGAATAAAAATTTGAAATATAAACATGATTGGGGAATTTTTAAGCCATAAAAATCATAATCAGACCTAATTTAATGTAAACAAGCCAAAATTTGATAAAAAAGTTCCCTCTGAGTGATGCACTTGCATCATACTCCTAGGGAAAGGAAAAAGAACTCATGAACTATTGTCGATGAGTGCTTCTAGAGTAATCCATCACTTATATATATCATGTTAAATCATCCACATGACATCCTTTACTGGAAGATTCTTTCATTTGAACAGATACTTGAAATACTACTTGTCTCTAGTCCTCTTGATTATTTACTTGTCTAATATGCACTCCATCTTCTCTGTTTTGGCCTTAGGAAACTATCTTGCCCAATTTGGGCCTATTGTAGATGCATCATATACTATATTTACTCATTTATTCCCTTGTTTTTAAGGGTAAAATTTTTCAACATTGAAGAAAGGTGAAATTCCTACCCCACTAGGCAACTCCAATTTGTATGCATTGTTTTCAAACTTTATGAGAATCTTGAAAGGACCTATATTTTTCATCTTCAGCTTGTTTTATCCACCCCTTGGGTACCTTTCCTTCCTGAGATGATCTAAGACTAAGTATCCAACCTATAAATTCACTTATCTTCTACTCAAATCTGCTTGTTTCTTGTACTTATCAACACTATAATCCAAATGCTTTCTTACCTATTCATGTATCTCCTTCATTTCCATTTCAAACTCTTCACCTTCAACATTTCTCTTGTCCATATGGCTGATGTTTTTGACCTAAAATATGCCTCTAGGTTGCATGCCACAGATTACCTATAATGGACTCATACCAATGCTGCTATTGGTAGAATCAATATAAGCAAAGTTTTCTTGAGGCAACACAAGATACCACTATTTGGGATGGTCCTTAAATGAAAACATAAAAAAATTCCTTGAGCTTATATTCACCACCTCACTTTTCCCATCTATCTGAGGATGGTAAGCTAAACTAAAACTCAAATTTGTGCCTAGTTTCTTCCATAATGTCCTCCAGAAGTGACCAAGAAACTTAGTATCCATATCAAAAATAATGTTCATGGTTAGTCCATGAAGTCTCACTACCTCCTTGAAAAATAAATTAGCCACATGTGTGGAATCATTAGTGGTTATACATGGTATAAAGTGTGCCATTTTAGAGAATTTATCAACAACTACAAAAATTGAATCAAAACCCCTTTATGTCCTAGGTAATCCCATCAAAAATTCCATACTTATGGATTCCCAAGGCCTATTTGGGACTGGTAGGGACTGATACAAACTTGAATTCATGTTCTTACCTTTTTCCAATTGACAAATCTTGCACCTTTCCACATACCTCCATACTTCTACTTGCACCATTGCATAAAACTCCAAGTCATATGATGAGTACTTCTTCTTGGCATCATTCAACTTCTCACTAAAATAAGCTATAAGTCTACCCTCTTAGCTCAGGAGAGCCCCTATGGATACATCACTCACATAAAACTCTATTTGGATCACCTTGTTGAAGTTTGGCAATGCTAGTGTGGATTGTTCCATGATTCTTTGCTTCAAGTATTGGAAACTCTTCTCTGCCTTCTCATTCCACACAATTTTTTTCTTGTCTCCCTTGATGGTGTCAATGATGGGAACACATATTCCACTAAAATTCCTTATGAAATTCCTATAGAAATTTAAAAGACTATGAAAATTTCTTACCTCTCCTAATGTCCTAGGTGTTGGCCACTCCATGATTGCCTTCACCTTATTTTTATCCATTTTCAGCATGCCTTGTGATATAACAAATCCAAGGTACCACAACTCTAATTTCATGAAATCACACTTCTTGAGGTTGATCAACAACCTCTCTTCTTTCAGCCTTCTCATAACCAACACCAAATGGTGAAGATGATCCTCTATGCTTTGGTTGTAGATTAATATGTCATCCAAATATACTACTAAAAAGTTTCCCATGAAATATTTTAAAATATCATTCATTAATATCATAAAAGTACTAGGTGCATTGGTCAAACCAAATGTCATGACCAACCATTCATACAAACCTTCGTTTGTCTTGAAATTAGTCTTCCATTCATCACCTTGCCTGATTCTTATCTGGTAGTATCCAATCTTGAGGTCAATCTTGGAAAAGTAACTTTCTTCACTAAATAAATCCATCAAATCCTCCATCCTAAGAAGTGGAAATCTATATCTTATGGTGATATTATTTATGGATATGGAATCTACATTCACCTTCCTTTTTTGGCACCAACACTATGGGCACTACACATAGACTCGAGCTCTCTTTGATCAGCCCTTTGTCAAGAAACTAATACACTTGTCTTTTGATCTCAGCATTCTCTTGTGGGGTCATCTTATAGGCTGCCTTTTTTAGTAGACTTACTCCAAGTAAAAAGTCTATGTGATGTGTTATACTCCTGATAGGTGATAATGTGTTGGGTAGCTCATCAACAACTATGTCTACATAATTCTCCAACATTTATTGGATATATTGGGGTAGGTCATTGATCTTAGTGGCTATCATAATATTCCTAGGCTTAATTAACAAAGCAAAGCCTATCTCTTCTTCATGCATGAAATTCAATTTTTTTTTACCACCTACTAACATCACATGTGAGCCAACATGTTGATCATTATCCTCATCCTTCAAGGGAAACAAAGTGTGACTAACTCCATCCTTCATCAAAATGTACATGTTCCTTCTTCCATCACAAGTGTTTTGCCTATTATATTGCCAAGGCCTCCCAAGAACCACATGACACACATCCATTGGGATGACATCAAAAAAGACCTTATCTTTATAGCTTCCAATTTATAACTCTACCCAACTTTGTTCACTCAACAAGACTTGTTGTCCCTTATTGAACCCTGAGACCTTGTATGGAGTGGGGTGAGGTAGTTTCTTTAGCCCAAGCTTGTTAACCATTTCTACTAAAACAAGATTATCTGTACTTATTAAATCAATAACCATTTTACAACACTTACCTTGGCATTTTCAATATGTCTTGAAGAGTGTATTAATTTATGGTGGCTCCTTCTCCTTGGGTGGCTTGATTATCACCCTCTTTATGAGTAATGATTCTCCCACTTCAGGGTCTTCCATGTGTGATTGATAGCAAATACTCTCTTCCTCACCTCCTTATGTAATTTGCTTTCTCCATTCATTTCTTGGGCTTCTTATTGGTTGGTCTTCTAGGCATTCCCATGAATTATGGATATCAAACTTATTGCACTTGAAACACCTTTGATGCATAACCACCTCTGTTAAAAGGTCTCCTACCTCTAAATACACCTATTGAATTAGTGGACCGCTCGTATGAATTTCTTGACTCAGCTTGATAAATTCTTTGTGATAAATTTTTTCCCTCTTGCTGTCCTCTACCTCTAAAATTTCTACCCCTTCCTCTATTTTTCTGATTATGTTTTCTATTTAACCTATCTTCAGCCTTGAGTGCAAATTGGTAGCACTCCTCTAGTGTTCTTGGGATAACAAGTGTTAGTTCATCTTATAGGTTCTACCTTAGGCCATTAAATTACCTTTCAATATCCTCTTTATCTTCCTTAGCATGTCCTAACTTGATGGTCAGCTTATATAACTCTTCTGTATATGCCTTCACTATCATTTCTTTTTACTTCAAATTTTGCAATTGTCTAAATAGGTTTGTCTCATAGTCATCTAGCAAGATTTTGCCTTTGAGCTTGGAAACTCATTTTATCCCAAGAAGTTATCTCATTCTTCCCCTTATTTCTTCTTTCATATTATGTGAAGTCACACCACAATGAAGCATGCCCCTTCAATTTGGTTCTTGTAAACTTGACCTTCTCATCAGGTACCTCGTCATGCTCAAAATACTTGTCTAACTCATTCACCCAATCCATGAGTTCTTCTCCATCAAGATAACCTTAATAGGTTGGTAATTCCACTTTTGGTTTGGATCCTTGACCCATTATCACCTTCATGAGTCTCTCTATACCCTACTCTTCACGTCCTTCAACTATTTCTTCTCCCTCTACTTCCTCATGGTCTTGTGGCTCATCTTCCCTATCATTCAAGTCCCCTGTTAGGAATCCTCTTCTTTGGTTTCATTCTAAAATAGTCAACATAAAATACAAGATGTAACTAATATCCCTCATCTCTACCAACATAACATCTTGATTCCCTTGGTTCCTTAAATCACCTCCTCTATTTTTCCTAGGTGGCATTTTGATCCTTGTTCAAGCAATCTACCAAATAAGTACTTCTTGTTCTCTTTTCCAAAGGATATTCTCTCTCCCATTTTTTATCATGTATCTAATGTTGGATCTGATACCAAAATGATGTAGAGGTTCCTTTGATTTAGTCTTAACCCTATTCTTTAGATCACACTCTTTAGTTTCTCGACTCTTCCTAGTATCCCTTTATACCCTATTTTATTAATAATATGGAAAAAATATTAAATTTTTGGAAAAAAAAAATTATTTTTGGATAACCTCTATTTATACCCACCTATATACCAATTTTCAAGATCTAAGTCCACCCGTAGACCCATTTTCAAGTCACTAGACTTCCCTGATTAGGTCTCCTCAAGCCTAAACACAAGACAATCAACAAAAGTCCATAATCATGAGTCTGTACACACTTAAAACCATGAAATTCAGTTTTTTAATCCCAAAATGGATCACAATACCAACATTTGTGAATTTTGGATAGTTGGAAATGGAGTTATGTAAGAAACCTTAGTTCAGGGTTTTTAAGAGCCTGTCACCAGCCAAGAGTGAACAAAATTCACTTGTGGAATTTAAAATAATTTAAAGGATATATAAAATATTTATTAGGTCTATCTTGACTTTGTTCAACCTATCTAGGCAATGGTTCTTACCTCTCAATTCACTGCTAAGGGTTTCTAACCCAATCTGTAGTTGACTATGCAAGAAGACAATGTAACTACAGGGCTATGTTCTTGTAGAATAATAAAAACACAAAGTAATGTAAAATATGGTTTAAATGAACCTATAAACACCCTCAATAAACTTACTTCAAAATATCAAATCTCTTTTAAGTCAATGGAAAGATCATTTCTTGCATAGAACAACACATAGTCTATGCTAAACAAAAGAAGGTATAGGAAAAACACAGTGTTTATCTTTCTACCCTGTATGATTATTGAAACTTTTGGATTCATTATTGAAAATAATTTAGCATAAATAAAATTAAACTTTATATATGTTTATCAATACAAGTTCAAAATCCTTTATTCCTTAATAACACGACATAGTCTGCACATAAAGAACAACTTCAAAACATGGGTCTAAACACACTTTCTTGAATAGGAAATTAATTTTTTTTCTCTTCATTAGAGTATGATATATTTAAAAAAATGAAATAACTAACTCCCATTCTAAAATTATCTCTTACCTTGGTCACCCTTCAACAGTTACAAGGTGAGTTACCAAGTATGTAAATGTGGTCACATGTGGGTTTTTCATACAAATGAGTCTTTGGAACCTTGATATGGTTTTAATAGGCCCATATTAGTGTTTATATCTTGTCCATAAACTTATTATATCTTTTCATTCACCCCTGAAAGTCCTAAACCACACAATAAATTCAAATTTTGAAAACAACTAGTTTTGGCAGGAAATCCAAAATTTAACATTTAGACTACCTAGATGCATTCCTAGACTATAGATTTGAAATATAAGCATGATTGGGGAATTTTCAGGGCATAAAAATCATAATTAGACCTAATTTAATGAAAACAAGACAAAATTTGACAAAATTTTTCCCTTTGAGTGATACTCCTACATCAATCTCCTTGAGATATTTTTTTATTTTATGGAAAATAAAATCTAGAACAACTCATGAAATATATAGTTGAGCTGCAAATATATTTGAAAGATGATAATGTTTTAGACCCCATGAGGGTAAAATATGAATGAAATATATTATTTGTAGTTTCATCTATGTATTAAAAAGATCTATAACTGAGGAGATAATGGAAAGGTAAGATTTAGGTGATTGGATAGGAGAAAATGGTATCTACATTCTTCGGTTATTTTGTACACCCAAGCTTACATCAAGAATGTTTTAAGAATATTCATGTGATGAGTCTTGAGAGTGATAATAAGAATAATATTTACAAGAGAGACATTAAGAATGGAAATTTTCCATGTGGGCATCCAAAGTATACTTGATAAGTAGCAAAGATAAGGTTAAGTGTGGAGAAGAGAAGGTTGTCTTGGAAGAAAAAAAGAAGGTGAGGTTTCCATGTGAGAAGCCCAAATATTATTTTCATAAAAAAAAGGTGAAATAGAGATGTGAGTGGCCTATAGAGGAATAAATCCTTATGTGAGAGGATATGGAAGTGATATTTATTGAACTAGAAGAAGGAGGTCCATTGTGTGATGATGGGAAAAAGTGTATAGTGTCCTATGAGTGGGAAAAATTAGAACCATCCTTGGTTATTAAATGGAATAATTTATATTTTTGAGGGAATAATGTTGAGTACAACCAAATAAAGCTACATGTTTTCATAAAGGAGGCAATATATGGGAATAAATAATGAAACCATGATAAACTACATGTTTCTATGAAGGAAATGACAAAGGTGAAAGAAGAGAGCAGTCATGATAAGTTTCAAGTTTACATGAAGGAGATAATTGAGGAAATTATTGTGAAAGCTAGTGCACATGAGGAGAGTATGGTTTCATACCAACCATGTGAAGGAGGTGATAATAGAAATAAGGATGAGGAAAGAATGGTCATAGAGGTTGTTGAGAGTGGGAATTTTATAGTCCATCATGAGAGAGTAAGCCATGATAATCATGTAAGTAATGGAGAAGAGTTTGACATCATGTAATTTGAGCATGATGAAGTGGTTTATGGGGTGTTTGTAGGAACTATTTATTACCTTAATTTTGTTGTTCAATATTTAGGTCCAACATTGTATAAAATGGCAAAGAAAATGATAAAATGTGGTGTAGTCTAGCATGCTCATGTGTATGAAAAGCATAGTGAAGAAGTTAAACAAAAGGATAACATGGTAGTAATGGTCGAAGAGATGGTTGGTAAATATATACCATCAATGAAGGATTTTATTTAGGCCAACATGGAGATAAAATAAAATGGGAAAACATGGGAACAATATTGTTCTAAAAAATATAGACATAAGTAAGCTCATATACAATATTTATAAGTAGGAGAGAAGACTCTCTAAATATCAAGTGTTAAATATTGGGAAAGAAAAGGAGAACTATCATAAAAATAGTTGAATATTGTACCAAGGAGGAGGAATAATGATAAAGGATTTGAGAATCCCAAGCTTGAGGAAAAAAAACCTTATGGTATAGAGATGAAGGATGAGATGAGGAAACTAAGTTTGATATCAGCCCAATCATATATTGAAAAGCATGATGTTTCAGGTGTAGAGATGAAGATTGAGGAAACATTCAAAGAGGTATTTAAGGGTGAAGATATTGAGTTTATTGATCTCACCAAATGTAAGGAGGATATAATTATTTTTATGACAACCATAACATGTTTAGAAGATGATGATGTTTCAACAAAGATGGATAAGTTACTTGACATAATAATGTTGACAACAAAATATGAAAAGTTAAAAAATATCCTTAAGGTGGTACTAGAAGCTATGGGTTATCATTTGGATTCCAAAATTGATGTTGAGCTTGTTGTAATGATACTAAGATTGAAAGAAGAGATGGCATCCATGAGAGAAGAGGTGAAAAAAATTAAGAGTGTGATGCAGTGGGAAAAACACTATTCATGCATACTATTCATTGATGATGTGGTAGACACCATTCATCTTGGTGAGGTGTCCATAACATTATTATTGAGTGCTTAGGTGGTATGGGTCTAATTTTTCAAGTGGAGAATGAAAAGAGTATTCAAAAGGCAAACCTACCCCTTTTGGAATATTGTGCTAAGTGGGGAGACATGAATCACTATTTTAGATTGGCATCTACTTTTTCCATGTGACCTTGCTTGAAGGTGGTGTCAACTTTCCAAATATGATTTTTAATTGGTCAAATATGACCCCATGAGGCATGTGGAATGGATTATCTTGGGGTACACCTTGTCTCTTGACAATATTCCCTCCATGTGAAGGAGTGAGATGAATTTTGGGTCCACTTTGTCCCTTTGTTGTTTTTTTCCTCATATTTTTCTATATATTGTTGTTTCTTGTTTATTTTTGGTAGGCTAGTTTTGGAATTTGGAGAGTTTTTACAAATAATATTTGGGGATAAGCTTGAAATCCTCTTGAAAGCCTCCTTGTCTTGTGAATGCCAAGTTATGTATATGGTGAGAGATAAGCTTGTTTAAGCTTTTGTATTTGTTGAGAGATTATAATGAGATTATGTTGAGTTTAAGAATTTGTTCATGTTGTGATTATGATATTTTTATATGATTGAGAGGATTATAAATATTTTTTAATCCTTTATGTGGTTGGAGGCCACATCAACTGGTATTAGAGAAATTTTAAATCTTGATGGGAGGATATTATAGAGTGAATTGTTTGTATGTTTTTGTAGGTATGAAGATGGAGAAAAAGAGTGGAAGATTGACACTAGATAGAATTGGAAAAGAAGCTAAAGACATGGGGTAGGCTCTTGGAGTTTTTTTTGGAAAGATTTGAAGAGTGTGAGACTAAGGAAGAAGAATATGCGGTGTGGTATATATGTGACTCCCTGAAAGTAAAAGTGTCTACATTGAGAAGAGAGATATCCACATGAAAGAAGGATCAAGAGCGAAACCATGGAGAGTTACAAAAGAGAGAAGAGAAGATAAAGAAGAAGAGTGTCATGAAAGGCAATGTGAAATACGAATAGTATTATGAGAAACACATTGTTGAAGACATCCTTATGAAGGATTATAATTAGAAGATGAAATAAGATTGCAACCATGTTGTGTTTCATGTGAGTGAAGAAGAATACAACCTTGTAGTGTTGCATGTTGAAGATAATTGCATCCATGGAGTGTTGCAAGTAAAGGAATATTACAGCTATATGGGGTTGAAAAATAGTGAATAAAATTATAGCCATGAGGGGTTTCATGACAATGAAGAAGGCAACAAATTAATGTTTCAAGTTTCCATGACATAAGCTTTGGATGAAGAGGATGTGGTGCAAGCAAGTGCACACATGGAGATATTGGTAGATGTGTAAGTAAATACACATGTGGAGAGTGTAGTGGATGAGAAGACAACCATGGGAGTTATTTTGGATGGGTAATTAGTAACCCATAGTCAAATTGAAGAGCATGAGGAGAATGATAAAATTGTAGAGGAAGAGGAAGACATGCCTTTGGAGAATGATGAATAAATGGAAGATATTGTTGTGAATGTAGGTGCACATGTGGATGATATTTTTATAAATGATAAGATGTATATGGTTGTATCCATGAGAGAGAATCTTCAATTGGTGATTTTATGTGATGTTGTGGATGATCCAATAGGTGGTTAGATGAGTGAAGAAAGCCATGTCAGATTTATGTGGAGGTGGATGGTATATGGTGGGATAGAGCTCATCTGGAATTATGAGATGTATGATAGAGCATCTTGGAGGAAGAGGTCAATTTATGATGGTGTATTGGATCCAATATGTAAATACATTGAGATATGATATGTTTTTGGTAGAGGAGGATGGTTTGTGGTCCCACAAGGATGGTTTTGGAAAAGCCACTATGTAGATGCTGGAAGTGGAGATAAAAAAATAAAATTCTATAGGTACACATGGAATAGGAAGGGTATGCCATGGTCATTAATCTTCATGACAAAAAGAGTGGTTTTACCACTGACCCCATCTATGTGTTCATGAGATCACATTATCTACCTCAGGTGTCTGATTTAGGAACATCTAAGGGTTTGGGCAATATTGCATCACCCAAAAATAGAGTGGTGTGATTTCTTATTTTTTTAGAATAAATGGAAAGGATACAATCAGGACAAATCATAAAAGCTAAGTTTATTTCAATTGGAGGATAATGATGTAGTGATGAAAACACTATTCATGGTTACTATTCACTAATGATGTGGCATACACTACTTATATTGGTAAGGTGTCCATAAGACTATTATTGATTACTTAGGTGGCATGGGTCAAATTTATCATTTGGGGCATGAAAAGAGTGGTAAAAAGGCAAAATTACCCCTTTTGGAAGCTTTTGCTAAGTGGGGAGACATGAATCACTATTTCAAATTGGCATCTACTTTTTCCTTGTGACCTTGCGTGAAGGTGGTTCCAACTTTCCAAAGATGCTTTGTACTTGGTAAAAGATGACCCCATAAGGCATGTGGCATGGATTATCTTGGGGTACATATTGTCTCTTGACAAGATTCCCTCCATGTGAAGGAGTGGGACGAATTTTGGGCCCCCTATGTCCCTTTGTTGTTTTTTCCTCATATTTTTCTATATATGGTTATTTATTTCTTAGTATAGGTAGGCTAGGTTAGTAATGGTGAAATTTTGCAATAATAAGATTTAGGGATAAGCTTTAAATCCTCTCCAAAGCCTCCTTGGCCTATGAATGCCAAGTTATGTATATGGTGAGAGATAATCTTGTTTAAGATTTTGTATTTGTTGAGAGATTTTAATGAGATTATGTTGAGTTTATGAATGAGTTCATGTTGTGATTGTGATATTTTTATGTGATCAATAGGATTGTAAAGATTTTTTAATCTTATATGTGGTTGGAAGACACATCAAATTGAATTGAATAAGGGTCCAACAATAGTTTGGATAGTGATTGAAAAGAGCCAAGAAGGATTTAGGAGAGGTGGTCTGTTAATTGTGGGTTTAAGCCCACAAGATAAATAAAGATTAAATAAAGATAAACTTGATAGAGGTGGTCAAATGAAGGTGGGTTCTAGCCCAAACATGAATGGAGATAAAAGTGGATAAAAATTTGGTAGAGGAGGATGGACTATGGTGGGTCCAATCCCATGAAGGAATAATGAAGGAGGAGAGATGTGAAGAGGAAAAAATCAAAACCAACAAGAAAAGGAGTGAAAATGATTTGGAAAGGGATGAAAAGGAGTGACAAACAATTGAAGTATTTAGTGTGGTCTAAGGGGATGCCATGTCCATTATGATTCATAGTCAAAAGAGTGGTTTTGCCACTTATCTCATATATATGAGTAGGATCTCACCTTTTAAAAACCTCAGGTTCTAATGTAGGATCATCTAAGGGTTCATGCAATCTTACATCAACTAAAAATAGAGTGCTCATGTGATTTATTTCATGTATTTGTTATTTTTTTATGGTTACTCATTCACAATAGTTATTAAAATTTACATGAGATTACACATATTTATTTGTGTATGTGTTGGTGAAAAGATCTGGATATTGTTCAAGATTATGTCTTCATAGTTTAATCACTATCCATGTGACATGCATGTTATGACATGAAGAAAATCCTTAGGAATGTCCAAGTGGCAATAATGTTATGACCTAAGACATTTTAAAATGGAGAGGACAATTTTTAAAGTGGGGGAAAAGATAATTCAAAGAGACATTCAATCAAGAAAAGAATGGAAGTAAAAATAATATTCTCTATTCACAAAATAAACAAGAATAGGTAGTATAAGTTTGGTAGAAGAAACATTGATGGAAATAAAACTGACAGAAGGCAAATGATTTTCTAGGAAAAATTCAAAATGGATTTTAGAAAGATAATTAAAGGATGATAGGAGGGTCTAAGTATCTCAATGAAATGTAATAAGTCCATAGAGGAATTTGTAAGTGTGTAGGGTTGTGTATTTTATTCATGGTAACAAGTTATTGAAAACAATAATATGCCACATATTATGAGTCAATTATGAATATGTGAAATGTGTGTCCATGGAACTATGAAAACCTTGAAACACATGCATAAAGGTATTTGGAATCCT
Source organism: Torreya grandis (assembly GCA_037957365.1). Taxonomy (NCBI): domain Eukaryota; kingdom Viridiplantae; phylum Streptophyta; class Pinopsida; order Cupressales; family Taxaceae; genus Torreya; species Torreya grandis. The sequence continues at coordinate 2,450,623 of JARHVA010002033.1, forward strand.
TGACTTATTCTTACATTACTTATCTAAAGAAAATTTAACTGTAACATGTGTAGAACGATGCATTCATTTAATAATGTAACATATGGAGTGTTAGCATAGTAATATATGTTTTCTTTTAATCATGTATGTAACATAAGAAGCAAGGCCTATACAAATGTGTCAATAAAGCTCATAGTAATAGAATGTATTATTAATATATTAATGTTATTAGTGCATGATATAGATCATGACACTCATCAAACTTAAAAAGATTAAGAAACACATACACACAAATAACAACAATAGACAATTAGGCCTAGGGATTCAAACAAGGGACATGTTCAAATGCCACAAAATGAAAAATTACACATAAAAAAGACATGAATAATGTTGAAAACTAAGGGTATGTTCAAATGTCACACAAAAAATAGGTCCAAGGGTCAAAAGATATGGACATGTTCAAATGTCACCCACACCAAACAATATCTCATAGAGATGTTCAAACAAGTTTACACATAAGGGCCAAGAGACATACACAACAAACAATCAATATATAATCTATTATGTACAAGTAATAACATCAATGGAAAATATAACTATAAATTTAGTCTAAACCATGCATATTTAATGTGATCATATCTTATAAAATATTTTTTTCATCCACACAATGTAAGATAGAGATATCAACAATACATTTGTAAATAGTATAAATCTCAACAATATAGGAGTCATGAAATGATAACAACTACAAATAAAGTAACTTATGGATAAGATGCCCCTAGTTTATCAAGGCTAATAAGTAGAGGCAATTCCAACATCTTAGTCCTTGAAAACATGTGTATGTCATATATAACACTCTTGAATACCAATGAAATATACATGATAGAAAAATAATATGCTATCTATTACTCATGAGATAAATAACATATTGAAAAATATGTAAACTAGATATATAATCATGACCAATTCATGATTTTGGATTTTTTAGAATATTTTGAATGTTTTTATATTTTTAAATTATTTGATTTTTTTTGTATTTTTAAAATTTTATAGTTAAAAACATAAATAGCTAGTGATGGACAAGGTGTCAAAATTAGAACAAGTGATAATTAACTGAACCATTTTCAACATGTGTCGATGTAAGATATGCACTTGAAATAGATATATGGCCATGTATGGGTAAGAATCCCCCAATAGATTTGAAATATAACTTGGAAAAGCAATGCAAGAAAATAAAGAGTATGCATATGATTGAATTTACAACCTCATTTCATCAAATATACCCTTGTTGAAGTATTTCATATGCATGAAGAATATAACTTTGAAAAATAAATATTTTTCATGGAAACCATTGATTTACATATTGAAATGGGTGAAAAATTCTAAAAATTGAAAGTATTTAGGATATGTGTGCTAAAACTATGATTTTAGGGTGAAAATGGCATAAGTCTGGATCAACCAAATAGGATAGTAGTGGCAGTTAATTCTTTCTAGAAATAGTTGATGTTGTATTTGATGAAAATGGCATATTGTTAGTTCATGCTATGAAAACAAATAGTTAAATGGTAGATATTGGAAGAATTGATAATTATTTTGAATTGTTCAGATTTGAAAAGTAAAAAAAGAAAAATCAAGAGGCTATTAAGTTAACAAGAGCCAAGAGCTTGTAAGAATTAATAGTTGAACGGATGTGCAAGCAAAAAAATAAATATGATGAAAAAATCAAGAAGCTATGTACAATCATATTTTTAATCTGTTTAATTTTTTGAATGTTTTTGAAATGATTTTTGTCAAAAATCATCAAGTAACTCATCCTCACCAAGATTTAAATTCTTATCTTTGTGTGAATACATAGAATATTCCTCTTCTCCTTAAATATCCTGGTCATTATTACCATCATGTGGTATGTGAATTATTATTTATTCATGAAAAAATGAAAGGTCTTATTGGTTAGTATCAATGATAGCTTGCATTTACATAGCCTTGAATGCCCAAATGTAAATGGTAGCCAATATGTGTGAGGCATAACCATACCTTTGTGTTGATCACTTTTATTTAACAAGTAATTAGGTATAATAAATATCCAAGGGCTTATTCAACATATGCACTATGGTGTAAGTCATTATTAGTATATCTAATATGTGGTGATTTTTTTACATTGAATACACTTTCCTTTTTATTAGTATCAACATGATTATGATTGAAACAAGCTCATTGCATATATATTGTGATGGTTAGATATTTTTGTTGAGGATGAGTTTTTCATTATATAGTTGTAGGTAATGTTTTTCAAATCCTTGTAGTGAGATATGCTTGTTGATTTTGTATTAATATGATAGTACTTTCATGCTTGTAATTTTGATTTTTTACTATAATGTGTTTCAATGTTCTATGTCATGTCCTATAATTCTATGATAAGCACAATATAATTTACATTTTGTATCCAAAGGATGTGTTATTGATTGATGCCTAATAGTAGGTAATGTGATAATCTTATCATCCAATAACATTTGTGAAATTATTATGTGGGTATCTTGATGTGGCATGATTTTTAAGAACTGTGAAACATTTGTGTTTGATATTTCCACATTGTTCATTGAGTTGCTCATAATTTCAATATAAGAGATATGATATCAAAAATTACTCAAATTATCTTGTTTAGTCATACCAAATATTTTTTTGCCTTTTAGATTTGACTAATTTATATTTATTTTCTTTGAATCATCATTATAAAATATTGAATCAATAAGTGTGAAAAGATTATGAGATAAATAATCATCTAAAGGATTTAATCTTAATTTACATATTTTATCATTTTTCATATTAACCATGTTAGCTTCATCATCATCACTATCATAATAATTAGAAACATGACCATCTTGCACTTCGGAGTTAACCGATAAAGGGAGATTAGGAATAGACTATGATTGATTTTCATTATCTTGAAGCTCTTTTTGGTTACATTCTTGGTCCTCTTTTAACTCTATTTTTTTACCTTTGTATCTTGTCCTTCTAAAATTATTTTTTTTGTAACTTTTGACTTTATAATGGTTTATTTTATACATACTCTTTATGAAATCTTGTTTGTTCTTACAATTTTTGAAGTTCCTTTTTCAATATTAATTCTTATATTTTTAGTTTCTCAAGTTCTCTTTATGATTTATATATTTATTGTTGATCCATATGTAACTTTTCCCGATCCACTTTCTTGCTATTAGTATTTAACTCATCAATTTCATATGTGAATTTTCAATCCCAAGGGAGAACTTTTGGAGGAGGGATAATAGCTGAATCATTTGATTGTAATTGAGATGATTGAATTTTAAAAAATAAAAAATGATGATCATATTTTATAAATTCATATGAGTATCCTTCATGCATGAATTTATTAAATCTATCCAGTTTAGATGAGACTACTTCCATTGTGTGTATCCATGGTCTTCCAAAAAATAAATTGTAATGCAATTGACTAGGCATATAGTGTTTTTAGTCCCAATGTTACATCTAAAGTGATCACTTAGGTAAAACTTATCTTGAATAATCATCAAATCCTTTGATATTTTGATTTATTTGTTTAATACTTCCAGATTAATACCTAATTTTTGAAAAAAAAAAACCACTTCAAATGTTTACTCCAGATATAACATCAATCAATACCCACTTGATTCCTTTATTTTCTATTCTTGAATAAATAGTGAGAGATTTCTTGTGACTACATATTGTGTTGGAAACTCTTTATTTTCAAAAGTAATCCTCTTCTCATTATCCTTAAAATTCTCATCATGGAAGAAAAAGTGATAGGTTGTGTGTCACTAGGAATAATATTATCCCTTAATACAACCTATAGAATCTCCTTATAAAATAATGAGATCTTTAGTAAATCCAAAATTGAAATAGTAATTTGGAATGGTTTTTAGCTTTGCTAGGGTTTTCTCCATGCATGCCATTGTGTTGGACCTTGGTTCCTTGTTTGTCTAGCCTTGGTTCATACTTTAGCCTTAAGCACCTATGGGACTTAGCATTAATTGTCGTTTAGGGTTTCTCACCTTCGGGTGAGGATAGTCTTTATAATGTCCTCCCCCCATTCTATCCTAGCTATTTTAGCTACAAATAAAAACAAAGGAACACCGAGCAATGTCCCATATAAGTGCCCAAGGAAGTTTGTCTCAAAATTTTACCATGAGGTAAAGTTTTAGACCCTGATGTTATACTACCTATTCCCAAATTTAATTATGCATGTCAATGGTTAGAGCAATTTTTTTTAATAGGTTATTTTGTTGGAAGAATCCCCTCTAAAAGTATGTTATGATCATGGGTCCAAACTCATTGGGCACCTCACACCATCAAGCTAGAGACCATCTAGAACATGACTAAGGGTTTTTTCCTCTTCTGCTTCTCTGACCCATCTCATGCCAGAAGAATCCTCCATAAGTCTACCACTTGGTATTTTAGGAACTCACTTATGCTCCTCTCCCCCTGGACATGAGACTTTGTGGTCTTGGAGCACACTACTCTTAAATTCCTAGTTTGAGTTGAACTCCCACACCTCCCACTCCCATGCTGGCACTTTATTCACTAGACAGTGTCCTCCATACGCTGTATGGTTTGTCATGAAAAAAATTGTTTCTAATTTGATAGCCATAAAAAAGGGTCTATGTAGAAGTAGACCTATCTAGGGACCTCAAGGAGTGTATGGAAATCCAAGTCAGGGATGTGAGGCACTCTTAGTGAGTCCTCTATATCATATTGGCTAATACTTTTTTTCATTACCAAGCCATAGGCCACAAGATATGAGATTTTCCCCTTCAGTTAGCTCATAATAATACATCCAACTGCTCATACTTACCACCTAAGTCCTCTCTTGAGGTTAGAAAAAAGCCGACTAAAGATGGATGGACATTGGTAGGGAAGAATAATTCACATCCCAAAGTAACTAACATGGCTATTGCCCCTAAAGGTGGCAAGCCATCCTTAAACATTGGCCTTCAGGAGTAGGCTCTTGTTGAAAAAGAGCTTGCACTGGTGGAAGCCCCAAAACTAGTTGAAAATCCCCAAGTGTTTAACACCCCTCTAGCTGATAACATATTATCTCAAAGTCTTAAGGCTTTTGTGCCCAACTCTCTCAAATTTTCACACTCATAGGTCACCACTATTCCACTCCCTTCTTGGTGGGATCCACACAAACACTCTCATAGCCCTCCTTAGAGGAATGATGAGGCAAAGGAAGGAGAGTTTTTAGTAGACCCTGATTTGAGGAAGTAATATTAATTCATGAGTGCTAATAGTGGGCACTTTATGTAGAACTGGTATGATGCCTTGAAAGGGCTGGACTAGGAAGACATGTCCCTTGATTCCTATCATCTATGAATTATTTTTATAAAATGTTTGAGGTCTCATAGACCTAAAATTCAAGTTTGTCATGTGTGATTTCAGAACAAAGTTTCCTAAGATGGAGATTCTCTACTTGCAAGAAGTTAAGGTGGTGGATTTTTTACTAATGGTTGTCAGTAATTCCATTTGGCATGATAATATCATTTTTCATAGTCACCATGCCATAATATGTGAAGGGTGATCACATTCATTTCTCCAAGGTGGTGGCCACACTTAGTGCAATCTAGCATGGACCCCACCAACCAGTTAGTATGGGCACTTTTTAACATTAAAATCCATTATTTTGGATTTATTAATATTTATGCCTCAAATGACACTTTAGAGCATACCCATTTATGGTGGTGGATAGTGGATGATCTCCCTAATGTCCATTGGGTATTATGTGGTGACTTTACTATGGTGGTAGTTCCCAAGGACAAAATGGGCCACTTGATCATGAGGTGGGAAACTGGCAAAAGGGAGGTGTGGTTTTACATGTGCACTAAATGGGGTCTTTATGAACCTAATACTTTGCACTGGCCTATAGATGGAGTTTGGTACACTTGAAGTAATTTTAGGGAAGGCCCTGCTTGAATTCTAAAGCATCTTGATATGGCAATGATTTCCACCCAACTATACTTCTCTTTTGATAATTGATTCTTCCATCTATTGTAGGTGTTGCCATATTTTGGGATTTTTGATCACTCCCCAATTTGGTTTCATGTGACTTGATAGTTCATGAAGCCCAAGGTCTACAAAAAACAATTTTTTATTATCATCTCTTTACTCAAACATGGGCCCATGGTGGTGTACATTAGGAGAGTCTAAAATTTAGACCCATATCCTTCCTAAGAATCTAGTTGGGTTTTTTAGCAGGATGATGCAATCCAAAGGACTGCCCACTTTCTATGGATCTATGACTACCAACTTTCCAAAATTTGGAGACACTATTACTCTACTACTTCCTTAGAGTTAAGCCACATGGCCCTAGCTCTAGAAAAAGATACCTTTAATGAGATCTTACAGGTGAGATTTGCTTCCTTGAGGCACTGCATCTAGATTGTAAACAACTACAATGCCCAAGGAGCCCAAGTCAAAGGTAGGCTTCATTGGCTAAATATTGGGGATAAAGATTATAAATAATTCTTTCAAATGCTATGAGCTGAAAACTCAAAGAAAAAAATCCAAGTTATTTTTAAGGCCGGTAATAAGATCTCAAAAATTCCATATATAGTGCAAGCATTTATTCACCACTATCAGCAAGTATTCAAATCTCAATCCCCCTCAATTGAATGTAAATCTACCCTTCAACAATGTCTTTTAGTTATGCCTTGCAAACTCACTCCCACTCAATAGGTGATTTGTGATAGGCCACTCACTATAGATGATTTACATGAAATAGTGACATAAATGGCTAATGACAAATCCCTTGGCATTGATGGCTTTCCTTATGAATTCTACAAAACCCTTTGGGATCTTGTGGGCAATGATTTGCTTAAAATCTACCAAGAATCATTTTTCACACACTCATTGGGTAAAAATATAAATAAAGGAAATATCAAATTCATACCTAAGTAGGGAGAACCCAAGTTGATCTACAACTGGTGGCTTATCACCCTCCTCAATGTCTCCTATAAAATTATAGCTAAGGTGCTAGTGATCTGGTTGTGCAATATGCTTCCTGTCATTGTGCATCCTGAATAAATAGGCTTCATTAGAAGTTGATACATCTTGGACAACATCATAACTATTTGGGAAGGTATAGACTAGGCCATATGGTCTAGGTAGTAAGCCTTGTTCATCAAAATTGACTTTGAAAAAGATTATGATCGTATTTAATGACATTTTATCCTAGCCATGCTTCATGTTCTGGGCTTTGGACCCATCTTCATTCAAACCATTCAAATGCTTTTCACAAATGCCTCAACTATTTTCTCCATTAATGGAGTCACCTCTAAGCCCATTGGGCCTATACCATTCCATTTTCCAAGGGTGTCCCTTTGCTCCAGATCTTTATGTGCTGGGAGCTGAGTGTTGGATACCTTCTTAGCAAATCCCAATCTAGCGGCCTTGTTAAGGGAATTTATGTCCTGCCTAATGCAACCAACCCCTATGAGGACATGTAATTACTTAGTGATCACTTTGTCAATGACTCCTTCCTTACCCTCATTGAATATGAAGCCAACATAGACAATGCCCTTTAGTGTCTTGATACCTTCTATTTGGCCTCTAGCTCTAGAATCCAATGGTAGAAAACTCAGTGCTACAAATAGTCATACTTCACTCTGACTTTGTGGGTAGATAAATTTGGTTAGAAGTGGATCTAACATGATGAAATTTTTAAATTTCTTAGAATTCCCTTTGCTTTCGATGCTTTAACACCTTTGTTGTGGAAGCATGTTATTGACAAAGTTTCTATGAAGTTAGATTACTAGATGAACAAGTCTCTTTCATTAGCAAGGAGATTCTAAATCTACTCAAATATCCTTACATCCACCCATGTGTATTACTCTTCATGTTAGGTTCCTTCAAAAAAATCTTACCAAAAGTTGGAGAAATTGCTTAGAGATTTCCTTTGGGCCAATTCTCCCCAAGGTAAATGTTTCCACAGAGTGGCCTAGGAATATTATTGCCTCCCACATGAAGCTTGAGGGATGAGACTTATCAACACAACTAGGCAAGGATCTACCTTATGTGCCAAATGGGTTGTGAGGGCCATTGAGGGCCTAGAAACATGGAAGGTGTTATTCAAACACTGTATCTCCTTAGGGTTTCTTAAGGGAAAGAAAGCCTAGAAAGAGCTTGGTTTCCCCAATTTTCTCTTCATCCATTCTCTCATCTAGATCAATGGGTCCTTCTTAGCCAAGATCATCTAGGAATATTTGGAAAATATCAAGTCATGTCTCCTCTAGAATGGTTCTAGTTTTAGAAATGAGCTCTCTACTAATTCCCACTCTCTTTGGTAGTCTCCCATCTTTTCTCAAAATGGGGTTCCTTTGGTAGAGGTTCCCTAGATAAATGCCCTCAAGCTTTATCATAAAGGAATCCACTCTATCTAGGATATAGTTTGTAGGTGGTCTCACACTTGGCTATCCTAGGAGGATGTGAAAGCTAAATATCAACTGGCTAATATAGACCAAGAATATTAATAGGAAATCCTTAATGACATCCCCACTTCCATACTCAATTCTACTAGATTATGGTGGAAGGACTGAAAATGGTATGTTGAAACCCCTTTTTTAATTACATTCCTTAGCTTGGCTATAATTGGCTCAACCCACATTTTCCCATGGTTGATAAGCTTAACAACTATTAGGGGTTGTACTCATCTATGAAAATATGGAAATTTCACTTAAACACTATTTGGGGGGCCTATGTAGAGACTAAGCTTGTCTATTTTTCTTGGTGTATACTATACCGAGGCTTACCTATTGGTAGAAGGCTCATTCAACTTGGAGTCGAATTTCCTACTTGTCCCTTCTATGGGAATCTTGAAATGCTTCCTCATCTCTTCTATTACTGTCTTAAAGCTCAAAGGGTCTAGTCTTAGATACATGATCTTTTCAGGCTCTTCTAGCTCAACTTAGTCATTTGATAGCACATCCTCCTAGGTGACAAGCCCATGATGCCCAAAACATTAGCACAAGTCTGACATACTTTCAGAGTAGAGATTCTCTTCCGAATTTGGAAAGAGAAATAATTCTATGCTCAATCATGTTTCTTATGATTGTAATATTTATTCTTTCCATAAATATTCTATCATCTCCAATGTTTTACTATAGATACAAGTTCAATCCAACAAAGTGGCCATACAACTTGGGTATCTCTAAGACCTCCTATCTCACTAGGGAGATGATCCTTGTGATATAGATCACATTTTGCCTTCTCTACCTAGGGATCCCAAGATGGATGAAAGAGTACCTCAGCCACCTCATGGTGGACATCATCATAGCCACTCTAGGCAATAATCTCATAGTGGTACCTCATACTAGCGTGTCTCTCCTCCTAGGCAACAGTGAAGGTGGCAGCTACCACTTCTTTCCCCCATTGGGTAGGATGGTTGGGGCACTCCTCCTCCTCCTCCTCTATGCCTAGATGCTTTATGGGTGCCCTGGAGGTTATGAAGACATGCTAGACAAGTTTCCTAGGCTCTCATTGGCTATCTCGCCCACTCAAACTCAATTAAATGATGAAATGGACATGGCTTAGGCTACTAGTTGGGAACCTATTCCAAATGGCAATGACTTGCTAAGTTTAGGTTGGGGTTTAAATGATATGAATCCTCAACCTTTGGGCCTTGATCTTGTTGCTTGATATTTTTCTCTAATGTCTTTTTTTGTGACTAGCTTCTAAGTGTTGCCTAGATATGATAATTTGCTCCTGGGCTCTTCGTAGTGTCATGGCATGCTCTCATACTACCTTTTTGTGAATTATTTGTATATATAGATATATTTCATAAAAAAATTGAGATTTTTACATGTGTATTTTTCATTTGATATATGATATCATACCCTTTGAAGTGATCTACCTATCTTGCAGGAGGAGGAGGGGGTTGAGGAAGAACATGTTGATTTTTTCCATGATGCAGTTGCCTACCTCATTGAGTATTAATATCATGGATCATAGAATCTAATATAAGTCATGGGAAATAATGGGAATGGGATGGTAACTGTTAGAACCTTGAGGTCTAGGAGTAGGAATCATGAAAGGAATCATATATTAAATTTGTCATATCATTGTAATTGGTAAGAGTTCTTATTGAGTATTAAATTAATGAGAATTGACTATCACTTGAGATGGATTTTGAGCAAGACCTATAGCATTATAAGTGCATAACTATTATTACATTCATATGTCCTACTTGAATTTTGAAAAATTATATTAATGGTATTTTTATCTTATCTTGTGAGTTATTTATTTTTTAAGAAACTTAAAACAAGGAAAGTTCATCCAAAAGTGAAGAAACAAAAGATTGAAATATCTAATTGTAAAAAAAAGAAGGATTTTTTTGTGTATGGAGATTAGTAAATTCTTATGAAATACAAAGTCAAAATAAGATAATTTAGGTATAAGATATCATCCAAGGTCAAAATAAAATGCTTTCAATATCAATGATTATGTCTAAAGTCAAAAGTAAGTTCTTTTATTATCAAATTTAGATCCAAGGTCAAAAGAAAATATTTTATTTTTAGATATTTAGGAATTTATCTAAAACCTATTAATGCTTTTTGAAGCAATGCTCTAATAAAAATAGGTTCACAAATATGTTGTAGCAAAATTACAAATAATTTAGTGAATTAATCCTAATTTTAATAAATTAAATATGATATAGTAGAATGCTAGAAATTTACTTTCGACAAGTAGAATGAAAGTAAATAATTGAATTCAACAAGGTAGAAACAATAGGAATCAAGCTAACTATGAAAATGAATAAAAAAATTATTTATTTCTTTCTAATTATTGACTTAAAAAAGTGGAAATATGAAACATAATAATTGTATCATCAAGTACCCCAAAAGCTGGATCTAAGATTATATGAGGATAGGAACAACATATAATGATAGGATCAACACCCATTACTATCCCTATTGGCTGATTCTTATTTATTGTAGAATACTAGAAAGTAAGGCATGATCATGTGGGATAGTTTGATTTAAGTCTGTATGCACAAAGTTGACCTTTAGAGGGATGCAAAAGACCTGAAAAATAGCTTTTGAAAGGTTGAAACCCTAATAGAGCTTGAAATGATTAAAAGGTTTGTAAATAGAAAGGGGGAGTTTCATGAGCTGAGTTGACCCCAATCACCCCCATGATGATGGAATGTTTCCTACATATCCAATACTCTAAGGGTGGAAATCAAGCCCACATAGTTCTCCCACTTAGAGTGCTTTGTGAAATAGTACTCGTTTGACTACAAGAATGCATATGGAATCAAGTTAAATACTTGATCATGCTTTGTTTAGGGATGAATAAAATAGGCCTGTGACTTAGTTGAGGACTATTTGAAATTCTTATAATCTGAATTGGGAAGAATAGGTAACTTTTGCTCAATGTGAAATAATTTAAATATGCCTCTGCATTTAAATTTTCAAGTGCAATAATGAGTGACTTGAATGTTATTTTAAAGAAATTCAAAAGGGGAAACCACACATTAGGAAGCCAAAAAACATGGAAGAGAGGGTAAGGGAGAGTTTAATTTCAAATTTTGATTATCAGAGTGCTCAAGATAGAAATGTCCCATATGGACAAAAATGCCTCCCATTATTGTCCCTATTAGGTATTATTGTCCCAGAGGGAAATATGTGGGTTTTTAGATTTAGCTTTAGTCATATAGATGCTTAAGGGAATTTTTAGTATTTAGAATATTTTTTTAGGTGACATATGACATTTTGTAAAATAAATAGGTACTCCTATGTGTTTTTGATAAGGTAAAGTGGAAAATATGTAGTAATTAAGTGCACAAGTTAATTAAGGATAAAAAGGGTAAAACTAACATGATCAAGTATTCATGACCAAATTCAAGTTAGTACATAAATATGGTATTTAATCATGAAATTTAATGAAAATAGCTTGAAATGATTTGACAAGTGGCATATGATAAATATAATAAAGGGATAAGTACTTAACTTTTCTAATTTATTATGATTGTATTATGACAGTGGAATCAAACTAAAGTAGGCTTGTGATTCATCCAGATATATAACCAATGTTTATGTCTATAAAGGGATAACTATATCAACATTATATCAATATCACCTTTTGATATTGAATTGTAGTGGTCAATAGTGAAAGTCACTAAAAGAGTGTTTGTGACCATATGGTCACACTCGATTATCCATAAAAGCTTTGCATGTATGATGCCAAAACTTGATATGTGTGAAACATAAGAAATTGTCCTTGTCTAGCTTAAATTCTTAGGTTTTTTGGTGAGGGATATAAACCTGTAAACAATTAGAAATTTTAATGGGATGAGTTGACCCCGATCACCCTTGTTGATGATTGACCACTGCCTATGTATCCAATAAATTTAGGAAGGAAATAAAACTACACATAGTTATCCCACTTAGTGTGTTTATGAAATTGTGATTTTTTGCTAGATGAATACAACCTAATGATTTAGATTTGATACTTAATAATTATTTCTTTGAATTTTCTTTGGTAAACTTTAGAATTGGATTGTGATTCCTCTTAGTGGTTGATTTTCAAATTAGGAAGAATAGGGAAGTTTTTATCAATGTGAAGTAGTGTATATATTTATACCAGATAAGTTTCAAGTACCTTATTAAGTGAAGCCTTTATATATATATATATATATATATATATATATATATATATATATACACACACATATGTCTAATTGAGTAATTTATCATATATATATATATATGAGTCTAATTGAGTAATTTATCATGCCATCGACATGTTAGGAAGTTGAGCCAACCCTAAGCAAATTTTTAATTTTTAAAAATAGATATTTTTAGAGAGGGTCACTATCAACATGTGTATGTCAACATTGATTAGTGATATTTACTCAATTTGATGTTTGTGAGCTATGCACAGGGGGAAAAAAGAGCATTTGGGCATGTATATGCAAAATAATATGAAATTTTTAAACAAATTGTGAGGTTCATGTAGGTGTGTAATAATAAAATGTAAGGGTCAAACCCATAAGGTATCATGTAGGTGTGAGATAATAGTGTGTGGTTAGGACCATACTTGTGTGCACAATTCATACATGTTAAATATATGTCAAGCTTATCATTGTCAAGTAATTAATAACATATTTTAGTATCTACATAAGAAAGTTTTTCAAGCTTGGATTTAATACTTGAAAATGCTTGATTTGATTTCACTTTGGTATGCTTGACACTTGGTTCATGACTGATCCTAGTGACTAATTTGAAAATTTGGGAGGTATAGGGAAGTTTTTATCAATGTGAAATATTGTATAGATGTGTACTAGATAAGTTTAAAGACCCCTATCAAGTTAGGCATTGATTTACATAAATAATAGTGTAGTTGGGTTATTTATCATGCCACCGACATGGTAGGTGGATGGGGTGCCCATAAGGAAATATTTGATTTTAAAAATTAGATGTTACTGGGATAGGGTCACTATAGATAGGCGTATTTTAGTATAGACTATTGATATTAACCCAATTTGATGTTAGTGACCCTTGCACATGAGTACTAAAATTAGCTTCTAAGCATATCTATGGAGGATAATATCTAGGTTTGAAATAGATAGTGTGGACCCCATAGGTGTGTAATAGTAGAGTGGAATGTTCAAAATCATAAGGTAACATGTAGGTTTGAGAGAATGATGGATTGGGACCATACTTGTGCATGCAAGTCATGTGTGGTAAATTTATGCAAAGATTGTCATTATCAATTAATACCATATTTTAGTGTCTACATACATAAAATTTGACTATAAATAAAATATAACTCAATCAAATTTAAACTAGACTGTACTAAAATAAACCATATGGCTCATTTTTATTACAACCTCAGTATCATCCTCTGCATTTAAAAATATGGGGTCATGTCTAAACCATTAATGCCCATATATGATTTTAAAAATATTCTAAAGCTTTTAAATAACATCCTTAATGGTTTGCCTTAGATCTCAATACTTGAATTCATCTTTTCCCTAACCATAATAGAACTTAACCTTTTCCACTGAATAAATATTCTCCCATTTTATATAATGCATGCAGATAATAATTAAAGGGAGCCTATGGATAACTCCCTACCCAACACCTTTCAATTTGATGTCTACCATATCAAATAATTGAAAAGTAATTTATTTCTCAACCAAACCATCTCAAAAATACCTTGGTAGATACAATGGGGCTACATAAGTTCCCTCTATCATTATCACTATATGGTTGGGGTAGAATAAATAGTCCCCCATTATTATAATAATTATTTTAATTAGGTTTGATAACCTAGGAATGGCATGTCCATAAATGGATCTATGTACCATTCCAAAATTATCTAAATCTACTTTTTGAACTGATATATGTGGGTGAGGCTAAAGTCATCCCAAATATTGATTCTAGGATAGTCATCCAATGGCTCCCAACTCTCTTCTTGTGACAATTATTGTGGTGTTTATGACATCCACTAGATATGACATCATATAGAAATTTCAATCCAAAAATATCTAGCTTGGACATATGGAATTTTAAATTGTAACTAATGATCTCCTAAGGCTCAAAATGTTGTTAGAATTCCAAATGATGTCCAATAAAGGGACCCATATTTCATGGATATAATAAATACTAGGGAAATAATATAATGTATTTAATATCACCATAGATAATATTATTTGTGATATGAATTTAACTATGGGAATTGATGAAATTAGGCCTTGAATTACAAAATTATCTTGTATTGTGGCCCATTGTTTCACTTTATCCTTACTTGTATTTGTTTTTAACCATGCATCATCCATAAGAATTAACTTTCATCTCAAGAATTGGGAACATGTAGTACTTATTGAATGCATTCCTTAAAATATATGCCATAGGGGTTGTGTTACATCTAAAATGTAATAAATAAAAAAACAAGTTGATACAAGGTATTACCTATGGTTTTGATATGAAATTAAGTAAGCCCACCACCTTGATTTCTAGTATGTCATTGATACATATTCTTGTATTTATGGACAACTGGTCTTTGGTCTTGTATGGATTTATTGCATCAACCTTTGCCCAAATTTTTGAATAGTGAAGAAATTGGTGTTCTAATGCCACTGGATCAAACAATGGGTCCATATAATTTGTCCTTATAACAATGGAATATGAAAATGGAGTTGGAACATGAGAATAAGATGGAATTAAAATTATGTGTAAGTATTTCTAAATTCACTGGAAATCTAGGGTATTTTAATTCATTAGGAAGATCGAATTCAAAAACTCCATAGGATAAGAGGAGAATAGTGTAATTGAATTTTTATTTTAAATCCAAATATGTTGTAAAGATTTTATTGGGCTAGAAATTTGAATGCATCAAATTATTAATTTGTGCATATTAATTATAAATAATGACCTTTTGATTTATTATCCATCCAATTCTCTTTCACTTGAACTTTTTATTTTTCCATGTCAACTTTAGTAGGTTTGTCAGCCACATGGAATCTTCTTGCTAGTTTTGGATGCTTAGTCATCTTAAAATGACATATGTTTCTTTATAGTTATTTTGGGGCTTGATTTTATGTCTTGAAATTTATTTGTTTGGAGGAAGACACATGGTGCTATATCACTTATGCATTGGGCACTAGGATCTAAATTTTGTATTTTAGTGTTTTGAATGTGGGTGAATGAGATTGAGACACTTGGTAGGATATCTCTTACCAAGAGGGTCCTTGGGTTTTGACAGTGTATATCCCTTCATTAGGGCATGACTTCTTGGGATTATGACACATAGATGTCTATCACTTCTTTGGAGGGTCATGGAGAATTGTTAAATGTGTCAATAGTTGTTGGCCATAAATGATAAGGATGGTTTCATGTGGATTGATATCGCTTCTCCATATTCATATATGATTTTGTAATACATGATTGATAATTAGGCTATGGGTAAGGGTTATGGCACATAAGTGAGTCCCACTTGGTAGCCAAGTGCATCCAAGCCCAAAAAAATTGGGTTGCGAACAAACCCCCTTCATTCAAAGGGGGTTCATTCAAACCTCCTTTGTTCTAACCCACACATGTACTTTTTAAAGGAGGTTTGAATGAACCCCCTTTGAATGAAAAGGGTAAAAGGTTTACTTTATTCATTTTATTAATTTGAATGAAGTGGCCAATGAAATTATTTATTCAGGGGGGTTCAAATGAATGGGGTTCATTCGAACCCCATTTATTCAAACCCCATTTGTTTGAACCCCATGTGGCATAAAATTCTCACCCATTGAAGTGGAAAGCTACTATTGGCCTAAAATTTCCACTTCAGATGCCACGTATTAGGATGAAAAAATAAAATAAAAGCATGTGGCTCTACATATAAATAGGTCTTTTTATGAGCTTTATAATAATATGATTTTTTATAAATTTTAATAATATTTAATATATTTTTTGATTTATTTAGTAAAATATACTTATTTATAAAATGAAGAACCATACGTTTGAGGCATTGGAAAAAATAGGAGACTATGGCCAATTTTTTTTGAAAAATATCAATGCACTCGAATTTAATGTCCTTGTTCCAATGGTGAAAATATTATTCTATTTTGACATATATATATATATATATATATATATATATCATGAGGAGAAGACATAAGCATTGATATTCCTTGCCTTGATCATTAAAAAATTAATAAAAAAATATTTTTTAATCAAAAAATTATAAAAAAATTAGTCTTACACTACGTCCATGTTTTAAGACCTCTTTGAAAAAAAAATCTTGTGAAAATATTATGTTTTGAGAAAATTATGATGAGGATAAATCAAGTACTCAATAAAAATTTTTGGACACAAAACATACACACCGTGTATTTAGGTATTAAAAAATCTATTTTTTTTTCAAAAAAAAAGTAATCTACACTTAAAATGAAACATTTAATTACCTTACACCATTTACACATTTTATATGGTTAAGTTACTATTATCTATACAAATTGAGAAATGTTCACATTTTCATTGTTTTTTGGCCTCCTTTGTACCAAAAAGTGAGACACAATATTATGCTTCAACCCATAAATGGGATTGACACATGTGGAACGATCTCACTTGTCTAAATGCCTACTGAGTTTTGAATACTCATGTAATTATAGAGTAACTGTGGATGAGTGGGATGGTGATAATTAGCATGATCTCGTAAACTTGAATTCCTTAGATAACTCATAATTTGATCATTATAGCAAATAGATGTGGATGAGAAAAACAATGACACTTAGAAATATTACAAGAACTCCATGATAGTAGTATAAAACCTTAGTCATAGAAATTGCCTTGTATACGACCAAAGCCAAAATAGACTACAACATAACATAGTTAGTTTCATTAATCCCTTCAAATAAAATCATGACTTGGTATAAAATTCGAAAGTAATGTAGGGCACTCTATCTCATGCTCAAAATATGACATTCATAAAAGAATAAAACATTAAAATTAGATAATAAACTGAGTATAGAATTTCATAAAGTATGTCAATTTGTGTTTTGTAAGGTTATATTATTCTTGGACCTTATTTTGAAGAAATGTTTTTAAGCAGAGTGGGTCCCTATTAAAAATTTCAAATGGGGTGTGTCAGGGCACAAAAAATGGTGACTTTGTGAGGGAAATACTCCATAACTTATTTGGGAACCCATAATTTGTAGTTTATGTACTACGATAAGAATTTAGATTTTAAGAGAAATAAATAAATAAACCAAATAACTGAAAAGGACTCTTAAATTTTCCATGCAACATACTAACCCTTTTAACTTATAAAATATGTGTGTGATTCTAAGGATCATTTACCCTTGACGTAAGAGTTTTAAAAAGGAGTTATATATATATATATATATATATATATATATATATATATATATATATATATATATATATATATATATATATATATATATATATATATATATAAGGTTCATTTAATCTTTTGTTTTGATAAATACAAGTAAAGGAAGCTAGGCATTAATCTAATGCTATCCAGATATCTATAAACCTAATAGAGAGACCTTTGAATTTGATCTAAGTATTGCACCACTACCAACCAGGTATCTATAGTTTGATGGAGATACTCAAATAAACCTTTATTACATAGGTTTGTATGATTTGTTTTTGAAATAAAAATGGAAGAAGGATTGGGAACCAACATTAACTAGGTTTAGGTATAAGAAAACTTAATTTGGTCAAATAATCCCTATCAAAATATATCCATATAATTGTCTATTATATCTCATTTAACCCTTAAGAATGTATAAGTGCAGTTGATCTTTCAAAAGTGAAAATTATTTCTATAATTTGCATAAAATTTTCAAAGTAGCTTTCAAATACTTAGTGAACTTATTCAATGCAATTAAAAAATTAAATTCAATCATAACACATACCTTGATTCAAGAAATTTAACTACCTCCAGAGAAATCCTCAATGAATACCATTTTGTGTGACTTTAATCACCCTTTCCTAGGATAATTATAATGGATTTAGCATAAGGAATGGATCAAATTGTTTTGTAGTTTTAATAAAACTAATCTATAAATCACAACAATTAAACTATGAAAGTAAATGTGAAAAGTAAGAAATTTACTTGAGTAAAACTAGAAATTTAATCTAGGAAAGAAGAACACCTAAAATAAAAAATAGAAACCAATTAATCTACTATAGAAAGTAAGAAATCTAATATAATCCTACTTATACAATAAAAATCATGGTCACTAAGAAACATCTCCTTCTAGAGTATGTGTTTCCAAAACTACCCATGCACTAGAAAAGTAAGATCATTACCTTCGAGGTCCTTTAGGTGAAAAACATTATTACCCATAATTTACAAAATTTGGTATGGCCCAATCCATAAAAGAGTGAACTTGTCATGCTATAATTTCTTTCCATGTGACTTATATCATAAAATCACTAAGTTTAATACTCTAAAAGCCTTGATTTTAGGTTCTTTATCGAACCATATCTTGACAATGTCTTGATGCTTGCTAAAGCTATGAAATACTTTTGTTCATGCATCCTCTATTTGAATGATGTCTATTAGTCTAGACTAAATTATTTCATCTCATTCCAAAAAATATTTAATCTCCTTCCATAAACTATTTCATGAATTAATATGTTGATATCTTGACATTTGAAGGAAACATAGGCTGCTATCCATACACTAGTAGAAAAGGGGAATCATTGAGGGACTATTTGTGTCTTATCTTGTTTGGCCATAATGCATATTTTTATAATAGATGTCATTATCTTAGTTTGTCTTATGTTGATTTATTAATGGCATCCATCAAGTTCTTGTTTCTAGATTCTGTAACTCCATTTCCTTGTGGATAATAGTTTGAGCAGAACTTAATAGTAATATGATTGTTTTAGGTCCACTTAGTGAACTCTATAGATTAGAAGGTTGGACCATTATCACACATGAAATAAAATGGAGTTATGAATCTTGTCAGTACATTTTCTTCAAGAAATTTATTCACATCATGAGCTATGGAATTATTTATGGGTACAACCTTAGTTCATCTAATACAATAATATATGGCTGTCAATACAATTTTTTACCTTGATAAAGTGTTTGGATTGATTACTCCCACAAAGTATAAAACCCATGGTGAAAAAGGGAGTCCTTCAATTGTAGGATGTAAAGGCATGGTTTCATGTGTTTATATTTTTAAAAACACTTGGCATTGATTACATGTCCTCATGTATTTGTAAGCATCCTTAAAAATGGCAGGCAGCACTAAGATTACTTGAGGGGTGTACACTATCAAATATTTAGTGAAAATTATCTATAATATCCATAAGTTCCTCTTTAGAAACACATATCAGATAGATGCCTTCATAATTTTCTCAATATGAAACTCATTTCCTTATCATGTAGTGTGTTTATCTGAGCCTGAGGATCCATATTTTCTCTCTATTTAGTTCAATAGGGCATTCAAATGTGAGTAAGTAATGCATGATCTAGGCATAATAGTCACCTCCAACTATCTAAGCTTTATTAATTTGGTCAATAGAGATGATTGGATCTATTTTTATCATATGCTATATAATACCTTGTCCACTTACCATCATATCATGATGGATTTGAGATCAAATTCCTACAACTCAACCATCCATTTACCTCTTCTCTCACATAATTAATTTTTAATAAGCATGAGTTTGCTAGATGGATCAAGGATGATGCCATATGTTTTATTACATAGAATGCAGTGTCTAAATTTATTCACTACTTTGATAAAATCATATATCTACTTATCTATCATGGAATAATTAAGTTCTAAATCCTTCATATTCATGCTCATAAAAGCCATTGGCTATTAGTTTTCATCTACTCTTTTTGTGAGCATTGTTTCTATAATATGTTCTGAGGCAAATGTATACATGAAGAAATATTTGGTGAAGTTGGGGTTGATCAAAATTAGACCTTGGGCAATGGAAATTTTTATATCTTGAAATTAATTCTTGGCTTCAACCATCCATTTGATTTTGGCATCTTTTTTCAACATATCATTCAAAGGTTTAACAATTTCTAAAAATCCTAAAATGAACTTGCATATAAAGTTTATTTTTCCAAATAAGGATTTCAACTCTTTTCTACTATTGGGATGTGTTATATTTTAAATGGCATGGATTCATTATAAATCAATGTAAATACCATCTCTGGTAATGATGTGGGCTAAAAATTTACCTTCTATCACTCCAAAGTTTATTTTCTTTGGGTTTAGTGACATTCCATACCTCCTGAGTGTTGGAAATATTGTCATTGATGTCAAAGGTCTAGTATTATTGGTGATAAAGGCCCCATTACATTTAATATTATTTGTAATAAATATATCTTGGCTAATATGAGTTAATATTTATTTAATATTAATCAATATATTTTTGGTTGCATATGAGACACAAGAAGGGCCCATGGAGAAGTCAAAGAACCATGGGGTAAAGACAAAAGAAGGATGGGATGCATTTTTCTATGAAGAGTCATCTTGGGGAATTACAAGGGTCACCAAGTGAAGACAAAAGAGTAAGGGCACAATTTCTCATGAAGGGACACTTTGAGGAATACAAAAAGTCACCAAGATAAGGACAAAAGTGGGAAGGACGTTTTTGGTCATGAAGGGTCACCGCATGACTTTTCAAAGGCAAGAATATGAAGGGTCATACAAGTTTGGCACCATTTTCCATGAGGATTGAAGGGTCACAAAGGGGGAAGGCCAAAGGTCATTTGGAAAGCTATAAATAAAGGCTTGAGAAGCCATTTGTAATATGGGAGATAGAGGTTGATTTGATATTGTAATATCTAGCTTAGAAGAGCAATTGTGAGAGATGAATATGATTTGTATCTAGCTTAGAAGAGCAAAGGTGAGAGAGAGAAAAGAGATTTTGTATTGAACTATCATTTGTTGACATAGCAACATTGAGAGATAGGTGTGTGGTATACATAAAGGGATTGGTGCTCTTGTGGGTTGGTGCTCAAAAAGGGGTGTGGTGCTCCTGTGGGTTGGTGCTCATGAATAGTTTCTAGGTTGGTGCTCGACAAAGGGGTGTGGTGATCCTGCAAGCTTGGCTTGTGAATATTGTTTGGGTTGGTGCTCATTCATATACTTGAGATTGTTCTCCGTGGTTTTTCCCACATTGGGTTTCCACGTTATATTTGGTGTCTCTCTCTATCTTGTGTGGTGTTTATTGTTTAAGTTTTATTGCATATCTTGAATGTTTGATTAAGTAGAATTTGGTTAAAGGAAAGTTTTTATAAGATATGTGATATACTGAGTCACCCCCCCATCTCAGTATATCCCGTGATTGACAATTGGTATCAGAGCAGGTTCATTTTTGAAAAAGTTTAACAGCTTAAAGGTAGATCAAAGAAAAGCATAAGATGACCAAGCAACTAAAGAAGGATAATCAAGAGTTGAAATCTATGGTTGAGTCTCTTAAGGGAAAGGTGTGTATCTTGGATTCTAAGTTGGCTATAGAAGTAAAATAAAATAAGATATTTATTTAGGATCTTGAGAATCAGTTAGAGGTTGCAAATTCAATTTTGACATCAAAAGAAGAAGAGTGTAATCAATTGAAGGTTGAGTTAGGTTATTTAAAGGATAATCATGAGAAGCTTATAATCAAGGTTGAGAAAGATCCTGAAATATTAGTCTAAGGAAAGAAGGATGCAGGTTTTGAAGGCAAATCAAAGAAGTCGATCAGGCAGCCCAATGCTTTCAAGTTTTCAAATTCTTTTCATGGTCATTGTTTTGTTTATCATCATGTTGGTCATAGGAAAAGAGATTGTATGAGGAGAATAAATTAGTTAAAGGGAGATCTCAGTCACATTCAAGAAAAAGGTATGAGAAATATTGTTTGCTTTTGTTGTCATGAGGTTGGACATATTGCTAAAGTATGTCAAAATAAAGTAAAGAGATATTCAAGGTATGTCAAAGGATATAGAGCCCCTAGAAAATATGAGAAAATACAAATTCAGGTTTAGAGACCTAAAATAGTAAAGGTTGATCAGGTTGAATTTAAGAATGAAAATGAATTACTTGCTATAGTAGATAAAGAATCATATAAGAAAGATTGTGTAGAATCTCTTGTTATATTTGAGCATGAGCTTTGTCAAGATAAGATAGTTGCAAAAGTTGAGAAGATGAAAAATGTCATAAATGATAAGGTTAGTAGGTTAAAAATATTAGACATGCTTAAACGGATTCTAAAAGAAAAACACAAGAAGATCAAGGAAGAAATAGAGGAGATGTGGGAATCTCCTGAGATTTGTTTCTAGGACCCTTTTGTGTAGGGTGTCTCTTTTAGGCTTCAAGGAGACACTTTTAAGAAAAATTGAAGCATGGTGGATGCTATTGGGTCTTGGTTATGTTGCATGACAAGAAGGTGAGTTGGTAGATTAATTTGTATATCTTTTGAGGGAATAGATTTTTGAAGAAAATTTTGCTTCAGTATTATGGTTTAAGGCTATTAGAATGATTCTTGCATATGCAGTGTTTAAAATTTTTAAAGTGTTTCAAATTATTATGGTCACAAGAAATTAGAATTTTGAAAAAGAGCTAACAGTTTCAGAAAGAAGGAAAAGAATACTCATGCAGATTCAATGAAGAAGGATTAGAGTTTCAAATCTCCATTCATCAAGAAGAAGGATTAGAGTTTCAAAGATCCATTCATCAGGAGGAAGGTTCAGACATGTTCATGGCAGAAGAAACAACTTGAAGATTCTATGTTGGTGCAAACAGATTTGCATGTAAGAAACAAAGATCAACCATGGTTCGTTGATAGCGGATGTTCGAGGCATATGACAAGAGATAAGAGTAAAGAAGATCAATGGTGGCATAGTAAAATTCAAAGATAAAACCACTACCAGGATAGCTAAAAAAGGTATTTTAAGTTTGGATATTAGTAGAACCAAAGCTAAGAATGTTTTGTAAGCATAATCTATTGAGTGTAAGTCAAATATGTGATCAAGGATACACCTTAAAGTTTCATGCAGAAGGTTGTGAGATTAGAAGAAAATATTCAAATGAGTTGATTGCAGATTCTCAAAGGACAGGCAATGTTTTAATCAGATATCTTCTCAAAGACACATAAGAGGAGTTGGGAGTAATTTCTATTACTTCTTTCCATTGATGTTCAACATCAGTTAAGGGGGAGCTAAGTGTTAGCTCCAGGTAGGCCCTTTGCCATTGATGTCAAAGGGGGAGAATAATAGGTATAGGTACAGGTGCAAAAAATAGGTACAGGGAATAGGTATAGGTTGCTACAATAAGGGGGAGTTACTATATGTTTTCAGATGACAGTATGTGTAGGTGACAGGATGTGGCAATTTCAAGATTGAGGTTGCCATCAATGACAAATGGGGAGATTGTTGAAAATATTGTCATTGATGTCAAAGGTCTAGTATTATTGGTGATAAAGCCCCCATTGCATTTAATGTTATTTGTAATAAATATATCTTGGCTAATATGAGTTAATATTTATTTAATATTAATGAATATATTTTTGGTTGCATATAAGAAAAAATAAGGGCCCATGGAGAAGTCAAAGAGCCATGGGGTAAAGACAAAAGAAGGATGGGACACATTTTCCCATGAAGAGTCATCTTGGGGAATTTCAAGAGTCACCAAGTGAAGATAAAAGAGTAAAGGCACAATTTCTCATGAAGGGACACTTTGAGGAATACAAAAAGTCACCAAGATAAGGACAAAAGTAGGAAGGACGTTTTTGGTCATGAAGGGTCACCACATGACTTTTCAAAGGCAAGAATATGAAGGGTCATACAAGTTTGGCACCATTTTCCATGAGGATTGAAGGGTCACAAAGGGGGAAGGCCAAAGGTCTTTTGGAAAGATATAAATAAAGGCTTGAAAAGCCATTTGTAATATGGGAGATAGAGGTTGATTTGATATTGTAATATCTAGCTTAGAAGAGCAATTGTGAGAGATGAATATGATTTGTATCTAGCTTAGAAGAGCAAAGGTGAGAGAGAGGAAAGAGATGTTGTATTGAACTATCATTTGTTGAGATATTAACATTGAGAGATAGGTGTGTGGTATACACAAAGGGGTTGGTGCTCCTGTAAGTTGGTGCTCATGAATTGTTGCTGGGTTGGTGCTTGGCAAAGGGGTGTGGTGCTCCTGCAAGCTTGGCTTGCGAATATTGTTTGGGTTGGTGCTCATTCATATACTTGAGATTGTTCTCTATGGTTTTTCCCACATTGGGTTTCCACGTTATATCTGGTGTCTTTCTCTATCTTGTGTGGTGTTTATTGTTTGAGTTTTATTTCATATCTTTAATGTTTGATTAAGTAGAATTTGGTTAAAGGAAAGTTTTTATAAGATATATGATATACTGAGTCACTCCCCCTCTCAGTATATCTTGTGCTTAACACTGAGCCTGTCAAATACTTTCTATAAATGAGTCGCATGATATGTTCTATTCTTTGAAAACATAGGGAGATAATCCATATAAATGATGATACATTTTCCAATGAATCCTTGAAATGATAAATCCATGGCATGCTAGAAAATTTCTCCTACATTAATTAGGTTGAAAGGTATCCTTTTATATGTAAAGGTTCCCCACTTGGTGGTAATATATGTTTTCATATGATTTTTCACCTCTACTAATAATTGATTTTATCTTGATAATATATCTATAAATTACATCATCTATAAGCCATTGAATATCTAAATCAGTTGATATAATGAGGCCATAGGATAAATATCCTTTTTTAAAGCTTTATTTAAGATCATGAAGTCAACACAGACTGATTTCACCATTATTTTTTTCTTACTGGCACTTAATTGGTGATGTAGGTAGAATTTATAATCAAGATTATAATCTTGGTGTCCAATATCTTATGAAATTACTTTTTAATAAGGGGATCTAAAATTGGATTTAACAACCTTTGGAATTACCTAAATGTCTTATTTTCTTTCTTCAAAGGAATAGTATATATAATGACTCTGGGATCAAAGATTTTTAGGTATTCATAAGTATAGAAAATCACATCTTTATATTCTAACAACAAGTTAATTAATATTTTTTTCTCACTCACTAAAACTTAACCCAATGTTAATGTGTTCAGGATGATCATCAGTTCCTAGATTTTACTTAATGAAATTACATTCACCTATTTTGGATTGCTTCTAATTTTAACCTTGTAGATCCATGTCACAAATTCTATCCACTGATACCATTCTTCTAGGTATTTGATTGTCTTTCAGTTGTATGATGCCATCATCTCCTAAATATTCCATGTTAATAGGCTCTAAATCCTTCTCATCTATTATTTGAGATTGAAAGTCCTCAAAACTATTCATAAACTCAATGATCTACTAGTCATCATCAAATATTTAGAAGTTCTCAACATTGTCTAGCACTGAGGGACAAAGAACCAACTCCATAGAAAACTTCTACATTTAGATTCTTGGAGTGGTGTTAAAGTAGTAGCTAATGTGGCTAGTAAATCAACTATTTGATTTTATTCTATTGGAATATCTTTGATATTAAATTCCTCAAATGATTAAATTATATCCCAATCCCTATGTTTATATATCCTTAAATATTATAAATTCCACTGGTACTTACTTCATATCTAATTAATCACCAACTTTGAGTCTCCATGTATTAACAATTACTTTGTGTTATGTTGAAGTGTGAACTATAGGCCCAAAATCAGAGCTTTGTACTCAACATGATTGTCAGTACATGATAGCTATAAATTTTATGCAACAAGATAATGCTTTCTATTTAGGTTGATCACAATGATGCCTGCACTTGATCCCTGCTTGGATCTGGCACCATCAAAATATAAAGTTTACAAACACAAAGGACCTTCAAATTCTCAATCATGAGATTCATGTTTTGTAGTAAAAATGTAGACACCTACATGAGCAAAGAGAAGTTAATATTTTTATTCTTGGCATTATAATATTTAATAAGGTACTTCATTTTGGTTTTCCTATCAACTCAGATCTAGTTTACTACTACTCTCCAAGGCAACCACATGTGTGAAAAATATGTATCCATATAAATATTTAGTGCTTTGGACCAATCTCCAATCAAAAGTAAACCATAAGCTTTAATAATTTGAACTACCAAGATATCTATGTACTGATATACATAGGGATCATAAGTAAGCTACATGTGGGCATTTGATAATTCCCTAATAATTGGGATTGTGATATTGTCTAGCTATAAGACCACTCTTTTGGAATTTTCTAGAGTCAATCCCAAGTTCCTAAAAACATCTGTAGGTAATATGTTGGTCAAGGCATCTAAATAGACTAAGTAATTATTCATGTTCTTTCTAAACATTTTGATAGCCAACAAAAAAGGGTGGTACCTCAAGCTTGTCTCTTTAAACAACCATGTTAGTATGCACAGGTTTGGATTTGTTAGTAGATGGTTTGTTAATCAAGGCCTTGAAAAATAATTCTCTTTTTTTATTAATCTAATATATCATGTGGAGAGTGATATTCTCCTTAATATTATTCATATCCTTGATAATATTTTATCCACCTTCATTCTATGCATTATTAGACTGTTACTAGTCATTTACTTTTAGGGGCAGTGGATCGTTGTTAGATTTGAGATCTGGAGGGTTACCTAAACTATTATTTAGAGGTGTAGAGATGGTGAGAGTATGTTGATTCTTTTTTCTTATATTATATTTATTACTATAATTTTTTTGTAAAGCATGAATCTCATCTATATTATCCTTTGGTTCATTCTCATCCTTGACTAGGAATGGGAAATCATATACCTCAAACACCATTGTAGTTATAGAGGGATTAGATGTACTGGTTGTAGATGAATCACAATATTTTGAGACAATCTCATGCATCTCCATATCTTTCTATAAAATATAAAAGATTATGAATAATTATATACATTCCAATTCACCATGATGTGTAATATTATGGAATCTAAACTAATTGGGTAGGATAGCCTCACAAATATTTATTTGAGGCAACTTGTTGGGATGAATCTTAGAGTTGTTTTTTGGTCTATTAAATGGCATATTATATATTTGGAATGTAAAATTCCTATTGGTTGTCTCACCTATAGTATTCCCAAATCACTTATTCATGCTCAAAAACTCATTGCTATGTTTTTCCATCATGTTTTGGATGGCATCCAACTTAGATTTGGTGGAATTAGAGTTCTCCCTTACATGGTATAGGTGTTAACTATAACTAGGGATTGGTTTTGAGTTTTATGATTAGGTGTGGTCATATAAGTTTTCAAAAAAATTAAGTTCTAATTAGGTGAGACATGGGCCAAGGAAAACTGAGTGTAAAACTAGTTCTTATTGTGGGCAATAACATTCTGATTATAATTTAGAATTGTGTTCAAGGATGGGAAATGGAGGTTGACATTGAAAATGGTCTATAATTGGGTATTAAAATACCTATTAATTTTAATGGATTCAACATAGGCACTTGTTAAGGTGTTAATGTTTAGAGCGCTACACAATAATAATGCAATAATAGGATCTAGAGCATTCTTATACATTTTAAGTGTTAAGGCAACATAAGGTCTATATGCATCAACCACATGAGTATACATATTTTATAATCTTTCATTAAAGTCCCTAATTAGCTCATTGGGTTCCCTTATCATGCTATAAAAATGTTGGTATATCACCTTGACACTACTAAATTTTCCATATTGTGCCATGAACACATTATGAAATTGGGCCCATGATGTAATTGAACTTTTTGAAAGGTTGAGGAACTATCATAGGCAACTTATTACAATTTGAATGAGAATAGTCTACATTCAACATCCTTAGGAACTATGTTTAGTAATCCTCAATAAATTTTGAAAGCCTCATGTTTTCCTCTACAATTCACCCCTAGAGGGAGAGAATGCAGGAAGATATTTCTTAGGGTTCTTAGGTAGATCATGGATGTCATCAGCTATGACAATGGATGAACTAACCAACCAGGCTATTGTGAAGCATTAATGTTGGTTCCCTTGGGTTGGTGAATTTGGATAGGTAATAAATCTCCTAGGGAAACCTAATTTTGATCTAAGTCTTCGATGAACTTGTAAAGGTGCTAGTAATAATAGACCAAAATAGGAATAAGAAATTGTTAACGTTACTGGAGGACCCAATGCAACTCAAATGATCATTCTAAGGAATGAAATGACCCTCCTTATAGTTCAATTAAATTATTTTTGATATGGGTTTTATGTACACCACAAAATTTTATGAGGCTTCTAGTGTTATAGGATCAGTGAAGAGTTTCACTTCAAGGCATAAGTTGTAGGTATTTGGTCTTGTAAACAACCACATGGTGGAATAACAATGATAAATGGGTTATTTAATGTGGATGGTTCTAATGTGATGGAATCTAAAAGAAACAAAAAATACACTTGATGTAGATGGATGGAAGTAATCTATGATGGACTAGATTAAAAAAATAAGTATAACAGGAGGGAAAGCTAGGTTAAGAAAGAAGGTTTATGATTCAAATATAGATGAAACCCTTCACAACTACTCCTTAAGCTATGGGTGGGACAAGTGGTGAAAATTAGTGGTTGGTGAAAGTTATTATTAGCACACAAAATGCATAAACATAGTTAGGAGTCAAAGGAAACAAATATAGTAAACTTCAATGTTCATAACCAAAGGTTGTTACCAATGTAGGATTTTTATTTCACATGCTCTATCAAAGGGATATTATGATTAATAAACATAGATCAATAAAATTATCTATATCATAATGTGAATAATTATATTAAAACCACTTCTACATCACTTACATAACTATAATGCTAGTATGATGGAATTCCACCAATGAGACACAAGATGTGGAATAGAAACACACATTAAGACAAACTTACATGACAATCCTAAGAAATTATTATTCACCTAAATTGCAAAAAATTATCCTCCTTTTAGAATGAGGAGGATACAATTATAAATAAATTTTGGATGGGGATGCTTTATCCTTCAAGTGAAGTCCAAATTTACATCTTTTAAATCAATAACATGTCATAATTCATGCATACAATGGATGTTTAAAATATATGCATATAAACTTATGCATATAATACTTCCTCAAAAATATCATATACAAAGACAACCAACGTAAAGTAAGACTCGAGTCATAACTCAAACATGTAATTATATAAAAATACTACATATGATCTTGATGTGGCACCACTTGAAGATGAACCTTACATTCTCAAATCCTTAGTTGTTGTCATTGTAGTTACATCTAGATAAGTTAATTAAAATTTTATTAGTTCTCATTAGGAATGTAACTATAGCAGATGGGATTAGTGGTGGAACAGTGACTGGAAGTGTAACAAAAATGGGTCCCCTTGACATTTTCATGACCATATATCCCAAAAACTATGTCTGAGTAGTTGGATTTGGGGCAAGAATAGATGATGTATCTAGTAATTAGTTGACTAATTTTGTTATTCTAGTTTATTATATAATGCATAACTTTAGGAAAAATCTATTTCAATTGTTTCATAATCAACAATGGAACTTTTACATAGCTATTGAATCATGTTCATTAATTTACTATGAATGATCATAGAAGCTTTAAATTCCACATTTAGCATATCAATATTGTCCACTTTGTACTTTAAAAAAACTATCAATTGTAGTATGTGCTCATTGGTATTGTACATTATCCCTTCTATTTCAACTTAAAAATTATCAGTAGTCACCTGTAGTAGATTCTCAAAACTTTACCTTGTAACTAACTATCCTAGAGGTGTATAGATTCCTATAACCTTCATGTATTTTAAAATACAAACTACCCAGTACTCATGGCTCATGAACTATTTTACTAAGTCATGCATCTCCTTATGCCATTCTAACATGTTATCCCTCTTTGTGATTACATGGTTCTGTGCCAATGTAACCAATGGCACCAACATTAGGTTTAAATGTGCATGAGATTTATTCCTTATGGAATTTACTATAAATTCAAACTTGGATTCCATATCCTTCATAGTCTCATAAGACTTAAACACACTTTCCCACTTAGGATGTGATTCAAATATTTCAACTCTTATTGAAAAAATGATGTTATATAATGTCTTAGCTACATTCTTCACATTATCAACAATATCTCAGGACCTTCAATAACATTTGTATCTTATAGCCTCTTCTTTGATTGATAATAACTTCTAAAAATTTACATGAGGACTCCCCCAATCACATATAAAAATCTATAAGGATCCTCTTTGTACTCATTTGTGTCACCTGGGTGAACCTTCTTTTTATTTTTTAAATAGAATATATCATCCCTCTTTTCTAATTCCACAATATCACCTTCAACCAACATAATATTCATTTAAACCCTCCTTGATGTATCAGACTATTTGTCAAAATGAAAATTCCACCCTAGTCTACTAGGTAATAATTAAACTTGTTATCCTGCTTCCTCTTCCTACAACTTCTGGATCCTAGAAGGAATGTTTACTATAGCTTAATTCCTAGCCTGATCTATAGGTGCATAAGTGGAAGGTGGGGGATTACCTAGTGGAAGAATTTGTGATGATGTAGATTGGATGGAAGGACAAGGTGTAGATGGTTTAGGAAAGGAACGAATAAAATTCCTCCATCATCTGACTTTCTTTTATGGAGGTGTATCAATAGTGTATTTATTTTTGCCTAGGGTTTTGTACATAGAAACTATGAAATAATCTATTGAAGTGACATGGGAAATAAGGATACCTAATTAGGTAGATGACATTTGTGATGGATATGGTGTAGTGAAAATGGAGGACACCATTTCTTCAAAATTTGTTTCTTACCTATTAGTTTGTGGATAAGTACTACTCAAGAAAGAATGAGTTATTGGGGTTTGAGTCAAATTCTATGAATACTTTGTAATAGATGCACAAGTAAACTTTGTAGTAGTAATAGCTCTTGAATCAAATATATAGGTTAGTGAGACTTGGTTTGTTCTTCTTAAATAATCATCCATTGGTGTATAAGGAGTCTCATAAGTAGATAGGTCAAATGTACTAGTATCAATGGGAGTATTAGTTGCATTGATAAGAGAACTTACATTATCAAGAGCCTGGTTACTTGCCTCATTGAGAACATTATCACCTTCAACCAAATTTGGCATTTTTACCATTATTGATGTCACTGCAATTTTTTTTCATAAAATCAATTATTACTACTACTTGAGTATCCTCTATTTCTTTTTTAATAGAGGCTAATCTAGTGTCCATAGCACTCTCTGATTGTTAAACTATAATTTTAGGAGGAAGACTTGAGAAGGTAGCTACTTGTGTGTGAGTAAATCCCTGGATTGTGACCTATTGATGGATTCATGTGGCTACCTCTTCTATTTCCTTCTCTCTTTGTTCTTCTCCCACTTGGTCATGTTTTTTTGTTTCTTCTTCAAATTGTTTCACTTATTCTTACACTTGTTCACTTATTTATTTTTATTCCTCTATCTCTATATAAAGGAGACCTTGTGTAACACATGAGTATTCCATAGGTATTTCTTCTTCTTTTGGATCTATAGAAACCTAAGGAGATACTAGGGGAGTTTTAGGGTTCCTTATATATGTAATCATATAAGGCCTAACATAGATAGTAATTGGTCATGTGGGTTGAAATTGAATAATGAATAATGGTGGAACCATAGGGAATGTTGGTGGTGTCTTAGTTGTAGTGGTGGTGGGAAATGGTGAAGACACAAATGGAATCAATACTGGTGAAGATATAGTGGGAAAAAAATATATACTTATGAAAATATGGTTGAAACAATAACTTATGGAAATAGAATGAAAACACTTAATTGTTGCATTTTTTATAGTAGATGAATTTATGTGAAGGAAGGTGACCCCATTGGCATATTGGGAGTTAGAGGTATTCCCATGCATGTGGTAAATAGTAGAGTAGTAGCACTTGGATGTCTTGGAATCCCCTTGAGTATATGAGAACTAATTCAATGGCCAATCTCTATGAATGTGCCTATTTACACTTGAGGAGGAAGAATGTAAAACTTTGATGGATCTATCTCCTCATTATTTATTCTTTTTTAATCTTCTTATATGATACTAGGATCATACATGATCCTTTGAGCCACTATCATTGACATATTTGCTTTGAAAATTTTTATAATGACCTTGGTATCATATTTTGCATTTAAAAATATGGGGGCATGTCTAAACCATTGATTCCCATATGTGATTTTATCTTTATTCTTAATATTTTAAATAACATCCCTAATGGGTTTCCTTGGATCTAAATACCTAAATGAAGTGTTTCCCAAGTCATAATTCATCCTTACCTTTTTCAATGAATAAATATATTCCCATTTCATATTTGGATGTGGCCAATACCTAAATACAAATTATTGATAAGTATCTGCCTAACACCTTTCAACTTTTGATGTTTACATTATTGAATACTTGAAAAGAAATTGATTGTTCAACCAAACTATTTGAAACATAACTTGGTAGATACAATAGGGATAAAATTCCCTCTATCCTTATAATTGTATGGTTAGGGTAGAATTAGTAGTCCCACATAAATATAATACTTATTTTAATTGGGTCTGATAACCTGGACATGGCATGTTGATAAATGGCTATGTGTACCATTAGATAAAATACATCCATAATTATCTTAATTTATTTTCTAAACCAATATATCTGGGTGAGGTTAAACTCATCACAAATATTATTTTTGGATAGTCATTTGATATCTCTTATCTCTCATATTATGACATAGTTACTGTGGTGTTTATGGCATCCACTAGATATGACATCATATGGAAATTACCTTCTAGTAAATTCTATAGCTTGGACATTTGGAAAATTTCAAATTGGAACTAATGATCTCCCCAAGGCTCATAATCTTGTCAGAACTCAAAATGAAGTCCAACAAATGGACCCATATTTCATGGACATAATAAGTACTAGGGAAACCATATAACCTACTTAATAGTGTCATAACTATTCTTATACATGGTTTTAATTTAACAATGCGAATTGGTGAAATTGGGCCTTGAATTACATTTTTTTTGGGTTTATGTCTAATTATTTCAATTTATCCTTGACTATATTTGTTGCTAACTATGCATCGACTACAAGTTGGTTATAGGCCATCTCAGGTACTAGGAGCCTATAGTAATTCTTTAATGCATTCCCTATGATTTATGCCACAAGGGTTGTGTTACATAGGAAATGAAATATATTTACAAAAATTTAACCATTGATAAATAAATCATATAGAAAGTCTATACAAGGCATTACCTTAATTAGTTTTTCTATGACATTGCTTAAGCCTACTACATTGATTGCTAATATCTCATCAATGTATCTTATTTTAGATATGGACAACTAGTCATTCACCTTGTATGGATTTATTACATCAACCATTGCCAAAATATATGAATAGTGAATAAATTGATGTTCCAATGTCATTAGATCAAAAATTATGTCAATATTCAGATGGAGGGGGAACATGAGAATAAAATGCCATTAAAATTACATGGAAGTATTTATTAATACATTGGAAGGCCAACATCTTTTAATTCATTGGGAAGCTTGAATTCAAAAATTCCATAGGATAACAAGAGAATGGTGTAGTCAAATTTTGGTTTCAAAGCCAAATATATTACAAAGATTTTATTGGGCTTGAAAATTAAATGCATTAAGTTGGCAGTTCATGCATATTATTATAGACAATGACCTTTTGCTTCATTACCCTTATATTTCTCTTTCATTTTAATTTTTATTTTGCCATGTCAGATTTAGTGGGTTTGTCTACCACTTGGCATCTTCTCACTGATTTAGATGTTTAGCCATCTTAAAATGACATATGTCTCCTTATAACACTTTTAGATCTTGTTTTCATGTCTTGAACTTGCTTTTTTCATAGGAAGATACATAGTGCTATGTCTCTTACTCAATAGGCATCAGGATGTGAGCTTTGTATTTGGGTGTTTTGAATCTAGATGAACTAAATCAAGGCACTTGGTATGATATTTATTACCCAAAGGGTTCTTGGGTTTTTAAAATGTACGTCTATTTGATAGGGCACAAATTCTTAGGACTGTGACACATGGAAAAATGGTGCTTGTCTAGAGAATCATGAGGTATTGTTAACCATGTCAATAGTTATTGGATGCAAATGAGTGGGATGGTACCACATGGATGATTTTTTCTTGTACACTTTCCTAGATTATTTCATAGTACATTCTTGTTGCTTACAATGTGGGTAAATGGGATCAAGACACATAGAGTGATATCACTTTTCTGAATGCCTGCCAAGTTTTGAATATTCACATAAGTATAGAGTAGTCAAGGATGAATATGATGGTGCCACTTTGAATTATCTGATGAGTTAGGATGCCTAGGATCATTCATAATTTAACTGTTAGAGATAATAGAAGTGGTTGAGTGAAACAACTAAAAGAGTTTAAAAAACTTTCACCCATGTTTAAATCTACAAACCATTACCATTGTGAAATCTATTGATGTATTTCTCAAACAATATATTAGTCTAATATACACAAATAGATCATACAATGAGAAATAATCTATGCCTCTATATGAACAACTCACCTTGCATATGAATGATTGGGTGAATAGGTACATATATAAGTGGAAGATAGGTGAATCCAAACCATACCATGCATATAGGACTAACTTCCCCAAAATAGGTGGAATAAAGGAATATAGAAAACATACTCATACATGTGGGATAAACTTCCCTAACTTACACAAAAATCACATAAGCAAGCTAACAATAAAGTATAGGAAAACCATGAATAGAAAAAGCCTACACTAACATCATCTTAAGCATAGATTAGGTGGGTAGAGAAAATGGGTCCTAGAAACAATGATTAATGAGGTACCCATGAAAAAAAAGATTCAATGCGAAGCCATTTGTCCCTATGGATGCTAATCCATCTTGATGGAATACATGGATATTTTGACATTGTAATCACCAATCAAAGTAGGAATGGTGTTGAATACGAGGATCACTAAATATGAACACTCCAATCCATAATACTATGTATAATGATGAAATCGAGGAAGCATTGCCTAAAAATCCTCCCTTAATGATGAACTAGGAGAACATGGTAATTAAAGTCTCTAAATAATTGGACTAAAAAAGGTGAGAAGTGAGCACAAAGACTGGTGGGGATGCCACACTAGTGTCACTACACAAAAAGTCACCAAGAATGCCATTGAGACATAATAATCCTCATATGGGTTCTATAAAACAAAGTGCATGAAGAAGATGCACATGTATAACTGAGGAATCTATGAAACACTAAATAATGGTAAAAAATGTACAAGTTCACAAAAAACACACAACTGCTAAACAAGGATCTCAAAATAATAAAGGATCAAGAAGTAGAAGAAATGTGTGGTCAAAGACTATAGTGGATGGGTTAAAAAAACATCACTGAAGTAGGTGAAATAGATTATGAACACCCAAATATGTTTTCAAATGTTTGTATAAGGTGCAAGGGACATTCAACACCTAAAGAAGTAGTTGAAATTACAAGAGTATTTCATGGTGTAAGGGACACTCAACACCCATAGAAGAAGTATCTTTACACACTCCCCCATAATTATGAATGGGTGGAGTGGATGAAAAAAATATATGAGTGTGCTACCTTGATTACTCAAACATTGAAAAAATAATATTCTATGCACAAGAATAGATCTACAATACACTCAAGTAGATTGTCTAAATGTTAAAAAAGATAGGATGACATTGGGATTCAATAGAATAACTACACTTCAAGTTATAGGGAAGGGGAATGCCAGCCAATGAAAATGACGATCAAAGATACAAATAAAATCTCTTCAGAAGATGGTCTTGGTATTGATGGGAGAGACTAGAGACTAAAGTAGTAAAAGGTGCTAAAACTAAGGAATACACAAATGAAGTTATACTAGGTTGTACCCCCCATGACACTTTATAATTTAGTGTGAGTACAATGTGTCCAAAAATAAACCAAATAAAAACACGTAAGATAATGTATACACTAGAATAACTCCAAATAAGGATAATTTTGACCTCACCCCCCTCAAATTTTTCACTTTATAATTTAGTTATTTAAAAAAAAAATGACACCAATAGATCAGAAATAAAAAAAAACATACACTTTTGAAAAATAAACACTCAATCTCAAGTTAATGATAAAAATATATAGTGTTTACAAGTTTTATCATCATAAATGGGTCAAAAATAAAATTAAACCCAAAAATATTAAATTCTTAGAAAAAATTTAATTCTTGGACAGATTTAAATTATTTAGAAGGGATGAAAGTTAAGTGCTCACTAATAAGAATAAAAAATTAAGCCCCCCACCCCATGTGACCATATCATATGACCAAGTAGATAAGGGTGAGGATGAGTGCAAGGGAATATGCCTAAATGAAAGGCATACACATTGCTACAAAATTATGAAAGGGTAAAAATATGCTACTACAACTGTGATAAGGTTTATGAACTCGCTCGTACATGCCATTTATCTCCAAATATGTGTGAATTGATCGCCTCTCCAAAATGGAAGACCCCATCACTATAGAGAGAAAAAAAAAATGCAACTCTATAGATCCACATAGATATAAAAGATGCACACCCAAGCTCACATATCAACACATATCTAAAGGATGCATAGTTAAGGGTGCAAGTAGAATATTAAGGGTGTGGATAAAATAATGGCACAATTTATTATGGGTTGATTTTATATACATGTATGATTTGACCATAAATATAACATAAAAAAATAAACCACAAAATAAAAAAAATAGTAAAAGGATTTCATGGCCACTTTTGACTAGATCATACCTCCAAAATTGCCAAAAAGGTCTAGATACAAAATGTTGTATCAAAATCACAACCATGAAGCAAACTCAGGGATTAATTTTCAGTAGAGTGTGGGCATGAAGTTGTGGGTAATGGCTTCCAATAAAACTCCAAAGCTCTGATACCATGAAAGAGTTTATAAAACTCTCAACCAAGGTCAAATCTACAAACCTTTAGCACAGTAAAATCCATTGATGCATTACTCAAACAATATCTCAATTTATTTTACACAAATAGATCATACAATGATAAATATTATATGTCTCCATATGAATATCTTACCTTGCATATGATGACTATAAGAACAGGTACAAATATTAGTGGAAGATAGATGAATCCAAACCATACCATGCATGTGGGACTAACTTTCCCAAAATAGGTGTAAGAAAGACATCAAGCCAATATACTCATACATGTGGAATAAAATTCCCCATTGTACGCAAAAATTACCTAAGCAAGCTAACAACAAATGTTTAGGAAAATACATCAAATGAAAAATCCTACACTAACAGAGACAAGACTTGGAAAGATTATAGGAAATTTAAGATAGTAATAGAAAACCTTAGTTACAAAAATTACCCTATATATGACCATAATCCAAAATATTCTAAAACATAACATAGTTAGTTTCATTATTCCCTTTAAATTAAAGCTTGACTTGGAATAAAATCCAAAATTAATGTAGGAGACTCTATCTCATGCTCAAATTTTAACTTTCATAAAGCAACAAAACATTAAATTTGGATAATAAACTAACTGTAGAACTTCATAAATAAATCAATTTGTGTTTTTTAAGGTTATCTTATCCTTATACTTTATTTTTAATAAAATTTTCTACCCAAAGTGGGTCCCTATTTGAAAATTTAAAATGGAATGTGTTTGGGGCACAACAATGTTTTTATGTTGCTTCTGGCCTATAATACTTATAATCACAAGTGAAAATGGTATAAAAGGGTGGTTAGGTGTGCATGGGTCACCAATGTGACCAATGACTCCTTAATAATGCAAATTTGGCTTGAG
Organism: Torreya grandis; assembly: GCA_037957365.1. Taxonomy (NCBI): domain Eukaryota; kingdom Viridiplantae; phylum Streptophyta; class Pinopsida; order Cupressales; family Taxaceae; genus Torreya; species Torreya grandis. The sequence continues at coordinate 2,488,996 of JARHVA010002033.1, forward strand.
TTCAAAGCAAATTCAAGTTTTTGTCCATAAATGTGCCAAAAATAATCTGAAATTGTCCTAGTCATAAGTGGATATGGTGTTGTTGTACTGATTTTATCCTATAATAGGGCTAAGTGCAAGTTAAATCAGCATAAAGAGGTGGTTGGGTGTGCATTATTAACCAATGTAACTTACATTTCCCTAATCAAACAATTTTGGCTTGAAATTGAAGTGAATTGTGGTGATCATGCACAATTTTTTCAAAAAATGTTCACATTTACATGGTCAAAAGTGGATATGGTATTTCTGTGTTACATTTTTCCTATAACAAAATAAATCAAAATTAAAATCAACATAAATTTCATTCATCTATGTAGGGGTCAAAATGTAACATATGTTGCCACAATCATACCATTTTGGCCTGAATTTAAAGAGAATTGGGTTGATCATACACAAATGTACCTGAAATTATTTGCATTTAATTTTTTTGTAAGTGAATATGATGTTTGTGTGTCTATTTTGGATTATAAGGGACCCAATCACAATTAAAATTTATATGAAGGGGTGATTGGGTGTGCATTGGTCATTAATAGAACCTACATTTCCCCATAAACACCACTTTGGCATGAATTCAAACTAAATTTGGGTAATCACGCATAAATTTTCCCCAGACTATCCCAATTAACCCTAGTTACAAATGAATATGGTTTTCTTGTGTGGCATTTGGCTTGTAAGGGACATAATCACAATCAAAATCAACATAAAAGGGTGGTTGCATGTGTGTTGGTTTATAAAACTTAATTTTGACACACCTAGAACTCCTAAAAATGTCATTAAGTAATATAGAAGCCCTAAAACCTAAAGTTACTATATATTTACCTAAAATGGACATAAGTTGTAAAATTTACATCTTGAAAGCCTTAGGTTGAATACTAAAATCCTTAAAATGACCAAGTACTAAAAAAATTAAATTATGAAAGATCATCTTCTAAATCATAAATCATGGAGCTATGAGACCAATTATAGAATATGTAGAGTGGCCCTAATTTATTATATTTACTAAAATAAGTTTAAAGGGTAATGAATATATATTATTCATACTTAACATTTATTTTAGTAAACACACTACCTATCTTTTGGTTGTTCAACTTCCCCTTTTTAAATCCCTGTACAATACACAACAATAATATATGCTTATGTGCTTTGGTTTTGGTTATAAGTGAGCCTAAATAATAAAAGCATGTATGTATTTTCATTGAAATCACATTTTGGCAAAAAATTCCATTTTTTGGTCTTGCCAACTTTGTATCCTTACACAGAAACTTAGCCCAAGTGTGTGTTAGAAAACCCTTCATCCTCACCTATGTAAGTGAACATGTGTTTTAAATTTGGTAAAATTATACTTTTATGCACACATCCATTTTCTCATGCTCTCATGCCCACACCAAAATGGGGGCGTTATATAGAGACCTAAAATTTGCACTAGAAATTTATCCCCAATTTATCATATTTTACATACTTGTATACATTGGTTTGTTTCTTGGTCCATCCAAATCTTGCTAAGGTCTTTATTTAGATCTTGATCCTTAAAATTATTATCCAACACTTTTGTAAACTACTATTTACAATCATTATACTATACATCACTTATTTATCATATTATACCTCAAAAATAGAGTTTGTGTCATCTCCAAGTCAGTCATGTGTTATGCACAAGTCCATTTGGGGTTAGACACACTTAGTTCCTATATATTCATTTTAGTTTTCTAGGTTTGTTTGCCCATTGCCATTTATTTTGCACCTTAAACCTCACCCATTATCAATTCTAAAGATAACTAACATGCATAACTTGTCCAAGATCAACACACACACACACACACACACACACACACACACACACACACACACACACACACATGCACACACACACACACACACACACACACACACACACACACACACACACACACACACACACACACACACACACACACACACACACAAGGTCATGTGTCAGGCCATCTGAAGGAATAAAAACATAAATAAGACACATTAATATAAATATCAAAGGTCAAGGCTAGATCCAAGAATAAAATATATTTCTTTTGACTTAAGGCTAAACTTCAATGAGCCATATATTACACACATGTGACAATTTTTTTATACTAGTCTCTCATCAATCCCCTTATGCCAAAGGAAGTTATTATCTTGCATATAGATGAACTCATCACTTCTAGGCAAGATGAGGTTTAAAATCCCCACTCAAGCTATTTCCATCCACATGCTTATAGAACTAAGTGTAGGTATGATTTTGAGCATGTAGGATATGTAGTTTTTAATGTCACTTTGATAGTTTCTCCAATAGATAACTATTTGTTTGGTTTGGAGTGTTGAGCAAGGTCAAATAGTAAGATCATCAATTTTTCACATTTTTATTATAAAAATAGTTAATCATATGTAAAGTCTAAAATCATAAGTTGTAACATAGTAGTGATATAAAAATATTTTTTTTGAACTCTGCATAGGATAGGCTTGGTGGCATGGGGATATACTTCCAATTCATAAATAAATGGGAAAAAAGGTGGAGTAATGGGTCACAAAACCCCTTTATTTGGTATGGAAGATCTAATTGTGAACTATGATCCTAGTTGCTACTCATGTTTACTATTCCTCATGTTGGGTCCCCTCTAAAGCCTCTTGTGACAAATTGGCTAAGATTATTAGAGATTTTATTTTTCCAAAAAAAATTGGGGATTCCATAAAGTTTCTTAGGATGTTTTTTATCCTCCTTGTGATAAAGGAGGCATGGGGGTCATTAAAATCTATAGACAGAGCATTTCTCTATGTTTTACATGGGTTGCAAGAGCCATTAAAGGTAATGAATCCTTAAAAATTTTCCTATGTCACTATATTTATCATGGACCTCTTTACAATAAATATAGTTGGAAAAACATTGGTTTTCACACTCTTTTGATTAATTATGCTCCTATAAAAATTAAAGGCTCATTTATAGTGAAAATAATTAGGAAATATTACGAAGCAGTTAAGCCTCACTTAAAATGGGTTGGTGATGGTTTTCTTAGTGGTATTTAATTTAATGACCATAATACCTAGTGGTCTCCTATCATGACTAATAATAGCCTCCTTTTAGATAAAATACCTAGCATAAAATCTTTGATAATATTCAAAAAAGGAATTCAAACTATAAAGTATTTGGTTTCTACTTAAGACTAGGTCCTATGGCCCTCGTTAAAATTAAAATTCAATGTAAATAATTTTGATTTACCTATTATACTCTACATTCAAGAGTAAATGAAAAATGTCATGCTCCATAAACTATGTTTGCCACCTCCACGCTTATGTTGGAAATATTAGAGGTGGAGCTATGATAATAATTTTAGGAATTATTTTATGTCACTTTTTGTCAACTCTTAGTAAACTAAATAGGCGCTAGAACCTTAATTTTTTGCCAAGGACCTAGCTTGCCCAGTTAATTTAATTTGGCAAGCTAAGCTTGAACCCAAGGTTTATCATTTCCTTTGGTATCTGGTCTATCAAGGACATCCACTTAGGGAGAATATTTATGACCTTGGAATTGTTCAACCCATCTATCTAGCCTATTCTAGATTAGAGTCTTTCAAGCATACCTTTTGGATATGTCCCAAAGTCTAGTCTTCTTGGTAGTGAATACACTATCTCTTTCAACTTTACCATCCTAAACATTTATCTTAGCATTTGATCCTCCTTGTGGATTTTGATTATTGGCCAGCATATATAGATTTTTATGGAATTTATTTAGAGCTGTTATTCTCTTTAAATTGTGGATAGATAGAAAATTTGATTTATTTAATAATGAGGAATCATATTTTCATTTATCTATTAATTACAAGGGTCTATTCTATCTTTGCCCTACATGTCGATTCAATCCCAAATGAATAAATTTTCCATGGAATTTGGGTATTTACATGAGTTTCTTAACCACTAGGGGAGTGTTCCATGCACCATGAGTCACCTCCCCTAGATCATCCACCATAGCGCTCACCACCTATAACACCTAAACACTGAAAGGGTCATTCTCCCTCTAAATGGGGACGATGGATTTTGCTAATACTGCTTGGTAAATCTGTTGTTATTCCTTCTTGGTAGGGATCATTAACTAGTGTCAGTCTTGCTAGTAGTGTGATGCAACATAATTCTAAGTGGGGCATTATTATTTCTTTGGCTCCTCCAGGCCCCATAGATATATGGGTGGATCTAAATCCTCCCTTAGATGAGAATTCATCTTGGAACACTCGATCACCCAAGGATGATCCTCCACCTCATTATTCTGGTGCAACCATCTATCTCTAGTTTAATTATGTCCTTATTATATTTATTTTAGTATTGTTCTATTTTACATGCCTTTTCAACATTGATACTTTATAGTTTGAATTCATTTTTTGATTTTTTTTAAATCTTGAATTGGTGGTTTCCTTTCACAGGGTGTCTAATTCATTAGTACAAAATGGTTGCCTTAATTTGTAACCTTTTGTAAATTACTATTTTTATTACTAATAGAAATAATGAAGCATTCTAATGGTAAAATAATTAAGCTAAATATAAATGTATAGTTCCTCCCTTTATGACTAATAATAATGTAACATAGCACACAAATCCAAATATAAGGGATTTTGAGAACTAATCAATAGATACTAAAAAGAGTATTTCATATATTTTTTAGATTAAATGGTTCCATGGTACCTTTTTATTTATTCTTATTTTCTACATTTGCTAGTATAAATAAGCATTATAAATAATTTTTTTGCTAAAAATTATTCAAGAACATAGTGCAAAGCTGCACCTTATAACCATAGTTTCCACTTAAACATTTTTTTATGAAAACAAGGCCACTTCATGGAACCTTGCTTTAGGGAAATAACCCAATGGTATGGGGCCATTATATATCACCAACTCCAAGGGAAAGGATCAATAAGTTTGGCCATTTAATAGAAACTCACTTTATGGGAAAGGATTCAATAAGACAAAAATGAAATATATATAAATAGTTTATCATGTATTTATTACATAAAAAGGAAAAGACAAACCTTTCAAAGGTCCAAAATACACCTAAAGAGTTTAAACTTGTGACCTCCCTTCCGAAAATATAAGTTTTTAAATATATAAATAATGTCTAGTAGTTGATACAATATATGATTACACAATACCAAATATTTATATAGTGCATTACTAATACATTTTCATATAATACTTAATAGGTGTTCAATTTTTACCAAATATTTTTGTAAAGTAGCCAATTATATCATGACATTTTTGTTTTACAAGTATTATATCACCAATGTAAAATACAATTATAACACATGATAATTATTTGATCAACCTTTTTTTAATGCATTTCCAACATTTTATTATGTCAATTACCATTCTACAATGGCAATAGCGGGGTGGAGTGTAGTGTAGCGAGTTATTCACTTTAATGTTTGACTTTAAATTTGATGTCAATTTGATCATAACATGTAAATTCAATGTTAAATTTGATGTCCATATAATAGTCACTTATAAGTTTTCTCTTTCTTAGGAAAAGTCAATTAAAGATCCCAATACATTGGTTTAGCTAGATAGATAACATTTATCATCAGTCAGTGAGAAATTGGAGGACAAGGTAATGAAATTATTATTCAATATAGTATGTGAAAAATCAAAGATAGGAACCTTGAAATTTATATAAATTATATAATAATTTTATATCAATTTAAAACATAACTTTCCCTTTGCATAAAACTTTCAAATAAAAAATGTGAATTGATAAATATGTAACCTCCATCTTAGTAAGGGAAAGATAGCAATAGCTGAGTGGGGTCCAATATGTTGGAGGGTATTTAAGGATGTGGGGCACAAATATTGAACATATTTTTTTACTAAAAGTGGATGAATTTTTTATTAATTATATATATATATATATATATATATATATATATATACACACACACACACACACATACACACACACACACACACACACACACACACACACACACACACACACACACACACACATATATATACACATACATACATACATACATACATACATACATACCCAATTATAGTGCATTGATATTCTAACTTGATGTATATGAAACTTTAAACTTGTACACAAAATATTGTTTTATTATTAGTAAATTTTACCCAAAAATGTATTCATTTAAGATTTACATGAATTGATGCTACTATTGGGTTTAGTCATCTAGATTTTCATATTACTTGTCAAATAAGTAATGTCATTTCACTTACAATCACAAGTCAATATCCTATCAAATTTATACTTCAACATGTTCAATTATGCAGGCATACGTATTAGCGTGACATAAGGAGCAACGAATAGAGTATGTTTAGAGTTAATGGTTTGGAAGAACACAATTTTTTTATAACATGGATCACCAAATTATTAAATACAAGTTTAAAACTATTGAAAAAAATATTATAATAAAAAATTAATTATTCTTCATAATCTAATTAAGAACAAAAAGAAATCAATCCAAGCAAAATTAAATGAACCAATAGGATGTGAGTCCATAGATCATAAGAGTTCTGAAATTTGAATATCAGATTGCATATATAAATAATTTTTAGTATGTGTTATTATTCCCATACCACTCTTTCTAGTGAATTTTGTCATAATTTTTAGGGCATTCTATAATATATATAATCTTTTTAATCCAATTTTATATAATTTATTTAATGTGTCATTCTAAATGAAAAAGGTTATTGTCTAAGTGTGTGTTGTGTGTGTAATGTTTCATTCTAATTAAAATAAGTTATCATATAAATGTGTGTACGCGCGCATGCATGCACATAAGTAATATTTCATTCTAATTGAATGAAGTATTATATATAATGTTTCATTCAAGTAGAGTGAAACATCACACATGCACACAAACACAAACTCATATTTCATTGTAATTGAATGAAACATTGTATATAATGTTTGATTTTAATTAGAATGAAACATTATACACACACACATATGAAATGACTTATTTCAATTAGAATGTAACATTTTATTAATAAAAACTAATTCTTCTTCATTATCCTACTCAATATTAAAAAAATCAATCTAAACAAAATTAAACAAATTAATGGAATGCAAGTCCACAAATCATAAGAATTTTAAATTTTAGTTTTTGAATCTTAGACTACTTATATAAATAATTATTATTATTCCCATTCCACAATTCCTAATAGATTTTGCTATATATTTTAGGGCAATTAATCAACTACACCAACCAGCTACCATATAGATTTGGGAATAAGAAAATAACAATTTTGTTTGGTAAGCAAACAATAGAATAACTATGTAATTTATACAATATTTTAATCTAATTTTATATATTTTATACAATATTTTATTTTAATTGAAATAAATCATTGTATAATTGTGTGTACACACATATAATGTTTCATTCTAATTGAAATAAGATATTGTCTAAATGTGTGTATGTAGATGTGTGTATATACATATATGCACGCATATACACATTTATAAGTAATGTTTCATTTTAATTGAAATAATTTATCACTTAAACATGTCTCTATGTATACACATACATATAGACAATAACTTTATATATATATATATATATATATATATATATAGACAAATATACATATATATGTATGTGTGTGTGTGTACACATTTAATAAGAAAATGTTATTCTTTCACCAAATGTAATGCATAGAAATATTTTTAGAATTATAAAAAAGTTCTATTTAATTTTTTTCAAAATGCAAGATATCAATTTTAGCTCTTACACCTGCCTTATACCTTATATATAATTTTATAATATTAGTTGCTAATAAATCCTAATGTCTACTGATTTTATATATACAACTTACAATCAAGATTAGATATGGCTGAAAAAAAGTAAGCTTGATTTCTTCAAACACTAAATAGTGATTTAAATAATTTCTGAAAATTAATATGTTCAATGATTCTGTTTTCCAACGCAAGCATTCAACTCAACTAATTTCTTGAGAAAAGTCTAGCCCAATCTGGTGTTATTTTTAAGTATTGATATCATATAAAATGCCATACCTTCAAAACATAATGCACGGTAATGAATTAAGAGGAAATTATAAATTACATACAAGAAACACCCATTTAACCTATTACTGTTCTAGTTAAAATATTACAAAGGGCAAGAGTTGCTAAATGGTAGGCTGCTAATAAGAACATTTGAGATGGCCAACCAAGCAAGGTTTCACGAAAGTGTTATCGCCACTTTCCTCCACTATTGTCACCCTTAGGACATGGTTGTGACAGAAGAATAGCCATAGAAAAATAGGACATGCATTGAAATCATGTACTGCACCCGTGCATTGTCAGTTGAAACATACTTTCACAAAAGACCTTGCTAAGATCTTTCTCGAAATAATATTTTTGGTTATGCCATCATGCATGTGAAACTTTTGCAGTGAAAGTCAAATGAATATCATTTAAGAAGATTAAAAACTGAATCTCTATTAAGAAAATAAAAAAACTTGGCAAATTAAAGTATGCATGAAATATAGAATTTTATTTTTTAAAGTAGAATTTAACTTAACTATATATAATTTTTAAAGAACTTTACATCTAATTTTCTATTTTGATTTAAATTACTGTTAGTATTAAAAATATAAGACAACTAAATACTAATAGTGATAAATGGAATACTGAATTCGACGTAATGTTGAAAGAGTGTATTATACATGGAATAGTAATACTAAAATGTGTATGGAATATTAGTATTGAAATGTGTATGGAATACTAAAAATATAGAGGTTTTAATTTTATCATTAATAATAAATAATTTTATGTTTTATTAAATTTGGTAAAATTTAATAATTATTTTAAGTAAAAAATTTATTATGTGAAATCAAGAGTAATAATACTAGAAATATTAAGCATTTGTTGATTTGAAACTTGTTAAATGGAAACTTATTAAATAAAGAAAGTGTAATAGAAAATTAAGACTTAGCTGAAAAATAGTGCTCAAGGATAGATCAGAAGCTGAAACTAGCATAGTGGTTGGGTTTAGTAATTGTGAAATTGGATCTATAGCTGAAATGCACCCTAGACAAAAACATCCTAATCTGGATAGGAGGGGGGATCTTGTACTCTATGAGGCTAGTCTTTAACAAAAGGATTTTTTGGGTTCTCTTTGCCTTCTTCTGTATGTTTTATGTTCCATTTGGGATATTTCGATCAGTTGTGGAGATTACTATATGACAAATTTTTCTTCAAAACTGTATCTTCTTGACATGTGAATACCAATACAAATTAATGGGAGAAAAATGGTCCAGTGATTGAATTTGGGTGTGACCTCAACATCCCATATTCAGAGCACTGCCTACATATCAATACTTTGAAGAGAGATCAAATTTCATGTGGTTCTCTCATGTTATGGTGGTTTGTGAATAACTAGTGCAACATGCTAGATGTTAGTGCAAAACTGGTGTGATTAAGTGTTTTAACAATGACTTGTGACCTTGGAGACATGTTTAAACTTTAGCTATGGGCTAATATGGCTATATGTAATCAGAATTGGGAGAAATATGAGATTTGCACTCAATGTATAATTAAAATTCTAGTACATTTCTGTGTGGAAGCCTCTTATATGAAAAATGATTTGAAATATGTTTAAATGGTGATATATTTTAAATTTTTTCAAACGGGGATTATTAGGGACACAAGTGGACCTTTCCATAACTTTGAATTTTTCAAATTAGTTGTTATTTTATGGGAGGACTAGAGAGGGGGATTGAATAATAGAGTAGGTCACTCCTATCCAATAGGGTATTGTTGTCCATTGGGGACAAATAACAATGCTAAGGTAAGGGTAAAAAATGTTATGAATCATGGCTAAAGATGATAGCATAATGGATAGTGGAATTATGGAATCATTAATCAACTGAGAAGAGTGAGTCCTCTGCATGCAAGGTGGTTAGAAGTAATATAAAGGGACCTAGAATAGGTTTAGAGGTAAGTGTGTAAAGGAGTGGTCACAAGTGTACTATTTAGCTTAAATATTAGTTTATGTGTCTAAAATTTCTTCCATTTTATTCTATTAACACAATAAAATTGAAATTACTAGATTAAAATGAAAAATGTGTACTTGAACTTACCTATGAACTATAGTTATGAATATAGGCCACAATACTGAAGAGTGCTCCATGCAATCCTACAATGGAACATATGTAATATCAATATTTAATTAAGATTAACATAAAAAATCAAAAGATAATAAAATAGAGAATGAAAAAGAGTGAATACACTTGATTGGGTATATGAATTATTGTGTTCACTTGGTGAAACACTAGTGACTATAGAGGGTAGGACCCATAGAAATTTAATTTACATTATATCTTGGATTGGAAGGTGTATTCCCAATCCTCATCAATAAGAGAGTGTTATTATGAGCATGAGATTTGATTGAATCCATCATCACATACCTAGAGTAGTGAAGTAGTTTGGAATCCATGTATGAATCCCAATAAATTATTCTGGTGAAAAAATCAATGCAAACAATGAACCAACTACTATAAATAAAATAAGGGTCAATTTTGGTGAAAAATAAGTGAAGATTTTAAGTATAATTTGGATGTGGTGTATACAAAAATGAGAATGACATGGATTTGAAATTCCAGCTACAAAACTAGTGTAAAAACTAAGTAATGAGGAAGCCATGTGTTGTGCACATTCCCCCAAACTGATATATGGTGTATATAGATTCTAAAAGTAAGTAATAATGATAGTGTTTCTAAGAAAATCTGTGTTAGCTTGGAATAAAATTTAATGCATGATTCCCCCAAAATGATTAAATATAAAATAAAACTAAGTAATTCTGTAAACTGAGATTGTAAAACTATTGCATATTATCTTAGGTAAATTGGGATTATGAGAAATTCTAGAAATACCTATTTTTAGACATTTGAAAAATAAATGTGGGAAGAAGATAGGAGAGAAATTATCTCTTGTCCAATAGGGCACTCCTGCATAAGGGTTGAGGAATGGTAGGTTGGTTACCTCCATTTGGCACTATAGGATGGACTACCTTACCTCTTGGGATAGTGATAACATAGACCTAGTTAGAGGGAAAGTAGATATCAAAATCTTGAGGGAGAAGAGAATTTTTTTATCCATTTTAAATTTTACAAATACTAAAATGAGAATAAGAAAAGAGACATACAAATTCTATCAAACAATCCAACATGATAAGGAAATACAAATTAAATTTGAGCCTACCAGGGAAAAATGTTGGAAAGAAACTCTAGGAAATACTAGGGCTTGAAATATTCAATAATAAATGAGTTCACTAATATGTTTTATAAAATTTTGGAAAACCAAGTGATATGTAGATTACCCTAAGTGACAAACTACTATGTGAAATTAGGAATAACAATATTGAAAATATCAAGTATTCACTAATTTGAAACTTGATAGATTTGAAAACTTACTAAATAAGAAAAGTGTAATATAAAACAAGACTTGGCTAGAAAATCATGTTTTAGGATGAATCAGAAGGTAAATTGGCATATTGATTGGGTATGGTGACTGTGAAACTAGATTTATAGCTAAAATGAGCCATAGATAATAGTGCTCTAAGCTAGAAAAGAGAGGGGGTACTCTCATCCTCTTTGAGGCTAGTCCTATCTAATAGAAAATAAATATATAGGAATTTTGGGTTCTATTCATATTGGTTTGTATGTTCTGTATTATGTGTAGGAGATTTTGATCAGTTGGGGATACCATTGTATGACTATTATTCCTTAAAAACCCTAGCTCCTTGACATGTGAAGACCAATGAATATCAATTGGATAAAAGGGGGTCAATGGTTGAAGTTGGACATGACCTCAATCCTTGATGTGTTAAGCGATGCCTACATATCAATACACCAAAGAGGGATCAAACTTCATGTAGTTATCCCATACTATGGTGGTGTGTGAATAACTGGGACAAAGTGTTAGATGCTAGTGCAATACTAGTGTGATTTAGTGATTTAATGATGACTTGTGACCTTGGACCTATGTTTTCAAATTTTAGTTTTGGGCTACTAGGGTTGTATGTAATCATAATTTGGAGAAATATGTAATTTGATCTTAATGTGAATTAGAATTCTAGTGTTTTTAAGTGTGAATTCCTCTTGTGTGAGAAAGAGTTTTAAATGTGTTTATATAGTCATATTTTTAAAGTTAATTTGAATGGAGGTTATTAGAGACGTAGGCTGAACTTTCCATAACTTTTAATTTTGAAAATTACTCATTATTTGGTAGTAAGACAAGAGAGGGAGATTGGACAACATTGTGGGGTGCTCCTATCCAATAGGGCTCTATTGTCCAATGGGGAAAAACAATTGTGCTAAGGGTCTAACATGGATTTAACGATGGTTGAGGATGATAACATGATACATAGGTGCATTTTGAGGTTCCCAATCAACTTAGAAGAGTGAGTACTCCACATGTAAGGTGATCAAAAGTGATAAAAAAGGATCTTATGATAGATCTAGAGATGAGTGTGTAAAGGAGTGGTCACAAGTGCATTTTTTTAGATTAAATGTTAATTTATGTGTCTACATCTTCATCAAAGCCAAAAAAATCAATTTTAGATCCCAGAAACCCTCCTCTAACAAAGTAACCTTCATATACACATTATGATTAGAAAAATATCACTATATATATATATATATAATCCCTTTACCAAATGGTGTTTGACTTATTAAAAATTTCTATTTTATTTTTTTCAGATTTTACTCTCATTTTTCTTTGCTATAAAATTGTAAGATATGTTTTTTCCCTGTTACAATTTTAGTTAAAATTCTAGGGTCTTTCCATTACTTGAAAACATTCATCTTGTGTTTGGAATTGGCATATCAATCAGGGTTTCAAATTTTTGATGGTAAATTATAAATTAAATAATAAAAAACAAACTTTAAATTAGTAGGTGCAATATTAGACTTCACAATTCTTTCAATAAAATACAAAACATAATTATTTTTGAAAATTGTATCAAACACAAGATGAAATTATAACAAGGGAGAGGAACAAGAAGTGGTGCAACCTAAATTGACACCTAAATGATGTCATGCCAACACTTAGCTCAAAGTGTTGACAATTTAATTCTAAATTTTTAGGGTGTGCCATGTTAATAAGGTGCCAACACAACTATTACCAAGCAAGGTGTCATTATAGATCATTTGTAAAAGTGAAACCGATAGATTATAATTAAAATACCAAAAAAAATATTAGTGGGAGACAAATGTGAGAAATTTAAACTTTATATGATAGTGTTCAATCCATGTGAAATGCATGCACCCTGTTCGAGGTGGCAAAGTAATAGCATCTTACCATCCTACATTGAACACCCAATTTTTGGCATTGAATTATCCCATACCTAAGTTGAATCACACCTAACTAGTTTGGATTTCCACACTCCCATACTTATGTTGTATCACACTAGTTTGTGTTTTTGATGTTGTTGAAAGGGAAGAGAAGATGTAGTGTATTAGAGGAAACCATTAAACATGATATATTTGGCACTAAAGGATCCTATATCTTCACTCTAACATTTCCATAAAAGATTAGTAACCATAAAGTCTATCATGCGCATACCTCTAATTTGTCATGCCAGTAAAAAAACCTAAATTTAGATTTTGTTCCTACGTAATTATTGATAGTATGTATCTTATCATTTTACATGGCATAATTGACTATATATATTTTCAAATGGATTTCCAAAGTCATAGTAAATGATGCTTGTTTTTAACTTTTTTGTATTTTATGATGGAAACATAATGAAAAATTCAAAGAGAAAGAAAATAGTTCATAAGATAAGATTCAATACAAAAATAGGAAAAAGAGTGGATGATGTAAATTCAAAAGGTGAATAAGCTTTAAATTTACACAAACAACATGAAACTACTACGCACATGACAACATGACTTTTGTTAACTAAAAAAGGTATGCATAAAAAATGAATGAATTGTAACTAAAATGGAACATGCTTTGAGGGATGTTGAAAATAATGGGAAATCCAATTGAATTGTGACAAAAATTTGGGGAATCCTTGTAACCTCACTCAACTATTGGTTGTTGGGTATTACAACTACCAAAAACAAGGGCCCATCAACTATTTTGGCAAATGAGTTCAAGAACATGAGGTTGTTCAATGGTGCATATATATGGTAGAAATGGGTCATGGACTTGAAATTATAAAACTCAAGTCATTTGTAACCCACATAAGTGAAGATAAACCTAACCCTTTCAAGGATGGAATGCCCAACATGTCTTTTTAGGTTGGATTTAAGAAGAGGCACCCAAACATGTCCCTTTGATCAACATAAAGCTTGGATAGAGATAGATAATTCCAGTGAAGGCCTTCCATTATAGATCAATTTTACAATAATTTAGAGAAGTTATGTGAAGCTAACCACTATATATCCAATTTTTTTTGAACTATGATGAAACTTGACTACAGGTTGGTAGGAACAATGGTTTTCAGGTCCTAAAAAAATGAGGAAGTTGAAGTGTTCATCACATTTAATTTAAAATAATAGGGAATGGGTCTCCCTTATTACTTGTGTTAATGTAACAGGCCAAACCATTTATAGATTATATCTTTTTAAGGGGAAAAGACAACTAAATAACTACATTACATGCTACAAACTAGAAGCATGTATAGAAACCCAATCCCATGCTTGGATGACCAAAGAAATATTTATCAATTGGATATGCCATTTAAAGAGATAAATATCAAGGGAAGTTCTCCTACCAATAGGCACTTGTTTATTTTTTATGGCCACAAGAATCATTTAGAAATGGCCACTATTGAAGAGACTAGGATTTTGGGAGTTGATATTGTTAATTTTCCAACACATACTTTCCACAAGCTACAACTACTAGATGTGAGTGTCTTATCACCATCCAATTTTTTTTTTCAGATTTCAAAGGTCAAAATGGATGGATCTAAATCACAAATCTGATATAAATAGTGCTAATTTGGTTTATTTGGGTAGAAACATTTTCAAAAAGGCTCTTTATGTAGAAAATATAAAGTCAGGTTTTAAGAGGATATGTTTATGGCCACAAAATAGAGAGGTAATTATGGAAGACATGGAACCAAGTCAATCATTTTAAGTTGTAGATGAAGATGATATGAGTGTAATTCAAAAAATAATGAATTTGGTTGGATATGAAGATGATGAGATAGATAAAATTATTCAACTTCAAAAATATAGAGAGGGATCAGCTAAACACGATAATATATATCTAATTTTACTTAGTATCATCTAGGTCACACATGTAACCCAAATGTAAGAGTGTAATCAATAAGGTGATGAAAATGGTTAAGAAGATCATGTGTTTGACACATGATAACATATTCTTGAAGAGGGGTTGAGTGTGACTTCACAAATAAGCCAACCAGAATAGATTAATGAAGGGGAAACATAACTAGGTGTAAATCTAGAATTTTCCAATGCATATGTAGGCCATTAAATCTATACCCAATGAAGAGGTGGTGCACTACTATGATGTTAAAATGTATTTTGATGATTGTGATGATGCAATTAATATTGTGAAAAAATATATTGTAGAGATTAACATCAAAGAACCTTAATGTGGTCAAGGTAAAGAAGATAAAGTAACCTCAAGTTTATATAGTTTCCTTAAAATTATAATAGAGAGGTTTTTACATAATTTACATGAATTATAAAATGGTATAGTGAGATTGAGTAAGCATTCTCAAATTTTAACTCTAGATGACTTTATTGAAATGATTCATGACCAAGAAACATAAAATAATGAAATAGAAGACATGAAGGCTAGGAAGAAAGAAAAAATACAAGGTAATAGATTATTAAGAGCAATAAATATGTATTTGAAGGAGAATAATAAAATTTAGAATGAGTTGAAAAGGAAGGAAAAGGAAGAACAAAGGCAAAAGGAAAATCCTGAGAAGGAACAAAATAAGGAGCATCAGAAAATGATAAGGGAGTATAAGAAAGAAATGAAAGATATGGAGAGACATTGAAGGTTCAAAAAAATGGAAAATAATTTTCCAAAACAACATCAAACTATGATGGAAATGATGAACATCTATTCTCCTTATTTTTTAAGCACATGGAATTATCAACTAGGCAATCCACCTAATCAAACTAATCATTTTAAGCTAACATTGAATTTTAAATAAATGATAGGTGGTATGATCAACACTCCAACAACATCAATGGCATTGAAAAACATCCCAAAAAAATATTTGAAGGAGCAAACTAAAGGAAGTGTTTGTACAAGCACACCACCATGCAATTAATGAAACTTTGAAATCTTTCCCCCTCAGATGCTTTGAAGGTTTCATGTTTAGATATTTGTATAAGTGTTAATTCATAAACTATAATTATGAAACTTTTTGTCTTGGTTTTGAAGGATGGACAAAGGCTTTTGTTATATAGAATGAGCTACTATGAAAGAAAGGCCTTGTTTTGCACCTTAGTTTGCCTAGTCATGTCTAATGTTATCCTACATAAAATATTTTATTATATAAATAATATTTTCCTATGATCTCTAAAATTGGAATAAACATGTTTGTATGATTCACATTGGCATAAAATTGCTTGTAGTGAATTGAATTAGGGATTTAATACCCACATCAACAAGTCTCAGGTGATGGAGTGTAGGTATGGGCTCATTCATGTCCAAAATGTCATCCTCAATGACAAAGGGATATTTGTATGAATTTAATTCATACAAATAAATCAAACACACACACACACGCACACACACACACACACACACACACACACACACACACACACACACACACACACACACACACACACACACACACACACACACACACACACACACACACACACACACACACAAATTAAATTCGTGCAAATGATTCTTATCACAATATTATTCATGCTTTAACATCTATAATAATAAAAAAAGGATTGAAATTAGAGAGGCATAAACCAAGAATGCATTTAGTAATGGATCAACTACAAACCAATTTCCAGTCATGTGAAATCCCAACTAGATCCCATGTATAATGTAATATCTAGTCAAGCCAAAATCATGCTACAAACAAATGATTTGATTTAGGTATGGATATATTAAACAAGTTCCAAAGGAAACCAACACATGCTTAAAGACAAAATTAGTCATTTTCATATATCTTTCTTTAACTATTATTTCAAAAGAATATTGGGTTCCTCATTTACATTACAATATGGCACACACACAAGAGACCACCAAATAATTAACTCTATTAAAATTCAACAATGGATTATGTTGCCTATTCTACTGGCATGCCTTGGGTAATGTGTTGATGTGTAGTTCATATACTCAAAGTCACTCAATGAGCAACCCCATCCTTTTAAAAGCATACAACATATGTTTGTGTTTTTCATAACATAGTGACATGTTTGAATCATAGAGCATAAATTTTTTTATAGCATTGAAAAAAACCAAATATTCAACAAAGGATATAAGCTTAAAACTTAACAAAAATTAAAGAACAAAAAATTATCACAATGACCCAATCAATGTGGCAAGACAAAAATTACAGAACATCCTAGTTAAGGAAACTAGCTCTCAATAATCGTAGCCATAAGAAGAGAAGAATATGTAGAAATTTAAATGGTAATTAATTATTTTGAGACCATCTATCATAAGGTCAAAAATAAAAAAATGTAGAGTACTATAAAAAAGCCCATTCTTTTTAGTCTGTTGGGGTAGATATAAAGCAAAGCCTTGTGTATGTCGTTGATGTCTTTTAACACATAATCTCAAGAATTCATTGAATAAGTTATTCTAAAAGCTTACCAATTATGTCAAAGAAATAGATTGGTTAAATTATTTATTTTTAAAAAAATAGTCCAAGTTTTATTCACATTTTAAACCATTTGGTTCATGATCTTAGCAAGGTTTAAAAAAAATCACCTGTAAACAGTGATGGGAATATGACCAATGAAGAACCCGTATGAATGTGAAGGCTTAAAAAATAGAATACAAGGATTAATTTGTTTAAAAACACTAGTGCAAATGAAGATGTAAAACAACCACCTGGCTCAATCGACATGAACATAATGTATTGCATCATCTTCTTAGATGAAAGAAATCCAACCAAATAGAAAATCAAGACCTAAAAAGTCAGATATACCCAAGAAAAAAAGATAAAAATATGAAAATAACACATTTTTCTTCCCAAGCCCAATATGACCAATCGTGAAAGCGGATATCGAGAATAAAACTGTTAACATAGTAAGCTTTTAGTGATGGTGGAAGCAGATGACAAGTCATTGTAGAAGGAGATGATGAGTCCTCCATTACAACCCTATAGGAAGTAATGTGTTTGTGGAAGGTCATGAGGATGAGTCTTTCTATTGGGTGAAAATTTGGAGTTCAAAGGGTGGCATTATTACTTAACTTCATGAATTATTTAGCACATCTAATGCCTTCGTTAATAGGGGGTGAGTCAGGTTTTGATTTTCCCCTTCAATAAAAACACAAATGCACTATGCATCTACTCTTTCCTTTAATAACACAAATGCAAAGTTGATGTAGAAAAAATAGGCCAAACTTTTAGAGGCCATAAATTTTGACTCGCATCTCTATTTGAGCTCTTCCACATGCCAAAATGACCATCTTGAAAATTTTGTTGCTTCCATAAGTTGCTCTTTCCACTTAAAGGTGTTTTAGGAGGCCATATGTAATCATATGAAGGTCCAAAATTAAATTTTAATGATTTTTTAAAGATTTTGTATTTTTAATTGTATATTTTTATGATTAAATGCTAAATTCAGTTGAAATTCATCCTACAGGCTAATTATAATGTTTAGAGTATTTAGGGAGTTTTTTAAGAGCTGTATGTGTTTGTAATGCAAAACTTACTAAAAATAGTAGCTGCTAAAAATAAAAGTTTTTTTTCAAATTATTTGCATGTCAACTCTAATTTTGAGTTGAGGATTATTCAAGCTTTGTTTGGGTTTGTAATTATTTCAATTAATTTAATAAAAAACAATTTAGATTTATTGTTTTAGATCTTGGCCTATTGGTAATTTTATTGTCTTTATAGTATTTGGTTTCATTATATAGTATTAGAGCAAGGTTGAATCTTGGAGGAATAAGAAACGACGAGAGGATGAGGAGGTATTGTATAGATGAATCGAAATATAAAAGATCTACAGAGACAAGCACAATGATTAATAAAGGTTATCACCAATCATAAAATAAGACAAGGTGGTGATGAAGCTGAGGAAGACACAGATCATGATAAAGAAATTCAGCAAGAAGAAGAACAAGATCAGCCACCATCAATGGAAGAGAGGATGGTTCAGGATTTATAAAAAATAAATGAAGGAATCAAAGTTGATGTCCCAGATTATGGAGGTAGTTTAAAACTAGAGAAGTTAATAGATTGGATGAATAGCATGGAGAAGTTCTTTGAGTGGAAGACTGTGAAAGAAAATAAGAAGGTAAAGTTTGCATGCATGAAATTAAAAGGTCATGCAATGATTTGATGGGATCACCTGGAGAAAGAGAGACAAAGAAAAGATAAAGAGAAGATTAATACATGAAAAATATGGAGAAGAAGTTGAGGGAGAAATTTTTTCTGTGGATTATGCATAAATCTTATACATAAAATTTCAAAATTTAAGGAAAAAAATAACAATATACAAGAGTATACAGATGAATTTTATAGGCTTTCCATACAAGTGGATCATGATGAAATAGAAGAGCAGATAGTTTTAAGGTATGTAAATGGTTTGAAATTTAATATTCAAGATGAATTAAGCATTCATAGAATACTTTGCATGAAGGAGGCTTATCAATTAGCTTTGAAGGCAGAAAAAAAATAAAATAGACAGAGTTTCAGAAGAACATCTCTTGGTCCAAGAATAAGTGGATTTCCTCCAAATAAGGGATGAGGTGGGTTTAATACCATCATAGATGGGTCTAATACCAATAGGGGTGAATCATCATGTGGTGCAAAAAGGCAAGATGATAATAGGCAAAATTTTTAATACAACAAAGAGGAAGAGGGTTTCAGAGAGGATGATGTTACAGTGGTGGTAGAGGATGGTTTTTGAATCAACATAGATCTTATGTTTGTTATAGATGTGGAGAATGACAGAGTATTTGAGAGTCCACACTATTAATATCAAGAAAGGAGGCAAGAAGATCGCCCAAGAGTGAATCTAGTTGAGGCTGAGATAGAAAAGCAAAATACTGAAGTTGCACCTACAGATGTTGAAGAGAATCTCATGATGAGAAGAACAATGATTACTCCAAGGAAGGAATAAGTGTAAAATAAAGAAGCTAGTGATACATGGTTGCGATCAAATATTTTTTGAACAAGATGTACTTCGGGTGAAAAGGTATGCAAAGTAATTATAGATGGTGGTAGTTGTGAAAATATGGTTT
The DNA here is from genome assembly GCA_037957365.1 of Torreya grandis. Taxonomy (NCBI): domain Eukaryota; kingdom Viridiplantae; phylum Streptophyta; class Pinopsida; order Cupressales; family Taxaceae; genus Torreya; species Torreya grandis. The sequence goes on from JARHVA010002033.1 coordinate 2,509,436, forward strand.
CTAAAGAAATGATAGAGAAACTAAATGTACAATGTGAAAAACATCATAATATTTATCAAATTTTATGGTTTAGAAAAGGGAATGAGGTTAAAGTAGATAAAAGATGCTTAATCAAGTTTTCTATAGAAAAAACTTATAATGATGAAATATGGTGTGATGTTATTCTGATGGATGCATGCCATGTGTTATTGAGAAGACCATGGCAATTTGATAGAAAAATAATTTATAATGAAGTAAAGAACATGTACACTTTTTGGAAAGGTGGTACAAAAGTAGTTTTGTTACGTTTTAAAGAGGAAAAGAATACAGAAAACATGCTCTCTACTAAAGAATTTATCCAAGATATGAAGGTAGTAGGTTGTTGTTATGTATTGACGTAAAGAATAAATACATGGAAATGGTGTAAATACCAACAAAAACAACAAGGGTGTTCAAATAATATGTAGATGTTATGCGTGATGAGTTACCACATAGTTTACCACTGAAGAGAGATATTCAACATCACATTGATTTGATTCCAAGATCAACTCTACACAATCAAGCAACACATAAGATTGGGTAGAGTTGATCCTAGAATCAAATCAATGTGATACTGAATATCTCTCTTCGGTGGTAAACCATTTGTTAACTCATCAAAGATAATATCTACATATTCTTTCAACACTCCTACTACTTCTATTGGCATTTGCACCATTTTTTTGTCTTCCTTCTTTGAGACTAATACATAACAAAAACCTGATACCTTCATATCTTGGATAAATTATTTAGTAGAGAACATGCTTTTTATCTTCTCTTCCTCTTTAAAAGGTAACAAAACAACTTTTGTACCACCTTTCCAAATAGTGTATGTCATCTTTGCTCCATCATGACATACACTATTGATTAAGCACCTTTTATCTACTATAACCTCATTCCCTTTCTTAAACCATGAAATTCAATAAGGATTAGGATGCTTTTCACATTGCAAATTTAGTTTCTCTATCATTTCTTTAGAAACCATATTTTCACAACTACCACCATCTATAATTACTTTGCATACCTTTCCACCTGAAGTATATCTGGTTCAAAAAATATTTGATCACAACCATGTATCACCAGCTTCTTTATTCTATACTTGTTCCTTTCTTGGAGAGATCAATGTTATTCTCATCATTAGATTCTCTCCAACATCTGTAGTTGCAACTTCAATATTTTGCTCTTCTATCTCAGCCTCAACTAGATTCACTCTTGGACGATCTTCTTGCCTCCTTTCTTGACCTTGATAGTGTGGACACTCAAATTCTCTGTGTTCTTCTCCACATCTATAACAAACATACAATTTGGGTTGATTTGGAAACCATCCTCTAGCACCACCGTAACCTCGTCCTCTCTGAAACCCTCTTATTCTTTGTTGGCATTAAAACCCTTGCGTATTGTCATCTTGCCTTTCTGCGCCACATGATGATTCACCTCTATTAGTATTAGACCCACCTCTGGTGCTATTAAACCCACCTTGTTCCCTAATTGGAGGGGATCTGCCTCTTCTTGGAACAACATACGTTCTTTTGAAATTCTGTCTATTTTGTTTTTCTTCTGCCTCCAAAGCTAATTGATAAGCCTCCTCCATGCAAAGTATTCTATGCATGCTTAATTCATCTTGAATAGTAAATTTCAAACCATTTACATACCTTGCAACCATATATTCTTCTGTTTCATCAAAAGTGGTGTGGAAAGGGAAACTAGTTAGGTGTTGATTGAATGCAGGGATGGGCTTCTTCAATGCCCATAACAAATTCTTCAATGCATGGTTGTGAGGTGTTAATGCTTTGGCACCTTGAATAGGGTGGATGCATAAAATGAACTCAACATTATTAAACACAATTTTGATATCCCAATTTTGGCTCCTACTCTTTTTTTTTTAGAATTTAATTATGACTTATCGATTTTAACTTTCAAAAAAATAATTTCATAATACCTTACATGATAATTGTTGTGTTAACATTGTACTTACACGTCACGCCCAAACTCTTCAAACTATCCATCAATATAATTTTTGAGTATTAATATAAAACCATTTAAATATCATATAAATATTTAATTAGGTAAAGCACTACCAATATCTCTCCTCTTTTTTTTTTTTTTTTTTTTTTCTTCCGGTCCCTACATAACATCTAGGTAAGAGTGTGAACCCCGAAAGAAATTTGATAAAAGATAAAATGTGTTTTAAAAGAAGAGTAGCCACGTATCCATCTGAGATCGCCACGTTAGTGGCACCTGTCTCTTCTGAGTCAATATGAAGACTTTCTCGGCCTTTGTTTTCATCGTATATTTTTCATATCCGCTTCAGCTTGATCCGTTTGCTCTGGAACACTATCATACAGCGATGAGTAAGTTTAATATTTCGGTTTTATTTGACGTTGGTTGGTTTACTAAATTTAGCCCGTAAATTTGATCTGATCGTATGCTCGAATATGCAGGTTCAACAGAGAAGAAGATCAAAATAGGCATCAATGGTATCTAAACTGAACTGATATAGTTTCAATTTTTTGCTATTCTTTTGAAAGATGTTTACACTTTTAGGTTTGAAATGAAGAAATTTATTTTTGGTTTTCTTGGCATGAACGATCAGGCTTTGGCCGAATCGGTAGGCTGGTTGCGCGGGCGGTACTGCAGCGTGACGATATAGAACTTGTTGCAGTAAATGATCCGTTTATCAGTGCGGATTATATGGTAAGCATAGTACAGTTTAATTTAAGTAGTTTCTGTTGTTCATGCGTGAACCGAAATACATGATATTGGCTTTATTTTTAGGTTTAAGTCTTGTAGGTTTTTTTAAACTCTTGAACACAATCCCTGGTTTAAGCCTGAAAATCGTTGATAATTTCTTACAATAATGCAAACTAGCTTTGATTTTTCCTTACTTGTACGGCTAGTTTTGTTCAAGCACTGAAGCTTCAGGCGATTTGTTTGTATTCTATTAATTAAAGCTATACAGGCATTGTTTTTTTTTAAAACGTTGGCCGGTCTGTAAAATGAATTTCATTTTTCTGTTCTTAATTTACATTCCTGGGGTTCAAATCCTGAATATTTACAAGACATAAGTTTGTCTGTTATAGGTTTACATGTTCAAGTACGACAGTGTGCACGGCCAGTGGAAAAAACATGAGGTTAAAGCCAAGGACTCGGAGACTTTATTCTTTGATGATAAGCCTGTATCAGTTTTCGGTAACAGGCGAGTATACATACATAAACAGGGCTGTTTTCAGTGTCGTTTCTTCGCACTGCAATAGTCAAAAGTAGTCTTCTGGATACATCAGCTTAAATAATTTTTTGTCTGAAGTTTGGGATGTAACTACTGGATCCATTTTCAGCCGGAGTGAGGGTTCAAGCTGATCACTATTCAAATTGGACTTTTTTTAAAATTGAAAATCAGATTAAATTTTTTTAAAGGGATTTACTGTTTTGCATTATACCCTATTTCTTGTAGGATGGTTGGAATCTTTATATTTGTGGCTCCTCTTTTCTTGTCATACATTTTTGATATATGATTGAATACCCAAAAAAAACACACATTAAGAATTTTATTAGACAAAAATTTCAATCTAGGTTCTGCACATTTTTGTGTTGAAATACTTTAGTCTTCCAATTTTAGACAGTTCTTGAACATTTCACTATATTTATCTGGATTAAACCGTGTTATGTCCTTTTTGGTAACAAAAGAGCATATAACACAGTTGAATCCAGATAGACAGAATGCAATATGATGATCTTTGGAAATCTCAAATCTGTAATATTAAAATATGGGAAATTTTTTCAGATCAAAATGAGTTACGTAGGTTTTAATTTTTTTTTTGTGTGTGTAGGAATCCTGAGGAGATACCGTGGGGTAAGACAGGTGTTGAGTATGTGGTCGAATCTACTGGAGTATTTACGGACAAAGAAAAGGCCTCTGCACACCTCAAGGTTTCTTGAAGTTCTGTTTTTAGATGTTTAACGGGAGGTTAATTTTACTGTTAAATGGTTGAGGAAAATCTTAACTTGGTTTGGATGTGTGGCAGGGAGGGGCCAAAAGGGTGGTAATCACTGCCCCAAGCAAAGATGCTCCTATGTTTGTTGTTGGTGTGAATGAGTATGAATACAAGCCTGTTTTTAATATTATTTCCAATGCAAGTTGCACCACCAATTGCCTGGCTCCTTTAGCCAAGGTTGGTTAGCAGTCACCTGCACCTTTGTTTGTAAAGTACTTTTCCCTTTTTAAAGTCCAAGTAGATTGGCAATTTGCAATTCGAAAAACATGAAATATATGCAATGTTTTTAATGTTTAATGAGATTCAGGGGATACCCATGCTAATTCGAAACATATTTTTTATTTTTTTAAGTTCTAATGGGTTTAGTGGTAAAACTAACTGGCATTGATTGAAATGTATTTACCTTTCAACCTAGATTAGTCTTCTCACCCTGTTCTAGATGGAAAACATGCATCCCTGGTTCCATGGCCCCATTATCCATATTTAGCTTCTCTATATTTCATGGTTATTTGGCATATTTTTTTGTATTATTATTGTTTTCTTATTAGTCAACTTCTTATTTGAATTTCAGTTTTTCTTCATTTTAGCCCATAGGTAAAAATATTTACCCACTTCTCTACATAAAAATGCTATGTTTTCCTTTGGAACAGTAAGGTGTAGATTGAATATGAATTCAACCAGAACTTGTATAAAGAAACTATAGTTCTTTTATGGAATCTGTTAATTGCGGAAAACGTTTTATGCCTATGGTTTTGTCAGTACAGAAATAGAAGTCTTAGTTAAGTTTTAACTGATTCAGGGTATTATGTGTTCCATTCCAGGTAATACATGCTAAGTTTGGCATTGTGGAAGGCCTCATGACAACTGTCCATTCTATTACAGGTAAACAGTGAAATCAAAGCAATAGCTGTTTGTTTCTGCCATGTTATAACGATGGTAAATTATTAAAGGGTGTTCTTTAAATGGCAAATTATAATTTTCTGTTTTGTATTGCTATAGCAACTCAGAAAACTGTGGATGGGCCATCTAACAAAGACTGGCGAGGTGGAAGAGCTGCTGGATTTAACATAATTCCAAGCAGTACAGGAGCTGCAAAGGTGCTCCGATTGAATTCCTTGATTTGTTTTTTTTCCATTAAATTGGATAGTTTTTATTTCTTTCGTGATGGCATCATCTGATATGGGTGTTTTATATGCATTTTCTCAGTGTGATTAACATACCACTAATGCTGTAATTAATAGGGATTATACTATGTATGCATCACTGTGTTCAAAGTCAATGGACCCTGCATTACTATCTTTGTTGAAAATCCTCCTCGGTTCTATGTTTTGTTAACATTGAATTTGCTTGTGAAGGCTGTAGGCAAGGTTTTACCGGCTTTAAATGGTAAATTGACCGGAATGGCCTTCCGAGTGCCCATTGCCGATGTGTCAGTTGTAGATTTGACTGTTAGGTTAGAGAAGAAAGCCTCTTATGAGGAAATCAAGGCTGCAATCAAGTATGTAGAAATGTGAATTTGCTAAGAATGAAAATCTTTTAAGAATTAATCTCCTTTTTAAAAATCACCAGAGTAACGGGCTATTTAACATGGAATGTTGCAGGGAGGAGGCAGAGGGGAGATTGGAAGGTATTCTTGGGTACACTGAAGAGGATGTTGTGTCCTCGGACTTTATTGGGGATAGCCGGTATGTAACTGGCTATTTTGCTTTTTCAGTTAGAATACATTTTCTTGAGGTTTGTCTTTCTAATAAGATGTGGCCTTCATTTTATTTCTTGCTTCTGATATATTATTAGAGCCTTTGTGATTAATGGCATATGATTTTCTGATTAAAACTTGTTTTTTTGTGGGTTATAGTTCTAGCATCTTTGATGCAAAGGCAGGCATAGCTCTCAATGACAATTTTGTTAAACTAGTGGCATGGTATGATAACGAGTGGGGATATAGGTAAGCAGAGCTTTAAACATTTAAGATTCAGCTGCTTAAGAAGCTGAAATTGATGATATCAGCAGAGCTTATAAACTTGCATGTTAGAATGAATTATTCATATAGCTTATTAGTTTGTATCTTAAATTATTCATATGTTTAGCAGGGCATCGATTTATGTAAATTGATTTAACCTTTTTGGACATTCCAAAAGATAAGTCTCTTTCACATGTATGGATGCAGTTGTAGAGTGGTGGATCTGATAATCCATATGGCAGCCTCCCAATGAGATTATCATTAAGGCAATCCATAAACTTCCAGTGGCAGAAGCAGTGACGTCTGGACATATATACTTTCGTAACCTAGAAAGAACACCGAGTCGTCCTTGGGCCTTCAGTGTCTGTATCTAGTCACCTTATATGCAGTATTCTCCTAGTATACTTACTTTTTGGGGTTTCAGAAGGGTTGTAGGAATTTGGAGCTCTTCTTTCTAATCTAAGCACATCTAGACTATGTACATATATTCTCAGCATGTAAGTAGTGATAAATGACCTTTGAAGTTGATAGAATGTGAAGGTATCGGATATCTTGTTCTCTGTTTTGAAATTTTCTCAGCAGGTAAGTAGTGATATCTTGTTCTCTGTTTTGAAATTTTTTCATCATGTAAGTAGTGATAAATGATCTTTAAAGTTGATAGAAGGTGAAGGTATTTGATATCTTGTTCTCTGTTTTGAAATTTGAATTCTGTAATGTACACAAATGATCCTTTCATTTGAAAGGATCAAGCTGTAACTGGAACCAAAATACTGTGATGTGTATGAAGAACGTGACAGTAGATCATAATAGAATGCATGCATGCAAAGCAACGCACATGATATACACAGAATATTAAAGCTTCTTATATGATATCAAAGAGCTGATGCTCAGTTCATACACAGAAACCAAAATACTGTGATCTAAAACATAATAGAATGCATGCAAAGCAACGCACATGATATACACAGAATATTAAAACTTCTTATATGATATCAAAGAGCTGATGCTCAGTTCATACACAGAAACCAAAATACTGTGATCTAAAACATAATAAAATGCATGCAAACATGATATACACAGAATATTAAAGCTTCTTATATGATATCAAAGAGCTGATGCTCAGTTCATACACAGAAATATACAAGTTTGTATGGTTAAAAATGGTTAAAAATAGGGCGTTAAGACAAATTTTCGCAGAGCTTCGCTGCTCTATTTTTCATAAATTTTATTCATCTGAAAAGTATTGAATGAAAAGACAGTATATCCAGAGGATATTTTTACAAAAATAGAACATTAGGTTAACTTCCTCTAGAAGACTCTAGAGGCGACTAGAAAGAAAGAGAGAAACATTAATTGTACTAAGTAGTTAGTAGCAAGAAGATCTTAAAAATATTTTAATAACAGTTGAGGGTGGTTGTACCTGCAGTTGAGATTGGAGAGGAGATTAAATAGACTGCTGACTTGGAATCCACGTCTGCCAACATCATTTATTGAATTGAAATTGGGTAAGGAACTTGCTGGTTAATCCTGTAAGTTCGTACTTTTTTTACCCACAGCGTTTTTTCATTTAACTTACCAAAGAATACCTCGTATTGCCCTGGAAGAATTCAGTTTCTCCATTTGGCACACATTGGAGATGCATATAAACTGTGAGACCTCAAAATTTCGCTTCCATCTCCGACGTGTATTAGAGATATTTGAATTTCAATCAAATATCAACACAAATATTCGAAATTATTTTTTCAAAACCAGAAAAAGAAAAAAAAATGAGGGTTTAGAATTGTGTGTCGAATATCGGGAGATGCAAAAACTCGCGCTAAAGTCCGACGGTGAAGAGCAGGGTTCTGTGGCAAAGACTCGTGACTAATGGAGGATCTTGTTTAAATTGTCAATTTGACATTTTGACATTTTAAAGTATTAGTTCATTAGATGTTTTTGAAACTGACATTTTTGGGTGTTAGTTAACTAATTGTTTTTGGGAAGTACCAAGGATTTTTTTTAATGGTGTTGTTGGTAAGATCCAGAGCTTCGAAAACCTTATTCAATTTTTTTTAAAATTTTATTATGATCGATAGGAAAATATCGCTTTAAAAAAAATAAAGAAATCAAATTTTCTGAAATTTTATTATGATCGATTGGAAATATCTTTTTTTAAAAAAAAATAAAGAAATCAATATGTTTTGGGGTCTTGGAGTCAGTCTTATACCAAAGAGTATCTGAGCTACTTTGGTAAATTTTAAGTGTTAAGGAATTCATTTTTCTCTTTACTCTAATTGAATTATTCTAATTGAATAAGTAAATTTAATAAAAATAAAAAAATTAATAAAATAAAAAAGTCTTATACTAAAGAGTATCTGAGCTACTTTGATAAATTTTAAGTGTTAAGGAATTCATTTTTCTCTTTACTCTAATTGAATTATTCTAATTGAATAAGTAAATTTAATAAAAATTAAAAAATTAATAAAATAAAAAAATCAATATGTTTTGGGGCCAACGTTATACTAAAGAATAGCTGAGCTATTTTGATAATTTTAAAAATCATTCACTGACATGAACTTATGAACTTTAAAAACTTTAATTCTAGTAGATGATATGTAGTTTTTATTTTAAAAATAATTCATTAACATGAACTTATGAACTTTAATTTTAGTAGGATACATAATGTTTTTAAAAAAAAAAAAATCATTTATCATAGATGATAGATATTTAAATGTTTATAATTTTAGTAGGATAGATAATGTTTAAAAAAAAAAAAAATCATTTATCATAGATGATAGATATTTAAATGGACTAAGATGCTTGTGAATTTATAGATGTCTTGAATATTTATAGGAGGACTTTTTTAATAAGTGAGATGATATCTAATCAATAAAAAATTGAAAAAAGAAGAATATAAGTCACATGGAAGGACTCTAAAAGCAAGCACATTTAATCAATTATTCCCATTGATTCATTTGATGTGACTTAGCCTATTTCACCATGGTAGGTTATGATGGCATAGCTTTTATTGAAAGGCTTTGCTTTTGGATGAAGTGGAATATATAACTTTTTGGAGGCCATAACTTTTTACCCGTAGCTCCGTTTGAGCTTTTCTACATGCCATAACTACTATATCAAAAAGCTTGTTGCTGGATTAGGATGTTACATCGACCTAAAAATGTTATTTATATTTTTTGGAGGCCATATGTGATCTTGAGGGTATTTCTCTTACAAGTTTTTTTTAGTTTTGTAACCATCATTCTAAAGACTGATCTGTTACCATGTTTGCCTGATGTAAATGGTGATGGGTGATCTTATATGGGCTTATCCCTCTTCATTTAATCTTCCTAATAAGTTGGCCTCTTCTTTTACCACATTTTTAAATATAGGTGCTTAATATAATTACCTCTTGCTTTTAGATTCCTCTTCTTCCTTAAATTTCTCCTTGAAATTATTTTGGTGAAATTATAAATGAATATCCTTAATTTTATCATGCCAATTCTAACTCATGTTGTAATGAGTGCAATTATTCTTTCTCATTTTCTTAGACAACATGCCCTTTTTGCCCTTATACACATTTTTATTTACAAAGTGGTATTAAAAACTTACACCCTTCCTTTTAAAGGTGATAGGCTTATTTTGGATGGATTTATTTTAGTGAAAATCATGATTAATATCGATAAAAAGAACCTTTTAATCCTCCTAACCCTAAGGAGGGTAATATATACCATCCTTCTAATCAAGTCCATACTATCACTACTTTAAGGCATAAGGTGGCCTATTTTATGTTTTCCAATGAAGGTAATCAATATGTACTTCCTCAATCCCCTCCTCCTCCCACATCTCCTCTAGAATATTATTATATGGGCTTAGTGAACAAATTACAATGATGTTTTTAATATTATATTACATTCGGTGCTCTCATATAAGTGCATTGTGCAACCTATTTTTTGTGCATCTATAAATCTGTATACTCAAGCACAAGCATCAACTTGGCATTTGGACAAGGTCAAATGTTTCACTAAGATGCCATAGAAAGTTAGTGATCTTGATCAGATCGACGTCTAGCATAGTCTAGTGATTACATGCACTGAGGAGAAGAACTGTCAGAGACTTGCCTTTCAACGATTCATACAATTAAACAAACAGGTTATGCACACAGGATTATAAACTACTCCTTGTTGCACAATTTATGTTGGCTGTTCTCAGTAACAGAGATATGAGAAACATGAAATAGGCTAGACAAAGAATGAAGTGATATCTAAGATTCTTATACATATATTAGTGAATCGTATATATAGTTGCCTTCACTAGTTGACCAGACTCTAGACTGATATCTTTTTTTAATAAGTTCATGTTAGTGAATGATTTTTAAAATTAAAGTTCATATTAGTGAACAAATTACAATGATGTTTTTAGTTTATTGATAACACAAGTTTAACCAAGTATTCTACATACTTTTGCAACATAGAATAAAGTTATATGGCACCTTGTGTGTGAGAAAGTGTGATCACTATGATATATTCATTTTCCTAGATTATCTATGTTAATTATCTAAGCAAGCAAAGGATGAATGTAATTATTTTTAAACCTTAAAAGGAAAAGTAAGAATTTTTAGATTTTTCTCTTTTGTAAATGATAGCATATTTTATCTAGATTCTTCTTTTTTCAATTGTATGTATTGCTAGTTGTCTTCAATAGAAAGATACACATTTTTATTTGTGTGTAAATAAAAATGTGTATAAGGGCAAAAAGGGCATGTTGTCTAAGAAAATGAGAAAGAATAATTGTTTATAACCCCCAATTATAAACATATTATTTTAGTTTATGAAATAATTGACATAGGGCTATTACTTTTTATAGATGCACAAAAAATAGGTTGCACAATGCACTTATATGAGAGCACCGAATGTAATATAATATTAAAAACCTCATTTTAATTTGTTCACTAATATGAACTTTAATTTAAAAAAAAGTGTCAAACTAGTGAATATTAATAATCCTATATGTGTATATACATATGTACACACACATAAACGTATGCATGCACACAAAATATCTAACATATATATTAATGTTAAAAAAAAAAAAAATCATTTATCATAGATGATATATATTTAAATAGACTAAGATGCTTGTGCATTTATAGATGTCTTGAATATTTATAGGAGGATTTTATTAATATTATGGTATGATATAAATTTCTCATGTATCTATATGTATATGTATATATGTATTTTTTTTTTCAACTTTTTATTGATGAGATGACAACTTGCTTTTAAAGTCATGGGATTTCAGAATCCTTCCATATGACCGTTTTGTTCTTTTTTTTTTCAATTTTTTATTGATTAAATGTGTTTGCTTTTAGAGTCCTTCCATGTGACTTATATTCTTCTTTTTTCAAATTTTTATTGATTAGATATCATCTCACTTATTAATAAAATCATCTCTTAGCCTATTAATACCACTTTGTAAATAAAAATGTGTATAAGGGCAAAAAGGGCATGTTGTCTAAGAAAATGAGAAAGAATAATTGTTTATTTGTAGTCAATTATGGTCACATCAGATTAATAATTGTTTATTACCCTTTATTAGGATCATCTCATGTTCACTAATATGGAATATGACAAGAAAACTAAGACTAAGATAAAGGTATATATAAATTTCTCTTACAAGTTTTTTTAGTTTTGTAACCAACATTCTAAAGACTGATCTGTTACCATGTTTGCCTAATGTAAATGGTGATGGGTGATCCTATATGGGCTTATCTCTCTTTATTTAATCTTCCTAATAAGTTGGCCTCTTATTTTACCACATTTTAAAATATAGGCGCTTAATATAATTACCTCTTGCTTTTAGATTCCTCTTCTTCCTTAAATTTCTCCTTGAACTTATTTTGGTGAAGTTATAAATGAATATCCTTAATTTTATCATGCCAATTCTAACTCATGTTGTAATGAGTGCAATTATTCTTTCTCATTTTCTTAGACAACATGCCCTTTTTGCCCTTATACACATTTTTATTTACAAAGTGGTATTAAAAACTTACACCCTTCCTTTTAAAGGTGATAGGCTTATTTTGGATGGATTTATTTTAATGAAAATCATGATTAATATCGATAAAAAGAACCTTTTTATCCTCCTAACCCTAAGGAGGGTAATATATACCATCCTTCTAATCAAGTCCATACTATCACTACTTTAAGGCATAAGGTGGTCTATTTTATGTTTTCCAATGAAGGTAATCAATATGTACTTCCTCAATCCCCTCCTCCTCCAATGTGATTAATTAATTTATCCCTATTATGATAAGATAATAGGGATAAATTGGTCTTGGAGATAAGCATATAGGTCATGGTATCAAGGGGAATCAAGAATAGAAAAATCACATACCATCTTATAATATAGAAGAACATGATCCGATTTAAGAAGGTTCTCAATAAGGAACCCATATTCATTAATGTTCTTGGCCATTGTAATCATGGAACCAATATGAAGAATCACTAGCTTAAGCTTATGTAACAAACCCAATAAAAATGAAAGACTCTAAATAATTCCTTTGAGTTCTTGTCTAAGTGAGAGAATAAGTTTAAATTAAGTCTATATAAAGGGTGTGATAGATATAAAACATGGTAAACAATGCGTTAAGTACTTAAAGTTGGTCAAGCTACCACAAATGGATTCATTTCAATCTTTTTTCTTGATGAATGAGACAATCTAATTGGCAAGGTATAAACAACCTATGAGAAACCAATAACCCATAAAAATTATAACAAATTCATATCTAAATTTGGTTGAAAGAATGGTTTGGGTAAATATGCAGAGGATTATAGCATGTGAAATTGCCTGCATCAATTACATTTCTTGTAACTTATCTTAACTATTGAATTATCGATTTAATCTCTACGGCATTTTTGGCTCTAGGCTTGGAGAAAGTGGCCCTTGAGGCATCGAGCATTAGAATGTTTAACTTATCTAAAAATTTCATTCATGTTTATATAATTTCTATTGTGCAAACATCTAAGTAATTTCATTATGAGTGGTATCAAAGCTTCAAACTGGTAAAGTTTATGCAGGGTTATTTTTTTTTTCAGATATGGTGTTGTGGCTCTCTTGTAAGTATAAGGATTGGAAAAAAAAAATTGTGAACAGGGAACAATTTAATTTTTTGTCAATGTAGTATTGTTCGAAGTGCTTTTTTGAAAAAAAATAATTAAAAAGAGTTTGGAAAAATTTTCACCCTTGTACAAATTAGTAGTCATTAGATTCACCTTAGTGAGACAATCACAATGGTATAATCCACTAGTACACTTTTCAAGCCAAAAAATTTCACCCATGTATATATTATCAATCATTTGATTCATCTTGATGAGATGATCACAATGGTATAATTTATTGATACATTTTTTGGGGTTTTATAATGCCACTTTATTTATGTCCACCTTCTAAAATCATCAATATTATGTCTTTCACCTATAAAATTAGCATATACATATGTGTGTGTGTGTGTGTGTGTGTGTGTATATATATATATATATATATATATATATATATATATATATATATATATATATACACACACACACACACACAGAAATGTATGCATGCACACAAAATATCTGACATATATATTAATTTTTTTAAAAAATAATCATTTATCATAGATGATAGAAATTTAAATGGACGAAGATGCTTGTGCATTTATAGATGTCTTGAATATTTATAAGAGGATTTTATTAATAAGTGAGATGATATCTAATCAATAAAAAATTGAAAAAAGAAGAATATAAGTCACATGGAAGGACTCTAAAAGCAAGCACATTTAATAAATAAAAAATTGAAAAAAAATAAAAATATCCATGTCACCATTAGAACTACCAACTATGAAACTCCTCCCTATTTTATATCATTTAATCCATTATTTATACAATGGTAGAAGATGAAAATGATCTTGAATACATGACTTAAATTATTCTTTTCATCAAGGAAAATACTAACCATAGAGGTAAGGATCTTTCAATCATATATAACATCATGATGGGACCTCATTTTATATGTACTAACTATTTCTATATCCGTGATACCCCTAATTTTACATTGATAAAAAAATTATACAATATAAATCTTCCATCTTACACAATAAAATTTTGGATAAATATTTTATTTACAAAATACCTTTCAAAACTTATTTACAACTTACAATAAATAAATGAATTTACTTAAATAATAACACACTTGAAAAAAAATCTTTTAAAAACCCTAATTTTGACAATAACTATAATTACAAATACAATAATTATTTATAATATTTAATTGTGCCACATTTGATCACACCAAGTCCTAAGATATATGATGTATATCATGGTAATTTTTAGATAGTAACTGCCATTTTCTTAGGAATTGACTATATCACACTAGGAACCATGCTCTACCAACAATAATATGAGTATAATATTCTACGCTATTAAAATAAATCAAGAAGAAACTATTTGTCATTGTAAAAATTTCCATATGGCCCTTATAATGCCACTTTATTTATGTCCACCTTCTAAAATCATCAATATTATGTCTTTCACCTATAAAATTAGCATATACATATGTGTGTGTGTATATATATATATATATGTGTGTGTGTGTGTGTGTGTGTGTGTGTGTGTGTGTGTGTGTGTGTGTGTGTGTGTGTGTGTGTGTGTGTGTGTGTGTGTGTGTGTACACACACAGAAATGTATGCATGCACACAAAATATCTGACATATATATTAATGTTTAAAAAAAAAAATCATTTATCATAGATGATAGATATTTAAATGGACGAAGATGCTTGTGCATTTATAGATGTCTTGAATATTTATAGGAGGATTTTATTAAAAAGTGAGATGATATCTAATGAATAAAAAATTGAAAAAAGAAGAATATAAGTCACATGGAAGGACTCTAAAAGCAAGCACATTTAATCAATAAAAAATTGAAAAAAAAAAAATATCCATGTCACCATTAGAACTACCAACTATGAAACTCCTCCCTATTTTATATCATTTAATCCATTATTTATACAATGGTAGAAGATGAAAATGATCTTGAATACATGACTTAAATTATTCTTTTCATCAAGGAAAATACTAACCATAGAGGTAAGGATCTTTCAATCATATATAACATCATGATGGGACCTCATTTTATATGTACTAACTATTTCTATATCCCCGATACCCCTAATTTTACATTGATAAAAAAATTATACAATATAAATCTTCCATCTTACACAATAAAATTTTGGATAAATATTTTATTTACAAAATACCTTTCAAAACTTATTTACAACTTACAACAAAAAAATGAATTTACTTAAATAATAACACACTTGAAAAAAAATCTTTTAAAAACCCTAATTTTGACAATAACTATAATTACAAATACAATAATTATTTATAATATTTAATTGTGCCACATGTGATCACACCAAGTCCTAAGATATATGATGTAGATCATGGTAATTTTTAGATAGTAACTGCCATTTTCTTAGGAATAGACTATATCACACTAGGAACCATGTTCTACCAACAATAATATGAGTATAATATTCTACGCTATTAAAATAAATCAAGAAGAAACTATTTGTCATTGTAAAAATTTCCATATGGCCCTTATAATGCCACTTTATTTATGTCCACCTTCTAAAATCATCAATATTATGTCTTTCACCTATAAAATTAGCATATACATATGTGTGTATATACATATGTACACACACAGAAATGTATGCATGCACACAAAATATCTGACATATATATTAATGTTTAAAAAAAAAATCATTTATCATAGATGATAGATATTTAAATGGACTAAGATGCTTGTCCATTTATAGATGTCTTGAATATTTATAGGAGGATTTTATTGATAAGTGAGATGATATCTAATCAATAAAAAAATGAAAAAAGAAGAATATAAGTCACATGGAAGGACTCTAAAAGCAAGCACATTTAATCAATAAAAAATTGAAAAAAAAAAGAACAAAACGGTTATATGGAAGGATTCTGAAATCCCATGACTTTAAAAGCAAATTGTCATCTCATCAATAAAAAGTTGAAAAAAGAAGGAACATAAGTTACATAAAGCAATGCATGAAAAAAACAAGGGTCACATGGAAGGACTCTAAAATCCTATGAATTTAAAAGCAAACTGACATCTCATCAAGAAAAATATGAAAAACAAGGAACATAGGTCACATAGGGCAATGCATGAAAAAGAAGGGACAAAGGTCACATAGGGCAATGCAAGAAATGACTTGAAAGACTAAAAATAAGTCCTACAAGCCTATGAATTTAAAAACAAATTGACATCTCATCAAGAAAAATATGAAAAACAAGGAACATAGGCCACATAGGGCAATGCATGAAAAAGAAGGGACAAGGGTCACATAGGGCAATGCAAGAAATGACTTGAAAGACTAAACATAAGTTACATGGGGCAATTGGAGAAAATAAAAAATTGAAAAAAGAAGAATATAAGTCACATGGAAGGACTCTAAAAGCAAGTTGACATTTAATCAATAATTAAAAAAAAAAAAAAAAGAACAAGGGTCATATGGAAGGATTCTAAAATCCCATGACTTTTAAAATCAAGTTGACATCTCATCAATAAAAAGTTGAAAAAAGAAGGAACATAAGTTACATAAGGTAATGCACAAAAAAACAAGGGTCACATAGAAGGACTCTAAAAGCCTATGAATTTAAAATCAAGCTAACATCACATCAATAAAAATTTGAAAAACAAGGAACATAGGTCACATAGGGAAATGTAAGAAATGACTTGAAAGACTAAACATAAGTCACATGGAGAAAGGTCTTAGAGAGTCCTTACCAAAGTTGTATGCCAAATTTGTACACTTGATATTTTTGGCATGTAAGAATTGTCAAGTGCACTTCTTTGAGAGAAGGGTTATAACAAGAACAAATATCGAGAAGAGAGATGAACACTACATGGTGTTGGAAAGATATACGAGAACTTTTGAAAGTTGGTACACTTTTTTAGGAGAAGGGTTAGAACAAGACCAAATTTGGAGAAGAGATATGAAGACTACATGGTGTTGGAAAGATATATGAGAACCTTTGAAAGATGGTAATTGTATTAGTAGTGTCTAAATTTAATCAATAATTGAAAACTACATTGAAATATTTGTAATATGAAATTTAACAATTAATAAATATGTTTTGGGAATGCATGAATTGTCAAGTAGACATTTCTAAGAGAAGGGTTAGAACAAAACCAAATTTAGGAAAAAGAGATGAACATAGTGTTCAAAGGATATACGAGAACTTTTGAAAGCTATTAATTGCACTTTGGGCATACATGAATTGTCAAGTGGATGTTTCTAAGAGGTGTTATAACAAGATCCAATTTGGGGAAGAGAGATGAACGATATACGAGAACTTTTAAAAGTTAGTAATTATACTAAAAATATTTAAGCTTAATTAATAATCGATAAGTACATTAAAATATTTGTAATATGTAATTTAATGACTAATAAATAATGAGAGACAATTTTGAAAGTCTAGTAATTGTAAAATAACAATAAATAATCATCGACAAGTACACCAAAATACTTGTAATATGCAATTTAATGTAATACGTAATTTAACGACTAATGAGAAGTTAGAAATAACTAATAATTGACAAGTACACCAAAATCTTTGTAATATGCAATTTAATATAATATATAATTTAATAATTAATAAATATTAAGAAATGGTAGCAATAACTAATAATTTAGTATTTAAGTTTAATTAATAATCGACAAGTACACTAAATTTTTTGGCTACCTAGTAATTTAGTATTTAAGTTTAATTAATAATCAATAAGTACACTAAAATATTTGTAATATGTAATTTAATGACTTATAAATATTAAGGGACATTTTTAGAAATCAATAATTGTACCAAAAATATTAAGAGCTAGTAGCAATAACTAATAATCAATAAATACACTGAAATTCTTGTAATATGCAATTTAATAACTAATAACTAATAAATTTAATGTAATATGCAATTTAATAACTGATAAATAATGACTAACAAATATTAAGGAATATTTTTGGAAGTTAATAATAAAAATAATTAATAATAATTGACAAGTACACCAAAATCATTATTTTTGAAAATCAATAATAGTAATAATTAATAATCAACAAGTACACCAAATTTTTTGTAATATACAATTTAATGTAATATATAATTTAATGATGAATAAATATTAAGAGACAATAGTAATAATTAATAATTGATAAGTACACCAAAATCTTTGTAATATGCAATTTAATGTAATATATAATTTAATAACTAATAAATATTAAAAGATAGTAGTAATAATTAATAATTCACAATGTTAATGAGATGTTGGTGAGTTGGTTAAGTGGGTTGGTTGTTTCAATCTCCATCTAAGTTTAAATTTTTAGAAAGGCATATGAGGTCAGTTGTGACTATGGTTTATATTCCTGGAGTGATTGTGACTATTGTTGGTATTTCTAGTATATATGATAGATGATCACTTGAGGATCTGGACCCTTGATTATGTCCCACACCAGTTTGTAGCTCTAGTCAAAAGTGAATATCTATAAATAAATAAATAATAATTGATAAATACACCAAAATATTTGTAAAATATAATTTAATAACTAATAAATAATGATTAATAAATATTAAAATATATTTTTGGAAGTTAGTAATTGCATCAGTAACATATAAGTTTAACCAATAATTGACAAGAACACCAAAACTCTTATAATATTCAATTTAATGATTAATAACCAAAATTCTTATAATATGCAATTTAATGATTAACAAATATTAAGAGAAATTTTTGAGTGTTTATATTAATGTTTAAATATATGTTTATTGAGTAATAAATATCAAGGGAAATTTTTGGGTGTTTATATTAATGTGTAAATACATGTGAAAGCAGAGAAGACATTATCTGAACACAAGAGAGAATTTTTTGGGTGTTTATGTTAATGTGTAAATATATGTTTAATGACAAATAAATATTAAGGAATAGTTTTGGGGGTTTATATTAATGTGTAAATACATGTGAAAGTAGAGAAGACATTATATGAATACCAGAGGGAAAATTTTGGGTGTTTATATTAATGTGTAAATACATGTGAAAGTAGAGAAGATATCATATGAACATAAGAATTTGTGTCGCTTATAAAATAAAACTTTCAATGTACTTGTGAACCCTGTAAGAGAATTCTTTATTTTCTTACATAATGAATTTGAATACTATCAAGGAAAAAGAAACCTAATAAGTACAATGCACACAACCTATGAAAAAATATGTATTTAATGAATAAAATAGTTACATACAAGTGCATGGAATAACTTCAACTCAGAATTGGATTTGGCATGTACAATTCAAAAAATCTTAAAAAAAATAAAAAACTCAACCTATTATTTTTAGTAGCTGCTATTTTTAATAAGTTTTGCATGTAAGATAGAGCATCTCTAATGATATTCACATATCTCCTAAACACTAAAATTAACTTAATAGATGAATTTGAAAAAAAGTTCATGTTCGGTTAAAAAAATATGCTAATTCAAAAAATAGACAAAACTTGAAAAATATACCTAAGTGGATACCTATGACATTATACAAGTTTTAAAAACATACATAAGTGAATAGAGATGCTTATGGATGAATTAAATTTTTTGATGTGATCATTTTGGCTCAAACGATAACTCAAATGGAGTTACGGATAAAAAATTATGACCTTCAGGAGTTTTGACTCTGCATGTCCTAAGTATGTCCAAGGATATGGGTGTACATGAAAATTTAATTCCTTTTTATATGAAAATTTTTTATGTCAAGCACCTAAATCCCAAATGAATACAAACAATAAAATATATGTTTGTCTTTGAGATTTGGAATGAATGTTTAAAACACATATTAAAAGAAATGAATTATGTGTGTCATCTGTAAGTTAATATATTAACCTAATAATATTTAACATGTAAATTTAATATGTAAAATAAAAATATGTCATCTCAGATGCATGTATGTTATGAATAATTCTCTTTATATTGGCTTCTTATATGAATTTATGATATAAAAAATATTACTTGTACAATAATAATGTGCAAAACATGAGTGAAATCTAAGAAATATAACACACATAGTAATATGTCCCATATGAAAGAAATATACAACCGTGTATCATCAAATATGTGATCCATTTGGATGTACAATATAAGTAATGTAATTATTGTATTATAAGATATAGCAATATAAAGTACAAGTTTTTTTCTTAAATAGATACATACTTAAAATTACAGCAACATAATAAATTAATAAGAATATTATACATAACATAGATAATAGCACCATGAAACATAGAAAATTGATGATGACATGAGTTAGAATAATAAAAAATCTCTCTCACACACTCATACACATATTGATCGGTAAATGCTTTTTAATGGAATTATGAACTAAGTTCATTTATCTCAAAAATGTAAATCCATTATAAGATGATAAATTTATGTCAAGAGTAGCTTCCATAAAAATTAAAGCTCCTTGAAAACTTATAAAAGATAGTCAATTAAAACCTATTGCTTCCCATAATAAGTCTCTAATAGTAGAAACCTAAAAACCACCCCTATAAAAAATAAAATAATAAGAGCATCTACACTATTAATTATGCATGTCAACAATAAAAAAACTACCCCTATAAAAACTAATTGATAAGAGTGTCTACAATATTAATTGTGCACGTCAACTATCAAAATAAACACGACAAATAATGTGCCCTTCAACAACTTCTAAAAGTTCATGAAAATAACACAAAAGTAAATTTTGTAGAAAATTTGACACATACCCCTATTATATGCATGAAAACTACCCAAATAAGTATAGTGGCCAAAGAAATAGGGCAGAGAAAGATCCCACTAGTAAAATTTATAGAGCCTACAAAAAGAAACCATCTCGAAATTTCAACAATGAACTAAATTTTTTACAGCCAAAGTTTGAAATTGTTATGCATCTCTTCCTCACAAAGGCTCATCTTCTAAAACTCTAGCCATAATATTTTATATCTATAGTTCAATTCATTTACCTTCTTACAAGATGGTCTTAAAAATGAACCTCTTTGTGAATACCCATTTATCATGACTAGAAAAAACACACTTCAATTATTACCACTTACAAATTTTTACTTAGATCACCAAACATAGACAAATAGGAAACACAAAAAACTATATTTAAAATTTATTAATGAGATAAAAATCTTTTATGAAATCACATAAACCACTATCTTTAATTTTCACTTACAATTTTTTACTTAGATCACTAGATGCAGACAACTAGGAACATAAACCACTATATTTAAATTTGCTTAATGAGATGAAAATCCTTTATGCAAACACATAAATCACTATCTTTAATTTGTATGGATGAGATAAAAATCCTTTATTCAGCCACTTATCATCTTCAATTTATCCATAAAACTAGCAAACATGGTAGAAACATTTTCCTTGACTAGGGGACAACTCATCCCCACACCCCTCTCTTACATCCATCTCTTAAAGTTAAAATAACATGATGGGAATGCGAGGGAAGTTGGAGGGCAGGGAGGAAATCCTCCACCTATAGTGAGAAAAATCCATGTTTTTTCAAAAAAATATGGATTTTTAATTATTCTCTAAAGGCATAAGCCCATCCCTTGTTCAAAATTATAGAAAATAACCATCTCCATTAGGGAGCCAAAATGATTATAAGAAATAAAGTGACTCCTCTTTGTAAACCTTGATTGTATTCATATTCCAACTAGAGCCTAGATATTCAACCACATTTTTTAGTTTAATTAACCCTAGTCTAAACACACCCCATGTTCCAACCCCATAACTGTCTGAGCTACCCATAAAAGCTTATCCTTATTGCCCAAACTCTTCTGCAACCTAAAAATATCTTCTAAAATTGCATCCTTCCTAGTCCCTTTACAAGAAATATAAATTTTTTCCAACCCACCTTCACCCAAAATTTCAACCAATTCTTCAACCTCTTTACATAATGGGATAACTACTAGACATTGAGTTCTAGTCAAGACCTCATCATTGTATCTAATCAAGACCCTAAGATAAAATCCTAGCTTACCATCCTCGAGTCCAATCCATTTTACTCATTTCAATTGATTAACTTGGTTTCTATCATTCCTTCCATGTCCTTTTCTTCCAAATATCCTTATTTCTTATGTGATTTATACCATTCTTCAAGATGGAGGTGTTTGTGAAATGGCTCAAAGAAGAACACTCAAAACATCTCTTTTGAGGCATCTCATAACTTACTCTCTGGTAATGGAATTTTCCACTAGAAATTAGTGATAATAAACAAATAAGAGGTACCTCTAAATCCAATACAACCTTAATCCTTACAAAGCTTTCCTATTTTTTAATACTCAAATTGATGGTCAATATCAGAGAGTCACTAATCTATTTTAGAGTCCATAGGTGCCAATAATCAATTGGCAAAGCATAAATTATAACCCATATTTTCCTATTAACTTTAACCTATAAATTCTCCATAGAAGTTTATTTCCAAGTAAGCACTACAATTTATAGCCCCTCTACAACCTAAATATTATTCCTTAAGATTACCTCATGATCCTCCTTGCTATGAAATTTTTTAAAAGGGTCCTTTTTGGGAGGTATTGAATAAGTTTGATATCAACCACCTTCTAACAATCCTTGATCCATATTTATAATTATAAAAAATTACATTGTCTTCCATGAATATTCCCTAAGAGGGTATTATGATAGAGTCTAGATCTAGTAGCCTCTATTACATTTTATCACAAAACAAATAGTGGAAAGTGGGGGTTCATTTGAATCATATTTTACCATAATAAAAACTAACGAAGAAGAAAACATGGATCTAAATTTTTATTCCAAACTACTTTGGGCACAAATATTCAAATTCCATATTTAGTACTCACCCAAGGGAGACAAGGTTTCATTCCTCCCCTGAACTAACACATCATCACCTTCATCATACTAATTGATTAGCTCCAATTATCATCTTTGGATTTAGCCTCCTTTTATAGGTGATTGACCAATTCCTCCCATTATGATCTAAATCTCCATTATATCATATAAATATGCTCATTTGAAAGTAATGATAATATCTTAGGGGTTACCCTAGTTTCATATTTTTCTCCAGATTCATGCACTAGAGTTAGAAGTTTTTTACATCAATCAACCATATATAGAAATGGGAGGATTTATTTTGAATCAAACTATTGTGAGTATTTCATCTTAATCCCATCATACAACTATACCCTCAACTCATCTACCACAATAGAGTTACTAATACCTTCATCATCCATGAAAATGAGCACCAAAATATAAGAATAAAGATCTATAGACAAAACATGTGAATATTTACAATACAAATTCAGCTCTAAAAAATAGGTGTTTTGTAGATAATGGTATTGAAATTAATTTACTTCTCATCCTTGTTCTACTTCACCAACTAGTTTGAAAATGTCACATATATGTAAAGGCAAGGAGTGAACACGTTAGACATTGAAATCACTTAAGCACATAAAAGACACATAAAGCAATGAAGTTATAAAAATCACATATTAAACATAGAAGACAATGAAGGAATACCAAAAAATTTAAAAAGCATGCCAAACATGTTGAAGACACACCAAACACTGGAAAAGTAAGACAAACACAATGAAGGAACATCAAACACTAAGAAATAAAAACAAACATTCTTAAGACTCTCCAAACATCCTCAAAATAAAAATTATGGAATTAGTCGAGGATGTTTGAAGGTGTAAACTCAATATATTCACCCACAGTTACATGTGCATACTTGTAAACATGCATGGAATTGAAACATATAAATATGTTTAAGTTAGAATGAATACCAGATTTTATTAAAAGCACATAAGTGTAGAAGGGCTAGTGGATCTCACAACATGTTTAAAATATCAATACAAAGAAGCAACTAAGAATACACCTTCATCCATACCATAAAACATCTTATATAGACAATCAAGGAGATTTAGGATTTGAAGGCATCTCAATCATTAGGAAATCTTCTCAAAATAGATAAAACCTAATTTGAGGATAACTACGATAGAGATATTATTATTTATTCTTAACTTATAAGTAATTTATTTTAAATAAACAAATGTCTACATATCTATAAAAAAATATAATTAAAAGTGTATCTTAGACTATACAAAAGTGTACATCTTAATATACACTAACATATTTCCCACTTAAGATATTTCCCCCTTAAGATGTACTATGATAAAAGGAGGACGAAGTAAACTACACTAGTCTAAATAAGCTTAAATAAGAAAGGTGACATTGTAGAGAAAAAATTATTTTCATTGGGTTTTTTGGGTTGACTTATGACATGTCACATTTCTTAAAGACATGTTTTAACTTAATCAAAACAAACATATACATTTTTTTTGTTTGTTTTATTTATGCATATCTTTGGACATGACACTTGGTATTAGAGTAGAGACTTAAGACAAACACTTTTAGTAATTACCACTATATAAGGATAATTTTTTTCATTTGTGCTATGTTAATTTATGTAGTCTTAAAAGCATATTTGTATCTATGTGAAAGAAAATTTTCTACCAAGGATTGAGCAACTCCTATTTTATTATATCCCCTATGCATTTAACACTAATATAGAAAGATTTTTAATAAAATATATCACATCTATTGTTCTATTATAATTCTAATAAACCTTTTTTTGTCTATCTAAACATAAGGTGCAAGAATGGGTTGTTGATATGAATAATAGAGAACTTGTCCATGCGTGTTAGTCTAGTCTTATGGGCTTGAAATAATAACTTCATGTGAGTTGAAAATCCAAATTTCTCCTTGCTCATGTTGGCATCTACATTAAATTCCACATGAATATAGTCACTTTTATGGTCAATTCTTCCCATCTTCTCCCCCTTAGGTAATAATAATAATAATAATAATAATAATAATAATAATAATAATAATAATAATAATAATAATAATAATAATAATAATAATAATAATAATAATTTTTATTTTTTTGTGTGGTTGAGTATCATGTGTTTGGCTTTGTAGAAATCATGGAGTATCTCATTTATAATCTTAGTGAGGTAATTTTTTTGTGTTAAGGTGACTTTGGTGCGGTGTAATTAAGGTGTTTTTGGTATTGTGGAGATATTGTGTGTACTTTTATCTTATAGAGATAATGGAGATTCATCAAACTTGTTTACTTGTTTTCTTAGCTCCCTCCTAACCTTTGGTGAAATTCCTAAGCCATATAGTGCAATAATTGTTAAAAGTATCTCTTTTTTTTGTGATTTTGGAAATTATTTATTGATGAAAATTTGATTTTAATTTGTTTTTGGAGCCAAAATTGTTATGAATTCAAATTGTTATGAATTCATTTTGATTGGTTGGGGATACTTAAGAAGTTAATATATTAATGTCTCCTATTAGATTTTGGAAGTTTTAAAATTGGTTGAGCATGTTTGATCTTATGTATTCATATTTTGATTATCTATTCCTTTTGTGTTGGTATGGTATAGTGGTCTATGAGGGATATGTAGTTGTCTTTAACTTGCTAAATAATCTCAATGGTTGGAATGATACTTGTGGAATTTTTGGAAAACCACCTTTGGGATTTGTTAGGAAAGTTGGTAAAACCATTTGGGGGATTTGTTGGAAAATTTGGTAAAACAACTTATGTGAATGGTTTCATAAGTTGGTAGAACCACATGTGGGACTTGTTGGACAAGTTGGTAAAACTATTTCTCCCCTATTTTGCTTTAATATTTATGTCAGCTAAAAGTGGGACTTGTGGGAAACTTCATAAAACAACCTATGATATTTGTTGGACAAGTTGGCAAAAATCTTTGTGGGATTTTTTATATAAGTTGGTAAATCTGCTAATGAGATTTTATAAACAAGTTTTTATTAATAGTAAAGGTGAAGGGTGTTGATATGTCCCTCAACTTGGAACAAAGGAGAACAAATAAATAAACATGAAGGATCAAAAGGGCTACCTCTTCCAATGATAAAGAAATAAATAGTAGTGGCCAAGTCACCAAATTTGACAAAATAAATATTCAAATTAAGATTAAACACAACCTAAAAACAACCAAAAGATAGCATGAAAAAGGCCTCTAAAGCTAATATTTTCAACAAGAACCACTGGTCCAAAATTTGTTTTAAGTATCTCTCATTTAATTTTTTATGAGGTCTGAGAGACATATTTAATGGATCCATTTCATTATTACCTCTTCCTTTTTTACCTTTTGTTGTTCACTAAATTCCAATCCTCCCCCTCCTCCAGATTTGGCAATATGGGGATGGATAGTTCCAATGCAAAAAGTGTAATTTGAGGCAATAAAAGATATGCTATTTATTAACTTTAATGAGGAAATTGAAACAAGTAGAAAAAAAAACCTAAAACCTATCAAAACTTACAACTATGTAGTTTTAAAATATAAATCCATTCATGGACTTGGTTTAGTACTTTAGTTCAGTTCAAACTTGGATGCTCCAACACATCTCAGAATTAGCTATCTATAATGACATATTCAATACGATGTGAAACCATTCTCTCTATAGATGATCAATCAATTTGAGATATTTTGAATAGAACTAAACCCTCTTTAGGGATGAGTTGGTCTCATTATAAATACATGCTCCAAGAACTATTATGGATGTTGAACTATTTCAATTCTCACATGTGAAAAGTTTCATATTTAGCTTCCATGAATTACACTCTTTTAATATCAGTGCACAAGTAATTGAATTGGTACACACATACATCAATTTCTAAGTGTATCAAAAAGTGGTTTATAATTTATGTGAGGTTACAAAATCACTTAGTGAAGTACTGCACATACTAACACTATGCACAATCTTGATGAATTTGTGTGAAAATTGATCCTCTAACCACTTTATAATTTTGAGTGAATGTTCCATAATTCAAGTTAACAATAACTTATTTTTTGTGTGAGATTTTGAATTATAATGACTTGCATGACAATTTATAAGGCTTGTATTTATTTGTAAATAAAACAAACCTACACAAATAAAGAGACATGAAAATTATGTGAAATAAACTAGAATGTGCAGATATGCGAGCATTGTAAAAATAACATGGATAGAACACTTTGTGGCCAAAAAATAGGACTCCTTATACTACATGTAACATGTACATCTTTGTGGATGCATGAGGCTCTTGGAATAGATTTTTATAGAGATTCAAAAGAGTTTTGCATGATTGAATATTTTTTTTCAAGGATTTGAAAGAGTTCATAGAATGAGAGAATTCACACATGAGTTAGTTTAGTCTCTTAGACTTATAGAGTTGTAAAATACTTTACCATCCATGGGGTTGTGCAAAACTACATGTGCACTTCATAGGCACAAATAACCTTGTATGGAATTATATAGACCCCTTAATGTTGAGCATAAATTTGTAGTAAAATGTATTAGGTGTATAATTGTGTATTCATAACAACCATAAAATAATCATTGGAATAAATTCCATATGGAGTAACAACCAAGTACAAAGAAAGGGGACAATGGGAAAGAAGGGAGAACAAGTGGATTAATGTATAAATAATGCATGAAGAGAGCCAAGGTTCTAGGTAAAATTTGAAGTATCTCAAATATAAATTGAATTATAAAATGAATAATTTGGATATGATAACATGGTTATATATATAACATTGTTATATACCATCTTAATTAGGAAAATAAAAAGGGAAAGTATGAAGGATTACTTATTCCATTAATCCCACTAATATAAAGCACATGGATGAGAAAGATTAATCCCACTAATATAAAGCACATGGATGATAAATATACATGCACCCACATGTGTAGCAATAAAAGTGGGGATAACAAAAATAAACCAAAATAAAATAGCATATTTTGATAGAAAATACATGCACGTGGATGAGGATAATGAACTAGAGTACTCTCACATTCCCTTGGTAACTAAGAGAAGGGAATATTAAAAAATTATATGAACACAAAACCCCATAAAATAATAGAATATTCACTAGGAAATTGTGGAAACAAGTGGGGTTGACCAAACTAATAAAATAGAAAAGGGTGACACCAATGACTATGCCCAAATCAAGGGGAAGGCACTAGTCAACCTTGAGGTCATGGAGCCAACACCTAGAAATTTACCCAATATAGAATCCATCTAAGAATAAGGTTAGAATGAATAATGTTTTTATTCATCAAGGCTACAATCACTACCTAATTAATCATCTTCAAAATCACCACTTGGATCCAATCCTATAGTTACATCCATAAGATCTAAAATAGAGACAAAAAATGTAAGTCCATATATTAAGACGGTTGATATGTTAGGAAAATAATGATATGAAAGTAACCTATGTGTGAATCCTTCCCCCCAAAATTAAATTAAATATATGATGCATAGTGATACACAATCATTAAGGACAAAGTTAGGATTCAAAAGAGCCATCTAGACAAGAGACTGAACATGAGGAGGGTCAACATCCTAAAGTTGTGTAGCATACAATATCTTAGAATGAGTAAAATTAAATTGATATGAATAAGGAATAATTAGAGTGAATGAAGTCACTAATTAAAGTAAGCTCTAAGGAAAATGAATTTGAGGAGTATGAGCCCTCAATAAAGAACACAATGGAAGATGAGGAGGAATAAAAAACATAAATAAGTGAATAAAAAATATAGGTCATGCTAGTGTATGAATAACCATATATGTATAATTTATTTTGGGAAAATAATTACTTGAATACATCTCACAAACATATATATTAGATGTGTGAAACCCATCTAGAAGACACAAATTTAGATTTTCCTTTTTAATGTCTCAATATGAAAGGGCCCACTGGAGTATAAGGGTAAAATAGTGTAGTGACCATAAAAACATATAGTTTGACAAAATAAAAATCTAGGGTGGACCTCACAAGAATGGAAATAGGAGTGATGCACCAAACCATGTGAACAATGTGAAAACTCCAGAAATAGAGAAGAAAATTGAAGAAAATGAGAAGGGATAATTTTTTGTAGAGAGGAATCTCACCATTTCAAGGCTAAGGTTGTTAAAATATATAATAAAATTAAAAATAAGAAAAAAATGTTGCTTATAGAAACTATAACCAATTTATTTTCTTTTTTTTTGGTTGGAAACTAGTTGCTAAGATGAAGTGAAAAGGAGATAAACCCTCCTACAAAAGATGGAATAAAATAAAAATAAATAGAAAATATTCTAAGCTTAAGGGAAAACTTGAGGACTTATAAAATATGGTGAAAAAACTTGAAGATAATTTAAATATTATCTATCTTGTTTTCCAAAAGTTTGAAAATGACACTCAAGTTATTTGTGCTCGAACCTAGGTGGAGGGAAAACAAGTGTAGATCAAAGCTAAGGTGTTCACCATCAAAGATAATTCTAAGAGACAAAGTATACTCAATGAATACAAAGTGGTAAAACAAAATATTGAGGAGTGGCATAATTAATTGGCTAAAATCTTGAAGAGCCTTTAGTTGGATGCAAGTGACGAAGAAGATCTCATGCAAGAAACACACATAGGTTAATTTTTAGAGTTGGAGGGAACACAAAAAAAATTAATTGAGTGTCAAATTGATGTGATAGATTTTTTTTATATTAGATGCCTTAAAAAATGTCATATCACTCCAATATATTTGAACATCCAATATTTCATGAAAACCCTAAGAGTAGATGAAATTAGTGCAAAGCAAAATGAGTTTCATATTAGTCCATTAGCCAAAAAGTAAAAAGGAGGTAAATTAGATAGTGAGATATGATGTAGAGTTGATGCCTAAACTCTCTTTAGACATCTCCCTAGCTCTGATTTCTTCATTTAAATCCCTTCTTTGTACTCTATTTAATTCCTTGTCATAGGTACTTTGCTTCTTTATTGACACCTGGGTCATTCTTAGATTCTCTAGCTCATAAGCCTCATTACATCATCTAGTCCTCTTCTCTATCTTGAATACATATCATATTTATAATATTTCTCTTCACTCTGTCACATACTTAGCATCAACATCACCCTTTCATACTAACTTTTCAAAACTCCATTCTCCATTCTTGATTCATGCTTTCTCATTCTCACATATACGTTCATAGGCCTCAAAAGCCTAAAACATGGTCAAAGGCTCTTGTATTTTATACAAGTATTATATTTAAATCCACTAGTGTTTTTTTATCTCCGTTATACATCTCATCATAATTCTCAATCCCTAAGTTTTCAAACTCAACCAATCTACACTTTCCTCTTTAAGGCCTATCCTCTAGTAGCCTTGTTTTCACACAAATATAGTATGTGTGAACAATATAAAAATATAAAAATCATAATTAATACATTTTAATAGATGCTTTATCTTATTTTTACTTCATATAAATTTTTAGGGCCCAACTCTCAGGGGAAACCTATTAACACAACACACCTTATTACTAATTAGGTTTATTTAGGCATAGTCTAATGCCACAGTCTTAGATACCATAGTGTACAGTCAGGAATAAACCTAAAACCTCAAAAAAAATCTATATAATGTAAAAAAATATAGGAATCCAATTTCTTAACCATTTTAAATCTTGGAATCAAATGTTATTCTAGTTTTAAGTTGAAACCCTAGGTCTAGATGTACATTGGCCTATGTAAGGCCGAGAGCATAACAAATAGGATAAAATGAGTTACAAGACACTTAAATCACTTAAAATACCTTTATAATGTATTCCCTAACTAATTTTACCTTATCCAATAGTAATATATTCAAGAACAATTGCTACGAGGCTCTCCAATATTGATTTATAGAATTATGAGTATACAATAGGACTGTGTGACTTTCATTTGACTCTTACACTTCTAAATTGATTTATAAGCCTCCAAAGTTATTAACATATAAAAAAATGATATATAAAAAGTTATTATTATCCAAATAAATAATAACCACTTAAACCACCATCAACAATATATCACTTGTCTTTTTTTACTGTACATGAGTAGACTTGTTTCTAGGAGGACTGTGTGAGATTATATAGAATTTTGAGTTCAATATTGAGATATAAAGTGGATTATTTTGAAAATAAAAAGGATTATTATCCTTATATATATTATATTTAAATCCCAACACCTTAAAACTATTTAATAAACCTTAAAATGCTCTGTTGTCTTTCTCCTTGACTTTGCAAAACAAGGGTGCTTCAAGTTGATTGTACTTTAGATTTTACCTTCGATATCTGAAAAATGTTTATATGAACACAATAAAATCATGATTATAAATTAAAAACATCACTTAATATTTTATAACTCATTAATATTTAATAGATACTCTTTCAAAACACCTTTTAATTCAATTCTCAAAAGCATATGTACAATCCATTCACATATTTTTGTAAGGCATGCAAAGCTTTTTAGTTTTTGATCAATTATTGATATTTATTCACATTTATTACAAATTAAACTAAGATACATACAGTATAACCATCAATATAATCACTCACATTAATTTCATCTCCTTACATAACACTAAAAATGCGAATTAACTCCTCCTTTTGGCCAACCCCATGTAGGGTGGCAATTACAACTCTAATTTATTGACTTATATTGCTATTGACCATGAATGACACATTAAGACACATTTAACATAATTTTAGGAACTAATAGTACATATTACAAAAATTTATGAACATTTAAATTTCACACAACTTTCAAAATACCATTTAAAGCCTAGTTAAAAATTCAAAAATTCAAATTTTATTTTTTGGTGGGAAAACTCTCAAAGGATAAGAACACACCATTTACAGATTCTTAATGATCCCAAAACATACTATAGGACCATATAATACATATCATACCCATATAAAACTAAAAATATCCACTCATGAAATTTCAAACATATTAACACCTTATGTATTCTTGTGATGCTTTGCATCAAGCTCCCTAAGTTGGAAAATTTGAGCTCCTGATCAAATGTACTTTGTCCAAATTTTTAATTTTTTAATAATTATTTCTCCTCTGATTTTATGACATCCTCTTAATTTTTCTCCTCTTATCTTTCTTATTTCTTCTCAGCTAGTTCTTGTGTCTTTATCTTCTTGCCTTGTCTAGCCCCTTTGCCAACTTATCCTCTACTTTCATGAAGTACATGATATGCTCCAAATATTTTTACACTTCATATTCCATATCCTCCATATTATATTTCTCTTCCTCATACTCGGCCTCAAATGGGTGGTTCTTATTATTCACACTAGCTTCTACTCCATGGCTTCCTTCTAAATTGTCATATTTGGTTCATGCACTCCTTGATACTATAGCTTCTTACCAATGCTTCCTACTTTGTCCTTATGATCTAATTTATTATTATGTATCTTCACCCTTTTTATACTCTAAATCATATCCTCCTTGGATATATCTTCATGAAACTCCACCTTCTCATGGTGAGTCTTCTCATAGCCTTGCTCATATTGCATTGTCATCTCCTTGATCAATTCAGGTTCATCATAACACCACACTTAATGACAACCTATTTTATTAATATCCTCATACATACCTTCCATAAAATTAGATACAACATTAATAATTGAATAGATTACTATCATACTTTGCTCTTTATTCATTTTCTTTTTTTCTTGCTCATTTGCTTGTAGATCTCCTCCTATTGGCATGCTACTTGGGATGGTTCTTGGGATAGTAATTCCCTATATTTTCTCTCACCATGATATCTTGATCTTACTCTTTCCTTGGATCACTTTTGAACTAGTCTTGTCCTCTCCTAAACATGCTTTCTTCATCCATTCATCTCCTTTGTGAAGAACATGGTTATTATATTCTTTCATTGGCTCTATCATGAGCTCTTATGTTTCATTGCTTCCTTTATCTATGTGATCATGGAGTGAATCCCTCTCTTCAATCTACATACCTGAATCATCATTATTAGTTATGTCAAATTATGATCATGAGACTTGACAGTCTCTTCAAAGATCTCATGGTCCTTTTCACTCTCTCTTGATTTTTTATTCTTCTTCCAAGCCTCTTTAGGCATCCATTTAATCTTCTTAAGTTCCTTATTATATGCTCTTAACCTTTGATCTTTACTTGCATAATTATTTTCCAATATTGGTTCCTTTATCAACTCACATGATTCTATGATCAACTTACCTTGGCTTGCAACTTGGTTGGATTCACCTTGTACCAATTATTATCCATCTTTTTGGCTATAATTCATGTCTTGTTTCTGATTTTTTGCCCTTATGTGGCCTACAATTTCATCTCCTTGAAGTGTTCCTATGGGAAAAATGTTTCTTATCATTGAAATATTCTTTTCTTCATCTTGTAATTCTGCCTCTAGCTCTTTTATGATAGATCCTACCTTATTTTCTCTTTGACTAGGGAACTCTAATAAATCATCTTCAACCTCTTGCATGAATGTTCCCCATATCAAATCCTCTTCCTCATTGTGTTCTTGAATATTTTTTAATATCACTTGTATTTTGAATTCATCTCCATCATGTGTCAATATAGACACTTCTTCATACTCTTCTTTTATCTACCGTTGCTTCTTTATGCTGCCTGTTACCTTATACATCACTATTTATCTCTCTTGAGACTCCATAAACTCATGCCAAGTGATCAAATCTTCAATTATTGTTCTAGGATAGACTTTGTCCTTATATCCATTATTTATGGCATGATCCAAATCTACCATATATACTTGAAATTGATCCTAACTGACATGGAGAAATGGTTGTTTTTGTTGCTCATCTAACAACTCATCATCACTTGCAATCTCTTGTTCCATCTCCTTAATTGCTTCATATAATAAAAATTTAGATTTATTATCTTCATACCTCTTGAGTCCATCTTCTTGACTCAAATTTGTTTATTTTATGTATTTAATAAGGCATCCTTCCTCTTAAAGATCTCCTTCTCTAAGAATCTCTCCTCTTTTAGGGTAACAAATCACTATGTCTGCATATATTTTTTCCCAATCAACTTCTTGTTCAACATAAGCATGATTTCATGCTTGTTATCCTTTATGATTTCAAGTTTTATGTCTTAAAATGGACTTATTATTTCTTCACTTTTGTAACTACATACACACATGACAGAATAAATCATCAAATTTAAAATCTTGAGGCTGGTTTGCCTCCATCTTCTCCTTCTTAGGTTGCTTTACGAATTCCTTTAGCAGTTTCCTATCATCATTCTCCATGACTATATCATTCCCTTAAGGTGACTCTCACCTTCCTCTTGTATTCCACCCTATTCATCCATCATGAACTTCTTCATCTCATCCTTGAGTTGCCTACATAACAACTTATTTTGCTTCTTGTTGTCCCTTATGACAATATTTCTTCTTCTCTCTATGAATATCCTTATAAGCCACTTAACAATCTTCTTCCTCATTAACCAACCATAACATTGGATTTAACATTATTTCATGATCTCCACCAAGAAATTTATCCTCTCTAACCTTTGATCTATTCACTCATTTCCTCTTCAATAAAAAACCCTTTTCATTTTGGGTCTTCCTTCCTCTTTCTCTCATTGTGGTTCTCTAACTCAGCTAAGCCATTCCTCTCTTTTGCCTTCTCTATCTTCTTCTTCTATCAAGAAAATATTTTTCACCTTGTTTTGGTGTCTCAATCTATTTTCTCTCTTCTAGATGGTTTATTGACACTCCTGTCTAAGTCATTTTCACCTTGGAACAACTATTCTTGGAGTGTTTATTCTCAACTCTTACGGATGCTCTTCTACCAAAAACTCATACCTTTGAGGTTTCACAAAACCTTTTTTCATTTCTTACTCATTCTTACAACCTTGATTAACAACCTTTAACAACCTTTAATACTAAAATTCATAAACTATTCTAAGATCTTACCTACTCTAATACCACTTGATGTAGAGTTGATGTCTAAACTATCCTCATAAATCTCCATATATTTGATTTATTGCTTTCAATCCCTTATTTTTACTCTAATTTGGTTCCTTTTCACATGTACTTTGCTTCTTTCTTGACCCCTGGGTCATTCTTAGCTTTACTAGCTCATAATCCTCCTTGCATCATCTAGTCCTTTCTCTCTTGGAGACATATCATAATTATCATATTCCTCTACACTCTCTCACCTAATTCACATCAACACCATCCTATCATACTTACTTTTCAAAACTTTAATCTCCATTCTTGATTCATATTTTCTCATTCTCACATATACATTCATAGGCCTCAAAAGCCTAAAACATGGTCCAAGGTTCTTTTACTCTATCTAAGGCTTATATGAAGTTATTTTTTATCTCTCTTACACATATTATCATAATTCTCAATCCCCAATTTTTCACTCTTAATAAATCTACACTTTCCTCTTTAAGGCCTATCATCTAGTAACCATGTTTTCACACAATCTAGCAAGTGTGAAAAATATACAAAGATTATAATCAAATTGAAGACATTTTCAGATACCCTTTATCCCCTTTTATCTTCATACAAATTTTTAGGATCCAAATCTCAATTGGAACCTACTAAAACAACACACCTCATTACCAATTAGGTCTCTTTAGGCTTAATCCAATGCCACAGTCTTGGATACCATACTGTATAGTTATAAATAAATATAAAACCTATAAAATCCTATATAACATGTAAAAAAAATATGAATCCAAAGTTTTAACAAATTTTAAGGGTGGAATCAAATGTTATGTTGGTTGTAATTTGAAACCCTATGTCTAAATGTACACAGGTTTATGTAAGGTTGAGAGCCTAAAAAAGGATAAAATGAGTTCCAAGCCACTTCAATCACTTAAAATACTTGTATAAGGTCTGAACCAACTAATTTTACCTTCTCCAATATTCATTTATTCAAGAACAATCACTAAAAGGCTCTCTAAGACCAATTTGCAAAATTCTGAGTATACAATAGGACTGTGTGATAGTTTCATTTTGAATCTTACACTTTTAAAGTGATTTATAAGCCTCAAAAGTGATTAACATAAAAAAAACAAACTCTAAATTATGTTTTTTATCAAAAAAATTAATAACTACTTAAACAACAATCAACAATATATCACTTGCCATTTTTAACTGTACATGAGCAGACTTGCTTCTAAGAGGACTATGTGAGCTTATGTAGAAGTCTGGTTTTAATATTGAACTATCAAGTGGATTATTTTGAACATAAAAAGGATAATTATCCTTAGAAAGAGATTCTATGATACTCCCAACACCTTAAAATTCTTGAATGAACCTCAGAACAAGTACTTTGATGCCTTTCTCCTTTATTGTGCAACATAGGGGTGCTTTAATTTGAATGTACTTTAGATTTTCCCTCTAATATCTATAATATGGCTATAATATGAACACAAGACATTAATGCATCAAAATAAAACACATCACTTAAATTTTTATAACTCATTGAGATTTAACATAGACTCTTTCAAAACACCTTTTTATTCAATTCTCTCAAGCATATGTATAGTCCATGTACAAAATTGTGTAAGGCAGAGTTTTTTTTTTAAATTTTTAATCATTTATTGATATTTATCCACATTTATTATAACTTACCATAACCTATCTACCTTATACCCCTCACTCTACTCACTCACATGCATTTCATCTCATTCTTAGCTTATATTATTCTTGACCATGAATGGAATGTTAATAGACCTTTCACATACTCATATGACCTAATATTACCTATTATAAACATTCATGAACATTTAAATTTCACCCCACTCTCAAAATACCACTTAAATCCTAGTTAAAAATTCAAATTTTTAAATTTTACTTTTTGGCAAGAAAACTCTCCAAGGCTAAGAACACCCCATTTCAAGACACTAAATGACTCCAAAACATCCTAGAGGATCATGTAAGACATATCCTACCCATATAAAACTAATAATGTCCACTCATAAAATTTCAAACATACTAATACCTTATGCATTATTATGATGATCTGCATCAAGATATTAGGTCACCAAAAAGGTAACAACTCAACCCGCTATCAAAAAACACATTAAGTATATTTTACCATAATGAACTTAACAACCATAACAAACATGACTAAAAAATTATAAGTAAAAATGAAAGTGATAAAAATCCTACACTAACACCCCCCTAAAGTGTAGCTTAGGTGGAAATAAGAATTAGGTCCTAATAATTAGGCTTGATGAGGTACCTAAGCAGAATGAAACTTCCATAAAGTGAAGAAAAAGAGAAAACCTATAGGAAAAAACTTTCTCTATAAAAAGAGATAAAATAAGAGATAGTGCATGCTCTAAGGATGTCAGACACAACCAAAAATGCATCCACAAGTGAGAGAAACATAACACATAGAGATAATACCTAATAAGTATCCATAGAATATGTTGAAGGAACCTACAATAAAGATCATAAAATGATGAATTCCATTGACAAGTTTCCCTACCTCAAGACTGAAGAAGCTCTATTTGCATTGAATAATGTTTCTTCCTTTTGCCAAAGGAAGAATAAAAAATGGTGTGCTAGAGGTCTACCCATTTCACAATGGAATATGAAGGAGGTGGTAGTAAAACTATCTCTAAGTAAGGTAAAAAAAAAGTGTGGCATAATTCTAGAAATATCATGCATAAAAACTACATGTAATTCCACTAAAACAAACTTGTTAGAAGTAGGTGCAATGAAGAATGGATCACCTTGGAAAAGTGAATGTGTCCACCAAGTTCCTGATTGATCTTCAACCAAGGTATGGTTAATATACAAGTAACTATGATACTTATGCACAATAGATGAGCTAACTGCTCTATGTGATGATGGTGAAATGAAAATAGAGGATAAAATAGATTACATAATGCCTTGTATATTTGGAATTGATTTATAGAGTTTTGATGAGTCCTAGATCAATATACCTACACATTATAATGTCATAAATGGACAAGAGGTAGGTGGATTAATAACTAACTCCTTAATATCTAGAAAGTGACAAGGAGATGACAGGGTATGTCTCCATCACTATTGTAATCATTTATGTTAGAAGAAAAGTCATCAATCTCATAGATTTCTTAGGTTCATAAGTGCCATAAAGTAAAAGTGAATTTGATGAAGAATAATGGCATGGAGTGATGAAGCAATGTACACGTGAAGTGGAGAGCAAAACTCAACAACCCTCAAAGTTGAGTAAGAGACTATAAATGAAGCACAAGGATCCACATATTGACTATCCATAGGAAGAAAAGAGTCATTGATGTTATCACAAGGTGTAATCTCACTAGAAATAGTAGATTTATTTGAAGTACCAATCTATGATGACTCTAGAAGAACACCTTCATGCATAAGAATGCAAGTAGAATCCACAATGGGATAAATAAGGTAAGGTAGAATCTCATCCTATAGTGGTGGCTCTATACAAGGAAGAGCATTGTCCACCATAGATGTGTCATCATAGAAAATAAAATTAAGAGGAAAGAGTACCACAATATCTAAAGATACAATATGAATTGAAGGAAAATTGATATAAATCTGAACATGATATATGAAAAGAGACTAGAGGATGCTCTAAATAGCGTTAGAATACATGATGATTTAGATCTCATGAATGGGCAATAACAAGGTACCATGAACCTTGTCACAAGTGTTAGAACACATAATGTACTTGTTAGAATTAGTGTGAGTAATAATCTATCCATATAGGAATGGAATATGATAATTTCCCTTTTTCATGAATGATTGTTCCATGTAAGCATGCCAAAAAACATAGTCATTATTTTCAAGAAGAAAAAATAGTCAGCTTTCTTCCATACCTCTCTCAATTGAAGTTGACATGACTGAGAGAAGACACCAAAGAAGTGTAAAACTATAAAAAAACAATTGCAATGACCTCTAGCTACAATAAAAATGCACACTCAAGAATATGACATCAAGAAAAATTGAGAATGCATCTAAATGATCAGTAAGTGTAGGAATTAACACAATGTAGAAAATGAGAATGTGCAAAAGAAACACCAAAGAATACATAACACCACAATACCCCATTAGAACTGTGAATAGGAACCCTACCTTTAATTCTTTCATATATATACATAAGATCACTCTAATATCTATGAATGTCCAATATTGCATGAAAAACCTAGGAGTAGGTGAGAGAAATGCAAAGCAAAGTGAGTTTCATATTAGTCTATTAGCCAAAAAGGTCACAGAAAGTGCATTATATTATGATAAATTTGGTCACAAAAAAGTAACAACTCAACTCACTATTAGAAAATGCATTAAATGTATTTTCACCTAGAGACCTTAACAACTCTAATCAAGTTGACTATCAATTATGTAGGTAAAACCACAAGCAGAAAAAATCCTGCACTAATAAAATATTTTTGTAGTATAGACTAAAATCACATGTTACAATGGTTTTGAAGAAAATATTTGACAAAGCTAGCTGGAATTTTCATATATTTTTTCGAGGGGGAATTTTTTTACATGGATGGCCAAGATAGATATTATGGGGACATGAATGGCCAAGATATCTAGAGTGGGGAGATGTTTACCCCCAATTTTGTCTAAGTACATTACCATTTGGGAATAAATACAAATAAAGAAATATTGGTGCAAGAAGCATATTTTGGCTAAGTAAATAGATTTGCAACATAATATCAATATATAAAGTAGTATGTTAGGGAAGGATCTAAATGGTCTTGGATAATTTTATTATTGGACCTCATAATGGAAATGTGCATAAGTAAAGAAAAGCAAGGATTCTGGGTATTTAGGAAGCACAAAATCATAGGATTGATCAACACAAATATCTAAGTAAACAAAGTGGAATTATACAGAGTTGTATAACATAGAGGCACTAAAAGAAGAAGGTTTTTTAACACAAAGATCAAATTCTTAAGGATTATGAGTTTAGTATCAAAAAACATGGGGCATAGAAATAGAAGGCACAACTAATAATGAGTGTAGTTACAATTATCACAAAGCAAAATTATGCTTAGGAAGATGCTCAAATATTTAAACATGTGAGATGGATTGTATAACTAGGTGAGTCTGATTTCTATAAAAGAACACCCTATTTGTTACAATCCCATTGGGTTTAAATCAAATAATTGTAATATTTCAAAAAAAAACTTTACTTAATACTCAAATAAGATTATTCACAATATATTAGTTAAAATGTTCTTTAACTAAATGCACTTTTCATAAAAAATATGTTATGATTCATTTAGATAATTATCATATCAATAAATTAAACAAAATTATAAATATAGTCCATAAAAAATGTATAATTGCTGAATTAATAATAATTTAGCTAACTGATGAAAGTTAAAACAAAAATATTATATAATTAAGAGCAACCAAACTGCTATTCATCAAGTACAATAATACAATAATTTTACATTAAATTGAATATAATAAATAAAAGGATCCATGGAACCAATGAGTGTCCATAAACGCATTATATATAAATATACTGAAATCATGAGCAAGAGTATCTATCGACTAACTGCTAGAGGAGAGGGAGAGCATCATCAGAATGCTTTTCTACACTAACCACATACCGTAGATCCTTCGCACAATGCCCAACTAGATAATATCAATCCATTCATGGATGAGCAAATGATAATGGTTAAGGTATCAAGAATTCAACTAGAACTTGTGTGTTGTAACATTATAACTACATGCATCATATCATTAAGAATTCCATTTCTAACATGACATTGTACATACATGCATACAATTAAACAAGTGAAATGATAATGTTAACTATAAACATTACTTTGGCCAAAGTTTTCATATAGTTTAATAATCTATTAGATCAATCATAATCTCACACACAATCATATCTCATATAATTTAAGTATTATAGAATCTAACTCTATGCATGAGAATCTATCTCATGATATTAATCGTTAGTGATATTACTACTAGATTTCCAAATATTTCATATACAAGAATTCCATGGATTTTTCATACAAATTAGTATTAAATACCATGATAATTAAATACAAAAAATATATAAATAATCACATGTTAAATAATAACAACTTTTTTTCGCAAATATATTTCCTAAATTCCAATAAAGCCAATGTCCATTTTCCAATAAGCATTATTAAATTGTTTTCTATCAACATTATAATATCTATGGATTTACCAATTCCATGTAAACATCCCATGTTCTTAAGCATTATATTAATTATTACATTTTAGGATCTTCTTAGTAAATCCTTAGAAATCAACAATAATAAGTACTACATTTATTATTCTAATAAACTATTAATCAATTAACACATACTTAGTAACTAAAACAACATTTTAATAATTAATGATATAAACCTAGTTTTCATATGAATAAATCTATTCACTATAATAAACATCTATTCAAATATCAAATTATCTACATAAACATTTATATTTAATATGTCCACTTATATCTATATAAATTTAAAACCCTTTTTCCATTTATAATCAAGAGATATAATATATACATATAAATGTTCATATATATATATATAAAATTAAAATGATAACATACATACATACATACATACATACATGTTTTTATGAATTAATCATATAGAATATACTCGTTTATATGTATAATCCATAATTACATATATACGTATGTATATATGTTTGATTTGTTCTCATGTTCCAAGTTTTCTATTGAAGGAATGAAACTTAATTTAACTTGACCATTTTAATACAATATAATAAATGCCCACCAAACATTTATTTTTTCATGTTACACACAACTAATTGAAAATAGAGGACTCATATAATTGAAATGTATCTCTAACTTATTACCTATCTGTACATATTCTAGATAAAGTAGATTGTAGTCAAAATCAAAAGAATTATCTAATCTAATAACCCAATCATATATAACTAACTATAGTTATTATTTCAACTCAAACTTTATAGGTATACCCAACTGGAGTTTTTACACCAAATAAAATTAAGTATGTGGGAATGGTAATTGATAAATCAATTTATACTTCAACCCATAGTCTATCAAACATATTCTGAACATACACCAAACATAATTCATTATATATAGTTAAAGTTAAACCCTTATTATACTTCGTCTACCCATAAATATGCATACACAGCCAATATAAATTCTATACTCAATCAATATATGTTTAAATATCTTCATACATAGTCGACACATGATATTATAATTCCAAAGTAAACACAGTCGACCAGTATATATAATTCGAATAGGTTTATAATTAGAATTTAATCATAGCCAACTATAAATTGCATACCCAATCCATAATTAATTTTATATAACACAATGGATATGTAATCATAGTTCACAATAGACTTCAAAAACATTCATAAAAAGTGACTAATATGTACTTGCATACAATCAAAATTTAGTAGTAATATACTTACCAATAGTAATAACTTGAATACACAATCAAGATGGATAATATCACTCGACAATCCATACATATTATACCAATGTCGACTCATAATCGACCTAAAAAATAAATTATACGTAGTCAACATTCAAAGGATACATACTAACTTCACAAAGTCCTCTTAACATAGTTGATTTATATAAATATATAATCTTATTGACGACAGACTTGTATACATAAAATTGACTCAGAATAACATGTTCACAAATGACTACATTATATCTACATAGTCAATTATCTAATTTGAGTTTATCTTATAACAACTCCCAGTTACTTATATTGACTTAGAATAATAAATGAACACTAACTCATGTATATATAATTAGTAAATCTAATGCCAAACAAATATATAAACCTAAATCATTCCAATCGATATTACTAACTCATTGCTAACACATAATAAGTTTACACATAGTTGACACAAAACTATATAATCATAGTTGACCCAAAAGTTATTTAAACCCAGTCAACATACATAACCCTACAAACACAGTCATCTCACTACACTACATTATAAAAAATAAATACACAATTCGTTGTTTTAATATATGAAACCTTGTGTCAAACCATAACCAAAACGTCTTAACCATTTCAATAATACTTGACTGTATAACAAAATAACACATCAAGTCTTATAAAAAATACATCACATAGTCATACCAATAACCATGTGAAATCACACTCAATCAAACAATTAATCAATCCCTAGGTTCTTATTTAAACTTTAAAACCCTATCATTCCATATTCATTTCATAAATGAATCGAGTCATCGATTTGATTCTGTGAGGGGAATTACTCCTCCTATAGGGTTGAATCCTTGACCTTTACTAGTGTTTATAAATCTAATAATAAAACCCCATACCCATTCATTCCATTTACTGTATAGAAATAATACAGAACCATAGAATAAATTTCAAGTACAAACCCTACCTCTTAACTATCAAGTAGTCTACCTCCTACAACTCAAAGTTACTCTATTACTTTTTTTACTTTTCAGTGTCTTCCATGACTAACTTAAAGTCAAAAACTCCAACCCATTTTGTTGCTTTTGCAGTCCTTTGCATGCATTTAAAATAACCTAAAATCATAGTGACCCATTCTCCATAGTTAAAAGAAAGACTCACCATCAAGCTAGAAATTCCCAACATTCTCTCCATGTTTCCCAGCTTGACTGCTAAACTAACAGACTCCTCTATTTCCTCTAACTCACAGTTAACCCTGATAGTTTGTATGGTTTGAATGACCACC
This sequence comes from Torreya grandis, assembly GCA_037957365.1. Lineage (NCBI taxonomy): Eukaryota > Viridiplantae > Streptophyta > Pinopsida > Cupressales > Taxaceae > Torreya > Torreya grandis. The sequence continues at coordinate 2,553,075 of JARHVA010002033.1, forward strand.
CAGAAAACCAAGTGATGGTTCTATATATTAAAGTTAATGCCATAACAAGTTGATAAACATAATAATTATCATTTTAAAATAATTCTAATGCCTATCCTTATCATTCAAACATTAAGCTAAATTTTAATCAAAACATTTAAATAATCCATACCACATACCTAGACAATAATTAGGTAATTAAAACTTAAGTCCCCCTAGATACCCCTTAGGTCTAGGTTAGGTTAAGTTTAATAAAATTTTTCTTAAGTTTAAATTTGTAATTTTATTTCTTGTCATATATATTCATATCCTAACAATTATTTAGTTGAATGCTTGAAGGTACCCATCTTAAAGGTTATGCATACAACTATATAGAGTATAATAATTTAAATAAAAATATACAGTTGAAACATTCTAAAATGTTGCCAACACTATGATCATAGCAAATAATCAAAATTGTAGATAATATTAAATAATATATAACACTGATCTAATCCATATCAACACATTGAAGCATAAATTAATCAAACATACTAAAACTTAAAGCAACCATGCATTCTATTATTTTGAGTGGTGTGTGTTGGGTTTGTTATTGATTCTAAACATCTCTAACATTTCCATCTGTGACATCCTGTTTGATGATACTCTCCCTCCATATCTGACATGAGAGTAAACTTTATCCTGCATCCATCTCACAAATGCAAATGGTAATTATCTTGAAACAATGATAATCAATATAAACTCTACTAAATCACATTAGTACTAAATAAGCATAATCCATATGCATATTAAAACTCATATTCAATAACCAAATCAAGTAATGTGTCACAAAATAATCATTAAATGTCTATCCATACATCATCATAATGAAAAATAGTTTGATATAATAGTAATTAAACAACATTAATTCCATAATATCTATTTTATTAATCAAATCATGTTTAGTGAGGAAATCAAAATGTAACATCCTTCCCCCTTAAATTGATCATCATCTCGATGACACTTATTTCAAACCAAAGTTATGAAATCAAATAATATATAGTAGAAAATTAATAACAAAAACAATGCTCAAGCAAATAAATGTGGAAATAGCCTATAAAATGCATCATAATCCTCCCAAGTGGCACTATCTTCAAAATATTGGTCATACTAGATCTTGCACTATGACACTTCTCTGTTACATAAACTATGTTTGTGAGTGTCAATTATTCTTACTAGTTCTACTATGACCACCATAGGATATAGAAACTATAAAGCATTCCAATCCAATACATGAGAATGATCAGTTACATAATTTTTAAGATAGGACACATGAAAAATATTATGTAAGAGAGCTAGAGCTAGTGGTAAGGTAAGCCTATATGCAACATGATTGATCACTTCCAATACATTGAAGGGTCCCACATATCTTGGTGAAATATTTTTTTATTTACCAAACTTAATCAAGCTCTTTTGAGGTTTAACTCTTAAAAATACTTTATCACCCATAGAAAATAATATTTCTATCCTTTTCAGATCAACATAGCTTTTATGCCTTTCATTGGCTTTAGCCAACCTTTGTCTGATTAACTTGACCTGCTCCTCCATTTCTAAAAGCATTTCAAGACTAAAGACCACTTTATCTTCTAGATTATCCCAACTAATTGGTGTTGAAAACCTTTTTTTGTACAATGATTCAAATGGAACAATCTTTAAAGCTGATTGGTATGAGTTATTGTAAGAAAACTTTACTAGTATAATATACTCTTCCCACTTGTATTATTGATCCATGCAATACATTCGAAGATCTTCTAGAACTTGGTTTACCCTCTCTATTTGTCCATCCATTTCTAGATGATATACAGTACTAAAATTCAACTATGACCCTAAAGATAAATCTAAATTTAACCAAGACTTAGATGTCATTCTTAGATCTTGATCTAAAATGATTATTTATGGAAACCTGTATAACTGGTACACCTCTTTCACAAACCTTTTTACAAGCATTGGTGCATCATCAATCAAATTACCTAGAATGAAGTGAGCTACCTTGGGTAGTTTGTCAACTATGACCAATATCATGTCAATTAAGTTATATGATAATGACAAACCTTATAAAATTCCATACTAATTACCTACCACTTATATTCTAGTATAACATGAGGATAGAACAATCCTACTAGATGCACATGTTCAAATTTTACACACTGATACTCCAATCAATGAGACATAAAATTTTCTCTATCCATTTTAATTCCTTTCCAAAAATAAAGAGGTTTTAGCTTAGCCATGAGCTTAGTCAATCTTAGAAGACCTGAATAAGGGGCATTATGCAATTCCTTTAGCACTGTGCTCCTCAAAATCTCTATATCAAGTACATATATTCTACCATTGTACCTTAAAATACCAACATTCTTCAACTTGAATCCTTTGAACTTAGGATTATAAGCATTCTCTAACAAAGCTTTCCTAACTTGCTCATAGAATTCATATCTAGGGGAAAATTTAACAACTTGATGAAGAAAGGTACTCCCAATAGTAGCTAATGCCACTATATACCTTCTACGACTCAAGGAATCAACAACTCTATTTTCCTTGCCCGTGATGTAGTTAATATCAAAATTGTAGTTGGATATGAACTCTAGACAACGTCTCTAATAAGCATTTAGGTTTGCTGGGGTGAAGATATATTTGAGTCCTAAGTTGTTAGTATTGAGCTCAAATAGTTTTCCCAATAGTTAATCCCTCCAAACTTGCAAAAAATGTATAATTATTACAAGTTATAGATCATGTGGAGCATAATTTTCCTCATATGGTTTAAGCTTCCTAGAATCATATGCTACAACTAAACCATCCTACATAAAAAGTCCTCAAATACCATCACCAAATGCATCAGTAGTTAGTGAGAATTGACTATTAAGATCACGAATTCTTAGCACAAGTGCTGATGTAAGCCTCCTTTTCAACTCTTGAAAAGCTTTTTAGCACTTGTACAACAAAAAAATCTCATTCTTCAAATAAAGAGAGGCAATTGGGTTAGCTATTTTTAAGAAATTTGGAATTAAATTTCCTATAATACCCTACTAGACCCATAAAACTTCTCACCTTGTGCAGATTTTTTGGGTGATAGACACTCCATAATGGCTCTTATCTTCATTGGATCAACTAAAATTCCATTTATGGAGATAATATGTCCCAAATATTGCACTTTCCTATGAAAAATGCACATTTGGACAACTTACTAAAATGTTTTTGCTTCCTCAAACATTGCAACACTAACTCTAGATGATATAGATGCTTTTATTCATTTTTAGAATAATGAGGACAACATCCAAAAAAACTAACACAAAGTGATCTACACAGTCCCTAAACACACTATTCATGAGATTTATGAACACTGCCAGAGAATTTATTAATCTGAAAGGCAACATTGTAAACTCATAGTACCCATACTGAGTTCTAAATGTTATTTTAAAAATATATTCTTCTCAAATCCTCAACTGATGATATCCCACTTGGAGATCTATCTTCCATAAAACTGTTGCCTCATGCATTTGATCAAAGAGATCATAAATGTGAGGCAATGGATACCTGTTCTTGATTGTCACTTTGTTCAACATCATATAATCAATACACAAGTGAAGAGTACCATCCTTCTTCTTGAAGAACATGACTAGTGCACCCCATGATGACACACTTGGTTGAATCAACCCTTAAGATAAAAAATCCTATAGTTGAGCCTTAAAATCAACCAACTCTATAGTCATAATCCTATAAGGTGCTTTGGATTGTGATTTTGAACTAGGTATTATGTAAATTGAGAAATCAAACTCATGCTTGGGTGGTAATATTGATAATTCCTCAAGAAACACATCATGAAAATTCCTAAAAAAAGGGTAATCCTCAATGGATGACTCCTTTGTTTCCTACATATCATTTATTTTAACAATAAATGCTTAACATCCTTTCCTCTGAGCCTTATTAAGCTAAATTATAGAATTTTTCTAAATTTTCAACTCCTTTTTCTCACCCTGAATTTGAGTCTAATTTCCAAAATCATCCTGACATTCTACCTTCTTCAGATAGAAATCTACCTTAGATTTATGTTTAGTAAGATAATTCACCCCTAGGATTACATCATATGACCCGAGTGGAGTTGTATAAAGATCTACTATATTAATGAATTTATGAAACTCAATCTCAACTTCCACTAAACACCTATCAAATTTAATCTTATCATCATTCCCATATTACATTGACTCTGCATTTACCATTGAATCAACTTTCCTAGCTGACCTATAAATAATACGTGGAGAAATAAAACACTTTATAGCTCTAGTATCTATAAAAAAGGAAATAGATTGAACAAAAATATTACCTAGAATCTCAATAAGTAAAGCTTGAAAATCATATTGATGATTGTTAACAACTGCATGGATTCTCTACTTGAAGTTCCCTTAGTTTTTCCTTTAGACTTTTCTTGAGTGCATTCCATATCAAAGTGATCACCTCCACAAATGAAAAATCCATGAGGTGGTCCTTTCCTTTTTGACTTCTAGTTCCTCTTAAACCTAGATTTGAAACCACCATTCATTTTCTTGCCATTTAAGAATTTTCTAAACTTAGCATTTGTATTCTTGAACTGATTCTTAAAATTCCCATTCCTTTTCTAGTTATTCTTGTAAGATTTAGTTTAGAGCCTCAAACGTCTTCTTGAACTTATTTATGATATGAGCAAGATATTTCAGCTTAGACTCTTTCTTAACTATCTTCTCAAAAACTTGGTCTATTGTAGATGGTCCATACACATCTACCTCACATCCAATTTAGGGGTTTAATCCCATAATTAACTTTTGGTTTCCAAACCATTCATTTGCTTGATACCGAGGAACATATTTTATGATTCTTGTGAACTAATCCCAATGCTCATTCACTGAAAGATCTCCCTACTTTATATTTTAAAACTCTATTATCTTCTAATCAAAATATAACTAGGGAAACCATCATGGTCTAAACAAAACCATGAATTTCTCCTAGGTTATAGTAGTAGAGTCGAGATTCATCTCAAGCTTCTTATTTTCCCACCATGTTGCTTCTTCTCTAGTAAGCTGATATGATCCCTAAATTGCTTCAACAACTTCTGAGTAGTTTTATATCTTGAATTACTTTTCCATTTTTGTCAACCAAGCTTCATCACTATCCCCAATTATAATTCCATCTAAATTAGGAGGTTTTACCTTCTTTATTTCCCAAGCAAGTTTTACAACTACTTGAGCCCTCGTGTCCTGTGGCACCTCATCATTCTTATTCTCTTGCTAAGCCTCTTGCTAGCCTTCTTACTGAATAAGGTGTTCTTATACCTCTTCCTGATTGAATTCCTCAACATTCCCATGCACAACCTAATATAAGGTCATGATTCACTCTTTAGTTTCATGCGTCACAGTGAAAATATGATCTAACTTTGCATCTTGCTTTGTTGTAAATTGGTTTGAAGGTATGGAAGGATTGGTGTTTGAATTACCCTCACCTTTGGGTCTACTATGTACCATTATATTTTATTATTAACAAGATAATATGAATACATTAGTAGAATCATAAAGTCATAGAGTTTGAACCTTAATTTTGATACCACAATGTTAGAACCCCACTAGGTTTAAATTGAATCAAGGTAATTTTTTAAAAATTTACTTAAAAATAAAATCAAATTATTCATAATAGATTAGTTAATATGATCTTTAACTAAATTTATCTTTCATAATAAATATATTATGATTCATTTAGATAATGATTAGATTAACAAAGTCAACAAAATTATAAATATAATCCATCATAAATGTATAACTGGTGAATTAATAACAATTCAACCCACTATTGAAAGTCAAAACAATAATATTGTACAAATAAGAGTAGCCAAATTACTATTCATCAAGTATAATAATACAACGATTTTACATTAGAGTGAATATAATAAATACAAGGTTACATGTAGTCAATGACTATCCATAAACTCATTATATGTAAATATACTGAAATCATGAGCAAAAGTCTCTATCGACTCACTGCTAGAGGAGAGGGAGAACATCATCATAGTGCTTTTTCACACCAATCACACACCATAAATCCCTTGCATAATGCCTAACTAGGGAAAGTACTTCCCTTCATGGATGAACATATGATATTGATGTAGGTATTGAGAAGTCAACTAGAACCCGTGTGTTGTAAGATTCTAACTACATGAAATATATCATAAAGAATTTTATTTTTAACATGACATTGTGCATACATGCATATAATCAAATAGGTGAAATGATAATGTTAGCTATAAACATAACTTTGGCCAAAGTTTTCATATAATTTAATGATCCATTAAATCAATCATAATCACACACACACACACACTCAATCAAATGTCATATAATATAAGTATTAAAGACTCTAACTATATGAATGAAAATCCATCTCATGATATTAACCATTAGTGACATTAATAAAAAATTTCCAAATATTCTATATACAATAATTCCACACATTTCTAATACAAATTAATATTTAATACCATGGTAATTAAATACAAGAAATAATCCCATGTTAAATAATAACTTACTTTCACAAATATATTTCCTAGATTCTAATACATCCAATGTCCATTTTCCAATAAGCTATATTAAATTATTTTCTATCAACATTATAATATCTATGGATTTACCAATTCCATGCAAACATCCCATGTTCTCAAGCATTAAATTAAATATTACATTTTAGGAACTTCTCAATAAATCCTTAGTAATAAAAAATAATAAATACCCCATTGATTATTCGAGTTAGCTATTTATCAATTCACACATACTTAATAAATGAAACAAAATTTTAATAATCAATGATATGAACCCATTTTTCATATGAATAAATCTATTCACTATAACAAACATTTATTTGTATATCAAATTATCCACATAAACATGTATATTTAATCCACTTATATCTATATACATTTGAAACTCTTTTTCCATTTATAATGAAATGAGATAATATATACATATAAATGGTCATAAATTTATGCATATATAATTATGGGTACAATTGATGTGATAACACACACACATAGATATATATGTATGTATGTATATATGTTTTTACAAACTATTCATATAGAATATTCTCATCTATATGTATAATCCATAATTAAATATATACACATGTATATATGTTTCAATTATTCTCATATCCGAGGTTCATACTTAAGGAATGAAACTTAATTTCACTTGAATTTTAATACAATCTAATAAACATCCATCAAAAATTTATTTATTCACATTATGCACAACTAGCTGAAAATAAAGGACTCATCCAATTGAAATGTATCTTTAGATTATTACCTATCTATATATATTCCAAAAAAGTAGATTATAGTCTTAATCAAAAGAATTATCTAATGTAAGAACCCAGTCATATATAACTAACTACAATTTTTATTTTAACTTAGACTTAATAGGTTTACCCAACCCGAGTTTTCACACTAGATAAAATTAAGTCTATGGTAATGGTAATTGATGAATCAATTTATATTTCAACCCATTGTCTATCAAACATAGAAAAAACATACACAAAAAATAATTACTTATATATAGTCAAAATAAAACCCTTTTTATATTTTGTTTACCCGTAAATATGCATACACAACCAATATAAATTTTATACTCAATCGATATATGTTTAAATATATTTATACACAGTCGACACATGATATTGTATTTCCAAAGTAATCACAATCGACCAGTATATATAATTTGAATAGGTTTACAATTAGAATTTAATCATAGCCAACTATAAATTGCATACTGAGTCCATAATTAATTATTTATAACATAGTTGATATATAATCATATTTCACAATCGAGTTGAAATACATTGATACATAGGTGACTAATATGTACTTGCATATAATCAATATGTAGTAATATTATATTTACCAATAGTAATAACTTGAATACATAATCAAGCCATATCTAACCCTTAACAAAACCTACCCTACATCTAGTTTGTTCAACTGGCTTAACCCTACCCTTTTACCTACTTTTACCCTTCACCCTCGACCACCGAGAGTCAGGGTCCACCTCCTCAACCTCCACCATGTAATCCATCTACCTTGTTTTTATAAATATAATTCATCTTAATCCATGTGTGAGCCATTGCATGAGCAAGTTATAGGCCTATTTAACACCTTGTTGTAATTATCTTGCCTTGCCTATAAGAAGAGAGGAACATGGAGGTGAAATGGATCTGCAATTATTATCAAGAACTTGTGCATCCAAAATTCTCCTTTTATAGGTAAATCATCATTAGTAATCTAGTGAACCAGCTAGTACATTAGAGAGCTAACTTTCCACCACCACTCCACCAAAGTTCCAAGTACCATTACTCTATCGAAATCATTCCAAACTCCACCAATGAGTCAACCACCTCAATTAATCACCCAATCAACTTTACATAAGATAAGTATCTATTTTGTGACATTCAATTACTTTATTTGCCTTTCACACCTAGCCCAACACCAACCCATCTCCCATAATTCCACTTTGTGATCCCATCAATCAGCCATTTATCAACCTAGATCTACACATACTAACCACTGATAGTTGTCTCAACTTCTAATAGTCTGTCTAACCACCAATGGTCACCTTGATTGCTAATGGTCATCTTAACCACTGACAGTTAACCCAACCACCAATGATCACTATACTATGGAAGTAAATTATATCAAGTTGTTTCCACCCACCTAACCTTAGCCAAATCTAATTTTATGTGTCCCTACCTATTCATGGACCCCTACTTGATTTTTTGAAGTAGACCCCAATCACTTAGCACTAGTATTAATTAACTTATCACTATTTTAATCATTTCTAGTCTATTTCTTAGCAAGTATTTCTTTTGTTCAATTTCAATAATTTTTTATTATTGATGCAAGTACTTTCTATTTTATTTATAAACTTAATTATTTAAAACATGTGGATTGATAGCCTCCAAGGAAGCTCTTGCTTCTAGGATCTAACTAATGCTAGGCAATCCACTCAACTATTTGTCTAACAAAAAAATTTGCTTTAGTGTTGTCTTATTTTCAAGTCATCCTCCTAAGCCAAAGAGGAGTTCTTCACAATCATTTGATTTGATGCATGCACAATCAAATAGGTTTTTCAACCATACCTGTATTTAGTTTCTTCTTCTTCCCCTTTTTGAAATATAAGTAAAAATTCATTGAAACATTATGGCACACCCAGTGGGACTTTGAGTCTTTACTTTGGGTTTCTTTTCTTTGCATTTGTATGCTTTTACCTCTATTTGGCTCATTAAGGAAACTAAAATATATTTTGGGTTTAAAATCAAGTGCATATATCAATTGCTTGCAAAATTAGCTCACATAGTTTAACTTAAAGAAAATTAATCTATCGTAGATTCACTCTTTTTTTCACACAATAAACCAAACCAATTTCATCAATTAAGCATAAAAAAATTGAGATAAGGCCCGACTAAAATTTCAACACCTAGCAGTAACCTTACCCTTTCTTGATGATCCTACTTGGAGGCCATTACTAAGGGTATAACCAACTCAGCTCTCTAGTTGAGTATAAACTCTGGATATCAATATATATTGTCTAAACACATGATACCCTTATCTCTATGGTATGTGAAGTGAGGGGGCAGGCCCCAATACCAAGATATGTATTGATTCAAATACAAATTATTTTTTAGAGCCTAAACACAACTTGAAACCAACCATAGACTTCCTTTTTAACACCTACTTTACAAGCCAATTTTAATTGCACAACTTCTTAATGCATAAGCCAAAAGCAATATTAATAAAAAATCTAGGGATTAATGTCCCTTTTAGAGTGTGATTTGATTTCTTTGATCATTTATTATCTTCTTTTTGTTTGAGTAGTGAGGTTGTTTATGATTTCTCTCTCCCCTATCTCATATGGTTGTCACTGGCCAACAACAAAGGAACCTTGTAGAACAAAATCCATCACCAAATTAACCTACCTCTTCCACCTCTTCATTCATGGACTATATCTCTGAACCAATAAATTATCCTCATCCCTTAGGAAGTCCTACTTTCCCTCGAGAGGTTCCCCAAGGAGATGCAAATTTTGTTGCCTTCCTAGATAACAATATTGAGGCCTTACAACATTATCTTATAACCATGTATTAATCTACCCTAACTTCAACCCCACATATAGATCCACCTTATGGCATGCCTCTCCAGCTCATGGGTATTACCTCTATTTCCATAGTTACAACCCAATTATTGGCTATTCAAGACTCCTCATCCACCAACAATCCCTTTGAGACTACTATAGATAACCAACCAAACCAAAATATGAATGCCCTTACACCTTCCACTCCTATGAACAACTCCTCTACCTTAAGATAAAGCCAACCTTTGTCCACCTACACTTCATCCACTATGGGAGTGCCTACCTCTAACACTACCAACCGTCTTTCAGTTACCCCCAATCTATTAACCACTACCTTGATTCAAATCCTTGTGGTGTCTATAACCTCCACCTTACCACTATTCAGTACAAGGGTCACCACCCTTCCATTGGTCACCAACCTAACTACCACTCCTATCCAACAAGCACCCCTTGCACTAAACTTAGGCTACATCCCTAACCTATAAGTTCATGTATCCTACCCATTACCCAACCACTTGCATCTACCCACCCTTATATACCTTCCACCCAACCATTAGAATCCATTGTTAAGGATGAAATATATTGAGAGGGGGGGGGTAAATCAATATATTATATATCTTTTAATTAATCTAATTTATTTTATTTAACCACTTAATCACACTTTCAAGATATGAAATAAAACTGAAACAATAATATGCACCACATAAGAGAGAGAGAGAGAGAGAGAGACACCATATTTTTATGTGGAAACCCAAAGTGGGAAAAACCATGAAGAACAATCTCAAGTATGTGAATGAGCACCAACTCAAATTACAAAGTTTGAAATCACCAACTTGCAGGAGCACCAACCCCTCTTATGTATAAAACACAACTATCTCTCAATGTTGCTTACTAAACAAATGATAGAAATCTATAATATCTCTTGCTTTTCTCTACTCTAAAATAAATACAAACCATGCTCTCTCTTGTATATCAAAAATGGATTTTCAAGCCTTTATTTATGTCTTTCCAAATGACCTTTGGCATTCACCCTTTATGACCCTTCAATCCTCATAGAAAATGGCACCAAACTTTCATGACCTTTCGTATCCTTGCATTTAAAAAGTCACATGGTGACCCTTCATAAGCAAATGCATCCTTTCCTCTTTTGTCTTTATCTTGGTGACTTTTTGTATTCTTCAAAGTGTTCCTTCATGTAAAAATGTGCCATACCCTCTTTAGTCTTCACATGGTGACTCTTGGAATTCTTCAAGATGACTCTTTATGAGAAAATGCATTTCATTCCTCTTTTATCTTTACCCTATGACTCTTTGACTTCTCCATGGGCCCTCTTTTGACTTATATGCATCCAAAAATATATTCATTAATATTAAATAAATATTAACACACATTAGCCAAGATATGAATATTAAAAACATCATTAAATGTAATTGGGCCTTTATCACTAATGCTAGACCTTTGACATCAATGATAATATTTACAACATCCACATACCAATATATGGTAGATTCCCATCCTTCTACCCACTATTAGTATGTCATCCAACCACCACATCAGTATGCATCTTACAACCTTCTGATTGCAAAATCCCAAATAAACCTAATGAAGATGGTTATGGACAAGATGACCACCTTAGAGTCATCCATGTGGGGTGATCATAACATCTTGTCATATGACCAAATCTGTAATGAGCCCATTCATCCATTCATACCTATTAGGCCATATCCTCCTCAATGCAAACTCCCCAAGTACTCTAAATTCCAAAGTAAGGAGGATCCCTAATAACACATTAGGGCATTTAGGCATGCTTTTTATCTACTTACCTATGATGATGCCCTCCTTCTCCATACCTTCCCCATGTGCCTAGCCATTTTAACACTGGATTGATATAGTGATGTACCCAAACACACATTAGCCAATATATGAATATTAAAAACATCATTAAATGCAATGGGGCCTTTATCACCAATGCTAGACCTTTGACATCAATGACAATATTTCCAAAAATCTCTCCCTTTGTCATTGATGGCAATGTCAAACTGAAACTACCACATCTTAAAACCTACACATACAGCCATCTAAAAAACATAAATTAAATCCACTTTATTGTAGCAACATATACCTATCTCCTGTACCTATTGTATACCTATTTTTTTACCTATAGCTATACCTATTTCTGTTCTTCTCCCCCTTTGACATCAATGGAAAAGGGCCTATCCTAGAGATAACATTTAGCTCCCCATCGATTGATGATAATCCTCAATGATAGGAAGTAGAAGAAATTACTCCCAACTTCTCTTGTAGATACTCTATAGTACTGATATATTCCATTTTAACCTATTGATCTACAACTTTTTCTCTCAAGAACTGATATCTAATGGGAATATGTTTTGTTATTGAATGCATCACTGGATTATTTAAAATATTAATAGCATTTGTGTTGTCAAAAAAATAGAAACAGGTTCATCATATTTACCTTGATATCTTCCAAAGTTTGCTTCATCCAAAAAAATTGAGTAAAACACAATACTGCTATAATATATTCTACTTCAGCTATAGAAAGTGATACTAAATTATGATTTTTTCTTAGCCATGATACTAAGCTATCAAAAAGAAAGAAATCTCCTTCACTTGTATGCTTTTTATCATCCAAGCAACTTGCTCAATTTGAATCTATATAAGCAACCAAAGTGAAATATCTACCTATGGGTTACCAAAATCTATAATCCAATGCCCCCTTGATATATTTGAATATTCTCTTCACCAATTGAACACGACTATATTTTAGAGCTTACTGATATCTTGAAACCATACCTACTACATGCATGATGTCTGGCCTCAATGCTGTCAAATATAAAAGATTACTAATCATAAATCTATATAAAGATTGATCTGCAATAGGTTAATCTTCATCCTTGATCACCTTATTTCCTATACTCATTGGTGTGCCGACTGGTGCATAATCCTCAAAACCAAATTTATTCAATATTTTCTTAGCATATTTACTTTGAGATATGAAAATTCTTTTATCTAATTGAAATATTTGAAACCCTAAGAAAAATGACAATTCTCCAAGCATAGACATCTCAAATTCTTTTTACATGTTATCATAAAATTATTTTGTCTTCTTTTCAATGTTTCCTTCAAAAATGATTTCATCAACATATACCACAACAATCAATTGATGTTCACCTTCTATTTTTATGTAGAGATTACTGTCAGCAAATCCTCTCTTGAAACCTTGATCCTTTAGGTACTTATCAAGTCTTGCATACCAAGCTCTAGGAGCTTGTTTCAATCTATATAGTGCTTTCTTTAATCTTCATACATAAATACTAATATTTGAGAGAATAAATCCCTCAGGCTGGTCAATGTAGACCTCTTCTTCTAGATTCTCATTTAGGAAGGAGGATTTGACATCCATCTGAAACACTTTGAAAATTTTAAACACTGCATATGCAAGAAACATTCTAATAGCCTCTAGCCTTTCCAGTGGTGAAAAAGTTTCTTCAAAATCTATTCCCTCAATCTGAGCATATCCTTTACATAATAATCTTGCTTTATTCCTAGTCACTTCTCCATTTTCATTCAACTTATTTTTGTAAACCCATTTTATTCCTATCACATTGTGATATTTTGATCTAGGCACTAATTCCCAAGTATCATTCTTTTCTATCTGATTTAATTCTTCATCCATTTCCTTAACCCAATGCTTTTCATGCCTAGCTTATGAAAAAGTTTTAGGCTAAATTTTGGATAACTACAAGAAATTAACTTGCTTAGATTCACATAGAAATCTACCTTCTTTAGATAGAAATCTACCTTCTTTAGATAGAAATCTACCTTAGCTTTATGCTTAGTAAGATAATTCACCCCTAGGATTACATCATATGACCCTAGTGGAGCTGCATAAAGACCTACTATATTAATGAATTTAGGCAACTCAATCTCAACTTCCACTAAACACCTATCAAATTTAATCATAGCATCGTTCCACATTGACTATGCATTTGCCATTGAACAAACTTTCCTAGATGACCTATAAATCATACGTGGAGAAACAAAACACTTTATAGCTCTAGTATCTATAAAAAAGGAAATAAGTTGACCAAAAATATTACCTTGAATCTCAATAGGTAAAGCTTGACAATCATATTGATGATTGTTAACAATTGCATGGATTCTCTACTAGAATTTCCCTTAGTTTTTACTTCAAACTTTTCTTGAGTACATTCCCTAGCAAAGTGATCACCTCCATAAATGAACAATCCATTAGGTGGTCCTTTCCTTTTTAACTTGCTCATATTCACTTACCATCATTCTTCTAGTGTGAAATCCTTCATTTATGTCCTTGGTGATGTCACTTTTATTATGATTTATCTAGACATATTTAGATGGGGTTTTGGTGTCTTTTTTCTCCTTTTTCTCATCTTCATTTAATTCTTCAAATCTTCCTCTTCAATGATTTCAAGAATGTCTATTGGATCACTGATTCTTTGTGCTCCTTCTTCTATCTTGACACTTGTACTTTCAACTATTTTCTAGGTTCTTTTGGTATAACATTTATAAGCTTTACTTTGGCAATAATAACCAATAAATATACCTTCATCTGCTCTATATTCAAACTTACCTAGTTTTTCATTAGTTCTCTTTATGAAGCATCTGCTGCCGAAAACTCTAAAATAATAAATTGTTGCTGGTTTGTCTTTCTATAGCTAATGAGAAGTCTTGTCACTATTGAATCTCAATAATGCTTTGTTCTAAATATGCACTACTATAGAAAGTACTTTTCTCCAATATTTATCTAGTATCTTGGATTCATTTAGCATTGTCCTTGCCATTCTAAACTATTCTATTTCTCCATTCAACTACTCCATTTTGCTATGGAGTTATGACTGTTGAATAATGCCTCTTTATTCCATGGTCTTTAGAAAACTCAATAAACTGATCTGACATGAATTCTCCTCCTTGATCTAATATTATGAATTTAATATTCAAACCAATTTCATTCTCAACTAATGCTTTGAATGCTTTGAAATGTCTGAAAGCTTCTAATTTTTTCTTTAAAAACATTACCCAAGTCATACATGAAAAATCATCAATAAACAACATGAAATATTTATCACCTTGAGTAATTTGAGTTATCATAGGTCCACACAAATTAGTGTGAATAATCTCTAACATCTGAGTGGTCAAGTACTCTTTTTTTTTGAATCACCTTCTAGCTTACTTCCCATGTTGACAAGGTTCACAAAGCATGGCAGCTGGATTTGTAATATTTGAAAGATTTTTGACTTCTTGCTTCTTTTTGATATTGACAAGATTTTCAAAATTTATGTGTTCCATTATCTTGTGTCATATCTAAATTTATTCAATTTGACTCAAACAACATCTTTGACCTTTGATGTTTGATAACATATATAAATTATTGCATGTTTTCTGAGCATCTACAACTAACACATCTGAATATTTTCTCCTAATTTCATAACCTTCTGCATAAAATTTTAGTGTGTGACCCTAATCACACATCTGACTTACACTCAAAATATTATGCTTAAGACCTTCTACATATAAAATATTTTTAGTTTTAGTTATACCATTATCCAAACTTAGTGTACCTTTTTCAACAATTTTGGTAGTAGTATTATCTCCAAATTTCACTGTGCCACCATTAATCTTTTTCAATGTTATGAACTTGCTTTTGTCTCTTATCATGTGCCTTGAACATCCACTATCAATGAACTATGGATTTTATTCATTTCTTGCATGTAAAGCTGTCTATATCAAAATAGATTTTTTAGGTTGTTTTTTTTGCCATAAACTTATCTAAACTTTCTTTTTAGTGAATGGAGCCTTGAAACTCTGGTCCTTCTTGATCAAATAAAACACACTTCTATAGTACCAATATATGTGTCCAAAGTTATTTCACTTATAACATATTATGGCCTCTTCATTAAAGCTTGATAGAGGAGCAAAAGAGTTGTGGCTTCTACTTGACTCTGCATAAGTTTCTTTCTCCTTATTTATGAAATTGTTAGCCCTTTTTTGAAATTATATTTTATTATGGCCATATCCATTACAATAAAAATAGTAGCCATAAAAATATGACCTATTTGTGTATCTTTTACTTGATTGCCTTTTGTAGCTATGTTCCTTCTAGCCTTCTTTGTTTGAGATGTCTTCTATATTCTTAACTTCTTCCCTTTTTATTTCATCTTTTGTAAGAGCTTTAGCATAGATCTTTTCTTTTTTTGTGTTAACCTTATCTATGAAAGTAGTGGCTTCCTCTTTCTCTTTTTCAAATCTGATACCTGTCTTATTTGACATTGATCTTGGACTTTCTAATATCTTATTCAACATATTAGTGCTATCCTTAAATTTTGAATCATTGGCTTCTCTATCATTGATTGCTTTATTTATTTTCTCAAGATCTATTTTAAAGAATCAATTTCAATAATATACCTTTCATATTCTTTACTTACTTTTTAAAACTATGTCATTATATCTTTTTCATTCTTCTTGGCTTCTTCAAAGTGTGCTTGTAGATCTTCAATTGTTTCCTTTGATTCTTTTTCATTTTTTTGATCTAAAGCTTTAATATTTGATTCTTCTTCTCAAGAGCATTTAAATATTCTAAGGAACAAATGAGTTCTCCTTATAAATTCACTTTGGCTTCATCTTATTCTTCATCTTGATCATCTATACTTTTTCTTATAGAGGCATCTTCATGTATGGCCATGAATAGAATCTCTTCTTGTTCTGAATCACTGACTCCACTATCTTCGGCTGAGCTAGGATCTTTAAAATACAAACTCTTTTTTTTAATCCCTTCTTGAATTTTACTTTGAAATTCTTCTTGTATGTAGACTTTCCTTCTTCATTGTCACCATTTAGCTACAAAATGTCCAATCTTTCCATAATTAAAACATTTAAAATGTAATTTTCTTTGATATTTACCTGTGCCCTTTTTTATCTTGCAAATAAATAGAGCTCCATTGTCATCTTCATCATTGCTAGAATTGTCACTAGATTCTTGAATCTTAGCCTTCTCTTTCTTTGATGTATTGAAAGTAACTTATCTCTTTGAGGGTTTCTCTTGTTCAGTTTGCATCTAATATTCTATAAGAATACCATGTAGCTTATTCATATTTAGCTTGGCTAAATTATTTATCTCTTCAATTGCTGAAACTTTTGCATCATATTTCAATGGTAGAGATATAAAAATGTTTTGTACCACAATTACTTCTTCTAACTTTTCTACAAGACCTTGAATCTGCTTAACTATTTGATCAACCTGCAAAAGATAAATGGGTATATTTTATTCCACTTCCATCTTTAAACTCTCAAATTATCTTCTAAATGTCTGAAGCTTATCTTGCTGAACCTTTCCATTACCTTTATAAATATTCTCAAGTTTTACCCAAGTTTCATGAGCATATTTGCATTGCATAACTTTAACAAATTATGGTTCACATAAACCACATAAAATAGAATTTAATGCTTTAGCATTATTTTCACTTGCCTTCTTTTCCACTAGAGTAATTACAAGTTTTTGTGGCTCTTCATATTCCTCCACTACTACTTTTAAAATGTCAATTCCAAGGGCCATCAAAAAGGTCTTCATCCTTATGCTCCAAAAAGCCTAATTTGTCCTATCAAACAAAGGTGCCTTATTTGTATAAAAACCTTCATGTGATCTAGCCATTGTACTTTCCTGATCTACCTTCAAGCTATAATTTTTACAAAAGAACCTACTCTTATACCAATTGTTAAGCATAAAATATAATGAGAGGGGGGGGTGAATCAATATATTATATATTTTTTACTTAATTAGATTTATTTTATTTAACCACTTAATCACACATTCAAGATATAAAATAAAATTGAAACAATAATATGCACCACACGAGAGAGAGAGAGAGAGAGAGAGAGAGAGAGAGAGAGAGAGAGAGAGAGAGAGAGAGAGAGAGAGAGAGAGAGAGAGAGAGAGAGAGAGAGAGAGAGAGAGAGAGAGAGAGAGAGAGAGTAGATTTTTACGTGGAAACCCAAAGTGGGAAAACCCATAGAGAATAATCTCAAGTAAATGAATGAGCACCAACTCAAATTACAAAGTCCACAAAAACTAACTTACATGAGCACCAACACAACAACTATTTGTGAGCACCAACCCATAAGAACACCAACCCTTTGAAAATATTTGTGAGCACCAAACCATAAGAGCACCAACCCCTCTTGTGTATAAAACACAACTATCTCTCAATGTTGTTTACTCAACAAATGATAGAAATACACAATATCTCTTGCTTTTCTCTCCTCTAAAAATAATACAAACCATGCACTCTCTTGCATATCACAAATGGATTCTCAAGCCTTTATTTATAGCTTTCCAAATGACCTTTGGCATTCACCCTTTGTGACCCTTTAATCCTCATGGAAAATGATGCCAAACTTACATGACCCTTCGTATCCTTGCATTTGAAAAGTCAAATGGTGACCCTTCATAAGCAAATGCATCCTTTCCTCTTTGTCTTTATCTTAGTGACTTTTCATATTCCTCAAAGTGTCCTTTCATGAAAAAAATGTGCCATACCCTCTTTTGTCTTCACATGGTGACTCTTGGAATTCCTCAAGATGACTCTTCATAAGAAAATGCATCCAATTCCTCTTTTATCTTTATCCCATGACTCTTTGACTTCTCCATGGGCCCTCTTTTGACTTATATGAAACCAAATATATATTTGTTAATATAAAATAAATATTAAGACACATTAGCCAAGATATGAATATTAAAAATATCATTAAATGCAATGGGGCCTTTATCACCAATGCTAGACCTTTGACATCAATGATAATATTTCTAACATCCACATACCGATATATGGTATATTCCCAACCTTCTACCCACCATTAGTATGTATTCCAACCATCACATCAGTATGCATCTTACAACCTTTTGAGTGCACAATCCCAAACAAACTTAATAAAGATGGTTTTGGACAAGATGACCACCTTAGAGTCATCCATCTGGGGTGATCACAACATCTTGTCATATGACCAAATATGTAATGAGCCCATCCATCCATTCATACCTATTAGGCTATATCCTCCCCAATGGGAACTCCCCAAGTTCTATAAATTCCAAAGTAAGGAGGATCCCCAATAGCACCTTTGGGCATTTTGGCATGTTTTTTATCTGATTAACTATGATGATGC
The DNA here is from genome assembly GCA_037957365.1 of Torreya grandis. Lineage (NCBI taxonomy): Eukaryota > Viridiplantae > Streptophyta > Pinopsida > Cupressales > Taxaceae > Torreya > Torreya grandis. The sequence continues at coordinate 2,572,439 of JARHVA010002033.1, forward strand.
CCTCCTTCTCCATACCTTCCCCATGTCCCTAGGCATTCTGACACTGGATTGGTATAGTGACATACCCAAATACTCCCTCTTCTCCTTCATCTAGTTGGCTCAAACTTTCTTGTACCACTTTTTGATCAATATCTCTAAGAAATTTTCTATAACTGACCTCTACTCTATCTAGTAGTTTGAGGATGAATCCATTACTAATTTTTTAGCTCATAAGAGGAACATAATTAACCAACTTTCTTTTTCCTTGCCTCAACCCAAACTCATAGAGCTCTTTGCTTAGGCATGTGCCAAGCATATCTCCTCTACACTATGTGTCCAAAGATTTTTCACCTTTGATGAAGCTTTTACCATGGCTCATAAGTTAGAGAATAGAGCCATTAACAAAGGAAAGCTAAAATTGAAAACAAGAACTACACCTATAAAATCAATGAGGCCTCTTCTTCCAAACTGAATAACCAGTCCAATGCTAATACCAGGGGTAAGGGAAATGTGAATGGAGTTATCCTTAAAGTTGCTCCTCTACCATCCATCAACCAAAAAAATTATTCTAGTTCCTCAAAGTAAAACATGAGGAACCAAAACCATAACAACCAAAAGAAATTCACTCCACTTAGAGAATCTTATGCTTCAATATTGGAGAAGTTATTGAAAGTTAATATCATTCAACTTCCTCCTATCAAACCCCCTCAGTAGTTTGATTCCTCTCATCCTACACCTAGTTTTTATAATGATAATGATCTATGTACTTTCTATTGGGTAATAGGACATGACATTAGTACATGAAATACCTTCAAGAGCCTTGTCCAATACCTCATTGATAAGGGGGAGCTCGTATTGGACAACCCCAATGCACCATCAAACCAAACCCTTGATATATTCAAGAAATTTTTTCTAAACCATACTCTTAACAAGAATGAGAGTAACTAGGTTGAGTGTTCTCGTGATGCCCTTTGACCCTCTTGCTTCAAAACCTGTCTGGTATAATGATTGCCAAGTGTGTTCTTATCATAGGGCACCCAACCATGACATAGAGAATTACAAAGCTCTCTAAACTGTTATCTAATGGCTTTACAATGAGGATGATCTATTAATAGATGAACCTCTCATGAGCCCTATACTTATCCCACCAACAATCACACCTACCCAATGCTTAACTACTCCTCAAATCTCACCTCAGAGTGAAGATGAGTCTAACCAATCTTCTACCCCAACTCCCCCTTCTATCAATACTATAAATATGGTCACAAGATTACATCAGAAGGATAAGGGGAAGGTTAAGGTGTCCATTCCATATATGTACCCATCTTCTACCTCCCAACCAACTCAAACCCATCCATCCCCATCTTCAACCAAATCTAAGGTATCTATTTTAGGTGCCTCCCAATATAACCTCTCTAAATACATCAGGGGAGTTATCCTCAAGAAACTTTACCAAACTTTGATAAACATGAGCTTGTATGAGTTGATCTCTACCTCACCCCATCACCACCAAGCACTAATAGAGTCTTTGCAATCCATAGAGGTCCAGCCTAAAGATCCCCAACCTCTAGTAGCCTTTATGGATGATATTCAAATTTATAACCTTGTTACCTTCAAGGATTCAAAAATACCTTCCATCCATCTAGATGACCCAGATCCCCCTCTCTTTATTACTGATTACATCAACCAAACCTACATCAAATAGATCATGATTGATGGGGGATCTAGTATTAACATCATCTCCTCCCATGCCTATAACCAACTCAACTTGGCAGATAATGTTATGTCCAAAACCTTAGTTGTCCTTTAATCATTTAATGATACCATGCCCACTACATTATAAACTGTCATCCTACATATCCATTTAGGACCCTGCATGCTCCCCAAACTCTTCTATGTAGTAGAAGGTGAATTCTAATACAACATTTTTTTGGGATGACCCTAGATCTACTCCATGGGTTGCATCCCCTCTACCCTTCACCATTGCATCAATTTTGAGAATGAGGGATAGGTCATCACCATCCAAGCCGACCCAAGTCCTTTCTCAACATGCAACATGACATATCACCCCAATGATATCCTCATACCTCCATCCAGCACACCCTTAGAAACTAAAAACAAACCTTCAACCATATAAGTGGATGTCATATACCCTTCCACCAACAAGGCATCCACTAGTTCCTCTATCCCTTTGGACCAAATCCCCACCATAAACCTTATGGATTCAATAGTCCATCATCTTTAACTGGGGGAATATCGCCTTTTAGCCCTTAACATTTTCCTTACTCCTCACGTGTATGGCCAACTTACTAACTAATTGGGATATGATCCCAACATCAAAACTATTTTTCTATTTAGAAATCCCTAATATCTAACACATTTTGTCTATGGGGGACTCGATAAACCCCTTGGTGCTTCTATAACCTCTATTCCACCTTGACCATTCACTACTAGTTTCTCTTACCTAGACAAACTGAACTTCACCAAGACATACCTCCATTGATGTGCTTGGAAAGGATTTGGTCTTGGGTAGTATGAGCGTGATTCACATGAGTTGGTCTCCATTGAGACCAATAAGCCCCATGAGAAGCATGGCCTTGGTTTCATCATACCCAATAAGAGGGAACCCAAACCACATACCACCACCATTATTGAAGAAGACACCCCTTCCTCACTAAACTCTCCCCTGTCCATGTGTGAGGATGATGACATCATCCCACCTAACTTTTTTTTCCATCAACATGATCAAATTTGGACCCCTAACTTGTCAAAAGGACGGGGCAACCATAACCATCCCTTTGACCCATCTTGAGATGATAGGAGATGACTCTCCTTCCATTAATACTGTTCAGTATTAGGATGCTGATTCCATTCTCACCTATCTTGGTACCCTATATTATTCCATCCATAAATCCCTTCCTCTTGAGACCTCGACCATGTTGAATGAATCCACCATGGATATAAACCTGGGCACCCTAGACAACCCCTGCATTATCAAACTTAGCCAATTGTTGAATGCTAAGGAAATTTGGGACTTCTCCTCTTTCCTCTAAGGCTGTAACATAGCCTTTGCTTGTTCTTATAGAGACATACCTAGAATTAACCCTACCATTGCTACCCATAACATAGTCACTAACTATGAAGCCAAGCCTATCAATTAAAAGCTTTAGTGCATGCACCCTCACATAGCCCTTCTTGTCAAAAAAGAGATTCAACACATTCTATCTATCAATTTCATTCAACCCATTGACTACCCCCATTTTTTATCGAAAGTTGTACCTATCATCAAAGCCATAAGGGGACTACACATTTTTGTGGACTTTTGTGACCTCAACCTTGCTTGTCCTAAAGATGACTTTATTTTATTGAGCATCGACCAACTAGTTGATCTTATAGATGGCCATGAGATGTTATCTCTCATGGATGGATTCTTGGATTATAATTAGATTCTAATTACCTCTAAAGATTAGTACAAGACTGCCTTTACCACTCCATAGAGAACCTTATACTTTAGATTCATGCCTTTCAAGTTAAAGAATGTTGGTGCCACCTACCAACGTGCCATGACTTATATCTTCCATAATATTTTAGAGAACTATATTGACAAATTTATCAAAAAATCCAAACTCTAAAATCACCATTTAGCCATCCTCAAGATCATCTTTGAGTGGTTCATCCATAACGATGTCTGCCTCAACCCGAAGAATTACATTTTTGGGGTCTTGTTAGGAAAGCTTCTTAGATTTATCATTTCACTCTGAGGAATAGAAGTTGATGCCACCAAGATCAAAGCCATCCTTGACATTCTTCCTCTCATCAACCTTAAGCAACTCTATAGATTTCAAGGGAAGTTTCAATCTATTCATCGATTTAAATCCTAGCTTTCAGATTGATGCCAACCTTTTCACCACCTTGTGAAGAAGGATGTATCTTTTAAGTGGAATAGTGACTATCAAAAGGCCTTTGATTAACTCAAAAAATACTTTTTGTCTTTACCTATCCTCACCCTCCCAAGGACAACCAACCTTTCTACCTTTACATCTTTGATATTGATCGCTCCTTAAGGGTAATGCTTGCTCATTAGGATGAACAACAAAGAGAAAAATCCATCTACTACATTAGCCACACTCTTGTAGAGTATGAGACTTGGTATACCCATATCAAGAAGCTTTGCTTAGCTTTAGCCTTCATGGCCACCAAGCTTCATCATTACCTTATTAATCATAAAACCTATGTCATAACCAAAACTGACCCACTCAAGTACATGCACTCCAAGCCATATCAAAACCAATGTATGGTCAAGTGGATCATGCTCTTAGTAGAGTTTGACCTTGAGTTACTTTATAAAAATTTATTTATGGGCCAAGTCATTATTGACCAATTAGATGAAGCACCATTAGAACACAACCAACCTCCTCTTGAGTTTCCTAATGAGTCCATCGTGACCCTCTCTCAGGGAAACTTCACCTATCAAGTCACCATTTTCTTTGATGGATCAAAGTGTTAGCATAGTGGTAGAGACGGTATCATCATTATCCCCTTTGATGATGAGCCTCTTCCTTTGTCCTTTAATCTTGATTTATAATTTACTAACAATATGGTTGAGTACAAATCCCTAGTGATAGGCCTTCAAACTACCTTAGACCTACCAGTTAAAACAATCAGCATCTTTGGTGACTCCCAACTTGTAGTCAATCAAATCAATGGATTTTACTAGTGTAAGAATGATGTCTTGTAATAATACAAGCAACTAGTTGACAAATTCTTAGCATCATTTTAATAATATCGCATCGAATCAACCTCATGATCTACTAATAAGTTCACCAACACCATGGATTCCCTTGCCTCTCAGATACCATCTGTAACTTTTGACTCTAAGCTATCTATAATTATCCATGAACTTACCCATCCTATGTCAAACCAGACTCTCCCACCATTTTTGATGTAGAAGAGAAATAACCTAACCTTTGTTATTAGTAGACATTCAACTAATTCCCACTTGCCATCATTCTTTCTAGCCTTTCTAGGAATGCTCAAAGAGTATTTATCTAGAGTACCTCTTGTTATACCATTATGGGGGGAATTATTTATAAATGCAGCTTTGATAGCCTCCTCTTTTGTTGCTTACGTAGTCATGAAGCCTCACATGATATATAGGAAACACATAATGGTATCTGTGAGGGACACTTTAGTGGTCTTTCTATAGCTAAACATATCATTTTCCTTGGCTATTATTGTCTTACCCTTAACCAAGACTGTTGTGATTATGTGAAAAAGTGTGTTAAGAGTTAACAATATGCTAGTTTACATCATGCACATAGCCATAATCTTTGAGTTTCCACTAATTTTTGGCCCTTCTCACAATGGGGTCTAAACCTTATTAGTGAAATTAATCCCCATTCCTCACAATGACACCAATATATCATCACTACGACCAAATATTTTACCAAATGGGTATAGGATATTCCTTTAGTCTCAACCAAAATAGAAAAAATTAATGACTTTATCAACCATGATATCATCTACCATCTCAGTGTTCCTCATAATATTATCATTGACAATGGTAAATACTTTAAGAACAAGAAAGTCTAGGGTCTATGTGATGCATTTGACATTAAGCTAAGATTCTCCTCGCCCTATCACCCTCAAACAAATAGATAGGTTGAGGCCTCTAAAAAAAATCTTAACAACTTGCTATCTAAAAAGGTCAATAAATTTGGTCAAGATTGGCATTTGCACATCCCCTTCACCTTATGGGCATATCGTACTAGCATTTGGACCCCTATGGGTGCTACCCCTTTCTCTCTTGTGTTTGGAGTGGAGGCTATCTTGCCTGTTGAAGTCCAAATCCCATCTCTTTGCATATCTTTACAAGAGCTTATTTATGAAGATGATTGTCATCAACATCATTTAGCTCAGTTCGAGATACTTGATAAGCATCATTTAGTATCCCTTACCCATATTCATGTCTATCAAGAGTGCATCAAGCATAGTTATAACAAACACCTTAAAGTGTGAGAATTCAACATTAGAGACTTCATCTTAAAGGAAAATAAACATATCACCAACATGGAGTAAAGCGAGTGGGGCAAATTTGCTTTCAATTGGATTGGAAGTTATATTATAACCCACAAGTATGGATCATGATCTTACCAGTTGTCTTCTCTCAAAGGCCACCCAAAACCTGAGCCCCACTATGCTTCACATCTACATATATTCTTTTGTTAAAAAGGATCAAGGTCACCTTTTGACTAACTTAACATCATCCATTCTTTCAACCACATTCATCTCGATGTTTTTGGGGAAATTGATTAAAGCCAAACCATGTGACTATCTATCACAGTCATAGATTAATTTTGAATAATGGGTACCATGTATCTACCCATGGCATTATTCTCTATTACTTTCCATCCCTTTATTGGGATAGATTTTGATGATTGTTTTCACCTCAACCTCTTCACACCTAATCAACCTTCTTGTGATTTTATTTTTTCCTTCATAAAGGTGCACCCTTAGGCCTATATATGTAAGTCTATGTCAAGCAAAATCAAAAAGTTAAAATTCCTATCACTAGCAATCATGGGTCATTCCTAGCATTCACAATTGCTCCCTTGAAGGACAACTATTTAAAATTTATTTGAAATTGTTAAATATAAGGTGTATTTTTCCCTTCAAGGATAACTATCAAAAAGCAATTAACAAATAAAATAAACTTAGACAACTCTCTCGAAGGAAGGATGAGTAAAGAATTTTGTCAAAGGCATAATAATTACTTGGAAGCTTCTCACATCAATTAACTTCTCATATACAACAACAGAGAAAAAGATCCATTTACAAAATTAAAAAAAGGAAACTAATCTTGAAAGCCACAATCAGCTCCCAAACAACATAATAAGATGACAACCACAATTATCTTTCACAGGTATACTTCTTGCATTGATTAGTCTACATAGTTTGACATAGACTTATTTATTCTGGCTCTTTAGACACCTATAAAATAAGCATGCTAGTCTCACAACAAGGTTCCATTTTTATGCATTTCCCCTTTACTCACTATAAGCAAGGTGTTTTTGAGCTTACTTAACATTATGTGGCCAAGACACCTTTTTACCAACTAACGAACACTAATGCAAAGCATTCAAAGGGCTTATGTTCATTAAGCCAATCTAACTTCAGTTTTGTTCTAGTCCTTGTCAAATAAGAAGCACCATTCCCTCTTCTTATCATATCATGACTAGTTGATATTCTCATTATAACATTTTTCTCTTATTATCTATATTTACATTTAGTGTTGTTAGTTATCTTACCTCGTTTGCTTCACCCTAATTAAGATAAAAACACCCATAATCATAATAGGCATATCCATGTGTGTCATAAGTGACATCATAATCAAAACCATAACAAAGATAATCACCATAGCATCCATGAGAAATAAAATAAATAACCATTTTCCACCACATGTCTACATCTAAATAATGCATCATATATTCATTAACAATCTATCATGTCATAAGCAACCAAGAAACATAACCATCAATCAAAACCATCTCATGCCTAGCTAGGCATATATGAGTGTCTAGCATCCATAACATAAGCATAATATGTAAGCAATATAAACATCACATCATAAGCATTAACCACCAACACAAATCATACACCATGAGCATAAGCAATAAACAAAGATCATATATATATATATATATATATATATATATATATATATATATATATATCTTGTGAATCAAATAGCATAATATGTACAAACAATAGATAAACATGTCTCTCTCTCAAAATGTACATCTCACCATATCGGATCACAGGTTAGAATCAAAATGATATATAGTAATATATAAAGTCTATGAGCTATGTCATGCTCCTAGGCACCACTGTCTCTTAGTACACCACTAAGTCTTGGTACATATCCACATGTCCATGTTTACCCACATCTAAATGTATCCCACTGACTTGGTATCTCTATACTGGCAACACCTACCAAGCTAACTATGTACTCACCCCATTAGGGCTCTTGTGGACACTATGTCAAAATTATGGTCTCATAATATTGTAGCTCCTTAATTGTAGCCAAGTATCATTCCATGGGGATGGTTCTCAATGGTCCTATCATGACCAATGCTCCTCCTCATCTCTACCTTAGAGAGTCCCTCTCCTATGTAATGAAGGCAAGAAAAGCCCATGCTTAGTCCTTATCACTGTGAGAGTCATAACCTGACCCTATAAGGTAGCAACCTAACCTTATAGGGTGGACACCTACCCCTATAATTCTATGACTTATACTTATGTAGTGAGTAATGTTGCTCCTACCTGTCCATCGAGGTTAGCCCCTTGGGCCCTCTGGTCCCCTCTAACAACTGTGTCCATAACCATTGGCCTCACACCTCCATCATCCCCATAAATGTCTACTACTATATATAAAGGTTGGTACCATGCCGTGTACCCATCTATAAACCCATTGTCATCTATCTATGCCCTAGCTGGTAGTTCCTTGTAATCTAGAAAAGTAGGCATGGGATGTGGCTCTAGAAGTAGAATCTCTAAATCATCTCACATATACCTAGGGAATTCACATAGAATACCTTGTATGAGGTTGAACTGCCTCCTCACCCTATCAAATGGGATGAGCTCCACCTCCCCATCCCACCTACCAAGTATCCATCTATATATCTATAGGGAGAGTGTCTATCTATTGTACCTGGGCCATGCTGGAAACTAAACATAAGGTCTCCAGGTGATATATTGCATCACTAGTGCACATAGTACACCACTAAACCAATCAACATCATGGGATCCTCCCCCTACACCTAATGTGGTAAAGTCACTCCTTTATTTTATAAAGCTGATTGGGAACTCAATCTGTATGAACCCTACCCATGATAATCCCACTAGCCTCAACACCTAAATGTGCTTGTAGGCTTAGTAATGTAGAACTAGGGTAACACTGATACTATACCTCTTATGGGTCCTAAACCCCCAAAACTCCCTATATATCTAAGCTAGGAGAATATGCACCCAATCGGACATAGTTTGCCCTAGTAACAACTCCCCCAACACCCCTAATAGTAAATATGGGAATCTCCTACTACTCGAATAAAAAAAAGCAAAGTAGGAGATGGCCATTATGAGCATCATCATCAATCTCCTCTCACCTATATCCCTCACATATAGTGTGCTGTAGTTGAACCCACCATCATGCTATCAAACCTGATCATTATCATCTCCATACAAAATATCCATGAGCTCCTCTTGCTCCTCTCACTCTATATGATAGATTGGATTACCTTGAAGTAGAATCCATGTGATCCTATGCACATCCTCAAGCAATATCATCATCTCATTGATCAATAATAAGAAGGTGTTCATAGTGGGATCCCATCTCTTGATGAGTGCTATGACTATGGATGCATATCAGGGCACATGTTGATAATGCCTCATCACCCCCAACCCAACCTCCTCCATGTGGGCCCAGTCAGTTGGGGTCATCCCCTGATGGATCTCTATGAATATATGTGATAGTTATGCATTTATATCTACTCCCTAGCCTGCACTAACTCGAAAACATGGCTCAATCACTATGCCATTATTGCCTACCCTACCCTACCTTACCCTTTAAACAATTGACCTACTTCCTTATACATCTTACCCATCTACCCAATTACTTGCTAAAATTTCCATAAAAACCTACAAGGTCTACCTACCTAGTAATTACTACCTCTTTTGCCTTACACTTTTTCAACACTTATCAAAAACCCTATTTTTCCTAGTCGACCATTGATGGTCATGGTGAACACCGATGTTCAAGCATCCATTTTTATATGGATCTCAATAATCGATGGTCAAACCTAACCATCGATGGTCACTATGGGTATTCCATGAATAGACCACCCAAACCCTACACTACCCTACCCTAAAAGTACCTCAAATGCAATAAAAATTCCTACTTTGCTATCCTAATGTGCCTACCCTCCCTATCTCACCTACTCACCTATTCAATTTCCACTTTCACCTATATATTTACTCAAATTATTAAAAAACCCTACCTAAAGCATAATAGTTCAAACACACCCATTTAAACCTACCCTAATCCTAATGTAATTACAAATTCCATTTGGGCTATCAGATTTAATAACATCCCCTACCTCATTTCATGATCACTGCCATGGAGTCAGTCATAGGCCTACTCATCCTCATCCATGTGTGAATTGTCCCTACATTATGATTGGTCATCTTGGTCTACCTTAGAAAACTCTCACCCAATAGCAAACAAGCTTCTAGTACTCACTTTCACCACAACACAACAAGCACTAGAGCTCTAAGTCAGCATAAGTAAAAGTAAAAATGAGTAAAAAGTGATTCAAATTTCACTTTTACCCCATAGAATTTTAGGGTTTTCACCCTAACCATCGACGGTCACCCTTGGGGAACCTGACCATCAATGATCAAGTGGCCCCACTTTTTTGCTCTTATTTTGAGAAGCCTTCCTTTAGAAAAACCAACCAATTTTACCCACCCTTAGAGACTACCTTATCCACCCAACCTGACCACCTCGTCACCTCACCATTGGTCCATTTTGACCTAACTAGCATGCATTTTATGACACTTTTTTCTTGGTACTTTGACTATAGTGACAACATTGCCATGTTGATCCCTTTTACACTTGCACTACCCTTTGCTTACCTGACCCACTTGTGTCTCTCTAGGAGTACTTCTTACCTTGGATATGCACGATACTGACTTATTTGTGTTTTCACCAAGAGCACTTCTTGCCTTGGATACCCACCAAAACACATACATCATTTAGAAAACTTAATAGAAATAACCCAATCAATTATGCCTAACATTGTGGCCCAGTCACCCCATCACTAGTTCTTCTAGCATTGACCCTTCTTTTTACCAACTTGGTAACTTAGTTTGTGCATGATTTTGGTTATCACACTTTTTTGTCACCCTTTATATACTTTTTTGTTCTCTAGTATCCAGCCCATCACCCACCTTTTTTATGTTTACCTTCGTCACCATTTTCACCCAACTTATCAAACCCACCCCTGATTCTATTTTCCCTCACCAACTCTTGGTTTGAGTGGGAACACCTCTTCCCATACTCAAGGCAATTAGATCTTTAACTATTAATCTATTTTTGTTTTGAAACTTATCGATTCAAGTTGCATAACTAAAAGGGGTAAAATGTAGACACCAAAAATCTGCACACCATGATTCTAAGTGTCAAATTACCCCTAAACCACTTTAGAACCCCCTTGTGACCAATTTGAACCTCTAACTCGTAACCAAACCTAACCATAGTCAGTTTTTTTAACTAGATTAACCCCACCCTTTTACCTACTTTTACCCTTTGCCCTCAATTGCTGATGGTTAGGATGACTGCCGATGGTCAGGGTCCACTTCCTCAACCTCCACCATGTAAGCCATCCAACTTGTTTTTCTAAATATAACTCATTTTAATCCATATGCAAGCTATTGCATGAACAAGTTATAATTAGGAGGCCCAGTTAATGCCTTGCTATAACTCTCTTGCCTTGCCTATAAGAAGAGAGGAACAAGGAGGTGAAATAGATCTATAATTGTTATTAAGAGCTTGTGTACCTAGAATTCTCTTTTTATATATCAATCATCATCAGTAATCTAGTGAACTAGCTACTACATCAAAGAGCCAACTTGCAACTGTCACTCTACCAAATTACCAAGTATTGTTACTCTGTCAGAATCATGCTATACTCTACCAACAAGTCAACCACCTTAATAAATCCCTTGATTATCTTTCCACAAGATAAGTATCTATTTTATTATATTTAATTACTTTATTTACCTTTTGTACTCAACCCAGCACGAACCCATCTCTTAGAATCCCACTTTGTGATCCCATCAATTAGCCATTTATCAACCCAGATCTACACATAGTAATCACTAACAATTATCTCAACTTCTAATGGTCTGTCTAACCATCGATAGTCACCCTGACCATCAACTATCACATTAACTACCAATGGTCACTATGGTAGTAAATTACAATAAGGTATTTCCACCTACCTACCCTTAGCCAAATCTACTTTTCTATGTCCTTGCCTATTCATGGACCCCTACCTAATTTTTTGAAGCAGATCTCAATCACCTAGCATTAGTATTAATTAGCTTATCACTATTTCAATATTTTCTAGTCTATTTCTTAACAAGTATTTCTTGTGTTCAATTTAAGTACCTTTTGATTATTGATGTAAGTACTTTATATTCTATTTATAAACTTAATTATTTAAAATGTGTGGATTGATATCCCCTGAGGAAGCTCTTGCTTCTTGGATCTAGCTAACGCTAGGCAATCTACTCAACTATCTATCTAACAAACAAATTTACTTTAGTGTTGTCTTATTTACAGGTCATCCTCCCAGGCCAAAGAAGAGTTCTTCATTATTATCTAATTTGATGTACACACAATTAAACAAGTTTTTCAACCATACTTGTATTTAATTTCTTCTTCTTCCCCTTTTCAAAATATAATCAAAAATTTATTGAAACAAATATCACTCGACCATTTATACATTTTATGCCCATGTCAACTCATAACTGACCCAAAATAAAGTATACAAATTTGACATTCAAAGGATGCATACTAACTTCACAAAGTCCTCTTAACATAGTCAATTTATATAAAGATATAATCATATTCACTATAGAATTATATACATACAATCGACTTAGAATAACATGTCTACAAATGACTACATTATATATACACATTCAAATATCTAACTTGAGCTTATCCTATAAGAACTCCCAATTGATTATATTGACTTAGAATAATAAATGAATATTAACCCATGTATATATACTTAGTAAATTGAATGCCAAACAAATCTAAAAACCTAAAGCATTACAATCGATATTATTAACTCACTATGGACACATAATAAGTTTACACATAGTTAACACAAAACTATATAACCATAGTTGACCTAAAACTTGTTTAAACTCAATAGACATGCACAACCCTATAAACATAGTCATCTCACTAAAATATATTATAGTAAATAAATACACAGTTCACTATTTTAATATATGAAACCATGTGTCAAACCCTAACCAAAATGTCTCAACCATTTCAAGAATACTTGGCTTCATAAAAAAATAACACACTGAGTCTTAAAAAAATATAACTCACAGTCATACCAATAACCATGTCAAATCACACTCATTCAAACAATTTATCAATCCCTAGGATATTGTTTAAATTTTAAAACCCAATCATTCCATATTTATTTTATACATGAATTGAGTCATGGAGTAGATTATGAGAGTGGAATTACTCCTACCATAGGGTTGAATCACTGACCCTTACTAATATTTCTACATCTAATAATAAAACACCATACCCATTCATTCCATTTACTGTATAAAAAGAATATAGAATTATAGAGTAAATTTCAAGTACAAACCCTACCTCTTAACTATCAAAGTAGTCTGCCTCCTTCTACATCTCAAAATTCCTCTCTTTCCTTTTCTTCTTTTCACTATCTACCATGGCTAACTTTAAATCAAAAACTCCAACCCATTTTACTATTTTCATAGTCATTTGTGTGCATTTGAAAACTCCTAAAATCATGGCAATCTATTATCCATAGCTACAAGAAAGACTCACCATCAAGCTAGAAATTCTTGGCATGACCTCCATGTTTCCTAGTTTGACTGCTGAACTAATAGACTCCTCTTCTATTTACTCCAACTCACAGTCAACCCTCATAATTTGTATGGTTTGAATGACCAACCACAAAACCAAATGATGGTTCTAAAGATTAGAGTCAATGTCATAATAATTCAATAAACATAATAATTATGTTTTAAAAATAATTTGAATGCCCATACTTATCATTCAAACATTAAGCTAAATGTTAATCAAAACATTTAAAAAATCCATGCCACATACCTAGATAATCATTAGGTAATTAAAACTTAAGTCCCCCTCGGTACCCTTTAGGTCTAGGTCAGGGTAAGTTTAATAAATTTAGTTTACTTTAAGTTCATATTTACACTTTAATTCCTTGTCATATATATTCATGTTCTAAAAATTCTTTTATTGAATGCTTGCAGGTATCCACCTAGAAGGTTATGAATACAAATATACGAAGTATAAACATTCAAAGACAAATATACAACTAAAACATTCCAAAATGTTAACAACATCATGATCAAATCAAATAATCATAACTACAGATAAGAATGAATAATATCTAACATTGATCTAAACTATGTCAACACATCTAAGCATAAATTAATTAAACATGTTGAAACTTAAAGAAACCATGCATTCTATTGTGTTAAGTGGTGTGTGCTAGGTTCATTTTCAATTCTCAACACCTCCAAAATTTCCATCTATGACAACATTCCTAATGATGCTCTCCCTCCATATCTAACTAGAGATTAGAATTTCTACTAGATCCACCTCACAAATGCAAATGGTATTTAGACCATAACCATGCTAATCGATATAAATGATACTAAAGCACATTATTAATGAATATGAATAATCCAAATACATATTAAAATTTATATACAACTAACCAAATTCAGCAATGAGTCACAAAATAATTATTAAATGTCTATTCATACATCAAAATAATGAAAAATAATTTTCTACAACAGTAATTAAACAACATTAATTTCATAATATCTAGTTTATTAAGCAAATCATTTTTAATGTGTAAATTGGGATGTAACACTATCTCTTGTGTTAAGATCAACTCAACTATGTAATATTATGCTAGTATTGTTCTATTAGGTTATTAAGAGTAATATGATATTATTGGAGGTGTACTATGGCTATATTTTTTTTCTATGTTAATGATGAGGGTCATTGTGTCCTCTTAATTTAATCAACTAAGTTTATTCAATGTCATATCAAACTAGAGTTGGTGTCCAATAACAATCAACATTAAGTTATGCAAAATGGTGACCAACAGTTGATGTTTGGGGGGAGGGGGTTTGGATCATTTACTCCTCAAGTTCTAATCTACTTTATTAAATTAAAATCTAACCTATTAATTTTGAATTAAAACACTCTTGATTTAAATTTAAAATGCTAAAAAAGACTTGATTAAATTAAAATTATTTTGAAGGAAACACACTTGTCAGAATTGAAATTATTTCAAAGGAAACACAGTTATATAGTCAATTTACAAAAATGTAAATTGCATGAAAACAAACACACAATTAATATATTATATTTGAAATGGAAATGCTTCACAAATGAAATGCTTTGAAAGTATATTTGCTTTGAAAATACACATGAACACACAATCCTATAGGTGAGACATAAAACATAACACTTTTCACAAAAGAATGAATGGACATCTTTAAAGTACACAACAATATGAAATAAACATATAAATACCAAACATAGATCCAACTTCCTTGGTTGAGTGGGCCCTTGCTCTCCCTTAGGATAATATTGAAACATCATTTAAATTTGTATAAATTTCATAAAACCAATTTCACATTACTTATGGAAATTATTACAATTTTGGAAATGAAAAGTCACACGTGATCTTACTATTCTTATGTCTATCTCAATTCTCTATTATTTCTATTACTGCCTTCTACTCAAAATGACATTGTTTATATATCACAATGTTTTAAAATTACTAATAAAAATATACAACAACCTAATAAGATCAAAAGTAACTAGGAAATTGTTTATTACAAAAAAATAACAAGAAATCATTTTCCACTTTCCAAGGAAATAAGTGAAAAAGTGATGGATCCTATTTCACACATGATTTCAAGTATGCTGTTAGTTGTAACTTATTTTTTAGTTTATAACAATTTTATTTTCATTTGATAGAAAATAAAAACATAATACTTACATTCACTCATGAGAAAACTTCTATAAATAGCATGGCTTAAAATATAAATACTATTTTTGGAAAGTCTATTTATAGCTTCTAGAATTATTTCAAAAATATATTAGACTACCTCTTATCAATCATGTGTTTATTTTTCCATCTATGTCCTTCACCAAGATTATTTAAGTTTTCAAAATTTATTTTGAGCATCTCCAAAGCTAGACTAGTGATCTCCAGATTCAAACTTATGATCTAAGGAGCCAAACAAGTGATCTCCAAAGCTAGACTAGTGATCTCCAACACTTGTATAGGCTTGGTCTTAGGAGTATTTTTCTGTCAAAAACATGTTCTTAAACTATAACATGTTCATATAAATTGTATATACAAAAATTGTGGATTTCTGTTGAAAATGTTAGAATAAACTAGTTTAAACATGCAACAATAATTTGCACAAAATAAGTAAGGTAAAATACTCATATTCTACTTTGAATTAAAGATGAATTCTATTATACACATCTAAATCCAATTAAAATAATATTATTAAGGAGAAATTAGGTTATTATTTGGATATAATAAGCCATTTTATGGGCTCATCAGTTGATGCATATGCACTAGTATAATGAATAGAAGTTATTATAGGTATTTAGATGTTTATTTAGGTTATTATTTGGATATAATAAGCCATTTTATGGGCTCATCAGTTGATGCATATGCACTAGTATAATGAATAGAAGTTATTATAGGTATTTAGATGTTCATTTGATGGATTTATGTGAATGTTATGATCAATTAAACACAATGTGCCATCTTATTTTCTCTTTGCACCTTAGGTGAGCCCTCAAGTCACACTTAAATGATATGTCATTGTGGTTAGTTAGTCTCATCTATTTGGTTTGTGCTAGTGGTGTAGGATTGTTGTTAATGTGATTGAAAATCACAAACAATATCGAATTCATTTTCCTTAAATTAGATAATCATATTTTTATAAGTAAATATAAATACAAGGAAATTGCACTTAACCTACATTGATTCAACTTATCCTACTATTCTCCTACTACATATCTCCTCCAAACATGGAAAAACATATCTTCCAAATTTTTTTTGATGTATTCTGACATAATAAATCTATATGAGGCCAAGTAGCAACCCTTTTAGCTTATCATTTCATGAATGTTCTTGGAGCATTTTTGATCCCATGAGATCCTAGTCGCCAAATGCCTCTAAATATTTTTGTTTTATTTTGAGGATACATAATCATTTACTAAACATGATCCCAAATTTAATAACAAGCCCTTTCATGATAAAATTATACAATTTTAATGCGATTATAATCATTGGTTCATTGGCATGGGGGCCCATCAAGGGAAACACCATTAGAGATGAGATTGTTGATAATTATATCAAAATGTTTACCCAACTTGTTTAAAGGTAAGGGTTCTCAATCCTACCCCATAATATAAAAAACCAATGTTTTTCTGAATGTATAATAAGGATTACACAAATATTATATCCACAAGAAAATTTGTAAGTGAAACCTGTAATCCTTTTGAAATATAAACATGCTAAAACATCTCTCTCCAAACATGCATACATTTTTGTGTAGTAAGAGCATTTTTCTAGGGTAAGAAATCAAACATAAAAAATGGAAATTTAAGTTTAATTTATTCTATTAAATAAAATTTACCCCAAAAATAAATTTTAATGGGTGTAAGGAAAACTCACCAAACCCAATTGGAATTCTATGAAGTGCCAAATAAACATCCAAAACTACGACCTTTCACATAATGGTTTTACATGTGATTTAATATCTAATGGCAAGGAAGATATTTCATTTGGGAGGAAATCTATATTTTTTTAAGACCGTGAAATTAAAAATTGATGTTATAAAAGATTTGAAAGGCCAAGTGAGCATTGAATGTTGACTAGACATCTACAAACACATCTATGTTAGTGTCATTAAAATCCATTAATATCAACAATGTTGTATAATATGATTTATTGAAATGTCACTAGAATAAGGGGTCTAAGGTATTAAAAACCATATGCAAATATTTTTGCATATAAATAATTTAGGATTTCTAAAAATACTATCATTTGACTGGATAGTAGAAATAAATTATTTAAGTTGGGTGATTCTAATAGTCTTGCATTGACAAGGATTGATGATATACTTTACCTTTTGGTTTTGGTAGGGGAATTTTCCTCTGCCATTGTAGTGACTAAATTTGATAGTTGAGCATGAGTATGATGTTAACTTATGATGGTAGTTAACCATTAAACATATCCATTCCTATGCTATTACAATTCATAAGAGAAGCAAGAAAGATAATATACAATACATATATTAATTGTAATCCTTTAATAATTTGGATATTTTTTCCAAATAAAAAATCACCTTGTATGGGATATATTTTACAAATAAAAATTTGATTGTATTTTAAGAAAATAAAAAATTAATAAGATCATACGATGATAAAATTTATACCATGTGTAATGTTGAAAAGATATTGTGTACTTTTCTTGATTCACACTCTTCTAGGCTATACATGTGGAGTGGGGGAATCATCTTGGTATTTGTGGGTGTTTTCATTCCATGTTGTATGTAGTCGATGGTTTTGGAACCCATTGAAATCTAATATCATTTAGATGATTTCCTATTGATGTGCCTATAAATTCACACATGCATTAGAATAAAGTAGAACTTGAAAGTAATTTATTATATTATAAACAGTTAAGTTAATGCAATAAGGAAAAAGCTTTCTATGTTTGATTTTTCCATGAAAGAATTTTTCTAATTAAAAATATTATGTCTCATGTGTGTATCATTTTATTTATCTTATAACTTTAGATTCCATAAACATTATTTCTCCTACAATAATATAAACTTTTCTTCTCCTACATTGATATATTTTATTTTCACATGTGGTTGGAGTGTGTGTGTGTGTGTAATCTATTCTATTTATCTCTAGATTTGGTGTTATCCTTTATCTTAAAATATTTGTGTGAGGTTGTTGGTGTGTGTGTTCTCCTTTCTATTTAACTTTATTATTATCATGATGTTCTCCTTTATCTTTAAATTTTTTTGTAAGGATGCTAAAGTGTGTATCCTCCTTTCTATTTAACTCTAGTATTTAGAAGGAAAAGGTGGCCAATGTAATTGTTGAGACTTTTTATGGTCATTTATTAGAGATGATTGATTTTATTCATAGTTATCCTCCTTTTTCTAGTTTGTTTCCAATTAAAATTTTCATCACAAAACCTAATTTGGGGACCATGGTAAAACATAATAGGTGTTCTACAGAGTTTGAATATTTGAAGAGAGATTTATTGGGTGTGTTTGAGTTAGGTTTGACATGGCCGTTAAAGGACCCTATTTCCCAGAGAGAAAGAATTTTCATTTCCAAATGTGGAGAATTTCAACCTTTAACTTTGTATTCAGAAATGGTTTACACTTTGTTTTAATTTTTTATTGAATATTTCCAGTTCAAAGTCTTTGAACTTAATTTTAATTAATTTTTTTATGAATATAAGTTATGTGGTGGGTTATGTTATTATAGTATGTCATCTCTATTCATTATCATAAATCCTAGAGAGTGGGACCCCTTAGTATATCCTAGTTTTGGTTTCTTGCAATGATAAAAAACTTAACTCTACAATTTAATATTTGTTAATTAAGACGTGTCTCATAGTGATGAAATATCTCTAATGTTTTAGATAATTTACACTAAATATATATGGGGAGGTTGAGATTATTTAGAATTATAGATGTTGAAAAATGCAATTCTATTGAAGTGTGATCTCAACTAGAGCATTGCACTATTGTCACCATTAAGATGATCTCCACAACATTGTTCGATGTCAACTCTATCATGGATAAATTAGGTGAGTTTATTTAAATCAAATTTGAGATAACAATGGTAATGAATATATATATATTTGTTAGTGTCTTTTAAATTTATTAAAATGAAACATGATAGACCAATTTAGAATTGCTTAACTATTACATGACACTTATTTTCAAAATTAAAACCATTCAAAATACACATTGAAAAACTCAACATTGGTTTTATGTATTTTTTGGAGTCATACGAAGCACTAGATGTATGTGGGATTTGATGGATTCCCCATTCCTCAACCACTGATCTATCAATCAATGTGGGCAGGTTTAATTTTATTCTAGCAGTGCATTTATTACATTAAGTCATGCTAGCCTTTCACCCTTTGGGCAGTGTTGCCTTCATTTTATTAAATGGAAACCACCACCATTTTTTCACTGTTTGATGCAAGGATTTATAGTGGAAGCCTTTGAAGCAACATCACCAAAACAATCTTGGTTATTTATCTTGGAGGTATACCATGAGGTATTGAATTTAACCTTGATACTCTTCTACCAAATGTGGTTTTGGATCTACTAGAGTTTGATAAAGCCTATAGTTATTTTGAAAATTTACCTTGGTTGCTTATTTTATGGTCAATTCCCTCTAGAGACCCTATTAAATCAGTGGGTCCACAACCATTGGCAAGGCCATGGGGTAAAATTGAAAGGAGTCCAAAACCTCATTAAAGGCTTCTTCCTATTTCATTTCATAAACCCTGAACATTACAAAACTATTTTTAATCATGGCCCTTGGTTTGCACTCAACAATTTGGTTGTTTTATCACATTAGACTTGATAATTTATAGTCTTAGAATAAGGTAAACTTAAAATTCCATTGTGGGTAGAATTTCCATGCTTACCTCTTCCTCTGTGGAATTTTGTTGACCAGCTTATTGAGCCTTTGGGATGATTTATCTACCATGAACAATAAAATTTATATACAACATGTCCCTAAAGAAGGGTTTATTTGTAAATATATCTTGATAAAGACCTCAAAGTGTCCATTGAGATTAAAGTAGGTAATAATCAGTTCACACAATGTGTGCTTTATATCAACCTCCCAAATACTTGTTTTTGCTACCAAGATTCAAATGATATGATTAGAGAATGCCCTCTAATGATCCCCACTCTTTTTTCTCATCAAGACAAAAGTGGGTTGATTCAAAACCCTAAAACTTTGTTGGGTGGATAATTATCTCTAATAGGAAGAATAATGTAGTCTGTGGAAATGTCAAACCCTAGCTAGATGTGTATCGACCCATGGGGGCCAAGTTTCTTAGTCTCTACTAGTAAATTCCTTATGCCAACACAAGTTAAACCCCCACCTCTTATTTATCATTATCCTCAAGTGGTTACCCATTTTATTTCTTCCCCATTTCCCACTCTTATGGATCCTTCCTCATAGCCCCCTTAAGGTGTGAATGATTCAGATTTAGAGCTTGGTACTGTGACCCTCAACCATAAATCTATTATATGACACCCATGTAGGCCCTCACCCTTTGTAGATAAGGATTATGTTCCAAACAAAAGGCAAGATTTTATACTTGGAGAATATTCCATTCCTATCTCAGTTTTTAATCATTTTACATCCCTCTTAGGTCTTACAGAGGGATATGCTATGAAACTTGATGATTCCCAATGATAGTTTATTCTTGGAATGTTAGAGGGCTCAATGATCTAACATGTAAGTATACAATCAAGAATAGTTGTCATCATTTTTACAAAAATATTTTTTTGTATGAAAAAAGTCAAAATTTCTTATTATTTTCTTCATTCGACTACTTGCACCATCTAGCTTGAGGCCCTTTGTCAAGCCTCTTATCATGAGCCTAGGTAGGGGATGGTCAACATTTTGGTGATTAAGCTATCTCAAAATATTATTTCTTGGGGTTTTGACACCACCCATTGAGTGGTATAGATTGTTTTTAACTTTGGTAATCACATCATTAGCTTGGTCAACTTATATGCCTCTAATAATGCTATAAAATGCACCTTTCTCTAGATATGGTGGGTAGACTTTCTTCTAGATGCACATTGGATTCTTTATGGTGACTTGAACATGATTGAGTCTACTAAAGACAAAGAAGGATGTCTCCCCACGAGATGGTGTGGAGGATAATGGGAGGCATGGTTTTACATGCAAAATAAACTTGGTGTTTTGGATACCAATCATTGTAGAAGGAGAGAATCAAATTCTCCTTGGTTCAAATGGTCTAATTTTCATCAAGGAAAGATCGAGTTCTTAAGCATTTTGACTATGCCTTGTTATCAGAACAAGACATTTTATTCTTCACTCATGTCCATGATCAACCTATTTCTATGATCTTAGACACTTTCTTGTCTAACCATCATCCTATTTGATTTTACATTGATTAGACTACCCCATAATTAAAATCCCATAATTCTTAATTCTACCTCAATACTTCCCATATCAAATATGATTGAATTGTGGGGCATATCATTATAATTTGGAACTTAGCTCCCAAACCCACATGAGACAGTAGTTGGATTGACTGGTGGCTAATGGAATAGACCACACCACCTCTTTTCTTTATATTTATGGCAAACAAGAAACTCACTTTAGGTAGCATATTCATAATGCTACAAATCATGAATATCCTAAGGTTTCATGGGAATTGGAATCCATGCCTTTAATCCCTCAATTTTAGACTCAAGATGCCATATGAAGACATAAGCTCCAGTCGGATGAGGCTTACAAAGTCATAGGAACACAAATTAGAGCATGGATGCATTGGTTAAAAGTTGGAGATAAAGTAACCAAATAACTTTTCTCTCTGCTCCATTCAAGATAAGCAATAGAAATAATTAAATATATTATATGTGATTTAGATATATTTAACAAATTACTTGATATGTTACAAGATTTTATGTATCACTATCATGGGGTATTTGATGCACAACCCTCCTCCCTGGCTTGTGAAGCTTGTCTCTCAATACCTTGAAGTGGTCCACTATAATATCTCATAAGCTCAAAGAGTTGCCTATAATAGGCCCCTCAAACTCAATGATATTAAATAATTCATCATGCAAATGGCCTCTAACAAGGCCCCAATATTTGATGGGTTTCCCTATGAAATATATCAAATCCTTAAGGATACAGTTAGACTTGATCTTCATAAAGTCTATTCTAAAGTTGTTTTGTCCAAATATTTGGGCCATCTCATTCATAAAGTTAAAATCAAGTTCATTCCTATGGTTGATGACCTGGAGGTAATTTCCCACCAGAGGCCCATCACTTTACTTACTATATCTTACAAAATCAAAGCTAAAGCTTTAGCCCTAGAATCAAGAATATACTCCCCTTATTTGTGAGAAGTGAACATACAAGGTTTATTAAACATAGATACACATTAGATAATGTTATTATTGTCTGGGAAGGTATGGAATGGGCCATGATATATAACCAAAAAGTGTTATTCATTAAGATTGATTTTGAGAAAGCTTATGATTGGACTGCATGGCCATTTATCATAGCTATACTTCAGGATCTTAGGTTTGGCCCCAGGTTTGTTCACACTATTAATATTTTATTTCAGGGTATGGGAGATTATGTTAATATTAATGGATTTCAATCCTAGAACTTTAAGATTCCATATCTATCAAACATGGGTACTCTCTTGTGCCTTCCCTTTATGTTCTGGCTATTGAAGGTTTCAATTATCTATTGGATACCCATGCTTCCATGGGTTTTATGAAGGGTATTTCTCTCCTTAACATAGACAAATATTTGATCAATGGGTACTTTGTTGGTGACTCATTCCTCATTCTTTAGGATCATGATAACTCTGTTAAGTATGTTATGGAATGTATTGACATTTTCTACCTTGCCTTTGGTTTTTCCATTCAATGGCAGAAAACATAATGTTATCTCCTATCCTTTTCACCCAAACCTCCTTGTTTAGAGGGATATAAGGGGCAATAGATCCTTAATAGGGTTCATTTTAAACAATTAGGCATTCCATTTACTTTTAGAGCCTCACTTGTAGAGTTGAGGTCCCATGTGGTTCAAAGGGTATAGAAACATTCTCCTTATTGATCACCAAACCATTTACCCTGGATGGGAAGTCCCAAATCTATTCTAAGGTGCTCACTATTACTCATGTTTGTTACTCATCTTACTAGGCTCCTTCCAATGCCTCTTATTCCAAGATATAAAATATCTTGAGAGACTTTATATGGGCTAGTTCTTAAGGGAACCATGGTTTTCATCGAGTCTCTTCACCTATTTGTTGTCACACTAAAGAAGATGGTGAGATTGGAATTATATATATTAAGCATCAAGGGATTTCTCTTGGTGTTAAATGGATCATAATAAGTTTGGAAGGGGATGAGGCCTAGAAGATCTTATTGAGGCACTACATCGCTCAAGGTTGCTCACTTGGTAGAAAGGCCTAGAAAGGGATTGGTTTTCACAATGTTCTCATCACTTCTATGTCAGTTAAGATAGGGGAACTTTTGTCATGTAAAGCATATAGAAGGCCAAGAAAAAACTCAAAACTCACCTTATTTGGGTGGGGGAAGGGTTTATAAATGGTCTTTTTTTTAATTCTCAATCCCTACAGTGGTTTCCCATGTTGAATTTACACAATGTCCCTTTTTCCATGGTTCCTTGGGTAAAACTCTTGAGGATGTTTAAAAAAGGTATTCACACAATTGGATACCTCTTCTGTAAGGTTACTTGGGATTGGCTTCCTTGGAATATGGGTAAGTCTAAGTTTAATATAAGTAAGGAAGATGTAGAATCCATATCTGAACAATACTTACACAAAATTAGAGTTTCCTCTCTTATGTCATGGTGGAAGAACTAGTCCTAGATAATAATTATGTTGTTCTATTGCTATTCCCCTAGGCTGGGTTATAATCTCTTAGCCCCTCAACATATTGATACTAAAGGCCTCAATCATCGGTGATCTCTAAAATCTCTTCATTGTGTATGGGCTTAGAGGTTTGATAATATTTGTGCATCTTGTATTGAGACTAAAAAAGCCCACTTCCTTTGGTGTATTATTTACCAAGGTTTACTTATGGGGGACCGACTCAAAGACATGAGGGCTTTAAATCCCTCTTTCCTAGTTTGTCACCACCTAGAGTCCATTAACCATCTCTTTTGGTTTTCCCTCATGTCCAGTTTGTCTTGAGATGGATTCATATCATTTTCAAACCCTTCAGACCTAAAATTTTCACTTGGAAGATGACTCTTCTAGGGGACTCCTCCTTGCTTAATGTTGCAAATTAGACATTTATCTCTTATTCATTTACTTAGGTTGATATTATTAATATGTGGTTTAATTTTTATTTATATTGATGATTTCATTTTTAATGGTAGAAATAGTTTAGGAGCTTACTCACAAATTATTAAGTTTATTTGTAAAGAAGTTGCAATACAGAGAAATATTGGCAAAATAAAAATTATAATTTTCTCAGTGAAAGGGAAGAAGGAGCATTTTGACTTTTAATTTATAGGAGAATTTCATGAGGCGATCTCGTAATCCATGCATCTCGATCTCAATTTTTATGGTAAGTTCAGTTGGAATATATGTAGGATGAAAAGAGTGGAAGGAAGGTGGGGAGATCTTTACATGTTTCAAAATAGAGGTAGGAATATTGAATTATGAGATTGAAAGAACACTAGAGTCCTATTGGAGACACTTGTCATACTAATGGTATTATATGGCTATGAGATATGGACTAGTGGAACGACAAGCTCAAAATAAAGATCAATGGACAAAATAAAAAAATGTCTAATCACAAACAATTTCAAAAATAAGGTTTTAGTTCCCTATAAAAATATCCTTGTTGAAACATGAACTTTTTTGTTAGAAGCAACTACTATGACCAAGATATTATGTTATTTGAAAAAAAACCAAAAAATATGAAGACTAGTAGGTGCCCTAGGATTGCAAGAGAGGAAGAGTTATATAGGTGAAAGAATATGTAGATGACGCAGAATAACAAATGGATGAGAAGATGTGATGTCAGATCAAATGAA
The DNA here is from genome assembly GCA_037957365.1 of Torreya grandis. Lineage (NCBI taxonomy): Eukaryota > Viridiplantae > Streptophyta > Pinopsida > Cupressales > Taxaceae > Torreya > Torreya grandis. The sequence continues at coordinate 2,598,168 of JARHVA010002033.1, forward strand.
TGTTTAAATCTCAACAAAGACAATGAATGAAAAGTTTAAAACATGGATATGAAGGAAGAAACTAAACAAGGAACAACAATGCTATATTATATAGTTTAACCCAATTCATTAGTTTTGTGAATACACACACACACACACACACACACACACACACACACACACACACACACACACACACACACACACACACACACACACACAAAACTAATGAATTGGGTTAAACTATATAATATAGCATTGTTGTTCCTTGTTTAGTTTCATATATATATATATATATTCACAAAACATATTTAACACCTAGTTTCATATAGTTTTATTTGAAGTTTTATAATGAAACTAACAAGTATGTTTTCATATCTGATTCTCATTTTTGTGTATTTTGGGCATTCAAGAATGAAATGTTCATCCATTTTAATTGTCTTTATATTAAACAGAATATAAACTTTTTTTTCTATTTTTCTTTAGGTATCGTTCATTAATTGTTTCACGTTTAGACTTATGGAAGTATAGCTAGTCCTTAATTGAGTAATAAGAGTCTTATACACACACACACACACACACACACACACACACACACACACACACCAAAATTAAATGGAGGGATAAGACTCTTATTACTCAATTAAGGACTAGCTATATATATATATATACACCAAAATTAAATGGAGGGATAAGACTCTTATTACTCAATTAAGGACTAGCTTCCATAAGTCTAAACGTGAAACAATTAATGAACGATACCTAAAGAAAAATAGAAAAAAAAGTTTATATTCTGTTTAATATAAAAACAATTAAAATGGATGAACATTTCATTCTTAAATGCCCAAAATACACAAAAATGAGAATCAAATACGAAAATATACTTGTTAGTTTCATTATAAAACTTCAAATAAAACTATATGAAACTAGGTGTTAACTTACTCTAAAAATTCTCACTGGTCTTGTGATTTAAACACTTGAAACCATCGAAATATTGGTAATCCCAACTATAAGTTTTTTCCTTCGTCACAAGAAGGCACCGCATGGCCACGTACCACCGGAGATCGCCACGTTTCATCGTATATTTTCCAATTTCCGCTTTCAGATTGATCCCGTTTGTTTTAAAACAGTGTCATACAGCGATGGATAAGTTTCATATTTGGTTTTTATTTGCTTTTAGTTCGTCAGCTAAATTACACCCAAAAATATGATCGTACTGGGTGTTAAATTATGCAGGATCAACAACGAAGAAGATGAAGATAGGCATCAACGTTATCTGACATACTGATTTAGCTTTAATTTTTTTTGCAGTTCTTTGATAAATGTTTTAACATTTTTTAGGTTAGAAAATAAGAAATTTAGTTTTCCTTTATTGGCATGAACGATCAGGCTTTGGCCGAATCGGTAGACTAGTTGCGCGTGTGGTACTGCAGTGTGACAATATAGAGCTTGTTGCAGCTAACGATCCATTTATCAGTGCGGAGCCTATGGTATGCGTTTTACAGTTTATTTTAAGTAGGTTCTGTTATTGATGCCTTAACAGAAATACACACATTCGCTTTATTTTTATGTTTTAAGTCTTGTTAATTATATTTTGAAAACTCTTGAGCAACAATCCCTGGTTTGGAACTCAGGATAGTTGATAATTTCTTGCAACAATGCAAACTAGATTCGATTTTGCATTAGTTGTACGGCTAGTTTTGCTCAAGCCCGGAAGCTTTAGGCGATCTCTTTATATTTATTATTCACAGCTATGGAAGACATTGTTCATATGATTTTTGTAGTTGTATGTTGATTTTTTGAAGGTGGTCGGTCTCCAGTTTAACTTTCATTTTCTGTTCTGAAATTAGTTACCGGTGGCTCGTGTTGTAAAAAACATTAATTCCAATCCCATCACCGACATTCATATTTGACTTGCGCTGAAAGTATTCTACCACCGCCCAGCGCCAAAAGTGCAGAACATTGTCTCCACCGACTGTCTCCATTATTTCTTGTCGTTTTTGTCACTGTTTCTCTACCCAGCACCGAAAGGTTTTTTGGTTGTTTCCTCTTGCACCATTGAAGTCACTTCACTGCATATTCCATTCCATCGCCAACCTCACTTCAGCGGAAAGTTTCTCTATTATTGTTTGTCCCCACTCAGATTGTCTTTACAGCAGCGTAGCAATTCTCCAGATTCTTCCAAGTCTTTTATTTAAGGAGATCAATTGTATTTTGTTAAGTAAGCTTTTTGAAGTCATTGAATGCAGCAACATTCCATTGTGTAAGCATTTTCTGAAGTCTTTGAATGCCGCATCGTTCTTTATTTGTCTTTGTTCTCCTTTCATATAGTGAGGCACATGTAATGTATTTAGCAAGTTAATCAAGGAAATACAAGGAGTCTGCTGTTATTTGTTGTCAATGCCGTAGCATTCTAGTTGAGTTGCATTTGATTTTAATTGTCTGCTCATAATTGATTTAGTTTGTGAATGTTGTAGCATTCTATATGTTTGAGAATTTATAGCATTATATTCGTTTAAGCCTCTGTCTAGACAATTGTTGTTCTTGATTGGATTTTTAGTGTATGGCAGCGGCCTTAATTTTTCAACAACTGGTATCAGAGCCAAGTTCTTCAACGTGTTGTAATATGGCAGCCAATAGTAGCTCATGGCAGCAGCCCCCTGTGTTCGGTGGGAAGAACTATGATGTATGGTGCATCAAGATGAAGACTATTTTCTGCTCTCAAGAGTTGTGGGAGCTTGTTGAAGGTGGATATACAGAGGTAGAAGACCTAGCAGCATTCAATGCTCTCACTCAGGGACAAAGACTTTTTTAAAAGAGAATAGAAAGAAAGATGCCAAAGCTTTAAGCTATATTCAATTGGCATTAAGCGAGTCAATATTTCCAAGGATAGCAGTAGCTACTCATTCCAAGCAAGCATGGGATATTTTGCAAAATGCATATCAAGGTAGTGACAAGGTGAAGGTAGTAAAGTTATAGCTATTGAAAAGGGATTTTGAGAGCCTACAGATGAGAGAAAGTGAGTTTATCTATGACTTCTTTATAAGGAAAATGAGCATTGTCAATCAGATAAAGGCAAATGGAGATGCAATAGAAGATCATTGGATCATAGAGAAAATGTTGAAAAGCCTTCCAATCATATTTGATCCTATAGTGGTTGCAATAGAGGAGTCCAAGGATTTAAGATAAATGATGGTTGATGAGCTTATGGGTTCCTTGCAAACCCATGAACAATGGTTGAATAGGTCAGCCAACTCTTCTCATGAACAAGATTTCAAGTTAAATGTGAATGTGAGAGGTAGGGGGAGAGTAGCATACAACAGAGGTAGAGGTAGAGATCACAACAACCAAGAAGGTGAAAGACACAATCATCAAGAATCATATAGATGAGGAAGAGGAAGGAGCAACAACACTTCAAGAGGAGGTTATATATGATATATCAAATGTGCAATGTTATTATTGCAAGAAGTATGGACACTATGCTAGTAAATGTAGAAAGAAAAAGTATGATTTGAATAGGCAAAGCTCAAATTTATGTAATGCAAGAGAAGATAAAAGTGATAGGAATGAAATTGGTGAAAATTTGTTTATAATATGCAATGTAGTTGAGCAAAGTAATAAAGAAATATGGTATTTAGATAGTGGTTGTAGCAACCATATGAGTGGATAAAAGGAGATGTTAAATAATATAGATGAATCAATTAAATCAAAAGTGAAGCTAAGAAACAATGACAAGATCCCTGTCATGGGCAAAAGGAGTATTTCTATTTGCACCAAGCAAGGAGATACGAGATAGATTCAAGATGTTTATTATGTGCTAGGGTTGAAGCACAATTTGATCAACATTGGGCAATTAGTCTAAAATGGGTATAAGGTGAGATTTGAAAATAGTGAATGTATCATTTATTATAGGATTGGTTGTAACAAGCAGATTGTAGTAGTCAAAATGACAACTAATAAGATGCTCCTTCTAAAAATGGAAAGTGAGCTTGCAACAACATTCAAAATAGTTGTGGATGATCAATCCACTCTTTGGCACCTCAGGTATGGGAATTTGAGCTTTAGTGGTTTGAATTTAATTTATAAGAAGAAAATGGTAATAGGGTTGCCTATAATAGAACAAAAAAAGAAGTGTGAAGGATGCATTTTAGGGAAGCAACATAGAAGTGATTTTCCCTCAGGGAAGTCATGGAGAGCAAGAGCTCCTCTTGAGCTGATTCATTTAGATTTGTGAGGTCCTATGAAGACTCCTTAATTATCCAAGAATGAGTATTTCATTACTTTCATAGATGAATTCAGTAGAAAAACATGGGTGTACTTCTTGAAGAATAAATCAGAGGCATTTGAAATCTTCAAGAAATTCAAGGCAATGGTTGAGAAGTAGAATGGTGATTACATAAAGATTTTAAGAACAGATAGAGGAGTAGAATATATTTCAAATCAATTTTTAAACTTTTGCAAAGCTAATGGGATCAAGAAGTAGTTTACAACAAGATATACACCACAGTAAAATGGTGTAGCTGAGAGAGAATCGAACCATCCAAGAGATGACAAAAAGCATGTTAAAAGCCAAAGGTTTATCCAATGAGTTTTGGGCTGAAGTTGTAGCAATAGAAGTATATTTTCTCAACATATGTCCGACTAAGAGTGTTACGGATATGATCCCTCAAGAAGCATGAAGAAAATGGAAACCAAGTGTTGAACACCTTAGGGTGTTTGGATGTGTGGCATATGCACATGTTCCCAAGCAAAAAAGATCAAAGTGGGATGACAAAGAAGAGAAGTGTATATTCATTAGGTATAGTGAGAAATCAAAGGCCTACCAGTTGTACAATCTGGTCACCAAAGACCTTATAATTAGTCAGGATGTTCAATTCATTGAGGATGTAGCATGGGAAGACAAAAAAGATGAGCAACACATGCAAACGAGGGCTTGTGGACCCTTTCTTGAAATTGAACTAGCAAGTGATACAACCACTCATACACCAATTTTGAGTCCTATTTCACAAAGTGTTGATTCATCAAGTGGAAACAACCAACAAGGAGGCCAAGGAGTAGCTTGTGATTCAACTTCCTCATCCTCCAACTCAAGTTAACAATCAGGGAGAACAAGAAGCTTGCATGATATATATCAGCAGTCAAGGTATGAAGAAAATGAAGATGAAATAATGAATTTTTATCTCTTTCTAGCATCTAATCCTATTTATTTTGAGGATACAATTAAGGATAGCAAGTGGTGTGAAGTAATGGATGAAGAAATGCATGCCATGGAGAAAAATCAGACATGAGAACTAGTGGATCTTCTAGCAGGAAAAGAGGTCATAAGTGTCAAATGGGTTTACAAAACCAAAACCACTCCAACAAGATTCAAAGACACAAGGCAAGGATATTTGTTAAAGGCTACAAGAAATAGCCTGGATGTGAATATAATGAGATGTTTGTACCAGTAGCAAGGCTAGAAATAGTGAGGACAATCATATCCATTACTGCTCAACATAAATGGAAGGTGCATCAAATGGATGTCAAGTCAGTATTCTTGAATGGAGTTCTAGAAAAAGAGGTTTATGTGGAAAAGCCACTCAGATATGAGATTCTTGGTTATGAGAACAAGGTGTATAGGTTGAAGAAGGCATTGTAAGGGCTCAAGCAAGCACCAAGGGGATGGTATAGCTATATAGATTCTTACTTGTTCAGTAATGACTTTACCAAAATTAATAGTGATCCCACACTCTACATCAAGATAAAAAAGGAGTTTTGATTATTTTTTTATATGTGGATGATTTAATATTCACTAGAAATGTAAATGAGTCTATTGAAGAATTCAAATTAGTCATGAAAAAAGAGTTTGAAATGACTAATTTAGGTTTATTGAGGTATTTTATTAGTATAGAAGTCAATCAAATGGATAGTAGCATCTTTACATGCTAATCTAAGTATGTAAAAGAGATTTTGGAGAGGTTTAAGATGCTAAATAGAAAATCAGTATCCACACCAGCTGAGACAAGCTTGAAGTTGCACAAGGATGATTGCAGTAATAATGTAGACCCCACATGGTACAATATTTTAGTGAGAAGTTTGATGTATTTGACTGCAACTAGACCAGACATCATGTATACAATCAGTCTCATATATAGATTCATTGAGATGCCAAAGAAGACACATTTCCAACAAAGCAAGAGGATTTTGAGGTATGTGAATGGAACAAGAGATTATGGAGTTTTATATGCAACAACATATGAGTTTCAGCTAGTAGGCTATACAAATAGTGATTGGACCGGTAGTATTGATGACCGAAAGAGAACTTAGGGGTATGTATTTCATCTTGGGTCAGGAACCATATCTTGGGCTTCAAAGAAACAACCCATAGTTCCACTTTCTATAGCTGAAGTAGAGTACATAGCAGCCAATGCAATAGTATGCCAAGTTATATGGTTAATGATACTTTTAGATCTACATGAAGAAAATAAAGGAGCATCAACGATCTTTTGTGACAACATATCCTCCATTGCATTATCAAAGAATCCTATTTTTCATGGGATAAGCAATCACATAGAAATCAGGTATCATTTTATTAGAGAGCTAGTAGAAAAAGGTGAGATAGAACTTAAGTTTTGCAAGTCTGAGTAGCAAATCGATGATATTTTTACCAAGGCATTGTCAAAAGAAAGATTTGAGCATCTTAGAGATTGTTTAAGTGTAATAGATGGTGGTAATTGGAATTAAGGGAGAGTGTTAGAAAAAATAGTAATTCCAATACCATCACTGACATTCATATTTGACTTGTGCTGAAACTATTCTACCATCGCCCAGCGCTGAAAGTGCACAACACTGTCTCCATCGACTGTCTCCATTATTTCTTGTCATCTTTGTCACTATTTCTCCACCCAACATTGAAAGGTTTTGTGGTTGTTTCCTCTTGCACCATTGAAGTCACTTCACTGCATTTTTCATTCCACCGCCAACCTCACTTCAACTGAAAGTTTCTCCATTATTGTTTGTCTCCACTCAGACTGTCTTTATAGCTACGTAGCAATTCTCCAAATTGTTCCAAGTCTTTTATTTAAGGAGATCAATTGTATTTTGTTAAATAAGCTTTTTGAAGTGATTGAATGTAAAAACATTCCATTGTGTAAGCATCCTCTAAAGTCTTTGAATGCTGCAACATTATTTATTTGTCTTTGTCCTCATTTCATATAGTGAGGCACATGTAATGTATTTAGCAAGTTAATCAAGTAAGGAAATACAAGGAGTCTGTTGTTATTTATTGTGAATGTCATAGAATTCTAGTTGAGATGCATTTGATTCTAATTGTCTGCTCATAATTGATTTAGTTTGTGAATGCTATAGCATTATATATGTCTGAGAATCTATAGCATTATATTCGTTTAAGCCTCTATCTAGACAACAGTTGTTCTTGCTTGGATTTTTAGTGTATTTCAGCTGCCTTATTTTTTCAACAGCTCAAATCCTGATTCTTTATGGTTTATTTACCAGGGCTTAAGTTGTTCTGTTTTAGGTTTACATGTTCAAGTATGATAGTTTTCACGGTTAGTGGGAAAAACATGACATTAAAACTAAGGACTCCAACACTTTACTCTTTGATGATAAACCTGTAGAATTTTTTATAACAGGGGAGTATATATACATAAATAGGGCTGCTTTGAGTGTCATTTTTTTGCACGACAATATTGAACAATAGTCCTCTAAATACATCTGCTTAGTGGAATTTTCATTCAAAGTTTGGGATACAACTGTTGGATCCTTTTTCAGTCGGAGTGAGGGTTCAATCTGACCACTATTCAAAGTGGATTTTTTTTAAAATTGAATATTAGATTAAATAATGTAATGGGTTTTTTTGGCATTATACCTTATTTCTTGAAGGATAGTTTAAATCTTTTTATTTTTGGCTCTTCAATTGCCGTCATACATTTTTTATATATGATTGACTACCATAAGGCACATACTAAGAATGTTATTAGATAAAATTAACAATATAGGTTTTGCACATTCTTGTGTACGAATACTTATAGTCATCCAATTTGAGACATTTTTGAACTATGCATTATAGATATTTGGATTCAACTATGTTATATCCTCTTTGGTAACAAAAGAAAATATAACACAATTGAATCCAGATAGATAGAATCCAATATGATGCTCTGTGGAAATCTCAAATCTTTGCCATTTAAATATGCCTTTTGAATGCTCATAAAATGAAACACAATTTTTTTTTCGAGATCAAAATCAGTTATGTTCTAATTTTTTTGCATGTAGGAATCTTGAGGAGATAACCTGGGGTAAGATAGGGGCTGACTATGTGGTCAAATCTACTCGAGTCTTTATAGACAAAGAAAAGGCCTCTGCACACCTTGAGGTTTCTGGAAGTTTTGTTTTATGATGTTTGACAGGAGGCTAATTTGAATGTTAAATAGTTGAGGAAAAGCTTAACTTGGTTTGGATGTGTGGCAGGGAGGGGCCAAAAGGGTGTTAATAACTGCTCCAAGCAAAGATGCTCCTATGTTTGTTGTTGGTGTGAATGAGCATAATTACAAGACTTATTTTAATATTATTTCCAATGCAGGTTGCGCCACCAATTCCTTGGCTCCTTTAGCTAAGGTTGGTTAGCTTTCACCTGCACCTTTGTTTGTAAAGTACTTTTCCCTTTGTGAATTTCCAAGTAGATTGGCAATTTGCAATCTGAAATATATGAATTTTTTTTTATGTTTAATGGGATTGAGGGGATACCCATGCTAATTATAAACATATTTTTTAAATTTTAAAGTCCTAATGGGTTTAGTGGTAAAATTAACTTGCATTGATAGAAATGTATTTAACTTTCAACCAATATTAGTCTTCTCATCCTATTCTAGATTGAAAATGTATGCCATCCCTAGTTCCATGGCCCCATTATCCATATTTAGCTTCTCTATCTTTCATGGTTATCTGGGAGGAGTTTTTGATATTATTGTTGTTTTCTTTTTAGGTAACTTCCCATTTGAATTTATGTATTTCTTTATTTTAGCTAATAGGTAAAAATATTTACCCACTTTTCTGCCTAAAAATTTTATGTTTTCTTTTGGAAGAGTAACGTGTAGATTGAATATAAATTTCATTAGAATTTGTAAGAATTTTTTTTTTTTTTTAATGAAATCTGTTAACTATTAAAATTTTCAAAGTTATGATATTTTCACAATACATACAATGGTAATAATTTTTTATAAAAATTGTATCAGGGTTTGAATCTCGACACATTTTGGATCCACTTTTGTGATCCTTCATCAAATAAATAATGTATGTAAAAACAATAAAACAACTCATCAGTTGTACGCAATAGTCTTAAAGAAAGTGGTTGAAACCATATCTTTCATCCAACTCATTAGAATAATTCATCCTTGGTAGATGCACCTGTTGGAACACCGAAAATCAACTTGACTTGCTGCTCATCTTGGAGTTCTGAGTCTAGTAATAGTAGAGCGATAGCAAATGGATTGGTTCCTGAGAAGTGTGCTGCAAGGGCGTCAACGTGTTTGGAAAAATTCAAAGAGAAGATTGTGGCAGAGGCATCGACCTGCTTGGGAAAGACCAATATGGAAATTTCTATAGAGACGTCTAATTATTAGGGAAACTCTATGCTAGAAAGCGTTGCAACACACAGTGACATCTGGATGGAAGAGAATGACGTGATATTTCCATCGTGTTTAAAACCGAACCGGGAAGATTGTACAGATGGTGGTACATTAAATGGTTTTAATTCAGTTTCAAATCAACGGAAACTTTAACATAAATAGTAATTTAGATAAAAATTTGTATGTTAATACTAATAATTATGTGAGTAACGATATTAATTTTGATGATGATGATGATGATGATGATGATGATGATGATGATGATGATGATGATGATGATGATGATGATGATGATGATGACGACGACGACGACGACGACGACGACGACGACGACGACGACGACGACGAGATTAATAATAATTATAATAATATTAATAATATACAATTTAGAAATGAGAATAATGGTTTTAACAACAATAGCACTAGTAATCTTTCTATATCCATACATAAATTAGCTTCTTGCTCTAATGATAAAAATACCAATAACATTATTTCTAATTGGGAAAACAAATTGGTAGTTAATCTTTCAGACTATTTTTTAGATAAACCATCTTTTAATATTTTAAAAAGGAATTTAGGATTTGCTATTATCCCTCAGAGCATACCTAGAGAAGATTTCGTTATAGGTATAGATAGTGCTCTTAGACAACTTCCCTTCAACTTAACGGAGGAAGTTAAACAAGATTGTGTTGTGGCTTTACGTAAAGCCAAACCACCTTCTTGCAATATTTCCAAAGAAGAGTGGATAGCTCTTAAGACCCTTAAGGGACCGAATGATATAGTTATTCGTAAAGCAGATAAAGGGAATGCGACTATGGTCTTTAATCGTAATGACTATGACTCTAAAATGCTTGATCACTTGTCCAATAGTGGTAGTTATAGAAAGCTTGATCGTAACCCAGTGTGCGTCATTATTAAAAATGTTACTAAGGTAATTAAGTCTTCTTCATTTAATGATCTAATTAAAAAGAAGTTAATCCCTAATAAAGAAGTAACCCCTAGGATATATGGTGCTCCAAAAATTCATAAAGGAGTACCATTAAGACCTATTTTAGACACAACTGACTCCCTGATGTAGAATCTTGCGTCTTTCGTAGTGGATAAACTTAAACTATTTTTAGGGAAAACCTCCTCTTTTGTTCGAGACTCTAGTGACTTCATTGATTTTATCAAAGACAAAAGGGTAAAAAACAATGAGTTACTGGTAAGTTTTGATGTTGTGTTGCTCTACACTAAGGTACCTATTTGTGAAGCAGTGGAAGTAGTTCATAATATTACCAACATATAAATGGTTAATCTAGTGACGTTATGTTTGAACTCTACTTTCTTCACCTTTAAAGGTATCATTTATGAATAATGTGAAGGGATGGCAATGGGATCTCCTCTTTCTCCTATAGTTACCAACCTCTTTATGAAAAAAATTAAAGACTTGACACTTCACTCTTTCCCTTTGAAACCCAACGGTGGAAAAAATACATTGATGACACCAACCTATGTTGGCAACATGGGATAGATAAATTGGAAGAGTTCCATTCTCATCTCAACAATCAGTTTTAGAGCATAAAATTTACTAAATTTTTTGAGAAAGATCAACAACTCTCCTTTTTAGATGTCCTCTTACTTGGGAAGAAAGATGGTTCTTTAGCGAGGAAGGTTTATAGAAAAGGTACACATACCAACCTTTACCATCATGCCTCCTCCCATCACCATCCTACCCAAAAAGTAGGAGTTATTAAGATTTGAATTGCTAGGACTTTGAAAAATTGTGATGAGGAGAGCATTGATCATGAAATTGTGCCCCTGAATCAAGTTTTTAAGTTTGAATGGATACTTTGGTAAATAAATAGCTAAGGCTATCAAGTAGGATAAGGCTAATATTAACAGACCAAAAATCAAAGAGTCTTTCGCAGAGGGTCCCATAGCTTATCTTCCTTATGTTGAAGGAATTTTTAATAAATTAACTAAAATTCTCAATAACCATAATATTCACTCCATGTTCTTACCTGTTAATAAGTTATGCATGATGTTGGGATTTGCTAAAGACAAGCTAGACCCAAACCTTAGAAGTGGAGTCTATAAGGTAGATTATTCTTGTGGTTTACCTTACATAGGGGAGATGAGAAGATCAATTAAAACTAAAATTAAAGATCATTTTATAGATATTTATCTGGAAAGGAAAGAAAAATCAGCCCTTGCTAAACATTCTTTTAAGTCATAACATGCTATCAATATTGAAGAAGCAAAAATTTTGGTAGCAAAAGATCATTTCCATAAGTGTAAGTTATAAATATTAAAACATCCTAAAAATTTAAATAGGGATAATGGGTTATGGATAAGTCATGCTTGGAAGATGGTAGTTTATAATAACTATTTTTATATTAAAGTGTAGGAGTGTGGTGTTTTGAGTCCCCTTTGTTGTTTTTTGTTTTAAAATTTTAATGATTTTTCTTGTTTTTTTATTCTTAGGTTTTGTTTGTAGGTTAATAGGTTATTATTTTTATTTAAAATTTTGGTTAATCATTTTAAAATTTTTGTTAATACTTAGAACCAATAATTAATTATAAATTATAAATTTAATTAATTTAATTTTTTTAAAAGATTTTATAATTTTGATTAACTAATTTTATAATTAGAAATGAATTATTTAATAAAAAATTTATTTAATAATTTTATTCTTTCAAATATCAAAAATTTAATTTGTCTTGTCATACTTTTTGAATAATAATTATAATCAATTTTCAATAATTGATAATTTCTTAATAATAAAATTTGTTTATTTTTAAAATTTATAACTAATTTATAATGTTATAACATTTTTATAACTTTAATTTTTAATGTTATAACATTCTTATAGCTTTAAATTATATTAATTAATTTTCATTATGAATTAGGTAACTTTTTTATTTATATTTTATTTTTTTATTTTTATTTTCAGTAATTTTGGATAACGATTCACTGGTTAATTTTTAGCAATTTTTTTTATTTTTATTTTCAATTTTACCAATTTTTTATAATGGTTAGTTGGTTAATTTTTAGCAATTTGTTTGTAACAGATATTTTTCTCCAGCATTTAAAGGACGTTGTTCTACTATTCTTACACACATTATTTCCCTGCTGAAAAATCACAGAGGTGGCTCTGAAACACGTCGAAATTCAAAACTTGACACAATTTTTTCAAAAAATTATTACTACTGAAATATTTTTATGCATATAATTTTGTCTATACAAAAATAAAAATTTTGGTAAGTTTTAACTAATTCAAGGTATTATTTGTTCCATTCCAAGTAATGCATGATAAATTTGGCATTGTGGAAGGCCTCATGACAACTGTCCATTATACTATAGGGAAACAGTGAAACCAATGCAATAGTTGTTTGTTTCTACCCTGCTATAACAGTGGAAAATCATACAAGGGTGTTTTTTTTAATGGCTGTGTAAATTTTATGTTTTGTATTGCTATAGCAACTCAGAAAACAGTGTATGGGCCCTCTAAGAAAGACTGGTGAGGTGGCAGAGCAACTGGATTTAACATAATTCCAAGCAGTACAGGAGCTGCAAAGGTGTTCGGATTGAATTCCTTGATCTTCTTTTACATCAAATTGGATATTTGTTATTTCTTTTGTGAAGGCATCACCTGATATGGGTGTTTTACATGCATTTTCATTAGTGTGATTAACATACCACTAATTTTGTGATTATACAATGTATGCATTACTAGGTTGAAATTTATTACTCTATTTTGAAATTTGAATGGTAATGTACACAAATGATGCTTTCATTCATATGATTTATAAAATTACATCATTTTGAAAATCTTGATGCAATGTGTGTATTATTGGATGGTTTGAATTATTATTGGGTAGGGAACTTGCTGGTTAATCTCATACTTAATTCATTCCTTTTTACCCATAGCGTTATTCCATTTAACTTACCAAAGCAAACCTCGTATTGCCCTGGGAATCAAGTTTCTCCATTTGGGACACATTAAAGATGCATGTGGATTACGAGACCTTACAATTACGTTTCCATCTCCCCCATATAGAGAGGGGGTTTTCATAGATTTACACGAGCGCACTATTAATTAAATCAAACATAACACAACGGGTTTTACTAGATCTATAGGGCGCGGTATAGATTCAATCAAACATAACACAAAATATTCAAGTCAATGTATTTATGATACTTTGGCAAAGTTTTAGTAGAGGTATTTAAATTTCAAACAAATTGCAACACAAATATCTTAAATAGATGTAAAACAGTCAATCAATGTAAAACAGTGAATCAGAAAATATTTTTTTTGAGGGTTTAGAAATGTGTGTTGAATATCGAGAGATCTAAAGATTGTTGTCATTCCCTGATGGTGAAAATTAGGGTTTTTTGGCAAGACAATGAGAGGTTTGAAAACTCATGATAGATGGAGGACCTTATCCAAATTGTCAATTGGACATTTCTAGGTGTTAAACATGTTGACTGTAAGTTTTTAGGAAACATCAAGAAGGATAAAATTTTTATGATGATTGTGTATACACATAATATTTTCAAACTTTTGTTGATTATTGACACTTTGTGTTTTACAGGAACCTTTCGAGTCTCAATCTCTCTAAGTGCATGCTTTAAGGGGTGAACCGAGAAAGGAGTGGGTAGACCATTGGTGCTTCGTAAAATTATTGTTCTTTTTTCCACTTGCTTTCCAACATGATTTACTGTGTTTTCTAATCATTTGTCATTTCTTTCCTATCATTTGTCATTCATTTGCCAATTATTTGTCATTCATTTGCCATTATTTTGTCATTTATTTGCCTTTAATATTCTAAACTTTCTTTATTAATCCTAATTTGCGAACTTTTCCTAAAATCTCTTTCTCTACTAACCACTATATGCCTATATATATATATATATATATTTTTTTTTAAATAAATTTTTGGTTATTTTTGAACCAACTTCTACAGGTTTTCCTAGTGTACTCTAGATTGGACACTTTCACATTTCTTCCAATCTAATTCTTTATCTACGACACTAAGGTAAGTTAAAGTTATGTGTTTTTCAATTATGTCCTTTCATTTATCTTATTTGATGCTTACTGCATCATAATTAGCATCAAAATTATGTGTTATCATGTTTTATTCCAACACATCATCATGTGTTGCACTTACATGACATGTGATGAGCTTCGACTGGCGCATATGTATACAGATAATATTTTTAAAATTTTATTGATTATTGATACTTCGTATCTTGCAGGAACCTATTGAATCTCAATCTCTCTAAATACATGCCTTAAGGGGTGCACTAGGAAAGGGATGGGCATACCATTGTTGTTTTATAAGATTGTTGTTCCTTTTGCTACTTGCTATCCACACTCTAGCCTCTTGAAACCATTGAACCCAAGTTTATTCTTCTTAGTTCTACCTATTCCTATCACTTTCTATGTTTTATCTTTCATTTATTGCCATAAAATTTTTTTGACCTATCAGTTATGCTAGGTTGACTAGGTTGACCTAACACAGTTTAGGGACTTTTTCTCTTTTTTTGGTTTGTTGGCCTCTTGGCCGACCTAGCATAGTCCTAGAGAGTCATACTCAAAAATATGCTAGGTCAATCGGGTCAACCTAGCACAACCGACATTCACAAATATTTTTATGGTAAGATACTATTATATATATAAGGTCATTTCTTACCATTTTAAGAAAAGAGAATAATTAAGTGAATAAGTGTCAACAAACACATATCTATTCACCATTCTACTTAGGGAATAAAGCTTTAGGGTTCAATACTTTCTTTGGAGCTTCGATCTCATCTTGTAGATAAGTGTTTTGGATGCTTAGATAGGTTGTGTAGCTTAGAGATGATTTATCTTAGTTATCCTTACATATCATGACAATTGCTTCTGAAGTCCCTTAGACAAGAGGAAGATTGAGGCTCGGTGGATTCATCTTCAAAGGTAAGTATTCTTAAATTTATTCCTCCTTTGTAAGAGTAGATATATAGTGCATTTGCATTCTTTTCTTCCATGTATTAGGATTTCATATACATTGACATGAGTATATGTCTTCTGTACATGTTTAGTTATTTATTTGTTTTGTTTCTAACCCCCACTTTGTGCCACAAGCTTTGGTGTGCACTAGTTTAGATTTACTTTTCTTTTTATTATATTAGTGAAATATTAAATCATAAGACTCTTTTAGGGTTGTGAAATTGAGTTAAATTGTAGGCTTCGAAACCCTACCTCACACGATGTGTTGTGACAAGTGATCCCCTATTCAGTTCTAGTGGATCCTCACATTGGTCATGCTCTTGCTAAACAATTGTGTGCTCCCAATCAGAAGTGTAGGTGTGCTCTATCCCATCCAATCTAGGATTGATTTATGGACATGATGCATTTTTGATTGCATACATTCCAGTGAAATTAATGTGAATCAAACACTTGTATGATTTCTTAAATTTTTTTATCATAATTTTTATTATATATTTTGAAATACTGAATCAGTTTTGTTGATCTAGTTATTTTTTGTGTGTATGTTTTTAGGAATAGATAACTAGATCGACCAACTCAACCTAATATAAGTTTTAGTTTTCCAAACTTTCAGATTAGCCTACTAGGTTGACCATCTCAACGTAGTGCATTTTTAGACTTTAGTTCAACCTACTAGGTCAACCAGGTTGACCTAGTGCATTTCCAACACTTTTTCAACAGGTTCTTGTATAGCTTGATTGACTATCTTGACCCAATTTACAAGTTTTTGCTAGTTTTTTCCAAGGTTATTGATCAACAATCTTATTCATTTTCATCTCTAATCCACCAAGGTCAAGTTTTATTTATATATATCTTTCTTTTTCTGTATTTCCTTTCATAATTTGGAGTCTTTAAAACTATCCCTACACAGTCAACTAGGTCGACCATATCGACCTAGTTCTATGTTTTGTGTGTTGTTTGAATAACTAGGTCGACATGGCTGACCTAGTTCATTTTTAGACCCTACTTCCATAGTCTTGATTCAACCCTATTTTGTATGATTGTGCATATAGTGTCTACACTATACCTTGTTTCAAAGTTGGAATTAATCTCTATATGCTAGTAATTAGTCTTACACTTTTTTTTTATAGTTTTTTTGCATGCTTAGAATAGTTCACATAGTCTAATTAAGAAAATTTTGATCATTCACTTAGTTTTACTATTTCTATTCTTTTGCACACATGGCAAAATGACATAAACATCAACAAGCATTTAAATATTTGACTACCTAGGTCTATTTACTTGGATTTCATTGCCAAGAGGGAAGTCAACTTGATGCTTTGATCAAGTATAAAATGTGGTTAATGATAGATTTTGGATAAGTACCCATTACCTTTATTGTTGCAGTGTGTGAAGTGAGGGGGTAAGCCCCAATACTAAGCCTGTATCATTGCAACTACAATCCCTTTCATCCTAAACTTCCCTGAAACTATTCATAGATTTCTATCTAGTACCTTGATTATAGCCAACTTCATTTCACATTAAAAATCATTCTTAATAATCTAATCAAAATTATAGGTTGACCAATTAGCTATATTTAATTTCAAGTTGTTTTCTATCTATTTGATCAATTGTGTGTGCAAAAGCTTGCATTAGCCAGTGTTAGTGCAAGGTTTTACTTTGTGTGCATCAATTAGATTGGCCAACGTTAATTTAATTGACTGTTTGTTTCCCTTTAGTATTTATTTCTTTTCATTACTTGAAAACTATCTTATTTAAATTTAAAAAATATCAAAATTTTCATATTCCCTACATCATCATGAACCCAATGCATTTTATGGTTTATAAAGTAGATGAGTAGAACCAAAGATATAGGCAAAACAAAAAATCAATATATGTCTATTGTACTAGGTCGACTTGGTTGACCCTATACCTTTTTCAGCCCCTATACACTATGCTAGGTTAACTTGGTCAAAATTTTACTATTTACAACATCTTTACCTTTTCTACCAATGTCTATTCACTATACTAGATCAACTTGGTGAGCCTTGTATAATTTTGTGATCCCTGTTTCTATGCTAGGTCGACCTAGTCAACCCTGTATTATTTTCTATCACCTTTTTGTTTCCCTTGTGTGGTTGTCTAGTATTGTTTCATCATGATGACATATTTTTATCCTTCTCTTAGTCTAGAACATTGCATAATCAATGAATTGAATAATAACCTTTCTTATTTCATTACTTCTAATGAACCTATCCAATTTCTTTCTTCCCCTTCTCGTAAGCCTAAACCACTTACTACACAATGCAATGTAGTTGAGATCCTTTGTCATAATCTTCCACCTAATACCAATGTTGGGAGTCCTTCACCAAATCATACCAATCAAATTGATAATCTAGATGGTTCCAAAATATTCAAAAAATTGGATGATAATACTATTTACATTTCTCACAAGAATGGTGGCCTTACCAAGCTTCCTTCTTCTTCTACCACACTTAAGAAAACTAACACCAAATTTGAGAATCCTCTACCTACAAAAAATCCTCCTCTCACCAACACTAACAATCATCTTCCTCTCAACACTAATACCCCACCTTCGAACCCACCTATTGACATAATAAACTGGATGACAATACTATTTACACTTCTCACAAGAATGGTGGCCTTACCAAGATTCCTTCTTCTTCTACCACACTTAAGAAAACTAACACCAATGTCGAGAATCCTCTACCTATAAAAAATCCTCCTCTCACCAACACTAACAATCCTCTTCCTCTCAACACTAATACCCCACCTTCAAACCCACCTATTGACACAACTTAACTTCTTGCCCAAGTCATACATCAAATGAACATCATGCAAAATACAAATCAATCTCAACTGATGAGCATGCATCAACATTTATGCAATAGGATTATTCAACCATCTCAATTCATCATATCTCAACCAAATCCAATTTTTATTGGAATATCATCCCTCAACCTCCAATGAATAACAAAATGCTTCAACATCTTAAAAATGAGGCTTTATCCTCATTCATTACATCCATAGATATTATAAATATTTTTCCAACTATAACATATAATGGGACTAAAGACCCTACTCTTTTTGTTAAGTCTTTTGGCAATCTCTATAAGGAATGGGTCCAAACTAACACCTTTTCTACCACCAAACTCTTAGCCAAAATCTTTGTTGGCGATGCACTTGAATGGTAAAAATAACTTCCTAGACATTCCATCTCATATATAGAAGATTTAGTTAATGCTATATCGAAGGAATTCCAACATGATGACCTTCCTGAAAATTACCTTAGCCATTTCATCAATGCCAAACAACTTTCTAATGAATTTGCTCATACTTTCATCAAAGGATGGAAGTCTGTTGCTCATAAAGTGGACCATAACATAAATGATTACACTCTTTTATAACTATTTTTCACCACTTTTAAGGCTTTTATTTAATACAAAATTTGAATATTTTCACCTACAACTGTAGAAGAAGCCTTCGACCAAGCATAAAGGCAAGAATTTATTATGACTCAATTTGAAACATCTCAAACAACTACTAAAACATCTTTCCAATTTTTTTCTCATACCATTGATTCATCTAAGTCTCCCAAACCTCAAAATGAAACATCCAATTCAACCAATTTTACCCCAACCCACCCTTCCTTGATTCTAGAACAACTTATGATGAAATTATCCACCCTCTAAACCCATGAGCTTTGATCCTTCCAAACCTCCTCCAAAATGGTACAATCCAGATAAATTTTGTTTGTGGTATGCTACTATAGGTCGTTCTCATGACTCTTGTCATGATATTCATAGATTTATTATTTCTTCATTTCTTGGTCCACATTTCAATCTTGATATTATCACCAAATAATGTTATCAAGATTATCTTAAAACTTCTCAAAATCAATCTCAAGAACTAGAATCACATCAAGATTATCTACCTAATGAACAAACCTCATCTGCCAATTTTGATCAAACCACAATTGATCCTCCTTCCTACACCAATAAGGAAAAGATATCTAACATGAATAACTTTAAACATATTATTTCATCCATTAAACTTCAACCTCTTAGGTCACATAAATCAAAAGAGTACTTAGTTCAAATGCCTACTCCAAAGCATATCATCCATGGTCCTCCTTTATCTCCTCATACCTCTCCTACACATCATATGTCACATTCAACATCCCTAAAATCCAACAAACCAACATATTTACCTACCTCCAAATGCACCTTCCAACCCAATAAAAATCATTCCAACAGTTCAATATTACCTCACTCCAACTCATATGTTGGGGCATCTTGTGATGTCCATTCAGACTTTGGGGCATCTTGTGATTCCCATACTTACATCCACTTACCCATTGGGGAATATTTTGATGCCCACTCTCATTAAACAATGCATAATAAAAAACAAATCCAATTTCAAGAAAGATTCTGAGACTTATAGACTTGTCTTTCACGTGCTTATCTTTAATATAGATGTTAGCATATATTTTGCTTATTCTTTTTGTCTCATGTTTCTTTGTTTTTATGCATTTTCCTTATTTTATTTTCATTTTACTAGCATAATTCTTTTCCTTTACATTCTTTGCTTATATTATACATTTCATTTGGCATTTGTTTTCATTTTTCTCTTTCATTGTCTGTCTTTTTATGTCATTCTTTGCCTTAGTATCTCTATCATTATTTTTTGCCTCTTTCTTTAGCATTTACCTCTTGATGTACCATATTCTTCTTTCTCTTTTGAAATTTCTCTTTTTGACATCCTTTGGGTTTATTTTTTATGAAGTTTCAAGGTAAGTCCATCGATAGGACCTGACCCTCCTCATAAAATTACCATATTTTCTTATTCTTGATTCTTATTCTTAAAATTTAGATTTTGATTCTTTTGATAGATGTAATTTGTATAATAATATATGCTAGCACATTTTCCTCCATTTACCTCATTCTCATGATAAAGAATCACACTTTTATTGTCATTGTATCCCTCTTTTTTTCCTTTGTCACATTTTTTGTACTTTGAAGAAATTCAAATTGTTTCATGTGTCATTCCTTTTAATTTCCCCTTTTCTCTCATCTCCACTTTGGATAAAACAAGGTCAAATTCAAGATAACACTTTTATTTCACCTGGATTTACGATACTCTTAGACTACATGCTATTTGCAGTTTTCTCTCTTAGCAACCTTGTCCCAAGTATTCAAATGAAAGTCATCTTTAGCACCCATGTTTGGTCTTCCAAATTCATATGGAGGAGGAATAAAAAAGCCATCAAGAAATTTAAAATCCAAATAATTTAACACAAAAGGAAATGATATTTAAAAGGCAACATACAAATCTCAAAAGTCAAATCAAACCAAAAAAGATGCAATTACAAGCACATCTCGTATCTCCAATCGAAGCTCAAACTCCACAGTCTGCTTCACATAGGGTCAAAATTATTTGAGATGTGGTAGGCTAGTAGATTTGAATAGGATATTTCAAAAATTCTATGGTGCTAGATAATTTCTCATGAAAGTACCCAATATTCATAGTAGACCAACAACTCTGTAAGGGGTCTTAAGGAGCCAGGAACACATTGTGGGGAGGTAGGCCCATTTTATTTCTCGTGCATATAAAATTCATGGGATGATTTATATACTCCATTCAATGACCTACGACTTGTGTTGCTAAGAGAAGTTATTCAAATTACATAAGGTTGAAAGTCCTTTTGTTTTGACAAACTAAATTTGAGTGTCTTGACTTTGATAAAGAGTTATTCTACCTTGGTTATTCCTTCATTCTCCCCTCCACCCATTTCATTTCCCCCCTTGACATGAAAATTGTGATTCTAAATCTATTTTACCTCTTCTTTATTTCCATCTTATTCATCTCTTAAAAACATGCTAGTACTACTTTGTTTTAATTTTATCTATCCTTAGAGCAAAACAACATGTTTGAGTAACTATGGATCACTCTTTTCTTTCATTTGTCATTACTATACTACCCTTCTGTTGTGGACAGCTAATTCCACACCCTTTTTGCATTATTACATATTTTTATTTATGTATGCCTTCTTCATGTTTGTCTTACATCTTACCTTATATTTCATTCAACATTCTTTCATATTTTTCTTGATGTTTCATTTGACATGTCTCTCTTACATGAGATTACTTTTCACCTTCTTACATATCTTTGTTCAAGTTTTCTTGCATTGATATTTCATTTCTCATTGATGTTTTACATGCTTCCAAACATGATTTATTACATTCTACATTCATTTTTATCATTTCTATTTTACTTGCTTTCTAACATAATTTATTATGTTTTCCATTCACGTGTCATTTCTTTCTTATCATTTGTCATTCATTTTCCATTATTTTGTCATTTATCTGACTTTAATATTATAAACTTTCTTTACTAATCCTAATTTTCCAACTTTTCCTAAAATCTCTGTCTCTACTAACCACTCTATGCCTATATTCCATTTTTTTAAATTTTTGGCTATTTTTGCACTGACTTCTACAGGTTCACCTAGTGTACTCTACATTGGTCACTTTCACATTTTTTTCTAGTCTACTTATTTATATATAGCACTAAGGTAGGTTAAATGTATGTGTTTTTGAATTATGTATTTTCATTTATATTATTTGATGCTTATTGCATCATACTTAGCATCAACATTGTGTGTTGTCATATTTTATTTTGAAATACCATCCCACATTGGACTTATGTGACACATGGTGAGCTTCAGTGGGGCATATGTATATAGATAATATTTTTAAACTTTTATTGATTACTGATACTTTGTGTCTTGTAGGAATCTATCGAGTCTCAATCTCTCTAAGTGCATACCTTAAGGGGTGTACTGGGAAAGGGGTGGGCAGACCATCAATTCTTTATAAGATTATTGTTCCTTTTTCCACTTGATATCCAAACTCTAGCCTCCTAAAAACATTGAACCCAAGCTTATTCTTCTTAGTTCTACCTATTCCTATTGCTTGCTATGTTTTATCCTTCATTTTTTCCTTAACACTTTTTTGATCTATCAGTTGTGTTAGGTCAACTAGGTTGACATAACACAATTTAGGGACTCTTTTCTCTCTTTTAGTTTGTTGGCCTCTTGGCTGACCTAGCATAGTCCTAGAGAGTTATCCTCAAAAACATGCAAGGTTGACTAGGTCAACCTAGCATAGCCAATGTTCCCAAATGTTTTTATGGTAAGATACTACTATATATACAAGTTCATTCCTTACCATTTTAAGAAAAGAGAAGAATTAAGTGAATAAGTGTGAATAAACATCTGTCTATTGACCATTCTACTTGAGGAATAAAGCTTTAAGGTTCAATACTTTCTTTGGAGCTCCAATCTCATCTTCTGGATAAGTCTTTTAGATGATTGGATATGTTTTTTAGCCTAGAGATGATTTATCTTAGTTATCCTTACATGCTAGTACAATCTCTTTTGAAGCACCTTGGCCAAGGGGGAGATTGAAGCTCGACATGTTCATCTTCAAAGGTAAGTATTCTTAACTTTATTACTCCTTTGTAAGAGTAGATAGATAGTGTATTTATCTTTTTGTCTTCCATATATTAGGATTATGTATATATTGACATGAGTATATGTCTTCTATACATGTTTAGTTTAGTTGTTTATTTGTTTTATTTATAACCCCCACTTTGTGCCACAAGCTTTGGTGTCACTAGATTAGATTTAATTTTCTTATTATTAGATTAGTGAAATATTAAATCATAGGATTCTTTTAGGGTTGTTGTGAAATTATTTTAGACTGCAGGCTTTGGAACCCTACCTCACACGGTGTGTTATGATAACAGATCCTCACATTGGTCTTGCTCCCATTTAATAATTGTATGCCCCCAATCAGAAGTGTAGGTGTGCTTTATCCCATCCGATCTAGGATTAACTTATGGACATGATGCATTTACTATTGAATACAGATTGTGTTTGTAAGATCTAGAGCTAAAAATACCTTGCTCAAATTTATAAAACTTTTTCTCTAATTAATGGGAAATAACACTTCTTTTCCTTGCCCTAATTGTATAAGTAGATTTAAAAACAATAAAGAAATCAATATGTTTTGCGGCATGTGTTATACTAGAGTTTTTGAGCTACATTGATATTTTTTAGGGCCCTCAAAGTAGTAACACAATATAATATTTAAAACAAAAATAATTTTAGCAATTTATAGAAAACTAATGTAACATGTCACTATCATTAACTTGCAACATGTGTTATACTAGAGTCATTGAGCTACCTTGATATTTTTTAGGGCCCTCAAAGTAGTAACTTAGTACAATATTTAAAACAACAATTATTCTAGTAATTCATAGAAAACCAATGTAATGTGTCACTATAATTAACTTTAGTGCTAGAATGATAATGTTAGATGTTTTTTAGACATGGTTTTTAGATAGATTGTACATGCCTAGATATAATAGGATGATTGTTAATTTTATGTCTTGAATTTAAATTAAAAATTAGCACACAAGTGGACATTGAATGAGTTAAAAATTGAAAAAAGGAGGAACAAGGGTCATATGGGGCAATAGGAGAAAGGGCATAGAGAAATCTTTCTAGATATGTACATTTGAATTTTTTGGCATGCAAGAATTGTTAAGGTACACTTTTTTGGGAGAAAGTTTAGAACAAGACCAAATTTGGTGGGGAGAGATGAACACTACATAGTGTTGGGAGGATGTTATATGATAATTATTGAAAGTTAATAATTGCACCAGTAGTGTGATCCAGAGGATTTTCACTCTTCATATGGTTTCGAATAATATTTTATTTTGATATCCTATTATGGTTTTTAATTTATCATTAGATATTATTTTCAATAAACGTTATTTATCCCCACTCCCTAGATGGTTATTAAGAAAAACAAAAACCATGAGATATTATTTTTAAAAATAATAAAACACTTTAAAAAAAAACAATAAACACTTTATTCCATACACTTTATCATTATCCTTTTACCACATTTGTATGGGGAGCATGGAAGAGTTTTATTGAATCAAATAAACTTTATTCACCCACTTCTCCCATGTGAATGGTCTTTATTTAATAAAGGATATTTTAAAACTCTTAACATGCAAGTTTATCCACCCACCTTTTTCCAATGTGGATCATCAATTTGCCTTTTCGCATGGTCATGGTTTTTTTTGGTGGGAAGATCTTGTTATTTATGGAAAGATTTGTTAAACATTAAACAAATTCCAAACATGTTTTATTCCACCCATGTTGACATCCACTCAAGTGGATGACAGTTTCATGGGGCATAGAAATCAGTTATCATTTGTTTTAATTCTTTTATCTTTTTAAGATGCATGTTACCACTTTATACTCAACATTTCAACTTGTCTTTGGTTATGGTGGGAAGTTATATTATCTATGGGGAGATAATGATAACATGGAATCTTACCCACTTTAATTTTGGTGTTAATGTGGAATGTTTTTTATGGTAAGTGTTTTGATAAATTAAGCATGGAGTTTCAACCTCCCATAAATTATGGGGTTTATTTCTAAAATAGGAAATTCAACTCCATGTTGTTAAGATGAAAACCCAATTTGGGAATATGGTTAGTTCCCAACCAATGTACGAAGGTAAGGGAAAACTAGAAAAGATGGCACAACACAAATCTATTAGTCGATGCCTAGCCAATGCCATGAAAGCATTGAGAAATATAAACTATAGTTGTTTTTACAAGGCAAAGTGTAGATTTTTACACAAATGGATTTTGTAGATAGAGAATAGTGTATGAGAATATACAAAGGTTGTGTATTTTTTGGTATAGAGGAATACTATTTATTTGTATATGTGTGAATTATAGAGGGATTTGTGTCAGAAGGTAGTGTATAAAATTTTTGAGAGTGTTTTGCCTCCTTCAGAAGAGAGAAATTACCAATTTTGGATATATATACAAGTGATCTTTTGGAAATGAAGGACGTTTGTGATCTTGAGTTCTTTAGAGGTTGATCAACCAATTATAAATTATTCAGAGATGTAAGTTTAATCATTGTATGTACATATTATTTAAATGGAATGGTTTGAATGAACCCAGGGACATAGCTAATTGGTGAACCCTGTAAATAATCTCTGGTCTCTATTTTATTTTTGGTTTTTCATTATTATCAAGTTTTAAATTATTATTAATATTTCAAAAAAAAATTATAAGGAGTTAATTAAGAGATTATTTTATAGAGATAAGATATTCATGGAGTGTTGTAAATGAACAACAAAGTTATATGAGTTTATTAAATCACTCATAATCAAAATTGTTCAGACAATTTTTACATTCTAATTAAAAAGTCAATTTTATTTAAATAAATTATAGAAATTGATATTTTTATGTTAAAATCTATTTTTAATTAAAACATTATTTATTAGTAGGGGATAATTACTATTCATGGATCAATCTAAATATTAAATCCACTTCCTATTTTATTTAATCAAGAAATTGAGAAATTCTGTAACCAATTCTATTTTAATTAAGAAATTGAGATTTTTAGTATTTGTTTGAAAAACTGTGTGATTTATATATAAGGGTAAATCTAGTTTTTAGATCATAGTGTCTAAGTTTAATAAAAACTTGTCTAATTTTAACCAATAATTACCAAGTA
The DNA here is from genome assembly GCA_037957365.1 of Torreya grandis. Classification (NCBI taxonomy): domain Eukaryota; kingdom Viridiplantae; phylum Streptophyta; class Pinopsida; order Cupressales; family Taxaceae; genus Torreya; species Torreya grandis. The sequence goes on from JARHVA010002033.1 coordinate 2,624,362, forward strand.
TGCCAAAATCTAGTGTGTAAGTTTAACCAATAATTACGAAGTACACCAAAATTCTTGTAATATGTAATTTCACAAATAATAATACCTAAGGGACATTTTGGGTGTTTATATTAATGTGTAAGTACATGTGAAAGTAGATAATAAATTATATGAACATGAAGCTTTTGAAATAAAATCTCAATGTACTTGTGAATCCTGTAATAACATTCTTTTATTTTTCTACACATGCATAGTGCTAGTTGAAACAATCTACTTAAATTGACTAAAGAGTGTTATGTGAGATCACATCCTTCTGAGTCTATTCAATCTTGCATACATTTATGAGTAAAAATTTTAGTTACAAAATTCAATCTAAACTAACATTTTGAGTATTACAAAAATAAATTATAGACAAATATAGACAATTACTTTGAAAATATTTCATGGTGGGACTAGGTGGTGCATCCTAAGTACCTCTTAACATGGGAGTACATGAAATTTTGATTCCGTTTCTATATGAAAATATTTATACTAAGTACATGAAGTCCATATGAATACATGTATAGAATATATTCCCCCTCATGAGATTTGAAATGAACTTTTAAAACACATATCTTAAAAGATAGTAAATATATAGAGTGTATGCCCCTCATAAGATTGGAAGGAACTTGTAATTCATATATACTAAAATAAAGTAATTAAGATGGGAATTACTTTGTATGCCACCTCATGTAATTTTAAATGAAATTGTAAAACACATATCTTAAAAGAAAGTAATAAAGGAAGGGATTAATTATGTCATGTGTAATATTTAAGATATAAACCCAATAATATCTAACATAAAAAGATCTCATCTTAGATGCATGTATGTTATGAATATTTTTCTTCATGAAATATTATAATATAATCAATATTAAGTGTAATAATTATGTGCAAAACATAGGTAAAATGAAAGCAATATAGAACATAGTAACATGTCAAATATGAATGTAAAGTATAGTAGTGAAAACAGGGGTGAAATGTAAGCAATATAGAGTAAGAAGTATTGAAATATGAATGCAAGATAAAATAATGGAATATCAAAGAGATGTTCCACGTGGATGTTATTGAGAAGTTTTTTCATTGATGTCAAGGTTTATGTCATTAATGTCAAGATGCATCTAGTGAAGATGCATAGTGAGTGGTCTTTGAGGTATGAGTTTGTGTGCTTGATGTGATAAGGAAGCCATGTGACAAGAGAGAATATGAAATAAACCTAATTAATCTATATTGAGAGATAATTTTAAGGTAACCTAATGATTATTTTTTTGGTGGATATCAAGGTTTAGGTCAAGTGAATATTAAAGCACAAGGTGTCTTGAGAAGCCTAGTCTAGACACTGTGAGAAGGTTACATAGTGAAGTTTGGTTAAGTAAGTAATAAAAATCTTGTGAGAGGTTTTTTGTCATTATGTGATCATACAATATAAGTTTAGATATTTTCATAAGTGTTTCAAGGTTAGTTGTCAAGTTTCAAATGATTGAGAAGTCTTATCATGGCACTAGTCATATCATGAAGAGAACTTGTGAGAAGGTAGGAAAATGATGTATTGGAGAGATTAATACACAAAAAAATTATTGGTTGTATAAGTATGATTGATAATATATGTGAAGAATTCAATCACTCATAATATTCTTAGGGTGAGTCTATTAGGGTAGGACCTACAGATCAAGTCTGCAACTAGATCATTTCTAGACCCTACCTAGCCTAATGAGGCATCATGATCTATTGTCAAGGAATATGAAGGATGTAAATAAATATTTTATCATGAGATAGGTTTATTTAATTTTTTATTGAGGTGGATAACACATTAAAATAGGCATGAATGTTAGTTTTAAGGCCTAATGTTATTTGTAGGTCAAGGTCTAAGCAAGCAAAGAGTGAGAGTGTAGCCTAATGGAGTATCGAGATCAGTTTCCAAGGCAAGTGTGAGTATGTGAGAATGGAAAGAGGTATGATATGATTTTTCAATCATGTTCACAAATTTTAAAATCATGGTTTGCAATAAAAGGCATGAAAAGTGTTTTTGAGGTCTTTTGAGTGCACATATTGAAGGACTCTCAACCCGAGAAGAAGTTTTTTGTGTTTGTTAGCTCGTTAAATATTTACATGATAAATTGAGATATTAATGGTATAAGGGGAAGGTTCATATATCAAAATTTTAGGAATTTATTTTTGGAATGAGGGGATAAGCTTTATGAACAATTGTGACCCCGATATGAAATAAGTTGTTATAAAGTTATTAGAATGGATTTTTATGGATATTTTAATAATTTGAGGTTGCATTAAACTCTCTCATGAATATCTAGGTGTTATTGAGTCTTCAAGTGAGTGAGTGGACCCTACATGAAAGGCCTTGTTTCTTGGAGATTTGCTATAGAAATCATAGTTGATCAAGTCAAAGTTGCTAATTAGATAGAGGAAAAAGTTTGAGGATTTTAGTTTGTGTCCATTAAGGTTTTTGGAAATGTTATATCCCTTAGGTGTTATAAACTAATCATCCAAGTTGACTAGTCACTAACATGCCTAATGGTGGAAATAATGAGAAACACAAGCAACATTGAGAAGATGATTAAGAATATGTTATCACAGAATAATGATGGAACCAAATGAATGTATGTGTGTTTTTTTTAATGAATTTTAAGACATTATCATTTTTGGTATAATTTTTGGAGGATAATGATAATAGTGAAAATGTTACTCACAAGTTAACCTGTCTAGTTCAGGGGAGATAGTGAGATGCAAGGTCATGAGGTTCATCTGCAAGACTAATATTACAATTTGACCATAATATATTTATATAAATTAATTTTATAATGATATAAAATGATTATGTTAATGTGTTGGAATTATTTTTAATTGGTCATATAGGTGTTGAAGGTCAATGCCACCATTACTGTGCTTTAAGGTAAACTTACAGTTCTGGGTAAGCAAGTTGCAGTGATGAGTTTGAGGCTCTATGCCCTGAGTTAAATATATAATTAAAATGATATTATTTATTATAATTTATATGTCCTATCCATTATTTTTATAAGTTTTTATAGTCAGTGAAAGTGATTAAAATGTTGAAGCCAAAATGGCTTGTCTAGTTTTGGATTTACTGTGTACTAAATTCAAAAGATGGCTCTGCAAGGTCAGTATTTGACATTAGAACTTGTGATATTTGTGATTTATAATGATATATAGATGTAAAATAATATTTTTAAGGTGTAATTATTCATGTAAAATTTTATTCTAGGTGTTTAAGATTAAGTTTTTCATGACTGGCTTTTGGAGTGTTCTGGCAGTTTTAAGTGTGCTATTTATAGAGAAGAGTTTGAGTTTTTTTGCCTTTAGTTGTGATGTATAAATAATATGGTGATGTACATGAGGTAATATATATTATTTATATGTTTTTTATTTCCATAAATAATTAGATAATTTATTCTTAATCTTCATTAGTTCAAGATAGACTTTCTGTAGGTTCACAGGTCTAATTGTGAACAGTGCTAATGACATGCTTCAAGTGGTGGTTGGAGATAAAATGTGTCATGAAAATAAGATTATATTATTATGGTTCTATATTAGTGTAATATTATATGTCATATTGTGTTAGGTGTTTTAATTTTTTCCAAGGAAGACAGAGTGTAGCGTGTCCTAAAGGAGACCTAATGGGATTAGGTCTCCATGAGACCTAAAGATGAAATAAGGCCTAATTGAGGTATATCAGACCTAAAGGGACTCAAAGAACATTTGATTCATGTTTATGAAATTTAATAATATCCATTCCATGTCCAAAATAATATTTTAAGTTTTTTTTTCCAACTAAGAAGTATATGAACAAGAGGCTTATATATATACAAGGTAGTTTTAGGCCTATTGTGTGTGTGTGTGTATACGAATGAGATAAAACATTTTTGAGAATAATAAGATATTTTAGATCATAATATGAGTGTATAGGAATTGTGTTGAATATTTTATAGAGTTTCTATGTATGAAAATCAAGGTTACATGACCTAATAAGTCTTGAAGAGACCTAATTGAATGAGGAGGTCTAAAAGCTAGTTTGAGAAGGATAAGATTGTGAAGAGTTAAAGAGGTGGTCATCATAATTTGGTTTAGAAACAAGGTGTAATAAAGGAGATAAAAGTAATTAGGTGGCTGCATTGGTTCTGAGTCATCTAGGGGGTTGGTGCCTCCTTTCAAGTTAGTTCTTTCTAAAGCCTAACTGAGTTGGTGCTTAGCTAGTTGGAGTTGGTGCTCCATGTGGAGTTGGTGATTCTCTAAATTTCGTGTTTGAATTATAAGAATATTTATCATTTTTAGATATCAGTGAGTTTTCTTCCCCTTGAGGGTTTCCCATATATGTAATGTGTTATTATGTTTCATGCTTATGTGGATAGGTGTTTATGCATGCTAGATTTATATGCTTATTTGAATGGTCTATGATTGATTAAATGAAATTGATAATAAGGTTTTTTAATACTTATTAAACCCTATATAATTCATTTATATTCCAAAATTTGGTATTGGAGCAAGCCCTTTAAAGTAAGGATAATAACCTAAAATATATCCTATAAGTAAGGATGGTTAATCAGTAAGCTCAAGGTGGTTTATCTAATAGTAAAGCTCCATTATTTAATGGGACTAATTATGATTTTTTTAAAATTAGAATGAATACATATCTAATTTCAATGGGCCATGACATATAGTAGTGATTTTTGGATGGATACACTTTACCTCCTACACCACCAACTAATGTAGTAGGCAAGAAGCAAAGTGAGAGTAATTCCAAGGTAATGAATGCTTTTATATGTGGTCTATCAAAGGTAGAGGCTGTGAAGGTGATGAATTATTAGTGAACTAATGTGATATGAGACAAATTAAATACTATCTATGAAGGATACACTAAGGTGAATATGGATAAGTTGCAAACCCACCAGAGATAGTTTGAAAGTTTGAAGATGAAACCATTGCATGTTACTTGTTAAAGGTTGATGAAGTTGTCAATGTCATTAAAAGACTAGGAGAAGAAGTTAAAGAGTCTAGAGTTGTTCAAAAAGTGTTAAGATCTCTCTAACTCCTAAGTTTGAATATAAATTGTCTATAGTAGAAGAGATGCAAGATTTGGATAAGCTAGAGATGGATGGAATTCATGGCATCTTGACTGCCTATGGGATGAGAACAAATTAAGGAAGACCTCCCAATAAGGAAGCAAATTTCAAAGTTGACGATAAGTCAAAATCCAAGAAGGTCAAAGATGAAGTATGTTTAGATGTTGATGATGATGATGATGATGATGATGATGATGAATTGATAGCCATGTTTGCTAGGAAATTAAGGTTTGGATCTGGTAAGTACAAGGGTAAGTTTCCCTTCAAATGTTTCAATTACGGTAATATTGGTTACTTTGCATCTAAGTTTCCTAACAAGGATAAGAATGAGCATGATGAAGAACATGATGAACATCATGCTAAAAATAAGGTCTAAATTCTAAAAAAAAGAAAAAGACTTCAGAAATTATGAAGGTAGGAAAGGGTCATTCAAGAATAAGAGAAGTTTCTATACCAAAAAAGATAACTCATCTGATGTAAGTGATATAAGCACACCTAATAGTGATGATGACAGTCATGAACATGAACATGATAATAATGAAACCTTATTCATGGCCATATAAATATACAATTAGGGTTGCCCAAATGGGAAAAGCCTTACAATTGATGAAGAATCAGATGAAGAAAAAGCTAAAGTGAACCTTGAGGTAGAATTGACAAGTTCTGTAGAGGAGTTGAAGTTCTAAATAAGAAACAATCCAAAACTAAAATCATTAGTTAAGGACTATGAAGAGAAGATTGGTTTGTTTTAGGAGAGATTGAGTAATACATCCAAGGAGTATGATGATATCATCAATCAAATTGAATCACAAATGAATATAACCACTTCAAGCTTAAAATCTAAAGAGGAAGAATGCACTAGGTATGAAACTAAAGTGGAATCCTCAAATCTAAGTTGGATCAAGCATCTATCAATTTGAATACCTTTGTGAATTTTGAAAAGAGTACTTATGAAATAGATAACATCTTAAGTAGTTAGAAATATGCAATTGATAAGATAGGTCTTGGTTTCAAAGAAGACCAAAAAGAGGTAGTTCAAGTCAAGAAGAAAGCTAATGAAGACTATAAGGTCAAAATGAAAAGACTTATTAGATAGTCTAATGCTATGAGGTATGCTAATTCATTCAATAGTTATTGCTATACATACAATTAATTTTATCATAGAGAAATAGAATTTAGAAGACCCTCTAAAAATGAATATGAATAGGATTATGAAAAGAATCATCTATCAAGAGGTATGCATAGGTTTTTTTACTACAGTTGTCATAGTATGGGATGCATTTCAAGATATTTCCCTAATAAATTAAGAAGGTCATCAAGTCAAAATAAGAGGTTTGAAGCCCTTAGAGTGTAAGAGAGAAGGCAAATGCACGTATGGAAACCAAAAATAGTAAAGGTGAGTCATAATCACTCTACAAGATCAAGTGGACTATTTGCTATCGTAAAACACACTTTAGATGATAAATTAATTAAGGAATGTTTATTATTAGCTCAAATTGTTGATCATAAAGATGATGAAAATGTCAAGCGTAAAGTGCAAATCAAGCCTAACAAAATCTTGAAATATATTTAGTCTTGCGAGAGCATGGAGATCTAGGAATCCCCTGAGATTGCATTTTGTTAATTCCCTATGGAAATGGGTGACTCCATTAAGATTCATGGAGACACACATCAAGTTAGAAAAATCATAGTGGATACTTGGTTTAAGGGGGAGATATTTAGGTTATTTATAATCTCAAAATGTATTTGTTGACAAGCATAAAAGAGGTAAAAAAAGCAAGTTATATGTTTATATTAGTTGGTAGTTGAACATGACTTGTCTTGTAGATGGTTTCTAAACTCTATTGATTATTTTGAAGAGCCAGAGTTATGAAGACAAAGGGGAGCTTATTAACTTTGATTTTTTTTGAAATTTTTTTGAGAATAGTTTTAAAAGAGGGAGAATGATTTGTTCCAAAAGTTAAAGTGTGTATGATCCTTTATCATTAATGTTAAAGGGGGAGAAAGTTAAAGAAAGAATTCTAACCAAATTGAGGGAGATGAGTGTGATCAATTTGAAGAATGTTTTGCCATCAATGACTAAGGTGGATTTTTTTGAGAAGTGTTGTCATTTAAGTCAAAGTTGATTTATGTAAAGGTTGATGTCATTGATTTCAAGATGAATTTGGTGAAGATGCATGGTGAGTGGTCATTGAGCCATGAGCTTATGTGCTTGATGTTATAAGGAAACCATGTGACAAGAGAGAATTTGAAGGCAACCTAATGTATCTCTATTTAGAGATAATTTAAAGGTAACCTAATGATTATTATTTTGGTTGATATCAATGTTTAGGTCAATTTAGCATTAAAATATGTTTGAGTACTAGTTATTGAGTACAAGGTGTCTTGAGAAGACTAGTCTAGACTCTATGAGAAGGTGTGCATAGTGAATTTTAATTAAGTACAAGTTTATGAGAGGTTTTTTGGAATTGTGTGATCATAAAATATAATTTTAGATACTTTTATAAGTGTTTCAATGTTATTTTTAAAGTTTCAAGTGCTTGAGAAGTCTTGTCATGGCACTAGTCATAACATGAAGAGATCTTGTGAGAAGGTATGAGTATGATGTCTTGGTCAGATGAGTACACACATGAATGAATGGTTGTATAAGGATGATTGATCATGTATGTGAATAATTTGATCACTCATAATATTCTAAAGGTGGGTCTATAGGGGTAGGACCTAAAAATCAAGTATGTAACTAGATCATTTTTAGACCTTGCCTGGCCTAATGAGGCATCATGATCTATTATCAAGGCCTATGAAGGATGTAAATTAGTATTTGAGCATGGGATAGGTTTCTTTATTTTTTTATTGGTGTGGATAACACATGTAAATAGTCATGAAGGTTAGTTTCAAGGCCTATTGTGATTTGTAGGTCAAGGTCTAAGCAAGCAAAGAGTAAGAGTGTAGCCTAACAAGGCATTGGGATCAGTTCCTAAGGCAAGTGTGAGTATTTGAGAGTGGATAAAGGTATTATATGATGTTTAAATAACAATAATAAAGTTTTAATTCATTTTTTTCAAGAAAATGAATGAAAAGTGGTTTTAAGGTCTCTCAAGTGCATAGATTGAAGGATTCTCAACTTGAGAAGAACTTTCCTTTTTTTGTTAGATCATAAAATATTTTCATGGAAACCTTATATATTCATGGTAGAATGGGAAGTTTTCAATCTAAAATTTCCAAGCATTAGTTTTTAGAATAAGGAGCTAAGCTTTATGAATGATTGCTAATAGTAGAAGATGGTTTAAACCCTCAAAGAACCTTAATAATGACCCGATATGAAATAAGTTGTTATAAAGTGCTCATAATATATTGGTATGAATAGTTTAGTAATTTGAGGTTGTATTAAACTCTCTAAATCATCTCTAGGTGTGATTGATTTTTTAGGTGAGTGAGTGGACCCTAAAGGAAATGCCTTATTTCGTAGAGATTTACTGTAGCAATCAGAGTTGACCAAGTCAAATTTGTTAAACAGATGAAGGAAAAATTTTGATACTTGTAGTTTGTGTCCATGAAGGTTTATGGACATGTTTTTTCCCTCAATTATTATAAAATAGTCATCCAAGTTACCAGTCCCTAACAAACCTAATGGTGGAAACAATGAGAAACCCAGGGAATAGTGAGAAGATGATTAGGGATGTGTTATGATGGAATAGTGATGTAACCAAATGCATGGATGTGTTTTCAAGGAATTTTAAGACATTATTATGTTTGGTATAAGTATTTGAGGATAGTGATAATTTTTCTCACAAGTTGACATGTCTGATTCAGGTGAGATAGTGAGATGTAAGGTCATGAGATTGGTCTGTAAGACCAATATTACCATTTTACCATATTATATTTATAAAAAATAATTGTATAATTATATTATAGGATAATTTTCATGCATTTTAATTATTTTAAATTGGTGATATAGGTGTTGAAGTTTAATGTCACCATGACTATGATTTAAGGTAAACTTACAATTTTGGGTAAATAAGTTGTAGTGATGAGTTTGAGGCTTTATACCCCAAGTTAAAGTATCTAATACACATGGGTTTTTTTGGGAATTTTAATTCCTATCCATTATTTTAATAATTTTTTATATTCAATGAAAGTGATTTAAATTTTGAAGCCAAAATGGCTTGTCTAGTTCTAGATTCACTGTGTGTACTAAAGTTAAAAGATGGGTCTACAAAATTAGTATTTGACATTAGACATTGTGATATTTTTAATTTATAATGATATAGAGATGTTAATAATATTTTTAAGGTTTCATTATTCATGGGAATTTTTATTTTATTTGTTGAATATCAAGATATTCATGACTTGGTTTTGGGGTGTTTTGGCAGTTTTGAGTGGGCTATTTGCAAAGAAGGGCTTGAGTCCTTTTACCCTAAGTTGTGAAGTCTAAAGCCTATTTTTATGTCCTTAAGGTCATATATATTTTTTATATGTGTTTTATTTCTATGATTTATCATCTAATTTATGCTTAATCTTCATTAGATCAAGATAGTCTTTCTATAGGTTCACATGCCTAATTGTGAATAGTGCTAATGACATGCTTTAAGTGGTAGTTGGAGCTAAAATGTGTCAAGGAAATAAGATGAGATTATTAAGGGTATATTTTAATTTCATATGATATGTTCCTACCATATGATTTTCTTGAATGTGTTCCAAGGAAGACAAAGTGTAACATGTCCTAAAGTAGACCTAATGGGATTAAGTCTCCATGAGACCTAAAGATGAAATAAGGCCTAATTGAGGTATGTCAGACCTAAATGGAATAAAATAACATTTTATTCATGTTTATGAGATTTCTTAATATTTATTCCATGGATGAACTAAGAGGTTAAGGGTGTTTGGCTTACGAAGAAGTATATGAGCAAGATGCTTGTATATATACAAGGTAGTTTTAGGCCTATTTATGTGTGGTGTGTGTGAATGCAAATGGGAAAGAAAATTTTTGAGAATAATAAGTTATTTTATATAATAATATGAGTGTATAGGTATTGTGATGATGATTTGGTAGAGGTTTTATGTATTAAAATCAAGGTCATGTGACCTAATTAGTCTTGAAGATACCTACTTGAGTGAGGAGGCTTAGAAGGTAGTTTGAGAAGGATAAGAGTGTGAAAAGATGAAGAGGTGGTTAAAATATTTTGGTTAACAAATAAGGTTTCCTTAATTTTATTAAATCAATTGGCTGGCTGAGTAATCTAGGGGGATGGGGCCTCCTCTAAATTTGGTACTTGCTAAAGCCTAGCTGAGTTGGTGCTTAGCTAATTGTGCTTGGTGTTCCATGTGGAGTTGGTGCTTCAATAAATTTGGTGTTTTTATTATAGTAATATATTCCATTTTTACATATTAGTTGGTTTTATTCCCCTATATGGTTTCCCACATATGTGATGTGTTCTTATGTTTCATGCTTATGTGGATAAGTGTTTATACATGCTAGATTTATATTGTTGTTTGAATGGTATATGATTGCTTATGTGAAATTAAAAAGAAATTTTTTTAAGACTGATTCAACCCATGATATTAGTAATTTTTATTCCAATAGATGTAAAATTTAATCAAATATAAGGTACACTAGTGAAAACATGGGGGAAATGTAGGCAATATAACACAAAGAGTAATATGTCAAATATGAATGCAAGGTATAGTAGTGAAAGATCAAAGAGATGCTACACATGGATGCAAAATTTAACAAATGTAATATACACACACACACACACACACACACACACACACACACACAAAGTATAAGGATGTATTCTTTTCCCTAATAAATACATGCTTGGTACATGTTTGGAATCATGGAACATAGGAAACTAATAAGAGAATTATACATGCTATAGATCATGACACCATGAAACACATAAAATATGTGATGAAACATAGTAGATCTATGATTGAAAAGAGTTGGTATAATAAACATCTCTCTCTCTCTCACACACAAATTGATTGGTGAAGGCTTTTGACTGGTGTTATGAATTAGATTTATTTATATTAACAGATTCACTGCATGAAGATAAATATGTCTCAAGTGCAATTGTCATAAAAACTAAAACTTATAAAATATGGTCATCTAAAACCTATTTATTTTAAAATAAGTCTCCATTAGCATAAACCTAAAAAATACTCTTATTAATATGTTCAACTAAAACCTATTGCTTTTGGCAATAAGTTTCCATTAGTAGAAACCTAAAAACCACCCTTATCAAAATAAAATAATAAGACCATTTACAATACTCATTATGTAGGTCAATTATCATATCAATTATCAAAATAAATAGAGCAAAGCATGTGTCCTCCAACACCTTCTAAAATTTCATGAAAAACAAAATTAAAGTAGCTAAGTTGATATTCTGTAGAAATTTTTTATCAATGCAATACATTTTCATCACTCAAAAACTAATGATATGCGTGAAAACTCTCTAAAGAAACATGGATGTCAGAGAAACATAGTAAAAGTTGAATATCCCAAAAGAATTAATTGGTTCAAGATTTCCACAACAAAATAAATATTTTAAAACTAAATTTATACAATATTATACATTTCCTCCTCACATACACTTATCTTATACATATCTACCCATAATCTTCCATGGACATAGCTCAATATATTCACCTTATTACAATATTCCATGGCCATAACTCAATTCATTCACCTTCTTACAAGGTGGTCTAAAAAATAAACCTCTTCATGAATATCCACTTATCATGACTAAAAAAACTCTTAAATAATAATCAATTCTAAATTTTTACTCAGATGACTAGATTTAGATGCTTGAGAAACATAAACCACTATTTTCCTAATTTGAAAATTCCTTTATGATCTCCATTAGGGAGTCCAAAAAATTTAAAGAAATAAAGTGACCCCTCTCTATGAACCTTTCTTACATTACTCTTCCAAATATATCCCTCATATTTCACCACAATTTAAAATTTAATGAACCTACTTTTACTTTTATCCCTATAACTTTATAAGCTACCCATGAAAGGTTATCCTTATTTTCCAAAAGATTCCAAAACATAAAAAAATCTTAAAAATTTTCATCCTACCTATTCCCCTCAAACGAACTAATAATTTTGGCTACTACATTCTCACCCAGATTATCAACCTATTCTTCAAACTTATTTACATTATAGGAAATGGGATAGATTTTTACATAATAGGATAAGGGATATACATTTAGTTCCAATCAATAATTCATCAATATATCAATCAAATTCCCTAAGATAAAATTTGAAATTACCATCATCAAATATAAACCCTTTCACTTCCTTCATTACATGATTTATTTTCCATACTTTGATTGACCCAATTTTTTTCATTCCTTCCATCTCCTCCTCCTTCAAACTTTCCTTATTTATTATGTGATCCATACCATTATTTAAGTTGAAAGGTTTTCTAAAATGGCTGAAAGAATCACACACAAAACATCTCTTCTGAAGAATCTCATAACTTAATCTCTAGTAATAGAATTTTTCACTAATGATTAATGATAATGAAAAATTAAGAGGTGCCCCTAAATCTAATGAAACCTTAATCCATGCATACCTTTCTAATTTTTTATACTCAAATCAATGGTCAATATAGCATAATTTCCTAGAGAGTCACAAACATATTTTAGAGTCTCTCTGTGCCAATAATTAATTAGCTGAGCATGAAGTCTAACCCATATTTTCCTATTAAATTCAACCTGGCATTCCTCCATGAGTTATTATTTCCAAGTCTGAACCACAATCTCTCTCCTCTCTTCCACCCAAACATTAGTCCTTAGTATTATCTCATGATCCACCTTACTATCAAAATAAATTAAAAATGTCAATTTTAAGAGGTATTGTATACTTAAGATATCAACCCCCATGCAATGATCCTCATTACATATTTGTAGTGATAAACACTTCCGTTGTATTCCTTAAATATTATCCAACAGGAAAATAGGAGAAAGTTTAGATATAGTAGCATCTATTACATTTTAGCGTAAACAATTTTTAGCTTTCAAAAGAGGGGTTCATATGAATCAGATTTCACCAAAATCAAGACTAATGAAGAAGAAATCATAGATCTAAAATTTGATTCCAAAATAATTACATCACAAATATTCAAATTCCCTATATGGGACTCACCTAGGGGAGATGAATTTATTCCAAGCCATTTAAATAACAATTACATCACCTTCACCTTCCTAACTAGTTAGGTCTGAACAATCATATTTTGATTCAACCTCCTCTAATAGGTTATTGAACTATTCCTCCCATTGTGATCCAAATATCCATTCTATCATATAAATTGATTATTTTGAAAGTAAGAATAATATCTCAAAGGTTATGAGGTAGTTTCATATTTTTATTTACATTTATGTACAAAAGTTATAATTTCCCCACATTAATCAAGCATATATAGATTAAGGGGGAATTCTTTTGAAGTACACTATTGTGACTCTCACATCCTAGGGCCTTCATCCAACTGTATTTTCAATTCATCTTCCACACTAGAGATATCAATACCTTCATCATCCATCAAAATGGGTGCCAAATTAGATGAATGAATATCTAAATAAGAAACATGCTTTGAATATTTACCATAAAAATCTGTGTCTAAAACAACATGTATTTTTTAGATAATGGTATCAAAATTCACTTACATCTCATCATTGTTCTGCTTCATCAAGTGGTTTTAAAACATGCCACATATATGTAAAGTAAATTATCAAACACTTTAGATGTCAAAATAACTTAATTACATAGAAGACACATTTGAGAATGAATTCACATCAATCACATAGTAAATATAGGAGAGAATTAAGGAACACCAAACACTTCAAAAAATAATCCAAACATGTTGAAGACACACCAAACACTAAAAAATTACATTAAAGACAATGAAGACACACCAAACACTAGGGAAAAATTAAAAACATACTTAAGAAACACCAAACATGTTCAAAGTAAAAATTATGGAATTGGTATGGGATCTATGAAGGAGTAACCTCAAGACAATCAAGCACAATTGCATGTGCATACATGTTAACATTTAAGATATTGAAATATAGAAAATGTTTTATGTTATAATGAATACCATATTTTATTAAAATGACACACGTGTAAAAGGTTCAATATATTGCATGGTATTATTAAAAAATTAATACAAAGAAGCAACTGAAAATCAACATTCATTCATACCCTCCAACTTGTTTATATAGATAAAAAAGGGGGTATATGATTTGAAGGAATCTCTATCATTTATGGAATATTTTAAAAATAGATAAAACTTAATTTGATGATAACCACTAAAGAGCTGTTATTATTTATAATTAATTTATAAAGAAGTTATTATAAATAGATAAATGTTTACGCATCCATACAAAATATAATTAAAAGTGTATCATAGAATATATAAAATCACATGTCTTAGTATACATTAAAAATAATATATTTGTATAACAAACTAACCAATATTAACTAAAAATTTACCATAATAATTATACTATAAATACAGTGTGAGCATTAGTAAATTCTAACATTGACCTCCCTAATGTGAACATGGTAAAACATAACCTATTCTCTAAATTGAAACTTGCCTCTTGCCTCATAAACTTGATATAAAATAAAGACATACCTCATCAATCCTTCCATAGTTTTTAATAGGCTTATCACAAACCTGGACACTCATGTCATGTGGTCTCTAGATCTCCACAAACCATTTCAAGATCTATGAGTGTTATAGTACATGCTGAGCAACATTCTGTAATGCTTACTTTAATGGGGTTACATATTAATTTTACTTATATATTTCATATTTATTCAAAATATACTAACAATGTATTCAAAAAATAAATGCACACCATAAAAATGAAAAATCCACAAATTCCCCTAAAGCATATTTGCGGCCCCGTTGTTGGTGACTTGATGAGAGGCATAAAAATCCTCCTACCTTGGTTGCCTTTGAACTCTAATAGGTCACCAATTAATTAAAAAAATTAGCTTTAAAACTTAGTTTTATGTCATTTTTGATGACAAGAATACACTCCCCATGGTTTGGACATATTAGACTCAAGACATTGGGTTCACCTGATAATGTGTCCTTTACAAGGAGAGAATTTAATAATGACAACTTTATTAATTTTATTTTATTAATGATGGTCAAAGTTTTTATTTAGGTTAAAGTATGGATTTTGGTTCAATTAAATTTATTTTAGGTTTTATTACATTTAGTTTATAGAGTGATTGTTAATACTAGGTTTTTTAATATTGTTAATGAGTCATTTAGGTTTAGATCTAAATACGTTCAATAAAGTTAGATTTTTTTTTGGTATTCTTTGTTATATTGTCAAAAACTCAAAAGTGTATAAGTCAATTATGTTAATAATGTCATAAAAAACACATAGAAACTACACAAGAATCATATTAAAATCCCAAATAATAAACTTAATATAGTTTATTTACTAGAAGAGATGTATAACATAGAGAAACCACATAGGAAACATATATTTCTCTAGTGTAATTTTCCTTCAAACACTGATACATATATATGAATGGTATAATTGGGGATATTCATATCCCTATAAAATCTCGCTCATATAGTTATATTAACATGAGATATATTATTAATTATTTAACAATATATTCATATAAAAAACTAACCAATATTAACTACAAGCTAACCATAATGACTATACAATAAATACCATATGAACATTCGTAAATTATAACATATGATAGATGATGTAAATTTTAATTCATCAAGAAATATAAGGCGGTAAAAATTAAATAGTGTTGAAAAATAAATCAATCAGGTCAACATTTTAAAATGCAAACCTTTATAAGATTGTGCTTATATAATATTTGAGATGTTGGGCATAATCAAGAAATATTTCACCTGTAAAAAATAGGGGGAATAATAATAATTAAAAAAAAAAAATTATTAACATGCCAAGTAATTTAACTAGAAATCTTTCAACTTGCAATATATCCAATGCAAGTTCATTTCCTGATATGCATTTAAAGTATTGATAAATATACGTCAAGTTTGGAAGACAATATGGTGAGGAATAATTGTTCTAGTTTTCTATTGCATTGTCCTCTCTAACATATCTCTATTTTATACATTCCTTATTGGAACCTAGATGCATTCAATGATTGTTATTGAGTTAGTATCTTAGACTATGAAATTTGTGCTTGGTTTCATTGAATGCATAGTGTCAAATAAAGATAGCACCTTGATATTAGTATATGAATAAAAAGTATGACAATATAAATTGGAATATGTAACTAGCATATAGTTTGGGCATTGATTTATTTGGACATACATAGAAAATTAAGTTAAAAATGAAATAAATATTCTTCACAGGATAATTTATAGCATTGATTACAATAAAATAATTTAAATCAATAAGAGAGAAAATTTATATGTAGGTGTTCTCATCACAATGATTAGTAAGTTCATTAGGTTATTGGGAATATGTGAATTATGTTTGGAGTGATCTGCACAAGGAAAAAATGAGTGGATCAGTACTAGACAAATAGAAATGCATAGACATATGTAGCGGAATTGAGAGAGAGAGAGTCATGTACACATAGAATTTGTTTTCTTACAAATTCATTTCTAAGTGGTCTATGTTTGTTTCATTTCAAATGTGTAGTACCGAGACAAATAATTTAGAGAATCAAATACTAGTATGAAAACAAATGTTTTGGATGAAATTAGTTTGTTGGTGTTAATTCAAAAATGAAATCTCAAAGCTTATGTACTTTAGTTTCCTAAAATAAATTATAAAAAGAATTTTAGCTATAGAAACATATGAAAAAATAAACCATAGAAATATTCTATAGGCATCTAGATCTTTAAAACTTACTGCCATCTTTTCCATCAACCAATCCCACAATCAATGCCAAATATTCAAAATATGTAGTGCACACCATGGGAAGAAATGAATCATTGAATGCTAGAGAATTCTTGCCTTGTGCAAACCCTCACATTGTTTTCCATGCCATTAATTTGTGGTATTGATCCAAGTAAAATGGCCCATAACATCTAAAAATACATCTAATCAGCTTCAAATAAATATTATTTAAATAAACTACTATTTGACTTTGCAAAAGCCCTATATTTTCTCTTATCTTTCTGATTAGATGAAATCTAATTATCCATGACATTCAACAATAATTATAACTTAACAATAATTCCAGGTAAATGCAAACGTTTCTTAGAGTATCCCTCTAGGACTTTTGCATGTAGAAGGATAAGCAAATACAATAGTCTTTGAATGAATTATCTTAGAAGAATTACAAATAAATTTGTAAACAAATTGTATAATAACAATTGTTTATTGCCTATGAAATTTTATTTGTCCACTATTGATCCATGTTTTTTTTTGTGGAGATCAACTAAAATGAAGTGAGATAGAAAATTGAAGTTTTTAAATGTCTCACCTTTGAAATCAAATCCAGGGTTGTGCATGTAGTAACATAATTTGTAGTCAAGGCAACCTTCATAATATAAATAGGCATATCAATTCTTGAGAAATACATATTCAAATAAAAAACATTATGACATACTTATAAAATATTTAGGGAATACCTAAGATAATTTCCATTTATAAAATTTCTTACTTTTGTTTTGGAACCAAATTTAATTTTAGAACCAAATAGCTATAAATTGTAGAATTCATGCCTTGATTCCATTCTTGAATATTTTACCTTTGATGTTTTTATATATTTTCTAGAACCTAACATGGCCTAAGATGGAGATACATGGTTGAGCTCTATCACCTTCTGAACAAAGGGAGAGTTTCCTATTAAGTATATGTGTCCTTGGAAAAACATAATGAAATAAAAAATTGACCAAGAACTCCAATTT
Source organism: Torreya grandis (assembly GCA_037957365.1). Lineage (NCBI taxonomy): Eukaryota > Viridiplantae > Streptophyta > Pinopsida > Cupressales > Taxaceae > Torreya > Torreya grandis. The sequence goes on from JARHVA010002033.1 coordinate 2,642,365, forward strand.
ACCACATATTTAAATAATTTCATGAGTTTGGTTGAGGCAAAGTAATTTAAGTAATCTTGTAGGTCATGTACCCAAGCATGTTCCCTGATGGACATGGCATAAAATTATAAATATTCATTATGGAGGTAAAATATACATTCCATCATGTTTTCCTTCCATTTTTTGTAAAGGATATAAAAATAATAAGACTAAAATTGATCAATCCATATCTATTTTTCCTTTGTTAACATCATTTGAGTTAACAAACTACATGTTTAAGGCTAAGGTGGTTGGTTCTAACTAAGAGCTTACTTCCAAATAGAAAATAAAACCATATGGAAACTGAATGTAGAATGGATAACATCTCACTAAAATATGTGGACATACTTTTTTAATGTTGATTAAATGACATAGTTTCAAATTAAATTAAGTGATCACCCTGAGACAAATTTGTGCCTAGTCTAGATCCAGAGATATTAAATTCAATGAAGAAAGACATAATTTCTCAATATTATTGTGGAATCAAAATTAGTTATATAAGTCTCGGTGAAGGATTAATGTCACTCTTATTCCATTAGTAGATGTCACACCCATCTAATTTTTTAAAAATATATACCTTCATTCCCTTCCAAAAAAAATACCTTTGATGGTTTTATATGTTTCTTGAACCCAACATGGCACACATATGGAGATGCATGGTTGTGATCTATCACCTTCTGAACAAAGGGAGAGTCACCCCTCAAGTAAATGAATTCTTTGAAAAAGATTATGCCATTATAAACTAAACAAACAATCCCATTTCTTGAAATTTATAATTCTTGCATGAGTTTTGTTGAGGTAGGGTAAGTTAAGTAATCTTATATAAGGTCATGTATCTAAAGATATTGGATAATGGAGATAACTTTAGATACTGACAATACTTCTTGGTAATAAAATGTATCTACCACCACATTCTCCTTCCAATATTGTTAATGATCTCAAGGTCATAGCTTTGATGGTGATAAATTTATTTATGGTACTCCTCTTTTAACATCCCTTGAGTTAACAAATGCTTAATGATGAGGTGGTCAGTTTTATCAAAGAACGTAATCACCAATAGAAATTATTTCCATCTAGAGATTGCAGGTAGGTTGAAAAAGATATCCTTACTTTATATGGACATCATTCATATTCATTAAATTTCACACTTTTAAATATAATTAGGCAATCATCCTAAGATAAAACTATGTGAAATCTAGATCCATAGGCATCAAATTCAATTGCAAAATACTTTAAGCAAACATGCTTTTCTAAAACTAGAGCATATACTAGAGATATTTTGAGATCCTTGAGATATTTTTATTCTTATCTAGAACACTTAAATGAATCTTTCCTAATAGGGATAGTCAAGGGACATGCTATTTTTTAAAGTTCCTTACGCATCTTCTACAAAATCTCTCAAATCCTAGGAAATTTCAGTGTTTCTTAATAGTATTGGGTATATAATAATCACATAATTCCTTGATGTTTTTAGGGTTAGATAAAACTCCTTCAATAGAGGTTATGTGACTAAGGTATCATATAAATCCTTGATATTTTTAGGCCTTGGCATAAAACTTATCCTTGGATAATATATCTAACATAACCTATAAATGCTCAAGATGGGATGCCAATGAATTTATATAAACCATAATGTCATGAAAAACATACAATAAAGAAGCTTATGCAATAATTTGATGAATATCTTGTTCATCAATTCTTGAAAAGTGGATAGACCATTTTTAATCCTAAAACCCATGATCCTATATATCCTTGGAAAATATAACTAACATGCCATCCAAATGCTCAAAATGGGATACCTATGAATTATTATAAACCATATTGTCATAAAAAAATACAAGAAAAAAATTACACAAGAATGCACTGAATATTTTGTTCATAAATGCTTAAAATTTGGCTAGAGCATTGCTAAGACCAAACGTCATGACCCTATATTTGAAGTGGTCGTAATGCATGTTGAACGCTGTATTAACCTAGTCTTGAGTGTAAATTGGTATTTGATAGTATCCAGATATGAGATCTATTTTCTATAAATATTTTTCCCCATGAAACTAATGAAGTAGATTAGTATTCCTTGGAATTATAAATTTAATTTTTATTATGATTTTTTTTGGGCCCTATAATCAATATGCAGTCTATAATACCCATCCTTTTTACTAGCTAGCAACATTGGAAAAATATATGGCAGCTTACTATGGATGAGAATACTAGCTTCCAAGTTTTCAATGATTAATTTAATTATCTATGACTTTTAAAAATGTTAGTATTTAATAATGCTAGTACAATTCTGAATGCAAAAACTAAAGAGCCAAAGATAGACAACAAAAATATTTCTAACACACTATATTATTTCACTCTCTAATTAAATAATCATTCATGACATATTACAAATATATAAGAATATTATTCCTATAAATTTTACATAATTTTATCATCCCTATGATTATGCAAACCTATATAAGATATATTATTGTAACTTATAACAATATATCTTAACAATATAATATTCTAATCTATTATCGTAATATTGTTTATAACATTATTACTGCCAAATACTAATTAACAAAATTATTACTCATTTTTTTATTGTAGTGTGCCACCTCCATGTGATCATGATCTTCTTTGCATACATGTGCCATCGTATATCTCTTCCTTCACACTCATCTGCAATTAGTTTTCCAAGTTCACCAATAACCTTACAAAATGGTTTTTCTAGGTTCACCACTAACCTTACAAAATGGTTTTCAGAGGTTTACCACTAACCTTTTATCATGATTGATACAATGATTTTTAGATCAAAATTCTCCAATGTAAATCTAAAAAAGGGGTTACATGGGAATATCATCAACATGTACAAATGTTCTCATTTTTCACACATGCTAAAAAAAAAATGTAACTACCACACAACATTGAAAAAAATATAACAATATTACTGCCAAATACTAATTAACAACCCGATTTACCTCTGAGTAAATAATCAAATTTACACAATGTGAAAATTAATCCTAACATTCTCCCCCATAGTTTTTACATGGTAAAATATATCTCATTTTTTGATTATAGTGTGCCACCTCCATGTGATCATGATCTTCTCTGCATATATGTACCATCGCACATCTCTTCCTTCACACTCATCTGCAATTAGTTTTCCATGTTCACCAATAACCTTACAAAATGGTTTTTAGGGGTTAACCAATAACCTTATAGAATGGTTTTCTCAAGTTCACCACTAACCTTACAAAATGGTTTTCTTAGATTCACCACTAACCTTACAAAATGGTTTTCATAGGTTTACCACTAACCTTTTATCATGACTGCTACAATGCTTTTTAGATCAAGATTCTCCAATGTAAATATATAAAAGGGGTTACATAGGAATATCATGAAAATGTAAAACTATTCTTATTTTTCACACATGCTAAAAAACAAATGTAACTATCATACCATATTGAAAAAAATTGAAATCCACACAACTAAAACTAACACACCATACAAAATATGACCAAAACATTTTGGGCCCCATCATTGGTGACTGAAAAGAGGCTATGGAACCTAATTCCTTTGTGTATCCTCCAATCTCCAGTATCTCACTGCTTACGTAGCTGATATCTCGATGGAGCTCATTTGCATGAATTTTTTGAGGAGAAATGCCCCCCACAATGTGAAACAATATGTTTACATAGGATGTTAGGGCCACTAAAAAATGCATCCTTTTATTTGACTCTTTCAAAAATATGACACACTTAAAAAATGACTCTTTTGACATTTTTCTAAAGAGACTTGACATTTTAAAATCTTTTGACAGACATAATGACTCAAATATACAAACTTATTTTGAACATGAACGATTAAGTGACTAATTATTCAATTCAACAAAATTAATTTTAAAAAAAATAACTAAAACCTATACACATTTAGATATTTATCCTTTCCTTATAAATAAGAAAGTAATATATAATTACTTTCTTAAAGTACATCTCCAACAATTAATAACTAGATAACAGACTCTAAAAACAAATAACTAAACCTAAAAATATACAACCTACCAAAAACAAATTAATAACTAGTTAAAGTATACTGACACTTTTAATAAACAACTTTAACATTAAAAAAATCTCACACTGGTATACAACCACTAACTAGGTTGAAGCCAAATCCAATGCAGGATGTTAAGCTATAGGGGACATTGATGCAAAAATATATGATGACATAATCCATCATTGGTGGAGTTGGTGACAAGTGGTAAGCTTAAATGAAATGATAGCTAAGTAAATTCATACAATTCAACGCAGCGTTCAAATTTTTAATGAGATCCACAAACAATGGAGACTATAGATGTTAGAGCTAAAGTGTATTGATGCATGTTTTAAATCATCTTCTATCTCATGCTGACTCATACCCTTCTCTTTTTTGATCACCATAAAGCTATAATGGATATATCACCTTATAAATAGCTATGTTTCATTCCAACACCAAGTGTATGATATTTAGATCACCCAAAAGAGATCACTTTATAAAGTGATTTAGAAATACTAAAGCTAATCCAAAATAGAACTGGATTGAATGATGGAATTTCACTTATACGATATGATCTAAAACATTGAGCTTGGATAAAATTGTGGACTCTCACTAAAAAAGGATCCAATATGAATGGAAAGCTTGGAAAAAATAATGGAAAAAGTGGTATGGTGAGTATAAGAAGATAGATTTGTTATAGGCATAGATAAAATTGATATCTTTGATAATATATTTTTAGTGGGAAATCATTACGCAACATGTAGCATGGATTGGAAAAAGATGATATCACGATGATGGATCTAATGATAGAATTTAAATGCAGGACTTGAAACGATGTTCTTTGTAATGAAACTTATAGACCATATAATAGATCACACACTTTCACAACCACTAAAATAAATGGTAGAGCTGAATATATTATTCACCCATTATTATCAACACCAAAACCAAATGCAATGCAGATTCTTCATAAATCAGGATAACATAAAAACATGGGTCTACCCCTTGATGATTATTATGCTACCATTATTTCATAGAATTTGAATGACCTACTCTGATACCAAATAATAATGCTGGTATAGATCTGAGCATAAAAACTAAAGAGCCAAAGATAGACAACAGAGATATTTTAAACACAATATATTATTTCACTCTTTGATTAATTAATCATTTGAGACACATTATAAATATATAGGAATATGATTCCTATAATTTGTCAATCATTTTTTCATCCCTATTATTATGCAAACCTATATATGATATATTTTTGTAACTTATAACAATATATCTCAACAATATAATATACTAATCTATTATCATAATATTGTTTATAACAATATTACTACCAAATACTAATTAACAAAGCTATTAATATTTACCTCTTGGTAAATACCCAAATTTACACAATGTGAAATCTAATCCTAATAGTATTTATAAGTGTGTACCATTATTGGCACCTTTGTATGCTCAAGCTCAATAATGTGCTCTAATTCCATATCTAGTAAAAGGTGCTTTGGTATATTATGGAAAACTACCTTACATTTACATAAAAACTTTGGATACCTAGAACCTAATCATATGACTTACATGATACACCATCCATACTATAAAGGTGATCCATAAATCCAAAATGCCCCTTCTTGAAAATTTTGTTCATTTGAATAGAATTTTTAATTTTTATTTCAATAAGGAGAAATGACTTGATAATATACTCATGGTCCCATTTATTTAATGTAAATAATCACTCTTGATTATTGGTAGAGTATATTACAAGTAATATAACCATTCAACCCATAAAACAACATCCAAACCAAATATTGACCACATATGATTTATATTTAATGGCATAATCTTCCAAATATGTATTCATATTATGGAATAATCTTATGCATTCAATACAATATTCTAGAACCCAAATGGGGAAAAATTTATAAGTGTATAAATAAAGGCCTAAACTTTAAACTTGTTTCTTGTCCATAATATTATGTGTACTTTCACAATTGACCATAACAAAAACTTTTGATTTATTGACATGGGAAAATAACTTGAATGTGTCTAGAAAGTCTAACTCTACCATTTTAGAAAGTGACAAAGATAGTTATCCATTTATAAAATAGGAGGATATATATATATATATATATATATATATATATATATATATATATATATATATATATATATATATATATATATGGGTTCACATCCTAAGGTGGGTTCACATCCTAAGGTAGGGTTATCAAGGTTTTCCTCATTATCTAAATTTTACTCTAACTCAGAATAAAAATAATACTATACCATATAATTTTTTTCTAGATTATTTATGTGACCCATAATCCATGGTTTAGAACACCTACACCATATTTACAACAAGTAACATATGAAAAATCAAACAAGTAGGGTTGTTGCCTATCTTATCTAAAGTAAAAAATATAGGGATAGTAATTCCTACTATTTTATTTTTTAAGGATTCAATATATGTTTATGTTCTTATATCTATAATAATCACCCTTTCAAAAGAGTTTGGTTAAAAAATACTCATCTCTATTTAAATCTCAGCCAAAAGGTTAGAAATATTGATCTTCCACACCAGCTTTGAAAAGAGCTCGGTCTTGGACTCCAAAACATAGATTTTTTTAATAGAAGTCAATGAGGATATATTTTTATAATAGGTGCATTGATTGGGTATCATATTTTTCATCCTAATTACAGTTAGGTCTCTTATTCATAGCTTTCAAAAAATTGAAAAAGTCTCCCTCTGGATTTATAGAAACCACGTCTCTCTCTAGGTGTGTGAAATATTGTCTAAGTGTTGCAGATACACATTCAACTTGTCATATTGATTCTTAATATTTTACACCCTAAAGGTAAGTATAATCTTTCTCAACCATGTCTAGGACTTCATCTTACCTTTGAAATCATACTGTGTAATCTTAATTTTTATGTAAAAATAAGGGTGATGTGATCATATTTTCTCTTTATTCTAATCTCCTTGCTATTCTTATTCCTTATTTGGTTTATCCAAGTCAATATTTTACCAAATGGTTTCACATTCATATTCACCAAATGTCAAACTTGAGTTTTTCTTGATGAACACATCTCCTTTTGAATCTCCTTAAAAACTCACCAAATAACCCCTTCATCCCATCTTTGGTAAAAAAAAAATTAGTTTTTCTTGGGTGCACTCCCCTAAAAATTTTATCACCAACCACAAATAATTAAATTGACAAAATATCTAATACCACTTACTCTATATAAATAAAAACATAAAATGGAATTACAAAATATAGAGTAAAATATTGACAAATATAAAAATAGGAGCCCCTGATTCCCTCAGGATGGATTGCACCTACAAATCCAATTGTAATAAATGATCTCACATAATGAAACATATCTCTTAAATCAAGTTGATATTGTAAAAATATATCACCTTTAAGTTTCTTTTAATTTTTTAATTCAACCCTTACAAATCCTAATTAACCTATGGCTGAACCCTTAATTAATTTTAGGCATCATAAATATAAGTAAAATCATCACATTTTATCTTATTACTTCTTTTTTATTTATATCTTTGTATGTAAAGTTAAGTTCTCTTTGTTAGATAATCAATTTTAAAATATTCCTTTTATCCTCTATGAACATTAAGATTTAGAAGTTCCCCTTTAAAAGTGACATTAAGTCTATGAATTATATAATTTGATATAGTAGAATTTGAAAATGTATTGTGGAGATACTCTTATTATTTTTATTATTTTTATGTTTTTTTATCCTTTCAAATTAGTACATGACGAGTTTTGTCATTTCATTAATTTATTATTGATAAAATTTTGTCTAGAGAATAATATGTATACTCTCACTAAAATTAGTAAAGTGGGTGCCAAAAATTATCCATATAGGAATGGAATACGATTCTTATGTGTAAGTGTTCCATGTAAGCAAACCACAAAGCATAATTTTCCTTCCCAACAAGGATAAATTGAGATGAAATAACTCTCCTCATCTAGATTCTCTCAAATGAGGCCAACATGACCAAGAGAAGACACTAGGAAAGTGCATAATTGCATGAAATACTTAGTAATAAAACCCTAAAACACACTCATGAGTTAGATGTTGGGCATAGAAAAGAATGCATCCAAGTGAGAAATTAGTGCTAAAGTAAGGGAAAATAATGGTGCATGCTCTAGAGATAGACTTTGAACTAGGCTGAAAATGTGTCCATAAAAATGAGAGCAATCAATGCACAAAGTAGATTGCATAAAGTAGTATGGATCACAACACAAGTAACCCCCTTGAATATGGCACTTTATAACTTTAGTGAGTTTATCAATGCAAATAACACTAATGCATGGGAAATTAACTCCCCCCAAATAAAAAGAGAGGCAAAGAAAATAAGGTAAGACTAGAAATCCCACTCTAACACCCCCCTTAAGCATAGCTTAAATGGGTTATAAAATTGGGTCCTAGATATGAGGCCTAATGAGGTACCCAAGTACATAGAGATGATCCCAGTATCATGAAAAATATGAAATATGTGTGAATCCAAAAATAAGAGAGAGAAGGTATGAACAGAGTGTCACATGGTGAGTCCCTCTATAACAAATGTTGTCTCTTCCTTTCAGAAGAAAGAAACCATGAGCTATCAAAATAATGAATTCCCACTCATGTGTAATGTGTGTAGGAATCAAGATGTAGATATTTAAAAAATGCTCAATTGTCTTCCTGATAGTGCTTGAATGTCCCAAATTCTGATAAGATATCATATGGCTAACTATAGAAGATGGCAATAAAAAAGCACATAATGAAGGGGAAAGAATAACCAGAGAAGAAGATAAACATGGAACATTCACTAAAATAATGTCCATTGGAAGAGGAGAGCAAGGTTCAATAACCATCAAAACTAAAGACTGGTCTACAAATGAACTACTCATATCTACAAGATAAATGTCTACATGAACATATGAGTCATAGATACTTTCAATGTGTATACTCTCATTTATGAATACAAGAAAGGTCATGGATTTGTAGAAATTTTATGTGCTCATTATACTAGAAGATCACCTACTGGTCTATTTTAACATGGTATCAGAGCTTTAGATTTTGATAATAAGCATCAACTTCTATTTGATATCTATTTTATATTCTCTTGAGATTATTAAGAAGAATTTTCATATTGCTTGTATATACATTTGCATGAAATGTTTTTGATGCATATTTGAAAGTCTTTTTGGGATTGTTGGAGTGGATTCTTCCATGCCAACTAGGAGGTTTTACACCCTATTTTATGTTGGTTCATCCCAACCCCACACATAATTTATGGTCTTTAAAAACCTTCTTTGTGCCATTAGAGCTTCGACTTTCACCATTGGAAACACTTTTTATCTACAAGCCTGGTCATGGGATCTTGTTCTAATTTAGATCTTTCAAATATGGTCTCTATGTCATATGCATTCACCCAAAGATTTGATCTCTATACCATGTGCATTCAAATATCCATCCTAGTCTCTACGTAGTAGTCAAAAGTTTTCTCCTAGCCATCAATTTAAAGATACTATAATAAGCACTATCATTGGAAGATAAATCACAAGTATGAAGTGATCTACCTTTTTTTTTCACCTAAAACCTTTCCCTCATTAAATAATTCAAATCCATAATTTGATTTTTATTTCAACATTTTTTTCCTCATCTAATATTTCTCCCAATAGATTTTTTTAAGTTCAAATAGATCAAAGGTTTGTCAGCTTAAATTGGTAATGATTTAGGTGATTATGGGTTATAGGTCTCATACATTAGGGATATGGAAAAATGAGTGAACACATCATGAAATAAGAATGGAAGCATTGATATGGATCTATTGAGGGGGGTTTGGTTTTGTTTCTATTTATTTTTCCATAGCCAATGCTTCATTTGGAGTTATCACTTTTATTACAAGGTTATAGATTACTATAAAAATATAGTCTAGATCTTACTCTGATGAGTTAGAAAATATCAAGTCAGCTAAAGTGAGCAAAATAGATGCCAAGTCTAACCATCTACCTTCCACCATTAAGGTTTGAGCCTCATCTAAATAACACATCACCTAAGATTCTGTAACTTTTGGGCTTGCATCAGCCCATGCCATTTCTATAGTGAAAATGGCACATCAATAGTGGCATCATCCTCTGAAGTCTCTACAACTACCACCATTTTACCGAACATGCAATAGTTTAGATTTAAATGAGTGGAGAATGAAACACTCTATGGTGGTGTTTTGATCCTTTAACTACCACCTCCATTGCTTGTTAAAACCCTGCACATTCATAGTGGCAACACCTTATTATATTATAATCTCATTGTGAAGTCAACACAAAACATAAAATATTACCTAAAAGAACTAAAAATTAAACCATGTTTTTAATTTTATTTAAATAGCTTTGTATATTTTTAATTAGCAGCCCTTTAAAGAGGCTTTTTCAAAAAATCACATGTAAGGGTGCATGAGCCATGTGTTTTTTGATTTTTATTGGTTTAAATAGGTCCATATTTCCATATCGATTCTGACAATTAGATGGAAGGCTACCTTACCCTTTTCTTAGATTTTTTTTTTAAACTTTTAGTGCAACATTATTAAATAGGTCTCATTTATGGGAAATCTATTGTGTTATATCTTTTGATTGGTAGCTCAAAATTGAGCACCACCTTTTGAAAAAGTTCATGTTTTTTTTTAAAGAATTTTCCACGCATTGGTTCTATTTTAATTGATAAACTCACTAAAATTATAAAGTTCCATATTTTAGGGGGGTTATCTACATTATAGGCCCTACTACTTTCTAAATTGTACTTCATACACTAATTACTCTCATATGTATGGACTCATTTTTGACCCAATCCAAAGTCCATGTCTAGAATGTGTACCATTGTTTTCCCTTACTACAACACTAATTTCTCACTTGGATGTATTTTTAGTTGTGCCTGATGTCTTATTCATGAGCATGTTTTAGGGGTTCATTACAGAGTATTTTATGTAGTTGTATACTTTCCTCATGTCTTATCTCGATCATGTTGACCCCATTTGAGAGAATACAAATGAGGAGATTTATTTCATCTCTAGTGATCTTTATTGGGAAGGACAATTATGATTCATGGCCTGCTTACATAGAACACTTGCTCACACCTAAGAATCATATCCCACTCCTATATGGATAAATTCCTACACCCATTGATCCTATTCGATTTGATAAATGAGCTAATACTTGTGATAATGTTTTTTTCCACTCTTTCACTACATGTTTCCATGGATATTCATTACCATGTGGAATATACAAAGTGTCCATGCACTATTTGGAGCATAATACAAAGTCTTTTTGGTGATCTTGCTAAGATTTATGTCACACCTCCTCCTCCACTTCCTATTATCTCTTCTGACACTATTTTACTTTCTCATCCTACTTCTATTGCTTGTGATAACACATTCATGGTGGATAGTGCTCTTCCTTCTATCAAACCTCCACTACAATATGAGATTCTTTCAGACCTTAGTTGTCTCATTACAGATTCTACATATGTTCCTATGCATATTATTGCTCTTTCATTGCCTTCAATGACTTGCATTTCAAAGGACTTTACTAATTTCAGTGAAATTATACACATTGAGAGTATTGAGGACTCATATGTTATTGTAGACATTCATCTTGTAAATCTAAGTAATTCATTTACAAACCAATCTTTAGTTTCAACAGTTGTTGAGCCTTGTTATCCTCTTCTCATGGACATTATTTTAGAGAATGTTTCATGATTATCTTCTTCCTTGTCTATTCTCTCCCCTTCATTGTATGATTCTTCATTACCATCTTCTACAATTATCCCTATGATATCTAATCAGACATTAACACATTCAATCACTATCAGGGAGACATTTGATAATTTTCAAGAGATCTACATCTTGATTCCTACATGCATTTTATTGGGCCCCTTTTTTAGCCAAGTATTGGACCCATACCAACTCTGTGAACACCTAGATAGAAGGAAATCATGGAAGATGATTATTGTTTTGTCTTCTAGTGGTGTCAGCTAGATGGTGACTAACAACTCCTTTTTGAATCAATCAACATCGAGAAGTGGGTGCACAAGATAATGACTAGACATTAAAGACAAGTAGGGGTAATGTTGGGCCCCTTTTTGAGCTAATTAGTAGACCACACCAATTCAATGAACACTTAGGTGTAAGGCAATCATGGTGGATGATTGATGTTTTCTCTTCTAGTGGTGCCATTTAGCTAGTGACTAGTAACTCCATTTTGAATTAATTGACAATAGAAAGTGGGTGCATGAGATAACATTTAGCCATTAAAGACAAGAAACTCCTTTTGAATCAAGAAGCATTGGGAAGAAAGTACATAGGATAGTGATTACACATTAAAGATAAAGAATACTAGAGACAATGGCATGTGTACCTCCAACACTAGCTCAATGATCATGTAGACACCAACATTGTGTCGACTCCCCTTGGTCCCCTTCTGACCACTTACACACTTTATTAATTTAAAATAAACTACTTATTTTAAATTAATGACATCACCTAAACACCTCACCTTGGACACCTCGCCCTAAGACCATTTCCTACCCCATGAGTCACCCTAAGACTAAGTCCTCCATCCTAACTACCTAAGACCTCTTCTCACTCTATCTTAACCTCCTAACTAACTCTCATGCCTAATAAACCCACCTTTTGACCATTCTCCAATGGAAAAATAATTTGGCAGATGGAGAAATAGGCCAAATAACCCTTTTACCCATTCTCAAGCCACCGACGTCAGTCAACTGTCAGCTGACGCTGGTGGAACTACCGACGTCAGTTACATAACTTGAGTTCTAACCTTGAGCTATGCCTCTCTCTCTCTCTTTCGACCCCCGATTCTTGGGAAATCAATGTGCACACTCTAAGACCAAGCATCAGACTTTGACTATCATTCTTCAGGCTACAGAAACTCTGCAAAAGTCACTCCAGACATTGGATTGAAAATATTGTTTGAGCTCTTCGACATCAGCCACAATAGGAATAAGCATCCTGACATCCTCGGGTCTTCACCAAAAAGCTAAGTATTCTTCTAGTCTTCATTTCAAAGTTTTAGAATAACCTAGTAATTAGTTTCTATTTACTATACCTGAGTACTGTTGAGAGACCAGACCCGACTTCTTCCATGGAGAGGCTGAAAAGCCTTCCTCTGACTCCTTACCCTCTTTTCACACCTAGTCTCTACCTTTGCCCTTTCTCAGACCCTATTCACTTTCCTACAAACCTGCACAAAGCTTTAAACTCTCGAACCCTTCTGTCGACCACAGACATAATCCAAAACCCATCCAAAGTCCATTACCCCGACCGACATCGAGCACAACCCCGATCGACATCGACAATATGACCAACGCCGGCATCATTGACCAATCAACATCGGGAGGACTACCGACATCAGTGACTATGATAGACTGATTGCAGAGAACAGGTACGCATTGTCTACTTTCTCTTTCTTAGTCTTAATCATTTCTTTTATTACAACAATCTCTTTTTCATAAATAGTAGACTGTCATCCCTTATTGAGCTTTACGCTTTCGGTACCGAGCACGTAGCTTGGTAGTCCAACTTATCTTATTCTAACATTCTCCTTGTTTAAGTCTTATTCTCATCTACAGGTGTCTTCCTCCATAGCCAAAGGGGAGCTCCTACATCACTTGGATACGATGGGCAACTTAATCCGGGTAACATACAAACCCCTGACCCTTAACTTTAGTTTCTTCTTATTCTGAATGTAAATAGAAAAAATGTAGAGAAACATTCTAGCACGCCCAGTGGGACACCTAGAGTTTTCCTTGGGTTCATTATTTTAAAAAGCAAATTTTCATATAGGTGTATTAGGGAAAGATTCTCTTCTTACATCCTTCTTCTATCTCTTTATTTCGAAAAGAAACCATTAGCACAAGTTAAAAAGGATATATTTATTTTTCTTCTTGTCACTTTTTGCCTACATCTTAGAGTAGTGAAAATTCATGCTCTTAACCTCTTCTCAATTGTTTGCCTCTAAACAAAACATTTCAATTTGGGTTAAAAAATAATTGCATTTCATTCCTGCTTGAATGCATATTTATCCCTCTCACTTAGTAATTAAAAATGCATTATGAATAAATCGTAGTGCACAAATGTTACACAACCAGACCAAAAGCACAATCAAATTAAACATCTAAACATACTTGAGACAAGGCCCATCTAGGATTTCATCACCTAGTGGATACCTTACCCTTCCAGGTGATTCTACTTCGACTTCATTACCAAGAGGAGGACCCACTCTATTCTCTGGCAGAGTATAAACTATAGGCAAAGTATATATTGGCTAAGCGGCCTAGCTCGGCTCTAGGTTTGTGAAGTGAAGGGAGCAAGCCCCAGCACTAGGCCACGTATGGAACCTAACACAGACTTTTGAGCACCAAAACATAACCCAAAACCAACCATAGAATTCCTCTTTAGGACCCATTCTAAAAGCCCAATTCCCAAACATATTCTTCTAAGGCATAAGCCACCACGACTCTAAAATTTATTCTTAGGAATTTAATGTTTAGAGGTTTCTTGCCATCATCTATTTTGCTATTTTTATTTGATTTTTTGAGCTGGTGAGGTCACATCATTTTGAGATCTAAAACAACTCAAAATTTCTCTTTATTCCAAAAACTTTTAGTTTTATGAGTTTTTGGAAATACACAGACACCGACATCAGTTTTCCCACTGACGTTGGCAACTTATCCTCACTGACATCAATTTTTCCACCGACGTCGGCAACATATCTTCATCGACTTCAATTTTTCCACTGACGTCGGTCACTATCAACACATTTTCTTTCCAAATAACAATCTTAAAACCTAACTTTTTTGCTATTAAACACACATTCTGGTTTTCTAAAAATGAAATACACAATTTTTGGAACCTGAACCCATTTTTCCTTGGATGGTTTTGACACATAGTCAAGCCAAATCTCTTGTTGACCATGCAAGGCAACAACCACTTCCACCTTCGCCCTTCATACCAAGTCCTCTAATGCAGTATACTTCAGACACTGAGCATACTCCTATCCAACCTACCCCAAATCAACCACCTACTATTCCTACAGGGGATCAAGACTTTGAGAGATTCTTTGACCTCAATGTCAAGGCTCTCCAACACTATCTCGCTACAAGCCAAACACGAGATCTTTCAGGTACTCCTGTTTATGGGATGCCAACTTCCTTGACTAAAGCGGCAAAGATATCAATAACATTCGCTCAGGCCATTTCCTCAACTAATAACCCAACCATGGCCAATGTTCAAGATTTGGCCTCCCCTTCTATCCTTTCTGGACCTACCTCCATCGGGGTTCCCGTACCCCCTCAACCACAAACAATTCAACCAAGTTCGACACCTTTCCAGAACTTGATTGTCTCTATCCCACCCACTCTTGCACCCATAAATATAGGAGTGGCTACTCATCCTTTAACTAGTCTCACCTCCATTCAACCACCCTTGGCGGCATCTAGTCAAGTTGTGCCCTCTAACTTCATGGCACATGCCCCCTTGGGCTCAACATCAGTCCCTATGATGAACTACCAATATAATGCACCTACACAAATGCAACCAAGTATGTCATATGCCCCTCCCAATGCCTTTTAGGTACCCTATAACTTAGGGGTGCCACTCATGCCAATCCATCTGTCGATATAATCAAGATGCTGATGGATAAGATGTATAACCTTGAGACATCCATTTCAGTTTTGAAGAATGTTCTTTCATATGAACAAATCTACAATGAACCCATTCACCCTTCAATCCCTATTTGACCATATCCTAGCCAATGGGAACTCCCAAAATTTACTCATTTTCAGAGTAAAGAGGACCCACAACAACATCTACGAGCATTTAGACATGCTTGCTACCTTATAGCACACGATGATGCGTTATTACTTCACACATTTCCCATGTCACTTTTTGGTGCCGCCCTTGATTGGTATAGTTCTATTACCAGTCATTCTCTCTTTTCTTTTACTCAACTCACTCAAATATTCCTCGACCACTTCTCAATCAACATCACTAAGAAGGTCTCCATCACAGACCTATATTCTATTAGACAATTTGACGATGAATCAATAGCTGACTTTGTCACCCATTGGAGAGGTTTGATCAACCAACTCTCCTTCTCGCTACCTCAACCTAAGCTCATTGAGCTCTTTTTAAGAGCATGTGCCAAGCACATCTCATCTACTTTGCAGGTTCAAACCTTCTACACATTTGATGAAGCTTTCACTATGGCCTGAAAGCTTGAACTCCACGCGGTCGAAGAGGATAAGGTCAAATTGTGTAGTAAAAATACCAACACAAAAACTAATGACCTTTCTTCCAAACCCTCTTCTTCCCATTCCAATACTAAGGGATCAGCAAACGTTGTCGCACTTAGATCATCATCTTCTACCACAATTAACCAAACTGAACCTTTCACATCACAAAGCATCACAAAACAATTCTAACAATGGTATATACGTCAATACACTCTAATAGGAGAATCATACGCTTTCGTATTAGATAAACTAGTGAAGTAGGGGGTCCTCAATCTCCCTTAAATCTGACTTGTCCAATTTGACCCCTCACAAGCCATCCCTGCATGGTATAGGGAAAATGACTTCTGTAACTATCACCGTGTCAATAGTCATGACACGGACAATTGTAAAACCTTCAAAAATGTTGTTCAAGACATGTTAGACAAAGGGAACCTTGTTTTGGATAACCCTAATGCGCCACCCAACCAAAACATGGATGTCTTTAGGCAACCATCCCCTAACCATCCCCCAAGTCAAAATAATGTTCAAACCATGGATGATGACCCCCAAGAGTGCAACATATGCACCATCAACATGGTCTTTCCTTTCATTCCTAACCAACCTCTCCCACAATCTAAAGAGGTTAATCAACCCATTTCTCCATCACGGGTAGAAGAGCCTATTCTACCCATATCACCCCCATGACATCAAACACATCCTCTACCCATACTTCTACCTCATGAGGAATCCATATTACCTGTTCCTCTTGCCCCGACTTTCCCTCTTCTTTTACCATTGGAAGAAGTTACCATTCATACCCCACACCCTCATGTAGAAGGGGCCATAATCCCTCTACTTAACCCTTTAGAGGAGTCTTCCTCTCATATTTGTCCTCCACCGATGGAGGATAATCCTCCATTAATCCCCCTTTGACACATAAGAGAGGCTACTTTGACCTCTCCCATATTTGAGGATGCTTTGATGGCACCAACGCCGGTGGCCCTGCCCTCATCCTTCTTATCACCAATGGGGGATCATACTTTCCCCACTCCTAGACCACATGTAGAAGGCACAATCATCCCTGCACTCTATCCTCTCGAAGAGCCACATTCTCCAATCCCTTCTCTATCGAGAGAAGAACTCGTCATCTCACCCACTTTAGTGGAAGAAAATTTGGTGATGGCTTTCTCTTGCCTTTGGCCTAACATCACTACGTCCAACACATTTCCACTCTCACAATCACCCAAATCCTCCAATGGACCGACTATAAAGCCTCGTATGACATCACCTAAACCCTTTTCTTGATTGGCAGGAAACTTAGGATTTCTCCATTCTGGAAACCTAAAACATGAGGCGTTATGGGAGCAACTTAAGTCTCCTTATC
Organism: Torreya grandis; assembly: GCA_037957365.1. Taxonomy (NCBI): domain Eukaryota; kingdom Viridiplantae; phylum Streptophyta; class Pinopsida; order Cupressales; family Taxaceae; genus Torreya; species Torreya grandis. Next base: position 2,660,087 of record JARHVA010002033.1, read on the forward strand.
TTACACATCCCACTTCGACTTATACTACCAGCCCTTTCATGTCAATTCACCCCAAAGTTTTTGATGAGGATCGGGCTTCCACTTCTAAAACATCAGAAGCTCAACCGTCTAATCTAAACTTAAATCCTCATAGGCGTCCACCATGCTGAAATAGATTAAATCTCTCGGTGTTCACCCTATATCAAACCTCACTCACCCACAAGTGAAGGTAGACTTGAACCTCACCCCACACAATAGTAGTCATCGCACTAAACTAAAGAAGGATGCTAAACCACATCAGAGAATTCCTCCCCCACCATCACCATTACCCTCTATTTTGGGCCCACATCCATCTACTTTAATAGGAGTGCTCCCTACTCCAACACCTTACAAAAACAAATCGCCTCCATTAGTCCCTCTACCCATCAAACACATACTTCCTCCAAAAAATTTGGCACCTCTCATCAAGAAAGTGCCATCTACGCATGTGGCTACACCACCACCAAAAAATATGGTACAAAAAACTCTTGCAACAACTCCTAAATAGAAGTTGTCAACCCCTACAACTCCTAAACAGAAGTTGTCAACCCCTACTGCAACAACGAGCACAGACCCATTGGTGGGTTCTTATGCTTCAATGTTATGCTGATTTTTACAGTCTTCTAGCATCGTTCTCTTGCCCATTAAACCATACCAACCTCTCAGATCAAAACCATCTTGGTTTGACGAAACTAAAATCTGTTGGTATCATCGCACACCTAGGCATGATACTGAACATTGTTGTGCCCTTAAGGTTGCCATTCACCAACACTTGGAAAAAGGCACCCTTCTTGTTGAGGATTCTCTCGACCATTCTTTTGACAAACTATCGACACCATCCCATGCCTCACAAACCTCCTCACCTTCATCGGGATCCCATCACGAGATTATGGTCCCTCTACCACCTTCTCCCCCTTTATTCAAAATCAACACTGTTAATGTGGCCACCAGGTCCCAAACATCAAAAGGTAAAGAAAAAGAGAAGGTTTCTACCCCTCGAACATATCCATTTGCTAAGCCCTCTTTACCACCAAAACCCAAGATTTCTATCTTGGGCACATGTCGACCAACATCTCCAAGGGAAATTTCTCCTGACCTCTCTAGTCCACATGACGTTTGGTATAAACAAATTGTTGACTACTTGAATTATTCTATCATTCCTCCTCACCTCTCTAGCAATGGACGATGGGCTTTTATCAAGAGTACTTCTCAATACACCATGCTAGGGGGTCTTCTCTACAAACGAGGCTTAAACGGCCTCCTTCTTTGATGTCTAACCACCACTGAGAAATCTCATACCATCCAACAAGTCCATGACGGGATTTGTGGGGGAAATTTTAGTGGTAACTCGGTTGCCAAGCACATCCTCTACCTGGGCTATTATTGGCCTAATCTTAACCAAGACTGCAGTAACTATGTTCGGCATTGTCTCTAATGCCAACAACATGCTAACCTACATCAACAAAAACATACCTACAACAAAAATTTGAGAGAGTGAGATTTTAAAATCAGAGATCTCATCCTCAAATAAAACCAACATGTGACCAATATGGAAAGAAGCAAACGAGGCAAGTTTGCTCCTAATTGGCTCAGACCTCAGAATGACACACAAGTATGGATCAGGGACTTATCGTCTGTCTTCTCTTGAAGGCTAGCCAGAACTTGAGCCCCTTAATGCCTTATATTTGTGACCATTCTACTGTCAATCAAGTACTCATTCACTTGATGTTTAACTTGAGATCATCCTTGAGCAAACCCTGTCATCCTCATTCCTATTCCTTTAACCCTTTTTCCCTACAAACATTAGCTAATCCTTTTTAAAGTAGTAAATGCTTTGTCCTAATAAAAAGGAAATCCCCAAACGTCTACAGTCTAGCCCATGACCAAAAAATTAGTCAACAAAAACAAAAACATAAAATTGGGATGCCTAACCAAAGGTCATAAACTATAAATGTAGACTGCTCCCTTGAAGGACAGCTGCATCATTGTTGTAACTAATAGACTACTCCCTTGAAGGACAACTATTCAAAGCTATCAAAACATACAAAGAAAAACATAGACCACTCCCTCGAAGGATGGTTATGCCCAAATTTTGCTACCATAACAGCATCCTCTCAGAAGCTGCCCACATCGATCAGCTTCACATGAACACAACACAAAACAACATCCCAAAAAAAAAACTGACTGACAAACTATTAAGTCATGGACTTGCCTATAATCATTCTCAAGGTCACCTATAAAAGGGGCAAAGTTATCCTTGCTAAAAAGGGTTATGCTATCCTCACATATCACATACTCAAACCTATTACCCCAACATTCTCAAGGAACTTTGAGCTCACTTAATGTCAAGTGATTAGAATAATTTTTTAACACAAACCAATGGTCAATGACGTAATGCATGAACGGGGCTTTTGTTTGCAACAACCCTATCTATGCTATCATTATGGTCCTTGTCAATGAAAAAGCAACACACCTTTCACTTCTTACACATCTTTGTCACCTACAACCAAAACAAACCAAACCTTTTTGTAACCACTAACATGACATCATGATTTATTTAATACAAATACTCATTTGTGTTATGTAAATTATCATAGCCCATTCACATTAGTTTCTATGAACAACAATACACATAGAAACTAACAACCAAACACAATTTATGTCAAGCATATACCATCACCAATATGGAACCTTGCTGAAGCATAAATAACCTCATTTCATTTTTAGCATACACCATCACGAATATGGAAAATTGCTAAGGATGAAAAACCACATAACCTATGTTACAACATACACCATCACACAATATGGAAAAGGTTGTAACATCATCATAGACTCATCATTTTCGACATAACCAAACCAACTACTGACCTCTTTGACCTCTTCTTCCATTTTGGGGAGAACTACATTGGCCTAAGGCCCTCACAGGGGCTATGTAGGCAGCACTTAGTTGACATGTGTCTTCTGAGGTTAGCTCAGCCATTTGTTTGTTCATCTACCAGATGGACAAACCATATAACCTTTAAACATGACCTAACCTAGTCAAAACCAATCCATAACCTACCCTCTTCTTCCCTTTTGGAGAGACCTACATTGGCTTGAGGCCCTTCCCAAGGGCTATGTAGGCAGCACTCAGTTGACATGGAATCTTCTGAGGTTAGCTCGGCCATTCATTGGTTCATTTACTTAATGGACCAACTATCTAAACTAGTCCAAAATCGTGACCAAACAACCAGCCTTAACACTGTCAAATTCAACCTAGACTTCTCATGGGGCACATTGGAGATCACATACATCTTCTTATCCACAACAAACAACATTTGAGATCACTTATATCTTAGCCAACTTGATCAATGACCTTGGATATTGCGACCATCTCCTTAGGCCATGACCACTTTCAAGACAACTTTGCCTTGGTTGTTTTGATTGCATATATGCTACCTCACGAATAGTTAGCAAATTATATGCACCCCACATTATGACCCTCACACCTATTGTCAGATTGCACTCCAGTTGATCCCCAATATTTGTGACATTTTAGTGTTTTTTAGGAGCACTTCCTGAGCCCAGGATACTTGGAACACGATGACCATTAGAGCTACAGCTTTGATTGTTTAACCCAATCAGCTATGACTAAAAATATGGGGACCGGTTACTTTGATTTTAGTGCTCCTCAACCTTACCTATGACAATTTGACTTACTTATCATGTGAAGTGGTATACATGCAATCTCAACTATTGCAGTGTTTACACTCTAACTTCACCATACCCATCCACTACCTATCAAATCGGCAACCGATTTTGGATTACCTTCTCTCGATTCTCGCTTTGAGGGGGAATACCTCATCATCATACCTGGGGAAACTTACTCCTATTTTTGTCTTGCAGTTCGTCAAAACAACCAACAAGACAAAAAGGGGAAAATGTAGACACCAACATTGTGTCGACTCCCCTTGGTCCCCTTCTAACCACTTACACACTTTATTAATTTAAAATAAACTACTTATTTTAAATTAATGACATCACCTAGACACCTCACCTTAGACACCTCACCCTAAGACCATTTCTTACCCCATGAGTCACCCTAAGACTACGTCCTCCATCCTAACTACCTAAGACCTCTTCTCACTCCATCCTAACCTCCTAACTAACTCTCGTGCCTAATAAACTTGCCTTTTGACCGTTCTCCAATGGCAAAAGCACTTTGCAGATGGAGAAACGGGCCAAATAACTCTTTTACCCATTCTCAAGCTACCGATGTCGGTCAACTATCGGCTGACACTGGTGGAACCACCGACGTCGGTTACATAACCTGAGTTCTAATCTTGAGCTACGCCTCTCTCTCTCTCTCAGCCCCTGACTCTTGGGAAATCGACATGCACACTCTAAGACCAAGCATCAGACTTCGACTATCATTCTTCAGGCTACATAAATTCTATAGAAGTCACTCCAGACATTGGATTGAAAATATTGTATGAGCTCTTCGACATCAGCCACAATAGGAATAAGCATCCTGACATCCTCGGGTCTTCACCAAAAAGCTATGTATTCTTCTGGTCTTCATTTCAAAGTTCTAGAATAACTTAGTAATTAGTTTCTATTTACTATACCTGAGTGCTGCTAAGAGTGTTTATATCGCTAATTCGATTTTCAGATTTAAGAGAAAGAAGAAACTAAAGAGATAAATGGACAAGGCATGTGAAGTACTTGGATAAAGATCACGCACCGTAATCCAGACGCTTGTGAGCACCCCTCTTTGGCTGTGGAGGAATGACACCTGCAAAGAAAAGGAACTTGGACAAGAAAATGTTAGATGGATAGGCGATGGGTTGCCAAGCGAAAGCTTGTTCCCGGAAGTGTGAAAACTTCCTCAAGGGAGGTCAACCCACTGATAACAGACAGATAAAAGACCAAGAAAATATAGAATGCCAGAATACAGAAGTGACAAAGAAATTAGAAAGGAAAGAAAAGACAAAATGATTACCTGAAGGAGTTGTCGGGCTGATGACAGTCGCCGAGGTCAGAAATGTCGCCGGCGTCGGTTAGCTGATCTGCCGACGTCGGTTATCCTGCCAACGTCGGTTGGGGAAGTGACCGGCGTCGGTCGGGGTTGTGGCCTGTAGTCGGGTCTGGGTTGGTTTCTGGACTGTGGATGGATCCGGTTTGTGAACGGGGTCGAGACAGAGTTCGGGGATGAATTTGGATGGACTGGGGAATGGTCTAGCTCTGATTAGGTGCCCTGTATAGGGTCTTTGTTGACAAGGGGATGAGGAAGTTGTCTGGGATTGTGTAGAAAGGGAGACAGGGAAGAGGAAGATGGACAGGGGACAGGGTCTGAGAAGGCTTTTCAGCCTCTCAGGGGAAGGACACAGCTAGCAGAAGACAGTAGATAGGATAGATAACTGAGACTAAATGAAATAATGAAATGAAATAATAGACTGTGCTTACCTTTGGCTTGCTGACTAAAGAACGGAGGAGCTGTTGTTGGAGCCACGGAAGACTTGTCAAGAAGAAAATCCCTGATCCAGAGTCTTTACACCTGTTGCTGCTATTGCACGAGGTCCAGAGAGAAGAGAGTCGAATGCCAAAATGCCAAGATAATTCTGTTTGCGAGCTCAAGGGTCCAGGGGTTGCAACGGATGCAGAAAGGGGTAATGAAGGCTGCTGACGCCGGCAGTTTCACCGACGTCGGTCGAAGGGTCGTCGACGTCGGCGGTGGCAGAATGGGGACATAGGCTAAAAATAGCCTCTGCCCATTCTTGCACGCCGCCGGGCGAGGGGTTGTGGGAAGAACGGTCACGAGGAAGCTTAAATGGGCGTGGGGGGAAGATAATGAAGAGATTTGGCATAATAAATGCTAGGGGGAAGGTGGAGGGATTCAAGGGAGGATCCAAGGTGGCAAGGGTGGGGTGGAAAGGGGGCCACTTTAAAATATTTAAGTTATTTTAATCATATGAAGGCCAAGGGTTAGGATAGGGGTTTGAGGTGGACAAGGGGGAGAACCAAGGTGCAGACACGTTTGCGGTGTCTACATTTGCCCCTTTTTGTCTTGTTGGTTGTTCTTGACGAACTGCAAGACAAAAACAGGAGTTGGTTGCCCCAGGAAAAGGATGAGGTGTTCCCCCCTCAAAGCGATAGTCGAGAGAAGGGAACCGAAGATCGAGTGTCGATTTCATAGAGAAATGGATAGAAGAGATTGAGTGAAAATGCTGCCATAGTCGTGATTGCACGTAGTCCACTTCACGAGAGGGTTGGGTCAAATTGTCGCATGTCGAGGGTCGAGGAGTGCCAAAATTGAAGTAACCGGGCCCCAGCATTTAGTTGTCTGCTGATCGGGTCACTCAATCTAAGCTGAAGCTCCAAATGGTCATCGTGTTCTAAGTATCCCAGGCTCAGGAAGTGCTCCCAAAAAACATGAAAAAGCCACAAGTAGTAGGGATCAACCGGCTCGCGATCCTATACTTGCGAAGGGTCAAAAAAGGTCTGCGGACAATTCTGCTAACCAGCCGTGAGGTAGCACACATGCAAAAACAACCAAGGCAACATTGGCTTGGAAGTGGTCGAAGGTCGAAGGAGATACGCATGATCTCCAATGGTCATTGGTCAAGAGGATGGATGGACGAAGGATGCGGCCGAGCTAACCTCAGAAAATGTCCTGTGATCTGAGTGCTGCCTACATAGCCCTTGTGATAGGGCCTTAGGCCGATGTAGATCTCCCTAAAAGGGAGGAAGGGTCAAAGAGATCGATTGGTCTTGGTCAAAGTCGATGATTGGTCTTGGTCAAAGTTGATGATTGGTCTTGGTCAAAGTTGATGGAGTTGGTCGTGATAAGAGTCAAAGAAGAGAAGGTTTGTCCATCATAGAGACGAACAAACGGGGGTGGTCGAGCTAACCTCAGAGGATGTGGTATCTGAGTGCTGCCTACATAGCCCTGGTCATAGGGCCTCAGACCAATGTAGTTCGGGCGAATTAAGAAGATTGGTCGATGATTGGATGTGGTCAAGTGTCGAAATGATGAGGCTAAGATGAGGATAAAATGATGCTACACATGGTGTATTCTATAGAATTGGTCGAGAGTCTTTCATCCTAGCAAGTTTCCATAGTCGTGATGGATGTATGCTAAAAATGAATGGAGGTCTATTTATGCTTCAGCAAGTATTGGTTTATGCTTAGCATAAATTGGGTCTGGTCAGTAGTTTCTATGTGTATTGGTGTCCATAGAAACTATGTGAAAAGGACAAGGCGATGCCGACTGAAAATGATGAAAATGGCTTGGTTAAGGATGAGTCGACAGTTGATGTGACCAAAGTGTAGAGAAAAGATGAAAGGCAAATCGCTCTTTCATTGACAAGGACCAGAAAGGAAGCATAGATAGGGGTTATTAGAACCAAAGCCCCGTTCATGCATTACGTCGGTGACCAGTATGGTGTTAGGGCGGTAATCGAATCACTTTGACATTAAAGTGAGCTCGAAGTCCCTTGAGAAGGTGATAGGAGGAGGATAGGGTAACCCAGTTTAAGAGTAGGAATAACTGTGCCCCTTTTTATAGGAGACCCTGAGACAGCTACAAGCCAAGTCCGTGACTCATTTTTTTTTTTTTGGTGCAGGCTGATCGATGCGGGAAGCCTACATAGAGATGTCTTTTGATGTATGGTCAGTTTGCAAAGCTGATCAATGCGGGAAGCTTCTAAGAAAGGTGCTGTTTGTAGCAAGATTTAGTCATAGCCATCCTTCGAGGGAGTGGTCTATATTTTTGCTTAAAAATGTTTGAGTAGCTGTCCTTCGAGGGATAAGTCTACTAGCTACAGCAATGATAGTACAGCTGTCCTTCGAGGGATCAGTCTATCTTTTTGATTTGATTTTGATATAGTGACCATGGATATTGTGACATCTTGATTTTGATTGTTGATAGGAATTTGAGTCACGGACAAGACTGTAGAAGTTTAAGGGTTCCCTTTTATTAGGACAAAGCATTACTGCTTGACAAAAAGGGGTTGACAAGGGTTAGGAAGCAGGGTTGATAGGAAAAGGAATGAGAATGACAAGGGGTTGCTCAAGGGACGAGCTCAAGTTACGTGTCAAGTAGGCGAGTACTCAACTAACAGAAGAAAGGTCGAAGATGCAAGACATAAGAAGGGGTTCTAGGTCTAATAAGTCCCTGGGCCATGCTTGTATGTTATGATAAGGTCCAAGTCAATTAGGAGCAAACTTGCCCCATTTTGCCTCTTTCCAGATTGGTCAGGTGTTGATTGATGGATGTGAAGTTGGTTGACATTATCGTTGGTTGGTTGAAAAAGGTTGAATGTTTGGTCGAGAAGTCTGGTTGATTGATATTTGGTTGAAGTTTGGTTGAGACTGGTCGAATAATTGGTCGGGGGTTGGGTCGATGGACACTTGGTCGAGATGAGTGATTAAATAAGTGATTGATATGTGGTAGAGACTGGGTTGAAGAGTTGGTCAAGGTTTGGATGAAGGATGAATTCCCCCAGCGGGTAGGGAGAATGTTTGAAAGATTGGTTAAGGTCGGTTGAGGTTTAGTGGTCAGATGGATGGTATTAATGTTGAATAAGGGGGTCAAAGGCGGCAAAGGGACCATATTCCAGTGTGGAGATCCTGATTTAGGTGATGAGGTTGGAGAGGCATGAGTCGGGGTTGATTTTTTGTCGAAAAGGTGGTCAAGAGGATCCTTGGTGAGAAGGGTGTCCTTTTTCCAGTGCTGACGAATGACAGCTTTGAGAGCGCAACAACACTCAGTGTCATGTCCCGGAGTGTGATGATAATGGCAGAATTTAGAGTTGTCAAACCAAGAGGGTCTTGATCCGAGAGGTGATGGGTGAGGCGGTGTTGAAGGTTTGTTGATAACGTGGTCGAGAAGAGAGGTGTCATTCTCCAAACATTGGTGAACGATGACCTTGAGGGCATGAAAATGTTCCGTGTCATGCCCAGGCGTGCGATGATACGCACAAATGCGAGTGTGGTCGAACCATGGTGGTTTAGGTCCGAGAGATTGATATTGTCTAAGAGGCGGGAGGTCGATACGAGAGGACTGCAATAATTGCCGTAAGAGGAAGGCATATGAACCTGCTAACGGGTCGGGATGTTTTATTGCAGTGAGGGTTGGTGACGTTGGTTTTGGAGGCGAAGGAGGCATAGGTCGAGGGTTTGGATGAGATGTATGTCTGACGGGATGAGGGAGTAATAGAGGCGATGTGCCTCTATGAAGTATGGGAGTGGGAAGCACTCCTAATAAAGTAGACGGATGCGGGCCCAAGATTGAAGGTAATGACGAAGGTGGGGGAGGAATCCTCCGATGTGGTCTAGTAGTTTTCGTGTGTTTGGGTCGAGGGCCACTATTGTGCGAGGCGAGGTTAGATATGGGTTTGGGTTTAGATGTGGACGGAGGTGAGTGAGATGTAGAAATCTCACGCAAAAGGCAAGAGGAAACCGTGACTGGGTCTTCTTTGGTTGAAATGGGTGGAGAGACTAGTTCTTCTCTTGATGGAGAAGAAATAAGAGAGGGCGGCTCCTCGAGTGGGCAGAGGGCATGGATGATCGTGCCTTCTACTTGTAGTTGAGGAGTAGGCAAGGTAGGGTCTTCGGATGGGGGTGGGCTTAATGGCGTTGATGTGGTCAAAGCGTCCTCCAATACAAGAGAGGTAGATGGAGGGCTAGTAGGAGAAGAAGGTTCTTCATCCTTTAATGGGAGAGGTTGGTCAAGGACAAGAGGCAAGATAGTGCTAATCGTGTGAATGTCATGGTTTTGGGGGTCGTTGGTCGAAGTCTGGACGTTGTTTTGAGTAGGTGGATGATTTGGAAAAGAGTGTTTGAAGATGTCGATATGTTGGTTAGGAGGGGCGTTCGGGTTATCTAAAATAAGATCCCCCTTGTCGAGCATGTCCTGGACGATGCTTTTGAAGTTTCGGCAGTTGTCAATGTCATGGCCTTGGACGCGATGAAAGGGATAGAAGTCGGCCTCCCTATACCACGTAGGGATAGCTTTTGAAGGGTCAAATTGAGGTGGTCGGATTGGAGGGAGATTGAGGACCCCCTGCTTGAGTAGTTTTTCCAAAATGGAAGCGTATGGTTCTCCGAGTGGAGTGTAAGAATGCTGAATGTACCATTGTTGGAATTGTTTGGTGATGCTTGGAGATGTCGAAGGTTGAGAGTGATTCGTTTTTGTCGAGGATGGTGATCTAACGACCACAGTATTGGCCACTCCTTTAGATTCGGAATTGGCAGAAGAAGAAGGTCTGGAAGAAGAATGGCCATTGGTTTTTGCGTTGGTATTACGCAATTTGACCTTATCTTCTTCAAGGGCACGGAGTTCGAGCTTTCGAGCCATGATGAAGGCTTCGTCAAAAGTACAGAATGTCTGAATCCACAAGGTAGAAGAGATGTGTCTGGCACATGCTCGAGAAAAGAGATCAATGAGCTCGGGTTGAGGCTAAGAGAAGGAGAGCTGGTTGATCAGACCTCTCCAACGAGCGACAAAATCGACAACAGATTCGTCGTCAAACTGCCTGATGGAGTAAAGGTCTGTGATTGAGACTTGTTTGGTGATGTTGATTGAGAAATGGTCAAGAAATAGTTGGGCGAGTTGGATGAATGAAAAGATAGAGTGTCTGGCAAGAGAACTATACCACTCAAGGGCTGGGCCAGAAAGGGACATAGGGAACGTGCGTAAAAGCAATGCATCGTCATGGGCAATAAGATAACAGGCATGTCTAAATGCCCGTAGATGTTTTTGTGGGTCTTCCTTACTCTGAAAGCGAGTGAATTTAGGAATCTCCCAATGGTTAGGGTATGGTCGAATAGGGACGAAAGGATGGATGGGCTCGCTGCAAATTTGCTCATATGACAAAGTATTGCTTGAACCAAAAATAGAGGCTTCGAGACTGGACATTTTATCCATCAGCATCTTGATAAGATCTACTGACGGATTGGCGGGTTGAGCGCCCCCTAGGTTGTAAGGTGCTTGGAAGAGGCTAGAGGAGGCGTGCGACATAGTCGGTTGTACAATGTACGGATGACTAGTCGTAGGGGCGGAAGTGGAGGCTAGAGGTGGTTGCGTTACGAAGGTCAAAGGTATAGGTTGACTGGGCACTGCCAAAGGTGGTTGAATGGCGGCACTGGTAGAAAGATAGGTTGGCACGCCTACATTTGTGGGCGCAAGAGTGTGAGGGGTCGAGACAATCAAGTTCTGATATGATGTAGAACTTGGTTGAATTGCAGGGAGTTGAGGGGGTAATGGAACCCCGATGGAGGTCGGTCTAAAAATAGACGGGGAGGCCAAACTTTGCATATTGGCCATGGTTGGGTTAATATTTGAGGCGAAAGGTTGAGTCATAAAGGGTTGGGTGGTGAATGGTGTGGATGTCGTCGTCACGTCACCCGAAAGGTCTCACGTTGGGTTTCTCGTGAGATAGTTTTGAAGGGCTGAGGTATTGAGGTCCAAGAATCTCTCGAAATCTTGGTCCCCTTCAGGGATGATGGGAATTTGAGTCGGGGTCGGGGTCAGGGTCGGTCCTGTAGGAGTTCTTTCAGTCTCCGAGTGGAACTCCATGATAGGACTTGTTAGGGTCGGGATAGACGGAAACGGTTGTTGGCTAAAGCGGTTAAGAAGAGAGTCCTGGTCCCAGAAACTGTGTTCTTGCAGTCTCAGAAAACCAGAATGGAGTCTTTGACAGAGAAGGGACAGGTTTCAAGCTGCTGGTTTTGAAAAAAAAGGACAGTGACAGAGACCGACGTCGGTTGAAAAACCGATGTCGGTAAGGAAGATAGCCGACGTCGGTCAGATAACCGATGCCGGTAAGGGAGGAAAGCCGACGTTGATGGCGGAACCGATGTCAGTGACTGTGTTTTCCAGAGAACAAAGATTTTAAGATTCTTTGGAAAATAATGAAGAAAGCATCCTTACTCACTCAAACAAACAGATGAGAAGAAAAGAACTGAGAGAGACAGACAAGCCTAAGCGATAACTCCTAGGAATTAACCTTGGAATCTATGGCTCATGCCTTAGATGAATGTTTGGGGAGATTGGCTGAAAAATGGGTCCTAGAAGAAGGTGGTCTAAAGATGGTTTCGGGTCTTGTTTTAGGTGCTCAAAGATCTGTGTTAGGGTCTGGTATGTGGCCTGGTGCTAAGGAGCAAGCTCCCCTCACTTCACGATTCCAATGGTTAGCTGGTCTCGCTTAGCCAAGATATACCTCGCCTAGAGTTTATCCTCCGCCAGAGAACGGAGTGGGCTTCCCCCTTGGTGATGAAATCCAAGTAGGGTCACCGGGATGGGTAAGGTATCTGCTGGGGGATGAAATCCCAGTCGGGCCTTATCTCAAGTAAGTTTTATGTTCGTTTTAGTGCATGTGGTCTGGTAGTGTAACATCAAGTGTCTACGATTTATTCAATATGCGGATTTAAGTTACTAGATGTGGACTAATGTAAGCACAAGCAAAAATGAAAGTGCAATATGTTTTAATGCCCAAGTTGAAATGTGATGTTTGTTATGAAGACAAGTTTGAGAAAGGGTTGAGAGTATGACGTTTAGACTAGTCTAGAAATGCAAGGAAGAAAGATTCGTTTTAGTCCTGCTTATAGTGTCATTGAGAAGAAAAGAAGGAGGAGAAAAGGTAAGAACCTAATGCTCCTAAATGAATGAAGAAGAAAAAGGAACCCAGGAGGAACCCAGGTCCCACCGGGCGTGCCAGAAATGTTTCTATCGCTAATTCGCTTTTCAGATTTAAGAGAAAGAAGAAACTAAAGAGATAAATGGACAAGGCATGTGAAGTACCTGGATAAAGATCACGCACCGTAATCCAGACGCTTGTGAGCACCCCTCTTTGGCTGTGGAGGAATGACACCTGCAAAGAAAAGGAACTTGGACAAGAAAATGTTAGATGGATAGGCGGTGGGTTGCCAAGCAAAAGCTTGTTCCCGGAAGTGTGAAAACTTCCTCAAGGGAGGTCAACCCACTGATAACAGACAGATAAAAGACCAAGAAAATACAGAATGCCAGAATACAGAAGTGACAAAGAAATTAGAAAGGAAAGAAAAGACAAAATGATTACCTGAAGGAGTTGTTGGGCTGATGACAGTCGCCGAGGTCGGAAATGTCGCTGGCGTCGGTTAGCTGATCTGTCGACGTCGGTTATCCTACCGACGTCGATTGGGGAAGTGACCGGCGTCGGTCGGGGTTGTGGCCTGTAGTCGGGTCTGGGTTGGTTTTTGGACTGTGGACGGATCCGGTTTGTGAACGGGGTCGAGACAGAGTTCGGGGACGAATTTGGATGGACTGGGGAATGGTCTAGCTCTGATTAGGTGCCCTGTATAGGGTCTTTGTTGACAAGGGGATGAGGAAGTTGTCTGGGATTGTGTAGAAAGGGAGACAGGGAAGAGGAAGATGGACAGGGGACAGGGTCTGAGAAGGCTTTTCAGCCTCTCAGGGGAAGGACACAGCTAGCAGAAGACAGTAGATAGGATAGATAACTGAGACTAAATGAAATAATGAAATGAAATAACAGACTGTGCTTACCTTTGGCTTGCTGACTGAAGAACGGAGGAGCTGTTGTTGGAGCCACAGAAGACTTGTCAAGAAGAAAATCCCTGATCCAGAGTCTTTGCACCTGTTGCTGCTGCTGCACGAGGTCCAGAGAGAAGAGAGTCGAATGCCAAAATGCCAAGAGAATTCTGTTTGCGAGCTCAAGGGTCCAGGGGCTACAACGGATGCAGAAAGGGGTAATGAAGGCTACCGACGCCGGCAGTTTCGCCGACGTCGGCGGTGGCAGAATGGGGATAGAGGCTAAAAATAGCCTCTGCCCATTCTTGCACGCCGCCGGGCGAGGGGTTGTGGGAAGAACGGTCACGAGGAAGCTTAAATGGGCGTGGGGGGAAGATAATGAAGAGATTTGGCATAATAAATGCTAGGGGGAAGGTGGAGGGATTCAAGGGAGGATCCAAGGTGGCAAGGGTGGGGTGGAAAGGGGGCCACTTTAAAATATTTAAGTTATTTTAATCATATGAAGGCCAAGGGTTAGGATAGGGGTTTGAGGTGGACAAGGGGGAGAACCAAGGTGCAGACACGTTTGCGGTGTCTACAAAGAGACTAGACCTGACTTCTTTCGTGGAGAGGCTGAAAAGCCTTCCTCTAACTCCTTACCCTCTTTTCACACCTAGTCTCTACCTTTGCCCTTTCTTAGACCCTATTCACTTTCTTGCAAACCTGCACAAACCTTTAAACTCTCAGACTCTTCTATTGACCACAGACATAATCCAAAACTTATCCAAGGTCCATTGCCCTAATCGACATCGATAATATGACTGATGTCAGCATCATTGACCAACCGACATTGGCAGGACTACCGACGTCGATGACTGTGACAGACTGATTGCAGAGAACATGTACGCATTGTCTACTTTCTCTTTCTTATTCTTTCATCATTTCTTTTATTACAACAATCTCTTTTTCATAAATAGTGGACTATCATCCCTTACGGAGCTTTACGCTTTTGGGATCGAGCGCATAGCTTGGCAGTCCACCTTATCTTATTCTAACATTCTCCTTGTTTAAGTCTTATTCTCATCTACAAGTGTCTTCCTCCATAGCCAAAGAGGAGCTCCTACATCGCTTGGATACGATGCACAACTTAATCTGGGTAACGTACAAACCCCTAACCCTTAACTTTAGTTTCTTCTTATTCTGAATGTAAATAGCAAAAACGTAGAGAAACAGATCAACATGCTCCATTCCCCATGATCCTAAGATTCTTTAAAGCCCTATAAAAGGAAGTTGAGTTTAGTTAGAGAGAGGGAGACACACAAGAGTAGAGAAGTTCTAGTGAATTATTGCTAGATAGTTTCCATTAGCATTAGAACTTAGTTCAAGATGCCTTTTGATTCTCTCCTTTATAACACCCAAGCTCACCTATGAGCCTATAGGCTTGTAGAATCTTAAGTTGAGCATATCTTTAATTATATTGACATTATTTGTATTGGTGTTTAATGTATTTAATGAAGAATTATTTGCATGAATGTTTTATAGATTAAATGTTGTCTTTAGAATATATATTGAGCTCTTATGAGATTCTAACCTGACTCATTCATGGTAGGCCTATAGCTAATAATGAACCTTGTGCCCATGATAGGAAGTGTGTTAAGTCTGGTTAAGACCTTGTGCCTTGAAATGATACTTGTGCCTAAGCATAAGTTTATGCCTAAGTCCCTTAACTAGATACCTAGTTGGACCTCAAGTTATTGAATGACATCGAGCCCATGAAACCTAAGGATTGTGCTTATGAATGCATGACCATAGTTGCACTGACCCAAGCCCTTAAAGAATAGAGTTGTATCATGTCACAACTAGCCCTACACAGATCCTGATCCATTCTCTGCTATGCTTCAGGTGAGAACATAAGGCTTGTGCCCTATGTAAAGTGATGCCAACAGTCAAGTGTTAAATGTTGAGTGCTATAGGATTAGTCAAGCCCTGAGTCATTCTAGAACAATCCTAAATCTAACCTGGATAGCTAGGTAAGTGTGTGACTAAGCTCATTATTGAAATGCCTAATTTTCCATAACATTTTGGGTCCATTATCATGACTTGTTGAATTTTATTACTGTTGACCAAATTTTGGTCTTTTTGGCCAAAATTGGGCACCCCTATTTACAAAAAATTATTTAAGTCTATTTCATTTGGCCAGGTCCAACACTTGGCTTTTCTTCAAAAGAAGTGTTCTTTGACAAAACCCATAATAAATGTATAAGTATTTTGTTTTTGTAAAGTTTTTTTTGGTCCTTGTTTAAGTCTTTAAGAAATTCTTTCATATTTTTGTTTTAAGATTCATTGAATTATTTTATACTTTCTATCCGAGGCTTTTCCTTAAGAGTATTTATTTCGAGTTTTCTTTAGACCAAGTGCTGAATTCTTTTAGAAAAATTGTCCACATAATTTTTTTGAAGGTACTTTACAATTTCTCTGAAAGATATCTTCAAGCCAAAAGGGACCCTTTAAACTTTTTCAAAAGGTATGTTTGTAACTTTTATGAAGGGTATGTTTGTAACTTCTCCAAAGGGTATGTTTGTAACTTTTCCAAAGGGTATGTTTGCAACTTTTTCAAAGGATATGTTTGAAAATTTTCTTGAAGGGTATGTTTGTAGATTTTATGAAGGGCACTTTCATTTTTTTAAGGGTATCTTTTATCAGGAAAAGGTCCACTTCATTTTTTCAAAGGGTATCTTTTGTCAGGAAAAGGTCCACTTCAGTTTTTTTGAAGGATCATATGTAACTTTCCCGAAGCGTATTTTCTCTAGAAAGTGGTCACTTTAATTATTTCAAAGGGGCAGTTACATTTTTAAAGGATCATTTCATTTATATCAAAAGGAATTTCCAAAATATTGAAGGACCATTTCCAAAATCCCAAAGGACCATTTACAAATTCCTGAAGGACCATTTACAAAAGTTGAAGGGCATTTCACCTTCTCCGAATGGCATTTCAACTTCTCCAAAGGGACCAATCAAAAAACTGTAGGAAAGGATGAGGAGAAGTGACTAAAGAAAAACCCTAAAATAATTCCTTTGGAATTTTTTTTAAAGGAAATGAAGAGAACATAATTTTAAATAATTCTTTCAAACTTTTTGTCTGAAGGAAATAAATAGAAAGAATTCCTTCATACTTTTTTTCCAAAGGAAATGAACAAGCAATGAGCCCAAAGGAAAAGACTTGAAAAAAAGTCCAAGGAAATAAAAAGAAACAAATAACCATAGATAATTTGTCTAAAGAAAAGGTCCAAAAATAAATGTCCTAAAGAAATGCTCAAGGAATGATGACCCGCAACACCTAAATTTTAGATTTTAGATACTAGTCATTAGAATTTCAAAAAGAAAGACTTAATGAGAACAAAATGTGGAAATAAAGGTAACAAGTGGAAAATTTAATTGAGGATTTGTTTCATTTTTAAAAAAATGTGATTGAGGCTTTGGTTCAATTGTGACAAATGTAACTAATGTTATGATGAATTGTAACTGGTGCATCTGTTCAGTTGTGACATGGCATAACTCACCCACTTCTCTTCCATATGTAAATGTAAATATTTCTCCTGAGATGATAGATGTATAAAGTGACCCTTTAACTCCCTTTGATTGCTCCACCTCTCAAAGATATAAATATTCATCCTCTTGGCTCATTTTGGAGCCTCCACTGGTTATTGGAAAAACTCTAGCTAGATTTGTACTTGCAAAACTCATGAACAAACATAAAAGTGATGTTATTGCAGGTCTCTATTAGTATTCTTTACTAAGTGTATAAGAGTCTTATAAGTGGTATATGTTTGTTCCATTTATGGAATCATTCGTCACCCTCTTAAGTGTCAAATACCTCCCTGAATCTAACTTATGAAATATTGATGCATCAATATCTTTTTGTTATGAATTTGTGTGAAACATCTATATTTTCCTTTAAGTAGTGGGTTTTCAGTTAAATAAGAGGATAATACATATTGGTGCATCACTATTTTGTTTCCTTGGATATTTTTCTTAGCCCTTTTCATACACAGTTGATAGATTAGGGAGAGCTTTAAAGGTGCATGAAGGGGAGCTAGCCCTTAATCTAGAGATTTATCTCAATGAAATTGTCACCCACAACAAGAGATATGATTCCATTTTAGCACTTGGATGAAGATAACTAAGCATCTCTTCAAGGGTCCAAATCCAAGTGTCAATAATTTTTGGCATTCTCGGTGGGACCTCTTAGTCCTAAAAGATTGTTCAAGATTGGTATTGGTCTTGGCATTGTTGAAGATTGAAAGAAACATCTACATTTAGTACCTGGTAACTCCATTGAATAATTCAAGTCTTTGGTTAATGATAAATTCCTATTTTCCATGCCAAAGGTGACCACTAGGTTTGTTGCTAAAGGTGTACCCTTCGAGTTTATGGAATTACCTCCATATTACACCAAAGGTACAGATTTGTAAGTACTCATCCTTATAAAAGAGATTTGTGTTTAAATCTTATAATTTTGTGTTATAGTCCATTCCAAAATACCATAGTGATCATTCACAAATGGATAGAAGATAACATTTTGTGCCTTTCACCGAGACATCTCCCTTGCATCTTACCTAGTATGATCAAATTCTAGGATCTACCCTCAAAAGTGTCTCATATTTTAGTGGAGATAGTCCAATTACTACCATTGAGCACATCCAGAATATAGAAAATCTTTGTAATATCCATAATATTACCCAATAAAATGTAGCTATTAAGTTATTGGCCTTGTCTTTCAAAGGAAAATATTTGGACTAGTATGGGACCCTATCTATATATTTTATTGGCTCATGGGATGAGTTGAGGACTCTATTGACTGATAGGTTTGGGGAAAAGAGTGATCACCTATCTTTAGCTAAGAAATTAACCACAATAAAGAGGGCATCACATGAATTCATGTAATATTTTAATACTAGGTTCCAAAAAACTTGGGATATAATCCCAATTCTTTTGAGGCCAACTACAAACTATGCATTTTTGTACTACTTGAAAGCATTGAATAGTGACATTTCCATGATGATTCAATCCATGGGTGGAAACACATTACCTGTTGCCTATTAAATAGCCATAAATGCTAAGAATTATCTTATCCAAGTGAGAAAGATAGCTCTTAGACCTTGATATGCCAGGAATGGGAGGATTTAACAAAAAATATAGTTGGGAAAATGCTTTATTTTTATTTTTATTCAAAGAAGCTTTAAAAATCTTTACAAAAAGAAGAGTTGGTTGAGAAAGCAACAATCAGGTAGAAACCTATCCAAACAACATACTAATATTTGGATCATTAAAAAAATAATCCAACAAATGCCCCTTTGATCCAAAGGGGTATAGAAAGATTAGAGCAATGAACTATGAGTCATCCAAGTAGACTCTACCACAACTGCAACTAGTACACTATGCATCCTGGACTGATCCACACATCGATCATCCCCAAACTATAGTAGAACATGATCACACACTATCCAAGTACATCGATCCTCACATAGAATCCATCAAATAAGTGACTACCCTATGTATTATGTATGACACATCTCAAATTGATGCCCAAGAATCACCAACATCTCCCATAGGCCTTTTCTCAGCACTAACAATGCTAGCAACACAATACTGACTCACACCTCACATCACCGATGACTAATTGAAAAAAGGAGTATAAAACGATTGGAGCAATGAACTATGAGTCATCCAAGTAGACTTTACCACAACTACAAATGGTACACTATGCATCCTGGATTGATCCACACCTTGATCATCCCTATACTATAGTAGAACATGATCACACACTTTTCAACTACATCAATCCTCACAAATAATCCATCCAATAAGTGAATACCCTCTATACTATGTATGGCACATCTCTAACTGATGCCCAACAATCACCAACATCTCCCATAGGCCTTTGATCAACACTAGCAATTCTATAAATATAATGTTGACTCATACCGTATATCACTGACAACTGATCAAAAAACTAATATGCAATATCTTCTCCCCCTATTAGGTGAGAGGTGAGAAGCTGTGCAATAAATAAACCAAGCATAAATCACTAAAAGGTTCCACATCAAATATCATATCATCACTACATATATGAAAGCAAATTACACAAGCTAAAAAGTGTTACTACATCAAATCCCAATCTTGAGCCTAGTAGCTCGCACAAGATGGGTGTATCACTAGCTCAGAATATATAGTCATCAACTATGGAGCATGCAACTTCTCAATCATCTTATCAATCAGAAGAAGATGTAGAATAATATCTAGAAGAGTGACTAGAGTCACTAGAGTGATCAACAATGTTTTCCTTTACCTTCTTTTGATGTAGAGAGGACCTCCTTCAAGAAGGACATTCTATAGAGAGATGTCCTATTCTACCATAATTGTAGCATATTCTCTAATGTCCACTAGAACTAGAGGAAGAATAGCCACATGAAGAAGAATTTTTGTTCTTTTTCTTGTGTCCGTGTGAATGTTTTTGTTGATGGTCATGCTTTAGAGAACCAAAATGATGTCTATGTTTAAGAGAACCTGAATGGTCCCTATGTTTAGAGTGATGCTTATGTCTTGAAGAACCAGAATGATGCTTATGCCTAGAAGTAAGCTTTTGTGAGTGTCTATGTTTCTCTTTGTGTCTTTTGTTGGGATCATACAATGGATTTCCTATTTTGGTATAGTGTGCCTCCTTAGTATATTTCTTCTTTGTGAATTGTTTCTCATGTTGAGTGAGCAACTCACAAATGAAATCAAAAGTAGAGTTGTTAAGCTTATCACTAAGCTATAACATCTATATAAAGTTTTTGTAGCTTGGGCTAAGTCCATTCAAAATAATAGAAATGAGCATTTCATCATCAATTTTTCTGCTAGTAGTGCCATACTCTTGTTTCAAATTATTAATGCATGACACATATTTTGAAACATCTTCATCATCAGTGAGTTTAGTGTTAAGCAACTACATAAGGATATCAATTTTCTTGTAAGCAAGTTGTTTATCATACAAGTATTTTAGAGTTTTCCATGCTTTCCATGCTTCAAATTTTATAGCTTCAATGTGAATTATGACTTGTACACTACAAGTTGATTTCAACAATGCAAGAGCACATTTATCATGCTTTTGGAATTCAGTAAGCTTTACAGCTTCAGTGGGTAATGTGGGTGGTATTTTAACTACATCCCACAAGTCATTGAAAATTAATGTATTTTCCATGTTCATTGACCATTCCTTATAGTTTTAAAGATTTGAACATCCATTTTTATAAATTAGGTTCACAATTTTAGCCATGGTGTAGGAGAAAACAAAAAAAATGAAGAATGCTATTGGGGTTTGGCCTTTACCTCTGAATAGATTTTGATTTACAAATAATTCCTAGGACTTGTAAAAAAAATTCACCTTATAACTCCTATATAAAAAATAAAGTCAAAATAATTTATGACCAATAATTTCAATGGGACCCCTCACTTCCAATTATCACTTGACTATCAAAAATATATCTATCCTCTTCCAGAATACTATATATTCTAAAAAAAAAAATGCATGGAAATATGTTTTACCAGATATATTATTTTACTTTCACAAAGAAAAAATAATTCATTATGTGCCTTTTGGTGGAGCCCACTGTAAAGATTTTTAGGTTTCTAAAAAAACTTTGTATTTCACCAAGACAAAATCTTATTATGTGAAAATCCATGGACTTGACTATGTATGAAGTTGTTGATAAGACCACTGTAAAAATCTATCTTCAGATGCCATACAATTCTTTAATATTACTTTTATATTATTGCCAAATTAGACTAGGCTACGATGTGATTTTGCATTGGTTCTTTGTTGGTTTCATTGTGAAATAAAGTAGGTCGAGGTAGCTGATATGGAAGATCGAGGAGAAGAATAATTGTAGAAAGGAAATGGCTCTGTTCAATTTAGTAGCAAACCTAACAATCTTTACAATTTAAAATCATAAAATCTCTGAGGTTTGGCAAATAAGAAAACTAATTTTATTACCTTCTCTTTGATTTGAATTGTTGTGCCAATATTAGATGTCAAGCACTGTATGTATTGATGTATAATTTTGCATTTTCTTTATGCCATGTTTATCTGCATCAGAAACCATCTTCAAGTACTGTACATAGATTTTACCTTTGAAATATGAACCAAATAAAGTTTTTATTCAAATGAAATATGACCCAAACATCATTTGTTTACCATGGATTGATCTCAACACTGTCCTCCTTCAAAATTTGGCTCTAAACCACTAATATGTTAGGAACATGAGGAATAAATAGAAAATATATTCGAGAAAATGCTTAATTTTTATTTTTCTACAAAGAAGCTTTACAAAACAAAGAGTTGGTTAAGAAAACAACTATCAGGTAAAAAACTACCCAAACAACAAACTAATATTTGGATCATTAAAAAAATAGTCTAATAGACCTCGAATACAACTATTCCCTAATTTGCATTATCCTAGTCAAAGTAAATTGCCTACTTTAGCTCCTTTGTCTGGTCAATAAAAATATACCATTTATCTTTCAAATCAAATCCATGAGGTTAAAATATTGCTCCAAAATGTTACTAATAAACTGGTTTCTCTCAAAAGGTAACAAGCCCAAGGTTATAGGCCATATCAATCTTATAATCAATGTGGACAAATGAACAAACCTCCTTTTCAAGGAAATAATTAGGGACAAGGACAAATTACCCATGTCAATCCTTATCAAAGATATAATCCTAGTGCTCCTTCATCCTCCAAAGCCCTTTTCCTAACTTAGAATAATTTGGTCCAAGAATAGCCCAACTATCCATCTTTTGAACATGGTTAAGAACAAGTTGCTTATGAAAATGAAATGTATAATCAAGGTATGGTAATGCAAAGAAATCGATCTTTCCAAGATTCAAAATTTTAAGGATCCATGCAAGATGAGGTGGAAAATTGACAACCTCAAACTGATTCTACCTTCATAAATCATTTGGAGGGTAAGTTTTGTGCCATTAATTTTTTGGGAAATATAAATAATCAAAATACTAGTGTTGCCTATAATACTAGGTCTAAAATGAGGGCTATCAATGAAGCTCAAGGAGATAATAAAGGACCTGTTGTAACTCCTACATCATCTCCTATGGTAAGTGGGTCTAAATAAGCTCCTAAACTACAAGAAAATTAGAAGATTCCAAATTTTAGGACAATTGCTACAACTCTGCCTCCATAAGCTACATCACAAAGTGCAAATGTTCATTAAGAGAACCCCAAGGTGAGTAATCCTTCCATAAATGTGGTAGACCAAATGAATAAGCTCCACATGAACATCTCATTATGGGATTCTCTAGCATTACTAGGGTAGAAAGATATACTCTAAAAATAATTGCATGAATTGCACAAATAGGCTAGCCCATCTAGAAACGACAATGTCATTATGGTAAATGGAACTCAATCTATGGATGGTCAGGTGAAGAAAGATGAGAATACTCCTCCTTTTTACCTATCTATGATTATTGGTGATTTATTGGTTCATAATTGCATCATTGATAATGGAGAAAGCACATCAATTATGCCAAAATGTATAGCAGATAAGCTAGGCCTCAAGTATGCACCAATGACTAAAGGAGTTTTGCAATTAGATGGATCACCAGCCAAGACTTTGGGTTTAGTGAAAGGTTTGAATTTGAACCTTCATGCTTGTCCTAATTTTTAAATTCCCCATGATGTGGTAGTAGAAAATTTACCTCCCTATTTTTCTCTTTGCTTGTCAAGGGACTTTACATCCAAGATAGGTGGATATTTGGTAGCCAATTGGTCCTACATGGTTTTTAGGATAAAATATGGCACTAAGATGAAGATTGATTCAAAACCTATTCATAGATATCACTTATAACCATACTCATCTAAGGTAGCAAATGTTAAATATGCTATCATTGATGAAGAGGAGCTTCATATTGACCAATCCCCATTATCTTCACTTGAAGGAGTTTCTGATTTGTTCCTAGATGAGTGCAAAGATAACAACTATGAGTATGATCCTTAAAAGTTTATTTAAGAATCTAGTCTTAGAGTCTATTATATGCATGACAAGGGCTCATTCATGCCAAATTGATGAATCCAAGTGAGTATGTGAATGGCTTTTGGTATCTCTTCTTTGATGTGTGTAGAAGCAAGATGGGGGAATGTGGTGGAGCTATGTTGGTTTCACCTTCAAAGGAAAGGTAATTTTCAACCTTTATATTTCATTTCTCATGTACCTGTAATGTGGTAGAGTATGAGGCCCTTATCCATGGCATTGAATGGGCAAGGAAAATATATTTCAAGGAATTGCAAGTGTTTGGTGATAGTGAGATTATTGTGAATCAAGGTAGAGGAAAGAATTTGACCAAGAACTCCTTGCTCAAATCCTATAAGCATAGAGTTTGGGACCTTGTAGAATATTTCATGGATTTTAACATTAGATCTATTTCAAAGGTAGACAATAAGCATGTTGATAGGTTGGAATATTTTGGTGCTCAATTTGATGTTCCAAAGGGCATAAAGGAAGACAAAAACCAGCCCCATCTAAAGGTGATTGTGAGACCGTCCATACCAAATAATGTCACCAATTGGTAGGTCTTTGATAGTGACCAACAAATAACACTTTTTCTACAAGAAGAGGTTGAGTTTTTTTTCCAAGAATTAGTCTAAACTATAGCAATAATATGGAGGGTAGGTTGTCCAACTGAAGTCTAACAAGCTCCCCAAAGGCCTAGTGACGCTTGAAATCATATTCAATGAAGATGACCAGCTCAAAAAGGAGAAGGTAATCATGTCAACAAAGAAAGATAACTATGAAAGGATATAAATATTTAAAGATAAGCTACTTATATTTGGGAAGGTATGTATTAGTGATGAAAAACATGATTTCATTAAATTATGCAAGGAGTTTAGTGACATTTTTGCATGGGAGTATAGTGATTTGAAGGGTTTTGACCCATGCTTGACTCAACATATGCCAAACCCGTCAAGTAAATACAAAGGCAAATCAATCCTAAGATTGAGCTTCTCATGAGGAAACAACTTACCAAACTGATTGAGTCCAAAATCATCTTTCCCATCAAGCATTGTTCTTGGTTGGTTAACTTAGTCCTTATTAGAAATAATAATGGGGAGATCAGGTTGTGTGTGGAATTTACGAACTTGAATAGAGTGTCTTTTAGAGACCATTATCCCCTCCCTTCCATGAAGTAAATTCTACAAGTGGTGGCAGGTAGTGAGAGGTTTTCCCTCCTAGATGGTTTATCTGGGTAAAATCAAATTTTGGTTAAAGAAAGTGACCAATACAAGATGAGCTTCACCACCAAATGGGGAACATATGCCTACAGGAAGCTGCCATTTGGATTGTCAAATGTTGGAGCTACTTTACAATGTATAATGGATATGACTTTCCAAGGACTAATTAATGACATCATATTTGTTTATTTTGATGATGTGATAGTTTTATCCAAGGATGAAAATGATCATTTAAATCACCTAAGGTAGATTTTTGAGAGGTGTAGAGAGTTTGGGATCTCCCTAAACCCAAATAAGTGTGTGTTTGTTGTTTATGAAGGCAAACTCTTAGGCCACATTATTTCCAAGAAAGGTCTGTCCATTGCTCCAAAAAGGGTAAATGCCACCTTGGTATTGTCTTTACCTAAACATAAGGGTCTACAAAGATTATTTGGTAAGATAAATTTCATTAGGAGGTTCATTCCTAATTTTGATAACCTCATCAAGCCCTTGACCTCCATGCTAAGAAAATATGAGATATTCACTTGGAAAGGAAGGAGGAAAGAAATTTTTGAGGAGATCAAACAAGCCATTGCTCAGGCCCCTACTTTTACAAGTCCTAACTTCTCCAAGGACTTCAACTTGTATAATTTTGGGAATGAAGAGGTAATATCTAACATGCTTAATAAATCTAATGATAAAAATTTGGAACAACCTATTACCTTTTTTAGTCAAGGTTTGGAAGGCTTTGCGACAAGATACACATATGTGTAGAAATAAGTGCTTTTAGTCATAAGGAGATTGAAAAAGTTCAGGCATATGTTGTCTATCAATAAGATTCACATTTTTATGCCTCATCCTAGTGTAAAATACTTTTTTTTGAGTGGAGACTTGAATGAGAAAAGGGCAGGTTGGATCACCAAAGTGATGGAATACGATGTGGAGATCCAAACAACCAAGTTAGTGAAAAAAAGGACTATGTGAGCATCTTGATTTATATTTTAAAGAGAAAAGAGAAGTTTTTTTGCCACTTCATGATGATACTATATAAATTGTACCTTCATCCATAAGGAGTTGGATACAAGACATGATTCATTTCCTTCAAATTGGTGAGTGTCCACAAGGTCTTGACAGAGGTAGAAGAAGGTATTTTAGGCCACATTGCATTTCTTATGTACTTATTGATGGAGTGATTTTTAGAAAGGACTTTTTAGGTGTGATTTTGAGGTGAATTAATTTAGATTAGATTGAAAAAATATTGCATGACCTCCATGATGGGCCAGTCAGTGGCCGTTTTGCTCCAAGAACTATAGTTGCTAAGGTTATGAGAGCTAGCTACTTTTGACCTAGCTTGTTTAAAGACACCCATGCTTGGGTAAGGAAATGCCAAAAGTGTGCTATTTTTTATGGCACACAAAATCTATCTAATTTTCCTCTTCATCTAATCTAGGTTGAGCAGCCTTTCATGAAATGGGGTTTGGATTTCATAGGTTTGATCAATCCTTCTTCTAGTGCTAGTCACAAGCAGGTGTTGATAGCCACTAATTATTTTACAAGATGGGTGGAATCTATATCTCCTAAGGAGGAAAATGAAAACTTAGTCTTAGAATTATATGAAGGTATATTAACCAAGTTTGGAGCTCCTTTAACAATCATTATAGATAATGCATTACCCTTCTTAGGAACAAGGATAAGTGAATGGGATATGAAGCATGGAATTTATCTTAGCACCTCCTCAAACTACTATCTCCAAGGGATTAAACTAGATGAGTCCAAAAATAAGAACTTAATCAAGATCATAAAGAAGAATATGGAGGAGAATCAAAGGACCTAGCACACCAATTTGAAGACAACCCTTTAGGCTGATAGGATCACCCCAAAGAGAGAAATTGGGAACTCAGTATACACACTTGTGTATGGAAGGGAGACCAAGTTTCCTATCTCACTTGAGTTAATAGCTTTATACCTCACATATTAGCTATAATTGATGGAGAATGAGAGCATGGGATTCAAATCATGTGAGTTGATGGAGCTTGAAGAGACAAGGGATCAAGCTATGCAAACCATGACAACTCACCAAGAGAAAAAAAAGAAGTATTTTGACAAGAAGTCCATGCCAAGGATTTTTATAGAAGGAGACATTGTCCTAAAATGGGATGAAGATACATCCAAACTAGAAAGAACACAAATTTTGATGATTTATGGAGTGGCCCATATGTGATCATATGTGCAAACAACACAATGATTTACATCTCTCAAAGTTGGATGGAGAGGAGCTACATATCCTACTCAATGGGATATATCTAAACCATTGTTATTGAGGTTCTCTTTTTATTTTTTACATAGTTTCCTATTTTCATTGTATTCCCTAAGTGTTGGTTCACATTTGTGAGTTTGTCTTGGTCTTATTTTGTGTTGTCTTTGCTTGGTTTTGCTATTGTTGTGTGGTGTGTTTCCTTGTGTTTTATTTTGGCATAATCCCTATTAGTCATCTTCAAGAATCCATTGACTCCATTCACCCTTGGTTGAAGAGGCTACAAGTTTGGTTAGTATAGTAGACATACTACCCCTATGAGTCACCAATTTGTTGACCAAATTTTAGCCTTTCAGGACAAAATTGGGCACCCCTATTTACAAAAAATCATCTAAGTCTATTTTATTTGGCCAGGTCTAACACTTGGATTTTCTTCAGAAGAAGTGTTCTTTGACAAAATCCACAATAAATGCATGTCTTTTCTTTTCAAAAATTTAATTTTGGTATTTTTTTAAGTATTTAAGAAATTCTTTCGGGTTTCTGTTTTAAGCTTTGATGAATTCTTTTAAATTTTTTGATTGAGGCTTATCCTTAAGAGTATTTCTTTCAGGTTTTCTTCAGACCAAGTGATGAATTCTTTTGGATAAATTGTCCACACAATTTTTTTGAAGGTACTTTACAATTTCTTCAAAAGATATATTCAAGCCAAAAGGGACCCTTGAAATTTTTTCGAAGGGTATGTTTGCAACTTTTCCAAAGGGTATGTTTGTAAATTTTTTGAAGGGTATGTTTGTAAATTTTCTAAAGGGTATGCTTGCAACTTTTTTGAAGGGTATGTTTGTAACTCTTTTGAAGGGTATGTTTTTAACTTTTTCAAAGGGCACTTTCATTTTTCTGAAGGGTAGGTTTGTAACATTTTTGAAGGGCACTTTCATTTTTTTGAAGGGTATGTTTGTGACTTTTCTGAAGGGAACTTTCATTTTTTTGAAGGGTATCTGTTGTCAGGAAAAGGTCCACTTAAGTTTTTTCAAAGGGTATTTTCTTTGGAATGTGGTCACTTTCATTCTTTTGAAGGGGCACTTACATTTTCAAAGGATCATTTCATTTCTCTCGAAAGACATTTCCAAAATCCCAAAGGACCATTTCCAAAACCCGAAGGACCATTTCCAAAAGAAGGGCATCTCAAATTCTCTGAAGGGTATTTCAAATTCTCTAAAGGGAATAATAAAAAAGCCATAGGAAAGGATGAGGAGAAGTGACTAAAGATAAACCCTAAACTAATTCCTTTGAATTTTTTGTCTAAAGGAAATGAAGAGAAGAAACTTTGAAATAATTCCTTCAGACTTTTTGTCTAAAGGAAATGAACAAGCAATGAGCCCAAAGGAAAAGACTTGACAAAAAGTCTGAGGAAATAAACAAAAACAAATAGCCATAGAAAATTTATCTAAAGAAAAGGTTTGAAAACAAATGTCTAAAATAAATGCCCGAGGAATGACAACCCACAACATGTTAATTTTAGATGGTGGAGACTAGCCATTGAAATTTATAAAAGAAAGACTCAATGAGACTCAGAAGGTGGAGATAAAGGTAACAAGTGGAAAATGTAATTGAGGCTTTGTTTCAGTTGTAACAAAATGTAACTGAGGCTTTGGTTTAGTTGTGACAAACGTAATTGATGATGTGATGAATTGTAATTGGTGCATATATTCAGTTATGACATGGCATAGCTCACCCACCTCTTTCCTACATGCAAATGTAGCTATTTCTCTTGAGATGAAAGATGTCTAAAGTGACCCTTGAACTCCTTTTGATTTCTCCACCTCTCAAACCTATAAATATGTATCCTCTTGGTTCATTTTCAGAGCCTCCATGATTAATTGGAAAAAATCTAGCCATATTCGTATTTCCAAAACTCTTGAATAAATATACAAGTGATTTCACCATTCACACATTGTACTATTGAGTATAGGTTTTAATCTTGTTGATAACGACTAGTGAAAAGTTACTTTTCTAGCATGTCAATCCATGGTCACTTACCAATGTGAAAAATGGATGTTGTTTCAAGTCTTTATTAGTATTATTTACTAAGTGTATAATAGTCTTAGAAGTGGTATATGTTTATTCCCTTTGTGGAATAATTTTTCACCCTCCTAAGTGTCAAATAGCTTCCTAAATCTAACTTACAAAATACTGATGCAATAATGTCTTTTTGTTTTCAATTTGTGTGAAACATTCATGTTTACCTTTAAGTAGTGTTTTTCTAGTCAAATAGGAGGATAATACATATTAGTGCATCACCATTTTGTTTCCTTAACTATTTTTCTTAACCCTTTTCATACATAGTTGATAGATTAGAGAGAGGTTTAAAGGTGCATCAAGGGGAGCTCGCAATTAATCTAGAGATTCATCTCAATGAAATTATCACCCACAATAAGAGAGATGATTTCATTTTTTTGCTTGGATGAAGAGAACTAAGCATCTCTTCAAGGGTTCAAATCCAAGCATCAACAATTACTACAATGGTGCACTAGGACAATGCTCTGACTCTCCCTTAGGAAAATTGAGTGTTAGTTGGAATGAGTGGAAGATATATTTACATTGAGGCATTTGACTTGTAGAGGGTAGAACCCAAGGAAGTGGGTTTAGAACTAGTTGTATGATGCCCTGTATGAGGTTTTATTTTGAGAACTGCTAGAGTAAGTGTACCACTAGTTGGCTGCTTATGTGACACATTAAAGTTGAATCTATAGACATCACATCGAGTGGATGAAAGAGCACCTAGAAAGGCCTGAAAACTTAGACACCACTTGGACTAGAGCTATAGATAAATGATGGTAATGGGTTCTAAATAGATACATGATTGAGTTTATGATATCAACATACTCCTATTTTGAATAAGTAGAACATCAATTCTTATGCAAACCTAGAGGCATATTTGTGAAAGAATCGACATTAAAATCAAGAAGTTGATGGTGGATTATGGCTTTGAAATAATGAGGATGGAAGGTTAAAGTTCTCTCGCATATGATCAATGTAACAGGGAAAAAGGGGACATGTAGGTGAGGCAAAATGGAAGGGGACCAGTAGATTGATAATTAAGAGTTTAGGAAATAGGCTTATAAAAAGAGGAGGTGCATAATGATAAAATATATAGAACTTTAAACTGTCGAGGGGACCCATAGCGAGTATGAAGGGCATGGGGAAGGATCCCTTGAAGAGAGGTCATGCCCATAGGAAGGGGCCCTTGAAGCCTTAGAACAAGATCCATAGTTCATGGGTGAATACTCATTTTCAATTTAAAACATGACCATTGGAGATACACCAGATGCACCTACACAATTTGAGCCCAAAACACAAGCTCATGCATTGGATTTCCACAAGAAGATAAAATATTGATAACTGACCTCATTATCAACTTAGACTTTTATCACTTTGTAAATTTGTACCAAAACTTTATGATTGAATAAGTTATCCTATATGAGGAGGTAAGTGAAGATACCTATAAGCATTGAGATGTTAGCTTGTCTAGATATAAAGTGAGTGCAATCACCTCAATTTAGCAAATATTAGCTATGTAGCCTAGGTAACAACCCATAAGGAGTGGCCCTATACCACTAGTTGGGAACATAGTGCCATAATCTTTTATAATGCCATCAGTAACCATGGGACCAGTGCTTGGCCTAATGGTTGGATACCTTGGAGGACCAACACAAGGATAAGTACCAAGAGGACAAGCACCTTAGGTACTGACTGCTCCCCAACCCCAGAACTATTATGAGATGACCATGTGCCTACTCGAGTATCAAGGTGTGGAGAACATCATAGAACATGTGCTCAAGTGCGAATTACAATGGCATGTTCAGGGAATAACCTAGTCAGAGTGCAAGGCACCCTATTTTAAAATAACCTTTCTTGATCATACCCATGCTTGGTATAGGAAGTTTAACTCTAACTCGAATATGGTTGATTATGACACCTTGAAGGGAGCCTTCTTGAAAGAGTTTGATATACCTAAGTTTGAGTAGCAGAGTATCATTATACTCAAAGAGATCAACCAGGGATTATCAGAGAGAATGCACTTATATAATGCTAGATTAAAGACTCTCCTTTCTAAGCTCCCTTACAAAATTCACCCCTCCCAAAATGCAAAATGCTTTATTAGGGGATTTCTAGTGCCTTTCAGAAGGGTACTATCCATGAAAACATTAATAGACCCTTAAGAAGTGCTTGAAGCCACATTCAAAGTCGAGGTGGTTGGGAGTGTTGATATAGGCATTAACCCATTCATAAAGGCACAAATTATGTCTATAGCCTCCTAACTATTGAAGCTAATGACTATATTATCACAAGATGCTTGGAAAAGGTTGCAGTACACCAATTATGAGATGGAGGGCTATAATAAAAATAACTACCCATAAAGGAATGTGTGTATACTACTTCTCAACTATGAATTTTGTTGTAAGGCACATAATGTTCACAACTACCCCTTGTTATAACATGCAATTCAAGTTATCACCACCATCTATTGAAAGTTATGTGATGCCTAATCTCATAACACATTTGAAGGACAAGTATTGATGAGATGTGCCAAATATGGAGAGAGGCATATGATAGGCAGCTACAACAAAGAGAGGGCAAGTGAACTAAGGAAATGAGGGTTATGTCTAATATAATGATGGCTATGGGAGCCAAAGAGGTGCCAGGGGGTAATGTAGAGGATGCAGTGGATGAAGATTCTGATCATAATCATGTTACAAGTGAAGTTTAACTAAGAACTATCAGCATGAGTACCTGATGCATCTAATGTGAGGGTATTATTGAGGACTACATGTGGTTGAGGAATGCCCTGACTTATATAAATATTCTACCCAAGGTAAAATGGGTGTCGATAAGGGTGTAGGGATGATCAGGCATGAGCCTAAAGATACAAAATAGGATTCAAAGGTGCATCTATCATGTACACATTGAATCAAAGTGTAGGAAATCACACAAAGTGGATTCACCACTAAGTCACCAATTATGCCAACACAAGAGTTACACCTAAAATTTGGTGAACCAAACCAAATCAAGTACACAATGTGTCTTGAGCCAAAAGTTGTGCCCTACCCTAACCCTACACATCAAAAAGACAACCTGCAACAAGCCATGAGTGTAATTCAAAATTTTTAGGGAGAAATCCAACTAGCTAGAGATCTAGAAGTGTAAGCTACCACCTCACATAGAAAGCAAGATAGCTAAGAGGCTAAAGTATAGGAGCTAATAGAGATCTTGTCCCTCCTATAAATAGATGGAATGCTTCCCCTACTAAAAATTTTTCTCTTAGAGCACACAGGGGGAAAGCAAAGTGAGGTTGCTGAGCCCCATGTAATTGAATTTGTTGCATCACATATGGAGTGGGCATGTAAAGTAAGGCATACTCAAAACATGGAATATGACTAAGAGTTACTAGTAAATGCCACCATCGATGGATGGTCCATTTTTAAGGTATTTATTGACACAAACATATAGGTTAATATCCTGACCAAGAATGCATGGGATAAAATGGGCAGGCTAGCCTTGAGACCTTCTCTCCATGTACTTTTCATGGCTAACAAGACTTGAGTGTATCTAACTAGAATGTTTTAGGACACCATTATAGATATTATGGGTACATACTTCCATGCTAACTTTGAGGTTATCAATTTGGCTGAATAGGATAACTGCCTAGTGCTTCTAGGGAGGCCTTGGTGTTACACCAATAATGCAGATATGCACTTCAAGAAGTGATACATGAATATATAAAATGGAAAGGAAATGGTATTGATCCCCTTTTGAAGTGACCAATGACCCCCTATGTGGAGAGCATTCATCTAGAGGATGAGATCAATCATATATATAACATTACGATGTAAGGGATCGAGAATATCCATCCTTCTGATCAAGGGGTGCTTTCCTAAGAGGATGGGTAGTTAGCCTTGGACACTACTAAAATTTATTGTGATTGATGGGTTGAAGAGGCATATGAGACAACTGGTCATAGATTCCACTTGGTACGCATAAAGGCACCAAAGCTTGTGAGAATAGGCTAGGCCTAGATTGGTCACACCTCGAAATGGTGGGCCCTATGCCATGAGGAGAAAGGAGAGAGGGTATTATACCTGAGTAAAGGAAAGATTATAGTGCTCCCAAAATTTTAAGGGATAAACCTAGTGGAAAGGTATGTCAACAACCTTAAAACATGCATCCAAATAGAATGGGTGCACTAGTGTATAACCTAAGAAACACTACTGCACATTGGTGGATTGTGTAAAGGTCTAAATTTAGAACCTAGATAGAGGTAAAAGTGTCTATTTGTACTAGATTCAAGAGGATTAATGAGACCTTGTATATCTCAATTTGCTCTAGTGACTTTGACCTTGTGGTGTAGTGTGTCTATACGAAGAGACATGGACTGAGTATGGCATGACTGCACTAAATAAATTATGGGTACACACCTTTTATAGGACTTTTAAGACATGAGCATGAGCATGGTACATGGTTAATGAGACATGATGAGAGATAAACAATTGGGAGACCCTTAAGGAGAATTTTGTACACACCTTCTCCTATTCTTGACAACTCTTGAAATTGGTTAAGCCACTATAAGTAATTTAGAGGGTAGTGTTCGAAGACATCACCATCCTTGAGGAGTGTTTGAAAGATATTTTTAGGGAAAAAGGGTTGGTGTTCTCAAATTTATTTTAGTAATAGATGTTCAACAGTGACTTAAGAGAAAATGATGATGAAACTTGGAAGGAGTGATACTATAAAATGTTGACCTCCAAATGAAAGCTCATGCACTAAGTAGATGATTGTATTCTCAGTGAAGAAAACCCACTCATCTTTATGTAGAGACAATCAAGGGAAATCAAAAAGATAAGTACTCACACTAGGAGAAAAATGAGCCATACTATGCACCATTAAAGACCATCAAAGTGGACATTAGTGTAGAAAGAGAGCCAAAGATGGAAACTCTAGGTACCTATTGGTCTGATGTAGAGCTAGCATGAATCATAAAACCCCTAAAGGAGTTCAAATATTTATTCCTCAAGACTTATTAGGATATGAAGGGCACATACCCATGCCTTGGGAAAATAAGCATAAAGCTAATTGATAATGTAAGACTGCTTAAAAATCACCCCTATAGGATGAATCCCAACCTCTATGCCAAGGTCAAACCAAAGATCGACACAATGTTGGTCACATGGGTCATTTAACCTATGTAAGAGTTTGAGTGGGTGAGCCCAATGGTAATAACCATCAAGAAGGATAAACACATTCACATTTACATTGATTATATAATGTTGAGTTCCACCTACATAAATGACCCCTTCCAAACTCCATTTATTGATAAAGTCTTAGAAGGCATCATAGGTTGTGAGATCTACACCTTCACTGATGGGTTCTATGGATACCACTAATTCTAGATTGAGGAAGAAAACAAGCCCAAAAAAAACCTTTGGGATTGAATGGGGTTATTTTTATTATAACATGATGCCTTTTAGACTCAAGAATATGCTAGATGTGTTCTCTAGAGTGGTGATTATCACATTCAAATATTTCATCCATTGGTTCCTCCAAGTCTATCTAGATGATTAGATGGTGTATGGCCTCATCAAGGACCATTGTGACAACCTGGACCTAATGTTTGAAAGGTGCAGGTAGCTTTAGATATCCCTAAACCTAAAAAGTGCATCTTTGCAACACCATTTAAAACCCTGCTCAGACACATCCTCTGTAAGGATGGTTTACTAGTTGATCTAGAAAATATTTCCATCATCATTCAACTCTAAACTCCTTCCACATAAAAAAACATTTGTAACTTTCTTGGCCACTGTGGGTATTATAAAAAAATCATAAGGAGATATGTGAATATTGTGACATCGTTAGAAGAACTATTGCATAAGGATGGACTATTCTACTGGGGTGGAGTGTATGAGGATGCCTGTGAGACCCTAAAGCTCAAGTTGAATAGCACACCTATTCTATAGCTCCCTGACTGAAAAACACCTTTTCATGTCCATGTTGATGATTTTGGCTCTGTGATGGTGCCATTTAGTGTAACCTAGTGAAGGTAAGATGGATTATACCATCTCCTTCATTAGGAAAAATTTTACCCTAATAAAGTATAATTACACAACAATAGAGCATGAAGTACTCACCATGGTCTATGCCTTACAAAAATTTAGACAATATTTGTTGGTAACCTTGTTCATCTTTTTCATTGATCATGAGGTGCTCAAGTACCTTGTGAACAAACCTATTTTACATGGGTGCATATGCAAATGGATATTTATATTCTAGGAGTTCCATTTCTCTACTATTGTTAAGCCTAGAAAGTATAACTTGGGGCCTGACCATTTATCTTACATCAACTACGGCAATGCAATAGTGCCTATTAAGGATGACATGTTAGATGCATAGATGTATAAATTATAGTGTGTCCTCAAGGATTTGGTGGAGATCACCACCTTTCTAACATCTAGAGTTGCACTCCAGACTATGATAATTAAGGAGAAGAAATAACTAGAAATTTATGCTACCCCCTTTCAGCTCATTAACATAAAATTGTATAAACTAAGTAGAGATAAAGTGCTTCACTAATGTTTCATGGAGTATGAAAGGGACTCCATCCTTCATGAGGCATATGAGGGGATAATAGGATGCCATTTCATAGGATATGCAATGGTATAGACTATGTTAAGATGTAAAGAGCTACACTGAGGCATGTGATATATGCCAGTGCATAGGAAAGCTTACCCATTAGGATTATATGCCTCTTATCACCATTCTTGCACAAGTGCCATTTGAGAAATGGACCATTAATTTTTTTTGGCCTTTAAATACCATAGAATGATAAAAAAGTACAAAATATATTTTGGTGGCTACAAATTATTTCACCAAGTGGGCTAAGGCTACACCAACAAAAGACTGCATAACCACCATAGCTATGTGCTTCATCTAGGAAAACATAATAATCTGATATAGGTGTCTTTTTAGTCTGACTAGTGATAGGGGAACTCACTTTATCAATGAAATAATGCACATCCTATTGATCGAGTATATGGTGGAGCACCAAAAAATAACCACTTATCATCCAAAAGCAAATGGCACAACTGAGGCCTTCAACAAGATGTTAGGGATGTGACTCACAAAGATATATGACATTGGTCATAAGGATTGGGATGATCGAGTGTCAGTAGTGTTGTGGGAATATCACACAACCTAAAAGCACCTAAACAAGTTTAAACCATTTCAACCAATGTTTGGCACTGAGGTGATCCTACCCATGAAGTTCTAGGTACTATCATTGCACATCAGATGTATTGGTTGGTTAGATGATCGAGAGTTGCTAAACACAAGGCTGGAGGAATTAAAGCACTTAGATGAGACACATGCCCAAGAAAAGTGGATCCAACAAATATAAAATACATGCCTAAATCTATGGCATGACAAATATATAAATAACAAGGTGCTAAGAAAAGGAGCATTCATTTTGCTCTATGACTAGCTAACTGCAAATAAGGTAGATGGGCCCCTATATCATCCACCACACATTAGAGACAATCACATGGAAGTTGTGCATGTTGACTAGATAAATGATTCCTAGGAATTTAAATGGCAATAGGTTGAATCCATATCAATAATAAGATAGTGTTTTCATGATGAAAACATTGACTTCTTGGTCACTAGTCAGTTTGAGTTGAGATGACCAAAATAATATGTGGTGCAAGCCAAACAATTTGTTTTGTCTTGTTTTTTTCTTTAGGCAATAGTGTAAAGAGTAAAGAAGTGATGATTTTAATTTTATCAAGAAAATATGCTGACACTTCACTCATACTTCTATTTGAATGAGTTGAGCACTTGTGCTTTCTAAGTTCTTGAGGCTAGACAACTAAATCTTGGGTAAGTGAGGATTACTAGTGTCAGATAAAGAAAGTGCACTAGACCACCATGCACTAGATTACATATATAGGTTAATTTTAAACCCTTTTATATACATTTGTCTAGCCTTTCATGCATAATTCCAATTGGTTGAGTCAATACCTTACACTTTACAAAGTACCTAAGGCTAGATATCAAAGTGGTGGATACGTGAAACTCACCAGACTCAAGAGGAAGATGAAAAAATCCATTTGCATAAGATATATATTATAGGGCCTTTGGATCCCTAAGGAAAAACTACTTTAGTGCTTCCATGCATAATGCCAGTTGGGATAATTGAACCCATTTTCTTTCTAAAGCACATAGGGCCATACACCTAATTTTTTGGGTGCAAAGAGGTTGACAGACTTAGAAGAAGAAATAGGTGCCAAGTGAAGATGCACAACATGATCATACACAATAAAAAAAGTGAAGATGTAAAATGTGATCATGCATAAGATAAATTGAAGAGGACAATCAAGTATTGGAGGGCCAACACAAGGGATTTATATAGGGTGGGATAGGCCAAGGCAAGATGAAGTACAAGAAACCAACCAAGATAGATAAGCATGCTTGACATTGAAGCACAACAAGAAGAAAAGATGGAACCAAGGAGGATGAATCACACATATGTGAGGCAATGTGCCTAGGTTGCCACAAGAAAGGTGAAGGTCACACCAAGTAAACAAAGTGCAGAAGGAGAATCATCAAAGATAGCTAGCATCCACCCAAATTTGAGTGAGAAGTGACTGTTTGAACCATAAGTTAATTCACCAAAATAACATTAGGGGCATTGAATGAGGTGATGGTGGAGGCAATAAAACCCATATTAAATGTGTTGGTAGTAGATGATTTTCATAGATTTCATAGAATTTTATGTTTTTAACAAATCTAGATACTATCATCCCTTAAAGCACCTAAATTAATGATGGTAGATGGAAGTAGGGTATAAAACATCAAGTGATAGATTTATTTTAGTTATAAACTTTATGTAAACATGAGACATCGATCAAACCATAGTAAAAATAGGAGAACTAGAGAGTTGAAGCACAAAAACCTTACTAGAGTGAGAATTGGAGTCCTATAGGTACCAAAAGTGAACAATTTTGAAGTAGGAGAAATTGCGTTCATTTTGAGACTAGAATACAGAGGTGTGGGGAGATATTTACACAATAATTAGTCAAAAAAAAGATAATTTGATGCCTAGGCCACCATTAATGACCTATGAATCTCAAAAGATGAAGGTACAATCACAAATCTCATGACTATGAAGCACCACTAACCATTCGAGGCATCGGTAAACCAAACCTACTATGCTTGAACACTAGTAGATTTAAGAAGTAGAAAGGATTGGGTTTGTAGTAACTATATACAAATTGGGTGCGTATAGAAGCAAAAGTGGCCACTGCAAAGACAAGAGTGCTTCCTATGGAAGGAATCAACATTATGCAAGTTGATACCAAGGCATTGACAAAGATGTCCTACTAGCTAATGTATCAGGTACATAGTAAACCCAAATTAGGTGTGTATAGAAGTAGAAGTGACCACTTCAAAGGCAACAATACCACTACTGGAAGGAGTCAACATTGTGCAAGTCAACACTAAGGCATTGATGAAGATGTCCTACTAGGTGATCCAATTTCCCCCAAAAGTCTTAATAGGGAAATATTGGAATTCTTTTGTGCACACATACCAGTTAAAGGAGTATGACCACCATACCTCAAGCCATGTACAAGAACTAGCACTATATTGAATGGTGGATATAGGGAAAAAGATGGATTAGGGCACAACTTTGTTTGATGTCTCAATTTGAGATAGATTGATGACCTCTCATACAACTTAGCTATATAATTTGTCATGCTTTGGAAAGCCAAATGAACTCATGCAATTTTTTGTTTTGCGAGTCTATGGGAACTGCATATATTTTTTAGGGAATCACATAAGTATTTTGATGTGCCTAATATGTGTTGGTTGAATATTTTATCGATCAGCATACTGATAAACAAAATAGGTTTGATCAGCTAAAGTAGGAAGATTAGTCATCCAAATGTGTAGTTTTACCACATCAGAAAGACATTGATCTCTCCTCTCATCAAAGGGATGTTACCTGTAGGTATGCTATATATATATATATATATATATATATATATATATATATATATATATATATATATATATATATATATATATATATGTATGTATGTATGTATGTATAAATAGAAAATAATACTCATGGGTGGGACAAATAATCCATCTCTCTTCTTTCAGAGATGATGCACATGGATCAAAGGAAAAACTCATGGAAAATGACAGACAATACTCTTCTTTCAGAAGTACTAATCAACAAACCACAAGAATACTCCTGGTAGTAACAACAAAAATGTAGCAAAGAATATGATAATCAGCAAATCGAGATATAGCTCAAAGTCTTCACCTAGATTGCTCAAGAGCAAGATACGAAGGACAATGAGGGCACAAAGTCACCTCAAAGTCTTTTAAATAGAAATGAAAAGAACTCACAAACTAAAGGCAATTATGGGGGCACAAAGTCTCTCAACAGTCGACTCTTTAAGATACCTTCTTGACTGCTGTCACTAATTCTTCTTGTTGAATTAGAGGAACAGAAGATATATTGAAGAAAAAGACATAAGAAAAATTTCCTCAATAACAAAGATATTATAGCACAAAGTCTGAAAAACCACTTGCTTTCTTATTCTAGTAACAAAATATGACCGGCAATCTGAATTCAAAGTCTCAGCAATGCCTTACAATTTGGGCAAAGTTTCATCCTAATTGTCAAAAAAGAGATCTATATTAAAATAGAATAAAGTCCCTTATATAGCCTCTTCAATAAGGACTTGGGAACAGTCAATACATCATTTTGTGTTGGAATCTATTAAGGAGACATGCTGGAACTTAGGGGTGCTTTACCCATTTGATTTTATCAATGCAAGGAAATAAGTCACGCTTATTGAAAGTTGCAACTTCTAATGTTTTCCTAGCGATCTGATCTTATCTTCATCATTCCTCCTTTTCTGCTTAATTGAATCGGGTCCTGGATTTAGTTTACTGTTCTATTCTTTCTCTGCTTTCTGTTGGTCTTGGTTTTGAGATCTATGATTGTATTTTGGTCTATATGTTTAAAATATCAATGGCTAATTCACCGTTTTGAATTTGACATTTTCGGGTGCATCATTCCTTTGTCTTCTTTCGGATTTTTTGTTTGGCACTTTTCCAGATTGGACTTGCCCTTTCAAGCCTTGAGAAATGACCCATTTTGAGTCAGAATAGCCTCTCGTAAGGATATCTATCCTTCGGGCAGTCTTTAAATGGCCTTTCGAGCTTCTTCGAGTGACCCTTCAGATATCCCTCAGGCTTTTCTTATGCTTCCTCTTGCAGACATTTTCTCGGGGAAAATTCCCATGGACAAAATGCCTTGAACAAATCTGAAATAATTATATTTTGGCTTCCTTCAAAATGACCCTTTCGAAGGGTGCTTTTATCAATTAAGTGTCCTCCGCAAGGGCACTTGTCCTTTGAGAAGCTTCTTTTTGCATTGAATCGCCCCTTTGAACTTTCCTTTGAACCATGTCTTTGAACCAAGACGTTGAACCAACCGTTGAACCAAGTTTTGGTTCAACGGTTCAAACAAAGCTTTGAACTGACTGAGGAACCATTTGATTGAACCAAAGAATGAACCAAAAGTTGAAACAAAGTGGATGAACCTTTTGCTGATGCTTGCTGATGGAAATTCCTGTAGAAGTCATGAAGCTCGTTGAACTTGTAGAAATGAGCCTATTTGCAGAGTCCGTAGATTTTTGAAAAGCTTGAAAAATGAGGAATTTGAATGCCCAAGATAAAATTTGAAATGGAAGAGATAATTTTGGTTTGTAGGACCAAAATAATTCAAATGTTGTCCCAAAAATAGCTGCTGACATTTTTGGGGGACAATAATATGAAAGGTAATCAAGATCCTAGATGCCAGAAAAGATATCTATGAGATGATGAGAGTTGATGAAGAGGTGGAGTGCATGATGAAGTTCCTAAATTATTGCAAGGAGGTCTTTGCATTACCCATAAAATATTGTAAGGACCCTAGTACAAGGGTGGTGTTGTACCTTATAATTTCAAAACTTTTCCTCTATGGTCAGTGAATTGATGTCATAAAAACTTACCTTTTTGTCACTTATCATATGGTGCAGGGTGTAAAGTTCAATATTGTAAAATTTATTGCTGAGGAGTTTTTAAATAATTAACTAGATTACCACAGAATAAAGGGGACATTCAAGTGGGGGTCCATTATAATCTTGTTAGTCATGGAGGAGATTAGAGTCTTAGATAGGGATAAGGACAATCTTTGGATTTTCCCAGAACATAATGACTCCCCAACGTAGAAGTACAAGGACTTCACTTGCCCCAGTTCCTTCAATGTAAAGTAAAAAACTTGAGTGATGGGGTGGTGTGAGAAATATATAGAGGAATTTAGGATAGTGGCACATCACCTAGGAGCTCCCCAAGAACATGTATGAAATGATGACCTTTGCCATTATGCAATACTTATGCATAATATATTTGGTGCTAGTCAATGAAAACAAGTCTAGTTGGTTAAAGGTCCCATATACCTTCTCAACCAAAAATTTCAATGACATGCTCAGAAGGATCCCTAATGCACATTAGTTGGATATCCTAATGAGGGAATTAGATATGGAAAGGAACAAGTTGCAACACCAATTCATGAACCAAAATTGAAAAGTGACCAAAGATGAAGAGGATGATTCAGATTACACCAACATCCACCCCATTCAAGAAGTAACCATACTCAAGCACATCCATAGGTTATAATATGAGATGAAACCAAGGAGGAAGGGCCCCAATATCAAGGAAATTGATGATCCCCCCATTAGGATTGGTGATCAAGGAACATCGACACCAGATGAAAAGATGTCTCCCAAGAAGAAGGGGGAGACACTTGAGGAGATAAAGGAGTGCATGAGGTTGAATATCACCTCCAATAATAAAGTATCTTCATCAACCCCTATAAAGAGGCACATGAAGTTCACACCAAGGACTTCTATTTAAATATAGAAGAAAAAGAAGCCAAATTTTCTTTTTGTGATGCCCACTATCACCTTGGTGGACATAGAGGTGCAAGAAGAGTAAGATGAGATGGAAAAGGAGGTAGAATTGGGGAAGGATGTGTACATTGTGCCCAAACAAGAAGACTCTTCATCTAGCGAGGGAACTCCCCCACCACCTAAAAGTGAAGAGGCAAGATAGGAACAAGTATGGAGGAAGCTTGGACTCAATGATGTAGATATTAAGAAGGTGTGGGATTTGGAGAAGAAAAGGGAAGAAATTAGGAAGGTTGACATGACAAAGGAAGGGATTGAGAGGGTTGAGGTGAAGGAGTTCAAGGCATAAGAGGAGAAGTGTAAGGCACAGTCTGAGAAGATAAAAGTAGAAAATAAGGTAGCCTAAGAGGAAAGGGATAGAAAGGAGAAAGAGAAGAAGGTTCTCAGTAGCAAGGAACTTATACAAGAGAAAAGATCAGAAGGGGTGCCTAACACCCACCCCAGCCTAGTAGAGGAAGCTATAAAACAGTCATGCCCTATTACTTAAGGGGAAATTGGAGATAAAGAAGGTGATGCTAGTACCTTAAAGAAATAAATGGAGAGTGTAAAGATAGAATAGGCTAGCACTGAGAAGGAACCTAAGGAGGTTCACACCAAGGAGCCACAAAAAGGAGAAACAGACAAAAGGGACAAGTTAAAAAAAAACCCTATAACAATGAGATAGAGAAGCTAGCACCAAGCAGGAGGAAGAAGCAGATGAAGGGGAAAAGTTCAAATAAGAAGAACCCTAATAGGAATAAAAAGAGGAAGGCATTGGAGAAGGTAGTAGCACTAGTGGAGAGGAATAGGAGTAGATAGAACTAGCCATAAAAAAAAGAATTTGAACCAAGCCATAGAAAAAGGTGCAAAAGGGATACACCTAGGATGATGATTTTTACATTTTGGATTACATGCCGCTAGAGCTACCAAAATGTTAAAGTGCCACCAAGTGTCCTTTGCACTTGATTTCTAAATGGATGAACCTTATTTTGAGGTGCCAATGAAAGCAATCTAAAGCACCAAAGAACAAGAGGAAGAGCACAACTACCAACTTTTCAACCCTCAAGATATGAACACAGTAAGGTCGGCTAATGCCTCCTTAAAATGGCCTTTGAGGTAGCATGAAAGAACATTGTTAATGATGCTAATGCCATAAAATGGAAAAATATAACACTAAAGCCAAAGGAAGAAATTGATGCCATGAAGCTCAAGCTCAAACAGTTGGCCGAATGTGTTGAAGAAATAGAGCCATCCCTTTTAGATGGTATTGACACTTCTAAAATTTTAGAGGCACACTAGTAGAAAAAATGATCCCATTATTAGATTACATAAAGAAATCCCAAAAGAATATGTTCTTCTATTCATCACATAGATAGCT
This sequence comes from Torreya grandis, assembly GCA_037957365.1. Lineage (NCBI taxonomy): Eukaryota > Viridiplantae > Streptophyta > Pinopsida > Cupressales > Taxaceae > Torreya > Torreya grandis. Next base: position 2,703,546 of record JARHVA010002033.1, read on the forward strand.
TAATATATAGGCAAGCAACAAACACTTATAAATACAGACGTAGGTGAAATAAAGAGTTGATGGGAATAAAAAATAAAAAAATGTATACAATAATAAAAAACTATTGGTTATGATAATATAACAAAACTCAAAAAAGATTAATTATTCTAATACCCTCCCTTAATGACTCTACCAATTGTTTTAGTCATTAATATAATAGTATGATTAAGTTTATACAAAACTCAACCAAGGTGTATTATTGTTGCCTCTACAGTGATGTATCTAAATGTACCTATTGTTGCCAATCCATATTATTAGAGTACATGGGTAATGTGTTGATGCAACCACCAAGTAGTGTAGGAAATGGTATTGAATTTTAGGTTCACTGGATTTTGTTATTCCTTGAATTATTATCATGTCTTGGATGTGTCATGATTTACCTATTTGTTACAGTGATCAAGTCTGACAAAAAGTTTAGAATATACATCAAGACTAAACAACATAAAATATTCCCTAAGGGATATTCATGTGAAGATATATTGACAAATTAACACCTACTTCTCCCCATTCTTCTAGAAATTTGGGAAATTTTTTGTGCACAACACAGTTGTGTTCTTTGTTTATGCCCCTTCCTTTTTCACCAACCTTCATGGAACACTTCCATTTGGGTTTGACTTTGGTTTTTTAATTTGTACTTGGTTTCAATAGTTTTGAAAAAACAATAAAAGTAAAATTAACCTACTCTTCACCTTGCACTTCCCTTTTTCTTGATCTTAAGCATTGGCCTTCCATCAAATAAGGCAATTCATCCTTTTGAACATCCTACATAGTGGTATGGTACCACTTAGGCCTTTTGTGTTGGTCTTATTGATTTGAATGTGAAGAGTTAGAAAAACTATTTTCATCACTAAAACTAGACTCCTCTGGTCTTTCTATCTTTGAACCCTGTTTAACTTTAATACCAAAACTTGTTCTAGAAACATTGTCAATAGAAATCACTACAATACTTTCAGTAGATTTAATATTATTAGAAAATAATGGTACTTTATCATCTACAAGAACATCCCTACTCACCACAATTTTGTATGTAGAGACATCTATTAATCTGTATGCATTCCTCTATTCACAATAGCCGACAAACATGTATTCTTTTCCCAATATAGAAGCAGTAGATCCAAAAACATGAAAATTATTTACATCTAGTGTTTTTCCTGACCATGTTTCTTCTGGTGTTACATTCTACACAAGTTTATAGGGACTTCTATTCAAGATGAACACTACAGTGTTGATAGCTTCTGCCCAATACTAATATAGTATATTTTGGATATCTACCATACATCATGCCATCTCCATCATTATCCTATTTTGCCTTGCCATGAAATCATTATGTTATGAGGAAATTTGCATGTGTATTCCTCCTTATTTGTAGAATTATTTAAATTTTCTAGAGATAAAATCACACCCTTTAAACAATCTTAGATCCTTTACCTATTTCCTTCCTTGTTCTCTACCATAGCTTTCCAAGCAACAATGTTAGAGAAACATTCTAAATTTCTATATAGGAAAAAAACCCACATTTTCCTAGAAAAGTCATCAACAAATAACAAGTAGTACATAGCTCCATAAATAGATGGTTTTTACATTGAACCATGCAAACCCACATGTACCAAATTCAATGCATTATGAGTTTTCTCTTGCTTATTAATGTCAAATGAAAATGAAACATTCTTATCAATTTGACATCCCGAACATACATTATAACTATGCAATGAATGCACTCTCCATCAATTTTGATGTTGATGTGGTTGACTATTCCTATCTTATCTCCTTCTAAAATAAAAATGTGGATAGATTTTCAAAGTCCAAAGTCTGTGTCTTAGAAATCATGTGCATTAATCCACAAATGACTCAAATGAAGATGGAAGATTTGACATAACTAGAGCAATCAAAATCTTGATCATCAGCAGGCTTCTGCACAACCTTCAACTGATCATTGATATCCTTGATCTATAACAAAAAATCAAAAATAGTGCCACCTTTTTGTATCTTTGTGAAAAACAAAAAATTATTCAAATACAATACCCTACTGGATTCAGATGGCTGGTATTTATAAGTAAGACTAGTCCACAAAACTAATGCAATGGTTGCATTTCTAACCTTTGAGATTGGATTGTCTACTACTGATAGTTTTAACAACATAAGAGCCTCATGATGATGTTTATCATAGTGATTGGTACATGTGGTAGGTACTTGATATTTATCGAGAACTATTTGATCAAGATTTTATGAGAATCATCCAAAATTTGATGTCCAAGACTGTGACTACAAAGCATACACATACAACTATTGAATCAGGAAATTGAAAGAGAGAAAAAATGTAATAGATGAATTTAAGATGAGGTAGAGATGGAACGAATTATATTGACTTAAATCTTATAGCTCACTAAGATCATATCTCTAATGCTCACATCTTACACAACTCCTAACTAAGTAGCATAATGGATAATGCTTACAATCACACTACATAAATGGCACAAGGACCATGTAGAAACATAAGCCTTACTAAATGTTCAAGCCAGAAATGGCTTAGAATGAGCAACCAAATCCTCCACACTACTCCACACTACCCTACACAGAATTCCTTGGAGAAGAGGCTTATAAATAGGCTGGTTGAGTGGGTGGGTAGGTATGTCAACATAATGACAACATGATGTTGACATATCCTAAGTAAGATTAACAAGTAATTATAATTAGTTACTCTTGGACTCATCGCTTACCTAATAAAAACCTAATTAGCCTCCTAAGTTAGCTAAAGTAAATAGGTGTAGTAAAAACCCATTCATGGGTAAAAATCTACACCAACACACCCCTTAAGCATAGCTTAGGTGGGTACTAGAATTGGGTCCCAACAACTAGGCCTGATCAAGTACCCAACTATAAAACATCTCTCATTAAATGGAGAAAGGGAGAAAACCTAGTGGGAAAAAAAACCCCCCCAAAAGAGAGAAAAGAAGGGACTGAAAGACCCCCAAAATACGATGCTAAAATAATCAACACTCCAAGTACATAGTGATGATCCCTAATATCCTATAAAACATGAAATATGTGTGTATCCACAAAGAAGAGAGAGAATTTGAATGCATAATGTCGCATGGTGAATGTTGTAGTAGGTCCCTCTAAAAAAAATGTTGTATCTTCCTTTCGAAAGAAAGAAACCATGAGCTATAAAACTATTGAATTCTCACTCAAGTGGAATGCATGTAGGAATCACAATGTAGATCTCTAAAAAAATGCTGAAATGTCTCCTTGTTAGTGCTCAAATGTGCCAAAGTCTGATCAGATATCAAAAGACTAACTATAGAAGATGAAAATGAATAAGAATGTAATGAAGGAGAGAGAACAACTAGAGAAGAAGATAGACATGGAACATTCATTAAAAGAATGTCCATATGAAGAGTGGATCATGAATCACCAACTGAAGAAGAAAAGTCCACAAGAAGATATGAGTCATTTATGCTCACGATAGGTGTACTCATATTGTAAATAGTGAAGTCTTATAAAATATAGGTATGTGAAGTCTTTGAAAGAGAAATAATCTACACAAGAACATATGTATAATCTGTAATAGGATAACTAAGGTCTAGCATAATCTCTTCCTGTAGTGGGGGATCGATAGAAGGAAGATCACTATCCACCTGGAATGTGTCATCATAGGGAATAAAAGTAGGAGGTCAGAGTACAACTATCTCTGAAGAGATGATAGGTAGTAGAGGAGGAGGTGTGATGTAAGTCTCAGCTAGATCACTGAAAAAGGACTGTAGAGTGCTCTAAATAATAGAGGGACACTCTATGTGCTCTACATGGTGGTGTAAATCCCATGAAATATGAAACAATAAGTGACCATAGACATAATCATAAGATTTGGCTTAATCATCCTATTGACCTAGGTCAATAGGAGAAAGAATCTATACATATAAGAATGGAATAAGTTTCCATTCTTTGAGTGAGCATTCCATGTATAATAACCATGAAGCATAATTGGTCTTACCATGAAGGATAACTAGAGATGAAATAATAATCCTCAATATGAATCTCTCAAGTGGAGTCAACATGACCACAACTAAGAGTAATAGTGCACGCTCTGGTGATGGACTTTGGACTACATCAAAAATAAGTCTAGTGTAATGTCCCCAAAATTGATAAAGTAATTTAATTAATTAATTTAATTAATATGGCAATAAATGAAATAAAATATTAAATAAGTTGACTTCTTTTAGAAGTTTCCTAGGAGCCTTTAAAAGAAGTTAAGGGCAAAGCATTTAGATAATCTTTTGTTGCTAAAAATATTCTGAGTATTGTGAAGCTTGAATCTGTGATTCAGCTAAAATCTCTGAGGACACAAACCTTTAGCAGATTGGAGAAGAGTTGGATGAAAACCCAGCGCTTTTCAAGGGTGGATTCGTGACGAAATTCAGATTGTGCTTATTAATCAGATCTGGGGCTTCAGAGGTCATTCACTGGGTATATCAGCTGTTCAACATATGCAAAGGTTTCCAGGTATTTATTCATTAGATTTGATTTAAGATTTTTATATATATATATATATATATATATATATATATATATATATATATATATATATATATATATATATATATATATATTCAGATCAGGTGCTGTACAAAATCTGCATAGATCGGTACCAGGCCATACCAGCGGATTTAGAAAAGTGAAGAACGGCACAGTTCATAGTTGCAGGCCGTAGGGTATTACAGAGGCTGACATTGGTAGATCAGCGACCGACATCGGCTGATCAGTGACCGACATCAGTAGGCAGACAGACACAGGTAGGCAGAGATCAGACACATGCAACCGACGATGACAGTTTATCGATCGACGTTGGCAGAATAATTGACGTTGGTGACTGTGTTTTTTTGGACATAGCAGGCCAAGCCACACAGATCTAGGTTTTATTTGTAATTTTCTATATTTTAAGACCATATTTGTATTATTTTATGATATCTGGACTATATTTGCAATTACATTTAGATTTATATCATTGTATTGTTTTATCATTGGATATGGTAATTCCATTTGACTAAATCCCTGCAAGTAGTTGAAATCAGTTTTAAAAAGAATTTGCATCCAAATTTAGTTTGGGATATTTCAGTGGTATCAGAGTCTTGATTCTGCCAACCTGTTGGCATTTTGCATTGCATGTTAGTTTTTAGCAGTACAGGGTCGATTTTTGCTCTTTCATATTAGTTTCAGTTGGTTAGCTTGGTAGTTCATTATGGCAAAATGGTTAAGAGATATGACCCTATGGAAAGAATGTGAACAGTCACAACAAAAATTTAAGCTTCAATTGCAGCAGTTCAATGATTCTATGTCAAGGAAATTTGGACATGCTAGTGGATCACCATCTTCTTCTAGAAAGGATCCATTGCCACTAGACAAAAAAATGGAAGTAATTAGCATACTTGAGGAGTATAATACTCTTCCTCAATATGTTAGGGAGAACTTTCCTTTCAAAGATTACATTGACATGCATCCAAAAATTTGTCATAAGACTGAGCTTGCAAAAAAGGAATACCATGCCATAGTTGATGATATGTTTTCATGTGAGAAAGAATATTTGTGTCAACCTATCCATGTTTATGATAAAAACATCATAATGGATCAGTCACTTGCAGGGTATGCAGTAGAAAGGCATGAAGATGTGTTATCATTTGAGTTGCAGCCTAGGAAAAACAAAAATCAGTCATCATGTGGGAATCCTAAAGAAGAAATAACTCTAGAGACACATAGCACACCAGATTGCATGATTGACACAGATAGTGATTCCAGTACAGTTGGTCTGGATGAAGTTACAATAGTTGAGGATACTGTCATGTTTGAGGATAGTATAGTTGATCAAGAGGTGAGCATTCATGACTTTGCTGAGAGAGAGTATTAGGTACAGTTAGAAGCTTTGACACATGAGGTTGTATTAGGGATCAGTTGTGATGTTGGTGAGCCAGCAGTTGGTTTGGTTCCTATTTATGATACTACTCCTTTGGAGGTGTCTTCGGAGGTAGTAGTTGGTTCAGGGTTGGTTAGTGATCAGTTGCAGTTAGTTTCTTCTAGATTGCAGTCTGAGCCACTGATTGAGAGTGGTGCATTTTATTGACATTACACTATAAGTGCTTTTCATCAGTTATGGGATGGTTTGATACCATGGAATGAGAAGTTTGGTGGTATCAAATGGATTTCATAGCTTAGTATTCAGATGGGGGATTTGGAGAGTATGATAATCAGAGTAGTGCAACGGTCTTTTGTGAGGACTAAGGTATGTGATGTTGAGTTTGTTAATTACATATTGAGAATTATCACATTACTCTCTAGGAGAAATAAGGAGAATTTATTCACAGATACTTTGCAGCATAGTGTTTCAGATAGTAGAGTTTGCAAATTTCTGAGAATGATATGGGATCCTGGAAGTTGGTGTTGGTTATCAGGGGTGAATTGCTTGAGGACAAGCAATCTCCAGGAAGGGAGGACTATAATGTCCCCAAAATTGATAAAGTAATTTAATTAATTAATTTAATTAATATGGCAATAAATAAAATATTAAATAAGTTGACTTCTTCTATAAGTTTCCTGGGAGCCTTTAAAAAGAAGTTAAGGGCAAAGCATTTAGATCATCTTTTGTTGCTAAAAATATTCTGAGTATTGTGAAGCTTGAATCTGTGATTCAGCTAAAATCTCTGAGGACACAAACCTTTAGTAGATTGGAGAAGAGTTGGATGAAAACCTAGCACTTTTCAGGGGTGGATTCGTGACGAAATTTAGATTGTGCTTATTAATCAGATCTGGGGCTTCAGAGGTCATTCACTGGGTATATCAAGTGTTTAGCATATGCAGAGGTTTCCAGGTATTTATTCATTAGATTTGATTTAATATATATATATATCTTTAGATCAGGTGCTATACAGAATCCGCACAGATTGGTACTAAGCTGTACCAACAAATTTAGAAAAGTGAAGAAGGGCACAGTTCATAGTTGTAGGCTACAGGGTATTATAGAGGCCGACATTGACAGATCAGTGACCGACATCGGCAGGTAGACCAACATTAGCTGATCAGTGATCGACATCAACAGGCAGACAGACACAGGCAGGTAGAGATCAGACACAGGCAACCGACGATGGCAATTTATCAACCGACATCGATAGAATAATCGACGTCGGTGACTATGTTTTTTAAGACACAACAAGCCGAGCCACATAGATCTAGGTTTTATTTGTAATTTGCTAGATTTCAAGACCACATTTGTATTATTTTATGATATCTAGACTGTATATGCAATTGCATTCAGATTTATATCATTGTATTGTTTTATCATTGGATATGGTAATTCCATTTGACTGAATCCCTGCAAGTAGTTGAAATCAGTTTTGAAAAGAATTTGCATCCAAATTTAGTTTGGGATATTTCATCTAGTCAAATAAGAGTAATCTATGCACAAGTGGCAATGCATGCTTAACTAGATGTCAGGATTTATTGATAATGCATCCAAGAATACAAGATTAATCTATGCAAACAATCACTAAATGGGCATAGGGAACAGTTAAAAAAATTGAATGTGTGCATGAAAGAATGTAGGGCCCACAACAAATCTCCCCAAGACAATCAACATTGACCCCCCTATGTTTGAAATAACAAAACACACTAAAAGAATGAGAAATATATGCTTATGATCGAGTAACAGTGTATGATCTAAGTATGGACATTGGAATTAGCCAAAATGGAACCACTTAAGTAAGAGAAATCAGTGTATGAGTGAAAAAACATGTCTCAATAAATGGACATCAGACTCAACTGACAATGCATCCATAAACATGAGTAATCAATGCAATACCCACTAAATTGGCACAAATAAAAACTATAAATAGGCCAAATAGGAGGATGTTGGACTCTGTCGATAATGCATTCATATGAGAAGTAAATGTGTGAACTAGTCAAGTAGCCCCCCTAAATTTTGGCACTTTATAACTTTAGTGAATTTTACAAAATAAATTAGACCAATGAAAATAGGATGAAAAAACATGCACTTTTTAAAAAAATGTCACTCAATTTTGAGTTACCAGTCAAAAGTTATAGTAAAAGACTTTTTCCATCATTAATGGCCTACTTAATTAAATTGCACTTAAAGTTTAAATACTCGACAGGTTCAAACACAAAGCATGCTATGTAACCACCCATTGGAATTGGCACAAAACAAGGAATGCAATAGTTTTGTTTATGAGGGGGAATTGGCCTCCTTCCAAATTAAGCCTCACCCTTCGTATTCGATGGGCAAAAATACAAGGTAAAATACCAATGAAAATAACAATATATTATTTTTTAAGTGTATATATATATATATATATATATATATATATATATATATATATATATATATATATATATATATATATATATATATATATACACACACCTTGCCCCACATCATTATGTTTTCCACATGAATATGAGAAAAACTCATACAAATTGCCCAACACACTATGTGCCAAAAATAAAATATACCCCTCACCATGAAATCATTATAAGATAAAACTTTGAAAAAATGACAAACACCTTTTGACCAAAGATAGGTGGTTTATAAAAAACCAAGGGCTTGGTGATTAGACCTAGGTGACATAGGGATTTGGACTGACAACTACAAGATGGTGTGAAGCAGGAATGGCAAGTGACTTCCAGGTGTAGGTTGGATCATCAACCAAGAGGCTATTCAGACCCAAAATATAATAGATTTGAGAAACTCCAACACAGATTAGGTGTACGATGCCATAGTGGAACAACTCTATAAATTAGATCAATGAAAAATAGGGTAAAATGCTGTTAGACTTCTACAAGTTTCTCACAAGTCATAAAACTCCTTGCAAGTTATGATCTCTATCATGGCCATTTGTATCCTCTCTACTGACTAGTTTGATGGTGAGGGAAGGCATCAAGGAACGTGGTAGATGATGTAAGTTTACCTCTCACCTCTTCATTTAGATTAGATGGTAAGGAAAAGTGAAGGTGATAGATTTGGTTCAAGAATGTTAGAATGGTAAGGGAGTACAAGGGCTGAGCAAGAGTCCATATAGGTTCTGTAAGTCTGACAAAAATTTGCAAATCCTCTAGACAAAATCCTTGAAAATCCTTTTGATATTGATCAGCACACAACAGTGACCAGAATGATGCTTCAAAACTTGAGTACCAATAGTATCTGCCACCAAAAAAAACAATGTGGAGGAAGCTATGAGTGGGACGGTGGGATATGGTAGCTTGCAAAAGAGCTATGGGTGAAGAATAACATGAATAGACACCAATGACAGCTATAATATCTAGATCAACACACAGACCTATGGTCTTGGAATAGCCACATAAATGTGCCTCAGATCTAAAGTTATACGCTCTCTCCTCCATGTTAACCTTGATTAGATCTGCAACTAAAAATTTATATGCGAAAAATCCCTTATAATTTTTTTGGGCACTTTAGGCAATCAAGGGATTTTAACAAATATCAAGGTTTTCTATATTTCAAAAAAAAACTCAATTTGTTTGTAAACCCTCTAAAAAATTGCCTCACAAATATGCAAATAAACTCTAGATTTTAAATAATGAATAACAAAAAAATAATAATGCTCAAAATAAGATACCTGATGCTCTGATACCATGTGAGAATCATCCAAAATCAGACATCTAAGATCATGAATGTAGAGCAAACACACACAACTATTAAATCAAAAAATCAAAAGAGAGCATAACTACAATAGATGTATTCAGAATGAGGTGGAGATGGAATGCATTATAGTGACTCAAAGCTTACAACTCAATAAGATCATAGCTCTAATGCTCATAGCTTACACAACTCCTAACTAAGTAGTAAAATGCATAAGGCTTACAATCACACTACAGAAATAGCACAAGGGCCATGTAGATCCACAAGCCTTACTAAATGATCAAGCCAATAATGACTTAGAATGAGCAACCAAATCCTCTACGCTACTCCACATAGAATGCCTTCAAGAAGAGGCTTATAAATAGGTTGGATGAATTGGTGGGTAGGTATGTCAACATAATGTTGACATACCTGAAGTAAGCTTAACAAGTAATTAGAATTAATTACTCTTGGACTCATCACCCACCTAATAAAGACCTAATTAGCCTCCTAAGCAAGTTAAAGTAAATAGGTGTAATAAAAACCCATGCAAGGTTAAAACTCTACACCAACTGATTTTGATATTCACATATTGTCAAAACTTTATGACTCCACAGATTGAAAATTTGCCTGTCAATTTTTGTGAATTTGGCAATAAGAGGTGTTGTAAACTATCCATTTTGATCTAGTTTTTTCAAAAAAATACAAATACTGGAAATACTATAATGAATTTACACACAATTCCTTCTACCCATTGATTCAAAGCATAAATTGGTCAATAAATCTAGTTTTTAGAAAAAAAATTAAAATCATTTTGGAGATTTTAAACTTTTCATCTTTAAAAACACCAAAAAATAGATAAAAATAATTAAATCAGGAGATCTACAAATCTGATTTCAAAAATTTCTTCTCCATCAACATCTAGATATAAAACCTAGAAAAAGTTGAAACTTTCAACTGATTTGGATTTACGGTTATCTCCCAACACAATTAATTATGTTCCTCCAAGCAAAACCTTTGAAAAAAAATCAATTTCTAAAATTTGAAAAAATAAATTGATTTTCCCAAATTTTAAAAAAATGCACCTTATTTGTGATTAGATGGAATAAAACTTAGCATAAAATCTTACATGAAATTAATCAACCTATCAAAAATGACTTGTACAAATTGGCCACCCTACAAAACTTTAGATGTAGATTCTGGACAAACTACTCACCCAAATCAGATGTCATCAGATTTAATGAGCTTCTCTCAGAAAATAGAAAATTTTAGAGCCCTCACGCACTAAAAATAGTGCTCAAATGAAAATCTAGTCTCCTCCCCAATCCATATGAAATTAACCAACCATAAACTTCAAATGCAATTTATGGGAAAAATACTCAGAAAAATTCAATTCCATCTATGCCTACAGGCTTCTATCAAGAAATAGAATTTTATAGAGTGAATAACCAACTAAAATAGGTAAAACATTAATTTTCCACACTTTTGGGCTTTATATGACCTGACAAAGTAATGATGCACATAAAAATAATTTCTTCTTCTTTTACTTTGATCTTATTAGATGGTCTTCACACTGGGTATGTGTAATCCTCATGCTTCCTCCTTGAACTAGACCTCCTCCTTCATAGGTTTCTCTCCTAGGCTTTACCCACCATTGGCTCTGTTACCATATTAGATTACGTAAAGAAAGCCTAAAATAATACATTCTTCTATTCAACACATAGATAGCCTAATATATAGGCAAAAAACATGCACCTACAAATATGGAGGTAGGTGAAACAAAGAGTTGATGGGAATAAAAAGATAGAAAACCAATGCAATAATAAAATAATATTAATTATAAAAATATAACCAAACACATAAAAGCTTAATTATTGTAATACCCATAGATGAAGTTAGTGCTAGAAGATGAGGAAGACCCTTGTGATGCCATCAATAAAGAGCTCAACAAGAAGCTTGATGAGGTAGAAGACCTCTTTGTAAAACTGAAAGAGGGTGCAAAAAATGCTAATATTATTTTTTACAACTTCTCCACCCAGTCGTTAGTCATTGATACATACCTCCAAAAGGTGAAAGGGGGGAAGGATGCATTGACGAAGCAAGCATTCACTATTAACATGGTCGAGCACATGCAAATTATGACGTAGGTCAACACTTTGAGTGCTTAGCTAAAGACCCAAGAGTAAGATTTAGAATAACTGTTCTCCACCTTTCAAACAAAGGTAAGCGAGCAAGGATCCATCCTAGATGGTGGGGTCAAAAAAGTAAAAGAAAGGTTAGAGGCCTTCAAAAAAGAATTGGATAAAACTAACATGCTCATGCTCGAGGCTACCTCTATAGAGATCGATGGCACCATTGAAGAGATCAAGCTCATAATTTGGGGTTACAAGGACTTCAAAGTAGAACTACAACAAAACACGCTTAAGTTTTGCCCAGCTAAGGTGCTAGAAGTCTAGTCTAAGGGTGGAATAGCATTTTTATTTAGGGTAATGTTAGTCCCCTTTTTGAGCTAAGTAGAGGACTTGCACCAACTCACTGAACACCTAGGCATGAGGTAATCATGACAGATGATTATTGTTTTATCTTATAGTGGCACTAGTTGGTTGGCTGCTAACATCTCCATTTTGAATCAATTAGCATTGAGAATTAGGCACATGGGATAATGACTGGCCATTAAATATAAGTGGCTTCTTTTGAATCAAGCATAATTGAGAAGTGGGTGCACAAGATAACAACTATGCATTAAATAAAAAGCATAGTGGATATTGTAGGATGTGTACCTTTAGTACCAACTCATCAATCAATATGCTCCATTCCTCATGATCTTAGGATGCTCTGAAGCCCTATAAAAGGAAGCCAAGTTCAATTGGAGAGAGGGAGACAAATTGGAGTAGTGAAGATCTCATGAATTACTGCTAGATAGTTTCTGTTAGTGCTAGAACTTAATTTGAGATGCCTTTTGATGCTCCCTTTTGTAAAATCCAAGCTCACCTATGAGCCTCTAGGCATATAGAAGCTTAAGTCAAGCTTATTTTTAGTTATTTTGACATTATTTATATTATTGTTTAACATATTTAATGAAAAATACTATGCATAGATGTTTGATGGATTAACTATTTTCTTTAGAATTTATATTGAGCTCTCACAAGAATCCAAGCTGACTCATTCATGGCGGCCATGTAGCTAATAATGAACCTTGCACTCATGATAGGAAGTGTGTTAAGTATGGTTCTAACCTTGTACCCTAAAATGATACTCATGCCTAAGTGCAAGTCTATGCCTAAGTCCCTTAACCAGATACCTAGTTGGCCCTCAAGCACCTGAATGCCATTGAGCCCAAGAAACCCAAGGTTTGCACCTATGAATGCTCAAACATCATTTCACTAATCCAATCCCTTGAAGAATAGAGTTACACCATGGCACAGTAGCCCAACACAGACCTTGATCTCTTCTCTATTGTGCTTAAGGTGAGAACATAAGGATTACACCTTATGTAAAGTGATGCCAATGTAGTCGAGTGATAAATATTTAGTGCCATAAGATTAGTCAAGGCTTATTCCATTCTAGAATAAGCCTAAATCTGACCTAGACAATTAGGTAACCACATGACTAGGCCCATGACTGAAACACTTAATTTTCTACCACACATTCTATTTGTGTGAGAATTCAACAATTTGATAGATCATGGTTTATTTATTCCAAAAGGAAGAGATAACATTTATTACAAAGGGATCTACTACAACATTTACCATGTAAAATTCTGTGCATACCTTCTCTCCCTTCTTTGTGGAGGCACACATCCTTCATGTTTTGTAGGATATTGGGATCATCACTATGTACTTAGGTACCTCATTAGGGCTCGTTACTAGGAACCAATTTTACATCCTAACAAAGATATGCCTAAGGGGGCTATTGGAGTCAACTTTCTAGTCCTACATTCTTTCTTTATCTCTCTTTTGGGGGTGAGTTTTTTCCCTTGGGTTATCTCCTTTGCATCCACTATTGAGAGTTCCATTATACGTGGGTACCTCATCAAGCCTTATTGTCGGGACCCATTTTTTATTTTCTATGCACTTAAACTACACTTAAGGGGGTGTTAGTGTAGGCTATTAATTATACCATTTACTTATTAAATAGATAATTCATATACATGTAGCTTCAGCTTAATTAAGTGTGATAAGAGGTTAAGTGGGTAAGAGGGTAAGTTCCATCTAGAGTTCCACATGGAGTTCAACTCAATACCATTGTGAGTTCTTGTATGAGTTAACTACCCCTACTCCTCCTTTATATTCTTCTTCACCAAGCTATTGTAATAGAGAAGATAATTGGTAATCAAGGTAGCTCAATACATTAGGTGATTATTCTACATCCTCTTGCATGTTTCTGAATACATTAATCTTGTAGAATTCTTGTGTGGTCACTCTAAAAAAAGATCATGTACTGACCTATTCTGATAGTTTTGTCATTTTATTAATTTATTATTGAAGAATTTCACTCTAGAAAATAGTTTGTTTTGGATGTGAGTAATTATCATTACATGACATAAACAAATTCTAATAATATCTTTGATCCAAAACTGAGGAGATGTATGTATTGGTGTTCTTATACTTTCTTTTTTAGGGGTTTCTAAAGACCCATTCAAATTTATCAAAATATTCATCCACAACATCATTTTCATTATTAGGTTTGAATTATTACCTTTTACAATATAGTATATTTAAAATTCATCATAATTTTTATTCTATTTTCATTATTGGGTCCAAATTATTTCATCTTACCTTTGAAATCATATTGTGGAGTCTTCATTTGTATCTTAAAATAAGCATGATGTAATCTTATTTTCTCTTTCTCTGCACTCCTTGCTCTTCCTCTTCCTCATTTGGTTCATCCAAGTCAAGTTTTTCCCAAATGGTTTCATCTTCCTCTTCACCAAATGTTAAGGCTGGGTTTTTCTCGATGAATGCATCTCCATAAATAACACACCAAATAACCTCTTTATCCTGCCTTTGGTAAAGAATATGATATTTTTCTTAGGTATACTTCCCTCAAAATTTTGACAATAAGTGACAATAATTAAATTGAAAAAATCTCTAATACCACTTATTCCACTCCAAATAATAACATAAAATAAAACTATAAAATATAAATTAAAATGTTGATAAAAAGAAAAGATAGAAACACCTACTTTCCCATGATAAATAAAAAAGATGAGAACACCTACATTCTGAAATGGTAAATTTCACCTATAAATCTAACTATAACAAAATATATCTCACATATTAGAACATATCTCTTACATTAAATTAATATTTTAGAACTAAATATTTTAAAGATTTTTTCTCTTTTTTAATTTAATTTCTATAAATTTTAATTAACCCATGACTTAATCCTTAATTAACTTTAGATACTAAAAATAAAAAAAATATAAATAATAATAATTAAATGTTAACCAAAACTAACATACACAAACACAAATATATGTTACATTAAAACACACACCATATAATAAATTAAGAATCTTCAAAATTTCGATTTTACCTTTGAGAAGTTCAACATTCAAGTACGAAATTATGTGCATCACCTTTTAAACCTTCATAAAAGAATTTTCTCTTTACCCATTGATAGTTTGTATGACCCTAAATTGTCCTCGAACATGAGAGGCATGAAGTTTGTTCATTTTTTTGACCTAAAAGTTAATTTTTAACAAATGTTTAATTAATCGGTTATACCATAAGTTATTATCCTTTTAAGGGAACTTTTTAGATGCAGTTAAGTTTTGTTATAGTTGTCACATTTTATTCATAGTTGGAAGTATTTATATCATAAGGTATTATCTTTCTAAGGGAACTGGGTAGATGTAGTTGAGTTTTGTTATAGTTGTCACATTTTGTTCATAGTTGAAGTATTTCATAGAAATTATAATTTAAAAATGCTTGTTCGATTTGATCATATAAGTGACATAGGCACAAATAAAGGCTCGAGAGTGAATCTTTTTATAGTGAATCTATCCAACAATATTTTTGTTAACATTTTTAAAAATTAATATTAAAATTATAATAATTTTGTTAAGTTTTTATAATTATTTTGAAGATAATATTGGTTTTGAAAAGGGATGAAAATTATCATAAATTAAATTATAACAATATTATTTATTTTATTTTTTAAAATGTTTTCTTAATTTAATTTTTATTATTTTATAAATATGTTTCTGCTTTACCTATTAGAATAAAATATTATAATTTAACTTTATAATAAAATTTTATTTTTAAATTCCAATGTCCCAATCAATGTTCATTTAATGTAATATGGTCAATATTTCTTATAAATGGACTTATCACATTTTTTACTTATTATTTTATTTTTTATAAAATTATTATTTTTATGTTAAATAATCAATTATATAAGATTTTTTTCTCCCTCTAAATATTGTGATTTAGAAATTCTCCCTTTAAAAGTAGTATTAGTTTTATGACTCTATATCATAATATAATGACGTTTGAAAATGTATTGTGGAGATACTTTTATTAATTATTTTCTTGTTATATTATTCTATCCTTTCAAATTTATACATAATAACACATAATAACTCTTGTTATTGCATTAATTTATTATTAATCAATCTCTATCTGAAAAATAATTTGTATGTGAGTAATTATCATTACATAATATAAACAAATTCTAACAAGAATTTTGATATAAAACTGGGGAGATAAATGCATCACTGTTCTTATTCTTTCTTTTTTGAGGGGTTTCTAAAGACCTCTTAAATTTCTTATTATTGATATTTCAAAATTTTCATCATTTTTTTATCATTGGGTTTAAATTATTCCTTTTTAGAATATAATATAATTTAAAAATAGCTATAACCTTATTTTATATCAAAAAAAAGAGAAAACAATTAAGTAAATTTTTATTTAAACCCTAACTTCATGATAACTTTTTTCCATAAATTTATCTTCATATGAAATTGAGAGATTGAGAATTATAGATACTGAAAGAAATGACGTTTTTCATTGTTTACTTTCAGAACTTAAAAAACTGAGTGTTTGATTGATCTATAAGGGCAACTTTCTTCAAAATTATATACAAAATATTTAGTGCAACAACTTTCTATGAAGATTTTGAGAAATAATTTCTAATGATACTAGAACCACTTCAATCTTCTATTAGAACGACCGAAAATTACAAAATCTAAAACACACTAATATTTTGGTCATTACATCATCAAGACTATTAAAAAAAAGTTGATTGCGACGATTTGCTGAAACCCTTTCAAGCAAATCATTGAACAGCCTGCTAAAATTTCTAAAATCCCATTTTCCTACTTTAACTTAATCATTGCTCATATACCAGACGCCCAAAGATATAAATAAAAACTCTACAACTGATTAGCAAATACCAATATATTTAAATAAAAAATAATAAAACCAGTGCCACTTTGAAGGGACATTCTGTCCAAAGGAAAGGATTACACAACTTATCTAGCAATGAGACACTAATTGTACATATGGACATAATGAACGGAGAGTAACCCATTATCTCACCATCTACATTGATCTAAAAGACGAGTAACAAATCTCTGTAGCCTCTAATGCAATTAGGGCTCACTAAATGACGAGGCGTGAACCATGCATATTCCTCCATTTGCTTCCCTCTCAGACGTGCATATTCGTCCGGCACATTCACATTCCTCACGCTCCAAACGCCTCATATGCCTATCCACACTATTCATACTTCTGCACATCATCACTTTGCCATCTGCATTTCCTGTATAAAGACACGCACAGAAAATGAAATAGCACGAGAAAAATACAGCAAAAACCAGCTTAAACAATATAAAATCAACGAGCAAAATACAGCAAAGACTATCTCAAGAGATATTCATTTACAGAGAATTGATGAATCAACAAAAACTCACCCCATGAATCGTTCTTGGTGAAATCTTTTTGTTTTGCAAACTCATATATCTGTATTGCAAGTTTCAAAGAGGGAGGCGGTTTTTGTGTAACAGAGGAATGCAGAGGAAAGCAATTGTTTATTGAAAGCGTGGGAGATGACAATAACTCCACCCATGAGACTTGAAGCCATCCAACCACTTTGCTCTTTACTCCTCCAAATACTCCTCTCCTCGGCCTCCTCCACCTCACTTCGAATAATAATTCATGCATTCCTTGCTCTCCGCACTCCAACCAGAAAATCTCTTTCCATTTGGGCTCGGAGGATGCGTCAACCTCCTTCGTATTCACTGTTAGGAATTTATCTACATAATATCTAACAAACAAGCTACCTTTGCAGCCAGGCGTAACTGCAATATTCTTTGCCCCGACAATCTCCAACTTTACTTGCATGCCGTTATCCTTCACAGCTACCTGGCTTCGACGCATTGAGCTATCCATTTGATTCACAAATTACAAGTGTTTTAACAATGAAACTTTCATGTGTATATATAGGAGGACCTTGAAGTGGACAACAGTTTAATATAATTAAAAAGGATATGTTGAGGCTAGATACGTTTAGCCTAGATATATTTGTAAATATACCTATTTAAGCGTCACATTGTTTTTTGCGACAGGTAAATCAGAATTTGTGGAACAGGGTGCCAACGTAACGAGTTATGAGGTGACAAATCATATCGTTTTCAAGCAATGGTGCGGGCTTTGATGGCCCTCCATTACAGGTTTCTAAAATAATATAGCAAAAATATTCCAAAAGTGAAAGATAGTGGTAAAGCAACCCCCCCCTCTCTCCATATTTTATGAAAAATCACGAAGGCACGTTTGTGAAATGCCACTTTCTTTGTTTTTATTAACAAGTGGTTATGAATGTCCAATCGGTCTAATGAAAAGTTACAAAATAATAAAAGTACATATTATTAAAAAAAAAAAAACATAAAATAAATGAAGAGCATAAAATATCATTTTTCAATAATAAGAGTATAAAATTAAAATTTATGTCAGAGAGTTAATTTCGATTAAGTATTAAAAATTTAGAGGTATTTATTCCATTAAATTTATTTAAGAATTGAATATGACTTTATTTTTTATATTCACTAAAAATGAAGTGATATTTATATATTCTTTAATATAATGATATAGTAATATGTGAAAAATATTATATATTTAAACTACTAAAAAAATGAGTTGTATAAATTTTAAAAGTGTCCATCGTGGTTTATTTTTATAAAGATTTGAACTTGAAGGATTTAAAAAAGAAAATTATTTGACGAAGTTAGTTAGGGTTACTTAAGGGCTTTGCTTTTACTTTTATTCATTAATTATTTATCCAGGTCTCTCTTGCTTCTATGTTTAGATGTAATTAGTTGTCTATTTAAATTTTGGTATAGTTCTTTTATAAACATTTTGTTGAACCCCATTTTCAAATGACTTATCTAGCGATGCCTTCATCTTTAGGGTTTCTTTATGATGGCACATAACTAACATTGGCAGTAGTAATTGAGTCCTCAGGTTCGTTGAAGGGAAATGGGACTGGTGGATTGGGGGTAACCAGTTCTGCAGGAAAGAGAGTGGTAGTGGGTTATATATCTTTGATCTTCAGGAAACAAAGGATGCAGTGTGATAGATTGGTGGGAAGATTTTTTGAGCGGCAACATTTAAGGTAGAAGTAGTGTTTAAGTCCCCCTGCTAGAGATGTTATATTGGTTTTTAAAATCACTGTATTGAAACCTGATGTTTTCAAAAACCTTAGCAGTAATGACCTAATGTTGACTTAAGCTTTTCTAGAGCAGAGACTAGAGGAGGGGTTTTATGATGTGATTGTTTCAAGTAAGGTAAATATAATATTAACCCCTTTTAATTATAATAAATCTATATGCTCTGAGGGAGATGCTCTTGAAGAGGTTTTGCAAGGGGAAGCTTGGTATTCTGGTAGAGGATTTATTTGTAAATTTAATCAATTTTGACCAAAACTTTGAACCCTTCATGGGTGGATTTCATAGGTTTGGAAACCTGTAATGAAAGGAAATATGGAGATATATCCTTGTACAAAGGGATTTTTGATATCTAATTTTGATAAAAGGGAAGATAAGGATAAGATTTTACATCAATAGATTTGGTTTATGGATCATCATATCCTCATGATGAAGCCATGGTATGCCAATTTCAATCCAATTACTATATTTTTGTATATAACGTTAGAATGGATTCATCTTCCTTACTTTCCTTTGAATTTTTAGTCAAAGGCAACTAAGTATGCATGTAATTGAAGATTCAAACATACACATATAATTTAAATTTATTGCCTACCTAGCAGACAATGCTTGTGTTCCTTTTTTATTCCATGTCTTCTCTTCTCCTCCAATCTCCCCTCTCTCTTCTATGTTACCTTTTTTGTGCTAACACCCTTCTTCTCCTATTCACATCCTAATGATCATCCCCTTTTCATAATCACCATTGAGATTAAAAGGGCATATATTTCTTTTTAGCTTTTCTCTTTTTTTTACTTTATTATTATTTATTAATGATTTTATATTTTATTTATTTTAACACTTTCATTTTGCGTTTTTTGTTTATTTTGAGGATTTCTTTTATTTTCCCTATTTTTCATCCTTTTATAATATATTCACTAACTAGTATCATTAATACGACTTAATAGTAAATCCATTAATCAATAAATTAAAATTTATTCTAATTACTCAAATTATAAAATATTAATGACTATAACTATGACTATCATGTAATCATAAAAGATGAGTCCCAAATAACCATTAATTTAAGCTAACCATGTGCAAACAATTCTAAATGAAAGTACCATCAACAATATACTATGCTACTCATTTCATGATGCATCTAGCATGAATTACTTATGTTGTGTTTACAGGGTTCTAGCTAGTTTCTCTATCATCCTCTGACATCTCCATCTATATCACCTTCTCTAATGATGCTCTCCCTCCATCATGCTCTGAAAGATGAGTTCTCCTACGACAACCTCACAATAATCAAGTAGTTAGATCATAATAGCATGATAAACTTACATCATAAAATGTAGCTAAAATAACAAACTAACATGTTTGTAATGTGAATATTTATACTACATCTAACTCATAACAATGTAATCATGTCACCTAAGTAATATATTATTGTCCCATAATAGCAGACATCTCACAACTTAGTTAAAAATAGCTAAATCTAAATTTATCAACTATAAATATCAATGGATAATCAAATAGTTGGATTAATGAGGAATATGGATGTAACATAAGGCCATACATGATGCCTTAAGAGGATTATTAATAGTTGATGAATCCACATAAGATTATCTTCTTATTACATATGCAAGGATTTTAGAAAACATTGATGTGGGCACCCAACTTCTAGAAAATTTAGACTTGAATGTTGATGATAGGATTTGGGTGCAAACCATTGATTAATAAGGATTATCTTTTAGATGTAGGCACTATTTTGTAATGGGGCATTTGGCCGATTCATGTTTTTTAGGATAGAGAAAGAAACAAGGAATTTCTTGGGAAAAAATGTTCCCAGGGGCATCTTGATAGTTGAAGTAAAAGACACTAAGGTAATAGAAGAACAGGTCCCAGAGATAGAAGAAAGCATAG
Organism: Torreya grandis; assembly: GCA_037957365.1. NCBI lineage: Eukaryota > Viridiplantae > Streptophyta > Pinopsida > Cupressales > Taxaceae > Torreya > Torreya grandis. The sequence goes on from JARHVA010002033.1 coordinate 2,724,788, forward strand.
CTGATTCGAATGAAAAGGAAGAGAACCAGGTGGTTGAAGATCCTAAATTTTCATTATTAATACAAACCCAGAAGTGGTTTTGGAAACTCCGGTTATTTTAGGGGAAGAGAAGTCAGAAAAAATTCCATTGCAACTCATATAAGCTTCAATAGTTGAAGAGGGAAGTTCGATAGATAGTTTTGTTCTAATTGATGATCTGGTAGTGTTTATCCCCATTCAGATTGACACTAGGAAAGGAGGGAATCAGAAGGTGGTAAGCTCAAAAAAAATAGAAAATGGAAGGAGAAAATACCCCCTCTTAATGCAACCCTTAGATCTCAAAAAGAGAATGTATATATTCATGTTTAAGATTGAGGTTTTTGTTGAAAATCTGGGTTTCTTAGCCTTTGGTATTGGTTTCATGTTCAAGGCTGAGCCCCTGTTTCATAAAAAACACACTTTTTTATCTTTGCTAAATAGGTAAAAGGATGTTGGTTTCATTGTCATGGACCCTTGGATCTCAAAAGTTCAGTGTTTTGGATCGGTCGTTGACAGTTGATCTTTAGCTATTTTTTGTTATTCTTTTTCATGTTGTAGTTCATCATGCATATTTTAATATTTGGATTTTGAGGCTTTGGTAGTTTGTTTCTTTTCTAGGGTCTGGGTCCGTAGTACAAAACACCCACCCTTTACCCTTAATAAAAAAATGTTTTGTTGAACCCTCATTTTTGTAATTAGTTATTGACTCTACATGATTAGGACTTATGTTTCATATTTTTGTATATGATTAAAGCCCTTCCATCATTAAATAGATTTAAAAGAAATGTATGTTTTGAAACAAATTTCATTTATAGTTCTTTGGAATGTATATTACCTTATTGATTTCATACCTATTATTTGGTTTATAGTTTTCATGTGGATTTGATTATTACTGAATTGAAAATAAGGAGTGATATGTCTTCACAACATGATATATCAACGTAGCTCAACCTATCATTAATCATAAATATTTTGCTATTTTAATGATATGATTAACCATGTTGTCTATTTTTATTGTGAGCCAGTGGAGATATGATTGAAAACCTAATACTATATGAAAGGTATATGGGAGAATTTTACTTCCAATCAATTTAATATTCATATATTAAGATATATGTAGATCATGAATAAAATTCAAATTAGTATATTTTTAAATATTTATAAGTTTTGAAAAAGTTATATTTTGATTGCTGAGGAAGATGATTTGAAATGTCATCCAATTAGATATAAATCCTTGAAGAGTTGGTCCTTATATGACTTTGATGCATTAATTTTCGTATTATTTCCTACCCCAAAGATGAGTTAAATTGATCCTTGGGTGACTTTTTTACATTAATTTTAGAATTAGTTCATGCCCTCAGGACCAATTACATCTTTATATATAGTTATAAACAAACCAAATTAGACATTTATTACATATGGAAGGCATCATAGTACAAAAATGAGTTTCTAATGGTATACAACAAGGAGGTATTATTATTATTATTATTATTATTATTATTATTATTATTATTATTATTATTATTATTATTATTATTATTATTATTATTAAATTTAATTTAATGGTAACTCTCTGTGGAATTTCATTTTCCAGCTTCCCTATAACAATGTTGGTTCATATCTACTTCCCTTAAATGTATTTTTTTTCATTTTTAGTGAAATGCATTATATTTGACATGATTTTCCATAGCATGGCCTTGTTATTCAATAAGTCTCTGATCTAAAAAAGCCATTTTATGAATGAAAAAAAATTGGATAAGTGTCATAATGTGGATTTAGGACCTATAATTTATAAAATTTATTGTTGTTGTGTGTGTGTGGGAGGGGGGGGGTGGGGGAGCGGGGGAGTGGTTGTCTTTGTAATTAAATGATTTTTTCCCTCTTATTCTTAACAAAAACTAGATACAATGTGCAATAAACAAAGTCTCTCTCTCACACAATTTGTGTAAAACATAACTTGAAAATCAAATTTTACAAGAAGTTTTTTTAATAAAATGTTATTCCATACCTTAAGTTATAGGTTCAATGTATTACATTGAATCTAATTATAATTTAATTGGCACAAGTATTGTACAATGTGCTTTGATGCAGAAAAAAAGGCCAAACTTTTGGAGACCATAACTTTTGACTCGTAGCTCTGTTTGAGCTCTTCTATGCACCAAAATGAATGTCTAAATTTTTTTGATGATATTTTAGGACACCCTATCCTCTTAGAGATGTTTTTGATTTTTTTTAGGCCAATCATGATCATCTAGGGTCTAAAATTACCATTTAATGAATATTTTAAAAAACATCTATTTTTAGAAATTGTATATTTTTAGGACCGGATGTCAAATTCAGTTGAATTTCATCTGATAGGCTAATTTTAAAATTTAGGAGTTTGGTAATTTTTTAGAGATGCACATGCTTGAATACAAAACTTAATATAAATAGAAGCTGCTAAAAATAGAAGTTTTTTTTAGATTTTAGTTTTTTTTTTAAATTTTTGCATGTCAACTCTAAATTCTTAGTTGATGCTTATTTAAGCATGGTCTAGGATTTTAATTATTTTAATTCATTTAATATGAGTCAATTCTAAGTATTATTTCAAATCTTGGCCTATTGTTAATTTATTGTCTTGATAGTTTTTAGGTTCATTATACTTTATTATCCTTGTCTTGAATATAAATTGGTATTTGATAGTATCCAGTGATTATTTTATCCATATATAAGTTTTAAAAATTATAGTATCTAAAATCATGTACCATCATTGGCCCTCTTGTATGATAAAACTCAATAATATTCTCTAATTCCATATCTAGTAAAAGGTGATTTGGTGGATTGTGGAAAGCTACCTTACCTTTTATTAACAAATCTTGAATACCTAGAACCTAATCATGTGAGATAGAAGACACTACATCCATACTATAAAGGTGAACTATAAATCCAAAATTCCCTTTCCTCAAAATATTTTTCATCTAACTAGAATATGCAATTTTTATTTCGATAAGAGGAAAGGAATTGATAGTATACTCATGGTATCCTTACTTGAATGCAAAGAATCACTCTTGATTAATGGCAGAGTATATTCCAATTCATATAACATTTAACCCATTAAATAACATCTAGACCAAATTTGACCACATATAATCTATCTTTAATGACATAATCTACCACATATAGATCCATATTATGGAATAACCCTATGCATTCAATACATCCTTATAGAACCCAAGGGGAAAATTTTATAAGTGTATAAATGGATGCCTAAACTTTGGACTTATTTCTTGTCCATAATAATAACTATACTTTCATGATAGACCATTAAAATGTTGTTTCATTTATTTGCATTGGGAAATAACATGAATGTGTCTATAAAGTCTAACTCTACCATTGTAGAAAGTGACACAAATAGTTCCCCATTTATAATATAGGAGGAGATATATTTTTAGGTTTACATCATAAGGTAGGGTTATCAAGGTCTTCCTCATTATCTATATTTGACTCTAGCTTAGGAGAAAAAAATCTTGTGACATAAAAAGCCTTTTTATATGAATGATATAACCTATAATACATGATTCAGAACACCTATGCCATATTTACAACTTGGAACACAGGGGTAGGCACCAACTTAGGGTTTTTATATTTCTTATCTAAAGTAAAATATCTATGGATAGTTGTTCCTACCATTTTATTTATTTAGGAATCAATATATTTTTATGATCTTATACTTTTAACAATAACCCTTTCAAAAGAGTGTGGTTCAAACATCCTTATCTCTATTTAAATCTCAACCTATATGTTGGAGATATAGATCTTCCAAACTAGCTTTGAAAAGAGCTTGATCTTGGAATCCAAAACATAGATTTTTTCTATATAAATCTCCATAAAAATATATTTTTATAATAGGTGCATCAATTGGGGATCATATGGTTCACGATCATCCCAATTACAGTCAAATCTCTTGTTCATAGATTTTAAAAAATCCAAAAAGTGCCCCTCTAAATTTTTAGAAACCCATGTCTCTCCCCAGGGTTGGGAAACATTATCCAAATGTTGCATTGACACATTCAACTTGTCATCTTGATTCTTAATATTTTACACCTAAAGGTAAGTATACCCTTCCTCAACCATGTCTAGGCCTCCTTCTTACCTTCAAAATCATACTTTGGGATATTCATTTATAAGTTAAAATAAGGGTGATGTGATCTTATTTTTATCTTTCTCTTCATCTCCTTTCTCTTCCTCTTCCTCATTTGGTTCATCCAAGTCAAGTTTTTCCCAAATGGTTTCTTCTTCCTCTTCATCTATTTTATAAGCTAGATTTTTCTCAATGAACACATCTCCTTTCAAATCTCCTTAAATAAGTCACCAAATAACCCCTTCATCTTGTCTCTGGTAAAAATTGATTTTTTTCATAGGTATATTTCCTTCAAATTTTAGCACCGACTGTAAATAATTAAATTGACAAATTTTATAATACTAATTGCTCTACTCCAAATAAAAACATAAAATATAACTACAAAATATAGAGTAAAATTTTGATAAATATAAAATACCAAAGCTCCTATGATTGTGTGTGTGTGTGTGTGTGTGTGTGTGTGTGTGTGTGTGTGTGTGTGTGTGTGTGTGTGTGTGTGTGTGTGTGTGTGTGTGTGTGTGTGTGTGTGTGTGTGTGTGTGTGTGTGTGTGTGTGTGTGTGCGTGCGTGCGTGCGTGTGTGTGTGTATTTGTTAGGATTTTTTAACATATTTTTAACTCAATTGTTACAAACCATAATTAACCTATGGCCCAACCTTTGATTAACTTTAGGCACATAAAATATAGCATAATATAAGTAATGCTAACTGAAAGTGAACATACACAAACACATAAATATATGTTATGTTTAGGCACACACCATATAATAGGTTAAGAGTCTTGGAAGTTTTTCATGATTTCCTTTGAAAAGTTCAACATTAAAGTATAAAATTATGTGCATCACCTTTTAAGCCTTCGTAAAAGAATCTTCTCTTCACCCATTGATAGTTTGTATGACCCCTTATTGTCCTCAAACATGAGAGGCATGCAGTTCTTCATTTTTTTATTTTATTTTTATTTTTATTTTTATTTTTTACGAGTTAATTTTTTATAAATGTTTAATTAATCATTTATACCTCAAGGTACTATCCTTCCAAGAAAAAATATTAGATGTAGTTGAGTTTTGTTATAGTTTTCAAAATTTATATCTTAGTTAAAATATCTTATAGCAATTATAACCTAAAAATACCTATCTAATTTAATTATATAACTAACATAGGTACAACTACTGGCTTGGGAGTGATCCTTTCTAAAGTGGTCCCTTGCAATGATATTTTCCTTAACATTTTTTAAATTAATATTAAAGTCATAATAATTTTATTAACCTACTTTTATTAATATTTTGAAAATAATATTTACTTAAAAAAAATAAAATTATGATGAGATTAAAGAATAATAATATTATTTATTAATTATTTTAAATACTTTTTCAAATTTAAATTTTATTATTTTAAAAATATATTTTAGCCACCCATTAAAATACAATATTATGCTTTCACCACATAATACATTTTTAACTTAAATTCCAATATCTTAATCAATGTTCATTTAATGTAATACGACCAATGTTTCATTTTTATAAATAAATTTATCACCTTTTTTTATGATTCATTTTCTATTTATATGTCTTTATATATAAAGTTCATTTATCACTGACATTAGTTTTATGAACTTTATATTTTTAATATAATGACATTTGAAAATATATTATGGAAATACTTTTATTATTTATATTATTCTATCCTTTCAAATTTGTAAATGATAACTCTACTTATTTCACTAATTTATTATTGATGAATCTATGTTTTAGAGAATAACTTCTTGTGAATGCAAGTAATTATCATTATATAATATAAACAAATTCTAAAAAAATCTTAACTGGGGAGATGCATGTATCGTGCTCTTATTCTTTCATTTTTAGGGTTTCTAAAGACCTTTAGATATTTAAAAAAATTCTTTGACAACAAAATTTTTGTCATTAGGTCTAAATTATTCTTTTGCAATATAATATATTTAAAAATGGTTATAACCTATATTTCACATAAAAAGGTTAAACAAATTTTTATTTAAAACATAGTTTTGTTGGAGACTGGAGTTAATTTCTCCACTCCTCATGCATGTAGCAATTAACAATCAGTTAGAGATCAGTTAGTTAACAAATAGTTAGTTCAAGTAGTTTGCAGAAGATTATTAAAAATCTTGTTCCATGATTGCTGTAGTAATCTGAGTGTGTTTTATTTTATGTGTGTTCTATTTTCTATTTATATATGTTTTTAATTTTTTAACAATTAGTATCAGAGCTAGCAGAGCTGAAGGAGTGAAGTGCAACTAGATAAGGAGAAGAGTGCAATCAGTTTGGCACGCGTGAGAGATGGTAAGAGCTCCGCAGAGCTTGTGTTGAACAACGAGTGAAGCTGTCAAAGTGTCTGAAGATCAGGCCGATCATTGGCAAATCTAGACAAACGTGGAAAGAACCTAGCAGAGTCTTGGGAGAAAACCTGAGTAGTTAAGCGTCAAGTGAAAGAAAGGTAAGAAAGTAGGAATCTTACAGTGTTGGACATAAGCATGTCCTTTGATAACCTTTCAATAGGCTACTCCTCAGTCTTAAACGCTGAGTGAACGCTCATTGAGTAATTGTATTTGTTTTGTATGAAGACAAGGCGATGTATTCTACATGAGAGGCAGCATATTCTATAAAAAGAAAAGCATCCTTGCTGAAGCTGGTAGATAGAATGAGTGTAGAGATGTATGCCATCAATGGAAACTACTAGAAACATAGCTGTGGCAAATAAAAACATATAAAAATAGAAAATAGAACACACAAAAAATAAAACACACTCAGATTGCTACAGCAATCATGGAACAAGATTTTAATAATCTTCTTGATTTTTGCAAATCTTCTTGATCTTGATTATCTTACTCTTCTTCTTGATCTTCTGATCTTGTTCAATTACAATACTGCCCCATGGGTCTATTAAATAGATTTGAAAAGCTAACAATAATTAGAAAAAACAAACCAAAGACTAATTTTAGTCTTTACATGCAAACTCCTTGAACTAACTGTTTGTTAACTAACTGATTGTTAACTGCTGCATGCATGAGGAGTGGAGAAATTAACTCTAGTCTCCAACACTCCCCCTTAATTTCTACCATAAACTATTTTAGCATTTATAATGCCTAAATTTTTTTACCATTCTTGCCACAGCTACATTGCTAGTAGCTGCCATTGATGGCATACATCTCTACACTCATTCTGTCTACCAGCTTCAGCTAGGATGCTTTTCCTTTTGCAGAATACACTGCCTCTCATGCGTAATACACCACCTTGTCTTCATACAAAACAAATACAATTGCTCAATGAGCGTTCACTCAATGTTTAAGACTGAGGAGTAGCTTGTCAAAAGGTTATCAACGAACATGCTTATGTCCAACACTGAAAGCTTCCTGCTTGCTTACCTTTCTTTCACCTGATGCTTAACTGCTCAGGTTTCCTCCTAAGACTCTGCTGGGTTCTTTCCACGTTGGTCTAGATTTGCCAACAATCGGCCTGATCTTCAGACACTTTGACAGCTTCACTCTCTATTCAACACAAGCTCTGCAGAGCTCTTACCATCTCTCACGTGTGCCAAACTGACTGCACTCTTCTCCTTATCTGGCTGCGCTTCACTCCTTCGGCTCTATTGGCTCTGATACCAATTTGAAGAAATTAAAAACATATAAAAATAGAAAATAGAACACACAAAAAATAAAACACACTCATATTACTATAGCAATCATGGAACAATTTTTTTAATAATCTTCTTGATTCTTGCAGATCTTCTTGATCTTGCTTATCTTGCTCTTCTTCTTGATCTTCTGATCTTCTGATCTTGTTCAATTACAATACTGCCCCATGGGTCTATTAAATAGATTTGAAAAACTAACAATAATTAGAAAAAACAAACCAAAGACTAATTTTAGTCTTTACATGCAAACTACTTGAACTAATTGTTTGTTAAGTAACGGATCTCTAACTGATTGTTAATTGTTGCATGCATGAGGAGTGGAGAAATTAACTCCAGTCTCCAAAAAGTTTCATGTCAACTTTTTTTCCATAAATTTTTACTCTTATCAAATTGAGAGATTGAGAATTTTAAATAGTGAAAGAAATGACGTTTTTCTTTTTTTCTTGTTCAATTTGGAACTTCCAAAATTAACTGTTTGGTTGTTCTAGTGGGACAACTTTCTCTAACATTATATACAAAATTTTTATTACAACAACTTTTAGGAAGATTTTGACAAATAATTTTTAATAATACTAGACTCACTTCAATTTAACATTCGTTTTACTAGAACGATCAAAAATCTAAATAATCCTAAATCCATATCATTAAGACTATTTTAAAAATTTGATTGTGACCATATGCTGGAAATCCCTTCAAGCAAATCTTTGAATAGTCTACTAAGAAAATAATCTTCTATAAATATAATTAAAATTTCTAAAATTTTTGCACATATAATTTTTAATCTACAAAAATCCCATTTTACTATGAGCATAACTAAACTTTTATAAATTTTAGCACAAATAAATCTAGATCTACAAAAATCCCATTTAAAAATTTGATTACGACCATATGCTGGAAATCCCTTTAAACAAATCTTTGAACAATTTGCAAAGAAAATAATCTTTTACAAATATATTTAAATCTACACAAATCACATTTCCCTATGGGCATAACTAAAATTTTACCAATTTTAGCACAAATAAATCTAGATCTTTAAAAAATCCCATTTTCCTACTTTAACTTAATCATTGCTCATATACCGGATGTCAAAAGATATAAATAAAATACTAAAACATAAAACCAGTGCTAGTTTGAAGGTACATCCTGTCCAAAGAAAGGATTACACAAATTATATGAGAAACTAATTGTACATACGGGCATAATTAAGGGAGAGTAACCCATTATCTCACCATCTACATTGTCGCTCTCTAACCTCTAATGCAATTAGGTCTCACTAAATGACGAGGCGTGAACCATGCACATTCCTCCATTTGCTTCCCTCTCAGACGTGCATATTCGTCCGGCACATTCACATTCCTCACGCTTCAAACGCCTCATATGCCTATCCACACTATACATACTTCTGCACATCCTCACTTTGCCATCTGTATTTCCTGTATAAAGACACGCACAGAAAATGAAATAGCACGAGAAAAATACAGCAAAAAACAGCTCAAACAATATAAAAGCAACGAGCAAAATACAGCAAAGACTATCTCAAGAGATATTCATTTACAGAGAATTGATGATTCAACAGAAACACACCCCATGAATCGTTCTTGGTGAAATCTTTTTGTTTTGCAAACTCATATATCTGTATTGCAAGTTTCAAAGAGGGAGGCGGTTCTTGTGTAACAGAGGAATGCAGAGGAAAGTAATTGTTTATTGAAAGCGTGGGAGATGACAATAATTCCACCCATGAAACTTGAAGCCGTCTAACCACTTTGCTCTTTACTCCTCCAAATACTCCTCTCCTCGGCCTCCTTCACCTCACATCGAATAATAATTCATTCATTTCTTGCTCTGCGCACTCCAACCAGAAAGTTTCTTTCCATTTGGGCTCGGAGGATGCTTCAACCTCCTTCGTATTCACTGTTAGGCATTTATCTACATAATATCTAACAAACAAGCTACCTTTGCAGCCAGGCGTGACACCAATATTCCTTGCCCCGACAATCTCCAACTTTAATTGCATGCCGTTATCCTTCACATCTGCGTGGCTTCGATGCATTGATCTATCAAATTTGATTCACAAATTACAACTGCTTCAACAATGAAACCTTCGTGTGTATATATAAAAGAGGAGCCTGAAGTGGACAACAGATTCGTATTAAAAAGGATATGTTAAGGCTAGATACATATAGTCCAGATATATTTGTAAATATACCTATTTAAGCGTCGCAATGTTCTTTTGCGCAGGTTATTCAGCATTTGTCGAACAGGGTGCCAAATGTATAGAATTTTGAGGCCAAAAATCATATCGTACTAGGTTTTTATTATTGTTTTAAAGCAATGGTGCGGGCTTTGATGGCCCTCCTTTACAGTAAGGATTCTAAAACAATATAGCAAAAATATTGCAAAAGTGAAAGATAGTGGTGAATTGCGATTGGTGGAGTCTAAACGCAGACATGATTAATCAAATCCCCACATATGAAAAATCACGCAGGGACGTTTGTGAATGCCACTCCCAATTCTTAGTATTATTAATTTTTCCTCAATCTTGATTTACTTTACATATTAATGTTCAAAAGTGGTTATGGATGGCCAATTGGCAGAATGAAAATTTATAAAATAATAAAAGTATATAAGTTGTGTGTTTAGTGCATCTATACAAGTTAAGGAAAAATAGTAGGATATATATATATATATATATATATATATATATATATATATATATATATATATATATATATATATTCAAATTTTTATTTATTGATTAAATTTTCAATTAAGTATTCAAAATTTACAAATATTAATTTGTTAAACTTATTTAAAAATTGAATTTAATATTATTTTTAAATTCACCAAAAATAAAGTGATATTTATATATTTTTTGGTATAGCAATATGTGAAAAATATTGTATCTTTAAAATGCTAAGAAATAAGTTGTATACATTTTAAGAATGTCCATCCCAATTTACTTTCATAAAGGTTTGAACGTCAAGGATTTTTTTAAGACTTTTATTTGAGGAAGCTGGTTATGTTATTGAAAGGACTCTGCTTTAATTTCCGTTCATTGCTTTTTTATCCAAGTCTCTCTTGCTTCTCTGCTTAGATGTAATTCGTTGTCAACTTAAATTTTGGTATAGTTTTTTAATCAATATTTTGTTGAACCCTGGTTTTTATAATTGAGTACTGATTTTACATATTTATGGACTTATTTTTTGTATTTTTGTATACGATTAAGAGTCCTCCCATCAATAATTAAATTAAAAAAAGATGTAAGCTGTAAAACAAATCTCATTTATAATTCTTTGGGATGTTCATTACCTTACTGATTTCGCACATATTATTTGGTTTACTAGTTTCTTGCAAATTTAATTATTATTAGATTGAAAGTAAGGATTGATAAGTCTTCACAACTTGATATATCAACTTAGCTCAACCTATCGTTAATCATCATTAAAAAAAAAAATGATATAAGTAACTCTGTACAATCTATTTTTGTTGAGAACTAACGGGGACATTCTTGAAAATTTAATATTCTAGAAAAGGTATACAGGGGAGCAATATTTTATTTTCCATCACTTTAATATTCATTTAAAATTTAAATAAATATCCTTTTTACTATTGATAAATTGTAAATAAATTATAATTTGATTGGTTACGAAAATATTTTAAAATGTCATCGAATTAAATATAAATCCTTGAACACTTGGTCCCTAGCTTTGATGCATTAATATTTGTATTAATTCCAGCCCCAAAGATAAATTGATCCTTTGGTGACTTTGATTCATTAATTTTAGAATTAACTCCTGCCGTAAGGACGGGTTAAGTCATTATATATAACTATAAACCAAATTCAACATTTATTACATCCGGCACGCATCATAGTACCAAAGCGAGTTTCCATGGTATACAACAAGGTTATGGCCTTGTCAATCTATCTTAGCCTAAAAATTAAATTTATTGTTTTCTATGAATTTAATTGCAGCTCTATATGGACTTTCATTGTCCAGCTTCCCAATAGCACTGTTGGTTCAGATCCACTTCTCCTACGTGCAAATTTTTCTTTTTCATTTTAAGTGAAATGCAATAATTTCGACGGGATTTTACAAAAACATGGCCTTGTTAATCAAGAAGTCCTTGATTTAGAAAAATACTATTTTCTAAACGAAAACAAATTGAATGTGTCGTAATGTGGATTTAGGGCCTATCATTTAAAAGTCTATTGGAGTCTATAAAAGTATATAAGTATATGTGTGTATATATATATCGCTGTATTTGTAATTAAATGATTTTTGGCTCTTGTTCTTCCCCTCACCAAAAAAAAAACAACAACAACTGGGTATAATGTGCAATAAACAAAGTCACACACAAAATTTGTGTAAAACGTAATTTCAAAATTAAATTTTACATGTTTTTTTTTTAATATAAAATGTTTTACCATACATTCAATTATGGGATCAATGGCTTATACCGAATCTAATTCTAATTTAACTAGTGGACAAGGTACTTTGTAGCAAATAGATAAAGCTAAAGAATAAAATTGATGTGAGTTCTTTAATTAAATGTATATTTAATAACTTAAAAATTATAATGTTAAGTTGAAAATTTTTATGAGTGATTTTAATTATGTATTAATTTAATTTTTGAGATATTTTTATTCACGTATATTTTAGTTATTATAAAAATGGTTTTCATAAGTAATTATTATTTATATGATAATTTTCTTTATATATTTTCAGTAATAATTTTAAAAGAAAAGGGCCACTTTATCACATAATCACCATAAAAATATGTTAGTAGGAGGATGAATGGTGAAGGTAACTCACTACTTTAGGTTTTTGGTAAGAAGTCAAAATTAGTTAATTACTTTCACAATTCCTATTCATTATCCATGCTCTCATAATTAAAAGATGCACTTTTCTTATAATTATAACAAAAAATGCATGAGTAAACGTATCATTTATATTATCGTGAAGCCTAAATTAATAAATTTTATTCACTACTCCTCACCTATTAACAAATATTTACAATGGTTATTTATTTAAGTACTTTTACCTTGTAATTATTACCAAAGAGAAAAAAAAACTATTTAAATAATGACTATTGATAAAAGTAATTTGAATAATAACTAAAACATATACAAATAAAAATACCATAAAATTAATATCTAGTAAAAATTATATATTATTTAAAGTCTACTTTTTTTAAAGTATTTTTATCACTCTCATATGTTACTTCCAAAACTAGTTAATTTATTTTCTTAAAATCAATTAATTTTACTCTTGTAAAATAATTAAGCCCAAACACTTAAAAAGATATTTATCAAATAACTACATCATAATAAATATTGAATTTATATTTATAAATAATTCTTTCAGATTAATATAATTAATCTATTAATTCTGATTTCATTTGACAATTAATATGTTATGATCATAAACCTATAGATTATGAACTCACATTAAAACAATTTCTCCAAACATCAATATATTATTATAATATCATAAACTATAGTTCCTTTGATCAAATTAAAGCTTCTAATTTTAATAATGACTTAAGAAATACATAAATAATATCAAAAAATTAATATATAATCAGAATTATAAATAGATTTATCTACCTCTTCTTGGTTCTCATAAACACCATCTAAACACTAAGCCTTCAATCGACATTAGAATAGTGCAACTAAGTATAATAAGATGACTAGCAAGAGAACATGGTTATGATTGCATTTATACATCCTCCTTACTTATACATTACATATCCGTTATCCGTTAAAAAATAACATGAGCTACAACTCTGTATCCATAAATGGCCAAATAAGAACCCATCCATTCACAATCATACAAAATTAGAGAAAGGCAGATGGATCAACCACCATCAGTCATCCTGAATAGAAAGGAGGGGTATAATCAACAAGTTCATGCTTCACTGAAATTACATGTAGACCGTTTTAAAGGATTGTTATTTACAGTACCTAAGTAATGGCACAAAGTAAATAAATAACCAAAAATCCAGAATTGACTCACTCTTGCAATGACCTTAATTTATTTTACAAGAAACGCATTATAACCTCTCATCGTCTTGCAAAAGATGTCAAATTTTTATACTTGAGTGACATTGATAAATGGAGTCCATAATATGAAATTGGCTCCGTAAGGTTATAAAACATACCGTGCTAAAAACTCAGTATCAATTACAAAAACATATGTTCCGACAAGAAAAATCATGTATTCTTGTAACACTCAAATATTTTTATTTTAGTTATTGATACAGAATAATAACATGTAAAGTTTGAATTAAAAAATAAAACTAATTCTTAAATCTTATTGATATAAGAAAAAATGTCAAACTTTTAAATGTTATAATTTTTTATATATAATTTTATTTCAGTCCATCGTCGCATCAAAACAATCATTTTGAAAAATTTGGTGCATCTATAACTTATACTATTCAGTTATATATATTTTTATATTTTTTGGAAGTCATACGTAACTATCTAAGGATCTCAAAATATAATTTATTATTTTTTAAATTTTTAATTTTTTTTAGAAATTATATATTTTTATAACCAAATTTGAACTCCAATTGATATTCGTCCAATAGATTAATTTTAGTATTTAGTTTATTTTTAAAGATTTTTAGACATAGGTGTAATTGCATACGAAAATTACAAAAATTAGCAATAATTAAAAATAATCGATCAAATTTTATTATTTTTTAAAGTTCTAAATTTTACATGTCAAATCTGATTTTAAATTAAAATATATTTATGCATAATTTATAATTATTTAAATCGGTCAATACATATCAATATAAATTATTGTTTCAAAAGTTCTACCCATTAATTTTTTCTTCTCTTAACAATATTCAAATTTATTACCTATACTCATAAAAATCATACAACTAACCTAAATAAACAAGCTTAAATTGTTTTATCAAATTTTAGTGAAAACAAATTGAAATATTTAATAATATTGTGAAATTAATTTTGAAGTGAAAAAGTTTAAATTAACCATAAAGTCTAAACTTCATTTGATAGAATTTTATAGATATATAATATATTTTCAGGTTTACATATTTAACACGGAGCTTTATTTTGCATATGCCCTCTTCATTCATAAAATATAAAATGAAATAGAGGGCACATCTCGATTTAATGATGGTAGTTGTAGGCCACCAAGATAATTCCCGAAAATTTTAAGTGTAAAATTCCATGAATTGTAAATATGTTAATCCTATTTAAAAAAAAAGAAAACAATGGATACCGTGATATTTAATTTCAGTTGGGCCATCGATTAAATCAATTACTTGTATACAAAGATTCCATACGCACTCAATAATTGCATGGTCTATCCAAGTGAATCATATAAGTTTAGTTGTGAGAACTTTCATTCTTCCCATCTCTAATTACAAAATGTAACTGAATTTAATTCTAACACTATTATTTGTTTTATTTTTCTTGTTTTGGGGCATTGTTAATTTCCTTTTGATCTCATTCGGGGTTTTCTTCTTGAATGTCAAGAAAAGAAAATGAAAGTTGACTATATTGTACAAATAGAAATTGGATTATGTTTTTAAACAAATATGTATATAAATAGTGTTGTATTTGAATCAAAATTTTATCGTCAAAGAAAATTTTAAGGAACTAGCCTAAAATGTTTTATAGAATGGGTCACGAATATTTCTTGAATGCTATTCATAATGGTAGAGAATCCTCTGAAAATCACAATAATAATTACCGTGAAATTTAAATATTTCGTGTTTTATTTATAAATTAAAATGAAAATTTTAATAAATAGTTTAATTTAATAAAAAAATTGAAGAATTCACTATCAGTATTTATAAAAGAAAGAAATTATCTTATAGAAAGAAAAATATACTTAGAGAAGAAAAACACCTACAAGATTACAGCCGTAATTTATTTTGAAGAATTAGAAACTCATTGTAAGTTTAGAAAAGTATTTGAGGTCTAGAAAAAAATAGAGAATGAAAATATATTATAAGATTGTAAACGTATCAAGACTAGAAATATATTGTAATTTTGGAAAGACAATACAAACATGGAAATCCATCACAAGCCTGAAAAAGAATCACAAGCATGTAAATGCAGTTTAGGTGTATAAAAAAATTATGAGCTTGAAAAGGAATGACCAGCTTAGAAAAGCAATCTAAACTTTGAAAAGCATTGCAGACTAGAAAATCTTCACAGAATTTAAAAAGCATTATGGGTTTAGAAAAATATTGTGTGTTTAAAAATGCATCATTAGCCTATAAAAGGATCAAAATCCTAGAAAAATATTCCCAACTTCGAAAATCTTCGTGGGCTTAGAAAAATGCTACATGCAAAGAATATCATCATAGACATGCAATCATCATAGAACTATAAAAGCATCACAATCTACTAAAATATCACAAATGCATGAAAGTTTGGAAATAATCACAACCATCTTATATGAGATGAAATTGATACAGGGAATTTTCGAAGTCCATAGTTTTTGATTTGTAGTTTCGTTGAATTCTCTTTCATGTCACAATGACCATTCCAAAAAGTTTAGTGTAACCATAACCTATCTTATCTAGTTATGGATGTTTTGAATATTTTTTTGGAGGCCATATGTTATCATATGAAGGTCCAAAAAAGTTACAATTTAGTATTTTTTTATTTTTAAAGATTGTATATTTTTGTAACTAGTTGATAAATTCAGTTGAAATTCATTCAATAAGTTAATTTTAATGTTTATAATATTTTTAAAGATTTTTAGATTTGTGCATTATTGCATGCGAAAGTTACTAAAATAGCAATTGTTAAAAATAATAGGTCTAGTTTTATTATTTTTTAGAGTTTCAAATTTTTACATGTCAACTCTGATTCTAAGTCAAGATTTACTTATGCATGGTTTAAATTATTATAATCAGTCAATACAAATCAATATAGGTTGTTGTTTCAAAATTTGTGCTTATTGGTATTTTTTTGTCTTAAAATAGTATTCAGGTTCATTATTTAGTATAAGAACAAGTTTAAATCTTGAATATGTAAGAGATGGTGAGAGGACAAGGAGAAATCACTCTAATGAATCAAATTATGCAATAGATGTAGATACAAGTAGAATAATTAATTGAAATTGTTACAAATCAAAGACAAAGGAAAATAAAGGATGATGTAAAGGATAACACAAATCATGAAGAACAAAATATACAATAGGAGGAATAATAAGAAAAACCACCATAAAGGAACAAATGATGATTAGGGATTTAGAAGGAAGGAATGAAAGAATCAAGTTAGATGTTTCAAATTATGGAGGAAGTT
The DNA here is from genome assembly GCA_037957365.1 of Torreya grandis. Classification (NCBI taxonomy): domain Eukaryota; kingdom Viridiplantae; phylum Streptophyta; class Pinopsida; order Cupressales; family Taxaceae; genus Torreya; species Torreya grandis. The sequence continues at coordinate 2,741,887 of JARHVA010002033.1, forward strand.
TAAAATAGGAGTTGATAGATTGGATGAATAACATAGAGATGTTTTTCAAATAGATAACTATGAGAGAATACAGGAAGGTAAAGTTTGCATGCATGAAATTGAAAGGTCATGCAATGATTTTGTGGGATCACATGCATAAATAAAGATAGAGAAAAGGTAAAGAGAAGATCAATTCATAGAAAAACATGGAGAATAATCTGAGGGAGATTTTTTTTCTTGTGGATTATGTACAAACCTTATATAAAAGATTCTAAAATTTGAGGTTAAAGGATCATAAGATACAAGAGTATAAAGATAAATTTTATAGGCTTTCCATATGAGTGGATCATTCTGAAACAACATAACAGATGGCCTCAAGTTATGTAAATGGTTTGAAGATTTCTATTCAAGATGAATTAATCATACATATATTAATTTGCATGAAGGAGGATTATCAATTAACTTTGAAGTTAAAAAAAAAATAGACAAAATTTTTGAAGAATATATATTGAGCCAAGAAGATGACAATGCTTTCTAATATAAAGGAGAGGTGTATTCAATACAAATAGAGGTGAATTTAATACCACTAGAGGACAATCATCACATAGTGTATAAAGACAAAAAGATAATAGACAAGGGTTTCAATACCATCAAAGATAAAGAGGATTTTAGAGAGGATTAAGTTATGGTGGTAGTGGATGATGGTTTCTATATAAATAAATCTTAAGTTTATTATAGATATGGAGAATAAGGACATATATCATTTGAGTATATGTATTACCAAGATCAATAAAAAAGGCAAGAGGATCACCTAAGTGTGAATTTATTTGAGGTTGAGATAGAAAAAAATATTGAAGCTACACCAACAGATATTAGAGAAAATGTCATAATGATAAGAACAATGATTTCTCCAAATAAAGAACACGTGCATAATAAAGAAGGTGGTGATGCATGGATGTAAATGTTTTTTTTTTGAACAAGGTATAATTCAAGAGCTAATATATGTAAAGTAATTATAGATGACACTAGTTGTGGAAATATGGTTTCTAAGGACATAATTTAGAAACTAAGTTTACAGTGTGAAATCCATCCTAATCCTTATCAAATTTCATGGTTTGAGAAAGGGAATGAAGTTATAGTAGAGAAAATGTAATTAATCAAGTTTTCTATATGAAAAACTTACAAAGATGAAATATGGTGTGATGTTATACCAATAGATGCGTGTCATGTGTTATTGAGATGATTATGATAGTTTGATAGAAAAATGTTTCATGATAGAATAAAGAACACATATTCTTTCTAGAAAGGTGGTAGTTTTGTTACCTATTAGAGAAGAAGTGTAGGCTAAAAGTATGTTGGTTGAAAAATAATTTATCAACTACATGACGATGACAATTTATTGTTATACAGTATTAGTAAAGAAAGATGATATAGAAGTGACACAAATACTAGCAAAAATAATACTATGTTAAAATAATATGTAGATGTTATACTTGGTGAGTTACCAGAATGGTTTACCACCAAAGAGATATATTCAACATCATATTAAGAAATCAATAAAATTACAATCAAGTATAAAATTCTTATACCTCATTTAGATGATATGATGGATGTTCTTGTAAAAGTAAATTTCTTTACCAGGATTGATCTAAGGAGTGCATATTATCAGATTTATATTTGTGAAGGAGATGAATGAAAAACAATATTTAGGACTAGAAATGATTTATATGAGTGGACGGTGATGCCATTCGGATTATCTAATACACCCATAACATTTATAAGGTTGATGAACATGGTGCTTTGAGAATATAGTGATAAATTATGGTGGTTTATTTTGATGATATTTTGATATTTAGTGAAACTAAATAAGTGCACTTAAAATATTTGAGAATGGTATTAGAGTTTCTAAAAGAGGAGAAGCACTATGCAAAAGCTGTAGAAGTGCATGTTTATGTAGAACCGTTTAGTATTTTTGGGATTTGTAGTTTCATTAGATGGTGTAAGAAGGGATGAAAAAAATTAAAAACTATTGAGTGGAATATTATAAAAAGCATCATAAAGGTAATAAGTTTTCATAGTTTAACAATTTTTTATATAAAGTTCATTAAGAATTTTAGTAGTCTTGTTGCACCAATAACAAATTGTCTGAAAGGAAAAGAATTTTCATGGATAAGATAAACAACACAAAGCTTTGAGTTATTAAAGAATAAGATTATATATATGCCTATTTTAGTATTACCAGATTTAAGAAAAGTGCTTGAGGTTGATTGTGGTGGTTCATTTTTAGAAATTAGTATTGTGTTGAGTTAATAAGGGATGTTGATAACATATTTTAGTGAGAAATTGAATGAGGTAAGAACAAAGTATTCTATATATGATGTTAAATATTATGTTATTGTACAACTATTAAGACATTATAGGCATTACCTAATACCTAAAGAATTTATCCTATTTATAGATCATGAGGCTTTGATGTATATGAGCACACAAAAGAGTAACGAACCTGAAAACTAACAAGATAAATAAAATTATCAATAGGCAAAGATTATGAAAAATAAATTGTATTGATTCGTATTGAATGAATTGAAATATATAAAAATTGAGACCATGCTTAACTAAGCCTCAACTCAAAATTTAGAGTTTACATGTAAAATTTAAAAAAAAACTAAAATTTAAAAAATGTCTATTTTTAGCAGCCACTATTTATAGTAAGTTTCACACACAAGTACGTGTGGCTCTAAATTTATCTAAATATCCTAAATGCTAAAATTAGCCTATGAGATGAAATTCAACTAAATTTGATGTTTGGTTTTAAAAATATATAATTTCTAAACATAGAAAATTCTCCCAAAAATGATTAAATATTAATTTCAAACCTTTAGATGATCACATTTAGCCTCAAAAAAATATTCAAATCAAATCTAAGGGGATAAATAACCTTATGGTAGAATCTAAATTTTTGATATGGTCATTTTGGCACATGGAAGAGCTCAATCAGAGTTATAGGTCAAAAGTTATAGCCTCTAGAAGGTTGGCCAATTTTTTTACATCAGTCTCCTCTAGTTGAAAATAACTTAGCTTCTACGAGTTGGCCTGATTATACTACTGCGTATTTGTATTTATCAATATTCTTCATCTCTCATTCTATAATCCAAGTGTTGTTTTCTTGATTCAATCCTTCCCACTACACCAAATACCTATTATAATTCCCTTGCCTTGTGCTCATTGTCTTCATATCCAAAACTTGCACTATTTTTTCTTTATTTTTCTTTAGAACTAGCTACTCCCAGTTTACTTTTTTATCTTCATCATATTTTTCATGGAATTCATATAAATCTAAAACATTAAAGATTAGAGATATATCAAAATTATGTGGTAAACTCACCTCATATGCATTATCATTGAGTTTCTTCACAATTTTGCATGACCTAATTTTTTTGTGATTTAACTTATTATATGTGTGTTTTGAAAATATCTCTTTCCTCAAGTAAACCATTACCAACTCTCCTTCTTTGAATACCTTGGATCTTCTTCTAACATCCACTATTGATTTATATTTTTCATTATTTTCTTACAATTTTATTTTTACTCCTTGCAACTATTGCATATGCTCTGTAAATGCTTCTACATCATCACTAATCTGATCTCCAATTGGAAATTATACCAAATCTAAAATACTTATGAGATTTCTCCCATAAATAATTTGAAAATGCCAATTTTTTGTTGATCTATTCACTAAAATTTTATATTAAAACATAGCTTTAATAAAGCCAATTCTCGTTGATTTGGGTTCTCTCTCACTATGCATCACAATAAATTTACCAAGCTCCTATTCATGAATTTTGTTTGTCCATCTATTTGTGAGTGATATGCACTACTAAGTTGTAGATTAGTACCCATCTTCTTCCATAAAGTCTTTCAAAAATAATTTAAATTTTTTGTGTCCCTATGTGAAGTAATAGTTTTTGGAACTCCATGAAATCTCACAATATCCATAAAAAATAATTTTGTAACTCTAGTGGCATCATTGGTTTTCTTACATGCAATGAAATGAACCATTTTAAAAAATCTGTCTATAATAATAAAAAATGAATCATTACCTTTGTGTGTGATTGGTAATCCCAACATAAAATCCATACTCAAATATATCCATGATCCTGTTCGAACTAGTAATGGCATGTATAATTGAGTATTTTATGCATGTCCTTTATCCACCTAACATATTCTTGACCTTGAAACATACTTTGTCACACCTCTCTTCATCTTTAGCCAAAAATACTTTTCCTCCACCAAAGCTATTGTCTTCATCTAACAAAAATGTCCAGCCAAACCACAATTATACAATTTTCTTATTATATTGTCTCATAGAGACCAAAATATAATGTATAACTATTTCCCTTGGAAGAGCTAACCTTCTTGTATAAGATACTCATTATGAATAATATTTTTCCCACCTACTAATGGATTCTTTCATTATTCAAATATCTTCCCAAGATATAGATCAGTATCATATAATTTTTTGATAACTTTAAATTCAACTACTTCACTCACCATAGTAGTTAATAATTCTACTCTCCTACTCAATCTATTAGCTACCCAAGTCTATTTTTCTGATTTATGCTTCAATACAAAAGTATACCCCTATAAGAAAGAAACCCACTTTACATGCTTACTATTCAACTTCTTTTGTGCATTCACATACTTCAAAGCCTCATGATCTGTAAATAAGATAAAATCCTTAGGCACTATGTAGTGCCTCCAATGTCTTAATGCTTGCATAATTTCATAAAGTTTAACATCATAAATAGAGTACTTTATTCTTACCTCATTAAACTTCTCACTAAAATATGCTATGGGTTTTCCTTCTTGACTCAACATAACACCAATTACCATAAAAAAACATCATAATCAACCTCAAACACTTTGTTAAAATTTGATAATGCTAAAATTGGTCTTTCTATAATCTTATGTTTCAAAAAATCAAAGCTTTATGTGGCTTCTCTAGTCCATGCAAATTATTTCCCTTTCATGCAATCTATTATTGGTGCCACAAAACTACTAAATTTTTTAATAATTTTTTTGTGATAAGTTTCTAAACCATGAAAATTTCTTACCTCTATAATGCTTCTTAGAATAGGCCACTCAAAAATTTCCTTTATCTTTTCTTCATCTATTTTTCACACCATCTACTGAAACTACAAATCCCAAAAATATCAAACTATTATACATAAACCTTCACTTCTTCAGCTTTACATACAACTAGTCATTTCTTAATAAATCCATTACCATTCTCAAATATTGTAAGTGTTCTTTATTCTTACTGAATATGAAAATATCATCAAAATAAATAACCACAAATTTATCAATATATTCTTAGAGCATTATATTCATCACCTTCATAAATGTGTTAAGTACATTAGATAATTTGAATGGCATCACCATCTAATGATATAAGTCATCCCTAGTCTTGAATGTAGTTTTCCATTCATCTCCTTCACAAATTTGAATCTGATAATAACTACTCCTTAGATAAATCTTGGTAAAATATTTTGATTTTGTAAGCACATCCATCATATCATCTAAATGAGGTATAGAAAACCTATATTTTCATGTAATTTTATTAATTACTCTACTATCTGCACACATTCTCCATCCTCCATCTTTCTTTGGAGTTAATAATGTTGGTGTTGCACATGGAATCATATTCTCTCTTATCACCTTCTTTCTTAGCAATATATTAACTTGTTTATTTAATTCTACATTTTTGTTAGACTTATCCTATAATCTGCTTGATTGGGTAGAGATGATCTTGGAATCAAATCAATATGATGTTGTATATCTCTCTTTGGTGGTAAACCATCTAGTAACTCATCAGGCATAACATCTGCATATTATTTCAACAATCTCGATACTTTTATTAGTATTGGCACTATTTCTATTTCTTCATTCTTTCTTACTACTGCATAGCAAAAATATGTTAACTTCATATCTTGGATAAAATTTTTATTATAGAGCATGCTTTCTATCTTCTCTTCCTCTTTAATAGGTAACAAAACTACCTTTATGCCACCTTTCCAAAAAGTGTACGTGTTCTTTGCTTCATCATGAATTACTTTCCTATCAAATTAGCATGATCTTCCTAATAATACATGACATGCATCCATTGAAATAACATCACATCTTATTTCCTCATTATAACGTTTTACTATAGAAAACTTGATTAAGCACCTTTTATTTATTGTAACTTCATGCCCTTTCTTAAACCATGAAATCCAATAAGGATTATGATTCTTTTTACATTATAGAATTAATTTTCAATCATTACTTTAGAAAACATATTTTCACAACTACCACCATCTATAATTACTTTGTATACCTTTCCACCTGATGTACATCTTATTCAAAAAATATTTGATTATAGTCATACATCACCACCTTCTTTATTTTACAGTTGATCCTTCCTTGGAGTGATCATGGTTCTTATCATCATGAGATTTTCTCCAACATCTGTTGGTATAACTTTAGTATTCTACTCTTCTATTTCAACCTCAACTAGTTTTACTCTCGGGTGATCTTCTTGCCTCCTTTCTTGATCTTTATAATGTGGACACTCAAATGATCTATGCCCTTATTCTACACATCTATAACATATATAATATCTATGTTGATTTAGAAACCATCCTCTAGCACCACCATAACTTCATCCTCTTTGAAATCCTCTTCCTCTTTATTTGTATTGAAACTTTTATCTATTATCATCTTGCCTTTCTTCACTACATGATGATTCACCTCTATTAGTATTAGAATGACCTCAAGTGGTATTAAACCCACCTCCTCTTGGACCAAGAGATATTCTTCTAAAATTATATCTATTTTGTTTCTCTTCTACCTTCAAAGCTAATTGATAAACTTTTTCTATGCAAAGTATTATATGCATGCTTAATTCATCTTGAATAGAAAATCTAAAATCATTTACATATGTTTTAGCCATCTACTCTTCTATTTCATCATGCTCCACTCATATGGAAAAATTATAAAATTTATCTGTATACTCTTTTATATTATGATAGTTTTGTCTTAGATTTTGAAATCTTCTATATAAGGTTTGTACATAGTCCACATGAATAAATTTCTTTCTTAGTTTCTTCTCCATATTTTTTCATGAATTAACATTATCTTTACCTTTTTTTTATCTCTCTTTCTGTAGGTGATCCCACCAAATCATTGCATGACCTTTCAATGTCATGCCTACAAACTTTACCTTCTTGTCTTCTCTCATAGTCTTCCACTTGAAGAAATTTTTCATGCTATTCATCCAATATATAAACTCCTTTAGTTTTAAACTACCTATATAATCTAAAACATCAAACTTGATTCCTTTATTTATTAATTATAAATCTCAAACCATCCTCTCTTCCATCGATGGTGGTTACTCTTACTAATTTTTTACTTACTGAACTTCTTCATCATAATCTATGTCTTTCTCATCACCACCTTGTCTTCTCTACTGATTGGTGATAACCTTTGTTAACTGTTGAACTTGCCTTTGCATCTCTTGTATAGTCTAGTTCATCTATGAAACACCTCCTTATCCTCTCACCATTATTTACTCCTTGAAGATTTGAACTTGTTCTGATACAAGTTAATGAACTTAGAAACTAATAAGATAAATAAATTTATCAATAGACCAAGATTTTGAATAATAACTTGTATTGATTCATATTTAATGACTTGAAATACATACAAAACTAGACCATGCTTGAATAAGCCTCAACTTAGAATTTAGAGTTTACTTGAAAAATTTAAAAAAAAAACTAAAATCTAAAAAAAATCTATTTTTAGTAGTTTTTATTTATAATAAGTTTTTCATGCAAGCACGTGTGGCTCTAAAAATTTCTCTAACAATCCTAAATTTTAAAATTAGCCTATGACATTTGGTTCTAAAAATATACAATTTTTAAACATAGAAAATTATCAAAAAATTATTAAACATTAATTTTAGACCCTCAGATGATCATGTTTAGCCTCTAAAAAATATCTAAATCAAATCTAAGGGGATAGACCACCTTAGGAAAGAATTAAAATTTTTGGTATGATCATTTTGGTGCACGAAAGAGCTCAAACTAGTTACGGGT